>OX451737.1:914422779-915715697 GCA_948472305.1 Vicia faba
ATATATATATATATATATATATATATATATATATATATATATATATATATATATATATATATATATATATATATATATATATACTATATATATATTATATATATATATATATATATATATATATATGTGAGAATGTAAATCTACGCTATTACAGGAGTTTAGGAGAGTTACATAATTAGAAAAATGTGGGTATGTAAATATAAAATATTACATTAAACTGTGTGACCTATACAACTGTCCAAGAAAATAAATAGCAAAAAGAATAAGAAAATGTTGGAAAAAAAGTTTAAGTGCCCTAAAAATATAAGTTTATATTTTTGGTGTTTTTATGAAAATAATTTAATTGTTAATTAATACTAATTAAAATCCTAATTATAATTGATTTTAATTAATAAAAATCCTAAAATCTAATTGTCCAAAAAAATTAATTAATTAATTTACACCCTAAAACTAATTTTTCGTTGATTTTATTATATGGCTTCTTTCTAATTTTTTTTATGTATAAGCTTTGATTAAAATAAATTTAATTAATAATAAATAACTAATAAAAGAAAGGGAAAATGAAGAATATAAAGCAAAAAGGGTTTTGGCATCGCTAGGGTTTGAACTCCCTCCCTTCTCTTCACACGCTTGGTTCCAACATGTTCTATGTTTCTTGTTTAACACATATGGACATATGAAACTTATTAATAACACAAGTATTATGAAATTTGAAATTAGAAAATCCTTACCACCGGTGTGATTGAGGATAGGCATTCTGGGCATAGTTGAGCGTGGTTATGGACTTGAGGAGATTCCTGTGGATGTCACGATGATGATTCGAGGTTTCGTTTTAGTTGAGAATGGCTAAAAAACTGGGATATGATTTCCACCTATTCTTTGAAAAATTTGTGTTTGAGAACTTGTTTCTATGGAATCCAATCCATGTCCTTGTCTTATGAAGTGTGTCCTCTATTTATAATGGATTATTTTTTAAGTTAACATTCTTGGAAGGAAACATGTGCAATCAAAGTCATTATTTATTTCCAAAACAATTGCAAAACTTTCCAAAATATGAAGATATCTTTCCTTCTTCATCCTCACGGTTTTGTTATGTTGGATATGTGATCTTGGTCTTCAAAATGATCCAAAACAAAAGCCCACGTGCCTTGTACATTTATTTAATATTTATTTAATTTAATTTTGAATTTTACATGAATAAAATCAAAATAAATGAAATAAAAAATTAAAATAATGCATTAATGGACTTAGGGGTCCCTAAACATTTCATAAACATGTTTGAACTTCAAAAGTTAGGCTCATTAGCCTAAAAGTACAAAATTTCTCAATTGTGGTTTCATGCATTTTCTCAAAATTGTCCAACTTGCACCAATCATAACTCTCTCAAAAAATTTTCACATGAAGGTGATCTCTGAATTTTTGGAAACTCAAGATGTCCCGTATAACTCTCATGTTGGTCGCTTTTTCATTTGAAGTCTTTAAGTTGATGTAAATTGCTTTGACAAAATGTCTTTTTGTTGACTTTTAAAATGACCTGTAGTGTTTTGGCTCATGATCTCTCAAATGAAGCATTTTTGGACTTGAGCTTAGAAAAACAAAGTTGTAGAGAATTGAATTTCCTTCAATATGGGCTTTGATTTAGAATTTATGATGAAGCATATGAAAGTTATGCTTGGTCAAAGTTCAGTTGACTTCTCCTTAAGAAAAGTCCATAAAACCCTAATTTAGCTACTTTTGACTTTTGAGCAATCTTGAGCCAATCTTGATGAATCATGATCAACCCTTGATCAAATGATGAATGTGACCTCAAAATCTTGATGTTGACCAAAAATCTTGAAGTTTGACTGTATGTTGACCACAATTAACTTTTTTATCCGATATAGATGATTTTCAATCATCTGAGCAATTGACTGAGCAAACTTGTGATGCAAGGCTTGAAACTTGACATGAGGATTCTTTGAAGCTTAAGAGGAACTATGAAACTCACTTGAGGAATTATAAGTTCAATTTTCTTTTGAGGAAAGTCAAACCCTAGTTATAGGTCAACTGTTTAGGAGGAGGGTTTGTCTGGTCAACCCTTAAGTATTCTTGAGCAATTGAGAATCCTAGGAGCATGAGAAGGTGTCTTGAATCAATTGTATTCAAAAGTTGGAGGGAAAATTTTGGGTTACCACACGGGGATACCCTTGAATTGACAAAAGTGGATGTACAATTGGATGTTATCTCTGCCTTGGATCAGTTCTATGACCCTTCATTAAGATGTTTCACCTTTCAAAACTTTTAGCTAGCATAGACTTTGGAAGAATTTGATAGTGTCTTGAATTTTTATAAGGAAAAAGTTTATATGGGAATTGGACAGACTATAGATTTTAAATATTTAGCAACAGATTTAGGGATACCATTTTCTGATTTGTCACCTAATTACAAAAGAGATGGTGGTGTACAAGGGATTAAAAAGCAATTTTTGGAAGATAAAGCCCATTCTTTTTCCAATAAGAAAGAATGGGAGTCTTATGTTGATTTTTTGGGACTGCTTGTCTTTGGTGTAATTCTATTTCTGCGGATTTGGACTATAGTGACACTACAGCTATTAGTGTGTTTTGAGGCGCGAAAGCTTTAAATTTGGACCCAACTCCTACTCTACTTGCTGATGTTTACTATGCTCTTCACACTCGTTATGAAAAGGAGAGAGGTATGCTGAATTGTTATATCTCGCTCTTATATTCTTGGTTTATGTCTCATCTTTATAAGGAAGACTACATGATCAAAAATTTGACACGATTTAAGTGGTCTCAAAAATTAAGGTCCCTTACTGCTGATTCTGTGTTGCGGTACACCAGGAAGCTAAACATCAGAGATATCATTTACATTTATGGAGATTTTCCGAATATTTTGTTGATTGGGTCACTTGGTTGCATCAATTATAACCCTACTTTGGATTTGCGATAACTTGGGTACCCTTTGGAGGATAAACCCTCCGATGAACAACTTCAACAATTGATCATTCACAACATGGGAAAAAATGACCGTGAGTTTCTCAACAAGATCATCCGAGATTGGGATATGGTACAAGTTGTTAAACTACCATTTGACATTGATCAAGTGTACAAGTCAGATGTCCCAGATCCTCTGCCTATGTCTTTAGAAGAGATAGATAACTTGAAGAAAGCCATGGATCAAGCTCAAAAGGAGAAAGAAGAATTGGAGCTTAACCTTCATAACCTTGCTAAGGAGAAAAAACAGATACGGCGCGAGCTTGAGTCAAAATACCAACAAACTCAGAAAGACCGTGAAGCATTTGAAAAATAGAGTCTTAATCGGAAACGTTCGACCTAAGGATTATTGAGTTCTACCTTCAACTTGGATTCCCATAATCAATGTTATAAGGATGCTGCTAGGGAAATCGGGAAGCTTAGTAGGTGGTTCGAAAAAGATATAAGAGACAAAAAGGAAAAGGAAGAGAACTTGGGGGCTCAAATTCAAAGTTTGGCACAAGCTTCTTTAGATCAAGAAGATCATATTTAGTATCTTACTACGAGACTCCAAGATAGCCAAGAATCGGACTTAGGAGACCGTCTCAAGAGGATGAGGGCAGAAAGACTTCTCGCCCAAAAGACTGATGAATACGAGTAAGTCTGTCACGAGTTAGAAGACCTATGAAGAAATTTCCTCATACAAAGGAGACTCTATACGGAGATGAGGGTTGAAAAATTATATTGGGAAGAGTAGCATGCAAAGATCTCCAAAGCAGGAAAGGATAATTATAAGATAACTCCGGACCTTTACCGGGAATATTTATTCTACAAAGACAAACATGAAAGACTCCCCTTCTTAGCCAACAACCTCATTGGTGACATCCCTAGAAGTTTGAGAGATGCGGAAAATGTGATGGTCTTGCTTCCGAAAGATGTTGAAGACTTCCTTAAGATTTGTAGGAAAATGGTTGATGGTTTCAGAGCAGATATCTGCAAGCCCACTTAGAAGATTTTGTTTCCCTTTGTTATTCCTTGTAGAAATTAAATTTTGATGTTCTGGTTCGAGTATTTTTCAATATCTGAATTGTATTCCCGTTTTTAAGAAAAATTGTTTTTTTAATAATAAAATTTTTTGTTTCCATATCTCAGTTGTGTATTTATTTTTGAGATACTCACCTGTAAAAAGGAAAACCTGAAAAAATATATATACAAAAAAATATGAAATCCAAGTGAATAAGACATTCAAAAATGAAACTCTTAGCATATTTATACACATTCATGCATTCATGAGCATCGCATTTCATAATTTCATACAAAGACTTGTCATTTTTCAAAATCATTCTTCATTTAAACTATTGGTAGAAACACACCACCTCTTCGACGGCCTTATCAAATAAGATCCCATCAAAAGAAAGTGATGGAACAGATAGAAGAAAACCAAGCTGCCTTCAAAGAAGATTTGGAGCAAGTGAAAGGAAATATCGTCTCAATAAAGGGAGACATGAGCCAAGTTCTTCTAGACTTGAAGAACATCATCGAAAGGCAGGAACAGATTCATAGGCAGCCTTTGAAGAAGTATCCCAAACTATTACTACATCGAGCAGTCACCAACCAAGAAGAGAACCAAAGTCAGGACCTCAAATGTCAACTATAGCACAACAAGAGGTCAAACATGATGATATTGAAGGGTTTATCCCACCTCCACCGAAGGTAGGGGCATCTTATACTTTGCAGATTTCGGTCAACAATGCGGACAACTACATAGATCTACAATATGGAGACCTTAATTTGGAAGGTGCTACTCAGGCACACCAATCTAAGATTGTTGAAAATCCCTTGGCACTCAATAAGTTTAAGGCTCTTGAGGAAAGATTGAAGGTTGTGTAGGGTTATGATGCTTTCCACATCGACGCTCTCGAAATGGGCCTAGTTCCAGATGTGGTTATCCCTCCAAAGTTCAAAGTACCTAACTTTGGAAAATATAAGGGACTCACGTGCCCGAGGAACCATCTACACATGTATTGCAGAAAAATGCATGCTTATGCTCAAGATCAGAAGTTAAAGATCCATTGTTTCCAAGACAGTTTGAGTGGGGCATCTCTAGATTGGTACATGCAATTGGACCGAGGTCATATTTAAATAAGGGAAGATCTTGCCAATGCTTTCTTGAGACAATACAAGTAAAATTTGGATATGGATCCTAACCGTATGCAACTCCAAAACTTATCTCAGAAAAAAAGATGAGTCTTTCAAAGAGTATGCTCAAAGATGGAGAGAAATGGAAGCCCGTGTACAACCACCATTCATGGAAAAAGAATTGGTCGATATGTTCATGGGAACTTTAAAAGGGTTGTACTACAACAAATGGTAAGAATTTTCTCTTCTGGATTTTCTGATTTGGCAACTATTGCTGAAAGGATTGAAGCATGCATAACAAGTGGCAAGATACAAGGGGAATCATCCAGCACCCCTTACAATTTAAAGAAACACATCCCTAACTTCTCGAAAAAGAAGGAAGGAGAAATTAATGTTGTGGAATCGCATCCAAGAACGCAACAACCATTGGTGATTCCACGAGAACAACAACAACAACAACAAAACAGTTTTGAAAAACCTTCGAGAAGATTTGATCCTCTCCCCATGCCTTACAATCAATTACTGCAACACTTACTCAAAGCATCTTTGGTGGAGTTGAAGCCATTAGCTCCTCCAATTAGGGAACTCCCACCATAGTATTATGCAAATGCCCGGTGCGAATATCATGCCAATTCTCCAAAACATACCATAGAAAAATGTTGGGCCTTCAGACATAAAGTTCAAGATTTGTTGGATTCTCAGGATATCACTTTTGATAAACCGAACATTAAGACAAACCCCATGCCTCTGCATGGTGGGAAAACTATGAATGCAAGTGAAGTGATGATTGACTTTGGGGAATCCAGACAAATAAAATCTCTAATAGATCTCTTGAAAGAATATTTGTTTGAATGTGGGTTTCTCCTCGAACACAATGAAGCTTTTGAAAAGATGCTACAGGAATTGGTGGATCAAGGGATAGTCCAATTCGGGCAATACTCTAAAGAATAATATGTAGCTGCTGTCAATGGAAGTACGAAGAAGCCATTGGTAATTCCCTATCAAGGGTCGAGTCTTGCTAAGAAAAATCTTGTGATTCCATGGGGAGAGTCAACCGAAGAACTAATGATGATACCACACCAGACTCTAAGAATTCCAGTAATTCCAAATACTACATTGGTGATTAGGGGGACATCTCCAACTCCTTACGAAAGTAACAAATATGTGCCATGGGGTTATGATCCTACAATCTATGTCAATGGTTTAAAGAAAGAATGTGAGTTGTCGATAATTCAAGGACCTGCAATCACAAATATAGATGGAACAGGGGGCATGACTTGTAGCGGTCGAATATATGGTCCTGAACCAAAAAAGAAGGATGATATTGTGATTAAAGATAAAGTAAAAGTTATGGTACAGGCAAGTCAAGAACAAGAACCTCCGAGCAAGAATTTCACCGACCAAGAGGCGGAAAAATTCCTGAAAATAATCAACAAAAGTGATAATAGGGTGGTGGTTCAGCTACACCAAACCCTGGCCAAAATTTCTATACTCTCGTTTCTCATCAATTTAGAAGCGCATTGAGACCCTCTGATGAGGATTCTAAGTTATGTTCATGTTGCAAAGGAGATTATAGTTTATCAATTTGATAATTTCGTAGCAAACCTAACATTCGGATCATATCTAGGCTTTAATAATAATAAGTTACCTCCACAAGGTAGAGCTCATAACAAGGCGTTGTATATTTCATTCAGATAGGTACCATTAACCTATCCATGGTACTCACCGATACTGGTTCTACCCTTAATGTGTTACAAAAATCTAGCCTGATGAAGTTAACACTAGATGGTGTTGTTATAAGGCTAAGTTCTACGATAGTTAAAGCATTCGACGATTCTAAAAGTTCAATATTTGGAGAATTTAATCTTCATGTCAAGATCGGTCCACATATGTTTTATATTACCTTTCAAGTAATGGATACAGATCCAGCATATAAATGTTTTCTCGGACGACCTTGGATTTTGTTGTAACCAGTTTGAAATTGAGAGTCGCCACCCTTAATTTTTTATCTTTAGGAAGGGAATATAAAGGATAACCCTAATTTGGTCAGAGATTATAAGTTGTTGGACTCGTTCTTAGACGAAGGGAAGGTGTTAGACACCCCTCACCTATCTTGTTCGCAAGGATACTAGGGTTTAGAATTATGGCTTAGGAAATAGGGTTTTAATTTTTTATTAGGGGAACTCGCCACAATTTTAGTTGTATGCCTACGTATCCTCTTAGGAGGAATCAGAGTCCTAATTCGTAGTTCATAGTTGGTTGGTGTTTTTTTATGGATTACGAAGATATTTTGAATTTTCCTTGAACCAAGTCTGGGTGTATGAGTGGCGGAGTTGTTTAGACAAAGTTCGCAGTCGATTAAAAGTATTTTCATAATCCTTTTTGAAAGTTGTTTTTAAGTTAATTAAGTTATTAAGAAAATGATTTGGTGTTGGTTAGGTATTTTATAAATATATCAATGTATATAAAAATATTATTAATGCATGGTTAAAAATAATTTTAATGCAATCAATAAATATTTGGATGAGTTAGAAAATAAATATTTGATTTTACAATAATAGTAAAATAATATTAGAATTTATAAATATATTAAATTATAAAAAAATTAATAATTATAAATAATAAAAGAAATTAAAAAACACATGGGGTGTATTTTGTGTTAGGCTAGCAAAATAGAAGGGTATGGGAAGTAGGGCCTTTAATTCTGATGTTGAATTCAGGCCCAAACACGGAGGGGGTGAGTCTTTACACGGGTTAGTAAAATAGGAGGGTTTAGTCAGCAAGGGGCCAAGTCCATATGTTAGACTTGGCCCAAGAGCGTTAGGGGGTGAGAATTGAGTTTACTTAGCAAAAACAAACAAAATAGGGGTGTGAGTATCACAGGCTTAGGCCCAAAACAACACAAGGTCTGTTTAGGCAACATGTGGAAGGGGACACGGTGTTATCTTGGGAATGAAAATTAAGAACGTTTGATGATGATCTGAAGGTTGTGGCAGGGAGCGCATGGTACGAGTTATGGGAGCGCGAACGCAGAATCAGGGGATGTCTATAAAAACGAATCATTGGGCTGATAGAGAGAGAGGCTCTGACTTCTCTCTAAAACTCAAACAACCGGAAATCGCCCTGGTCATGCTATCCTTTGTTAACCACCCCTTTTATCCAGTTTTTCGGTTGATATTAAACCGAAAACTTCAAACATTTAAACCCTCCATCATGAATCTTCATCTGGGCTCATAGAACCCTAAGAATCCTAAGGGATTTACGAAGAACTCTAAGAACTTTAACATATCTTACCCAGAAACCTTCAACAAATGATGAACCCTAACCCTGAGTTTATAGAACCCTAACCCTAGAATCTAAGAACCCTAACCCTAGGTTAGAACCATAACCCTAAAAAACCCCAAATTTCCAGAACATGCAAACATCAATCATGCGAAAATCAAAACAAAAAATTGAGATCCCTAAAGCTAAGTGATTTGTGTTTACCTCTCATGTCATGATACTGGTCGTATGTTTGATTTCCTGAATTTCCTTATGATCTTTATTTCTTCTCCTTTTTTCTGCATGTATTAAGGTAATGGTGTTGTAGCGGTGGTGCGACGAAGACTTTTAGGGTTTTAGATATTGAAGCTCTAAAACTTATTTCCTTCTTATTGCGATCAAATATGTTCTTCTAATTATTCCTCCTCCTTCTTAGAATTTCTTAGGTTAATTTATAAGTTTAGATTTTAGAAAAATTAGGAAATTCATATGATTTATCATTACATTTGTAATTGCATTAGGGATTAGGAAGATTTTATTCTGTTTTAGGGATTCGATTTAATTTAGTGATTGACTTAGAAAGATTTTGTATGAGATTAGTTCTTTGTAATCTATATTTTGACTTGTTATTGTATAGGTTCATTTTAATGAATAGACATGAATATTAATTTTCCATATTTGATTTGATCCGCTGAAGATTTTTTTTTGTTTTAGTTTCAAAAAGAGTTTTTTCTTTCCAGATTTGAACAATACAAGGTTTGGCTCTGGGTAATTGAAGAACAGAGTTGTTGTTGGGACAATTAGGGTTTCTCAATCCCTTGTGTTAACTTGGGTCAACAAAAATAATAAAATATAATTTAAACAAAAATAAACAACAATAATAATAATAAAATAGGTATTAATAAAATAGACAAATAAAAAAAACAATATAGGTCCTTAAAAAAGATTGGACTGTGCCAGCATTGTCCAGTTATTAAGCCTTTCAAAATGAACCCTTCCTCTTTTGTAAAAGTTCATCAACTCTTATATGGGCCATCATACTCTGATGGCCCAAAATGTCACTCCTTTCTAACTTTGACCGGGCCCATAAAATTGTCTTAATGGGCCATCAGAATTTGATGGTCCTTTTAAGACCATACACCCCTATTGTAACAATGCCTCCCCCTTTTATCTTGTAAGGCAAAATCGAATAAAGCTCACATGGGCCTTTTTAAAAAGCCCATAAATTATTTTGTTAAAACATACCCCCCCCCCCTCTATAATTTTAACAATAAAAATAATAACATTAATAAAAAATAATTTAGTTAAATCCATAGGGAAAATTTGGGGTATCACAGTTGCCCCTTTTAATTAGTCTTCGATTGAATAGTGCAAGAATACGCAGGTCTCGCACATTCAAATCAGAGGTTTATTAAATAATGGAAGACCCCCAAAAAATTTCTGAACGATTTTATAAGGATACATTGTATAGTGTTCCCATGAGGATGAAAAAAGTAGGCATAGATGAAGATGTATCATCTCACAAGAGTTTGAACATAAAGTTTTTGTTTTGACTTAGATACGATGATGCGGATAACTCATCAATATCTAAAAGAGATTTTAGATTTTTTCATATTTACCATAACTTAGGAGGTAAAATAATACAAGTTTGAAGAATTGACTTACTAATGCTTTGAGACTAACATAGTAAGTTTATAACGTAGATTTCGTCTATTCATCGCAACCTAGGGGATAAACAGAATTTGATAACACATAGTTGCATGGAGACTGACACAATGAATTATGCAGATTTTGTTATGCTTACTACGACCCATAGAGTAAACAGTACGTTGATGAACCTGTGCATTTATCACAACCTAGGAGATAAAAGACAACAGGGATAGGGTTATGTTGTTCATCATAACCTAGGGGATGAACAATATAACCCTGAAAATTCGCATACCTATCACAACCTAGGGAGTAGATATTTGAAGAATTTGTGTGTTTACCACAACCTAGGGGACAAATGGAACAATGATGAATTCACGTATTCATTACAACCTATGGAATGAATAATATGAATCTGGTAATTTGCACACCCACCACAACCTAGGGGTAGATGATTGAAAAGTGTTTTGGTGATCAAATCTTAGTTAACTAGATCAAAGATGATATCGGATTTTTTACTATGTCTGTTCTCAACCAATGTAATTGCTTGTTTTGATAATCTACCAAAGGGCCATAAGATATTGGTTTTACCCAAAGTGTGTTTGAAAAATTCCATGTATGATGTATATGCATAATGTCCTAGATTGATATGGAACCCAAAATGTATATGCGTCATGTATTTTGTGTATGCTCCACATGCACCAAATGTGTGTATATGTCCCAAACGTCTGTATATGCCCCCAATGTTTGTTGTAAATGTTTTAATGTCCTCTCCTTTTAAACCATGGGTTTTGTGTCACCAACTCTCCAATGTCGTATGTTGCATTGTCATGGTATTTTGAATTGATTTAAATAACAGGATTTTTGATATTTGTATTGCAGGTACAGGTGTAGTTGCGGATGTAGGCGTGGATATGGCTATGATTGCAGACATGGACGTAGACGTGGATTTTTCTTATGATGTTTTTCTAACCAAAATGCTTTTTGATGTTTCATAAAATGCTTTTATTTGTCAAATCCCCAAAATGATTTCAACACAATATTCACAAAAATAATCGTAGTATTTTACAAACAAGTTCGAAAAGGAAAACGCAATTGAAAGATTTGAAAAAGTCAATGTTTTATTGATAAATATGCCTCTGAATAGGAGAGAGTGTAAGATGCAATTCCTTGGAAGAGGTAATTACATAAAGTTTTAAAACTGAAAATGATAATTGTTACTATTGTTTCTCCAATGTCCTTTTGATAGATCCAATCTCCTTTGCTTCTGAATTAAATGATTTGGATCAATCTCTTCCTTTGTGGTTTGCAATCGTAGTTCTTAGATTTCCGTCTTTTTGATCTTTATTTGTGAATGAGATCCTTAACTTTTGCCTGGATCGCCCTTTCAGGTTTTCAATCCACCGGGATAAATTTTTTTGTGTGTCCCTAATTTTACCTGGATCTCCCTTTAGGGTTTTCAATCCACCGGGACGCTCCTTTTTGCCTAAGTCGCCAATTTTAGGGTTCGAACTTAGTGAGCTTTTTATACATAGTATTTTTTGACTGCGTCTGAATTCGCTGAATGTGGTAGTTCTTCCCCATCCATTGTTGTGAGGATGAGACCACCACCAGAGATTATTGTTTTTACCACATATGGATCTTCGTAGTTGGGTGTCCATTTACCACGTGAATCGATGCGAGGTAGCAGAATCATCTTGAGCACCAAATCCCATTCTTTGAACACTCGAGGATGAACCTTCTTGTCGAATTCTTTCTTCATACTCTTTTGGTATAACTGCCTAGGGCACAAGGCCGTCAAGCATTTCTCTTCAATGAGGTTAAGCTGATCAAGTCGCGCTTGAACCCACTCTACTTCTTCGAGCTTTATTTACATTAGAAATCGAAGTGACTAAATTTCAACTTCAATTGGGAGTACTGCCTTCATTCAATATACCCGAGAGAAAGGAGTTGTACCTGTTGATGTACGTACGAAAGTACGATAGCCATGTAAAGCAAAGGGAAGCATTTGATGCCAATATTTGTATGTCTTTACCATTTTCTGAATGATTTTCTTAATGTTCTCTTTGGCATCTTCAACGGCCTCGTTCATCTTGGGTCGATACAGTGAGGAATTATGATGCTCGATCTTGAAATTATCACATAACTCCTTCATCATTTTGTTGTTCAAATTGGATCCGTTGTTCATAATGATTCTGCTTGGGACCCCATATTTGCATATGAAATTTTGCTTGATGAATCGAGTAACCACTTGACTTGTTACATTTGTGTAGGATGTCGCTTCTACCCATTTGGTGAAGTAATCAATGGCAACTAGTATGAACTGGTGTTCGTTAGATGCTTTCGGTTCGATCATGCATATCATATCAGTTCCCCACATTGAAAATGGCCAAGGAGAGCTCATGACATTCAGAGAAGTTGGTGGCACATTCATTTTGTCGGCATAGATTTGGCATTTGTGACAAGTATTTGTATAATGGTAGCAGTCGGCTTCCATCATCAACCAATAATAACCCACTCGCAAGATTTTTCTAGCCATGGCATGTCCATTTATATGCGTTCCGAAATCACCTTCACGGATTTATCTCATAAGTGTATTTGCTTCCTGTTTCTCCACACACCTGAGTAACACCATATCACAGTTTCTTTTGTATAACACATCACCACTCAAAAAAATTTGAGGCTAGCTTCTGCAGAGTTCGCTTGTCAATGATTGAAGCATTTTCTTGATATTCTTGTTTCTCAAGGTACCTCTTGATGTCATAGAACCAAGGCTTAATATCTGGTCCCTCTTCAACAATAAGGTAATGTGCAGGCTCTTCAAAATGTCTGATTGTAATGCGCAGTTCTTGGTTTGGCCAAGTTACTTTGAACATGGCTGATAGAATTGCCAAGGCGTCTACCATCTGATTTTCTTCTCGTGGTATATGACTGAAGGTAATATTAGTGAATTATGTAGCTAACTTCAAAACATGATCCCGATATGGAATCAACCTGGGATGTTTAGTGTATCATTCGTCGTTTACTTGGTATATGACTACCACGAAGTCTCCAAATACTTTGAGATGTTTGATTCTTAGATCGATAATAGCTTGTAGGCCCAGGATACAAGCTTCATATTCAGAGATATTGTTGGTGCAGTCAAATCATAACCTTGTAGTATAAGGCTTATGAAAATTCTTAGGAGAAGTCAAAATTGTCCCAATGTCGTGCTCCAGTGCATTTGAAGCTCCGTCGAACATAATTGTCCAATGTGCTCCTGGTTCAGGTCCTTCGTCGGGCCCTGGTATTTCATAGTCACCTATAACCATGACATCTTCGTCTAGAAAGTCGAACTTCATTGGTTGATATTCTGGTAATGGCTGATGAGCTAGATTGTCAGTTAGTACACTATCATTGATGGCCTTTTGAGTAACATATTGGATGTCGTACTCTGATAGTAACATCTGCCATCGAGAAATCCTTCATGTAAGAGCTGGTATTTCGAACACATAATTTAAAGGATCCATTCTTGCTATTAACCATGTGGTGTTAGTTAACATGTATAGCCTCAATATTTTAATAGCCCAAGCCAATGCACAACAAGTCTTCTCGAGAAATGAGTACCTGGTTTCGCAGTCGGTGAATTTCTTACTGAGGTAGTAGATTGCATGCTCTTTTCTACCCGTTTCCTCATGTTGTCCCAATACATATCCCATTTATCCTTCAAGCACTGTCATATCCATAATGAGTGGTCTTACGGGAACTAGTATCATCAAGATTGATGTCTCTTGTAAATATTACTTTATTGTCTCAAAAGTTGTTTGACATTCATTATTCCATACCATCGTCTAGTCTTTTTGCAATAATTTGAATAGCTCGCACGTAGTAGTTAGGTGTGATATGCACTTTGAAATATAATTCAATTGTCCTAAGAAGCCACTAACCTCTTTCTCTGTCCTTGGAGCTGGAATTTCTTGTATGGATTTTACCTTGTCCGAGTCTACCTCAATACCATGCTGACTTACAATAAAACCTACTAACTTGACTGACCTGACACCAAATGTACACTTGTTCAGATTCAACCTTAGTTTGAACCTTCACAGACGCGGATAGCTTTTATAAATGTATCATGTGATTCTTCTCCATATGAGATTTGGAAATCATATCATCTATGTACACCTTAACCTCTTTGTGAATCATATCATGAAATAGTGTGACCATAGCCCGTTGATAGGCTGCCTTGAATTCTTCAGACCGAACAACATAACCTTATAACATAAAGTCCCCAAAGGTGTCATGAAAGTAGTCTTTTCCATATATTCGGGTGTCATTTTGATTTAATTATATCCTAAGAAACCGTCCATGAAGGATAACACTGAAGCTTGAGTTGTATTGTCCACCAAAACATCTATGTGAGGTAACGGGAAATCGTCTTTGGGACTTGCTTTGTTCAGATCCCGATAATCTACAGACATACATACTTTTCCATCCTTCTTGGATACTGGGACAATGTTAGATATCCAAGGTGGATAATCTACCACCACCTAGAACCATGCGTCAAATTGTTTAAGAACCTCTTCTCGAATCTTACTAGACATGTCCTGACGAGTTCTTCTGAGCTTTTGTCTAACTGGAGAGTAGCCTTCCTTGAGAGGTAGTCTGTGTACCACAATATATGTATCCAATCCCAGCATATCCCTGTAAGACCAGGCAAATATATCCATATATTCATGTAGCAACTTGATTAGTCTTTCTTTGACGCTTTTCTCCAATTTTTCCCTTAGCTTGATCTCTTTAGGTTCTTCTTTTGTGCCAAGGTTAATGGTATCAATAGATTCATGGTATGGTTGTATATTGTCAACTTTTTGCTCTATCTCGCTCGCTAATTCTTTAGAAAGTTTAAGATCTTCATCACCTTCCTCGTCATCTTGGTTGATGGGTGCATCAAAATTATATCGGATAGCAGCAGTAACATTATCGGTGATTTTCTGCCTAGATTTGCATATTTATCATGTTTTGGTGCAGTTTTTAGTATGTGGATTTGAAAAATTCATATGAAGAAAAGTATTACAATTTTTAAATATAAGAGATAAATGCAAGAGAAAGACAGAGATCTTAATTGAATGTGAAATATAAATTTTATTTATTATGAATATTGTCTGAACCAAATTGGGGGGCCCTTACAAGAAACCCATATGCCTCGGGCTTCACATAGATTCTTTAAAAACAAGAAAAATTACTTTGGAAATAAAAAGATCTCTGGAATCTTCATAGATGTCAAATTCTATAGTTCTTTGCCTGGGGCGCATTCATGGATGAAGTTGGACGCCTTCCTTATGTTGCCCTTGTCAGATATCATTGCCACATGTCTTCCATGCTCTACATCTTTGTTGATGAAGGTCTTCTGGATTGGAAGAAATCGTGCTTTTCCTTTTAGAGTAATCTTTGATAATTTGTATTACAAACCAAAACGATTCTTCTTCTCAGGTATTTCTGGGAGCTTACCCTAACCCTTTGAGGTACCACTTTCCACCGCTATTTGCAAATCTCTCTACAAAGTCACATTAGGTTTCTTGATTTTTTCCCACTGGTAGAGTTACCATTGAGGCAACCTCTAAGACTTAAAATGGTGTGGCTATACAGTCTTTATCAGCACTGATGTACTTGTAGGATTCTATGTGACCTACAAAGATGTCTTATTCTCCATTGATTATGATCAATCTTCCTTCAACGAAGAACTTCTATTTCTGATGTAAAGTTGAAGTGACTACCCCTGCTACATAAATCTAGGGTTGTCCAAGTAAACATGTATATGTTGGTTCTATGTCCATGACTTGAAAAGTGATATAGAACATTTGTGGGCCGATCTTGATAGGAAGGTCCACTTCTCCAAATACTGAACTTTAATACACGTCAAAAGCTTTAACGATCGTAGAACTTGGTCTTATTATAATATCATCTAGTGTTAACTTCATCAAGATGGATTTTGGTAACACATTAAGTGCAGAACCAGTTTCGGTGAGTACCCTAGACAGGCTTGTAGTACCAATCTTAATAGAGATGTGCAATGCTTTGTTGTGAGCTCGGCATTGTGGAGGAAACTCACTGTCATTAAAACCCAGATATGATCCAGATGTCAAATTTTCTACAACGTTATCAAATTGGTTTACAGTAATTTCCTTTGTGATATGAGAAGAACTCAGAACCATTATTAGAGAGTCTCGATGTGCTTCTGAATTAATGAGCAATGAGAGTATAGAAATTTTGGTTGGGGTTTGGTGAAGCTGATCCACCACCCTTTAATTGCTCCTCTTGATTATCTTCAGAAATTCTTCTGCCTCTTGATCAGTAAAGTTCTTACTCGAAGGCTCTTGTTCTTGACTTGCCTCCACCATTGCTTTTCCTTTATCTTTCACCGACGTATTATTTTTATTTATCACCATATCATCATTCTTTTTTTGTTGTTCGGAGCCAAAGATTCAACCACTGCGAGCCATTCCCCATGTTCCTACTATATTTGAGATTGTAGGTCCTTGACTTGTCGAAGGCTCACATACTTGCTTTAAACCATTGATGTATACAGTAGAATCATAACTCCATAGTACTTCTTTGTCACTTTCGTAAGGGGTAGGAGATGGTCCCCTAATTATCATTGTAGTCTTTAGAACTATTGGTATCCTCATAGTTTGTCTTGGTTTTATTATGGGTGCTTTTATTGATTCTCCCCATGGAATCACAAGAGTCTTCTTATTAAGGTTTGACCCTTGGCAAGGAATTACCAATGGCTTCTTTTTACTTCCTTCAGTCGCATCTACATATTCTCCTTTACGGTATGATCCAAATTGGATTATCCTCTGGTCCACCAATTTTTGCAATGTCTTTTCAAAAGATTCATTATGTTCCAAAAGGAACCCACACTCCAACAGATATTCCTTCAACAATTTTTTTGGGTCCTTTACTCATTTGGCTTCCCCAAAGTCAGTGACTAATTCAATTACATTCATTGTTGGTCCACAATACGGAGGCATGGGGTTTGACTTGAAATTCGGTTTACCAAAGGTGATTTCCTGAGAGTCTAACAAATCTTGAACTTAATGTTTAAAGGCCTAACATTTTTCTATAATATGCCCATGATAATTGGCATGATACTCTCATCTAGCATTGGCATCGTACCTTGGTAGGGGTGCCCCGATTGGAGGAGCTAGAGGTCTTAGCTCTACCAAAGACGCCTTGACCAAGTGTTGCAATAATTGACTGTATGACATACGGAGCAGATCAAACTTTCTTGGAGGCCTTTCAAATTTGTTTTGTTGTTGTTATCGTGGAATTATTAATGGTTGTTATGCCCTTGGTGGTGAGGCTACAACATTAATCTCTCCCTCCTTCTTTTTTGAGAATTTAGGAACATGTCTTTTTGCATTATAAGGGGAACTAGATGATCCCTCTTGTATCTTTCTGCTTTTTATTCCTACTTCAATCCTTTCACAAATAGTTGCTAAATCAGAGAATCTGGAAGAGACGCTCCCTACCATCTTTTCATAGTATAACTGATGTACCCCAAAATTTTCCCTCTCCAATTTCTCTAAGATTCTCTCACAAAATCTCCATTGCTCAAAATTTCATAAGGTTTGATGAGCTCATGACACTTCCTCAACACTGGGCTCAAATTAAGGTTTGGGTTTGGACAAGTACAATTGGACTTTTGTTGCTTCATATGATATTCATGTATCATATTGGGCTCTCAAGCATCAGGTCGAAGAAAGGAGGAAGAGGAAACTTTCAAAAGGGCAAAGCAGATTGAAAGGAGTGGCTGCAGATAACAGTTCGAATTCAAAATATAGTTCAGGCTATTCGAACCATATGATTGATCGAAAGAAGTGGCCGGCATATTTTGACAAAATATCGAAGAAGAACAACCTTGCTTCGATCCCCAAGCTTCAATTGGGAATTGGCTTCCTTCGAAGAAATTTTCTTTGATCCCCAAGCTTCAATTGGGCATTGGCTTCCTTCGAGCACGCTTGGTTCATAAGCGTCGATTGGGCATTTGGCTTCCTTCAAGCAAGTTTGGTTCACAAGCTCCAATTGGGCATTGGTTTCCTTCGAGAAAGCTTGGTTCATAAGCTTAGATTGGGCATTAGCCTCCTTCGAGCAAGCTTGGTTCACAAGCTTTGATTGGGCATTGGCTTCCTTCGAGCAAGCTTGGTTCATAAGCTTCGATTGGGAATTTGGCTTCCTTCGAGCAAGCTTAGTTTGATCCCCAAGCTTCGAATGGGCAATGGCTCCCTTCGAAGAAACCTGCTTCGATCCACCTCTAAAACCCTTCGACACACAAGTTAAAGACATAATTTTGAATAAAACTGATCAAATCCATAGGCCATGCTATATGATCTTACATTGTAGACCTCAATGCTTTTGTTCCACTTTATAATTAATTGTTTACATAATGAACTAAGCTATTACCCAAGTGTTTAAGGTATTTTCCAAGCAAATCTTTCCCTTAATGGCACAAGGTTACCATTGCCATTTTAGAAAAGTAAGCTTTATGCAAAATGTCAATGCATTGAGCCTTATGCCCTTTATCTCTGATTGCAAGCAATATCAAAAGCATGGGTCAAGTCTTCTGCACCCAACAAACATCAGGCCATGCTTGTACTTGAACTTTGGAACCAAAAAAATCCTTTCAACTTGATTTTTTTTCAGTTTTTAATAAAACCATAACATGTTATCTCATGATGTCAAAACCTCTTCCCTATAAATAGAGACATTGTTTGCAACATAAAAGAAGGAGGAGATCATCAACCTTAGAAAAGTCTCAAAAACTCCCAAGAACTCTCAAAAACTCCAAAGAACTCTCAAAATCTCATACAAGCACAAAACTTGGCACATCCTGACTTTGCATACAAAATCTCAAATCCCTTCGTTTGTCCTTTTGGCCTTTCGATTCACTAAGCATCCAAAGCGACGTTGTTTGACATTTCTGACTTTAAAAGAGAGAACCAGCCTTAGAACCCTCCGAAAGCCTTCGAATAACCTCTCAAAACTCCTTGAACTCAGAATCTGAATCGAAAGCCACATTGCTTTCCATTTACGACCAAGTCCAAAATCCTTCTGGCTTTCAAAGCAAAGTAGTGATCCCACTAGCTCAAGGAAAGTCCCTGCAAGCTTAGTCCATCACCAAACCATTTTTGGAAGTCATATATAGGTCTTTCAATTTTCACTTCAAGAGTCATACAGAGGTCCTTCGATTTTCACTCTAAGAGGTAAGTTTTTTTCAAACTTGAAACTCTTCATTCAAGCATCATTTGTATATACATTGTAAAGAAAAGATGTAGATATCATATCTAGGAAGTTGACCATACTCTTAGCTTTTGATTGTCATTGATTGTGTTTTAAGAATTTCAACTCTGACCTGTTAGTTTTTTTATTTTGATATTAAATAAAAGTCATGCTAACCTTCGATTCATAGCTCTTGAAAATTATGTGTTTGGATTCGTTTTCAAATTCTAGACAGGTTTGATATTAACACTTTTCAATTTAATTGAGAATTGAAGCTTTTAGAAGATTAACATGGTGATACATATCCATGCACACGCGAAGGATGAAGATGAAGTCGTGAATTCATTTTATATTTAGTGCAAACTGTATAACTCATGAATGAAACAAACCACCCCAGTGGTACAAACAGCGTGCGCGAAAGACATTCATGTAGAAGGTCCTGGGTTCAAACCCCAACGAGACCTTTTGTATTTATTTTGTCATTTTTTTCAAACTGACATGCAGGTTCATAACATTTGAGTGTTGGCTGTTTTGAATGGAAGGTGTGGAGAATCTGGGTTCAAACCTTGACAGAACTAAAACAAATATTTATCACTTGGTTTGTTTTCATCTTTTTTTAACAAACTTCAACATTTTCTAACCAATCAAAACAACTCCTTTTGATTTGATTTTTTACACACTATTTATTTACAATATCTATTTTATGAATGTATAAACATATCACAAAAAAATATTTTATTTTTATATTTATTTTTAAAAAACCAAAGCCCATTCTCTTTCCATTTCTATTCTTGTACATTATTTCATTTCATATCTCGTACATTGTTTAAGTTCAATATGGTTTTAATAGATAATTAGGATTTAATTTCTTGCAATCCCCATTTGTAAATTTGTACACCCCATTCCCAAATGATGTAATAGCATAGTAAATTTACTTTTCACAATTTATCGCTTTCATATAAAATGCTAGTAACTTAGGATTTGTATGGAAAGATAAAATCAATGCTTAGAAAACACTAATCCAAGGTAAATCAAGCATGAAAAACAAACATTTTTCACACTTGCACTTCTAGGGTTAACTCCACTTCTTGCCTTATGAAAAATGGTCATAATATGCATGTGAGACGTCTTAGCAAAAACAATCAAAAAATACAAGATCATGGTCCCTCGATAACGCTTCAAATGTTGCCTTCAAATGATCTTAGTCCCTCAAGAGAAATGCTAAGATATCTCACACCATTGTTATTAATGACTATACGATGACCCGCGCCCGTCCCTTCACATCCAACGATGGGGCTTCTTACCAAAACAATGGTAAGATAGTAACATCTAAAGGAGGAGGAAAAGAACATAGACCTTTTGAGTAGGTAGGACGCTCATAGTTGCTTGCTCATAATAAAAACCATTTCCACACTTACACTTTCAAAACACCTTAAAAAAACAAACATCTTGTTGTACCCCAAAATTTGCCCTCCCATATTCTTCAAGGTTTATCAAAGATCATATTCAAATGGCTCAAGGTTTCCCAAGGGGTTGCACAGTCAAAACATCCTCCTAAGCCAGTCAAAATTAGGGTTTTGGTTCTTGCAAGGAAGTTGAGGTTTTCAAGGACTCAATCAAGTCACATATGCCTATACACATTGTCAAGCATCTACGTGCCAAGTTTCAAGGCTCACAGGGTCAAGTTGCACAGTCAAAAGCCCTTTATGCTCAACAGTCAACTGTAGGGGTAAAATGGTCATTTTACAGTCAAAAGTTAGAATTTTTGGTCAACATCTTATTTTGAAGCCACAATCATCATTTGATCAAATCTTGATCATGATTCCACAAGCGTGGCTCAAAAATCATCAAGATGCAAAAGTTTCCATTTTTGGAGAGCTGAAAAGTCAACTGTAACTTGACCAAGGCATAACTTTTTCATGGTTCATCAGAAAAATCCCATCCAATGCTCATTTTGAAGGGGATGACATTTCCTACAACTCATCTTCACACTCCAAGTCCAAGAAATGCTCCCACAAAAAGTTATCAATTTCTACATTATAGGTCATTTTCAAAAGTCAACAAAAATGCACTTTAAGTCAAATACCATAACTTGAGTTGGTAAATCCAAATGACATGGGACCAAAGGCATTGGTTAGAGGACTTCAAGACCTTTCCAAAATGTCCAAGAACATGTTCATATGATCAAAATTGAGCAAGATATGCATTGGAGAAGTTGGGAAATTTTTGTGAAATGGCAAAAGTCAACTATCCCTAAAACTTCAATTTTTGACAAAAGGGCCCACTTTCTTCCACTTGATTCAGCCTTATCAAGCCATACACGTGTCCCATGCTTAATTTCAAGATCAAACATTTATTTTTCTATTTTATTTAATTTTTATTGATTTAATTCATTTTAAATCCATAATAATTCAAATAAAATCCAAAAATTAATGGAATGGCATCTTTATGGTTTGAATAGCTTTTATGTGTCATGAGCCAGCTACCAAATTTGTGCTAGGCTATTTTGTGCATGAAATCTTGGTTTTGCTTCAAATATGGAAGGTTCTTTAATGGTGGTCAACAAGAATCTCCAAACCATAATTCCATGGATACCAAGCCCAAACTTTGACCTAATTCTATTCCATTATATGCACACAAGTTAACCCTAATGCAATTCACGTGGAAAAGTTGCTATAAGAGCCATAACCAATATTGAAAAATCAAGAAAAAAAGCCAAAATTGTTTTTCATATTGCAGACCAATTCAAAGCCTTAGAGCAATTCAAACACATTGCTAGCATTCCCAGGAACACGTTGCAATCCAAAAGAAGCCTCAAAGCTCAAGAACACGTGCTACACAGACCCACAGTTTGTCAAATTTTTTCATAATCACATACTTTGATTCATGCATATTTAACGTCTTTTGTTGAGTGTTTTGTGTTCACAGGGACTGTACGAAACTTTTTGTACAAGATAATTGAGTTGTAGAGCCCTAAATCACAAACCACTATGGATGAATCTTAGGGTTTTCGAGCTCTTGAATTGGGGGTTTGTCATATAGGAAAAATTAGGCTTTGAAAGACCCATGGTTGAAACCGTCTGATCAAGACGAACACAAAGCCATACTCGCGATGAATTTATATTTAATGTACGCCTATTCTCTGTTTTCTGTGGATGCAGGTTGTGGGGGTTAAAAACCCCCGCTAACTAATTTGTTTTTGCAGGCATAAGGAAGGAGACGATGACGTGCTGATCTCTGAGTGGGTGGTTCAAACGAACGCGCGCTTTTTTCTCTTTCCAGCATAGTTGATGTATTTCATATATTAATTTTATTGGCCATTATAATATCAAAGCAAGCAGGTGGTTGAGTTGGTGGAAAGCGCGTCCAATAACCATTGGGACCTGGGTTCGATTCCCAGGTCCCCCAAAATAATTCTATTGTTTTTCATAACATATTCATATGCAGCGCTTGCCAAGGATTCCATCATGCACCTCAAACCATCAGGCGCCAGGTGGCTACACGCTCAAATCCAAAGGCCATAAGATGCTGGACACCATGCTCCAAGTCAAAGCACGTGCAGGCAATTCCCAAAGTCAACAGGGCTTGGAATGCTATTGGGCTTCCCAAAATTCCAGATTCACCTCCATCTGGGCCTAACACCCCCAGGGTTTTGTTTTTCTTTTTTCTCTTTTATATTTTCTATTTAATTATTTTCTATTTATTATTAGTATTATTTGATCAATTAACAAATTAACATTTTCACAATAAAAATTCAGAAAACTAAAAAATGTAAATATTTTATTTTTATTAATTTCACTTAGGTAATTATTTTGTAAATAAATTCTAAACATCATTAACTTAGTTTAATTAGAATAAATTTAATCTTTTTTTCATAATGAATAAAATCAAGCTTAGATTTAGGTTTTTCTTTTTTACTTTTAAATTTCTTTTATTTTGTTTCATTAAAAACATAAAAAACACAAAAAAAAAATCTTTTAATAAATTAATTAATCAGTAATTAGGTTTAATTTCGTTAATTGCATAAAAGGGACAAATCTCATTCTTTCTCAAAAAGGGTCAAAACCCTAAGGACGTCCCGATTCAACCTTTCGCGCGTATATTTACTTTAATTCATTATTTTGATTATGTATCTGCTCAGAAATGTAATAGTTAATTAGGACCTCCTTTATCGCTTTATTTTCTCGCAGTTTATTTTTTTCCAAACGGGTTTGTTTTTGGCGATGTATAGATCCGCGCCTTGTAATAGCTAGATTTACCTTTCCGCACTTTATTTCCTGCAAATCATTTAACTGTTAATATGCCTGCAAGAATGTATGAAAAGTAAAACCAGTCTGTAGCTCACAAATAACATATACAAGATAAACATAAACTGAAACAATACACATGCACATGCTACTCTTAGGGTACGCCTCACTGGTTGCCTCGAAGTGGTCGTCAAGTATAGGGTGTTTTAGAGGTCGCCCTCTTGTCTAAGATCCAGTTGCCTCGAAACGGGTTCCTCGGATAAAAAGGATCTAGGACATTAGGGTTACTTCTAAGGTGTCCTACTATTGCTTCGGTGACCACACATGTCCCTTAATCGAATTGACCCGAATACCTCCAACGATGGTGCTACCTACCTCTCAATGGTGGGATAGCACTGTCTAAAGGACTCTTACACAGCCTAATTCCTTAGAGTAGGTAGATTCTCCTGGGTACTTGCTCTCTCAAAACAAACAAAACAACTTTTCACACTGACACTTTCAAAAGGTTTTCAAACAAATTTTTCATACACTTTTGAGGACAGATACAAGAGTAACTTAGAAATTTTTCAAACGAAACTTTTTCAAAACCCACACACACTTGAAAAGCAAACAAATTTTTGAAAACATAAGAGCAAGTACCTAAGAGCCCGTGGATAACCACGGATAGAAAGGGTGCTAACACCTTCCCTTTCTATAATCTACCTCCCGAACCGAGAGACATCTCAAAGAAGGAATTTTGCTGTGCTTTTGTCCTTTCCTTGTTGGAGAACATAAAAGACGGTGGCAACTCTTGCTTACCGCGACATTTCGCGAACCAGCTTAAAAAACAGTCAGTTCTATTTCCACCGATCACACATCTCTTTGAACTATTTTCAAAACCAACACTTTATATGCATTCTTATAGAGACGAGAATCATTACAAAGTTCGCCACAACAAAGGCATTTTTAAAATATTTTCAAACTTACACCCACCACAAAGCATATTTTCAAATAAAGCAAAAGTGATCTAGCAAGAAAATAAGAGCCCATAGATAACTACAGATGAAAAGGGTGCTAACACCTTCCCTTTTCATAACCTACCCCCCGAACTCAAGAAAATATCTCTAAGGTCTTTCCTTTTCTTTTCACCCTTTCCTTATTGGATAAAAGAAAAGTCGGTGGCGACTCTTGCTATCCACAACAATTGCGATCAAACGCAAAACAATCAAGTCAGTTCTCCCACCATATTACAATAACCCTTGCAATGTTCCCATGAACATATCGACTAATTCTTTCTCCAAAAGTGGTGGTTGTACACGGGCTACCATTTCTCTCCACCTTTAGGCATATTCCTTGAAAGATTCCTCCTTTTCTGAGACAAGTTCTGGAGTTGCATGCGGTGGGCGCCATGTCCAAGTTATATTTGTACTATTTCAAGAAAGCATTAGCAATATCTGCCCATGTTTGGACATGAACCCGTTCCAACTGCATGTACCAATTTAGGGATGCCCCGCTCAAACTATCTTAGAAACAATGGATCATCAGCTTCTGATCTTGAGCATAGGCGTGCATCTTCCTACAAAACATGCGTAGATGGTTCCTTGGAGATGTGATCCCCTTGTATTTTCCAAAGTCAGGTACTTTTAATTTTAGCGGGATCACCACATCTGGAACTAGACCCATTTCGAGAGCATCTACATTGAAAGCATTATAACCCTCCACAGCTTTTAACTTTTCTTCTAGAGCTTTGTACTGGTTGAGCGCCAATGTATTTTCACTAGCATGAGTATGGGTTGTTCTTTGAGGTTCTTGATTGACATCCTCTAAGTCGTGGTCTCGATATTGCAAGTCTAAGTAGTTATCTGCACTTTTAATCGGGATCTGCAAGGTATGAGATGCCGCTACCTTTGGTGGAGGTGGGACAAACCCTTCACTATCAGCTTGTCTTGTTTCCTGTTGAGCCATAGTTGACTTTTGAGGTCCTACTTCTGGCTCTCTTCTTGGTTGGTGACCGCTTGATGCACCAATGGTTTGGGCTAACTCTTCAAAGGCTGCCCAAGAAATTTTCTCTTGTCTTTCAATGATATTCTTCAGGACTAGCAGAACTCGACTCATATCTCCTTTCATTGAGTTGACGTACCCATGACTTGCTCAAGATATTCCATCAATGCAACTTGATTCTCTTCAATTTGTTCCATCACTTTTTGTTGATGGGCTCATGTCTGATATGGCGGTCGGAGAGGCGACGCTTTTCTTGCTCTTCTACCAATGGTTTAATTGGAGAAGGTTTTGAAAAATGATGAGTTTTTTTTTGTTATGATTTTATGAGATGTGAATGTTTGTGAATGCATGAATGCGTATGAACATGCTAAGGGTTTTGTTTCGAATGTCTTATTCACTTATATATATATATATATATATATATATATATATATATATATATATATATATATATATATATATATATATATATATATATATATATATATATATATATATATATATATATATATATATATATATATATATATATATATATATATATATATATATATATATATATATATATATATATATATATATATATATATATATATATATATATATAGGTTTTTCTTTTTATTGATGAGTATCTAAAAATAAATATGCAAACGAGATACGGAAACAAAATGTCTTTATTAAAATAGTAATTGTCTTTAAAAATAATACAATTCAAATATTGAAAAATATTCAAACTTTAAAACAATGAACTTGCTTAAAGAAATAAACAAAGGTAAAAAAGTCTTCTAAGTGTGTCTGCGGATGTCTTCTCTGAAACCATTGACCATTTTCCTGCAATGCTTGAGGAAGTCTTCAACGTCTTTCGGGAGAGGTACCATCACATTCTCTACATATCTTAAGCTTCTAGGGATGTCGCCGATAAGATTGTTGGCTAAGAAGGCGAGTATTGCATGCTTGTCTTTGTAGAACCGATACTCTCGGTAAAGATCAGGAATTATCTTGTGATTATCTTTCCCTGCTTTGGAGATCTTTACATACTGCTCTTCCCAGTATAATTTTGCAGCCCTCATCTCCGTATAGAGTTTTCGTTGTATTAGGAAATCCTTTCGGAGACCTTCTAACTCAAGACACACTTGCTCGTATTCATCAGTCTTTTGGGCGAGAAATTTTTCTACCATCATCCTTTTGAGGCATTCCCCTACCTCCGATTCTTGGCTGTCTTGGAGTCTGGTGGTAAGATACTTCATTTGTTCTTCTTGATTTAAAGAAGCTTGCGCCAAAATTTGGATTTGAGCCCTTAGATCTTCTTCCATCACCTTTTTATCCTACATTTCCTTTTCATACCATCTATTTAATCTCTCAATTTCACTAGCAGCATCCTTCAACCATTGGTTGTGGTAATCCAAGTTGAAAGTAGCACTTAACAACCTTCATTCGAACGCTTCCATTTAAGACTCTCCTTCTCAAAAGCCTCACGATCTTTCTGAGCGTGCTGGTCTTTTGATTCAAGTATGCGTTGAATTTTTTTTCTCCTTAGTTAAGTTATGGAGGTTGAGTTCCAATTATTCTTTCTCCCTTTGAGCTTATTTCAAGGCATTCTTCAAATCGTCTATTTCTTCTATGGACATAGGCGGAGAATCTGGGACATCTGGCTTATACTCAGGATCTACGTCAAATGGTAAATTAATAACTCGTAACCTATCTAAAACCCATCGAGTGTAAGGTTCTTTTGCCACAACATTCTTCCTTTCAACCTTTCTTTGATTAACCATATTCCAGGCTCGGATGACCTTGTTGAGAAACTCTTAGTCATTCTTTCCCATGTCATGAATGATTAATTGTTGGAGTTGTCCATCTGAGTATTTATCTTCCAAAGATACCCTAGTTGTTGTAGGGCCAAGGTAGGGTTGTAGTTGATTCAACCCCGTGATCTAATCAATGGAACATTCGGAAATTCTCCGCACTATAAACAATATTTCTAATGTCTAGCTTCCTTGCATACCACAACACAGAATTAGCAGTAAGAGACCTTAATTTTTTAGGCCACTCATAGCTTGTCAAATTTGGAATCATGTAATCTTCCTTATAGTGATGATTCATAAACCAAGAATACAGGAGTGGGATGCATCAGTTTAGAGTACCCCTCCCCTTTTCGTACCGAGTATGAAGCGTGTAATAAGTATTAGCAACTAAAGCGGGAGTTGGGTTTGTATTGAAAACTTTTGCACCCCAAAATACACTAATAGTAGCAGGGTCAATATAGTCCAAAGTCCTTGGAAATAAGATTACACTAAACACAATAAGTCCTAAACAATCAATACAAGACTCCCATTTTTTGTTATTGGCAAAATAAAAAGTCTTAGTCTCCAAATAACATATTTTAATCCCTTGTACATCACCTTCTTTTTTTTAATTAAGTGACAATTCAGGATAAGGGATCCCTAAACCCTCTACCAAGATTCTGACATCAATGGTTTGCATGATTCCCACATAAGCTTTCCCTTTATAGAAGTTTAAAAGTATATCAAATTCTTCTAGAGTCGGTGCTAGCAGAAAGTCTTGGAAGGTGAAGCACCTTAACGAAGGTCGTAGAACTAAATTAGGGCAGAAACATCATCCAATTATACCACTACTTTTGTTAATTCAAGGGTATCCCCATAACTACGAGTGGACATCTTCAGATCTCTTTTAGACATTTACCCCTTTTATAGCCTTGATTTTTGTCATATCTGGCTTGACAGTATTGATACGTACAAGTTGTTTCCCTTTAGAATTCATTTTTTAGGAAAATTCACCGAAAACCCTTTAGTTATTATTATTCTTTGACCATGTGAATAAGAAAAACAAAAATAAATAAAGGGTAATGAATATATGAAATGCAAAATGTATGAATGCTTGAATATGGAGCTTAATGACAAGATTTTATGAATGGTACCCTTAGAAGTTATGCTCCTAGTTTTGGCCTACGAATATTCTACCCTCCCTATAAGGTGGTTTCCATAAGGTTATCATGAATAACACTAGGGGAAACGCACAAGGGCCTCTCTTAAGTAAAGCCTCTCTACAGACAAAAACTTTCGTCTCTAGATCATGAAAGGTATCGTCATGAGGTTTTAGTTTAAGGGTTATACAAAGAGTCATAGGTTTCATTCAAATGTACTAATCCCCAAGAGGATATCTCTTGAGAAGTATTCGTTTCGCGGAATTCCACCGGCTCTAGGCGAAGTCGTCACATAAACTCATAGGGCTGATGTATCCCCGTGGCTAATAGACGGACCTTCTTTCTAAGGTTTTAAAAAAATATTTCTTTTTAAAAATAACAAAATCCCCATAAAAAATAAAAATAAGATGATAGTAAAGCAAATAAAAAACAAATAAACCAAAATAATTAAATAAAAATAGAAAAACCCTAAAACCCTAAATCCAAAGAAAGGCTTCTAACCTTAGGGTTGAGTCCCCAGCATAGTCCCTAGCTGTTGTAACCGGTTTGAATTTGAGAGTTGCCACCCTTAATTTTCATCTTTAGGAAGGGAATATAAAGGACAACCCTAATTTGGTCAGAGATTCTAAGTTGTTGAACTAGTTCTTAGACAAAGGGAAGGTGTTAGGCATCTCTCACCTACCGTGTTCACAAGGATACTAGGGTTTATAATTATGGCTTAGGAAATAGGGTTTTAATTTTTTATTGGCGGAACTCGCCACAATTTTAGTCGCATGCCTATGTATCCTCTTAGGAGGAATCAGAGTCCCAAATCGTAGTTCATAGTCGGTTGGTGTTTTTTATGGATTACGAAGATATTTTAAATATTCCTTGAACCAAATTTAGTCATGTGAGTAGCGGGTTGTTTAGACGAAGTTTGCAGTCGATTAAAAGTATTTTCATAATCCTTTTTGAAAATTGTTTTTGATTTAATTAAGTTATTAAGAAAGAAATTTGGTGTTGTTTAGGTATTTTTTAAATGTATTAATATATGTAAAAACTATTATTAATGCAAGGTTAAAAATAATTTTAATGTAATAAATAAATATTTGAATGAGTTAGAAAATAAATATTTGGTACATACAATTGAAGCGAGTCCATATTCAAACATGTGCAGATCTTGCCAACGATTTCTTGAGACATTACAAGTATAATTTGGACATGTCTCTTAACCGTGTGTAACTCCAAAACTTATCTCGGAAAAAGGATGAGTCTTTCAAAGAGTATGCTCAATGATGGAGGGAAATGGAATCCCGTGTACAACCACCACTCCTAGAAAAATAAGTGGTTGATATGTTCATGGGAACTTTACAAAGGTGGTACTACGATAAGATGGTAGGAAGTGTCTCTTCTAGATTTTCTGATTTGGTAACTATTAGTGAAAGGATTGAAGCAGGCATAAAGAGTGGAAATATACAAGGGGAATCATCCAGCACCCCTTACAATTCAAAGAGACACATCCATAACTTCTCGAAAATGAACGAAGGAGAAATTAATGTTGTGGCATCGCATCCAAGAACACATCAACCATTGGTGATTCCACGAGAACAACAACAACAAAACGGGTTTGAAAGGCCTTCGAGAAGATTTGATCCACTCCCGCCAAAGTATAATGCAAATGTCCAGTGTGAATATCATTCCAATTCTCCGAAACATACCATAGAAAAAGGTTAGGCCTTCAGACATAAAGTTCAAAATTTGATGGATTCTCAGGATATCACTTTTGATAAATCAAACATCAAGAAGAACCCCATGCCTCTGCATGGTGGGAAAACTGCGAATGAAATTGAAGTGATGACTAAATTTAGGGAGTCCAGACGAGTAAAAGCTCTGAGATATCTCTTGAAAGAATATTTGTTTGAATGTGAGTTCCTCCTGGAACACAATGAAGCTTTGGAGAAGTCGTTATAGGAATTGGTAGATCAAGGGATAGTCTAATTCAGGCAATACCCTAAAGAAGAATATGTAGCTGCTTTCAATGGAAATACGAAGAAGCCATTGGTAATTCCCTACCAAGGGATGATTCTTGCTAAGAAAACTCTTGTGATTCCATGGGGAGAGTCAACAAAGGCACCATTGATGATACCACGCCAGACTCTGAGAATTCTAGTAATTCCAAAGACTACAATGGTGATTAGGGGGGCATCTCTGAGTCCTTGCAAAAATAACAAATATGTGTCATGGGATTATGATTCAAATGTATATGTCAATGCTTTAAAGCAAGAATGTGAGTTGTTGACAAATCAAGGACCTGCAATCACAAATTAGTAGGAATGGGGGGCATGACTCATAGTGGTCGAATTTATGGTCCCAAACCACAAAAGAATGATGATGTTGTGATTAAAGATAAAGGAAAAGTTATGGTACAGGAAAGTCAAGAACAAGAACCTCTGAGCAAGAATTTCACCAACCAATAGGCAGAATAATTCCTGAAAATAATCAAGAAAAGTGATTATAGGGTGGTGGATCAGCTACACCAAACCCCACCCAAATTTTCTATACTCTCGTTGTTCATCAATCCAGAAGCGCATCGAGACTCTCTGATGAGGATTCTAAGTCATGCTCATGTTGCAAAGGAGATTACAGTGAATCAATTTGATAATTTCGTAGCAAACCTAACATCCGGATTATTTTTAGGCTTTAACGAAATTGAGTTGCCTCCAAAAGGTAGAGCTCATAACAAGGCATTGCATATTTCAATTCATATAGGTACAACTAACCTATCCAGGGTACTCACCGATATTGGTTCTTCCTTTAATGTGTTATCAAAATCTAGCCTGATGAAGTTAACATTAGATGGTGTTGTTATAGGGCCAAGTTCTACGATAGCTAAAGCGTTCAAAAGTTCAAAAAGTTCAGTATTTGGAGAAGTGGGTCTTCATGCGAGATTGGTCCGCATATGTTTTATATTACCTTTCAAATAATGTATATAGAGCCAGCATGTACATGTTTTCTTGGACGACCTTGTATTCTGTTGTAACTGGTTTGAAATTGAGAGTCGCCACTCTTAATTTTTATATTTAGGAAGGGAATATAAAGAATAACCCTAATTTGGTCAGAGATTCTAAGCTCTTGGACTCATTCTTAGACAAAGGGAAGGTGTTAGGAACCCCTCACCTACCTTTCCCACAAGGATACTAGGGTTTAGAATTACATCTTAGAAAATAGGGTTTTAATTTTTTATTGGGGGAACTCGCCATGATTTTAGTTTAATGCCTACATATCCTCTTAGGAGGAATCAGAATCTAAATTTGTAGTTCGTAATCGGTTGGTTTTTTATGGATTATGAAGATATTTTGAATTTTCCTTGAACTAAGTCCGTGTGTGTGAGTAGCGGAGTTGTTTAGATGAAGTTTGCAGTCGATTAAAAGTATTTTCATAATCCTTTTTGAAGAAAAAAATGAGTTAATTAAGTTATTAAGAAAATGATTTGGTGTTGTTTAGGTATTTTTTAAATGTATTAATATATATAGATATAAAATATTATTAATGCATGGTTAAAAATAATTTTAATGCAATAAATAAATATTAGGATAGGTTAGAAAATAAATATTTGGTACATACAATTGGAGAGAGTTCATATTCAAACATGTGTAGATCTTTGCAACGCTTTCTTGAGACATTACAAGTACAATTTGGACATGGATCTAAACTGTGTGTAACTCCAAAACTTATCTTAGAAAAAGTACGAGTCTTTCAAAGAGTATGCTCACTGATGGAGGGAAATGGCAGCCCGTGTACGACCACCACTCCTAGAAAAAGAAGTGGTTGATATGTTCATGTGAACTATACAAGGGTTGTACTACGATAAGATTGTAGGAAGTGTCTCTTCTAGGTTTTCTGATTTGGTAACTATTGGCGAAAGGATTGAAGCAGGCATAAAGAGTGGAAAGATACAAGGGGCATCATCCAGCACCCCTTACAATTCAAAGAGACACATCCCTAACTTCTCAAAAAAGAAGGAAGGAGAAATTAATGTTGTGTCGTCGCATCCATGAACAAAGCAACCATTGGTAATTCCACGAGAACAACAATACCAAAACATGTTTGAAAGGCCTCCGAGAAGATTTGATCTTCTCCCCTCATGCCTTACAATCAATTACTGCATCACTTACTCAAAGCATCTTTGGTGGAGCTGAAGTTATTAGCTCCTCCAATTAGGGCACTCCCGCCAAAGTATGATGCAAATGCCCAGTGTGAATATCATGCCAATTCTCAGAGACATGCCATAGAAAAAGGTTGGGCCTTCAGACATAAAGTTCAAAATTTTCTGGATTATTAGGATATCACTTTTGACAAATCGAACATCAAGACGAACCCCATGCCTCCGCATGGTGGGAAAACTATGAATGCAATTAAAGTAATGACTGGCTTTAGGGAATCCAAACGAGTAAAAGCTCTGTGAGATCTCTTGAAAGAATATTTCTTTGAATGTGGGTTCCTCCTGGAACACAATAAAGCTTTTGAGAAGATGTTACAGGAATTGGTGGATCAAGGGATAATCTAATTTGGGCAATACCCTAAAGAAGAATATGTAGCTGCTATCAATGGAAATACGGAGAAGTCATTGGAAATTCCCTACCAAGGGATGAGTCCTGCTAAGAAAACTCTTGTAATTCCATAGGGAGAGTCAATAGAAGCACCAGTGACGATACCACGCCAAACTCTGAGAATTCCAGTAATTATAAAGACTACAATGGAGATTAGGGGGCCATCTCCGACTCCTTGCGAAAGTAACAAAATTGTGCCATGGGGTTATGATTCTAATGTCTATGCCATTGGTTTAAAGAAATAATGTGATTCATCGACAAATCAAGGACCTGCAATCACAAATATAGTAGGAATGAGGGCATGACTCGTGTCGGTCAAATATATGGTCCCAAACCACAAAAGAAGGATGATGTTGTGATTAAAGATAACGGAAAAGTTGTGGTACAGGAAAGTCAAGAACAAGAACCTCTGAGCAATAATTTCACCAACCAAGAGGCAGAATAATTCCTGAAAATAATCAAGAAAAGTGATTATAGGGTGGTGGATCAGCTACACCAAACGCTGGCCAAAATTTATATACTCTTGTTGCTCATCAATTCAAAAGCACATCGAGACTCTCTGATGAGGATTCTAAGTTATGCTCATGTTGAATAGGAGTTACAGTGAATCAATTTGATAATTTAGAAGAAAACTTAACATTTGGATTGTACCTAGGCTTTAATGACAATGACTTGCCTCTACAAGGTGGAGCTCATAACAAGGCATTGCATATTTCAATTCATATAGGTACAACTAACCTATCAAGGGTACTCACTGATACTGGTTCTACCTTTAATGTGTTACCGAAATCTAGCCTGATGAATTTAACATTAGATCGTGTTGTTAAGAGGCCATGTTCTACGATAGTCAAAGCGTTCGAAAATTCTAAAAGTTCAGTATTTGGAGAAGTGGGTCTTCGTGAGAGATTGGTCTACATATGTTTTATATTACCTTTCAAGTAATGGATATAGAGCCATGATATACATGTTTTCTCGGACAACCTTGGATTCTGTCGTAATCGGTTTGAAATTAAGAGTCGCCACCCTTCATTTTCATCTTTAGGAATGGAATATAAAGGATAACCCTAATTTGGTCAGAGATTCTAAGTGTTGGACTTTTTCTTAGACGAAGGGAAGGTGTTAGGCACCCCTCACATACCTTTCTCACAAGGATTCTAGGGTTTAGAATTACAGCTTAGGAAATAGGGTTTTAATTTTTTATTAGGGGAACTCGCAACGATTTTAGTCGTATGTCTACGTATCCTCTTAAGAGGAATCAAAGTCACAAATCGTAGTTCGTAATCAGTTGGTGTTTATTATGGATTACGAAGACATTTTGAATTTTCCTTGAACCAAGTCTGGGTGTGGCGTATCAGGGTTGTTTAGACGAAATTTGCAGTCGATTAAAAGTATTTTCTTAATCCTTTTTGAAAATTGTTTTTGAGTTAATTAAGTTATTAAGAAAGTAATTTGGTGTTGTTTAGGTATTTTTTAAATGTATTAATATATATAAAAACTATTATCAATGCAAGGTTAAAAAGAATTTTAATGCAATAAATAAATACTTGAATGAGTTAGAAAATAAATATTAGGTGCAAACAATTGGAGCGAGTTCATATTCAAACATGTGCAGATCTTGCCAACGCTTTCTTGAGACATTACAAGTACAATTTGGACATGGCTCTGAACCGTGTGTAACTCCAAAAGTTATCTCAGAAAAAGGATGAGTCTTTCAAAGAGTATGCTCAATGATGTAGGGAAATGGCAGCCCGTGTACAACCACCACTCCTAGAAAAAGAAGTGGTTGATATGTTCATGGGAACTTTACAAAGGTTGTACTACGATAAGATGGTAGGAAGTGTCTCTTCTAGATTTTCTGATTTGGTAACTATTGTTGAAAGGATTGAAGCAGGCATAAAGAGTGGAAAGATACAAGGGGCATCATCCAGCACCCCTTACAATTCAAAGAGACACATCCCTAACTTCTCAAAAAATAAGGAAGGAGAAATTAATGTTGTGGCGTCGCATCCAAGAACACATCAACCATTGGTGATTCCATGAGAACAACAACAACAAAACGGGTTTGAAAGGCCTCCGAGAAGATTTGATCCTCTCCCCTTACCTTACAATCAATTACTGCAGCACTTACTCAAAGCATCTTTGGTGGAGTTGAAGCCATTAGCTCCTCCGATTGGGGCACTCCCGCCAAAGTATGATGCAAATGCCCAGTGTGAATATCATTCCAATTCTCTGAACATACCATAGAAAAAGGTTAGGCCTTCAGACATAAAGTTCAAAATTTGATGGATTCTCAGGATATCACTTTTGACAAATCAAACATCAAGACGAACCCCATGCCTCCGCATGGTGGGCAAACTGTGAATGAAATTGAAGTGATGACTAAATTTAGGGAATCCAGACGAGTAAAAGCTCTGAAATATCTCTTGAAAGAATATTTGTTTGAATGTGAGTTCCTCCTAGAACACAATGAAGCTTTGGAGAAGTCGTTACAGGAATTGGTGGATCAAGGGATAGTTTAATTCGGGCAATACCCTAAAGAAGAATATGTAGCTGCTTTCAATGGAAATACGAAGAAGCCATTGGTAATTCCCTACCAAGGGATGAGTCTTGCTAAGAAAACTCTTGTGATTCCATGGGGAGAGTCAACAAAGGCACCACTGATGATACCACGCCAGACTTTGAGAATTCTAGTAATTCCAAAGACTACAATAGTGATTAGGGGGGCATCTTCGACTCCTTACGAACATAACAAATATGTGTCATGGGATTATGATTCAAATGTCTATGTCAATGCTTTAAAGCAAGAATGTGAGTCGTTGACAAATCAAGGACCTACAATCACAAATTAGTAGGAATGGGGGGCATGACTCGTACTGGTTGAATCTATGGTCCCAAACCACAAAAGAATGATGATGTTGTGATTAAAGATAAAGGAAAAGTTGTGGTACAGGCAAGTCAAGAACAAGAACCTCTAAGCAAGAATTTCACCAACCAATAGGCAGAATAATTCCTGAAAATAATCAAGAAAAGTGATTATAGGGTGGTGGATCAGCTACACCAAACCCCACCCAAAATTTCTATACTCTCGTTGTTCATCAATCTAGAAGCACATCACGAATCTCTGATGAGGATTCTAAGTTATGCTCATGTTGAAAAGGAGGTTACAGTGAATCAATTTGATAATTTCGTAGCAAACCTAACATCTGGAATGTATTTAGGCTTTAACGAAAATGAGTTGCCTCCACGAGGTAGAGCTCATAACAAGGCGTTGCATATTTCAATTCATATAGGTACAACTAACCTATCCAGGGTACTCACCGATATTGGTTCTGCCTTTAATGTGTTATCAAAATCCAGCCTGATGAAGTTAACATTAGATGTAGTTGTTATAGGGCCAAGTTCTACGATAGTTAAAGCGTTCGACAGTTCTAAAAGTTCAGTATTTGGAGAAGTGGGTCTTAATGCGAGATTGGTCTGCATATGTTTTATATTACCTTTCAAATAATGGATATAAGGCCAGCATATACATGTTTTCTTGGACGACCTTGTATTCTGTTGTAACTGGTTTGAAATTGAGAGTCGCCACCCTTAATTTTTATCTTTAGGAAGGGAATACAAAGAATAACCCTAATTTGGTCAGAGATTCTAAGCTGTTGGACTCATTCTTAGACGAAGGGAAGGTGTTAGGAACCCCTCACCTACCTTTCTCACAAGGATACTAGGGTTTAGAATTACATCTTAGAAAATAGGGTTTTAATTTTTTATTGAGGGAACTCGCCACGATTTTAGTTTAATGCCTACATATCCTCTTAGGAGGAATCAGAATCTCAATTTGTAGTTCGTAATCGGTTGGTTTTTTTATGGATTATGAAGATATTTTGAATTTTCCTTGAACTAAGTCTGGGTGTGTGAGTAGCGGAGTTGTTTAGACGAAGTTTACAGTCGATTAAAAGTATTTTCATAATCCTTTTTGAAAAAACTTTTGAGTTAATTAAGATATTAAGAAAATAATTTGGTGTTATTTAGGTATTTTTTAAATGTATTATATATATATATATATATATATATATATATATATATATATATATATATATATATATATATATATATATATATATATATATATATATATATATATATATATATATATATATATATATATATATATATATATATATATATATATATATATATATATATATATATATATATATATATATATATATATATATATATATATATATATATATATATATATATATATATATATATATATATATATATATATATATATATATATATATATATATATATATATATATATATATATATATATATATATATATATATATATATATATATATATATATATATATATATATATATATATATATATATATATATATATATATATATATATATATATATATATATATATATATATATATATATATATATATATATATATATATATATATATATATATATATATATATATATATATATATATATATATATATATATGTATGTATATATAATATTATTAATGCATGGTTAAAAATAATTTTAATGCAATAAATAAATATTAGGATGGGTTAGAAAATAAATATTTGGTACATACAATTGGAGCGAGTTCATATTCAAACATGTGTAGATCTTGCCAACGCTTTCTTGAGACATTACAAGTATAATTTGGACATGGCTCTAAACTGTGTGTAACTCCAAAACTTATCTCAGAAAAAGGATGAGTCTTTCAAAGAGTATGCTCACTAATGGAGGGAAATGGCAGCCCGTGTACGACCACCACTCCTAGAAAAAGAAGTGGTCGATATGTTCATGTGAACTTTACAAGGGTTGTACTACGATAAGGTTGTAGGAAGTGTCTCTTCTAGGTTTTCTGATTTGGTAACTATTGGTGAAAGGATTGAAGCATGCATAAAGAGTGGAAAGATACAAGGGGCATCATCCAGCACCCCTTACAATTCAAAGAGACACATCCCTAACTTCTCATAAAAGAATGAAGGAGAAATTAATGTTGTGTCGTCGTATCCATGAACAAAGCAACCATTGGTAATTCCACGAGAACAACAATACCCAAATAGGTCTGAAAGGCCTCCGAGAAGATTTGATCTTCTCCCCCCATGCCTTATAATCAATTACTGCATCACTTACTCAAAGCATCTTTGGTGGAGCTGAAGTTATTAGCTCCTCCAATTAGGGCACTCCCGCCAAAGTATGATGCAAATGCACAGTGTGAATATCATGCCAATTCTCCGAGACATGCCATAGAAAAAGGTTGGGCCTTCAGACATAAAGTTCAAAATTTGCTGGATTCTTAGGACATCACTTTTGACAAATCTAACATCAAGACGAACCCCATGCCTCCGCATGGTGGGTAAACTGTGAATGCAATTAAAGTGATGACTGGCTTTAGGGAATCCAGTTGAGTAAAAGCTCTGAGAGATCTCTTGAAAGAATATTTCTTTGAATGTGGGTTCCTCCTGGAACACAATGAAGCTTTTGAGAAGATGTTACAGGAATTGGTGGATCAAGGGATAATCTAATTTGGGCAATACCCTAAAGAAGAATATGTAGTTGCTATCAATGGAAATACGGAGAAGTCATTGGAAATTCCCTACCAAGGGATGAGTCCTGCTAAGAAAACTCTTGTGATTCCATAGGGAGAGTCAACAGAAGCACCAGTGACGATACCACGCCAGACTCTAAGAATTCCAGTAATTATAAAGACTACAATGGAGATTAGGGGGCCATCTCCGACTCCTTATCAAAGTAACAAATTTGTGCCATGGGGTTATGATTCTAATGTCTATGCCAATGGTTTAAAGCAATAATGTGATTCATCAACAAATCAAGGACCTGCAATCACAAATATAGTAGGAATGAGGGCATGACTCGTATTGGTCAAATATATGGTCCCAAACCACAAAAGAAGGATGATGTTTTGATTAAAGATAACAGAAAGTTGTGGTACAGGCAAGTTAAGAACAAGAACCTCTGAGCAAGAATTTCACCGACCAAGAGGCAGAATAATTCCTGAAAATAATCAAGAAAAGTGATTATAGGGTGGTGGATCAGCTACACCAAACCCTGGCCAAAATTTCTATACTCTTGTTGCTCATCAATTCAGAAGCACATCGAGACTCTCTGTTTAGGATTCTAAGTTATGCTCATGTTGAAAAGGAGATTACAGTGAATCAATTTGATAATTTAGAAGCAAACTTAACATTTGGATTGTATCTAGGCTTTAACGACAATGAGTTGCCTCTGCAAGGTGGAGCTCATAACAAGGCATTGCATATTTCAATTCATATAGGTACAACTAACCTATCAAGGGTACTCACTGATATTCGTTCTGCCTTTAATGTGTTACCAAAATCTAGCCTGATGAAGTTAACATTAGATCGTGTTGTTATGAGGCCAAGTTCTACGATAGTCAAAGCGTTCGAAAGTTCTAAAAGTTCAATATTTGGAGAAGTGGGTCTTTATGCGAGATTGGTCTACATATGTTTTATATTACCTTTCAAGTAATGGATATAGAGCCATGATATACATGTTTTCTCGGACGGCCTTGCATTCTGTCGTAATCGGTTTGAAATTAAGAGTCGCAACTCTAAATTTTTATCTTTAGGAATGGAATATAAAGGATAACTATAATTTGGTCAGAGATTCTAAGTGTTGGAGTTTTTCTTAGACGAAGGGAATGTGTTAGGCACCCCTCACTTACCTTTCTCACAAGGATACTAGGGTTTAGAATTACGGCTTAGGAAATAGGGTTTTAATTTTTTATTGGGGGAACTCGGCACGATTTTAGTCGTATGCCTACGTATCCTCTTAGGAGAAATCAAAGTCCCAAATCATAGTTCGTAATCAGTTGGTGTTTTTTATGGATTATGAAGACATTTTGAATTTTCCTTGAACCAAGTCTGAGTGTGTGCGTAGCGGGGTTGTTTAGACGAAGTTTGCAGTCGATTAAAAGTATTTTCGTAATCCTTTTTGAAAATTGTTTTTGAGTTAATTAAGTTATTAAGAAAGTAATTTGGTGTTGTTTAGGTATTTTTTAAATGTATTAATATATATAAAAACTATTATTAATGCAAGGTTAAAAATAATTTTAATTCAATAAATAAATATTTGAATGAGTTAGAAAATAAATATTTGGTACATACAATTGGAGCGAGTTCATATTCAAACATGTGCAGATCTTGCCAACGCTTTCTTGAGACAATACAACCACAATTTGGACATGGCTCTTTATCGTGTGTAACTCCAAAACTTATCTCTGAAAAAGGATGAGTCTTTCAAAGAGTATGCTCACCGATAGAGGGAAATGGCAGCCCGTGTACAACCACCACTCCTAGAAAAATAAGTGGTCGATATGTTCATGGGAATTTACAAGGGTTGTACTATGATAAGATGGTTGGAAGTGTCTCTTGTAGATTTTCTGAATTGGTAACTATTGGTGAAAGTATTGAAGCAGGCATAAAGAGTATAAATATACAAGGGGCATCATCCAGCACCCCTTACAATTCAGAGACACATCCCTAACTTCTCGAAAAATAAGGAAGGATAAATTAATGTTGTGGCGTCGCATCCAAGAACACAGCAACAATTGGCGATTCCAAGAGAAAAACAACAACAAAACAGGTTGGAAAGGCCCCTGAGAAGATTTGATCCTCTCCCCATGCCTTACAATCAATTATTGCAGCACTTACTCAAAGCATCTTTGGTGGAGCTGAAGCTATTAGCTCCTCTAATTGGGGCACTCCCTCCAAAGTATGATGCAAATGCCTAGTGTGAATATCATGTCGATTCTCCAAACAGTACACGTTTTGGGCCTGGGTAATTGAAGATTAGGGTTGTTGTTGGGGCAATTAGGGTTTCTTAATCCCTTGCGTTGACTTGGGTCAACAAAAAACTAAAATATAATTTTAATAAAAATAAACAACAGTAATAATAATAAAATTGGTATTAATATAATATATAAATAAAAAAATATAGGTCCTTAAAAAAAGTTCGGATTGGAACTGTATTGTCCAGTTATTGGGCCTTTCAAAATGCACCCTCCCTCTTTTGTCAAAGCGCATCAACTTCTATATGGGCCATCAGATTTTGATGGCCCAAAGCATCATTCCTTTCTAACTTGGACCGGGCCAAAAAAATCATCTTAATATGCCATCGGATTTTGATGCCCATTTAAGACAATACACCCCTACTGTAAAAATGCCTCCCCCTTTTGTCTTGTAAGGAAAAACCGAATAAAGCTCACCTGGGCCTTTTTAGAAAGCCCATAAATTCTTTTTGTTAAAACATACCCCCATTGATAATTTTGACAATAAAAAGAATAACATTAATAAAAATGATTTAGTTAGAAATCCATAAGGAAAATTCGGGGTATGACAGATTCATGTAGTGGGGGATGTTACTTCAACTCTACATCAGAAATTGAAGTTCCTCGTGAAGGAAGATTAGTTATAATCGACAGTGAAGATGACATCTTTGTAAGTCACATAGAATCTTGCAGATATATCAGTATGGGTGAATACTGCATAGCAACACCATTTCAAGTCTTAGAGGTTACTTCAATGGTAACCCTACCAATGGAGAAAATCAAGAAACCTATTATGACTTTGTTGAGAGATTTATAAGAAGTTGTGGAAGATGGTACCTCAAAAGGTTAAATTAAACTTGTGGAGATACCTAAAACGAAAGATCATTTTGGTTTGGGCTATGAACCGCCAAAGGCTATTCTGAAAGGCAAGGCGTTATTTCCTCTTGTAATACGGTGGGAGAACCAACTGTTATATTGGTTTTGCATTCTTTATTCGCAAATTTTGTGGTAAGCAAGAGTCGCCAACGACTTTTATTTTATCCAACAAAGGAAAGGGTGAAAAGAACAGAAAAAGACCTTTAGAGTGTTTTCTGAGTAAGGGAGTAGATTATAGAAAGGGAAGATGTTAGCACCCATTCTATCTGTAGTTATCTACGGGCTCTTAGATGCTTAGCTCATTTGAAAAATACCTTGTGCTTTGTTTGTTTTGAAAAGTATTTTTAAAAGCGCATTAGTGCGGCGAACTTTGTAATGTTTCTCGGAATGGTAGAGAACGTATACAAAGTGTTTGAAAATGTTTTTGAAAGAAGTTTTGTGTAAGTGTAAAAATTGTTTGAGCAAGCATCTAACATCTATCTACTTTACTCGAAAGGTTATTCTTTTCCTCTTTTCCTTAGGCAGTGTTATCCTACTATTAGTGAGTAGGCATCCTTAGTCGTTGGATGTTTACACAGTCACAAAGGCAACTGGGCAAGAAACTTTAGTAACTACCCTAGGGTTTTTAAGATCATACAGAGGCAATGTCGAGAGGGTCATCGAGGGACTTATGATCTTTAAACCGGAGGGTAGCCACTAAAATCTCTCACGTTTCGAGAGATGTGACTGTTTTTCCGAAGGCAACCAAAGTGGGATACCCTAGAGGTGTATATGTGTAATTGTGTTTATTCATATATTTCTGTCTTATGTTAGGTTTGCTAGCGTTTGTTTGTCATTCTTGCCATACAATCCTAGTTAGCATGCATCTAAAAAGTTAATAGTTTGCAGTAATTAAAAGTGCAGAAATATAAAACCCTAAATATTAAAAGGCTTCGGGGAGGGAGATTAATTACATTTCCAAAACTAGAAGGGAAATAAAGCAGTAAATATAAAAGCCTACTTTAAACTATTACAACCAGGAAGCAGGTACAATAATATGAAAAAAGTGTGAAAGGAAATAACGCGCGCGAAATGAAAATAACATTTAAAACTTAAAAAGGAAAAATCTTTTTGTTTGTTTTTGATCATGGAAAGAAATTTAATTTAAAATCCTAAGTCTATTTAGTTTTAAATTAAAAAAGGGTTAAAATAATTAATCAATTAATTTACAAAATTTATTTATTTGAGAAAATGCTAACCTAATATTTTTGTGATTTTAATCTAATTTTATAATTAAATAATAGAAAAAACTTGGAATTAATAAAATAAAAGAAATAAAAAAACAAGTAAATGGGTCAGACTGACTAGTAAACAGGGAGTGTAATTTGCGGAACACAGGCCCGGATCGAAAAGAGGCCCAGGTTGCCTTTCGATCTAATGAGGGAGGTTGTCGAAAATGCACGGTAGGCTACACATCGAAGGCACTGGATCTGGATTGGCCAGCAAGGGAATTATGGTGTATGGTGTACTCCTTCGATCTCGGAACACTAGATCTGCAGGAAACTCGTTAGAAGAAAAAAAACAAAATCCCAGATCTGGGTCGAATCATGTCTTGGATTCGACAGATTGTGGCCATATCATCCATTTCGAGACACGATATAGATTGTGCCCTAAACCTGGTAAATCCTTAATTTTGTATCTAATCTCTCATGTAACACATTCAATCAAACTTAAACATCAGTAGCAATAGTATATATGATCAATGTGAATTTAAATCATGTATTCTATGAGTTTGAGATCGAGGAATTTTTACCAAAAACGATGAGATCGAGTGGGGGAGCTTTTGCGCGGGTTGGAACTTCTTAAGGACTGAGAATGTCTCCTGGAATCTTCGGGAGAAGGATATGATGCTTGGTCTGGATGGAGAAGGCCTGCAAAGGTTGTTTCGAGTTTGACAATTTTGTTGAATCTTTTACAATTTTATGGAGCTTTGATAGGCCATCTGTTTTTTTTGTCCCTTCTGATTTGGTCATGTATTTATATAGGGGTGTATTCATGAACAAATATGGCATGCATCAGCCATTAACTATGGCTTTGAAAGAAAAATCACCAGATTTGAAAAGTTGTCATTTTGAGATATTTCATGCCATTTTGACCTTTGAGTGAACCTGGACAGGTTATGGTTGGTGTTTTGCACGAATTTGGGCTTCGAGCTAATCAGTCCAAGCCCAACAAGCTTCATCCCATTAGGTTTTCGTTTCGACTTTCATCTCCATTTCACATCAATTAATTCTTTCGACAAGCTCCCAAGCTTTGTTCTTTTCGATGGTTCTAAGTTCCAATTCGAATTGCTCAAGGCTTCATCATCATGGCTTCTTCTACTTAGTCACCATCTGAATCGATTGTGTAATCTGGAAACCCTTCATATCCAATCAGCCTAGTCGAACAGTTCTTGTTCTTGTGGACCTTCTTTCTTTCTGCACATGCGGTTCTTCAATTCAACCAGTCGAAGTATCACCTTGTTCATTTTGACTTGTCGAAGCTTTGTTCTGTTCATCTTCTTCGAACAAAGTTGCACAGGTGATTCTTCGATTCTACCAGTCAAAGTGTTAAGCTTGTTCATTTTGACTTGTCAAAGCTTCGTTTTGTTCATCTCCTTCAAACACAGTTGTGACTGTTTCTGATTCTTGTCGAACTGAACTTTGACTCCAATCCCACCTTTTGCTTTCTTCTTCAAGCACATCTCTACGGATCACTAGTTTATCTTCAGTCGGTGAATACAACTTGTATGCACCAGTCGAAGGATAACCTATGAGCACCATGACTTCACTTCAACCATCCAACTTCTTCCTTACTTGTTCAGTTACATGCCTGAAACACATTGATCCAAAAACTCTAAGATGACTTATATTTGGCTGATTCGACCTTAACGGTCCTTCTATGAAATCACGCCACGTTTGAAGATTACATGTCCTTCAAACCATTAGACTTCCATGCGCTTCTTTGAATAAGATCAAAGCTTTTGAATTCAAAATATTCTTCTTTTTGAAGTGCCAATTCAATCAACATGACAGTCGAAATGTCTTTCCTTGTAATACTTCGAATAGCTTATATTTCAGTAGTTCAAAAATGAACCCTTCGATAATGGTTCAACGTAGTGAAGCTCTTTACAAGATCTTTATCAATCAAAGACTTCATAAAAGTCTCCTCAAAATTTCTTTCAAACTATTATTTCTTCGATCATAGTGTCAATTATTCAAAACTTGTGTAATCGAAATTCCCATCTAACACTGCTTCGTTGGGCATCTAATTAGAATGCATACTGTTGTGGAAGCTGCTTCAGCCTAAAATCTCTTAGACATATTCTTAGCTTTCGACATACACCTTGTCATGTTTCGTGCACTTCTTTTCTTTCTCTCAGCTATGCCATTATGCTGAGGCGTATAGGGTGCCATGGAAATCATTTGAAGCTTTTACAAACCAAAATTCTTTGTGAGAAATGAAACCCTAGTTGGAAATCTATTGCTTAGGAGGAGAATTTGTCTGGTCAATTCTTGGTCAAACTTGAGCAATTATGGACCTTAATGAGCATGCCTTGAATAAAATGGGAGGGTAAATTTTTAGGTGTAACAGCTGCCCCTGTTCAATCTTCTTAAACCTGGAGATTTAGATTGGCTTGTCAGCCTTTCATGATCTGAAGGTGGGAGATGATTGAACACTAGAGTGCCCAAAAATTTACACTCGTGTGAAGTAACATCGTTGGTTGATGATATCAGGAATGGGCTTACAGATTCTATTTGGAGAAGATGACTGAGAGTTGTTGGAGATGGGCTTAAAGATGCCATCCAAAGTAGATGCTGACTCCATAAGAGGTCTCTTTATCGGGATTCCTATTCCTATTGTCTGAGGAGGACTCCACTGGGGAATTTTGGTTTCTACTCTTTTTCTTGAGGAAAACTTTGTGGGGAATAGAGTCTAGGAACTTTAGTTGTCCATGGCTCTACTGAGGAGTTATCTATGGACTGGAGAGATGAATTTTAGCTATTTTCTGGTTGAAATCCAGGCTTCACCATAACTTGCTGAGGGTAATAAAGTTGACTGTCATCTGGTCATATTCCAGGCTTCACAACGACTTACTGGGGAAAATGAAATTAACTGTTATCTGGTCAGTTTCTAGGCTTTGTAGTAATTGAACAGGTTGAACTGTTATTTGGTCAGGTCCAGGCTTCAGAAATTAAACTGTTATCTGGTCAAGTCTGGGCTTTAACTTGAACTTGAGGTATATTGTCATCTGGTCGGGTCCAGGCTTTGCAATAGTTGTAAAATGTTATCTGGTCGGGTCCAGGTTTCATTGTTTTCAAGAAATTAAGCCGTTATCTGGTTCGGTCTAGGCTTTAACTTGAATTTGAGGTTAACTATTATCTGGTCGTGTCCAGGCTTCACAGTGTTTGATGAGCTATTACTTTAGATAGTTGCCCCGTCTTGTTTTGGGAATTAATCCGGAAGTTGCTTTTGTTAGTCGTTAAGATAGTTTCCTTGTCTAGTTTCAGGAATTACTCTTTAACCTGGTCATGTAGATAGTCACCCCGTCTTGTTTCGGGAATTGATCTATAATCAGTTGTTCACAGATAGTTGCCATGTCTTGTTTCAAGAATTACTCTAGAACTTTCTTTTGTTGTTCATTGAGATAGTTTCCCTGTCTGGTTTCAGGAATTAATATCTAACCTGGTCTTGTAGATAGTCGCCCCGTCTTGTTTTGGGAATTGATTCACAATCAATTGTTCACAGATAGTTGCCTTGTCTGGTTTCAGGAATTAATCTAGAACTTGCTTTTATTGGTTATTGAGATAGTTGCCCTGTCTAGTTTCAGGAATTAATATGGAACTTGCTTTTGTTGGTCTTTGAGATAGTTTCCCTGTCTGATTTCAGGAATTATTCTCTAACCTGGTCTTGTAGATAGTCGCCCCGTCTTGTTTCGGGAATTTATCTACAATCAATTGTTCACAAATAGTTGCCCTGTCTTGTTTCAAGAATTAATATGGAACTTTCTTTTGTTGGTCGTTGAGATAGTTTCCCTGTCTGGTTTCAGGAATTACTCTCTAACCTGGTCTTGTAGATAGTCGCCTCGCATTGTTTCAGGAATTGATCTACAATCAGTCGTTCACATATAGTTGCCTTGTCTTGTTTTAGGAATTAATCTGGAACTTGCTTTTGTTGGTCGTGGAGATAGTTTCCCTGTCTGGTTTCAGGAATTACACTTTAACCTGGTCTTGTAGATAGTCGCCCCGTCTTGTTTCAGGAATTGATCTATAATCAGTCGTTCACAGATAGTTTCCCTATCTTGTTTCAGGAATTAATCTGGAACTTGCTTTTGTTGTTCGTGGAGATAGTTTCCCTGTCTGGTTTCAGGAATTACTCTCTAACCTGGTCTTGTAGATAGTCGCCCCGTCTTGTTTCAGTAATTGATCTTCAATTAGTCATTCACAGATAGTTGCCCTGTCTGGTTTCAGGAATTTTATCTAGAACTTTTTGAAAATTGTTGATGATATTCGTATGTTGATCTTTCCTGAAAAGGTAAAGAATAATTTGTACACAATACCATGATGCATGAAGTGCATTGGGTAATGACATTCTCAAAATAAATGATACTGTGCTATATGCATTTTGTATGCGTATGCTATGATATTGGTAAACGATGGTGAATGTGAAATGTTATTGAAGTGCATTTACAAATTTGAGCAACATTTTAGTCTGGGGAAAATAAATCCCTGATTGTTGTTGGGGATGAAGAGTATGTGTATCCTCAATCTTCTGGGGATTGTTTCTGTTGGGGACTCCTGCTTGCTTGTTTGAGGAAACTCTGTTGAGTAACATTGATTTCTTGCTTTTTACTTGAGGAAACTCTATTGGAGAATGTTAATTCCTGCTTAGGGAGAAGATTTTAAGAACGTTGGTTGTTCATTGTTCTCCTTGGGAGTTTATACCATGACTGGGGACAAAAGAGATGAATATTCCTTCCGACTCGCCTGGGGAGGATAAAGTTGACTGATATCTGGTCCGGTTTTAGGTTCCTAGCAACTCCCTGGGGATAGTGACGAATTCACTGGGGAGAGGAATTTAGCCGGTGGTTTATGGTAGAAGCACACTCAAGCTGGGGAAAGGAATTCCCATGGACTGTAATGTTTGGGATCCTCGTGGGGATAATCTTATGGCAATGGCTCTGTAGGGATTCGTGGAGACTTGAACATATCTCAACTTCTAAAGCCTTTGGTGAATTTTGATCAGGGTAATAAGACTTCTGCTGATAGAAAAGTGACGAGATGACGGGACATAGTCGAACACTTTAATCCCTAACTTTTGCCTAGACTGTCCTTTCAGATTTCCAGTCCACCGGGATACCTTTTTTTCCCAAGCCACCTTTTCAGGTTTTCGACTTGTTGGGTGTACAGTTTTATTTATATATCCCTAATTTTTGCCCGAACTCCTTTGGTTCGTCGGGATGCCCTTAATTTTTCCTAGGACAGTCAACCTATCAGGTCTTTTTTCATGCGCAGTATTTTCCGACTATGTCCACATTCAATGGGTGCGGAAAATTGTCATTGTCCATAGTATTAAGTGTTGCAGCGCTGTCAGAAAGATGTTTGCTTGATCGCATGTGGCCCTTCCTGTTCAATTCCCCAAGTGTTTCAGATGGAGGTCTGCCTTTGGCTATTCGGGGCTTTTGAGGGATTCCTTGAATCCTGACTCGACTTCCCCCATGTCAGTTTAGACACCATTGCATGTCTCTTGATTATGAAAGGCCTATTATTGGAAATGTCTTTCCATCTGAGGTGATTTTGTTCATTGAGAGGATTATCGTTCATTGGATATTCGTCGTGCTAATTTCTCTGTTGTTGAACAATTAGTTATACGCAAACAGTGGTATTAAAAATGAAAATCTTTATGTTTGTCTTGAAGTTTTTGAAAATTCATTTTTTACTAAAACAAAATTTGCAAGAATGTGATATCAACTCAGGATTTATAGCAAACCTTACAGGAGTCAGGATACTGTTTTGTAACAATATGCTTTCAAAATGACCCATGCTTCAGCTAGGACTTTTAGGGGTTGTAACGTGGCCCGGTTCACGGTTTAAGAAACAAAGGATAAAGGATCGAAATTTATTTGTACCCAACCTGTTCTTCGTGATGTTCTTCAGTCCTATACTCAGTTAACTATGCATTTAGATCCCAATTGAGTTCTGGAATCTTGGCCCTGATATTTCGGTGATGGTTCGGATACTGAAAGTTTTTTTTAGAAGGTCGTCATTTTTGCAACCTTTTCTTTTTGTTGAGGATTTGTAGCGACCTCTTTTTTTTATATTTTATTATCCCTAATTTTTGCCTAAACTGTTTCTTTTGTGATTACAGTCAGCGGGATGCCCCTGTTTTTTTCCTTAAGTCTCCTTCATAGGTTTTGACTTAGTGGGTTTTTCTTTTGAGAGATAATGACTGCCTATTTTAATGATTATGCGGAACCATCACCATCTTTTGTTTTGGAAGGATACCATCGACACTACTCGTCATGTACGAAGGGAAAGCTTGCGATTGAGTGCACCATTGAATTAACTGAGAAACTACCCTGCTCCAGGTTATGATTAAGGGTTTCAATTTGCATGAAAAAGAAAACTCCTACTCCTTAGGCTCAAAGGGGTTGACTAGGTATTATCTTCCTTATAACTCCACTGTTTAGGATTTGAAACAACGCTTGTACATCGTCAGCCAGGTCTATTCAAAAGCATATTGTAGAGATTATTGTAACTTTTTCATCATCCTCCCTCTAAAGGCTTACAGCTTTCAATCGAGAGTTGAATATCAAAAAAAGGAAGTAAAAGCATAGTTTCAGTATAGTGACAACGAATGGACTAATTCAAGACAAACATATGCAATATATTAATGGAATAACAAAGTTTGACATAAATAAGTGTTCGAACAATCAAAAGAAAATTAAAATTTGAAAATTCTAATGAACAAAAAGCCTCTTTGTCTGAACTTGTCACTTCAGATGGTGTGCCTTTGAGGGATGGCAGAAGAATTCAGTATGACCATCTTGTGTGAACTCCAGCACTCCTTTGTCGATCAAGTCTTGAATCTTATTTCTCAATGTCCAACAGGTATTAGTGTCATGTCCAAGACTGTTGGAGTGGTATGCACACCTTGCATTTGGATTGTACATTGGAGAGGCGGTGTTGGGATTCTGAGGAGGATCCTTCAAGGTAACCAGCTTAGCCTTTAAAATGTGTTGCAATGCTTGAGCCAATGACATGTTGATTTTGGCAAAGCGACTTTTAGATGTATTCTGCTTACGCTGACTACCCCGTTGTCATTGTTGTACTGGTGCTGGACTAGAGATCTACACCTCCCCCGCAGATTGGTTGAGATCACTCTTATTATGACCCTTCTGGTTGTACACAGTACCGAACTCCTTCCTTCCGGTGTATAATATCTTCTGAGTACTTGAAGATGCAGTCCCCTGAATTTCATCGCTCCTGAGTTTATTTTTAACATGTTCCCGCTTGAACATGACACCCAATTCCCTATCTGCCAAGAGAGGTTGATCATTGATTAGGCCCCAAATTCTAGAAGTTTTCCCCAGACGGTCGTATCTGTCTTGATGAAGATTGCTGATGAGAATCCTAAACTCTTCTTGTTCCCGAGCTAAACTTTGGATAAAATCCATCTGATTACTCATTTGTATTCTCATCCTTTCCATCTCAACTTGTAGTTGTTCCAACTGGTCATCCTTGTTGTCTTCCAGTTTTTTCATGGTCATGTTCCCAGCGAGGAGTGTTTTCAATTCTTCTTTCCCCTTGGATAGGTTTAGGAACATTTCCTCTAACTGAGCATCTTGAGCTTGGAAACCTCTGCCATTTTGTTCGAGATCCATTTTTCTGCTGAAATAAACAACGAGAAAATGAGAAACCTATACTGGAAGATCTGTTATGTAATGACATGCATGCAATGTTCTCAAGGATCTTGCAAGGTAAACACAAGAAAATGTTAGCAACTGAATCTGACTGCAGCTTCGATTGAAGAACTTCGTATCGTTGAATTTCCTTCTGTGAGAATCAAGCTCACCATGTAGAGTGGGTCATAGCCTCTAACTCAAGTTATCGTGTTTTGGACTTTTAACGGCATTGGCTAGAGGAAAATAAATCCCCTTGCCCCTTTCTAGACATCTGGTTCATCATAACCTGCATCACAGGCCCTAGAGATCCTTGAAATGGTTAAGGAAATGTTAAGGCATGATGTTATGATGTGTATGCTATGCACCAAGCAAAAGTGTAAGGTGACGTAAACAAGTAAATCTTACAAGAAATCCAGGTTATTAAATAATGGATACAAATAGGTCCTGCAAGGAACTCATGTCGTTAGGTAATTAAAATAAACCAGCCATGTAAGGAGTTCAAGTTATTAGATAATGAAAGCAAACAAGTCACACAAGTAGCCTTAGGTTCAGGCTTGCATGGAGTTTGTAGGTAAGTACCCTCTTGAAGTTTAATTGGTTCAACCTATCCTACAAAGTAATTGGGTTCTAGGGAATCTCAATATCATTGATCTTTCTTCATCGGGCATTGTTTCAACATAAGCCTCTTTATTGGCGACCAAAATATCACGAAAGTCCGATCTCAATGAGCGTAGTATCAAGTATCAACCAACTTCGGACTGTACCAAAGTCGGCTATCTCACTACTTCCTAATGGCCAAGTTGTTCAATTAAAGGTTTTAAGGTCAGTTGGTGCTTCATGACACCATACAGTGGCCCCGTATTCTCCTTGACTAAACTCAAGGGCTACTGTTACCAACAAATCTGTCATACCAGCATAGCTATCGTTTCAACCATGTCAGTATACACCTCATAGTCCCCATGATCTATTGCTACTTACCTAAAAGGTGCCCCATATTCGGTTGTAGGATCTTTTAGTAACAACCCAAACAAACCCTCAAAGATAAAGCATACAAAACACACAATGTAAAGCAAATTTAAAAATGATCTAACTCTAAGGTAACCCCACTTTATAGATCATCCCCAGTAGAGTCGTCAGTTCTGTAATATAGTGGGAGAACCGACTATTATACTGGTTTTGCATTTTTATTCGCAAATGTTGCGGTAAGCAAGAATCTCCCCCGAATTTTCTTTTATCCAACAAAAGAAAGGGTGAAAAGAACAGAAAAAAACCTTTTGAGAGTTTTGAGTAAGGGGATAGATTATGGAAATGGATGGTGTTAGCACCCTTTCCATCTGTCGTTATCTACGGGCTCTTAGATGCTTAGCTCATTTAAAAAAATACCTTGTGTTTTATGTGTTTTGAAAAGTATTTTTGTAAGCGCCTTAGTGCGGCGAACTTTGTAATGTTTCTCGGAATGGTAGAGAACGTATACAAAGTGTTTGGAAATGTTTTTGAAAGAAGTTTTGTGTAAGTGTAAAAATTGTTTGAGCAAGCATCTAACAACTATCTACTTTACTCGAAAGGTTATTCTTTTCCTCTTTTCCTTTAGACAGTGATATCCTACTATTAGTGAGTAGGCAGCCCTAGTCGTTGGATGTTTGAGGGACATTCGAAGGGACGTTTACACAGTCATAAAGGCAACTGGGCAAGAAACTTTAGTAACTACCCTAGGGTTTATAAGATCATACCGAGGCAATTTTGAGAGGGTCATCGAGGGACTTATGATCTTTAAACCGGAGGGTGGCCACTAAAATCTCTCACATTTCGAGAGATGTGACTGTTTTTCTTAAGGCAACCAAAGTGGGATACCCTAGAGGTGTATATGTTTAATTATGTTTATTCAGTTATTTTTGTCTTGTGTTAGGTTTACTAGCGTTTTTTTGTTATTCTTCGCATACAATCCTAGTTAGCATGCATCTAAACAGTTAATAGTTTGCAGTAATTAAAAGTACGTAAATATAAAATCCTAACTATTACAAGGCTTTGGGGAGGGGGATTAATTACATGTCCAAAACAAGGAGGGAAATAAACAGTAAACGTAAAAGCCTACTTTAAACTATTACAACCAGGAAGCAGGTACAATAATATGAAAGAAGTGTCATAGGAAATAACGCGCGCGAAATGAAAATAACGTCTAAAAATTAAAAAGGAAAAATCTTTTTGTTTGTTTTTTATCATGGAAAGAAATTTAATTTAAAATCCTAAGTCTATTTAGTTTTAAATTAAAAAAGAGTTAAAATAATTAATCAATTAATTTAAAAAATTAATTTAATTGAGAAAGTGGTAACCTAATATTTTGGTGATTTTTATCTGATTTTATAATTAAATAATAGAAAAAAGCTTGGAATTAATAAACTAAAAGAAATAAAAAAAAACAAGTAAATGGGTCAGGCTGACTAGTAAATAGGGGGTGTAATTTGCGGAATGCAGGCCTGGATCGAAAAGAGGCCCGGGTTGCCTTTCGATCAAATGAGGGAGGTTGTCGAAAATGCACGGCGGGCTGCACGTCAAAGGCACTGGATCTGGATTGGCCAGTATCTGGCAGCAATGGAATGAGGGTGTATGGTGTACTCCTTTGATCTTGGAACACTAGATCTGCAGGAAATTTGTTAGAAGAAAAAAACAAAATCCCAGATCTGGGTCGAATCATGTCTTGGATTCAACAGATCATGGCCATATCATCCATTTTGAGCCACGATCCAGATTGTTCCCTGAACCTGGTAAATCCCTAATTTTGCATCTAATCTCTCATGTAACACATTCAATCAAACTTAAACATCAGCAACAATAGTATATATGATCAATGTGAATTTAAATCATGTATTCTATGAGTTTGAGATTGTGAAATTTTTACCAAAAATAGTGAGATTGGGTGAGGGAGCTTTCGCGCGGGTTGGATCTTCTTAAGGACTGAGAATGTATCTTGGAATCTTCAGGAGAAGGATAGGATGCTTGGTCTGGATGGAGAAGGCATGCAAAGGTTGTTTCGAGTTTGGCAATTTTGTGGAGCTTTGATAGGCCATCTATTTTTTTGTCCCTTCTGATTTGGTCTTGTATTTATATTGGGGTGTTGTGATAAACAAATATGGCATGAATCAGCCATTAACTATAGCTTTGAAAGCAAAATCATCAGATTTAAAAAGTTGCCATTTTGAGATATTTCATGCCATTTTGAACTTTGAGTGAACCTGGACAGGTTATGGTTGGTGTTTTGCACGAATTTGGCCTTCGAGCTAATCAGTCCAAGCCCAACAACCTTCATACCATTAGGTTTTCGTTTCGACTTACATCTCCATTTCACATTAATTGATTCTTCCGACAAGCTCCTAAGCTTTATTCTTTTCGATGGTTCTGAGTTCCAATTCGAATTGCTCAAGGCTTCTTCATCATGGCTTCTTCGACTTAGTCACCATCTGCATCGATTGTGTAATCTGGAAACCCCTCATATCCAATCAGTCTAGTCGAACTGTTCTTGCTCTTGTGGACCTTCTTTCTTTCTGCACAGGGGTTTCTTCAATTCGACCAGTCAAAGTATCACCTTGTTCATTTTGACTTGTCGAAGCTTTGTTCTATTCATCTTCTTCGGACAAAGTTTCATAGGTGATTCTTCAATTCGACCAGTCAAACTATCAACATGTTCATTTTAACTTGTCGAAGCTTCATTCTGTTCATCTCCTTCGAACACAGTTGTGACTGTGTCTGATTCTTGTCTAACTGAACTTCGACTCTAATCTCACCTTTTTCTTTCTTCTTCAAGCACATCTCTACTGATCACTAGTTTATCTTCAGTCAGTGAGTATAACTTGTATGCACCAGTCAAAGGATAGCCTATGAGCACCATGACTGCACTTCGACCATCCAACTTCTTCCTTACTTGTTCAGGTACTTTCCTGAAACACATTGATCCAAAAACTCTAAGATGACTTATATTTGGTTGATTCGACCCTAACGGTCCTTCTATGAAATCACGCCACGTTTAAAGATTGCCTGTCCTTCGAACTATTAGACTTCCACGTGCTTCTTTGGATAAGATCAAAGCTTTTGAACTTAAAATCTTCTTCTTTTTGAAGCGCCAATTCAATCAACATGACAGTCTAAATGTCTTTCCTTGTAATGCTTCGAATAGCTTATATTTCAATAGTTGGAAAACAAACCCTTCGATAACGGTTCAACATAATGAAGCTCTTTACTAGCTCTTCATCAATCGAAGACTTCATAAAATCCTCCTCACACTTTCTTTCGAACTATTCTTTCTTCGATCATAGTTTCAATTATTCAAAACTTGTGTAATCGAAATTCCCAGCTAACACTGCTTCGTTGGGCATCTAATTAGAATGCATATTGCAGTCGAAGTTGCTTCAGCCCAAAATCTCTTATACATATTCTTATATTTTGACATACACCTCGTCATGTTCTGTACACTTCTTATCTTTCTTTCAGCTATACCATTATGTTGAGGTGTATAGGGTGCCACGGAAATCATTTGAAGCTTTTTCAAACCAAAATTCTTTGTGAGAAATGAAACCCTAGTTGGAAATCTATTGCTTAGGCGGAGAATTTTTCTGGTCAATTCTTTGTCAACTTTGAGCAATTGAGGACCTTAATGAGCATGCCTTGAATAAAATGGGAGGGAAAGTTTTTGGGTGAAATACCTCCTATTCAGGAAACCTTCATCAACAAAGGAGTAGAGCATGGTGGGAAATTGGCGATGATATCTAATAAGAGGGACACTAAAAGAGCATCTGACTTCATACGTGAATGCACTCCAGGCGAAGAACTCGGGAATTAGACATTCGTGGAGATTCCTGAGATGTTTTTCTTTCCAAAGTAATTTTTATTATTTTAATGGAACCTATGTCAGGCCCGAGTCATAGGGGTAGCTTGTAAGGGTCCCCCATTTGTTTCAAACAATATTTTCAATTAATGAAAGTTACATTTTGCATTTAATTAAGATCCTTGTCTTTCTCTTGCATTTATCTTTTATGTTATAAAATGACAATACTTTTCTTCATGTGCATTTTCTAAATTCACATATTAAGCTGCACCAAAACATGATAAATATGCAGATCCATTCCTAAAACCACTGATAATGTTACTGTTGTTATCTGATATAATTTTGATGCACCCATCAACCAAGTAGAAGAAGAAGATGATGAAGATCTTGAACCTCAAAAGAATTGGCAAGAGAATTAGAGCAAAAAGATGATAGTATACAACCATACCAAGAATCTATTGAGACCATCAACCTTGACACAAAGGAGGATCTAAAAGAGATCAAGCTAGGGGAAATATTGAAGGAAAGCGTCAAAGAAAGACTGATCAAGCTATATGAATATATGGATATATTTTCCTGGTCTTACAGAGATATGCCAGGATTAGATACAGATATGGTAGTGCATAGACTACCTCTCAAGGAAGGTTGTTCTCTAGTTAGACAGAAGCTCAGAAGAACTCGTCCAGACATGTCTAGCAAGATTTTAGAAGAAGTCCTTAGATAATTTGATGTAGGGTTCTTAGCAAGGGTAGATTATCCACCTTGGATAGCTAACATTGTGTCAGTGCCCAAGAAGGATGGAAAAGTACGCATGTGTGTAAATTATCAGGATCTGAACAAAGTAGGTCCCAAATACGATTTACCGTTACCTCACATAGATGTTTTCGTGGATAATACAACTCAAGCTTCGGTATTCTCATTCATGGATGGTTTCTCAGGTTACAATGAGATCAAAATGGCGCCCAAGGATATCAAAAAGAGTACTTTCATGACTCCTTGGGGCACTTTTTGTTACAAGGTAATTCCTTTCAGTCTAAAGAATTCAGGCTAACCTACAAACGAGCTATGGTCACACTATTTCACGATATGATCCACAAAGAAGTTGAGGTATATGTAGAAAAAACATCAAAATAAAATATGCGCCTACGTCCACACCTGCGGCCATGGATACGTCCACGCATGCGTCTATGCCTGTGACACAATTATCAAAATCTTGTTGACACTATTCATCTTGCACAAATCAACTTGAAGATACCACAACAAAGCAACATACAACATTGGGGAGTCAGTGACATATAAGGAAAAGAACTAATGGTTTAAAAGGAGAGAATATCAAAAACACTTACAAAAACCATTTTGTACATTTAAAAACATTTGGTGCGTATACAAACATTTGGTGATATACAAGCATTTGGTGCATATATAGCAAAATTCAGTGCATATACATTTTGGGTTCCACATCAATCTAGGGCATTATGCATATATAAAATGCATGCCATTTTTTCAAATCTACTTTGGTTAAAACTACGAACTTTCTTGGGGCCCATTGTTGAGTTATCTTGTCTGCAAAACAAACAAACACTTTGGTTGAGAACAGACACAACCGATAAACTCTGATCTTATCTTTGGTTTAGTTACCTAAGATTCAATTATCAAAGCACTTTTCAGAAACCTAACTTGTATTATCTATCATTTAGGTTGTGGTAGGTATGTGAATTATCAGGGTTATGTTATTTATCCTCTAGGTCAAGATAAATACATAAACCTATCCTCGTGTAATTTATCCTTTAGGTCATGATAAATGCATAATTTATCCTCGTATTATCTATCCTTTAGGTTGTGGTAGGTATGAGAATTATCAGGGTTATGTTATTCATTCTATAGGTCGTGAAAAATACATAAGATTATCCTCGTGTCATTTATCCTCTAGGTCGTGATAAATGCACAAGTTTATCCCCGTATTATCTATCCTCTAGGTTATGGTAGGTGTTGGAGGCGGTGTAACGGCAAGCAACAAAAGTTTTGGAAATATTTATCTGAAAATTTATCGTGTCCATAGAGATTGGTTATTGAATTGTCGTTCGACAAATCTCTCATTAATGAGTTTGAGGATAAATGGATTTGTAAAGAAAATGTTATCAACAGAAAATAAATGTAAACAAAAGTAAAAACTAAGGAAGAACTTATCAAGCCTACATATAATCTACTCATCACAGACTTAAATCTATCTACCAATTACATTCAACCTAACAATACTCATCAATGTCACTATGTATCACTCACAACCTAAGTCTTTTCTAACCCAAATTAAGAGACTAACTATATCACCAAGGAAATGATCTCTCTATCTCTGCAACAACACAGAAGTCAACTTATGTAATCGCACTGACGATCTCTCAATAGAGCACAACCACACATAGGCATTAAGCTCTGATACCCAAGTAGATGTCAGCTCTAAATCTATCTCTAGAGTTCAGAAACTAACAGAAAATCATCCTAGATAAGAATCTAAGCAGTATATGTCTATAACAACTCAAATCCCTAGCACAGAGCAAAAATCTAAAACAACAATCCACAAAGATTTGTAAAACAAGTTTAGTATAACACCATGGGAAATAAATATACATAACTTCAGAGTAAATACATTTACAAACTCAACACATAAAGAATACACAAAGAGGAAGAGAAATGAACCACAAATCTCCCAGTTTGTCAGTGCCGATTGATGAGCAATCCACCTCGGATCATCCGTATGCAAGCTTCAATGTTGTTTTCTAAGCTAACCCTATCCAAAGTTGAAGGTTGATGGAGTTTGGATCAAAAATACCCAAAACCATACCCAAAAAAAGTGTTTTTACACCTAAATACGCATTTCTAACTGTCCAGCATCGTCTGGCGACCAAAACAACATTTTTTTCATGCTACAGCTCGCCTAGCGTCGCCCGGCGACCAAAAGCATCGCCCGGCGACGAATGACAGAAGGTTGAAAAATCAGCACAGCATTCTGCATTGTTTCGGCCATAAATTTTGAACTGTAACTCTGATTCGCGCCTGGTTTGAAGAGTTGAAAAGCTTATTAAATTCTATTTCTAACAATGAAAAAATAAACCAAATTTATGATTTCTTATTCTTTTATTTTGAGCCTTATTCATTGACGAGTTGCTCAAAATCGCACGTTTGAAGCCGTGTCTTCGACACTTCATTGCTCATGCTCCAAATACGCATAAATACCTATAAAATAAATGGAAAACTATTAAACGATACACTTTATACATGAAAATGCATTATACATAAACTAAACGTATTTATACACAAAGTTAGGTTATTCAACTGATATTAACAACCAAGAGTCGATAAGTGCAACAAAAAGTATATACAAAATAACTACACTTTTTCACTTATCAAACTCTCCCAAACTTGAATCATTGTTTGTCCTCAAACAAATTCTAACCTTAAGAAAAAATAATGATAAATCAAATAATCACGAATCAACAGATTTTAAAAACAGAAAACAAATGCAATGGTTCAAATGAAAAATAGTACACACAAATTAAATACTTATCACTAAACTACGACTATAACATAAACATGAAACAAATGCCAAATACAAAAATTATGCCAAAAAATTTAAAACAATACTAGCTCACAAATAAATCACACCTAGCAAACACAATCATCGGTAGATGAAAAACACAAAAAATAGGGTATTTTCACTCATCCAACGATTTTGCAAATAATAGACTAAATTATGAATTCATGAAAAAATTTACATTGAAAATATAAAAGCAATAATCTAAAGGGCTTTTCAAGGTTGTAATGTGGTTTGGTTAGCAAACAAGTGATAAGTCCTAAAGCTAATCAAAACAAAAACTTGCCTAAACCTAAGGGAGTAAATACTTCCACAAAGTTTCAAAGAATAGAATTTCAATCAAACTTCTTCTTCATTCCAAATTTCAAACCAACACACATCACTTATTCAATAAAACATTATTCCATACTCTTTTTGTTTTTCTTTTTCAAAGCTTTTTCAATTTTTTTCCTTTCTTTTTCTATCACTTCTTTTTCACATTTTTTCCTTCTTTCTTTTTTTCTTTTTCTTTTTCAACCTCATAGCAATCAACCAATAAATACACAATCATTTTTCTCCCCAATTTGAATTCAACCATACATTAAAGTGAATACTCCCTACTTTCTAAGGTAAGGTAAAAATTCAAACCAAAACAATGGTTGAGGATTCAAGAAAACAACGAATCAACATCCATACAAAAAGGGAAAATAAACACTCATAGACAAGTATTTAGCAAATACAACATGGATATCGACAAAAAGCTCAAAGGGGTTATTAATCATCACACACTCACAAGGTGGATTGAATTATTTGGCCAAGGTAGTTGTGCTCAAAATGAAACAGAAAATTCCTTGATCATGTTCAAGATTTCATACAATAAATACAAACAAAAGATTAAGCATAATAAAATCCAGTTAAAATAAGAATTGTTGTCTCCAGTATATGTGAACAATGGAAAGCTACCTCACAAAAAGGGTAGGAACTAAAGTGATTCATAAATGAACAAGTATACAAAAGAATGAATGGAATAAAAATTGTAGAAAGTCTAAGTATCATGAATATGCTAAAGTATAGAAAGAGATAAACACATACCTCGAACGTGTACAAAACTTTAACAAAATCATTACCATGCATTCGCAAGTCAAAACGATCAAACTTGACAAATCACCTCAATATTATACAAGTTATCGGACCAAAACTTGAGTGCAAACAACAACAAAAGAATTAGAAAATAAATACTCCTACAAAATTTCAATGTACAAAATTTACAATATATATATATATATATATATATATATATATATATATATATATATATATATATATATATATATATATATATATATATATATATATATATATATATATATATATATATATATAACAAAACTCCTCAAGCTAAACACGACTGAAACAACCGGCTAAAAATCATCAAACAATGAAGTCGCCATCGAACGTCTTTTATCCCACATGAAGGGAAAGGTAAACATCGAGTAAACCTGAGAAGTGAGAAGTCACAGTCTTGCGACTGAGAGATCGGGTAAGGGAGTCTGTTACGCAAGGGGAAGGTATTAGCACCCCCTACGCCCGTAGTACTCTATGATATCCATTCTTCTAATCTATCTTATGGGTGTGTCTAAACTATGCTTACTGTTTACTAATGAAGAAGAATGCATGCAAAATAAATGAGAAAATAATGTAGGGAAAATAAAGTTGTACTCGCTTGGGCCCTACCTCAATGCCTACGTATCATTTTTGAGGAATCGGAGCTACCGTAGTTCGGCTCACATGTTTTTTTTTGTTTTGTGTTTTTTATGGACGATGTTAATTCCGCCTTCTACCATAGCTCGACCTTTGAAGACTTATGCGTTGGCACGGAAGTAAATTAATCGTGTCCTTACTTGAAAAAAAAAGTTCGAGTTACACCCTCAAGGCAAGATGCCACATTTGATTGGCTTGTATTTTGGTTACCTTGAAAAAAGGTTTAAGTATGATTAGCATGTTTTTGATTTGCTAAGAAAAGGAGCTTTAGTTTTGAATGCAAGGATGAAAAAAGGGAAGAAAAGAGTCTAAGGGAAGCTAGCCTATTTCTAACCTAATGTTATCATACAATGGTGGTCCTAATATTTGGAATAATAAAAGGGAAACGTCTACCTAATTTTAGCATGCATAGTTTGCAACCTAAGGTCTAACTTGTATCCGAAAGGAGCAAGTTCATCTTAAGGGAACATGGTATGTACAAGGATAAAGCAAGAAATCTCGAAAGAGCCCACACATAAAATAATAAGGAAAAGAAGAGAAATGCTTTATTCAAGGGGAACGTATCACCCGAGAAAAACAAGCGGGAGTGAGATGAAGAAACAAAATTGTGATGTCCAAAGAGACTGAACACCTAACCAAGATATAGGAGATCGAGGAAAGCGACAGAAGGCAATATGAACAATCACGGAGTATCAGCAACAGCCAATACGAACCCCTCATAAGGCGTGGGGGTTTGATCGCAGAACCCTTTCCCACTCGACGACTCGATAACAAGAGTAGGCACAACTCTGAAGCTTCATAGTGTGTCACGAGTTAAGGATGACACGAACGAAATTGCGAGGGTTAATTGCTAACCCTCCCCGCTCGCCTCCTTTTGAGGACTTCAATAAGATATGGGGAATAATGCGGACACAAATATAAACACACCTGCCGAATACCTACTCAAAGGTAGGGTTTTAAACAAACCACACACAGGTAGCAAACAGAATGCACATAATGCGGAATTTCCCTAAACGGGTCTTTAAATAAACCAGAAGGGTTCCTGACATGATCAGCAACGAAGACCCATGTCATACATCTCTATCCTACTTCTCATGACATCAGAAAGCAGTAAGGTTCTACTTCTCATGATATCTAGAAAAGCGGTAAAGAAATATAGTAAAGTGAGAAGAAGTACGAAGGTAGTAGAGGCGACTACCAAAGCGAACAAATCATCAAGAGCCGACGAAAGCACTGGAGAATCAAGGAGTACGTGTCGAGCAAGCTTCACCAAGAAACAAACAAATTCAGAAATGATATCTAATTAAGATAAAGGCAGACGTGTGTTGCAAATGCAATGCGTAATCAGAAGTTCCTGCATAAGACATCATAAAGTATCACATGTATCAGGACCACATATAATAGGATATGAATTTCTCAAGACGATGAGAAATAAGTCGTTTTGCATCAGAAGCGAGTATAAGCCGTGTGCTTTGATTACATAACTACCTGCTATGTTACATAATCGAAAGCAAAAAAAATACCTTTCACAATGAACAAACGCGTCAAAAATAACATGGCAAAGCTGCATGAAAATACGGATGAAAACAAGAAATAAAAAGTATTTTTTATTATTAGTTTTTTTTTACGTGAGAAAAACTCTAAAATAAAATTAAAGAATTAATTCCTAAAACCTTCTATTAAAATCTATTGTTTTTTCTTATGTATACTATATTTTTGCTATATAAAAGAATGAAAGAAGAAATTAAAACTAAAAAGATATAAAAGGAAAATAGGGAGTGTTAAACTGAATCCAGGGTTAAAAACTAGCAAGGGGCGCTAGGCCCATGCAATAATGGCCATAATGTTGGTTTTTGTTTGGTTTACCCAGCCTCAAGCTCCAAAAAACATAGATCAGTGGGCTTTAATGGAAATTTGTATCAATTTCTATAGGCCTAACAAAAACGTGTCTCATGGACTCGTAGGGGAGCAGGATTGGTCCAATAACACAGCATTCACTAGATTTCCAATATTTTGTTTCAATAAAATAAAAATAAAAATAAAAAAGAAAATAAGATGATACGGTGTCGTTAGTGAGCTAGGGTTAAGCTTGTAACTATCAGACTTCTCGAACAACATTCTCCCTCATCTCTCAAAGCATTTGCGATTTCTGATATCGCTGCGTCGGAGGCCTAAACACACTCTGATCTCTGTCAATCAATGTGATCCGCTTCCTTCCCTTGTTCTTCCGCTCTACTTCTCAGAACCCTTCAGACACTATCTAATTTTCACCACATAAGCGAAAACTTAGGTTTTTAAAGTAACAATTAAACAGCAAGGATACGTGATTGCGAGGAATTGATTTAGGGAAAAGGTTCCGCAAGGTTCAGTCTTCGCTAATGCATCAAGAAAGAAGAGAGAAAAACGATGTATTGGCATAAACTTGCAAACATACCTACGGAGCCGAGGCTCACTCCGGTGGTTGTTGAGTATTATAACACCCCAATTCTACTCGACAATATAAATGTAAATCAAACTTATAAATTTTATACAACAGAATCATGATGCAACAAATTCAACTTAAAAAACATTGTATTCAACATGGATATATAACACTTTAAAACTTCAGATGAACCAACAGCAAAATAAATTAATGTTTTAAATCAACAACTTGAACAATTACGCAGCGGAATCATAATAACATATTTATCCAACATGAAAGAAACTTCTGAATAACAAGTACTTAACAACAATCAACTTAATGTTTAGCCAACCGAAATAACTAATACTAAAGCAACAAGCGTTTATCCTGTCGAGTGTTATGTATTAGAGAAATGACACTGACTCGAACTACTGAAGGTCAACCTCCTTCACTCTAGATTACCTACATGTTACCAACATAAGGGTAACATTCAAACAGAAGGGGTGAGATATTGAACACTATAATAGAATATATGATAAATATTATATTGGAATCAGTTCATGCAAAAATCACCACTTCACAACTTATAAACAACAACAACCACAACAGGCTATCAACAAAATACAACAATTAATTCATCAACACAACAGCTCAATCATACTACTTGGAATGCGACTCAATACTATGCGAATGCATGTGGTACCATTGGAGCAGAACTCCCATATTAAAATCTGCCAATAAATAGAGGCATCAACAAGGCATAAGCCTTCTTCGCAGTTTGCCAATCCAGGCCATCACAGAGTATGAAAATGTATATGAATGCATTATCACATACTCACAACAATCATCATCATCGCAAGGCATAATCCCACATCAACATTATTACCAGTAAATAGAGGTAATTTATCATCATGTAAATTCCCTGCAACTTCGCATTATCAACAAAAATTCACAACATCACAACAACCCAACATAAATCAACATTGGCCATAAGCATATCACATCAATCAACGATTCAGTCATTAACATAATCAAACAACAACTTAAAAATAATTTCACACAACACTGGTAACGACCGAAACGCAGCATGTACGGGCAAATGGGATAGGGAGCTACGTGCCCCTCGACATGCATAACAACTAGGATAGCCTAACGAATAATCCATACTCCTCGACACACACAGGGGAAAACATGGTAACGACCAACCTATGCTCCTCGACATGTCCTGCAATCTAATTCGGCTCGAAATCTAACACATAAATCCCGACACACCTTGTAGCCTAAAATACCGCTTGGTGCCTAACGCCATCAGCATTCTCCTCGACCACTAGTTCGGCCAACATCACAGACACAACTCAATGTCTTCATGATCACACCACTACAATTCATACTCGGCCAACCGCTCAGAATAACACAGCAACGGGAAACTATATTCCTATCGACAGATTCGTTCATTATACAAGACCGACTACGACAATAATTCCTAACTTCCTGCCAACTGCTCGAACCACTACAACACAGTAACGACATCACCATCATCACAACCACAACAACCTAACGACCATAACAACATGCAACAATCTACACTAACCTACTCATCGACTCTATCGGGAAGTCATGCAGACAACACAAAACATCCACAACATAACAGAACGGCATCTTCCCTTAACATATTCAATAACATCACGGGCAACAATCACAATTACGACCAATTCTCCATAACAAACAACATAAATCCCATTATAAGGTTAGAACCCCACCCTTACCTGGATTGAAGGTCACTCAACTAAAAACTCTAACCGACGGCTTTACTTCGTTCTGCTCGACATCGGGCAGCTTGCTTCTCGTCCACGCAGCTATACCGGTCAGCATACAGAAATTCTTATTCTCCAACTAAAACAAATCCTTGTGTTAGCTTCTCATTATATATCAATTTTATTGGGCCTAACCTACACCCCCACTTTACTATTTCCAACCAATAGTGTAGGCCCAACATATATTTCATATATTCCCTTAATTCAATATAATATAATTATTATTAATCAACTAATTAATTAATTAATGATAATCTAACCACTTATACCAATGATCCTAAATATTACACAACTTCACAATTAATCCAAAAATAATTTAATTAAATAAATAATTAATTAATTAAATTACGGGCATTACAACTCTCTCCACTTAAATATTTTCGTCCTAAAAAATTTACCTTATTCAAACAACTCAGGATAGGAGTCTCGCATCTCGCTTTCCAACTCCCAAGTCATGCTTTCTCCAGTAGCTCCTAACCAGACTACTTTCACTAAAGCAATATCCTTGACTCTCAGAGTCTTTATTTCATGATCCACGATTCGTATAGGCATCGTCTCAACAGTAATATTATCCCTTACTTGTACATCATCCATATGAATCACATGAGATGGATCTGAAGTATATTTCCAAACTTGTGACACATGAAACACATCATGTAAATTCAAAAGATTAGGCGATAAAGCCACTCTATAAGCCACATTCCCAACTCTTTTTGAAATCTGATATGGACCAATAAAATGAGAAGTGAGCTTCTTAGACTTCAATGCTCACCCAACACCAGTTACAGGTGTAACTCTCAAAAACATATGGTCACCAGCTTGAAATTCCAAATCCTTCCTTCTCTTATCATGATAAATCTTCTGTCTACTTTGGGAAGCTTTCATCTTTTCCCAAATCATCTTCACCTTCTCAGTAGTCTCATGAACAAGTTCAGGTCCAAGCACTACACTTTCTCCATATTCATGCCAACATAAAGGAGTTCTACATATCCGACCATACAACGCTTCAAAAGGTGTCATCCTAATACTAGAATGGTAATTGTTATTATAAGTGAACTCTATTGATGGAAGATAAGTATCCCACGAACCTCCCTGCTCAAGAATACATGCTCTCAGCAAATCTTCTAATGATTGAATAGTCCTTTCTGTCTAACCATTCATCTGAGGATGATACGTCGAACTCAACCTCAACTTAGAACCCAACGCTCCTTGCAAACTCTTCCAAAAATCAGAAGTAAACCTCGGATCTCTGTCTGACACAATGCACAAAGGAACACCATGCAGCTTCACAATTACACTACTGTAAATCTCAGCCAACTTAGACACTGGAAAGCTGATGTTAATGGGAATAAAATGAGCCGACTTCGTAAGCCTATCAACAATCACCCAAATCGAATCATGTCCTCTTAAAGTATTAGGTAACCCCGTCACGAAGTCTATCGAAATGCTATCCCATTTTCATTCTGGAACTTCTAACGGTTGCATCAACCCTGCAGGCTTCTGATGTTCAAATTTTGACTTCTGACAAGTTAAACATGCATACACAAATTGAGCCACATCACTCTTCATCCCAGACCACCAAAACAAATTCTTCAAATCCTGATACATCTTTGTAGCTCCTGGATGAATACTCAACTTGCTTCTATGGATCTCTTCAAGAATCACTTTCTTCATATCCGCATTGTCAGGAATATAAATCCGATTACGAAATCTCAACACACCTTGTGCATCTAACTTAAAATCACTATTCTCAGGCTGATCGATCCCAACCATCAAATCTACCTGTTTCACATCTAACTTTTGAGCTTCTCTGATACTATCCAGAAAATCATTATTAATCTTCAACATTCCCAACATAACACTTTGCGGTGTCACTTCACAGACTAAGCTCATATCTCTGAATTGTTCAATTAATTCCAACTCTTTAACCATCATTGTTGACATATGTAAAGTATTTCGACTCAACCCATCAGCTACGGCATTCGCTTTTCCTGGATGATAATTAAAACTGAAATCATAATCCATTAATAACTCCAACCATCTTCGTTGTCTCATATTTAATTCCTTCTGATCGAATAAATACTTTAAGCTTGTATGGTCACTAAACACTTCAAATCTAGAACCATAAAGATAATGCCTCCAAATATTCAATACAAAAACAACTTTAGCAAGTTCTAAATCATGCGTAGGATAGTTCTTCTCATGAGTCCTCAACTGCCTTGATGCATAAGCAACTACCTTATCATTCTGAAAAAGCACACCTCCTAAACCCATCTTAGAAGCATCACAATATACCACAAAAGGTTCTCCTAGATTAGGTAATGTCAAAATTGGAGCCGACGTTAATCTCTCCTTTAATTCTGAAAAACTTCCTTCACACTGAACATCCCATACAAAATCTCTACCTTTACAAGTCAACTTAGTCAACGGAAGTGCCAACTTAGAGAAACCTTCGATAAACCTCCTATAATAACCAGCTAATCCCAAAAAGCTTCTAATCTTGATAGGCGACTTCGGAGTTTCCCATTGCAACACAACATCTACTTTTGATGGGTATATAACAATGCCACAACCTGAGATCACATGACCAAGAAAACTAACCTCCCTTAACCAAAATTCACACTTAGACAACTTTGAACACAACTTCTTCTCTTTCAAAACATGCATTACTATTCTTAAGTGTTCTGCATGCTCTTCTTCAGACTTAGAGTAAATCAAAATATCATCAATGAACACCACCACAAATCGATCCAAATAAGTATGAAAGATGCAATTCATGTATTCCATGAATACTCTTGGCGCGTTAGTAACACGGAATGGCATCATCGAATATTCATAGTGTCCATGACGCATTCTAAAAGCCGTCTTTTGAATATCTCCATCCTTCACTTTAATCTTATGATATCCCGACCTCAAATCAATCTTACTAAACACACGAGCATCCACCAATTGATCCATCAAGTTATCTATTCTTGGAAGCTGATACTTGTTCTTAATTTTCACTTTATTCAACTGCCTATAATCAACACAAAGCCTCATACTTCCATCTTTCTTCTTTACTAGCAACATTGGAGCTCCCCACAGTGATACACTTGGTCGCACAAACTTATTTTCAAGTAAATCTTCCAATTTCTTCTTTAACTCTGACAGTTCAGATGCAGACATCTTGTATGGTGCCATAGATACAAGTCTGGTACCAGGTACAAGATCAATAGCAAATTCAACTTCTCTCTCTGGCCATACATCAGGAATTTCATCAAGGAAAACTTCAGGAAAATCAAGCACCACCTGCAATTCCTCAATTATATCTTGATTCTCGATAGATAGCGAAGCCATCAATGAAAACATTTGGGCTTCTTCTTGCATCAACTTCCTCAACTGTCTAGCAGACAACAGACTATCTTTCTCTTATTCAGGAGTAGAAAACCTCACAGACTTATTGTAACAGTTAACATGAACATAGTTATGCTCTAACCAATTCATACCCAGAATTAAATCCAACCCTCTTAACTGCAAACAAACCAAATCAACAGTAAAGTCTCTATCGAAAATCGACAAAGGACACTTTAAACATACAAAAGAAGTAGTCACCAACCCCTTTGGCTGGAGTGTTGGTGACCATCTCTCCATTCAAAGAAGATAACATAAGACCCAATCTTTCAACATAATCAGTAGCAATAAATAAATGAGTAGCACTGGTATCAATAATCGTAATTAAAGGAGTACTATTAATGAAACATGTACCTCTGATGAGTCTGTCTTCAGTAGCTGCCTGATCCTCAACCAAAGCAAACACTTTACCACTGGTTTATGCCTTCTTTGGTTTTTGACACTGGCTACCAGTGTGTCCTTCTTCACCACAATTGAAACACATCACCTCTTTATGTATGCACTCAGACACAACATGTCCAGTCTTACCACAATAGAAACACCTCTTCACCTCAGCAGCACACACATTACTCTAATGACCAGGTTTTCAACATTTGAAATAAACCATGTCAGCAGGAGCATCTCCCCCACTAGTCCTCTGACCCTGAGCAGCTTTTTGTTTACCTTTACCGGTTGGGGCATCATAAGGCTTACCAAGATTCTATTGGTGCTTACCCCTCTTCTCACTGATAATCTTGTAGTGAGCATTATTATCCTCTTCATAAATCCTACAACTATCAACCAAATCAGCAAAGACACGGATCTTTTGGTATCCAATTGCCTTCTTGATCTCTGGACGCAACCCCTTCTCAAACTTGATGCAATTTGAAAACTCGGCATTTGCCTCGCTATAGTGCGAATAAAACATAGCCAACTTAGCAAAATTTGTAGCATACTCTACAATCGACATACTCCCTTGCTTTAGCTCAAGAAACTCAATTTCCTTCTTACCTGAAAATTCTGGCTGCAGATACTCAATGTCACGTCCAATGTTATGACACCGTATCTGACTTACTATATGACAGTAAATACAAAAGCAGTAAAGAACACAGTCAATTGTTTACCCAGTTCAGTGTGCAACAACACCTACTCTGGGGGCTACCAAGCCAGGGAGAGAATCCACTATAAGAGATGTTAATTCAGGAATAAACCAACCAGTTTATCTCCTTCACTTAAGACCTACCCAATGCAATTCTAATCTAAGTACAACTTAAACCTGAGTTCCTACTCACTCCCCCTCAATCACAGCAGTGATACATAAACTAATTTGACTAAATAATTGATGAAGACACTCTTCAAAAACAAACACTTGATTAAGCTTCACAGCTTTTTAATCAAGCAACACAATCACTCGTGCTTCACAGCTTTGAGTGATGCACACAACTAACTTGACTCTGCTTCACAACTTTAGTCAAGGGACATTCAAACACTCTTGCTTCAAAGCTTAGAGTGCTACACAACCCTTACAATCGAAACCTATTCCAAGGCACTTATCATAATGATAATTGCTTGGAGTACAATAAACAAATCTATACAGATTACAAAATTGATCTTCTAATCAATCAGCAGGGATATCTTGAAAAACAGCAGCTCTGTTGAATATATAGCAGCTGCAACTTCAGTTAGGGTTTCCAAAAACCTAGGGTTGATTCCGTTTGACCTAAAGACCAGGTCACAGGACTTTATTAACCAGGTTAGGATTGAGCTAGGTTACTCCTCAGAAAACGCAGGATTCTGTTCAGAAAAGGACTGAGTTATTTCCTGAAAAAACTCAGACTTATCCAATCCTGCAATCCTGTTAGTTCAGAACAGGATGTCATAACATCTGTTATGACATCTGAGAAAACCTGTCTACTGATTTAGCAAAATGTGATCATTTTGAAAACATGCTCAGATACACACTTATAAACATCAGTATTTGAATTACAATATTTTTCTGCACATGTACCTAATGAGTTAGTACAACCTGAACTAGAATGTTATGACATCAGTCATGACATTCACACATACACTTGGGATTTACCAAAAATGCAAGCCAATACCTAAACACCTACAAACTCCCCCTTTGGCAGATTTTTGGCTAAAGTCCCTAAACAATCAGAGATAGATAGCAGCAGAAATAAGTGACAGCAGAAAAATAGAACACAGAATGTTAAGTATTAATTAAGCAAGTACTAAAATATTCTCCCCCTCTTTAGCCACAAATGGGCCAAAGTTACAGTTATCCATGTTCATAAAATTATACAGTTATCCAAAATAATGAGATCAGCAGCAGACAACAGCAGAACACACTTCCAAACTCCACCAGCAACACCACCAAGCAGCAATCAACCTTCAAGCACTGTCATCAGACTCAGAGGAGCTAGTTTCTTCAATGTTGAGCTGTCCTTCAGCTTCTATACCTTCTTCCCTTCTGCTTTCTTCAGCTTCCTCCTTTTCTAGCCTGGCAATTAGAGCTTCTAGGGTCCTTTTTCTAGCATCCAGATCTTTGCAAGTTTCTTTTAAAACAGCTATGACATCTGATGTCTTGGACTGGGTCTTTGCAGACGATGTCTCAGCTGATGTTATGACAATGTCTGGAGCATGGGATCCCTGAAACAGTTTGTAGTGCAGGCCAAGGGCAGGAGCTCTTTTGCAGACTGTATCTCTTGCTACAAGGATGTCAGGGTATTGTGCAAGGATGATTCCACAAAGGAGGGAGGGAAAGGCAATTGGTCCTTTGACAGCATAACTGCCAGCATGCTTCAAAGTTTGTTCAAAGATGTACCTTCCATAGTCAAAGGCAGTCTTGGTTCCTACAGCATAGATAAATCTCCCCAATCCTGTGGAGATGGTTGATTTGTGATTTGTAGGCACCCAGTTTGCTGCACCTATTTTATGCAAGATGGCAAATTTCATGCTGAGTTTACTAGCATTCAGCTTCCCTTTCAATGGCCAGCACTTTACTTGCCTGGCTGTGATGGTTAAACACACTTCATTGTCAGTTGCCTCTAGATCAGGACAGTCCTTATTTGTTCTTCCAAGAAACTTGTTGATTTCTGATGGAGAGAACTTGACTCTTCTTCCTCTAACAAACACACTCTCAAAGTTAGCTGACCTCCCATCAGCACAATCATTTGACAAGTTCACTACAAACTCCTTAACCAGATTTTCATAACATTTGTTAAACTTCATCACTGTCTTCATTAGCCCAGCATTCCTGATCAGATCCATGATGTCTTTGCACTCCAAGGCATCATTGTTGAGTTCTCTCTCCAAGGCTATTCTCTTTAAGCAAACATACTTCCATCTGTTTGCATTGTCAGGATGATGAAAGGAGATGTTGTCTGTTGGCACTTCAGGCACTCTAGCAATCTTGCTGGAGGGGAGCTTCCTTCTGATGGGAGTTTCTTCAATATCAATCTCAAATTCTGATTCATCATCAGAATCAGAAGTTTCAGGTTCTTTACTTTTCTTAGAGATTGGTTGTCTAGCAGTCTGCACCTGTGCCTTCTTCCCTTTTGTCTGAATACTTTTCTCAGCCATCCCTTCAGCCTTGGATTTCTTAGCATCAGGTTTAACATTCTGACTACTCTTTCTTTTCATCAATCTCCTAGCAATGCTAGGGTTCACATTAGCAATCAGTTCATTATCTGAGTAATCTTCATCCACATCAATGATAGGTGGATTAGCAGCCTTTTCAGAGGGGTTCTGAATGTTGTCTTTTGGTGTCACAACATCCTCAGTGACATCTACATTTTCAGAACCTTCCACATTTGGACTTTCTGATTGATTCAAAGGGATAGAAATCCCCGGTACAGATTGGTTGCCACTCAGAATGCTAGTAACCAGCCTAGCAATGGCTTGGTGTACTTGAACTGATCCTTCTCTATTAGGTATAGAAGACGAAGGATGAGAAGAATTACCAGAGGCTGTAGCTTGAGCTCTTCCTGCATGTCTGGTTCTGAGCTTTTTGACTCTGGCTGGGTCAGTTGCCATCTCCCTGAGAGGAGTGACCTCAAGAACTTCAGATTCTATGCATGTAGTGATTGCCCTAGAATCTTGATCAGATGATGACGATGATGAGGAAGACGAAGCCGCCATGGTGGAAGACGATGTCTGAGACATTTTGTTTAACTTTGAGTAATAGTAGCAGTTTGAGAAAAATCTTTGATTTGGAGGAGGAACCAGGTTGCAAGGATGAGAGAGGTAGGGAGTAAAAGGGAGTCTCTTCAACTTCTTAAGGTTTTTGAAGGAATTGTGAATGAATATGATTAACCCACTAAATATAGACTTAATAAAATTAATCCCTTCAACCCTTGTTTTCAGCAAAACTAATTGCTATAATTTCTCATGTTGGTGAATACCCAACCTGCCCCTCAAATTTTCAAGTTTATTTCCAACAAGCGCCTTGGTAGAAGAATCAGTCAGCTGAAGTTTAGAGAAACTATGTTCCAGTTTAAATGACTTCTTCTCTTCAAAGTCAATAGGGTTCAAGGAAATGTTGAATGTTTTCAGATTATCACAACACAATGTCACAACATCTTGTGTAACATTGTACTCAGGGGGCATCTGTTTTGACCAGATGTTTTGAGAACAGAATTTATGAGACTTGTTCTTTCCAACATCCTTGTCAAGATGACTTAAGGTTCTGACAACACATTCTTCTTCAAGTTTATTTGCCACATCACATATATTATCAGCCTGTAGTTTTGGAGTTCTTCTGACAGCTTCTATAGGAATAGCTCTTTTCATTCTTCCAAGCTTATGCTGCCACTGTTTCATCTCTTTTTCTTCTTTGATGAGTTGACTCATAGTGGAGATATCAGTGTTCTCAGGCTTATTCAGACTTGGAACTCCAGGACAGTTCAATTTACCAACTCCTTTGACTTCACCTTTAGCACCATCTCCAAAGGTCACAAAACTGGTGGTGTGAGGCATAACATTATTGAGGAGATTTTTGAATCCAGTCATGTGTCTGGAACATCCACTGTCAAAGTACCAATCTTCCTTTGCAGAGGCCCTCAGGGAAGTGTGAGCTATCAGTGCAGTAGCCTTTTTCTTCCATTGAGGAGCATGTGGTACCTTTTTAGACTTAGGTTTGACATCTGAGTTCTGATTAGGATATCCATGTAGTCTGAAGCAGAAGGGCTTTATGTGACCATATTTCCCACAATGATGACATCTCCATCTTTGGTACCTCTTCTTCATATGTCTCTGTCCCTGATGTTGAGAGTAATGTTGAGACATCCGTTTTGACATTTGCTTACCAGTACCAGATTTCTTTGCTTCCATAAATCCTAGTCCAGATTTATTTCCCACATTTTGTCCAACCTGAAGGATCTCTTCCAATTTGTCTGTTCCATTCGTCAACATCTTGACAGATTTGGTCATTTGATTCAGTTGTGAGTTCAGCAGTTGAACTTCTCCTTCTAAATGACTTATAGTTTCAAGATTTGCCCTCTTTTCAGCCTCCAGCTTTATAATGAGTTTTGATTGTTTCTCATTCTGCACACAGACTTCAGCACTTCTGATACACAATTTCTTGTAGGTATCAGCCAGTTCTTCAAATGTCACTTCTTCATCACTAGTGTCACTTTCAGAAGTACAAACACTAGTTAGGGCAGTAACTAGTTTGGCAGATTCTTCTTTAGAATTACTTTCTGAATCATAGTCAGACCAAGTAACAGTCATTCCTTTCTTTTGCTTCTTAAGAAAGGTAGGACATTCAGCTCGAATATGTCCATATCCTTCACATCCATGGCATTGAATACCTCTGCCTTGGTTTCCCTTATCTTCTGACCTTGGTCTTCTGCTGGAACTGTCAATGTCAGAAGGAATGTTATGAACATTAGACCTTGACTTTGGGTCCATTCTTTTGATGAGCCTGTTGAACTGTCTTCCAAGCATGGAAATAGCTTCTGATATGTTTTCTTCTTCATCCTCCTTGTATTCAACATCAGTGTTGGATACAAGTGCTATGCTTTTGTTCTTCTTGTCACCATTATCAGTGATCCCCATCTCAAAAGTCTGAAGAGACCCAATAAGTTCATCCACTTTAAACTTGCCAATGTCCTGGGCTTCCTCTATGGCAGTTACCTTCATTGCAAATCTTTTAGGCAAGGATCTGAGAATCTTCCTCACCAGTTTTTCTTCTGACATTTTTTCTCCCAGTGCTCCTGAGGTGTTGGCAATCTCCAAGATGTTCATGTGAAACTCATGAATGGTTTCATCTTCCATCATTTTTAGATTCTCAAATTTGGTAGTCAACATCTGAAGCCTTGACATTTTTACTTTGGAAGTTCCCTCATGAGTAGTTTTGAGAGTGTCCCAAACTTCCTTGGCCAATTCATATTGATGTACTAGTCTGAAGATGTTTCTATCAATTCCATTGAACAAGGCATTTAAAGCTTTTGAATTTCCCAGAGCTAACTCATCTTCTTCTTTACTCCAATCTTCCTCAGGCTTCAAACTGATTGTTCCATCTCTCTCAGTTATGGTGGGATGAATCCATCCTTTGTCAGCAACTCTCCAAGCCTTTTTGTCCAGAGATTTTAGGAAGGCAATCATACGAGGTTTCCAGTAGTCATAATTAGTTCCATCCAGAATGGGTGGTCTATTTCCAAAAACTCCTTCTTTGTCCATAGTGCCAGAAAGTGATATCCCTAGATCTCACCCAGTAATACAGGCAGGGTGCCTGCTCTGATGCCAATTGAAAATTCTGGCTGCAGATACTCAATGTCACGTCCAATGTTATGACACCGTATCTGACTTACTATATGACAGTAAATACAAAAGCAGTAAAGAACACAGTCAATTGTTTACCCAGTTCAGTGTGCAACAACACCTACTCTGGGGGCTACCAAGCCAGGGAGAGAATCCACTATAAGAGATGTTAATTCAGGAATAAACCAACCAGTTTATCTCCTTCACTTAAGACCTACCCAATGCAATTCTAATCTAAGTACAACTTAAACCTGAGTTCCTACTCACTCCCCCTCAATCACAGAAGTGATACATAAACTAATTTGACTAAATAATTGATGAAGACACTCTTCAAAAACAAACACTTGATTAAGCTTCACAGCTTTTTAATCAAGCAACACAATCACTCGTGCTTCACAGCTTTGAGTGATGCACACAACTAACTTGACTCTGCTTCACAGCTTTAGTCAAGGGACATTCAAACACTCTTGCTTCAAAGCTTAGAGTGCTACACAACCCTTACAATCGAAACCTATTCCAAGGCACTTATCACAATGATAATTGCTTGGAGTACAATAAACAAATCTATACAGATTACAAAATTGATCTTCTAATCAATCAGCAGGGATATCTTGAAAAACAGCAGCTCTGTTGAATATATAGCAGCTGCAACTTCAGTTAGGGTTTCCAAAAACCTAGGGTTGATTCCGTTTGACCTAAAGACCAGGTCACAGGACTTTATTAACCAGGTTAGGATTGAGCTAGGTTACTCCTCAGAAAACGCAGGATTCTGTTCAGAAAAGGACTGAGTTATTTCCTGAAAAAACTCAGACTTATCCAATCCTGCAATCCTGTTAGTTCAGAACAGGATGTCATAACATCTGTTATGACATCTGAGAAAACCTGTCTACTGATTTAGCAAAATGTGATCATTTTGCAAACATGCTCAGATACACACTTATAAACATCAGTATTTGAATTACAATATTTTTCTGCACATGTACCTAATGAGTTAGTACAACCTGAACTAGAATGTTATGACATCAGTCATGACATTCACACATACACTTGGGATTTACCAAAAATGCAAGCCAATACCTAAACACCTACATTACCAATAACGTCTTCAGGGAAATACTTCCTCATAAATTCTCTACGGAACACAGCCCAAGTAACATTTTCACCTGCAACTTCTAACCTCTGACACGTCTCTAGCCACCAGTCATCAGCCTCGACTGCTAGCATATGAGTACCATACCGAAACTTTTACGCTAGAGTGCAGTCCATCACACAGAAGATTCTCTCAATCTCTTTCAACCAATCCAACACTCTGTTAGGATCATACTTTCCCTTGAACGTAGGCGGATTCTCCCTCTGGAAAGTCTTCAAACTACGAGATCCAGCATTCCCGTCAATGTTCGGCTGATTCTCCATAGCATGCGTCATTGCTTCTAAAGCAGCAGCAAGTGCGTCATCATTCCTTCCAGCCATCTCAACTTATCACTACAACATAAACAACGGTTAGAACTCAAATTAATAATACTCGGTTGTTAAACAACCTGTGACTCGACAACTTGGTCGTACAAACCGACTTTGCTCTGATACCAACTCTGTAACACCCCAATTCTACCCGACAATATAAATGTAAATCAGAGTTATAAAAATTATACAACTGAATCACGATTCCATAAAATCAACTTAAAAACCATTGCATTCAACATGGATACATAACACTTTAAAACTTCGGATGAACCAACAACATAATATATTAATCTTTTAAATCAACAACTTGAACAACTACGCAGCGGAATCATAATAACATCTTTATCCAACATGAAAGCAACTTCTGAATAACAAGTACTTAACAACAATCAACTTAAAGTTTATCCAACTGAAATAACAAATACTAAAGCAACAAGCGTCCATCCCCCCGAGTGTTACGTATCAGAGCAATGATACAGACTCGAACTACTGAAGGTCAACCGCCTTCACTCTGGATTACCTGCACGTTACCAACATAAGGGTAACATTCAAACAGAAGGGGTGAGATATCAAACACTATAATAGAACATATGATAAATATTATATTGGAATCAGTTCATGCAAAAATCACCACTTTACAACTTATAAACAACAACAACCACAACAGGCCATCAACAAAATACAACAATTAATTCATCAACACAACAACTCAATCATACTACTTGGAATGCGACTCGATACTATGCGAATGCATGTGGTACCATTGGAGCAGAACTCCCATCTCAAAATCTTCCAATAAATAGAGGCAAAAACAAGGCATAAGCCTTCTTCGCAGTTTGCCAATCCAGGCCATCACATAGTATGAAAATGTATATGAATGCACTATCACATACTCACAACAATCATCATCATCGCAAGGCATAAGCCCACATCACCATTATTACCAGTAAATAGAGGTAATTCATCACCATGTAAATTCCATGCAACTTCACATTATCAACAAGAATTCACAACATCACAACAACCTAACATAAATTAACATTGGCCATAAGCCTATCACATCAATCAACGATTCATTCATTAACATAATCAAACAACAACTTAACAATAATTTTACACAACACTGGTAACGACCAAAACACAACATGTACGGGAAAAAGGGACATGGAACTACGTGTCCCTCGACATGCATAACAACTAGGACAACCTAACGAATAATCCATACTCCTCGACACGCACAGGGGGAAATAGGGTAACGACCAACCTATGCTCCTCAACATGTCCTAAAATCTAATTCGGCTCAAAATCTAACACATAATTCCCGACACACCTCACAGCCTAAAATACCGCTCGGTGCCTATCGCCATCAGCATTCTCCTCGACCACTAGTTCGGCCAACATCACAGATACAACTCAATATGTTCATGACCACACCACTATAATTCATACTTTTGGTCAACCGCTCGGAATAACACAGCAACAGGAAACTATATTCCTATCGACAGATTTGTTCATTATACAAGACTGACTATAACAATAATTCCTAACTTCCTGCCAACTGCTCGAACCACTACAACATCATAACGACCACACCAGCATCACAACAACAACAACCTAACGACCACGACAATAGGAAACAGTCTACACTAACCTACTCATCGACTCTATCGGGCGGTCATGCAGACAACACAAAACATCCACAACATAACAGAACAACATCTTCCCTTAACAGATTCAGCAACATCACGGAAAAATATCATAATTACGACCAATTCCCCATAACAAACATCATAAATCCCATTATAAGGTCAGAATCCCACCCTTACCTGGATTGAAGGTCGCTCAACCAAAAACTCTAGCCGACGGCTTTGCTTCATTTTGCTCGACACTCGGCAGCTTGCTTCTCTTTCACGCAGCTCTACCGGTCAGCATACATAAATCCTTATTCTCCAACTAAAACAAATCCTTGTGTTAGCTTCTCCTCATATATAAATCCTATTAATCCTAACCTACACCCCCACTTTACTATTTCCAACCAATAATGTAGGCCCAACATATATTTCATATATTCCTTTAATTCCACATAATATAATTATTATTAATCAACTAATTAATTAATTAATAATAATCTAACAACTTATACCAATGATCCTCAATATTACACAACTTCACAATTAATCCAAAAATATTTTAACTAAATAAATGATTAATTAATTAAATTACGGGTGTTACAAGTATCAAGAGAGAAGACCAGAGAGGAGAATTTGTTTGCTCAGGTATACATCCTCCAATCTTGTGGTTGTGTTTTCCTCTTCTTCTTCTTTTTCTTGTGTTGATGACGTGCGTATACGAGATTTATTGACGCGGATCCATTGTTGATTGTTTTTTATACTTGCAGTGATGAAGATGAGAAGATAATACCTGTTAAATTCAGGTTATACGGATGAAGACGATAATGAAGATGATGCTACAGATGATGTTTGAGAAATCCGTGAAGCCTTCAATGGTGCGAAGATGAAGGAGAGAGTGTTAAGAAGTTGCTGAGAAAATCTAAGAAGAGAAGGAATTGATGACTCTCTGAATTATTGGAGAATGAATCATCCTTGAGAGTTACAGAGACAGAATGAAGATGAAGACCAAAGGAGAAAGGTGCTGAATTTTTGTATCATTTCTTTTGAGAGTGAAGAATGAAGAGATGGTGAACGAAGCAGCCAGAGAATGGATATCGAGCCCAGGCTAAAAAGGTTAATCACTCTAACTAACTTTCCTCCTCGACCTCTCTTTTTTGTTATTCTGTTATCTCTTTCGTATTTCGAAACGGTTGTCAGCTTCTTGAAGTTTGTTACGACAGTTGGCTTTAGTCTATTGAATTATGTTAGGAATTTATAAAAAGCTGTTAGCATTTGGTGGCTTTTTTGCCAGTTTGTTTTAGTTTGGTTAGAAACTGTCAGGGGTTATAAAATTAGCTAAGAGGTATTTTTCTGTTTGGACAGTTTGTTAGTTGTTTGTTTTGACAGTTAGGAGTGATGAAAGTTAGTTATAAGTTTTTTATTATGTTACTGAGTTGGCATCGGTTAGGAGGTTGGAGGTCTATTTTCTGTTAGGGAATGTTTTTTGGACGTTGGAATTCTGTTATGCAGGGTAGTTATAATCTGTTTTGACAATTGGTGAGGGTTTTGTTAGAGGGAGTTGCAAATCGGGTTCTATTAGGACAGTTAGGATGTTAGAGTTACAGTCTGAATGTTGTTGTTCATAAAAGTATGCATGCTTGAGTTTCAGATTGCTCTGGTATGAATATGTAGACCCTGTGATGATGAATTCTTGCAGGTTGTTTTTTTTGTTTTGAATGAACATTAATGTATGTATGTTGGTATTGATGTAGGAACTGGTTTATGCAAAATTGCAAATGTGGCCTTCCTAACATGATTTTGAAGCCTGAGCATGGAAATATACTTGAATGAAGGAAGGGTGAAGGCATATCATGGGGTTTTGCACACGAGGCAGTATTCGAAGATTAAAGGAAACATGAAGGTGTATGGAGAAATGAGATTTGAAAATGCAATTTGATGACATGAAGTTGTAGTTTCCTTGTAATTATCACTTAGAGCTCCACTTGTAAAAGTATGGATAATCTGATCTTGCTTTGCCCATGTATACGAACTGCTAGCATAGCTTTGGGTACTTATATTTTGAATTATTATGGGCTTTGCTACTTGAATTTCAAGAAATGAACCATGAATAAATGCTTGTACTTAAAATCCTGAATTTGATGACATGAAGTTGTAGAATTTGAATGATGGACGATGGATGATGTTTTTGAATTTTGAAGCCTTGAATAATGAATTTTTGGACTTGGATAAGTGGACTTGAAACTTGCATGATGTATTCCTTTGTAACATTTTAACTAGTACCAAAGCAAATATTGATCCAATATTGAACTTGACTGAATACCTCAAATTAATCTTCCATTCTCAATGACATCCTATATTCAATTCAATTTTCCAATCTTAAGCAAAATTTCATGACAAGCAACAAGTATATGAAAGAATAATGATTCCTTTATTATAATGAATCTGCAAACTCATATCTTGCATCATGGCTTGTGTTTCGCAATCCAATTCCACTATATCTCGACTTGATGAGTAACAAGCCCTAGTTCACTTTCTTTTGATGGAATTTGATAATCAAAGTATCTTGAGGTGATGGAGGGAACCAAAACCTTAGCTTACAATTGAACTCTTGATGAAGCAAACAAGTTAAAACCCTAGCATCTTTCCCTACTTGTTGAAGAAGAAACTTGAATCCCTTGGATGAAGATAAGAGCCTCAAAGCCTTAAAGAAACCCTAATTCTTCAATATCCTTGATCCTAGTGCCAAGCCTTGTTGTTAGTGAATGCGTGTTGCGTTAAATGACCTACTGGAGAGGATATGTACATGAATAATATGAGATGCATAATCCAAATGATTGAATAAAAGGGGTAGGATAAATTTGGAGTATTACAGCTGCCCCTATTTAATCGTCTTAAACCTGAAAGTACGATTGGTGTGTTCCTTTCAGAAGTTCAAGGCAGAAGATGATTAAATATCAATGCCACAAATTTGTTCTGAAAGATGGTGCTAAGTGTTTATTTATTTTTGTGGTATCCACTGGGGAATTAAATTTTCGTTTTCTGGTGAGAAGACAGAGATTGGACTTTATAACGTAGCAACAGAGGCTAATACAAGACGGAGGTTAGACTTACAACATGGTGTGATGCCAATACAAGACATCGGTTGGTATGAAAAGACGACAGATAAGGTCTACGGGCGGCCTATGATCCTAAGGTGAAACATGAAAGTAATTTGTCGGAGAACCTAGCCTATTGGCGATCTCAGGTTCTAAGATAAGATTTATGGGAAGAACCTAGCCAACAGGCGATCTCAGGTTCCAAGGTAATCTACGGAAGAACCTAGCCAATGAGTGATCTCAGGTTCTAAGATGATCTATAGGAAGAACCTAGCCAACGGGTGATCTCAGGTTCTAAAGCGAGACCTACGGGTGATATGCCAAAATCACTAGGCTTACGGGCGACCTACAAGGGGATCTAGATCTATGATCGATCTAAGATCCTAAGGTAAGACCTAGAGGTGGTCTATAAGGAAATCTAGATCTACGGTGGATCTAAGATCCTAAGGTGATACCTATGGGCGATCTAGCGAAATTACTAGGTCTACGGGTGACCTACAAGGGAATCTAGATCTACTGTCGATCTAAGGTCCTAAGGTAAGGTCTACAGGCGAGCTACCAAAATTACTAGGCCTACGGGCAACCTATAAGGAAATCTAGATCTACGGTCGATCTAAGATCCTAAGGTAAGATCTATGGGCGATCTATCAAAATCTAGGCCAACGGGAGACCTACAAGGGAATCTAGATCTACGGTCGATCTAAGATCTTAACGTAAGGTCTACGGGAGAGCTACCAAAATTACTAGGCCTACGGGCGACCTATAAGGAAATCTAGATCTGCGGTCGATCTAAGATCCTAAGGTAACATCTATAGTAAATCTACCGAAATCTAGGCCTATGGACGACCTACAAGGGACTCTAGATCTACGGTCGATCTAAGAGCCTAAGGTAAGATCTACGGGCGATCTACAAAAATCTAGGTCTACGGGCGACCTACAAGGAAATCTAGATCTATGGTCGATCTAAGATCCTAAGGTAATATTTATGGGCGATCTACTGAAATCTAGGTCTACGGGCGACCTACAAGGGAATCTAGATCTACGGTCGATCTAAGATCCTAAGGTAAGATCTACGGGCGATCTACTAAAATCTAGGTCTACGGGCGAGCTATAATTCTAAGAAGGTGGGAGTATTTGTCTCGACATGGTGATTGAAGATGTGAGAATGACTATGTTTATTTCATTTGTTGGGATTCGAAGGACAGATAGACACGGACGAGTGTTTGGATAACTGACACGGATGGGTGTTTAGGAAACTAACACATACGAGTGTTTGGAGGACTGAATTGTTTGTCAGACGAGAAATGACTACTGGAAAAGAACTAGGTTTAGAATTGATGTCCAGACAGGAATTGACTACCAGACAGGGAATGAGTTTTGAATGACAAGGTGCATTGGTTTTACTGGGGATTTAGGGTACATGGTACTGGCACCGTTAGCTTAGCATTGTGAAGGTGAAGGTCATCGGCTGGGGATTTGGGAGCGATATCCTCTTGTGGGGATGTATTGTTGTCCTTGAATGATTCAAGTCTTTTGTGTAAGGTACCTAATCTGGCTTATGCTTCGTATGCATGTTTTCATTTCTATTGTTGCAAAGACCCGTCATGATGGATCTGTTATGCGCTTTTGAAGATGCAATCTTATGCAATGATAACTATATGAAATGCAAAGAAACGGACTTCATGGGGATAAGAGAAGGCTCTTTGGGAGTTTTTTCTCATCACCGGGGATATTAATACATATCGGCACTGGACACCTGCAGTACCAAAGATTGCTGGGGATACTGATAAGAATTCGCACTGAGGAGCTCATGATGCCGAAGATTATCGATGATTATGCTGAAGATTGAATTGTCGACGAAGCGAGTCTTTAGGTACGCCACTAAATTCTGAATTGCATTATTGGGGAAGAGATAATCTGGCCCGACTTCTCTATATCCTGAACCGCTTGGAGGATGGTAGAGCTGAATATGCCAAAGAATGGATACTAAACACCATGTGGATCTCTTCGAATACATGCCCTAGTTTATGCCACACTGGGGAATTACCTCTTGAATCACTTGGAGATAAAATATGGAAACGGATGCCTGTGAATGCCCCCATTTACCTCTACGAATTCCCCAGTTTAGCTCCACTGGGGGTATGTACTTGCACTTGCTAGTCAAACAGTGACTCTGAACTTTCTTAATTCACTTGGGGAATCAGGTTTGAAATTGTCTGTAGAAGATGAAGGAGGCTTCGTGCGCTGGCTAGGTCAGGGTGACCGTTATGATGCTTTTAGCTCGATTGTAATCGTTACGTGCAACGTAATTGGCTTGGACAACTTTGCAAGTACGAATACGGAATGCCTCTGTCTGCGGGATTTCTGAAAGAATCTGTGCTGAGTAGAAGACCGGAATATTCGTACCATAATACGATATGAGGTTGCCTGCCCCAATGTCTTGAGTCGTGAAATAAACTACTCTTGATTACAGCTTTCTTGGAGAGATTTGTCGAATCTCTACGTAACTACTGCAGGTTGAATTAATTCTGAATAGATTTCTCAACATATTTTCCCCAAGTTGATGGCAACTTGAATAGGTTTGTCGACGTGATGGCTTCAGATTGGTCGAGCTGGAAGAGGTTTATCGATGTTATAGCCTCTGATTGACTGAACTCTTATTGAACAGGGTACTCTCATGCTGGTCTTCTAAAAAGTTTTCCCTAGAGTAAGATCATTATTTAAGATGATTTGCTTTTTGGAAGATTTCTAAAGCGATTTATCCCTTGGGATAATCAAGTTTTCATTTGATGCTCATCATGCAAGTTTCTTGATGTTTAAGCACTCATTCACATGCAAAGATTGTTTCTTTAAGAATGATAATTCTAACGCAAATCTTATACTTGTCTTGAATTTAAAAACTTTCATTGAAAAGATGTCGAAGCATCGAGTTTTTCTTGTACGAAAGACAGTAAAAAGGATAGAGTGATACCAAATCAAATTTTTTAGCAGGCCTCTAAGGAGTCATATTATCGTATTCTCATTACAGTGTGTTTTCAAATTAACCCATGCTTCAGTTTGAACTTTTAAGGGTTGTAACGTGACCTGGTACACGGTTTTAGAAAAAAGGATTTGAGGCTCAAAATTATTTGGTGCCCACCCATTCTCCATGATGTTCTCCATTCCTATGTTCAGTTGACCTGATACAAGAATTCATCTCTCAAGAAGAGTTTGCGATGGTTGAGGAACTATTGAGGCCTCTTGGAAACAACATTCACCAACTTCTGATTTTGGTTTCTGATCAAATGACCTTGTTCTTTCGATGAGGCTTTTTATTGGTAATCCTTTTCTCACCTTTTAAGCTTTTAAATTTCTTTCTTGCTTTTTCCTGGACAAAAAATTATTTTGTATTTCAATTTGGGACAAGTTCTGACTTAGTGTGTCTTTTTGTTTCCTTATTATTCATAATTTCCATTTTGAACAAGTAATTGATCTTTACGCCGTCTAAGATTTGTTGGAAGTGACCGCGATTGTCTGATTCTTTAGTAGATGAGGGATAGCCATTTCTCTATCGTCATCTAGTGACCTTCTGATGTGCGAGAGATACCCATTGGGATATGGTTAGTTGATGCACGTTGTTGATAGATGATTTTTTAACCATTGTGGTTTTGACTTTCCTCAACCTTTTGATGGATAACCATTGTTGTATCCTTGGATGCACACTCTTGATGAGTCTTGAACGCTTGATAAAATTAACTGAACACTACCCACCCCAGGGTTAAAATGAGGATTTTTTCTAAATCAGAAAAGAAACTCCTACTTCAAAGGCTCAGAGGGGTTAACGAGGGTATATCTCCCTTATATCTCTGGTGTTTAGGAATTAAAATAAGGCATGTACATCGTTAGTAGGGTCTTATTTAAAAGCATATTGTTTAAGATTTTTGGTATATTTCTCATTATCCTCCCTCCAGAGTTATTTTGCTTTATTTAACAAGAGTTGAGTATCAAAAGCATAGTAAAACAAATAAGAGTGATAACAAATGGATTAATTCAAGACAATCATATTCAATGCATTGAGATTTAATATTCAAAAACAAATAGTTTTGCATACAAGAAAGTATTGAACAAAACAAGAAAGATTACAAATGAAAGTAGAAATGAAAGTAGAAATTTCCATGTTGAGGAGACTTCTTCGGGCTTTTTGCTTCAGAAGATGCTCTTTGTAGTCTTGACACTTGTCTCCGTAAGAGGATTCAATCCATTATTATGCCCTTTGGAGTGAATATGATAGCTTTGGCATCAAGGAGGTCCTGGATGTTGTATTTCAATGCCCTACAATTCTCGATTGTGCAGCCCGGAGTCCCTGAATGGAATTCACAATGAGCATTGGCATCGTAATTACAAGGGAGAGGATTTGGATGAGGACCTAGCTCTCTCAGCTAGACTATTTGGCCTTTCAACAAATAGGGAAGTAGTTGAGCATAAGGCATAGGTATAGGATCCATCCTTCTTTCAGGACCTTTCTTCCTCTTCTGTCCTCGTTGTCCTTGAGGTTGTTGCTTTGGCGGAAGAAGTGCATATTGTGTTTGCTGCACATACGACTGTCTCTGTGTATACTGTTATTGATAATGGATTGGTTGATGCCTGACCACCCTAGGTTGTTGAGCTGAAATTGTAGCATATGCTCGAGGAGCATACTGATTAAGACAAACAACTGATGCCTGACGATACGGAGCTTGCTCTTGATGATAGACCGGGGCTTTCCCTTTGTCAATAGTATCCCTAGTATCTCCTTCTTTCTTCTTCGGAATTCCAAAGCAAGGTTACTTGTTACTTCTACTAATAGTGCTAGATGCACCCTGAATTTTTCCTGACTTGAGGCCGCCTTCAATATATTCCCCAATGGTAACTAGGTTAGAAAAGGAAGTTGAAGTACTACCAAGCATGTGTTGGAGATATGGACTTTGCAAGGTTCCCATGAATAAATTAGTTAACTCACGTCCCAAGAGAGGAGGTTGAACCTTCGTAGCTAATCCACACCACCTCTGGGCATACTCTTTGAAGGACTCTTCAGATTTCTTTGCCATACCCTGAAGTTGTGCACGAATGGGCACCATTGAAGAGTCGTGGTGGTAATGTTTCAACAAAGCATCAGCAAGCTCTTCCCAAGTGTTAACACGAGTTCTCTCTAACCGTATATACCATTCTAAGGTGCCTCGGTCAGGCTATCTTGAAATAAGTGCATGAGTAATGGTCCATTATCAGCCTGAGTTCCCATCTTGCTATAGTAGTGACGAAGATGAGCTTATGGACAAATATTGCCTTTGTATTTGTCAAAACTAGGAATCTTGAACTCTAAAGGGATAACAATCTCAGGTACTAGGCATATGGTAGTGGCATTGAAACCAGAAGCTTTAGAGGTTTCCATGGCATCAATACTCTCCTTAGTAGCAAGACGCATTTTAGTAGTTTCAGCAGGATCAACAACGGGATCGTCTGGTGGTCCATTAAGATCAATGACGTTGTCATAGTCGTCAACCACCTTCTTTTGAAGCATCGGATTATCAAGAGTAATCTCAACATTAGAAGCTTTGGGAATTCCTTTAGGAGGATTAGGAAACCCATTAAAAGTGGAAGGGAAAGCCTCTGTAAAATCCTCTGTAATCTTGGCAAATCTCTGACGAAGCTCTTCTTGACCTTTAACAACAACTTAAAGAGTTTCAAAAAGTTGATTCATTTTATCATTCATAATGTCCATGTCCCTGCGGAGTGAGGCATGGTTCTGCTCAATCTGCTCCATAATCTTGAACTTGTTGGCTTGAGTGCGATAAGGATGTAAGGAAGTCGTCTTGTAGATTCTGATAATAAGAGGCAAAACCATCAGATAAGAATTCTTGCTAGAAAACCTGCAATTCATGAAATGCATGATACATATGATGTAGGAAATGATTGTCCATTCTGGTTTTTTCACAGCTCAATTGATGTCTGTAATAACCGAGCAACATGATAATAAGAATGACCACACAAAGAAAATATCTAGAAATAGGAGAAATTCCCGCGGAATCTAATACAAGAAAGTTGCAAGAGTACAAGATAGGTGATCCCGTCCAACAAGCATGGCAGTAATCGAGACAATAATATAATAATCAGTCTGAAGGTAGGATACCATTCTTTCTCTATCTATATCTTACATCACTAAGGCCCAAATAAAGTTCCTTAGCAATAGATTCAAAGTCGGGTTCGTTCAGAACAGCAACACATACATGCTCGGTAATCTTGAGCAAATGAGAGTACTCTTTTGAAGTTGGAGTGATCTAATGTTCCTTGAAGGTGAAACAGTGTAACTCATAATTGTACAACTGAAGTAGAGTCAAAGCACCACCATGTCTTTCACTATAAAAAACCCTATATTAGGACAGACTAAATGGTCTTTCAAACTCTTCGAAGAAGGCCAAGAACTTGAGCGGAACTGATGAGTATAATTGTCTCCTCTGGTGCTCTTGAGAATATTACTTTTGCTTGACGTTACTGATGGAAACTACAACTTCGTGAGATACCCCAGAATGGACATGCATATGCAAGGTTAGTGTATAGTTTCATTTTTCTGACATTTCTTTTCGAAAAGTAAACATGCTATGATGTAAGTGCAAGTGATCATGGGATTACTACTTCCATGATACAAATCTCTACTGTACTGTCTCTGCATAGTCTGCTAGTACCAGGATCACAGGTTCGGAACATAAACGGAAGAACCTCATGAACATCATATTTGGAACTCAGAAAATAAATCTGAGAACCTCCTAGTCACCAACAGAAATCCAGAGTGCAATCACTAGAACAAATAATCACCATCTATGAGTAACCATATGAACATAGTCACCATCTGTACCTATGATAATAATTCCCTCCCCACTCACTAGTGAAAACTAGGTTAGGGTAATGTCAAAGGTCTAATCATAGTCAGAGAGTTGTCTGTTAGTATCATCATACGATGACACTCCTCAGAACCTCTTCTGAATTATGGGTCTCATGATCGGGTCTACAAGACATACGCCTCATAGCCGCCATGGCCACTTTATTCCTAGTCCTATGGAATTTGCTCATAGCCTGGGTACAGGGTCTTTTACCTCTCGTAACACCCACCCAATCAAGAAGCAGATCCATTACAACAGTAATATATGGAAAACAGTAAAATGTAATGCATACATATGCTCAGGTAAACATGTATGAATGAATAAACAGAAATCATAAAAAATAAACACCCAAAGGAAAGGAAACAAGAGCTAGGAGCGACTCCAGGATGGACCAGCATTTGGTTGACCTGTCCCTAGGGAAGTCTCCAGCTGAAACAACCGACTGAAAATCATCAAACAATGAAGTCACCATCGAACATCTTTTCCCATATGAAGGGAAAGGTAAACATCGAGAAAACCTGAGAAGTGAGAAGTCACGGTCTTGCGACCGAGAGATCGGGTAAGGGATTCTGTTATGCGAGGGGAAGGTATTAGAACCCCTTACGCCCCTAGTACTCTACGGTATCCACTCTTGTTATCTATCTTATGGGTGTGTCTAAACTATGCTTATTGTTTACTACTGAAGAAGAATGCATGCAAAAGAAATGATAAAATAATGTAGAGAAAATAAAGTTGTACTAACTTGGGCCCTACCCCAATGCCTACGTATCCTTTTTGAGGAATCAGAGCTACCGTAGTTCGGCTCACATGTTTTTGTTTGTTTTATGTTTTTTATGGACGATGTTAATTTTGCCTTCTGTCGTAGCTCGACCTTTGGAGACTTATGCATTGGAACAGAAGTAAATTAATCGTGTCCTTACTTGAAAAAAAGTTCGAGTTACTCCCTCGAGGCAAGATGCCACATTTGATTGGTTTGTGTTTTGGTTACCTTGAAAAAGGGTTTTAGTATGATTAGCATGTTTTTGATTTGCTAAGAAAAGGAGCTTTAGTTTTGAATGCAAGGATGCAAAAAGGGAAGAAAAGAGTCTAAGGGAGACTAGCCTATTTCTAACCTAATGTTATCATACAATGGTGGTCCTAAGATTTGGATTAACAAAAGGGAAACGTCCACCTAATGTTAGCATGCATAGTTTGCAACCTAAGGTCTAACTTGTATCCTAAAGGAGCAAGCGCGTCCTAAGGGAACATGGTATGTACAAGGATAAAGCAAGCAAGCCCAAAATAGAACACACATAAAATAATAAGGAAAAGAAGAGAAATGCTTTAGTCAGGGGGAGCGTATCACCCGAGACAAACAAGCGGGAGTGATATGAAGAAACAATAATGTGATGTCCAAAGCGACTGAACACCTAACTAAGATATAGCAGATTGAGGCAAGCGACAAAAGGCAATATGAACAATCACGGAGTATCAGCATCGGCTAATACGAACTCCTGACAAAGCGTGGGGGTTTGGTTGTAGAACCCTTCCCCACTCGACGACTCGATAACAAGAGCAGGCACAACTCCGAAGCTTCGTGGTGCGTCACGAGCTATGGATGACACAGACGAAATTGCGGGGGTTGATTGCTAACCCTCCCTGCTCGCCTCCTTTTGAGGACTTCAAATAAGGTACGGGGGATAATGCAGGCACAAATATAAACACACCTGCAGAATACCTACACAAAGGTAGGGTTTTAAACAAACCACACACATGTAGCAAATAGAATGCACATGATGCAGAATTTCCCTAAACGGGTCTTTAAATAAAACAGAAGGGTTCCTGACATGATCAGCAACAGAGACCCCCGTCATACATCTCTATCCTACTTCTCATGGCATCAGAAAGCAGTAAGGTCCTACTTCTCATGATATCTAGAAAAGCAGTAAAGAAATATAGTAAAGTGCGAAGAAGTACGAAGGTAGTAGCGGCGACTGTAACATCCCAATTCTACCCGTCGGAATTAATAATAAAAAATCAGAGTAATAAAATTTCATAAATAAAGTGAGGCATCACATATCCATGGTTTCCACTTTGCAATAAAATGCATCATCAAAATAATCAAAAGTCAGATATATCGATCATGTCATCATACATCAAATAAGCATATAAATATGCACACGACAGCGGATACATCACCATCTATGTCGTATAAAAGCATATACATCAACAAAATAATCATGTTATGAAATATACATAATCTATATAGTTATCAGGATATACAAGTATATTGTCCTAATCAAAACAACAAAAGCGTCCATCCCAAGTGTTACACTATCATAGAAAGGCGACTCAAAAAGTAATGACTCGAGCTAGTCCACCTCATCAACGCGGATCACCTGCATGTTACCAATATAAAGGTAACGGTGAAATAAGTAAAGGGTGAGATAATTCAAATCATGTAAATAAAGAGATGATAAATAATATATAGTTTCGGAATTATAAAGAGATACAGATAATAAGTAATATTCAACATATATTCCAATCTCACACACTTTTATCACCAATGTAATTTATATATATCAATACTTTATCATCACCACATAAATCATCACAATCGTCATAAATCATCATAAAACAACACATAACCAATGAACTCAAACAAACATAACCGACACAATGTGACTCGACTATGTATGCATGTGGTACCAACACATTTTGTTCGTAATTAGGAACATTGGCTAAAGCCCTCGTCATATTGGCAAAATCCCTCATCATTTATGCAATGTATGCGACTCGACAAAAGACAACGCATACACACAACAACATATCAACATCGTCATAATCATCAAAATGGCATAAGCCCTCGTCATTATATTTACCAAACATTGGAGGTAAAACATCGTCATTAACATCATCACATTTTGCGTTATGCAAATCATCATCAACAAAAATCATGCATTCACAAATTGGAAGCATTAATCAACAATATTCACAATTCAATTAATTCCGATTACGGATTAATATTTACCAAAATATACTCGTCATAAAAATCATCCCGAAATAATCGGTATTAAACTAATTATTAAACACCACAATTGAGTCGCCAAAATGTAACTCGAACCGATCAATTTATACATAATTCTATCTGTTACCAGTCACCCGAATTCACTATTTAATTCCAATATTTCCTACTAAATCATATTGTCACAACCACAGCTCAAACCGGTTAATTCGGACTTAATTCAGTTCCTTACCGGTCACTCGATTTGTCCGATTAAATTCGCAGGTTACTATTATAAAATTATTCCTCTATTACCGGTTAAATTGGCATGAAAACCACATCAGTAAATATCACAACCGAGTCTCCAAAACGCAACTCGAACTGTCTAAATCAGACTCATTTTCATCATTTACCGGTTACCCAAGTTACCGGTTAAACCCAATATATTTATTATTATAAACATAATATTTCATTTCGTAAATAAATATGTTCTTCTATTACATCAGTAACCTCATGCCTGCATAATTTTTCTAAACTGACACAGGAGGCTAACAGATACTGAGAATATAATTTGCCTTGTTATAAATTTTATGTTAAACTCACATTTTGCCAGAACAAAACAAATGCAAGGAAGGGCACACAAAAAGAAAAATGCACACACCACTAACCAAACAACAACTAATATATTTTCATTATCACAATCCAAACACCAAATTAAACCAATAAATTTCAAGAAAAACACTCAAATCTTCACAACTCTAACTCATATAAAATTTATCATTAATCTATTTATAGGATAGAAATTACCAAACTTCTTACCTCTAGTGTTGCTCTTATTAATTTCTTCTTAATTATCCTCTTCAAGCCACCAACCCTAGCTCTTGTTCTTGCTCTTGTTTTCTCTTCTTCTCTCAAGACCACTTCTCTCTCACTCTATGTTTCTATTTTCCACTTCCTGATAACACTACTTACAAAATAACCACTAAATGCCATTTTGTTTTGTTTCTAAGTCATAGGGTGAATTACAAAAATACCCTAAGGGTACTACACTCTTATATCTAGTCTTGCTACTTAATAAATCAAAAACCCAAATAAACCAAATAAGCCCGAATAAATAAATATCGGTCCGGATAAATAATTACCGGACTGAATAAAATAATTACCAGCCTAAATAAAATAATTATTGGACCGAGTATAAAATAGTTACCAGACTGAATAAAATAATTACCAGACCGAATAAAATAATTATCTGACCGAATAAAATAATCTTCTTTTCTCACTTCACACCAAAAACCCATTTTTTCTCTCTTTCACTCTATGTTTCTATTTTCTTTTTCTGATACAAAACCAACACACTAACTACTACTACATACTAACTACTACTTCTAGTACATATGTGCCTTGGTTTTGTTTTGATTCAAGACATGGGGTAATTACTAATATACCCTAAATAACACTACACTCTTAAATCTAGTCTTGCAACTTAATATAATAAAAACTCAAATAAACTAAATAAGCCCGAATAAATAAATACCGGTCCGAATAAATAATTATCGGACTGAATAAAATAATTACCAGACCGAATAAAATAATTACCAAACCGAGTATAAAATAATTACCGGACCGAATAAAATAATCTTCTTTTCTCACTTCACACCAAAAAACCCTTTTTTCTCTCTTTCACTCTATGTTTCTATTTTCTTTTTCTGATACAAAACCAGCACACTAACTACTACTACTACATACTAACTACTACTACATATGTGCTTTAGTTTTGTTTTGATTCAAGACATGGGGTAATTACTAATATACCCTAAATAACACTACACTCTTAAATTTAGGCTTGCAACTTAATATAATAAAAACTCAAATAAACTAAATAAGCCCGAATAAATAAATACCGGTCTGAATAAATAATTACCGGACCGAATAATAAATCGCTGAATATATTAATAAATATACTGATTAAAAATATAATTTATCACGAAATAAACATTAACCGAAAATTTTTAAAATAATAATATAATTATGATATTTAATAAATCGGGGCGTTAGAATTCTCTCCCACTTATAAGAATTTCGTCCTCGAAAATTTACCTGATTCGAAAAGCTCGGGGTAGGAATCCCGCATCTTGCTCTCCAACTCCCACGTCGTGCTCTCACTGGCCGCTCCTATCCAAACAACTTTGACTAATGCGATTTCTTTTCCACGAAGAGACTTTATCTCACGATCTTCGATCCTCAAAGGCATCGTCTCCACCATAAGATTATCACGAACTTGAACATCATCCATTTCAATCACATGGGACGGATCCGGAACATACTTCCGAAGTTTCGACACATAGAACACATCATGCAAATTCGAAAGATTTGGCGGTAATGCCACTTTATATGCCACTTTTCCAACTCTACTAGTAATTTGATAAGGACCAATAAATCGAGGAGTCAACTTCTTTGATTTCAAGGCTCGTCCCACACTGGTTGAAGGAGTAACTCGTAAAAACACATGATCACCCGATTGAAACTCCAAATCTTTCCTTCGTTTATCATGGTAACTCTTTTGTCAACTTTGAGAAATTCTCATCTTTTCTCTAATCATCTTCACCACTTCGGTAGTCTCTCTAACCAACTCCGGTCCAAGTACCACACTTTCACCCGACTCATGCCAACATAAAGGAGTTTTACACCTCCGACCATATAATGCTTCGAACGGTGCCATTCCAATACTTGCATGAAAACTGTTGTTATAAGTAAATTCGATCAACGGAAGATAAGTATCCCATGAACTACTTTGTTCAAGAATACAAGCTCGTAACAAATCTTCTAACAATTGAATCGTCCTCTCCGTCTGACCATCGGTTTGAGGATGATAAGCCGAAATCAACCTTAATTTAGAACCTAAAGCCTCTTGCAAGCTTTTCCAAAAATCTAAAGTGAACCTCAGATCTCTATCTGAAATGATACAAAGAGGAATACCATGTAATCTCACAATCATATGCGTATAGATTTCTGCCAACTTTGATACGGGATAACTGATGTTAATAGGAATAAAGTGAGTAAACTTTGTGAGCCTATCAGCAATCACCCATATCGCATCATGTCCTCTAGGTGTATTCGGTAACCCCATCACGAAATCCATGGAAATACTATCCCATTTCCATTCCGGAATTTCCAACGGTGCATCAACCCTACAGGTTTCTGATGCTCCACCTTTGACTTCTGACATGTCAAAAAAGCATACACAAACTGAGCTACCTCTCGTTTCATATCTGACCACCAAAATAATTTCTTCAAGTCTTGGTACATTTTGGTCGCTCCGGGATGAATACTCAAATTGCTTCGGTGACTTTCTTCTAGAATCATTCTTTTCAAGTCCACATAATCAGGAATACAAATCCTATCTCAGAACCTCAACACACCTTGAGCATCCAATTTGAAATCCTCAATCTCAGTTTGTCCAATACCAACCAACAAGTCAACAAGCTTCACATCAAGCTTCTGAGCTTCTCTAATGCCATCAAGGAAATCATTATTGATCTTTAACATTCCCAAGATAACACTCTTTGGAGTCACCTCGATCACAAGACTCATATCTCTAAATTGTTCAATCATTTCCAACTCTTTCACCATCAAAAGTGACATATGCAAAGTCATTCAACTTAAGGCATCAGCCACCACATTTGCTTTACCAGGATGGTAATTCAATCCAAAGTCATAATCCTTTAACAATTCAAGCCACCGTCTTTGTCTCATGTTAAGCTCTTTTTTATTTAACAAGCACTTCAAGCTTTTATGGTCACTAAACACCTCGAATCTAGAACCATAAAGGTAGTGCCTCCAAATCTTAAGCACAAAAACAACTGTTGCAAGTTCCAAGTCTTGTGTAGGATAATTCTTCTCGTGAATCTTCAATTTCCTAGAAGCATAAGCAACCACTTTGTCATTTTGCATAAGCACACCACCTAGACCCATATTAGAAGCATCGCAATAAACAACAAACGGTTCCTCTGGATTAGGAAAGATCAAGATCGGAGCCGTTGTTAACCTTTTCTTCAATTCCATGAAACTTTTTTCACACTTGACATCCCACACGAACGCAGCTCCTTTATAAGTTAACTTTTTCAAAGGAAGTGCCAAATTTGAAAAGCCTTCAATAAACCTCCTATAGTAACCATCCAAGCCTAAGAAACTTCTAATCTCAGTAACCGACTTAGGAGTTTCCAATCTCAACACCGCATCAACTTTCAAAGGATCTACCGCAATGCCATTATCGGAAATGACATGGCCTAAGAAACTAACTTCACTTAGCCAAAACTCTCACTTTGATAACTTAGCATAAAGCTTCTTCTCTTTTAACACTTCTAACACAATACGCAAATGCTTTGCGTGTTCTTCTTCTGATTTAGAATAAATCAGAATATCATTAATGAAAACTACCATGAAGCGATCCATGTAAGGATGGAAATACGATTCATGTGTTCCATGAATACTCCCGGTGTGTTAGTGACACCGAAAGGCATCATCGAATACTCATAATGTCCATATCTAGTTCGGAATGCGGTTTTCTGAATATCTTCGTCTTTCACCCTTATTTGATGGTAACCCAGTCTCAAGTCAATCTTACTAAACATGCGAGCACCAACCAATCGGTCCATCAAATCATCGATCCTTGGAAGCGGATATCTATTCTTGATTGTCACTTTGTTCAATTGACGGCAATCGATGCAAAGCCTCATGCTACCATCCTTTTTCTTTACCAACAAAACTGGAGCTACCCAAGGTGACACACTTGGTCTAATAAACTTTTTCTCGAGCAGGTCTTCTAATTGGCTCTTCAATTCTGACAACTCGGATGCGGACATCCTGTGTGGTGCCATAGAGACAGGTCTGGTACCAGGTACAAGATCCACAGAAAATTCAACTTCTCTTTCTGGCGGTGCACTAAGAATCTCATCAGGGAATACTTCGGGAAAGTCGCACACCACCGGAAAGTTTGCAATCACAGCCTGACTCTCAACAGATAGAGTCGCCATCAACAAAAACACAAACGGCTCTTCCTTCATGAATTCATTCAATTGTTTCGTCGATACCAAAATGGCTCGTTATTCTTCTTCGAAAGAAGAAAATCTCACAGTGTTGTCGTAGCAATTGATATGAACATAATTGGCTTTCAACCAGTCCATACCTAAGACCACGTCCAACCCGACAAGCGAAAAACAAATAAGATCCACAACAAAATCTCTATCAAATATTGATAAAGGGAAACTTGCACACACAAAAGAAGTAGTAATCGTTCCCTTTGTTGGAACCTCTAAAATCATGTCTCTATTCAAGGAAGATAAAGTAAGACCCGATCTCTTAACACAATCGGCAGCAATAAAGCAATGAGTAGCACCAGTATCAATAATAGTAATGAGAGGAATGATATTAATGAAACTAGTACCTCGAACGAGACCATCTCCATTTGTCATCTAATTTCCCGACAAAGAAAACACTTTACCCACACCTTGCACCTTCTTTGGATTCTTACATTGAGTGCTGATGTGTCCTCCCTCGCCAAAGTTGAAACAAACCACATCCTTACAAGTGCAATCATGAGTTGTATGGCCTAACTGCCCATAACGGAAACACCTCACCTCTCCAGCTCTACAGACATTACTCTTGTGACCAGGTTTTCCACACTTGAAGCAAACAATACTAGCAGGAGCATCCCCCCCCCCCCCCCCCACTAGTTCTTCGCCCTTGAACCACTTTTTGCTTCCCTTTTCAAACCGGAACATCATACGATTTCCCACAGCTTTATTGACCTTTGTTCCTCCTATCAGAAATGATTTTGTAGTGGCCATTGCTATCCTCTTCAAAGATCCTACAGCTATCAATCAAATCCGCAAAGACACGGATTTTCTGATAACCCACTGCTTTCTTAATTTCATGATGCAAGCCATTTTCAAACTTTATGCATTTAGAGAACTCAGTAGTCAGTCCACCATAGTGTGGATAGAACTTAGCCAACTCAGTGAACTTGGCCGCATAATTAGTGATAGACATATTCCATTGCTTTAACTCAAGGAACTCAATTTCTTTCTTTCCCCTCATGTCTTCAGGGTAATACTTTCTCAAGAAATCCCTTCGAAACACTTCCCACGTCACCTCTTCACTAGAAAGTTCTAATCTCTGACGGGTTTCAACCCACCAGTCATCAGCTTCAGTAGTCAGCTTATGTGTGCCATAGTGGATCTTTTGCACAGGAGTGCAATCCATCACTCTGAAGATTCTTTCAATCTCTTTCAGCCACGCTAGATCTCCCTCAGGATCATACTTCCCTTAGAAGGTAGGAGGGTTCTCCCTCTGGAAGGTTGCCAAACTACGAGATCCCGTGTTCTCGTCAGCATTTGGAGGATTTTGAAACGCCTGAGCCATTGCATGCATAGCGACAGCAAGGGCATCATTGTTCCTACCAGTATTCCTTCCAGCCATCACAACTTCTGCTCACAACAAAAACAAGGATTAGAATCAACAAATAACAATACTTGATTGTTAAACAACTAAAGACTCAATAACTTGGCCAGACAGACCGACCTACTCTGATACCACTAATGTAACACCCCAGTTCTACCCGTCGGAATTAATAATAAAAAATCAGAGTAATAAAATTTCATAAATAAATTGAGGCATCACATATCCATGGTTTCCACTTTGCAATAAAATGCATCATCAAAATAATCAAAAGTCAGATATACCGATCATGTCATCATACATCAAATAAGCATATAAATATGCACACGGCAGCGGATACATCACCATCTATGTCGTATAAAAGCTTATACATCAACAAAATAATCATGTTATGAAATATACATAATCCACATAGTTATCAGGATATACAAGTATACTATCCTAATCAAAACAACAAAAGCATCCATCCTGAGTGTTACGCTATCAGAGCAAGGCGACTCAAAAAGTAATGACTCGAGCTAATCCACCTCATCAACGCGGATCACCTGCACGTTACCAATATAAAGGTAACGGCAAAGTAAGTAAAGGGTGAGATAATTCAAATCATATAAATAAAGAGATGATAAATAATATATAGTTTCGGAATTATAAAGAGATACCGATAATAAGTAATATTCAACATATATTCCAATCTCACACACTTTTATCACCAATGTAATTTATATATATATCAACACTTTATCATCACCACATAAATCATCACAATCGTCATAAATCATCATAAAAAAACACATAACTAATGAACTCAAACAAACATAACCGACACAATGTGACTCGACTATGTATGCATGTGGTACCAATACATTTTGTTCGTAATTAGGAACATTGGCTAAAGCCCTCGTCATTTTGGAAAAAGCCCTCGTCATTTATGCTATGTATGTGACTCGACAAAAGACAATACATACACACAACAACACATCAACATCGTCATAATCATCAAAATGGCATAATACCTCGTCATTATATTTACCAAACATTGGAGGTAAAATATTGTCATTAACATCATCACATTTTGCATTATGTAAATCATCATCAACAAAAATCATTCATTCACAAATTGGAAGAATCAATCAACAATATTCACAATTCAATTAATTCCGGTTACGGATTAATATTTACCAAAATATACTCGTCATAAAAATCATCTCGAAATAATTGGTATTAAACTTATTATTAAACACCACAATCGAGTTACCAAAACGCAACTCGAACCGATCAATTTGGACATAATTCTATTTGTTACCGGTCACCCGAATTCACCATTAAATTCCAATATTTCCTACTAAATCATATCGTCACAACCACGGCTCAAACCGATTAATTCGGACTTAATTCAGTTCCTTACACTCGGTTTGTCCGATTAAATTCGTCGGTTACTATTATAAAATTATTCCTCTATTACCGGTTAAATTAGCGTGAAAACCACATCAGTAAATATCACAACTGAGTCGCCGAAACACAACTCGAACAATCTAAATCGGACTCATTTTCATCATTTACCGATTACCCAAATTACCGGTTAAACCCAATATATTTATTATTATAAACATAATATTTCTTTTCGTAAATAAATATGTTCTTCTATTATATCAGTAACCTACTGCCTGCATAATTTTCCTAAACTGACACAGGAGGCTAACAGATATTGAGAATATAATTTGCCTTGTTATAAATTTTATGTTAAACTCACAATTTGCCAGAACAAAACAAATGCAAGGAAAGGCACATAAAAAGAAAAATGCACACACCACGAACCAAACAACAACTAATATATTTTCATTATCACAATCCAAACACCAAATTAAACCAAGAAATTTCAAGAAAAACACTCAAATCTTCAGAACTCTAACTCATATGAAATCTATCATTAATCTATTTATAGGATAGAAATTACCAAACTCATTACATCTAGTGTTGCTCTTCTTAATTTCCTCTTGATTATCCTCTTCAAGCCATCAACCCTAGCTCTTGTTCTTGCTCTTGTTTTCTCTTCTTCTCTCAAGACCACTTCTCTCTCACTCTATGTTTATATTTTCCACTTCCTGATAACACTAGTTACAAAACAACCACTAAATGCCCTTTTGTTTTGTTTCTAAGTCATAGGGTGAATTACCAAAATACCCTAAGGGTACCACACTCTTATATCTAGTTTTGCTATTTAATAAATCAAAAACCCAAATAAACCAAATAAGCCCGAATAAATAAATACCGGTCCGAATAATTAATTACCGGACTGAATAAAATAATTACCAGACCGAATAAAATAATTATCAGACCGAGTATAAAATAATTACCGGACCGAATAAAATAATTACCGGACCGAATAAAATAATCTTCTTTTCTCACTTCACACCAAAGACCCCTCTTTTCTCTCTTTCAGTTTATGTTTCTATTTTCTTTTTCTGATACAAAACCAACACACTAAATACTACTACATACTAACTACTACTACTACTACATATGTGCCTTGGTTTTATTTTGATTCAAGACATGGGATAATAACTAATATACCTTAAATAACACTACACTCTTAAATCTAGTCTTGCAACTTAATATAATAAAAACTCAAATAAACTAAATAAGCCCGAATAAAGAAATACCGGTCCGAATAAGTAATTACAGGACTGAATAAAATAATTACCATACTGAATAAAATTATTACCGGACTGAGTATAAAATAATTACCGGACCGAATAAAATAATTACCGGACTGAATAAAATAATCTTCTTTTCTCACTTCACACCAAAAACCCCTCTTTTCTCTCTTTCATTCTATGTTTCTATTTTCTTTTTCTGATACAAAACCAACACACTAACTACTACTACTACTACTACATACTAACTACTACTACATATGTGCCTTAGTTTTGTTTTGATTCAAGACATGGGGTAATTACTAATATACCCTAAATAACACTACAATCTTAAATCTAGTCTTGCAACTTAATATAATAAAAACTTAAATAAACTAAATAAGCCCGAATAAATAAATATCGGTCTGAATAAATAATTATCGGACCGAATAATAAATCGTCGAATATATTAATAAATATACCGGTTAAAAATTTAATTTATCACGAAATAAACATTAACCGAAAATTTTGAAAATAATAATATAATTATGATATTTAATAAATCGGGGCGTTTCAGCGACTACCAAAGCGAACAAATCATCAAGAGCCGATGAAAGCACTGGAGAAGCAAGGAGTACGTGTCGAGCAAGCTTCACCAAGAAACAAACAAAGTCAGAAATAATATCCAACTAAGATAAAGGCAGGCGTGTGTTGCGAATGCAACACGTAATCAGAAGTTCCTGCACAAGACATCATAAAGTATCAAATGCATCAGGACCACATATAATAGGATATGAGTTTCTCAAGACGATAGGAAATAAGGCGTGTCGCATCAGAAGTGAGTATAAGTTGTATGCTTTGATTATATAACTACCTGTTATGTTACATAATTGAAAGCAAAAAAAAAAATACTTTGCACAATGAACAAACGTGTCAAAGATAACATGGCAAAGTTGCATGAAAATACGGATTAAAACAAGAAAGAAAAGGTATTTTTATTATTAGTTTTTTTCACGTGAGAGAAATTCTAAAAAAAATTAAAGAATTAATTCCTAAAACCTTCTATTAAAATCTACTCTTTTTTTCTTGTTTTTACTATATTTTTGCTATACAAAAGAATGAAAGAAGAAATTAAAACAAAAAAAATATAAAAGGAAAATAGGGAGTGTTAAACTGAATCCATGGGTAAAAACTAGCAAGGGGCGCTAGGCCCATGCAATAATGGCCATAATGTTGGTTTTTGTTTGGTTTACCCAGCCTCAAGCTCTAAAAGGCACATATCAGTGGCCTTTAATGGCAATTTGTATCAATTTCTATAGGCCTTACAAAAACGTGTCTCATGGACTCATAGAGGTAGCAGGCTTGGTCCAATAACACAGCATTCACCAGATTTCCAATATTTTGTTTCAATAAAATTAAAAAAAAATAGGAAAATAAGATGATATGGTGTCATTAGTGAACTAGGGTTAAGCTTGTGACTATCAGACTTCTCGAACAACATTCTCCCTCATCTTTCAAAGCGTTTGTGATTTCCAATCCCGCCGCACTAGAGGCCTAAATGCACTCTGATCTCTGTCAATCAATGCGCTCTGCTTCCTTCCCTTATTCTTTCGCTCTACTTCTCAGAACCCTTCAGACACTATCTAATTCTAACCTTATAAGCGAAAACCTATGTTTTTAGAGTAACAATTAAACAGTGAGGATACGTGATCGTGAGGAATTAATTTAGGGAAAAGGTTCTGCGAGGTTCAGGCTTCGCTAATGCATCAAGAAAGAAGAGAGAAAAACGATGTATTAGCAGAAACTTGCGAACCTACCTACGGACCCGAGGCTCACTCTGGTGGTTGTTGAGTATCAAGAGAGAAGACCAGAGAGGAGAATTCGTTCGCTCAGGTATACATCCTCCAATCTTGTGGTTGCGTTTTCCTCTTCTTCTTCTTTTTCTTGTGTTGATGACGTGCGTGTATAAAATTTGTTGAAGAGGATTTGTTGTTAATTGTTATTGATATTTGCAGTGATGAAGATGAGAAGATGATGTCGGTTAGAGTCAGTTGATATGGATGAAGACGATAATAAAGATGATCCTGCAGATGAAATTTAAGAAATCCGTGAAGCCTGCAATGGCGCGAAGATGAAGGAGAGAGTGCTAAGAAGTTGCAGAGGAAATCTCAGAAGAGAAGGAATTGATGACTCTCTGAATTATTGGAGAATGAATCATCCTTGAGAGTTATAGAGACAGATTGGAGATGAAGACTAAAGGAGATAGGTGCTGAATTTTTGTATCATTTCTTTTGAGAGTGAAGAATACAGAGATGGTGAATGAAGCAGCTAGAGAATGGATATCGAGCCCAGGCTGAAAAGGTGAATCCCTCTAACTAACTTTCCTTCACGTCCTCTCTTTTTTGTTATTCCGTTATCTCTTTCGCATTTCAAATCGGTTGTCAGCTTATTGAAGTTTGTTACGGCAGTTGGCTTTAGTCTATTGAATTTTGTTAGGAAGTATTAAAAAGCTGTTAGCATTTTGTGGCTTTTTTCCAGTTTGTTTTAGTTTGGTTAGAAAATGTTAGGGGTTAGAAAATTAGCTAAGAGGTATTTTTCTGTTTGGACAGTTTGTTAGCTGTTTGTTTTGACAGTTAGGAGTGATGGAAGTTAGTTATAAGTTTGTTATTATGTAACTGAGATGGCATCTGTTAGGAGGTTTGAGGTCTATTTTCTGTTGAGGAATGTTTTTTGGATGTTGGAATTCTGTTATGCGGGGTAGTTATAATCTGTTTTGACAGTTGGTGAGCATTTTGTTAGAGGGAGTTGCAAATCGGGTTTTGTTAGGACAGTTAGGATGTTATAGGAAGTTTGTTGATAATTTTGTTAACTCTGTTAATTGCTGAGCTGGAAATTATTTTTTCTGTTATAGGATAGCTTATTGGTCTAAATTTTGTTATTCATGAAAGTATGCATGCTTGAGTTTCAGATTGCTCTGGTATGAATATGCAGGGCCTGTGATGATGAATGCTTGCAGGTTGTTTTTTGTTTTGAGTGAACATTAATGTATGTGTGTTGGTATTGATGTAGGAACTCATTTATGCAGGATTGCAAATGTGGCCTTCCTAACATGATTTTGAAGTCTGGGCATGGAAAGATACTTGAATGAAGGAAGGGTGAAGGCATATCATGGGTTTTTGCATACGAGGCAGGATTCGGAGATTGGATAAAACATGAAGGTGTATGGAGAAATGATATTTTAAAATGCAATTTGATGACATGAAGTTTTAGTTTCCTTGTAATTATCACTTAGAGCTCTGCTTGTAAAAGTATGGATAATCTGATCTTGCTTTTCCCATGTATACGAACTGCTAGCATAGCTTTGGGTACTTATCTTTTGAATTATTATGGGCTTTTCTACTTGAATTTAAAGAAATGAACCATGAATAGATGCTTGTACTTAAAATCCTGAATTTGATGACATGAAGTTGTAGAATTTGAATGATGAACGATGGATGATGTTTTTGAATTTTGAAGCCTTGATAATGAATTTTTGGACTTGGATAAGTGGACTTGAAACTTGCATGATGTATTCCTTTGTAACATTGTAACTAGTACCAAAGCAAACATTGATCCAATCTTGAACTTGAATGAATACCTCAAATTAATCTTCCATTCTCAATGTAGCCCTATATTCAATTCAATTTTCAAATCTTAAGCAAACTTTCATGACAAGCAACAAGTATATGAAAGAACAATGATGCCTTTATTACAATGAATCCGCAAACTCATCTCTTGCACCTTGGCTTGTGTTTCGCAATCCAATTCCACTATGTGATATGGTGGGAGAACTGACTTGAGGTTTTGCGTTTGTGTTTGCAAATGTGGTTTAGCAAGAGTCGCCACCGACTTTTCTTTTATCCAAAAGGAAAGGTGAAAAAGCACAGGAAAGACCTTTAGAGATATTTTCTTGAGTTCGGGGGCTAGATTATGAAAAGGAAAGGTATTAGCACCCTTTTCATCCATGGTTTTCCATGGGCTCTTAGTTACTTGCTAGATCACTTTCTTTTGTTTGAAATTGTGCTTTGTGTGTGGTTTTTTGAAAGTATTTTGAAAACGTCTTTGTAGCGGTTCTCGTCTCTATAAGAACACGTACAAAGTGTTTGTTTGGAAAATAGTTTAAAGGTGTGTTTGTGAAATGTGTTTTTTTAATTATTTTTGAAAATGGAACTTCGTAATGGTTCTCGTCTCTATAAGAACGCATACAAAGTGTTGTCTTTTAAAAATGTTTCAAGTGAGAGTATTGGTGTAAAAATGTTTTGTTGTGAGCAAGCAAGCAACTAGGAGTGAATCTACCTACTCAAAAGGTCTTAGGTGTTCTTTTCCTCCTCCTTTAGACATTGCTATCTTACCATTGTTTTGGTAAGAAGCTCCATCGTTGGATATGAAGGGACGGGCACGGGTCATCGTATGACCATGATTAGCAATGTTGCAAAGTATCTTAGCATTTTTAAGGACTAAGATCATTTTTGTAAGGCAACTTTGAATAGCGTCATCGAGGGACTATGATCTTGTTTTTTTGTTTGTTTTGCTAAGATACCTTACATGCGTAACATGGACATTTTGTTCAAGGCAACTAAGTGGAGTAACCCTAGGGGTGTTTGTGTGCAAGTGTGTTAGTTTGCATGCATTTTGTCTTATATTTGAAAGTTATCTATTTATTGATTTTATCTTGCCATACATCCTATTTACTAGCAATATATGAAAAGTAAGTAAAAATGTAGAAAATAAAATCTAAGCTATTACATCACTTTATGGGGATAGGGGTACAATTTAACAATAGGGATGAAATGGAGACTGAAATATTACAACCATATCGAATAATAATGAAAACAATGTAAAAGCAGTGCAAAACAAAGGGAAAAATGTATTTTGAACTGCTATGTGTCGACCCATGCTGCTATGCATCGACACATAGCTTTTCCTTGCTCCTATAAAACAAAATTAGTTCAGTATGAGTCGACACATAATGGGATGTGTCGACTCATGCCCTTCTTGTATCAACGTGAAACACGTATGTATCGACTCATAGGCTCTTTCAGCTTCTGTTTTGTGACCTGAACTCAGTATGGGTTGATGCATGAGGGTTATGTGTCGACTCATACCCTGTTTTTTCACTAGGATGGGTCGACATATGAGGATACGTGTCGATACATGCTGCATTTTTTCTGCCTTAAACATTGTTTTTCTGACTGTACAAGTTAGTTTATGGCATATGATGGACAAACGTAAATAATACATTATTGAAGAAGCCTAAATCATAAGCAAATGATTAGCTCAAAGGGGTTGTTTTTATATTTGGACAAACATTGTATGTGATGAAGTGTTTGGCTTATGGAGAGTTTGTATGGTGGAATGATGGGTTTGGGTTCTGTTTTGAATAAGAACAGAACTGGTTTTTTGAATGAATGAGATTTTTAGGGTTTACCAATATAACTTCTTCCTTATTTTTTCTAACCTTTTTCTCTTGTAAATGCTTCTTCTATTTATAGGCAAAGGGCCTGTGAACAAAGGTTGAATATTTTTACAACACAACATGTTATGGTTTGGTTGGGATGTAAGTATCAAACTATGTCAAGTACTCCATGTTTCCAAGATGAAGTACCAAAGTTGCTGGTTTAGAGGGGTTGATTTCCATGTTTTATGGTGGAGTAAAATCAGAAACCAACAAGGTATGGGCTCAAGATAAACTTTTGTATAAAAAGCTTGCTTTTCAAGAATAACAATGGTGCCTTTATGCCATAAATGGAAAGATCTTTTGGACAATGGCTCAAACACTTGGGTAATAGCTCAAGCTCTTGTGTAAACATTAAATTATGTAGAGATTTGCAAGTCACAAGGCCAAAAAAGTAAGATTATGCAGCATAGCATAAGGGTTTTGTTGTGTGTTCTTCAATAGAATGACTCAGAAATCAAGGGTGGATGCCCAACTTCATGCCCTTGAATCTCCTAGCTCAAGTATGATAAATTCATGCACTTAGATGTTTTGCAAAGCTTGAAACACCATCTATAACTTTCATGTTGGCCATTTTGACAAAATCATCTTGGAACTATGTGAAAAAATGCCAAGAAGTTGGGATAAAATCCTGCACAAAATCTGTTGAAAATTTCTCTAAGTGTTAAATGAAAATGTCATGATTTCATGAATTTATAACTTGAGATCCAAGCATATTTAGGAGAAGTTGTGTAAAGCAATGTTGTATATATCATGGAAATCTACAACTTTTATGTTGAAAGTTTCCCTTGAATCGTCTTGCATCTTTGTGAAAGAATGGCATGAAGAGACAAAATTATCATGTATAAAAACACTTAGAAAATTTCTAAGTCTTGGAAATCTTGACTTTTCAAGTTGACTTTTGACTTTCTTGACTTCTTGATGATTGAGCTTGATATTCTTGAATGTCTTGATGAATTATGATATTTGAAACTTAATATTGACCAAAAAGTCAAAGTTTGACTTTCCAGTATGCAATTGACCATTTTGCCCTTGTGCCAATTTCAAGCCTAAATTGATGTATCAGTGCTGCAAACTTGATGTCGTAGAAGATCTTGTGAGAAAATACTTGACAAATGAAAGGGAAAATTTTGGGGTACAACAACTGCCCAAGTTCAATCTTCTTAAACCTGAAGAGTTAGATTGGCGAGTTTTGCCATTCGTGACTCGAAGGTGAGAGAATGATTGGACACTAGAGTGCCCAGAAATTTGCACTCGACGATGGGATGATCGGAGGAATGGACTTAAAGATTCCATTTGGAGAGGTGATAGAATCTTGTTGGAGATGGGCTTGTAGATTCCATCTAAGAATGCTTGTTGAATTGTAATTTGTAAGTTGAAAGAATGAGTATCAGAATTGCGTCCATGTCTAGAGTGTACCAGAGCTGTATCTGAATGAGTATCAGGATGGCATCCGTATCTGGAGCGTATCTGAATTGTATTTAGAAGCTGAATCTGAATGAGTATCAGGATGACATCCGTATCTGGAGCGTATCTGAACTGTATTTAGGAGCTGAATCTGAATGAGTATCAGGATGGCATCCGTAATTGGAGCGTATCTGAACTGTACCAAAAGGTTGAATCTTGAATGAGTATCAGGATGGCATCCGTATTTGGAGCGTATTTGAACTGTATTTAGAATCTGAATCTGAATGAGTATCAGGATGGCTTCCGTTTCTGGAGTGTATCTGAACTGTATCAAAAGGTTGGATCTTGAATGCGTATCAGGATGGCATCCGTATCTGGAGCGTATCTGAACTATATTTAGAAGATTAATCTGAATGAGTATCAGGATGGCATCTGTATCTAGAGCGTATCTGAACTGTATCAAAAGGTTGGATCTTGAATGAGTATCAGGATGGCATCCGTATTTGGAGCATATCTGAACTGTATCTAGAAGCTGAATCTGAATGAGTATCAGGATGACATACGTATCTGGAGCGTATCTGAACTGTATCTAGAAGTTGAATTTGAATGAGTATCAGGATGGCATCTGTATCTGGAGCGTATCTGAACTATATCTAGAAGCTAAATCTGAATGAGTATCAGGATGGCATCCATATCTGGAGCGTATCTGAACTGTATCTGAAAGCTGTCTTTGAATGAGTATCAGGATGGCATCCGTATCTGGTGCGTATCTGAACTGTAGCTTTGAATTAGTATCAGGATCGCATCCATATATTGGTGCATATCTAAATTGTATCTAGAAAGTTGTCTTTGAATGAGTATCAGGATGGCATCCGTATCTAGAGCGTATCTGAACTGTATCAAAAGGTTGGATCTTGAATGAGCATCAGGATGGAATTCGTATCTGGAGCGTATCTGAACTGTATTTAGAAGCTGAATATGAATGAGTATCAGGATGGCATCCGTATCTGGAGCGTATTTGAACTGTATTTAGAAGCTGAATCTGAATAAGTATCAGGATGGCATCCGTATCTGGAGCGTATATGAACTGTATCTAGAAGCTGAATCTGAATGAGTATCAGGATGGCATCCGTATCTACAGTGTATCTAAATTGTATCTAGAAGCTGAATCTGAATGAGTATCAGGATGGCATTCATATCTGGAGCGTATCTGAACTGTATCTAGAAGCTGAATCTGAATGAGTATCAGGATGGCATCCGTATATGGAGTGTATCTAAACTGTATCTAGAAGCTGAATCTGAATGAGTATCAGGATGGAATCCATATCTGGAGTGTATCTGAATTGTATCTGAAAGCTGTCTTTGAATGAGTATCAGGATGGCATCCGTATCTGGTGCGTATCTGAACTGTAGCTTTGAATGAGTATCAGGATGGCATCCGTATATTGGTGCTTATCTGAATTGTATCTAGAAAGTTGTCTTTAAATGAGTATCAGGATGGCAACCGCATCTGGAGCGTATCTGAACTATATTTGAAAGTTGAGCAGGATGATGAAGGAATCTTGGATGATTACTACCTCAGAAGAATGATGAAGGAATCTTGGATGATTACTACCTCAGCAGGATGATGAAGGAATCTTGGATGATTACTACCTCAGCAGGGTGATAAAGGAATCTTTGACGATTACTACCTCAGTAGGTGTTTACCGTTGTTTTTGGTAAACAACCGCTGATCCTCCAAAAAGGAAAGTCCTTTTGGTTACTCGCGGGATCGATCAGATTGATCCCAGAACATATGCCAATTTTTTATACTGGGTTGATATAAGTAAGAAAAGAAATCTAGGAAGAACGCATGTTCGACCAGAGACAGGGTACTTGAGGTTTTGGAAAATAAGAAAGTAAATATAAATGTAGAAATGCAGGTAAATATGCAAGAAAGGTAACTTTGCAGAATAAGATTAAAGCAATGTAAAAGACTTTTATTAATGAAAAGAGGTGTTTCCAACGTACATTTCTCAGTTTATCCTTTCTCACACAGCAGGTACTTGGACAATATTTGAGTAACTAGTTCAATAGGTTGAAACCCCCCGAAAAACTACACAGATTTCCTAATTTATACTAAAAATATGTAACCGTCGAGGGGTGGTTCTACGCTAAGATGAGGACAAGTGTCCTCTGCATGTCCCTCAACCTCTAGCTTCCAGCCATGTTGCTTTCCTTTAGCCACTGGAGAAACTGTATTTCCCTCCAATAATTCAAATTCAAATGTCCCTTGCCTTTTGCTGTCGATGCGAGGATATTTTCTTCTAGTCGAAGGTCATCAGACTTTCTCCATCGAAATCTTGAAAGTGAGTCTTGGTCGAAGACTTAAATATAACTTAGATTTTTTTCTCTAAGTCATTCCACACATCGAAACATTCTTCAGCTTGGTTTTATTTATTCCAGTTTTGGTCTAGAAGACCAAATATAGTAGGTGTCGAATTCAAGAGCCAACAAATTGCCCCCCATGTCTATTTCGACATTAAAAGAAATAGCCATTATTTGATCTTTCCGTTCGACACATGTCTCTCTCGCTGTCCACAAAGGCTTGACATGTGTTTTTCGTCTTCCAACAGCTGCTGCTTTCGAAAACCCATCATTACTCTTTCTCCAAGATGTCTTTTCCAACTGCCGTTGCCACGCTTCCATGATGACCATATTCCTAGAACCTAGGCAAGCATGTCAAAACGTTTCCCATCATCTGCACGGTAATCGCTTCATGCTTCGCCACGTGCCCCACTATCTTCATAGCATTAAATGGCCTTGACGAGACATATCCCTTTCTGAAGACTATAAATACTCTTGAGCCTTTTCATTTGGAACTTTCACAACTCTAAATATTTCCAAGTCTTCTGCTTTTAAACACCTTGCATTATCAACTTCGCTTTTTCCAAATCTGCAACAATGGCTTTCCTTTCCAATGCACCAAATAATCCCAAACCTAAAAATGCTGACGATATCTAAAGCCAACCAGAGATCTTTCCTACTAACCCTTCTCCTTCCTCGACTGATGGGCTTCAGTTCGTTTCTGAACCCATGACGAAGGAGAGGCGAGAAGAATATGATTCTCAGCTCCTCATTCCCATTAGGTACTCTGAAGACATATACGCTATGTCTGGTCCTCTGTCCACGTGCGTCGAGAATCCCATGAGGAACCGTGCGTTCTTCCCTACTCATCCAAGACTCAAACCTATAGGCTGCGCGAAGAAGCCTAGGGATGATCCTGAAGACGCCACTCCGGACAACCAGCAACATATTCAGACTACGGAGGACATTAACCTTCAATTTATGAACAAATGGACCAGGATCTTTCGATCATGCCCTAATCTCTCCTCAGAGTATTCAGATTGGTTGAATAAGGTAGAGAAAGCACAAACCTCTGTCTGTAAGGAAATGGGAATTTACGATTTGGTGATGCTGGCGAAGACAGGATTGTCTTATTGTCCTCTCATGTTGGTATCTTTGCTATATTTCTGGGATAGTGCACATTTCACCTTTCATCTTCCCTGTGGGATGGTGACCCCCACCCTCTTCGACATAGCAGCGATTACCGGTCTTCGACCAACTGGCGATTATTTTGATCCTAAGGATCTATCTGAAGATGTTATTGGGTTTGCAGCTACAAAACCCACCTACACCACTTTTATCAACCACTTCCATGATAAATCCTCCAGTACTATGTCGGAGGTGGAACATATATCTTTTCTGGCTATGTGGTTATCCTGTTTCGTCTTCTGCACCAAGTCGCTTCAGGTGACTAAGAAAATGCTCACGCTCGCGACGCAGCTTCATCATGGCTATCCCCTCTGTCTGGACGAATTGATTTTAGACAATCTATATGAGTCCATCAGCAATGGTGTGACTCAACTCAAGGTTATAGGGGATAGGGAAAGCTTGCTGCTCTCTGGCACTTTCTGGCTTCTCCAACTTTGGCTCAATGCCACCTTTGAATCTTTTATTCCCCAGAAGAATAAGATCAATGAAGCGGCCCCAGAAATCCTGAACAGGAGGGTCGAAGGTACCAGGCTTGCACTGCTGACTCCTACCGATGAAGGCCAACAATTTCAAAAGGCTTTCACAAGTTTCGTGATGATGTTTGCGGAGCGCAAACGTTTTGTTTCGACCATGGCTCCTTTTTCCAGTCGAAAAGTTGGCCCATAATGGTTTACTAGACCATTTCCTTCGACTTAGGAGGAAGACTTGAACGATGAATACGTGGGCATGTGGGAGTCGTTTCTTCGACCTAGAATTATGCCATTGAGATTCAAGAGCTCCAAAAATCAATTAAGCTTGATTGCTTATCAACCAAATCTTGTCTCTCGATAATTTGGCATTGTCCAGTCACTTCCCTCACCCATTTATCCTCGAGAGAAACTGCTGTTATTTTACAACGTAGACTACTCAGAAGATGCCGCTACCAAGCATATTGGTAGGTACGTTGGTCGAACCGTACTAACCATGTTCGAATTTAATCTCAATTTTTTGAGTTCTGGCAATTTTGAGGGGTGGTGGAGACAGTATTATGATGAAGAGTTATTCGATAAGAAGGACTTCGCCCACCATCTTCGTGAGGCGTTTAAACTGGTCCTTGACAGGGTCAAGAAAGGTATTACTTCTTTTCTTTCTCTTTGCCTCAGATTTATCATTTGATGCTCGATTAACCTTAGTTTTTTTTGTTTTTGTGTAGCTGTCAAGAGGACCACTTCGAAGAAGGCTGCTGAAAGCACAAAAGGGGGAGATCCTTATGTTAACCCTTCTCCCAAGTTATTTACTTTCTTCTATACCCTTATTCTCCATGATCATCTGACATGGGTATTTATTTCTTTGACTTATCTTTCTGGGTATTCAGAAAACTACCCCCAAAAAACGGAAGGTCCAGGAGATCGAAATCTCTAGTGACGAAGAAGAGGAATCTCCTCATGTTCCTCTGAAGAGACAAAGGTTAAAGAAACCAGTTCCTGCCGTTGAGCCTCGTCCCAAAATTAGAATTAAGACTACAGCTACAAGGCCTCCTCCTGTAGTTATCAAAGAGCCCACTGAACAGGAAGTAGCTTCCAGGCTAAACAATCCTAGCGAGAGCGATAATTCCAGTCCCGGTGCTGAAATCCCAATTCAGGTATTTGCTTCGACAGACCATCACTTACTTCTTGAACTACCCTTTTCTTTATGAGAATTCTGAAAGAAACAAACTTCTTTTAATCTTCAGGACACTGTTGGCACCTCCAACCAAGTCCCTACTCCTGTCGAAGGCTCTGTCACTCTATTAAATAGTAAGGGAGGGCCTACTTATAGGCCTTCTTTAGCAAAAGTCTCTTTCATGAGTTCAGTTGATGAAGTGAATCAAACTTCTAAACTTCAGCATGAAACCATAGAGGAAGTCAATGAAGAAGGCCCTATAGGAAATCATGAAGAAAATAGGGCTCCGTTGGTTGACGTACAAGAAACTGAAGAGGAAGGGACCCCTAATGCTGAGACTGTGATAGAGAGGGAAAGTGTACTGGAGGTGAGGAGTCAAGATGAAAGGATTCCAGAAGTTGATGGTAAAGAAGGCTCTGCTGAAGGGACCCAGAATCCTACAAACACTGAAGCAATTCCAGAACAGGTAGCCAACGTGGTTGCTATTATCAACGAAAGTGTCCCTTCGATAGGGTCTAGAACTAAGGAGGATTTGGCCTTGCTGAAATAGCAAAATCCTTTAGGCTATTTGACTGTAATTCTAGAAGGTCGAGAGATTTCCTCTGACCATAGTGTCTCAACTGCGTCTGGAAAGTCTACTTCGACCTCTCCTCTCGATGAGGCCCTTTAGAAAGTTAAGGCGCCAATATTCAAAAGAGATTTAATGCTAACCTTGGAGGGGGAACCCACTGCTCCTTCTTTTCTTAAGACTACTCTGAGGGATGTTGATCTCCTCATTGCTTCTCCCGACGTGGCTAGCGTTATCTTGGATTTAATCTCCATTATTGACCAAGTGCCAGCGGACTATAACCGTCAAAGGACTCTTAATCGTGAGATTGAAGAAACCAATGATCATGTGGCTACTTCCTGGAACGCTGCTACTGAATCAGCTTCTAAAGTAAAAGGGTTGTCGAAGGCCCAGGAGGCTAGACAGAAAGAGGCTGAAGAGATAGATCGAGACACTGCTCAAATGAGGGTGAAGATTTCAGAGTTGGAAGCTAAGATTGTTGCCAATGATAAAAAGAAGGAGGAGCTCCTCGCTGTTAACACTGAGTCAGAGAGCCAAGAGAAACTGGTTGAAGAGTTAAGACACGCTGATCGGGCCCAATCACTCGATGCTAAACTTGAAACCCTTCATCGATCGAAGGCTTTATGTGATCGACGCGTGGAATTACAAAGAATTAAATATCTTCAGATCAAGGCTAATCTCCCTTTTTGAATCCTGTTTCTTTCATCTATGTAATCACTCGTTGTAATGACTTCAAATCCATTTTGGCTATTTTAATGAAAATTTAAGTTCTCCATTTTGGCATTCTCTATTCGACGGTGACTATATATTAGTTATTTTGACCTCTTGAAGTGCAAGTCTATATTTCTTTAAGTATTTACCATTCACCCTCAAAATTCTTTGATCTTCATTTAACTCCTCAATCTCATAGCCTCCACCAGAGAAAGTTTGGATAATCCTGAAAGGTCCTTCCCACTTAGGAGACCATTTTCCCAAATTTCTATCTTTTCGATCCATCGGAAGAATTACCTTCCATACTAGATCCTCAGGTAGAAGTATCTTAGGTTTTACTCTGTGATTATAGGATTTCTCAACCCGTTTCTTCTGCAGTCTCAAAAGATCCAAAGCTTTCAACCTTTCTTCGTCCATGTCAACTAGTTCGTCTAACATCATATTCCAATAGTCCTCAGAAGGGATATCATGATGTATCTGAATCCTCGTCGCTTGTAGGTGGATTTCCACTGGCAACACTGCATCATGACCATAGGTTAGGCGAAATGGTGTTGTTCCTGTGGCCTCTTTCGGACAAGTTCGACATGCCCATAGAACTTGATCTAGCATCTTGTGCCAGTTTCTAGGTTTCTTTCCCACGTGTTTCTTTATTAAACTGATCACTACTTTATTTGCTTCTTCGACTTGGCCATTAGCTTGCGCATAATAAGGTGTAGACGTTAACAATTTAAACCCCATTTCTGCAGCAAAGTCTTGCATCTTTCGACTAGTAAAGACTGATCCTTGGTCTGTAGTTATTGTTTCAGGAATTCCAAATCTATATATAATGTACTTTTGAATGAATTCAAACACATTCTCTTGGTCTACATTGACTAAAGGGATTGCTTCAATCCACTTAGTAAAATAATCAATGCCCACCAATATATATTTCTGGATTTTAGAAGATGCTGGTCGAATTTCTCTAATAAGATCTAAAGCCCATCCTCTAAAAGGCCAAGGTTTCACAATCGAGTGAAGTTCACTTGCCGGCACATGCTGAATACCTATATGTACTTGACATTCTTGGCATCCTTTTGCAAACTCAACACAATCTTTTAACATAGTGGGCCAATATAATCCTTGTCGAAACAATAACCATTTCATCTTTTGGCCTACTTGGTGTGCTCCACACGCCCCGACATGTATGGTGGAAAGAGCTATATATGCTTCTGTTTCACTTAGGCATTTCATAAGCACTCCTTCAGGTGTTTTCTTGAATAATTCATTTCCCATCAGTACATAGCTCAGTGCTCTATATTTTATTTTTCGTTATGTCGAAGTTGTTGGATTTTGTAAATAATCCACTACAGGCTTTCTCCAATCTTGTTCTGTTAGATTGTCTATGAACGAAATTTCAAAATTTTCGTGATCAGTCCATCCCAATGTTGTGGTCCTTAAATCCATTGGAGACAACTTAGTGGATGTTACTCTTCCTCTAACTTCGATCGCTTGATGTAGTTTGTCTTTCAAAACTTTATACCCGGAAGCGATCTGCGCTAAGTCATTAGCTACTTGATTTTCCAATCTGGGTATATGTCGAATGTTAGCTACCTCAAAGTTTTTCAACAACCGTCTGGATATTACGAAATACATGATAAGATTTTCTTTTATGCATTTGTATTCTTTCGTAATTTTTTTTAGGACTAACTCCGAGTCTCCCATTATTTCGACCTGAGTTTCCCCCAATTCCAACAAGATTTCAAGGCCTACGATTAACGCTTCATATTCAGCCTCATTATTAGAGCAATCCCCTTCTATCTTGTACTTAAATGTTGTTAGAATTTTGCATGGAGAAATAATGAGGACCCCGACTCCAATTCCATCTTTTTAACTAGAACCATCAAAGTACAGCTTCCAAGGTTCAATCTCTAAATAATTCAGTGATTCCTCTTGTATAGAGTGGTCAACTATAAATTCTTCTACCACTTGACCTTTCATAGCCTTGAGAGGCATAAAGGTTAATGAGTACTCAGTTAATGCAAGTGCCCATTTTCCAATTCTACTGTGCAAAATGGGTTTCGACAACATATATTTGAAAACATCAAAATGAGACGAAACATAAACATCAACTGGCTTTATATATTGCTTAAGTTTTGTACATGAAAAATAAAGACATAAACATAGTTTTTCAACCTCGTTATATCTAGTTTCTGCATCATTTAAAACTCTACTGAGGAAATAGATGGGCCTTTCGACACCATGTTCATCCTCTTGAGCCAGCATGCTCCCTAAAGTTTTATCAGACGCAGCTATGTACAATCTCATACTTCTATTTCGACAAGGAGGTACCAAAATAGGTGGCTTAGTGAGGTACTCTTTGATTTTGTCGAAGGCTTCTTGATGTTCTTTCCCCCACTCAAATCCTCCTTTGTTGAGTCGAAGTAGTGGCGAAAAGGCTTGTGTTTTCCCACTGAGGTTGGATATAAATCTCCTCAAGAAATTTATCTTCCCAAGTAAGGATTACAATTCCTTCTTGTTAGTTGGCGCTTTGGCTTGCAAGATATCTTTGGTCTTGTTTTGGTTTATCTCAATGCCCTTTTTATGGACCACAAAGCCTAAGAAATCTCCTACTTTGACACCAAAAGAACCCTTTAGAGGGTTCATCTTCAGACTGTAATTTCTCATCCTCTCTAAGGATTGTCGAAGATGGTCCATGTGAGTCTTCCCTGAAACAGATTTGACAACAATATCATCATTATAAATCTGCATGAAAGTTTCAATAAAATCATGGAAGATCGAATTCATGGCTCTCTGATATGTTGCCCCTGCATTTTTCAGGCCAAAGGGCATCACTACCCATTCGTAAGTGCCTAGGGCCCCAGGGCAATAGAATGCCGTTTTCGACACATCCTCTTCAGCAATAAAGATTTGATTATATCCATAGTAGCCATCAAGCATACTCATGTACTCGAAACCAGCGGCAGAATCGACAAGTATTTCTGCCACCGGCATGGGATATTCATCTTTGGGTGTTTCAGCATTCAGATCTCTGAAATCAAAGCACCTCCAACCATTTTTCTTTATAACAGGCACGATATTTGCAATCCATTTGATGTACCTGGTCGTTCGGATGAACTTGCATCTCAACAGTCTTTCGACTTCCATTTTAATTTTTGATAAAATCTCTGGTGCAAAACGCCTTGGAGTTTGCTTGACGGGCTTCTTTCTAGGCTTTATTGGCAATTGCAGTTCTACCAAACTTCTGTCGAGACCAGGAATCTCGTCATAATCCCACGAAAAGCAATCCTTGAACTCTTTTAGAAATTGGATCATTTCGACCCTGAGTCCTGGATCTATCTTTGCGCTGATGTACGTTGGCTTTTTTACAGGATCGTCGCCTAGGTTTACCTCTTCCAGAGGGTCTTGTGCTAACATTCTAACATTGTTCGCCAACGGGTCCTTTTCGAAACCTAGAGGTTCATCATCATAGATGGCGTCTAACCTCTGATCTCAAAGGTCTTTCATTTCTAAGTCAGGAGGCTCTGGGTCAAAATCTTTCCCAGGGCCTTTTTGAGAAGGGACCTGTTCATTGGCTTTGAGGGCCATATATTTAACTTCAGCCTCCAAGGCCGCTATCATTATACTTTCGGCTACATATGCCGAAATCTTTCGCAAAGTTTGTGACTCAGTCATCATCACCGAACTCACTTCCCCAGCCTGTTGGCCGTATATCATCAACTCCTCCATAGTCGATGTTTGACAAGTTTTCTCTATCCCACTGAAATTCGTAGTCGGAGTGTAGGTATAGAGAGCAGAAGGTGTTAGGTGTTGGAGTTAGATCAAACTCAGGTGGATTACATGGCCCTATATGAGCCAAATTTCTGTCAAAACTATTCTTTCTGACACTGTTGATTTCGCCTATGTAATAACTCTGATCTACCTCGACGTTTTCCATGATACCATCAGGGCGCCATATCATGACCCTCTGGTGCATCAAGGATGGCACTGCACCGATGCCATGTATCCACTCTCGACCCAAGAGAAGATTGTAGTTTGGTTTTGCTGAGATCACCATGAACATGGTGTGTCGAAGGATTGATCCCACTTTGAGGTCGAGTTGTATGACGTCCATTGTGGTGCCAATGCCTCCTTCATAATTGGACAAGACCGTGTTATGGGGCTTGATGTCAGCATCTACCTTTCCCAGCTTTCCCAGCATGAATTGTGGGATGATATTGATGGTCGCCCCACAATCGACCAAAACTTTATTTATAGTTATTTCCCCTATCTTTGCTCTGATGAACAAGGGTTTTAGGTGATTTCTCATCGCCTCCGTTGGTGGCTCGAAGAAGGCGTTTTGTTCCTCCGCGCAGCCATTATTCATTACGTAGTAATATACTAGCCTGTGTCTGGCCATTTCTTTCTCAACCATTAAGTCAGTTTCCTCAACCTCGACCTGACGGTTGTATTCTTTAGGAAGCACCGATATGACATTCACCGTGATGTCCAAAGTGTCATTGGAGCCAGAGTTACCCTCGTTATTCGACCCATATTCTTCCGGTCATGCCATAGGATTCCTCTTTAGAGGCTTCCTTTGTTTTCTTTGCACATTGGTGCAAACTTCTGGGTGAGGCCCCGCTGCCTCTTTTTCGGCTTTTCGACGTCTTTGGAATCTTCTCCATTGCGAACGGGACATAGGGTTTTTCCCTTTGTAATTGCTTGATATATGGGCCATTTTATTTGAAGTCGAAGCATGGTACTCCTTTCTGTAGTCTAAAGAGGAACCTCTTGGCACATCAAATGTCTGCCATCTCTCTTCATTTGGCCTCTTTCTTCCCATGGTGTTAAGACAAGTATCCCTAGGTACATTCGTTGGAGGCCTAAAAGTTGGTGGCCTCTTTACCTGACTCACGGATCCTTGTTGATGCCCCCTTCTGGGATCAAATCTGACTTCTGGACCCATTCTTTGTTGGGCATTGGTGCCTTGTTTCGCTTTCACAATTCTCATACCTTGTATGTGTTCTGCGGCTTTCTTGTCGAAAATAGAGTTGCATCTAGGGTACAGCATTACTTCCGATTTTTTCTTCTGGCATCTGTGTAGAAAGTTTGTCAGATCTTCATTCTCTTTTGGAAATGTCGTTTTATTCACTTCCTCCTGTCGAATAGCTTCCTTTGAGGCCTTAGCATCAGAGACTTCGACCATGTTGACCTCTATGTTGCTTTTGGCAACGAGATTCATTTTTTGCATTTTGGCCTCTAAATCCTCTGTCAAACCTTTCACAGCAGCCAAGTAAGAACCTGTGGTGGTTCTTTTGTTTGAGCCCTCAGTAACTCCTTTGTTTTTGTGTAGGTCTTCAGTAACCCTTTTATTCAGTTTCAGGCCTTCAGTGGCCTTTTTGTTTGAGCCTTGGGCAGCTCCCTTCTTCAGATCTAGGCCTTCAGTGGCCTTTTTCACTCCTTCAATAGTTTTCCTGGATATGTTTCCAGTAAAACTTCCAAAGATGGGTTTAGTAATGAAGTCTTCAGAAACTTCCACCATGTGAATCCCGACTGGCTCAGCATAATGCGCCTCCATCTATAGTGGGTTTGCGTCGATTTTCATTGTTGGCTTATCAGCAAATTTTAGCCTTCCTCCTTTTAGCGTTTGTTGAACAAGATCCCTGAAAAGGAAACATTGTGAGGTTTTATGGCCCAAAAAATTATGGTATTTACAAAAACCTCTTTTCTTTCTCTGTTCTAGAGGCGGCAACTTTTCCCCTGGGGGCACTATCATCTGGCCATCTTTAACTAATAAATCGAATATTTCATCACATTTGGATATATCGAAACTATAAGTTTTCTTAGGGAATTTGTCGTTGTTTTTCTCAGAATCTACAGGATTTTTCCCATTTGATGGCACTAGCAATTTACAAGAATATGGTGGTCCTTATTTTAATTCTGCTAAATCTATTTCGCCTTCTTCGACATCTATAGGATCACTAGATATCTTTGGATCGTTATCATCCATTTCAACATAAGCTACCTTTTCTCTTCGATGAGTTTTGGTAGCTTTAGCTTTCTCAGCTTTAAGGCGTTCTACTTGTCGAACTCTATCGGCCAGTTGGGCCATGTCTCTCAGGTATTGAGTATCTAACTTTTTCCTAATTGAATAATCCAGGCCCCCTGCTTCTATTTCGACCAATTCATGTTCAGGCACTTGGGTGAAGCATCTGGCTTTAAGTAATCGAAACCTATTTAAATATTCATCGATTGGCTCAGTGTATCTTCTCTTCACACTAGCCAATTCTTTTAGACTTATTTTGGTATGTCCCATGTAAAATTGTTCATGGAACAATCTTTCCAATTGGTTCCAGTTGTGGATCAAATTGACTGGGAGGATGGTGAACCAAGTGAAAGAATTATTTGTTAGGAAACTTGGGAAATATTTGATCCTAAGGTTTTATTTCCCCGGCCTCTATCAAATATCTAGCTACATGTTCGATAGTAGATTCTGTCGTATCCCCTAAAATTTTGGTAAACTTGGGGACCTTTCCTCTGGGGGGTAAGTCTGTTTGCAGAATATATTCTGATAATGGGGATGTGAAGTTTGGTCTATGAAAATCAACGTTCATCCCGTTTTGAATCATAATCCTTTCGATCATGGCAGTTAAATTATTGTCTGTTCCGTAATTTTGGTGTCGAACTTGCTGTATCAATTCATCAGCATTTTGGTTTCTATTTACCATAATCACTCCTTGATAGATTTCTCTATGGATTGGTGGGGGATTTCGTGGTATTTCGACCCTCGGTTGTTCCATTTCTACTCTAGGAATCTGAGGGTTTGGATTAACGGTCAAATCCTCTTCCATGATTGCTCCTTGGTTTGCTCTTATTGGTATTCTCTGGGGTTGTCGAATAGTTTGGGGTACCCCAAAGAATTCAGCCATGCGCGTCATTTGCGTTGTCATTTGTTGGTTCGACTGAGTAACATTTTGATCGAGGGGATTTAGCATTGTACTTAGAGTTTGTGCTAACATTTGCACCATATCATGATTACTTTCGTCCATTTGTTGCCTCAAAATTGCTATCGAAACATTTGTGAGGCTTGGTATTGTATGAGATGGTCCTCCTAAGAATTGGTTTCTACCCAAATTTTCCATACTGGCTCCAGATCCCTGTAATGGCGATGATGCATTCACCAAAGGTTATGAAAAAGTGGAAGCAGCGTTCATAAGGCTAGCCATTTCAGTGTTTGGCATGCCATATGGCTGTTCTCGACCCATCCAGGTTGTCGAAAATCCTGGGGGCACAAATGGTCGAGATCTTGGATTTTCCCTTGGTGGAGGCGTTCCTAATGGACCTCTTGGACCTGCATACGAAAGTAAGGGTCCTGTTTGATTTGTGCTTAGCATCGGTATTGATCCAACGGAAGTTGGGATATTCCCTTCGACGACGGTAGTAACCATTATTCCAGTAATTGGTGGAGGTATTTTTTCCTGATTTGGCTCGTTAGCCATACTACTCTTGCTATTTTTCTTCCTAACAGTACACTCGTTGGTTACTCTACCACTTCTTAATAACATGCAACGTTATAACTGTACAGAAGAAATGCAATAAAGTAAACAAGATATTTAATAAAAATTAGCAACGTCCCACCGGGTGTGCCAATTTGTTTACCGTTGTTTTTGGTAAACAACTGATGATCCTCCAAAAAGGAAAATCGTTTTGGTTACTCGCGGGATCGATCAGATTGATCCCAGAACATATGCTAATTTTTTATACTGGGTTGATATAAGTAAGAAAAGAAATCTAGGAAGAACGCACGTTCGACCAGAGACAAGGTACTTGAGGTTTTGGAAAATAAGAAAGTAAATATAAATGTAGAAATGCAGGTAAAGATGCAAGAAAGGTAACTTTGCAGAATAAGATTAAATCAATGTAAAAGACTTTTATTAATGAAAAGATGTGTTTCCGACGTACATTTCTCAGTTTATCCTTTCTCACACAGCGGGTACTTGGACAATATTTGAGTAACTAGTACAATAGGTTGAAACCCCCCGAAAAACTACACAGATTTCCTAATTTATACTAAAACTATGTAACCGTCGAGGGGTGGTTCTATGTTAAGATGAGGACAAGTGTCCTCTGCATGTCCCTCTACCTCTAGCTTCCAACCACGTTGCTTTCCTTTAGCCACTGGAGAAACTGTCTTTCCCTCCAATAATTCAAATTCAAATGTCCCTTGCCTTTTGCTGTCGATGCGAGGATATTTTCTTCTAGTCGAAGGTCATCAGACTTTCTCCGTCGAAATCTTGAAAGTGAGTCTTGGTCGAAGACTTAAATATAACTTAGATTTTTTTCTCTAAGTCATTCCACACGTCGAAACATTCTTCAGCTTGGTTTTATTTATTCCAATTTTGGTCTAGAAGACCAAATATAGTAGGTGTCGAATTCAGGATCCAACAGTAGGATGATGAAGGAATCTTGGATGATTACTACCTCAAAAGAATGATGAAGGAATCTTGGACGATTACTACCTCAGCAGGGTGATGAAGTAATCTTGGACGATTACTACCTCAGCAGGGTGATGAAGGAATCTTAGATGATTACTACTCCAAAAGATGGTGACCTTTATCTGTTGATTGATCTTTCCTGAAAAGGTAAAGAGTTAGTTGTATGCAATGTCATGATGTATGCATTGCATAATGATGTTTTCAAAATAAATGAGATTTGTGTTATATGTATTTTGCATGTATATGCTATGAGTGTTGTTGAAATGTAATTTTGTCTTGGAGAATAATTCCTTGACAATTGTTGAGGAGTTATTAAATCTCGGACTGCTGTTGAAGAGTAGGTGTGTCTTCAAACTATGCTTAGAATGTTTCCACTGAGGATTCATGTTTTATTGTTTGAGGAGAACTCTGTTGGGGGATGTTGAAAACTCTGTATAGAGTGTTGGTTCCTGCTTGGGGAAAGAGTTCAGGAGTCTTAGTCGTTTGTTGCTCTATTGGGGAGTAAAAGTTGAATTGATATCTAGTCGAGTCTAGGTTTCACAGTAACTTGTTGGGGATTGTAGAGTAGTCTACTAGGGAAAGGGAGTTGTGGTCCTTTGATTGGTAGTAGTTGGAAAGGCAAATTCAAACTGGGGAATCTGTAGTTTGTTGGGGAAATAAACCCTGTTGCCAGTCCGCTAGAGAGGTGACGACTTCGTTGGGGAAAGTCCTCGAGGACTCTTGAGGTTGTCTCAGCTGGGGAAAGGTTTTCAGAGATTGAAAATATGGCTGGGGAATCATCCTATGAGAAGGATTTTATGAATATTTGTTGTTGCCCCTAGTAGAAAGTGTTTGTGGCACTTCCAGGAACTAATTAACTGTATGTAACCCTTTGTTGGGATTTGCGTTCAATGCCCCAAGTAATGGAGATGGAGACCTGCCCCTGGTTATTTTGTACTTCTTGAGAGATTTCTTGGAATCTTGACTGGATTGCCCTAGGTGTTCTTAGATAGTGACATGTCATGCCCCCTTGTTGATAGGAGATTTGTCATTGTAAGTGTCATCCCACTTGAAGTGATTTTGTTCACTGAGAGAGCTTTCGTTCACTGGATATTCGTTGTGTGAATTTCTCCGCTATCAAACAAATAGCCATATGCAAACAGCGATATTCAAATAATGCAAAGTTTATGCTTGTCTTGAAATTTTGAAAATGTGTTTTTTAGCAAGAAATTTTGTAAGAAAAATTCAACTCAGGATTTTGAGTAAAGCCTTACAGGAGTCAGGATACCTTTTGTAACAGTATGCTTTCGAACTAACCCATGCTTCAATTAGGACTTTTGAAAGGTTGTAACGTGGCTTGGTTCACGGTTTAAGAAACAAAGTATAAAGGCTCAAAGTGTGTTTGTACCCACCCGCTCTTCGTGATGTTCTTCAGTTCTAAACTCAGTTAATTGTGTGTTTGAACTCCAATTCAGTCTAGAATGACGTTTTAGTGATGGTTCAGACAAGTTAGGTTTTCCGGAAGGCAGTCATTTTTGCAATATTATTTTTTTTCTTCATGTTGTTAAGGATTTGTAGTGACCTCTTTCTTTTGATTTGTTATCCCTAATTTTTGCCTGACTGTTCTTGTTTTGAGATTACAGTCAGCGGGATGCCCCAGTTTTCTTTAAGCCCCCTTTGTAGGTTTTAACTTAGTGGGATTTTCCTTTTGAGAGACAATGACTGCCTAAATGATAGGGAACCATCACCATCGTTTGATTCCATATAAAAAATTTTGATGTCATTCATTGTATTTAAGAGATGAGAGTTTGCGATTTGAATGCGCATTTGAATTAACTGAGAGACTACCCTGCCCCAGGTTTTGATTAAAGGTTTCAATTTTGTGAAAAAAGGAAAAACTTCTACTTCTTTGGTTCGAAGGGGTTGATTAGGGATTATCTTCCTTATAACTCCAGTGTTTAGGATTTGAAAGAAATGCTTGTACATCGTCAGCAAGGTCTGTCCAAAAGCATACTGTATGAGATTATGGCATTGTTTTCGTCATCCTCCCTCTAAAGGCTTGTAACTTTTAGCAAGAGTTAAATGTCATAAGAAGAATAAAAATCATAGTTTAAATATAGTGAAAACGAAAGGATGAATTCAAGACAAACATATGCAATGCATTAATGAAACAGAGTTTAACATTAATAGATAATTGTTTGAATAACAAAATAAATTACAATTGCAAATTCAAAATGAACAGAAGCCTCTTTGTCTGAACTTGTCACTTTAGGTGGTGAGCCTTTGAGGGACGGCAGAAGAAATCAGTCTGACCATCTTGTGTGAATTCCAACATTCCTTCGTTGATCAAGTTTTGAATCTTGTACTTCAGCGTCCAACAATCGTTTGTATCATGCCCAAGACCATCAGAATGATAGGCACACCTGGCATCGGGATTGTAGCTGGGAGAAAAAATTTTGGGATTTGGATGAGGTTTTATTGGTGTAATCAGATTCATCCTCAGCATGTGTTACAAAACTTGAGACATTGGCATGTTGATGTTGGTAAATTGTCTTTTGGGCTCGTTTTGCCTTTGCTGATTTTCTGGTTGATGTTGACGAGGTTGTTGTTGGGCCCGTGACGTGGCGGAAATTTGGAATGGTCTGTTTTCCCTTGAACCAGCTTCTTGTCTTATGGGCGGCTGAGTAGTGACTTGATCCCCCCTCCTAGCTGTTTGCCTCATTTGGTTACATTCGTCATGACGAAGCTTGTTGATGAGGGTCCTTAGCTCTTCTTGTCCTCGAGCCAAGTTTTGGATGAGAGCCATCTAGCCCACCAGTTGTCCCATCATCTGGATTTTCATTATGGCTATCTTAGTTCGTAGCAGCTCCAACTGATCATCTTTGTTGCCCTCAGGATTCCCCATGATCGTGCCCCTAGTGAGGAGAGCTTTCACTTCTTCTTGCCCCTTGGATAGGTTCAATAACATCTCTTGGAGTTGAGCATTTTGAATCTGGATGTATTTCATTGTTTGTTCCATCTTACTGAAATAAACAGTAGGAAGATAAGGAGACTTGTATGGGAGAAACCTGTCATGATATGATGCATGATATGTGGATGCAATGTTTTCAATGATCTCGCGGGGTAAACACGAGAAGATGTTAGAATTTGAGAGTTGATCCACAGCTTTTATTGGAAAACTTCTTATTGGAGGATGTCCTTCCACGAGAATCAAGCTCACCATGTCAAGTGGGTCATAGCCCTTGACTCAAATTTTTGCACTTGATCTTTGACGGTGTTTGGTTAGAGGAAAATAAATCCTCTTTCCCCTTGCTAGACGTCTGGTTCAACGTGACCCTGCATCATAGGCCCTTGAGATCCTTGAAACGTTTATTTGAAAATGCTATGGTATAATGTTATGATGTTATGCACAAGTATGCAAAGTAAACAAGCTTATACAAATAATCAGATACACGCAAAGCAGACAAGTCCTTAGGTTTAGGCTTGCATGGAGTTTGTAGGTAAGTACCCTCTTAAAGTTTAGTTGGCTCAACCTGTCCTAGTAATAGTGATCGGGTTCTAAAGAATCTCAATATCACCGACCTTTCTCTTAGGCATTGTCTCAACACAACAGTCTTTTCTTGCGGTCGAGATATCCCAAAAGTCTAGCCTCAATGAGTGTAGTATCGAGTATCAACCAATTTTCAGCTCTACACCGAAATCGGCTATCTCACTACGTCCTAATGGCCAAGTTTGTTCAATTAGGGTTCTAAAGTCAATTAGTTCTTCATGACGCCACTCAGCGGCCCCGTATTCTCCTCAATTCACCACGAGGGATACCGGTACCTACAAATGCATCACACTAACATAGCCATTGTTTCAACCGTATCGGTCTATGCCGTACAGTTTCCACAATCTATTGCTATTTACCTAAAAAGGTGTCCAGATCTGGGTGGAGGATCAAAGCAAACCCAATACAAAGAACTGAATATAAAGCACACAAATCAAATAATGAAAGCGGGTAAAGCTGATCTAACCCTAAGGTAACCCCACTTTTATATTTAATATTTCCCCAACAGAGTCGCCAGTTCTGTGATACGGTGGGAGAACTAACTTGAGGTTTTGGGTTTGTGTTTGCAAATGTTGCGGTTTAGCAAGAGTCGCCGTCGACTTTTCTTTTATCCAAAAGGAAAGGTGAAAAAGCACAGGAATGACCTTTAGAGATATTTTCTTGAGTTTGGGGGGTAGATTATGAAAGGGGAAGGTATTAGCACCCTTTTCATCCATGGTTTTCCATGGGCTCTTAGTTACTTGCTAGATCACTTGCTTTTGTTTGAAATTGTGCTTTATGTGTGTTTTTTTGAAAGTATTTTGAAAACGTCTTTGTAATGTTTCTCGTCTCTATAAGAACGCGTACAAAGTGTTTGTTTGGAAAATAGTTCGAAGGTGTGTTTGTGAAATGTGTTTTTGAAAGTATTTTTGAAAATGGAACTTCGTAATGGTTCTCGTCTCTATAAGAACGCATACAAAGTGTTGTCTTTTGAAAATGTTTCAAGTGAGAGTGTTGGTGTAAAAATGTTTTGTTGTGAGCAAACAAGCAACTAGGAGCGAATCTACCTACTCAAAAGGTCTTAGGTGTTCTTTTCCTCCTCCTTTAGACATTGCTATCTTACCATTGTTTTGGTAAGAAGCCCCATCGTTGGATGTGAAGGGACGGGCGCGGGTCATCGTATGACCATGATTAGCAATGTTGCAAAGTATCTTAGCATTTTGAGGGACTAAGATCATTTTTGTAAGGCAACTTTGAATAGCGTCATCGAGGGACTATGATCTTGTTTTTTTGTTTGTTTTGCTAAGATACCTTACATGCGTAACATGGCCATTTTGTTCAAGGCAACTAAGTGGAGTAACCCTAGGGGTGTTTGTGTGCAAGTGTGTTAGTTTGCATGCATTTTGTCTTATATTTGAAAGTTATCTATTTATTGATTTTATCTTTCCATACATCCTATTTACTAGCAATATATGAAAAGCAAGTAAAAATGCGGAAAATAAAATCTAAGCTATTACATCACTTTAGGGGGATGGGGGTACAATTTAACAATAGGGATGAAATGGAGACTGAAATATTACAACCATATCGAATAATAATGAAAGCAATGTAAAAGCGGTGCAAAACAAAGGGAAAATGTATTTTGAACTACTACGTGTCGACCCATGCTGCTATGCATCGACACATAGCTTTTCCTTTCTCTTGTAAAACAAAATTAGTTCAGTATGAGTCGACACATAATGGGATGTGTCGACTCATTCCCCTTCTTGTATCGACACGAAACGCGTATGTATCGACTCATAGGCTCTTTCAGCTTCTGTTTTGTTACCTGAACTCAGTATGGGTCGATGCATGAGGGTTATGTGTCGACTCATACCCTGTTTTTTCACTAGGATGGGTCGACACATGAGGATACGTGTCGATACATGCTGCATTTTTTCTGCCTTAAACATTGTTTTTCTGACTGTACAGGTTAGTTTATGGCATATGATAGACAAACGTAAATAATACATGATTGAAGAAGCCTAAATCATAAGCAAATGATTAGCTCAAAGGGGTAATAAAATACTACATCTTATCCTCAAAGAACCACAGTTTATTAATGATGTAATGACAAGATATCAAGTCAAGAGGACTTACCTTTGGGCTGCACTGGTTGTTTTAGATCTGAATACTTTTCCAAATGCTGTGATGACTTTGTGAGTTTTCAGAAAGTTGCTTTGGACTGCTGGAACCGGGTTGGACTGTACTGTAATATTTTTGGTATTTTTGATGGTGAATGTAAATAGCACTACAAGGACTGTTTTTATGTTTGGACAAACTTTGTATGTGATGAAGTGTTTGGCTTATGGAGAGTTTGTATGGTGGAATGATGGTTTTGGGTTCTATTTTGAATAAGAACATAACTGGTTTTTTGAATGAATGAGATTTTTAGGGTTTACCAATATAACTTCTTCCTTATTTTTTCTAACCTTTTTCTCTTGTAAATGCTTCTTCTATTTATAGGCAAAAGGCCTGTGAACAAAGGTTGAATATGTTTACAACACAACATGTTATGGTTTGGTTGGGATGTAAGTATCAAACTATGTCAAGTACTCCATGGTTCCAAGATGAAGTACCAAAGTTGCTGGTTTAGAGGGGTTGATTTCCATGTTTTATGGTAGAGTAAAATCAGAAACCAACAAGGTATGGGCTCAAGAGAAACTTTTGTACAAAAAGCTTGCTTTTCAAGAATAGCAATGGTGCCTTTATGCCATAAATGGAAAGATATTTTGGACAATGGGTCAAACACTTGGGTAATAGCTCAAGCTCTTGTGTAAACATTAAATTATGTAGAAATTTGCAAGTAACAAGGCCAAAAAAGTAAGATTATGCAGCATAGCATAAGGGTTTTGTTGTGTGTTCTTCAATAGAATGACTCGCAAATCAAGGGTGGATGCCCAACTTCATGCCCTTGAATCTCCTAGCTCAAGTATGATAAATTCATGCTCTTGGGTGTTTTGGAAATCTTGAAACACCCTCTATAACTTTCATGTTGGCCATTTTGACAAAATCATCTTGGAACTATGTGAAAAAATGCCAAGAAGTTGGAATAAAATCCTGCACAAAATCTGTTGAAAATTTCTCTAAGTGTTAAATGAAAATGTCATGATTTCATGAATTTATAACTTGAGATCCAAGCATATTTAGAAGAAGTTGTGTAAAGCAATGTTGTAGATATCATAGAAATCTACAAATTTTATGTTGAAATTTTCCCTTGAACCGTCTTGCATCTTGGTGAAAGAATGGCATGAAGTGATGAAATTATCATGTATAAAAACACTTAGAAAATTTCTAAGTCTTGGAAATCTTGACTTTTCAAGTTGACTTTTGACTTTCTTGACTTCTTGATGATTGAGCTTGATATTCTTGAATGTATTGATGAATTGTGATATTTGAAACTTAATGTTGACCAAAAAGTCAAAGTTTGACTTTCTAGTATGCAATTGACCATTTTGCCCTTGTGCCGATTTCAAGCCTAAATTGATGTATCAGTGCTGCAAACTTGACGTCGTAGAAGATCTTGTAAGAAAATACTTGACAAATGAGAGGGAAAATTTTAGGGTACAACACACTATATCTAGACTTGATGAGTAACAAGCCCTAGTTCACTTGCTTTTCATGGAATTTGATAATCAAAGTAGCTTTAGGTGATGGAGGGAACCAAAACCTTAGCTTACAATTGAACTCTTGATGAAGCATAACAAGTTAAAACCCTAGAATATTTCCCTGCTTGTTGAAGAAGCAACTTGAATCCCTTGGATGAAGATAAGAGCCTCAAAGCCTTAAAGAAACCCTAATTCTTCAATATCCTTGATTCTAGTGCCAAGCCTTGTTGTTAGTGAATGCATGTTGCGTTAAATGACCTACTGGAGAGGATATGTACATGAAGAATATGAGATGCATAAGCCAAATAAATGAATAAAATGGGTAGGATAAATTTGGGGTATTACAACGATAAGCTTTCGGAAAACGCAAATTGACATAACAAAAAAAATACAAATAACGATATAAAAACCGGGTGAAAATAAATTAACAAGTTAAAAAGTGAAGATTTGAAATTCAGAATATTTCCTTGTTTCAACTTGTTAAAGCACAAATCACCACACGCATAAACAAATACAAATAAACATGGTTGTTTTACGTCATAAGCTCGGCACCTTTTTTGTGTGAGCTAGTAACCTCCTCTCAGCATGTCATGGTATTGTCACACCATGCAAACCTAAAGAAAGTATCCTAACAATCACACAACAAACGTTACGAAAATGAGACTATTCACAACAATACGTGAAAACACATATATGCACAAATATCATATACAAGTTAATGTACAATTTCTATATAACATATACATTAATTACAAAACTCAAAAACAAAAGAATTATCGCAATGCAAATACAATAGAATCAATCCCCGACAACGACACCATTTTATTCAGAGCAGTGTAGAGGCAAACAAAAAAAGTTTTGGAAATATTTATCCGGGAATTTATCGTGTCCATAGAGTTTGGTTATTAAATTTTCGTTCGACAAATCTCTCGTTAATGAGTTTACGGATAAATGGGTTTGTAAATAAAATGTTATCAACAGAAAATAAATGTAAACAAAAGTAAAAACAAAGGAAGAACTTATCAAGCCTGCATATAATCTACTCATCACAGACTTAAATCTATCGACCAATTACATTCAACCTAACAATACTCATCAATGTCACTACGTATCACTCACAGCCTAAGTCATTTCTAACCCAAATTGAGAGACTGACTGTATCACCAAGGAAATGATCTATCTACCTCCTCAACAACACAGAAGACAACTTATGTAATCGCACTGACGATCTCTCAGTACAGCATAACCACACAGAGGCATTAAACTCTGATACCCAAGTAGATGTTAGCTCTAAATCTATCTCTAGAGTTCAAAAACTAACAGAAAATCATCCTAGATAAGAATCTAACCAGTATATGTCTATAACAACTCAAATCCCTAGCACAGAACAAAAATCTAAGATAACAATCCACAAATATTTATAAAACTAGTTTAATATAACGCCATGGGCAACAAATATACATAAGTTCAGAGTAAATACATTTACAAACTCAACACATAAAGAATACACAAAGAGGAAGAGAAATGAACCACAAATATATCGGTTTGTTAGCACCGATTGATGAGCAATCCACCCCGGATCATCCGTATGCAAGCTTAAATGTGTTTTTCTAAGCTAATCCTATCCAAAAATGAAGGTTGATGGAGTTGGGATCAAAAATACCCAAAACCATACCCAAAAAATGTGTTTTTACACTTAAATACGTATTTCTGACTGTCCAGCATCGCCCAGCGACCAAAAAGTGTCACGCGGCGACCAAAACAACATTTTACCCACGTTATAGCTCTCCTAGTGTCTCCCGGTGACCAAAAGCGTTGCACGGCGACGGATGACAGAAGGTTGAAAAATCAACACAATATTCTGCATTGTTTCGGTCATAACTTTTGAACCGTAACTCTGATTCGTGCCCAGTTAGAAGCATTGAAAATCTTATTAAATTCTCTTTCTAATAATGAAAAAATATAAACCAAATTTATGATTTCTTATTCTTTGATTTTGAACCTTATTCATTGGTGAGTTGCTCAAAATCACACGTTTGAAGCCGTGTCTTCGATACTTTATTGCTCATGCTCCAAATACGCATCAATACCTATAAAATGAATGGAAAACTATTAAACGGTACACTTTATACATGAAAAGGCATTATAAACAAACTAAACATATTTATACACAAAGTTAGGTTATTCAATTGATATTAACAACTAAGAGTCGATAAGTGCAACAAAAAGTATATACAAAATAACTAAACTTCTGCACTCTACGTCGTGATAAATACATAAGCATGTCCTCGTGTCATTTATCCTTTAGGTCATAATAAATGCACAAATTTAACCTTGTATTATCTATCCTCTAGGTGGTGGTAGGTATGTGAATTATCAGGGTCGTGTCATTTATCCTCTAGGTCGTGATAAATACATAAACCTATCCTCGTATTATTTACTCTCTCGGTTGTAGTAAATATACGAAATCTTCTATATAACTCATTTCATTAGTCTTAAAGCAATAATATGTTATCTATCCCCCTGCGATATAATTCATTGTGTTAGTCTCCAAGTGGAAATGTATTATCAAGCTCTATTTTATTCATCCCCTAGGTTATGATGAATAGACAAAATTTGTGTTATAGATTACTACGTTAGTCTTAAAGCATTAGTAAGTCAGTTTTTAAAACTTGTGTTATTTATCTCCTAGGTTATGGTAAATACACGAAATATCCACTACTTCTTTTAGGTATTAACGAGTTATCCGCATTGTCATATCTTAGCCGAATCAAATCTTTTTGTTTAAACTCTGGGAAGATTATACATCATCATCTGTACCTATTTTTCATGCTCTTAGGAACGTTGTACGGCGTATCCTTATAAACTTTGGTAAAATTTTGAGGTCTTCCATTATTTAATAAACCTCCTATTCAAATATGTGAGACATGCGTATTCTCGCACCCTTCAATCAAAAGGTAATTAAATAGGGGCAGCTGTCATACCCCAAATTTTCCCCGTCGATTTCAATGGTCATTTTACTTAAATTCCAATATTATTACTATGTTTCTAAATTTTAAATTCTATTGTTTCAATTTGCTTATTTTTTAGTCTTATTCTAATGGGGGTTTAAATTTATAAGAGGGGTGTATTGCTTCAAAATGGACAATCAAAATCTGATGGCCCATTGAGTTTTTATCCTATTTATAAATAGAAGGGAGTGTTGTTTCTTAAAATAAAGTTTTGGTTCCTTTTTTTATGGCCCATTACGTTTCAGGCCCATTTCAAATAATAAGAGGAAGGAGGTGCGTTTTTATACAAAAGGGGTGTATTAACTAATATAAGGGTGTGTTTTGGGCCTAATTGGATTGTGTATTTTGGGCCTGAATCAGTAAGTATTTGGATTTTTATTTATAATTTTTGGTGGTTGACCGAGTCAACTATCCTCATGTTTGGTTCTGATTATTTTTAATTATTTATCTTGATATTGGTATTATTAAAAAGTATATATTATTTTCCTTTTAGGTTAAGTTGACTTAGGGTCAACTTCTCTTATATAATTAAATGTCTTTTTAATTTTTATTTTAATTGTGAGCTTTGGTATTATCACATTTTTATTACAATTATTATTATTATTATAATTATTATTATTATTATTATTATTATTATTATTATTATTTAATATTATTATTAAAATTATTTATCATTATCTTGAGTGTTGACCGAAGGTCAACTAAGGTGTTGGGAACCCTAATTTCCAATTCAAGCGGCGGCTACCATGACCCTTCTCCTTCTTCGCTAAGCTAGCTCACCAAAGGCCTAATACAGTGGATATCCAGAAAGCAAAGCAAATCAAATATGAAATTGAATCCAAAAATACACAAGATCAAATCTTCTTTATTGAATTCATAATACAAATCATCCAAAATACATTTATCAGAATCAATTACAATCTCAATCTAAATCAAATCTAACTTAATTTATAACAAAAAAATCTATTTTCTAATCAATCAACTCTAAATTACTAATTTCTAACGGAAATCAAACAAAACTTCTTAATCTATCTCTAAAATTAACCTATAAATACCTATAACCTAAGACCTAAAAAAGACAGAGAATTCGTGGCAGAACAAAACAAAAGAAGAAGGAGGAGAAGAAAGATATGGGTTTTAACTCCTAAAACCCTAGATTTATGGTGTGACATCACTGTCGCCTTCAAGACATCCCCGCCGTCGGGTCATCATTTCACGCACCTGCCAAACAGGAAAGGAAGAGGTTAGAAGGGAGAATCAAAAAACCAGAAAATTAAAACTACAAGAATCACGGAAAGGAGCGGTAAGCTTGAAATCAATTAGCTTTTAGGGTTTTGATTGCACGATGATTGGTGTTTAATTGTGTGATTGGGGTTTAGTTTGGGATTTCTAGGGTCAAATTGGGGTTAGGTTAAGGTTATGGTTATTCCTAATTAGGGTTAGGGTTCATACGAGAACCCTAGGATTCTAAAGTTATGTGTTTATGGGTTTGGATAAAGGTTAGGATTCATACGAGAATCCTAGGGTTTTTAAGGTTTGATTGAAGTTCACCTTAGGATTCTAAGGGTTCATAAGTTCTAGGTGGAATTCGTTTGAAGATTTGAAGGTTTCGGTTGAGCTTCAACTGGAAACCTAGGCTGTAAGACGTTTGCAGGGTGGCTCACGGTGGCATTCTGGGCGAAAAAGATTTTCGGTGCCCGGAATTCTAGAGAGAAGGAAGATCCTTTCTCTCTAGAAGTATAATGGGTTATGTTTGGTTCTTGAGTAGAGATTGAAGGAGGCGAAAAAAATGAAAATAATGAAGGGCGAACAGATATATAGTACTCCCATGTGTTCATGCGACGCTCTAATCATGCACCCTTAACCCACACCATATGATCTTAATCAAATGGCCAAATCACGCGTCCTCACTGTAATACCATGCGCCTCGTCGTACCAAGTCAAACAGACTTCCCCAAGGGGCGTTCAGAGCCAAGCCAATTACAATTCACACCCCACCATTTTTTGTCAAACGATCAATTGCGCGCCTCCCGCGTTAATGGGCCAAGTCCAACATCTAGACTTGGGCCCTTAATTCCTGCGCCCCCAGAATTTTACTAGCCCAAAATACACCCCCCTTGCATTTGAGCTCAGTTCAATATCTGAACTTGGGCCCTTCTGTTCAACACCTCCTGATTTGTGTTTCATACCCCCATGAACCTAATTAAATTATTTAATTTAATTAAGTTATTTGTTTAATTTATCTAATTTATTTTAATTTGATTGTTTTCTATTTTTTATATTTTTATTTAAATATTATATATTATATTTGGTAACATTTACATTAAATATAAATTTTGCATAAATAATTGTTATATTAATTTATTAAAAATAATTGATATTTTTTAATAAATTATAAAATAGCTATTTATTAATTAAACTCTTTTTAAAAATACTATCCCTTTTTTAATTGCCTTAAATATTCTTCTCATGCATTAAAATTCATTTTTTCTCATATTGCATCCTATATTTGAAAACACCTAACGAATCAAATACTAACTTATTTTCTACTAACATAATTCAAACATATTTATTTTCAAAAAAAGGATTAAGGGTATTTCTTTTATTGACCGCGAACTTCGTGCACAATTCCGCTATTTACAAACGCATACTTGGTTCAAAGAGAATTCAAGATATTTCCATAATCCATAAAAAAAAACTAACCAAACAACTACGAACTACGAATTTGGACTTTGATTCCTCATAAGAGGATACATAGGTGTGATACGGTGGGAGAACTGACTTGATTGTTTTGCGTTTTATTGCAAATATCGCGGTTAGCAAGAGTCGCCACCGACTTTTCTTTTATCCAAAAGAAAAGGTGAAAAAGCACAGGAAAGACCTTTGAGATTGTTTCTTGAGTTCGGGGGGTAGATTATGAAAAGGGAAGGTATTAGCACCCTTTTCATCCATGGTTTTCCATGGGCTCTTAGTTACTTTCTAGATCACTTGCTTTTTGTTTTGAAATTGTGTTTGGTGTGGTTTTGAAATTGTTTTGTAAAATAGGCCATTTGTTTAGGCAATCTTTGTAATGATTCTCGTTCGTAAGAATGTATACAAAGATGTTTGTCTTTTTTGAAAATATTTCAATGTTTGTAAGATGTTTGGAAATGTGTGTGTTTGTTTTGGAAAATAGCAAGGATAATTGTTTGAAAATAGAGCAAGTAACTAGAAGTAATCTACCTACTCAAATGTCTTTCTTGTTCATTTTATACTCCTTTTACATTGTTGTCTTACCATTGATTTGGTAAGCAACCCTATCTTTGGATGTAAACGGGACGGGCGTGGGTCATCATATAACCATGATTAGCAATGTTGCAAAGTATCTTTAGCATTTTTGAGGGATTAAGATCATCTTTGTAAGGCAACTTTAGATAGCGTCATCGAGGGACTATGATCTTATATTTGTTTGTTTTGTCAAGATACTTCGCGTGCGTAATATGGCCATTTTTTTATAAGGCAACCAAGTGGAGAAACTCTAAGGATGCTTGTATGCAAGTTTGTTATTTTCATGCTTTGATTTTGTTTTGGGTTTAGAGTTTTCTATTTGATTTGTTTTTATCTTGCCATTAAAACCCTAATTACTAGCATGGTATGTAAAAGTGGTAAATTGCATAATTTAAAGATTACTATGCTATTACAACATTTTTATGGGAGGGGAAATACAAATTATGAATGGGGATTTGCAATAATGTAAATCTAATTAAGCGGTTACAACCAATGTAAATTTGTACAAATGTTTGAATAAACAATATACAATATAAATTAAATGTAATGTTATGTATATGCAAGAAAAAAGATTTTGTTTTATTTTTCATATGCAAAAGAATTTTGACTTAAATATAATAAACTTAAGAAAAAGAAATTAATTCTTGAAAACAAAAGTTAACCCTAATTTCTAATTTAAAAGAAAATAAAGTTCTTTAGGTATTATTTTTATGTATTTTTTGTATTAAAAATAATAAATAATGTCTTATGAAAATATTTAGTTTTTATATGTCAAAATAAATATTTACAAGTATGAAATGAAAAGGAATAAAATAATTGATCTAATTCTATTTTTTTATATGTACAAGTTTATTCAAGAAAAAAATAATTAATATATAGTTTAATAAAAATATTTTTTTGTGTGAAATAAAATAAAATAAACAAAAATGCAATATTTATCATATTTATATTTTTCATGATTTTTATGTGTTAAAGAAAATATTTAATAAAACAAAAAAAAATGAAAGTAAAACAAATAAATAAAATGGTTGGGTCAGGGGTGCTGTTAAGAGAAAAGGAGGTGGATATTAGCAAAAAAATGAGGCCCATAGGTGCTGAGCCCACGCTGCAAACAAGTCAAAAAAGATGAAAAAATGTGAAAAATGCAAAAAGGCAGCGCCAAGGCTCGAACCTGTGATCTTAAGCATTTTTGCATGCTGCCTTACCACTGGGGTGGCTGTACATCTGTTAGTTCAAATGAAACAAGAAAAACATAACACAAACAGCTTCCTTTGCCCTGTACTTCGTCTTCTTCCTCTTGCTAGCCAGACCAAGCATATCTCTCTCATTTCTCCATGAAAATGGAAACTTCCGACATGAAAATGATAGTATTCTTTCCCACGGTTTCAAACATGTAACTTATGGATACTAACAATCAAATATTAAAACGAATTTTAAAGGCCTTAATTTCAAACCTAATTTTTACAGAAATTTGAACTCTAAAATTCTCTATACATAATGACCAGAAATGAAATCTATGCACATGGTTGGCTTTAGCACAATAATATCTATATTTTTCCTTCACAAATCATGGTTAATGGATGCCTTTATGAAAAGATAAAAGTTGGAGTTCTTACCTCTTTCAGCTGAGATCGTGAATGGAGTTTAAGTGAGATTTATGAAGGCTTGAAGATTCCTTTAGCTTGCTTGAACCTCCCTGAGTGTGTTCCAATCCTTACCTTGCTTTGAAAGTGTCTAAAACTCTCTATCCAAGTCAACCTGCAAGCTTGAAAAACAAAAATGGCAGATGAAGAAGGAGGAGTTACAGTGCAGGGATAATGGTCTGGATCACTTAGATATGAGGTAGGTAAAGTGTTTGAATGATTAAAACTTGAAACGCACGAGCAAATTTGTGGATTGCTATGCTTGGACACAAACTGCAAGTTTTGACAGTTTTTTTGGTGATAGGGAATTTTTGAGTATTTTAGGCCTTTTGCAATCGTGTTCTAAGTTTTAGTGTGCTTGTGTATTAGAGAAGGTTTTTCATCCACTGCACAACAGATTTCTCAATTGTAGCCCTTTTTGCCCTTTACTTGCTTTTTAAGAAAAGTGAAGAGACAAGTCTCCACATGCTTGTACTGGCCTGCTTGAAGTTCGTACCAATCCTAGACAACTTTTATTTAGTTTATAGGACTTGTGTGTGCAGAGAAAACAGGTCCAATGCTCAAGAAATGTAAAGTTGCAAAAGCTATGCTTTTCCAAAATGGCAATCGCAACTTTGTGCCATTTATGGAATTACAACTTGGACAAAGACTCTTGGGCTTGGATTAAGGCTTTGTCAACTGAGTAAGCATTAAATTATGAAGTTAGAAACAAGTTTGAGACCTGTAAAGCAAGAATTAGGCAGCATAGCTTCAGATTTGAATTTTGTTCTTCATGAAATGGCTTGAAATCAAAGTGAGAAATTGCCAATTTCATCTCTTCGATTCTCCCTACTCAAAAATGATCTCGAGGATTTATTGGACATTTTGGAAAGCTTGCAATGTGCTCTATAACTCATCTTTGAAATTCATTTCAAGATTCCTCTTGGAACTAGGTGGAAAATTGTGATGAAGTTGGGTCAAAAACCTGCCTAAATTAGGGCAAAATTTCACTACGTTATTTTAGTTCATGGACATGTATTCATAAAATTATATCTTGAGATCCAAGCATATTTAGGGAAAAATGTGTGAAGCAAAGTTGTAGGTTTCATGGAGGTATACAACTTTCATGTTGGGAACTTTCTTTGAATCATCTTGTAACATGGTGGAAATTTGGCTTAAAGTTGAAAAAAAAATAAGAAATTTTCTATACTTAGAAAAATTTCTAAGTTTAAGAAAAAATTCAAATTTCAAAATAAAATCTTTAATCTTTGGTTTCTTGATGAACAAGTTTCACATTTTGACATGTTTTGATGAATCGTGATCCTTGGCACTTGATTTTGACCAAAAAATCAAAGTTTGACTTTTCAGTATACAGTTGACTTTTGATCAGTTGGCTGCAAATTTCATCTGTCTATCCAATGGATTTGCAATGTTTTGAACCATGTAATTAGGTCAAGATGATATAAATGATCCCTTGAAATCATGCTTCAAACCAATTGGTCATTTGTTAGGTCAAAAATCAGAAATTGTCCTTTCTCAGTCAAAACTCTAATTTTGACCATTTTGCCCTTTTGATGATTTGATCAAATTTATTGAGGAATTATGGTCCAAACTTGATCAAATGATACTTATGAGTCTAAAATGTTGATGTGGATCAAAAATTATGAAGTTTGACTGTAAATTGGCCATGGTTGACTTTTTCCCCAATACAGTTGATTTTTAGGTCAACTGTCCAATTGACTTATCAAAAATGTGGTTCAAGGCTTGAAACTTGTCATGAGTAATCTTAGGGGTCCATAATGATGTTTGAAAGTCATATGAAGCATTGATAGTCCAAAAATCCTTGGGAAAACTCAAACCCTAATTTTGGGTTATCAGTGCAAGATGAGATGTCTTGAGCTGACCAAACCCTAATCCAGTCTTGAGTCAAAGAGATCTTATGATACAAGTCTTGATAAATGAGAGGGTAAATTTTATGGTACAACATTTGCCCCTGTTCAATCTTCTTAAACCTGAAGAGTTAGATTAGCGAGCTTTGTCATTCGTGGCTCGAAGGTGAGAGAATGATTGGACACTAGAGTGCCCAGAAATTTGCACTCGACGATGTGTAGTTGAGGGAATGGGCTTAAAGATGCAATTTGGAGAAGTGATAGAATCTTGTTGGAGATGGGCTTGTAGATGCCATCCAAGAATGTTTGTTGAATTGTAAGTTGTAAGCTGGAAGAATAAGTATTAGAATGGCATCTGTGTCTGGAGCGTATCTGTATTGTATCTGAAAGTTGAATCTGAATGAATATCAGAATGGCATCTGTATCTGGAGCGTATTCATACTGTATCTGAAAGTTGAATCTGAATGATTATCAGAATGGCATCTGTGTCTGGAGTGTATCAGTAATGTATCTGAAAGTTGAATCTGAATGAGTATCAGAATGGCATCCGTGTCTGGAGCGTATCCGTACTGTATCTGAGAGTTGAATCTGAATGAGTATCAGAATGGCATCCGTGTCTGGAGCGTATTTATACTGTATCATGATTGCATATTGTTAATGGTAGTTGTTAATCTTATGCTGAAAAGGGTAAAATGTTAGCTGAAACACAAAGTTATGTTGCATGAAATGTATGATGCAATGTATTTGCTTTATCAAAGTTTATGATATATGGATGCAATGTATGCGCATGTGAGCTGATTTGCTGTATTGTTGTACGATTGAGGAAAATAAATCCTTGAATGCTGTTGAGGCTATGTTGAATTTTCATGTCTTGAAGTTGAAGTACTGACGAACTCTTATTGAGAGAAGTAGATTCTGTCGTGAGGGCAAGGCCATGTACTGCTTGTAAGATCTGTTTGGGGAATCCTGAAAAATTTGATGATTTCTACTGGGGATTAATAAATTGAAATTTGTTCCGCTGGGGATTTAAATGACGTATTGTGGGGATTACTTATGGAATAGCCTAGAGATATTTTCCTGTCCTTTCAACCTATCAGTAATTGTCTTTCTCATTTTGTTTATTTGTAAACAGTAATTATGTTCAAATGCATATGTTCATCAATGAATCATTGGACGCTTGAGAAAAATAAATCCTTGAATGTTGTTGAGGCTATGTTGAATTTCCATGTCTTAAAGTTGAAGTACTGACGAACTCTTATTGAGAGAAGTAGATTATGTCGTGAGGGCAAGGTCATGTACTGCTTGTAAGATCTGTTTGGGGAATCCTGAAAAATTTGATGATTTCTACTGGGGATTAATAAATTGAAATTTGTTCCGCTGGGGATTTAAATGACGTACTGTGGGGGTTACTTATGGAATAGCCTAGAGAAATTTTCCTGTCCTTTTAACCTATCAGTAATTGTCTTTCTCATTTTGTTTATTTGTAAACAGTAATTATGTTCAAATGCATATGTTCATCAATGAATCATTGGACGCTTTTGCAAACATAATCGTAAAGAAAAGACAGATATTTTTTTTTGCACTTTCAAAGGGGTATCTTTGTATTGACTTTGAATAAGTATTTTGTACAAAGGAGGCAATCATTCTAGTAAGATAATGGTGCCATAAAACAAGAAAAAATTATACAAAGAAAGATAGCTATGTGTAATAATTCCATGGGGTTCCCATTCTGCTATAGCCTTTATATCTCCGAATATCTTGTCTATTTGTTTCTTCGTCTGAAGATGATTGAATTGATCAGAAACTCCGAGTTTGTCAGTGGAAGTAAAATGTTGTTCCTTAAGTGATCCGACGGGACATAGTCATACGCTTTAATTCCCTAACTTTTGCCTGGACCGCCCTTTCGGGTTTTCAGTCCACCGGGAAACCCTTTTTTGCCCAAGTCGCCCTTTCGAGTTTTCAACTTTCCGGGTGTACAGGTTTTTTATTTTATCTCTAATTTTTGCCCGAAACCTTTTTGTTCGCTGGGATTCCCTTTTTTTCCTAGGTGTGTCGACCTAGCGAGTCTCTTATGCGTAGTATCTTTTGACTATGTCTGCGTTCGCGGAGTGTGGCAGGTCGTTGCCATCCATGGTGGTCAAGATCATCGCCCCACTGGAGAATATGTTCTTGATTACAAATGGTCCTTCATAGGTAGGAGTCCATTTGCCCCTGGGATCACTTTGTGTCAAAATGATACGTTTGATTACTAGATCCCCCACTTGATATGCTTGGCGTCTGACTTTCTTGTTGAAAGCCTTAATCATCCGTTTTTGATACATTTGACCATGGAAAACAGCGGTAAGTCTCCTTTCATCAATTAAGTTCAGTTGATCAAGTCGAGTCTGGATCCAATCGTCTTCACTTAACCCTGCATCCTTCATAATTCTCAGAAAGGGGATCTGAACCTCAATAGGTAAGACAGCCTCCATGTCGTAAACCAAAGAATAGGGTGTTGCCCCGGTTGATGTGCGAGCCATGGTACGGTACCCATGGAGAGCGAATGGTAACATCTCATGCCAGTCTTTATACGTGACTATCATCTTTTGTATGATCTTTTTAATGTTTTTATTTGCAGCTTCGACAGCACCATTCATCTTTGGCCGATAGGGGGAAGAATTGTGATGCTGAATCTTGAATTGCTCGCACAAGGTGGTGATCATAGTGTTGTTAAGATTTGTACCATTGTCAGTGATGATCCTTTCCGGGATACCGTACTGGCAAATGAGATTTTGATTGATGAAGCAGGCAACAACATTCTTGGTAACGGATGCGAAGGAAGCTGCTTCAACCCACTTGGTAAAATAATCAATGGCCACTAGGATGAAATGGTGTCCATTGGAGGCTGTAGGATTGATCTCTCTAATCATATCAATTCCCCACATAGCAAAAGGCCAAGGAGCTGTCAAGACATTCAGAGGAACCGGAGGTACGTGCACCTTGTCAGCATAAATCTGACACTTATGACAGGTCTGAGAGTGTTGATAGCAATCTGCTTCCATGGTAGACCAATAATAGCCTGCCCATAGGATTTTTTTCGCCATCGTATAAACACTGGAGTGAGTGCCAAAAGTACCTTCATGTAATTCAGCCATGATCTTTTCAGCTTCAACCTTATCCACGCACCAAAGTAAAATGGAGTCATGATTGCGTTTGTACAGGATGTCATTACTACGGAAGAACTTAGCAGAAAATCTCCTTAAGAACTTTTTATCATTGATTGAAGCTCCTTCTGGATATTCTTGAGCCTCGAGATACCTCTTGACCTCATGAAACCAAGGCTGGTCCACTACCTCTTCAGTATTGATCTCGTGACAATGTGTTGGTTCATCCATTCGTTCGATGGTGATCTGGGGAGCCTCATTATCCCAATTAATTTTAAACATAGATGACATTGTGGCTAGAGCGTCTGCTAGCTAATTTTCTTCTCGCGGGAAATGCTCGAAGGTAATCTTCTCAAAATGTGGTAGCAATGTCAAAACATGTTCTTTGTAAGGGATAAGGTTTGGGTGCTTAGTGTCCCATTCCCCTTTGATATGGCTGATAACCAAAGTTGAATCTCCAAACACATCTAAAGATTTGATTCCCAAGTCTATGGCAGCTTTGAGACCAAAGATGCATGCTTCGTACTCCGCCATGTTGTTTGTACAGTTGAAGCAAAGTCTGGCAGTAAAAGGAGTATGACACCCTTCCGGAGATATAAGTACAGCACCGATACCATTACCAAGTGCACTGGATGCTCCATCAAAGAACAGGGTCCATCGGGATCCTTGTTCAGGTCCGTCATATGGTCTGATTTTTTCACAGTTGTCTAATGTCATGATGTCTTCATCCGAGAATTCAAACTTCATGGACTGATAGTCTTCTACAGCTTGGTGAGCAAGGTGATCAGCCAATACACTGCCCTTTATAGCTTTCTGGGTAGTATACTGTATGTCATATTCTGTTAGGATCATTTGTCATCTAGCTATCCTCCCAGACAGAGCAGGCTTTTCGAAGATGTATTTTATCAGATCCATCTTAGATATCAACAAGGTAGTATGAGTCAGCATATACTGTCTTAGCCGGCGAGCAGCCCATGCCAGAGCGCAATAAGTTTTCTCGAGCAGTGAATATCTGGTTTCACAGTCGGTAAACTTTTTGCTCAGGTAATAAATAGCGTGCTCTTTTCGGCCAGACTCGTCATGCTGCCCCAATACACACCCCATTGAGTTCTCTAAAACAGTCAGATACATGATCAGTGGTCTTCCCTCGACTGGTGGTATCAAAACAGGAGGCTCTTGTAAGTACTCTTTGATTTTGTCAAAAGCAACCTGGCATTCATCATTCCATCTGACTACTTAATCTTTCTTCAATAGTTTGAAGATTGGCTCACAAGTAGCTGTTAGGTGAGAAATGAATCTGGCAATATAGTTCAGGCGTCCCAAGAATCCTCTGACTTACTTCTCAATACGAGGAGCAGGCATTTCTTGTATTGCTTTAACCTTGGCAGGATCGACCTCAATGCCTTTGTTACTAACGACAAAACCTAAAAGTTTACTGGACCGTACTCCGAATGTGCACTTGTTTGGATTCAACCTTAACTTGTACTCCTTCAATCTCTCAAACAACTTTTGTAAGTGATCCAAGTGCTCTTCTTCTGTTTGTGATATGGCTATCATATCGTCTACGTAGACCTCTATTTCATGATGTATCATGTCATGAAATAAGGCTACCATGGCGCGTTGGTAGGTTGCCCCAGCATTCTTCAGTCCGAATGGCATCACCTTGTAGCAGAATGTGCCCCACTTTGTGACAAATGTTGTTTTCTCCATGTCCTCAGGTGCCATTTTGATTTGGTTGTAACCTTAGAATCCGTCCATGAAGGAAAACACTTTGTGATGGGCCATATTGTCAACCAGGATATCAATGTGGGGGAGTGGAAAATCATCTTTAGGGTTGGCCCTATTCAAATCTCTATAGTCTACGCACATTCGTACTTTGTCGTCCTTTTTAGGCACGGGAACAATGTTGGCAACCCATTGGGGATAGGAAGTGATAGCCAAGAATCCAGCATTGAATTGTTTCATGACTTCTGCTTTGATCTTCTCTGACATATCAGGTCTCATGCGGCGGACTTTTTATTTTAATGGTGGACAGTCTTTTCTTGTTGGCAGACGATGTACCACGATGTCTGTATCAAGTTCTGGCATGTCTTCATATGACCAGGAAAAGATCTCAACATAATCATGCAAAAGCTGAATCAGACGCTCCTTGACACTAGGCTCCAGATTGGCACCCACCTTGACCTCTTTTTTATCCTCCTCGGTACCCAGATTGATTGTATCCACAGGTTCCTCGTGAGGCCGAATGGCTCGTTCCTCTTGTTGTAGTAGTCTGGCCAGTTCCCCTGGTACTTCATAATCTTCCTCACCTTCGTCTTCGTCTTGGTAGATTAGATCCTCAGAGTCACAAAAGGCCATAGCAGTATCGTTACCCATGGAATCTGGAATGGAGGGGTACCTGTATTTATGAGTGTGGGTGTGTGTAAGGGTATAGCCATCCTTTAAAAAATAAAATGTAAAAGAAAAACAATGAGCACAAAAATTTGTGTGAAAAAACGTCCATGATTCATTGAATGTCATATTAAGATGAAATAAAAACCCTTACAAATGGACCATTGTGCCCCGGGCAAGACACAAGGTTTTAAATGTGGGAATTGTTTGTGAATATTACAAGTCCAACAGAAATGTAAAGATAAATTACTGAGGGATGAAATTTATTGGGACAAAGTCTCTGGCCTCCCAATTGTGAAGTCCTCCGTTGACAGTAGGAAAGATCCAATCCTCCAAGCTGCAATCCTCTTCACCATCTTCCACCGCATTGACCTCTCGGTTGCTAATCTTCAAGGGGGGCCCTCCAGCACGGGCACGGCGTACAAACTTCTGAGCACTTGAAGTGAAGCCTAAACCAAACTTGTCAGATTTATATGGAATATCAGGAAGTTGCCCCCAGATGGTGCATCCACCCTCCTCTACTACTGCCTTGGCGTCCTTCAGAGATGACATCCAGAGTGGAACTCTTGTGATCTTGGGAACCTGGGACGCAGTCTTGGTCACTGCTATCTCTTGGGGGACTTCTTCTAAATGTTGAAAAGGAGTTTCAATGAACTCCCCGTCCAATTCCATGTACCGGAAGGAATTGAGGTGGCTAATCATATATTCTTTCTCTCTGTGGATAGTGATAATCTTTCCCTAGACCAGATATTTCAACATTTGGTGTAGTGTAGAAGTGACAGCGCCAGCATTATGGATCCACGGCCGTCCTAGCAGACAAGAGTAAGAGGGGCGGATGTCCATTACATAGAAGGTTGAGTTGAAAGTTTGAGTCCCAACCTTTATGGGGATATCCACCTCCCCGTGCACCATCCTCTTTGATCCATCAAATGCTCTTACGACTATGTTACTGGGTTTCAACGTTAGTCCTTCGCAGTCTAGTCTGTCGAGATCTTTCTTCGATAAAACATTCAAAGATCAGCCAGTGTCCACCAAGACATGGGCCAGAGTTATGCCTCTGTATTCCATAGAGACATGCAATGCCTCATTGTGCTTTCTTCCCCTTGGTATCAGATCAGCATCCGAGAAGCCTAGGCCGTTATCCGCTGTCAAGCTGGCCATGCAGTCTTGAAATTAGTCAACAGACGTCTCTTGTGGCACATGGGCTGTCTTCAGGAACTTCACCAGGGCTTTCGCATGTGCCTCAGAATACAGCAACAATGCTAGCATGGATATTTTGGAGGGAGTTTGCCCCAACTGTTCGACTACTTCGTAGTCGCTCCTCTTTATTATTCTCAGGATCTCCTCAATCTCTTTCTAGGAGGTTTCGGGAATAGTCAGTGGTTGAGCCTTCATCAGGACAGGCTCTTCTTGAATACTTTTTCCTCGAGTTTCAGCAGTAGGAGTGTTGGTAGGGATAACAGCAGGGGTTGTGTCATCTTTATCAATAGGAGCACTTGAAGATATGATTATTAGTACGGGGGTAACCTTTGGAGCAACCACGGGTCCAAAAACTACCTTTGGGGGGGCAATTTCTGGAGAGAATATTCTACCGCTTCGGGTAATCTTACTGGTTCCGGCAATATTTCTAATGTCGGAATCTTCTTCTTCGGAGTTTATTTCTTCAGCGGCCAACCCCTCTTGTTTGATACCATGGTAGTAGATGTCTCCACCGTAATTCCACGACACAGTTTTGTCTGATTCATACGGGACTGGCCCAGGAAATGTGATTATAAGAGGAGTAGTTTTTGGAACCGATGTAATTCTAACGGGTCTTTTTGGGACCCTGGAAGAATTGGCAAAGATGGTTACGATTGAAATGTCTTCAACAGGAACAGGGGAAATAAGAGTACTTTCAAACAGAATCTCTTGGTTGTCTATCAAGCGTTGAATACTTGTTTTCAACAAAGGGAAAACAGTTGGTGAGGATAAGCAAAGATGGAAGTCTTCATTACAACCCGGGAATACACCAGATTTTAACAAATTTATCTTAATGATTGGGAGTGGAGTCAAGAGTTCATCAATTATGGTAACAAACAAATCTTATTCAACAACATTAGTATGGTGACCATGTCTAAGCATAGGAGCAGAAATGACGTTTGGCTTCTCGGGCGCATCAAACTCAATCTCTTTTGCGTCTATAAGGTCTTGAATTTTGTTTTTCAAAGCCCAATAGTTGTTAGTGTCGTGACCCGGACTTTCGGAATGATATGCGCAACGGGAATTTGGGTGATAATGAGGGGACGCTGTGTTGGGGTTCTTTGGAGCTTCTTTTAAAGTTTCCAAATTGGATTTCAGAAGGTGGGGTAAAACCTGGGCTAGAGTCATATTGATTCTGGTGAATTGTCGGACTGACCTCTCCACCCTCGGTTGATTACTTCTTGGTTGATCAGATGTAGGCTTTGGGATCATAACAACCCCTACCATTGGTCGGAGCTCGGCTCTCCCTTGGTTCCTTTATGGATAAACAGAAGATACCTCATTCTTCCTAATGAAAGGCTTTCTCATAGTTGTAGAGGCAGATGAATCCTTCTGAATCTTTCCATTTTTATGCCTGCTTCCACCCTTTCTCCGGTCAGTATTAACTCAGTAAATCATGCAGATGATCTTCCAATCAGATGGTTGAAGAAAGGGCCTGATATAGTGCCTAAGAACATGTCCACCAATTCCATTTCAGACAGGGGGGTTACACTCTCCCAGCTAGATCTCTCCATTTCTGCGCGTAATCCTTGAAACCCTCATTGGAAGCCATAGCCATACTCTGAAGTTGAGTACGGATAGGCGCCAAATCTGCATTATATTGATATTTTTTATAGAAAGTTGCGGCAAGATCTTCCCAGTTATGGACGTTGGCCCTTTCCAATTGGTAAAACCAATCGAGTTGTGTTCCAGATAGGCTATCTTGGAAAAAATGCACCCGCAAGTCTTTATCGGCGGAGTGCGGCTGGATCTTTCTCATGTATAATCGAAGGTGCATCTTAGGACATGACACCCCGTCATATTTTGCAAACAACGGCACTTTGAATTTCAGTGGGATCACAATTCCCGACACTAGTCCCAATTCTTCAAAGTCTAGACCTGGCACCTTTTGTATTTCCATAGCGCTCAAACGCTCTTCAAGATGTCTGTACTTATCATCTGCTGGAGGATATTGTTCCTCAGAGTAGTCTTCCTCTTCTTCCTCCTCTTCAGATTCTGACGGAACCGCTGTTTCCTTTCCTTTCCCTTCTCCTTCCCCGAAAGTGGTTGCAAAATTCAAGGTTCTTCTAGTCTGTCCCTGAAACCTTATCCCCATGTTCAAAACCCCAGTGGCTTTCTTTGTTTTCTTTTTCTTTTCTTCAACTAGCAGAGTCTTCAACTCTTCTTGCCCCTTGGCTAGGGTCATGAGCAATTGTTGAAACTGCGTGTTTTGAACTTGAAGATCTTTGATTGTCTGTTCGAGATCCATCTTACTGAAATAAACAGTAGAGAGATGAGGAAACTTGTTGAAAAAGACATGTTTATGTTATGATGAATGATATGTGCATATGTAATGTTTTCAAGGATTTTTAAAGATTCAAGTCCGTTTTAGACAAAAAGAAACACACGTTATATTAATAAGATAGAGTTTGAGTACATCAATGCCCCTTGGGCAAAATAATACAACACTCTAAGATAAAAAAGTAGTGCGCATCCTCTTTGGTGCAATGTAGGCATTTAGAGTCTGCTCCTCATGAAGTAACCTACTGAGTTCCAAAACCTTCTTCTCGCTTGCGTAGAATTGGGCTTTGAAAGTATCTCGCACTCCTTTGAGTTGTATCCAATCCCTTTGTAGGTCTTCAAGAGATGTGGGCATCTCAGGATGTAGGATAGTGTATGGAACATCTCCCTCCTTAACAGGCTCAATAATCACCGGGAGAATTAAAGGATAAGGCATCATAAGACTTTGAGTGCAGGTTCGTACCCATTTTAGGTAAGGCTCAAGAGGGATGGAATTCTTGTGTCCCAAAGTCTTGCTATCCACCTTGTTTAGCATCCTCCAAGCTCGGATGAATCTCTGGCGAAGACCTTGATCGCCGTTGTCGTAGTCAAATACCAAGCCCTGAATCAACATCTCATGTGGGCCATCTCTTCGGACATAACCAAATTGTCTTAGAGCTAAGCATGGGTTATAGGTGATGCCTCCCCTAATTCCAAGTTGAGGGACATTAGGGAATTCCCCATAACGGTCAACAATGATAACATTCTCTTTGGATCAAGAGCACCAATGAATATCTGAATGTTTGAGCGTCATTAACCTTTGTGACCACCTTAATCCTTGCTCATTCTTTAAGACTGATTGGGGAATGTGATCGGTGAAAGTAGAACTGACTGTTTAAAGTTGGTTCACGAAATGTCGCGGTAAGCAAGAGTCGCCACCATCTTTTATGTTCTCCAACATGGAAAGGACAAAAGCACAGCAAAATTCCTTATTGAGAATGTCTCTCGGTTCGGGAGGTAGATTTATAGAAAGGGAAGGTGTTAGCACCCTTTCTATCTATGGTTATCCATGGGCTCTTAGGAACTTGCTCTTATGTTTTCAAAATGTTATTTTCTTTTCAAGTGTATGTGGATTTTGAAAAAAGTTTCGTTTTTGAAATATTTCTAAGTGACTCTTGTATCTGTCCTCAAGAGTGTTTGAAAAATTTGTTTTGAAAACTTTTGAAAGTGTCAGTGTGAAAAGATGTTTGGTTTGTTTTTGAAGAGAGCAAGTACCCATGAGTCATCTACCTACCCTAAGGAATTAGGCTGTGTAAGAGTCCTTAAGATAGTGCCATCCCACCATTGAGAGGTAGGTAGCACCACCGTTGGAGATGTTCGGGTCAATTCGATTATAGGGACAGTGTGGTCACCGAAGCAATAGTAGGACATCTTAGAAGTAACCCTAACGTCCTAGATCCTTTTATCCGAGGCAACCGTTTCGAGGCAACTGGATCTTAGACATAAGGGTGACCGCTAAAATACCCTATACTTGACGACCACGTTCGAGGCAACGAGTGTGGCGTACCCTAGAAGTGGCATGTGCTTTGTGTGTTGTTTTCATGTTATGTTTATCTTTGATCATGCAATTGTGAGCTACGAGTTGTTTTTAATTATCATACATTCTTTCATGCAATTTAACAGTTAGGAGTGCGGAAAATAAAATACGGAAAGGTAAAGCTACGCTATTACAAGGCGCGGGTCTATACATCGCCAAAAAACAAAGACCCGTTTTGATAAAGTGCGGAAAGTAAAGAAAGCAATAAACCTAATTACTATTACATTCTTGGAAGCAGTTACATAATAATCAAAATAAATAATAACGCGCGAAAGAATTAAATTGGACGTCCTTAGGGGTTTTGACCCTTTTGAGCAATTATGAGTTTTTTGTCCTTTGCTTTTAATTAAACAGTAAACCTAATTATTTAATTAATTAAAGAAAGATATTTTTTGTGTTTTTTGTATTTAATGAAAATAAGGAAATTAAAAATCAAAAGAAAACCCTAGTTCTAAGTTTATTTTAATTATTAATAAAATGTTAAAGTTAACCTAATTTAAACTAATTAATTAATTTACATTTGTATGTATAAAAATAATAATAATTAATAATGATGATAATAAGAAAATGATTAAAAATGTCAAAACCTAATTCTATAATTTTTATTTATTGAGAAAAGGTTAAAATTAAAACCTAAATTAAGCTAAGTTAATTATTAGTATTTATTTACAAAAAAAAATAATAGTTAATGAATTTAATAAATAATAAAATATATTTACAATTTTGCTTTCTGATTTTATTAGGAAAAATTAATTTGTTGTGAATTAATAATAATAATTATAATTAAAAGAATTAAGAGAAAAGAAAATAAAATTGCAAACCAAGGGGGTATGTTGGCCCATGTGGAGGTTAATTTGAGAAATTCTGGCCCATTGAAATTCCAAGCCACGTTGACTTTCATAATCATGTGCTTGCTGGCTGACTAGGACATAGAGTGTTCATCATTCGTTGGCCTTCAGATTATGGATCAGGGCCACTTGGCATGTGGAGCGCTGAGGTTTATGGTGGACCATTGAACATGCGCTGCATTAGAATGTGTTAAGAAAAATATTAACAATGATGTGGGGGACCTGGGAATCGAACCCAGGTCCCAGTACTCCTTGCCTCAATGCCTTTTCCAGTTGGACTGTGGTGCGTGTTTGTTAAACATATGGATGACAAATATTATATAAAACAAAACAAGCATTATGATATAAAACAAGATAACGTGCGCTGTATTCAAATCCTCCAACCATGCACTGACACCTATTATCTTCTTCGTTTCACCTGTAAACATAAAACAAGATAGCAGGGGTTTTGAACCCCCACAAAATGAAGCGACCAAAAATAGCGATTAAGCCTGTATGCAATATAAATTGAGCGCGATAGTTGGGTTGAATTCGTCTGGCCTTGACGAATTCAACCATGCACGTTTCACAGTCCAATTTTTCCTTATGTGCAAAGCCCTAAATTAACAGCTTCGAAACCCTAATGTTCTTCCATGGCAATTCTTGATTTAGAATGCTATAATCAAATTGGATTATACCAATCGCTTCAGAAGGTTCCTGTTAACATAAATCAACCAAGAAAATGGATTAAAAGCGCATGAATTATGATATGCAATTTTGGAAAATAATGCAAACCGAGTGACTTGTGGAGAACGATTCTGATGGTGTTAGGGCTTGTTCTTGATGGCAACAAGTTCCTGGAGACTCAGGCAAGGTGTGTGAATCAAAAAGGGACCTTGAATTCGCCTGGAAGACTGATTACAGTTTTGAGTTTTTTCACTTTTTTTTCAATATTGCATATGGTGTTCTTGCAGCAGTTTCACGTGTATGATTTCAGGGTTTGCTTCAGTACATATAGCACAATAGAATTAGGGTAAATCTTGGCCCAACAATGCATGGCATTATGGTTTGAATGTGTGATTGCCAATCAAATCTTTTCCAATCTTTTTCTTTGACAAAACCTTGCCAATCATGGAGATTTTGAGTTCTTTGATATGTATACGAATTTCCAGCTTGCCCTAGCTTTATTTGCATCACAAAAGATTTAAAAATCATATCTTTTGAATTTTCCTACAATTAAAATCAATTAAATGAATTAATATTAATAAAAATTCAATTAATTAATTAAAAATAAGAAAATAAATCATCTTAAGCTCAATGGGTCGTGCATAAGCCTTGGGCAAAGATTCAAGAAGGAATTTGAGGCCCATTAGCAAAAATGGAGTGTTTTGGGCAAAGTTGACTTTTGAAAGTTCCCAAAAATTTCCCAACTTCTCCAATGCATATCTTGCTCAATTTTGAAGCTATGAACATGTTCTTGGACATTTTGGAGAGGTCTGGAAGTCCTCTAACCAATGCCTTTGGTCCCATGTCATTTTGATTCACCAATCTCAAGTTATGGTCTTTGACTTAAAGTGCCTTTTTGTTGACTTTTGAAAATGACATATAATGTAGAAATTGATAACTTTTTGTGAGAGCATTTCTTGGACTTGGAATGTGAAGATGAGTTGTAGGAAATGTCATCCCCTTCAAAATGAGCATTGGATGGTATTTTTCTGATGAACCATAAAAAAGTTATGCCTTGGTCAAGTTACAGTTGACTTTTTAGCTGTCCAAAAATAGAAACTTTTTGCATCTTGAGACTTTTTGAGCCATGCTTGAGGAATCATGATTAAGAATTGATCAAATGATGATTGTGGCTTCAAAATAAGATGTTGACCAAAAATTTTGACTTTTGACTGTCAAATGACCATTTTACCCCTGCAGTTGACTGTGAAGCAATTAGGGCTTTTGACTGTGCAACTTGGTGCTGTGAGTCTTGAAACTTGACATATGGATGTTTGACAATGTATATAGGCATATGGGACTTGATTGGACCCTTGGAAACCTCAACTTCCTTGTAAGAACCAAAACCCTAATTTTGATTGTGTTAGGAGGGTGTTTGAACTGTGCAACCCTTGAGAAATTTTGAACCATTTGAAGATTGACCTTGATAAATCTTGAAGAATATGGGAGGGCAAATTTTGGGGTACAACAGTTGCCCCTGTTCAATCTTCTTAAACCTGAGGACGTAGATTGGCTTGCGTGCCTTTCGTGATCCGGAGGTGGAAGATGATTGAACACTAAAGTGCCCAGAAATTTGCACTCGCATAGGTAGAGTATCAGCAGCGTGATGGCGGGACTGGGCTTACAGATGCCATTTGGAGGGATGATGGATAGGAGGATGGGCTTATAGATGCCCTCTAGGGACTGTTGGTATGTGGATGGGCTTATAGATGCCATCTAGGTGTCGATCGCGTAAGAGATTCCTTAGCGAGAACTTGCATACCTGAGAAAGAAAAATAATTATCTGGCCTGTTACAGGGGTTGATCTTCAAACTCTTTATGCAGATATGCCCTGGCTGGATACAGGAATCGAATCTTCAAACTCTTCAGATGTGCCCTGGCTGGATACAGGAATCGAGTCCGGAATTAGTCGTCAACAGATATGCCCTGGCTGGATACAGGAATCGAATCTTCAAACTCTTCAGACGTGCCCTGGCTGGATACAGGAATCGAGTCTGGAATTAGTCGTCAACAGATATGCCCTGGCTGGATACAGGAATCGAATCTTCAAACTCTTCAGACGTGCCCTGGCTGAATACAGGAATCGAGTCCGGAATTAGTCGTCAACAGATATGCCCTGGCTGGATACAGGAATCGAATCTTCAAACTCTTCAGACGTGCCCTGGCTGGATACAGGAATCGAGTCCGGAATTAGTCGTTAACAGATATGCCCTGGCTGGATACAGGAATCGAATCTTCAAACTCTTCAGACGTGCCCTGGCTGGATACAGGAATCGAATCTGGAATTAGTCGTCAACAGATATGCCCTGGCTGGATACAGGAATCAAATCTTCAAACTCTTCAGACGTGCCCTGGCTGGATACAGGAATCGAATCTGGAATTAGTCGTCAACAGATATGCCCTGGCTGGATACAGGAATCGAATCTTCAAACTCTTCAGACGTGCCCTGGCTGGATACAGGAATCGAATCTGGAATTAGTCGTCAACAGATATGCCCTGGCTGGATACAGGAATCGAATCTTCAAACTCTTCAGACGTGCCCTGGCTAGATACAGGTGTCGAATCCACAATTAATCGCTTACAGATATGCCCTGGCTAGATACAGGTATCGAATCCGGAATTGTGATAGTTGATAGTAATCATCTTTGTATTGACCTTTCCTGAAAAGGTAAAACATTAGTTATATGCAATGTCATGATGCATGAAATGCATGGTGTCATGATGCTCGCAATAAATGGGATTGTATAATGTGATGCGTACGTGCATGCTATAATGTATGAAGATGTGATATTTATGAATGTATTTTTGTCTATGAAAATAAATCCTTGACGGATGCCGGGAAGTCAAATCCTGGGTTGATGTTGAAGAGTAGAGTTCTTCGTCTCCGCTGGGGATGATGGTTGCGGGAATAAACCTGTAGGAGAAGATGACTCCGTTGGGGAATAAACTTGTTGGAGAGATTATTCTGCGGGGAAATACTCTGTGGGAAGAGATACTTCGCTGAGATTTTAATGAGAACTCCGCTGGGGATTCTGTTGATATGTTTTGTTGAGGAATGATGAACTCCGCTGGGGATAGGAAGAATTTTGATGGAGACGATCTTTCCGTGGTGATTAGCTGAGGATAACCCAGTTATAAGCTCTGGTGGGGAATAACCTTTGAATATGGTCGGGGAGAGACGTTCGTACTCCGCAGGTGATAAGCTTCCAGAATCTATTAGGGATAAGCTTCCTACTGGGGAAATTGATTCAACTTTTGTGGGGAAACTTTTGAACTGCACTGGGGAATGGCTCCGCTGGATGTCTGGTATTCTGCCGGGGAACAATCTTATACTAAGACTGCCGGGGATGCTTGCTGAGGAATATTTATACTCCGCTGGGGAATATTGAGATTTTCTGGGGATATCTAACTTCCTTAAGGCTGACAGTAGACTAACTCTGCTCGGGGAGAGTGTTGCTGACTTGCTAGGGATACTGTGCCTTGTTAGGGTTGATTGGAGACCAACTGCTTGGGAGAGTATTGTTGAGTCTTATCTTACTCTGTGGGGAGTGAAGGTATCTGGGTTACATTCTTCAGCCGAACTTACCTTGGTACCTTGGTGGACAGAGCAACTAGATCGCTTAGACAACTCATTATTGCCCCCTATTTCTGATGTCACCTGTAATTAGTCCTTTGTTTCGCATGCAAATATTTATGAGTTAGCAATTAGTGCCAAATGCATATATCAAAAATGAACATTGGACGTTCTTTGCAAAACAAAACAGAAAAAGGAAAATAATTGGCAATTTATCTGAAAAGTGAATTTGTATTGATTTTTGGAATTTGCCTGTAAATAGGCGTTTATGTACAAGAGGCTGACGTCCTAGTAAGAGAACGTCGCCGAACAACATAGAGTTTACAATTTTGTGAAAAGGAAACCAAAACAGCTATGTGTGAAAAAATAATCCCACTGGGTTCCAACTCTGCTATCGCCTTTATGTCTTCAAGCGTCTCATCACTTTGCTGCTCGGTTAAAGATGAAGCTGACTGATTGATGCCGTCTGAGCCTGATAGTTGATACCGGATTCTGGATGCAAGGTGATCCAATGAGACATATTATTACGCTTATCCCTAACTTTTGCCTGGACCGCCCTTTCGGGTTTTCAGTCCACCGGGATACCCATTTTTGCCCAAGCCGCCTTTTCAGGTTTTCGACTTGCCGGGTGTACATATTTTTTCATTTTTCATCCCTTATTTTTGCTCGAACCCTTTTGGTTCGCCGGGAAGCCCTTACTTTTTCCTAGGTGTGTCAACCTAGCGGGTCTTTTATTCATGCGTAGTATCTTTTTACTATGTCTGCATTGGCGGGGTGAGGAAGGTCGTCACCGTCCATGGTAGTTAGAATCATAGCTCCTCCTGAGAAGATATGTTTAACCACAAATGGCCCTTCGTACGTAGGGGTCCATTTGCCCTTGGGATCACTTTGAGGAAGGATGATGCGCTTGATTACCAGGTCCCCAACTTGATACTCTTGTGGTCTTACTTTCTTGTTAAATGCCCTGATCATCCGTTTTTGATACGTTTGACCATGACAAATAGCAGTGAGTCTCTTTTCGTCAATTAGGTTTAACTGATCAAGTCGAGTCTGGATCCAGTCATCTTCGCTCAAGCCTGCATCCTTCATTATCCGGAGAGAGGGTATCTGGACTTCAATCGGCAAGACTGCTTCCATGCCATAGACCAAGGAAAAGGGAGTTGCCTCGGTTGACGTCCTTGCTGAGGTACGGTACCCATGAAGAGCAAACGGTAACATCTCGTGCCAATCTTTATAGGTCACTGTCATCTTCTGCACAATCTTTTTGATATTCTTATTAGCTGCTTCTACAGCCCCATTCATCTTCGGCCGGTAGGGAGAAGAGTTGTGGTGTTGTATCTTAAATTGCTCGCAGAGCTCAGTAATCATCTTGTTATTAAGATTGGTACCATTTTCCGTAATGATCCTTTCCGGGACGCCGTATCGACAGATCAGGTTGTGTCGAATGAACCGTGCCACGACGTTCTTGGTTACGGTAGCGTAGGAAGTTGCTTCAACCCACTTTGTGAAGTAATCAATCGCTACCAGGATGAAGCGATTCCCGTTGGATGTCGTAGGTTTGATCTCGCCGATCATATCAATGCCCCACATTGCAAAAGGCCAAGGTGCAGTCAAGACATTCAGAGGGACTGGAGGAACGTGCACCTTATCAGCATAGATCTGGCACTTATGACATGTCTGAGAATGTTGGTAACAGTCGGCTTCCATTGTGGACCAGAAATATCCTGCTCGAAGGATTTTCTTTGCCATGGTATGTCCACTGGAGTGTGTTCCGAAGGTACCTTCATGTAGCTCTGTCATGATTCTTGCTGCTTCAGTCTTATCCACACAACGCAGTAAAGTTGAGTCATGGTTTCACTTGTAGAGAATGTTGTTGCTGAGGAAGAACTTTGCTGCGAACCTTCTCAGAAACTTCTTGTCATTGACAGATGCACCCTCGGGATATTCTTGAGCTTCCAAGTACCTTTTCACTTCATGATACCAAGGTTTTTCAGTTACCACCTCAGCCTCAAGATCACAGCAATATGCAGGTTCATCCAGTTTCCAGATAATGATCCGGGGAGCTTCATTATCCCATTTGACTTTGAACATGGAAGACATCGTAGCCAGCGCGTCTGCCAACTGATTCTCCTCTCTTGGGAAGTGTTCAAAAGTTATCTCCGTGAAATGGGGGATCAATGTCAACACACATTCTTTGTAAGGAATAAGGTTTGGGTGTTTCGTATCCCACTCGCCTTTGATCTGATTGATCATGAGAGCGGAATCTCCGAAGACACTCAGAAACTTGATCCTTAGGTCAATTGCAGCTTGAAGACCCATGATACACGCCTCATACTCTGCCATGTTGTTGGTGCAGTTGAAGCATAGTCGGGTCGTAAGTGGAGTATGAGTGCCTTTTGGGGATATGATCACAGCGCCAATACCGTTACCCAAAGCGTTTGAGGCTCCGTCAAAGTGCATAGACCATCGGGAACCTTCCTCAGGTCCTTCATCCGGTCCAGGTACTTCACAATCAGTCACTACCATGATGTTCTCGTCGGGAAATTCAAAGTTCATAGATTGGTAGTCATCCACTGCCTGGTGTGCCAAATGGTCTGCCAATACACTTCCCTTGATTGCTTTCTGAGTCGTGTACTGGATGTCATATTCCGTCAAGATCATCTGCCATCTTGCTATTCTTCCGGACAAGGCGGGCTTTTCGAATATGTACTTGATTGGATCCATTTTTGAAATTAACAGAGTAGTGTGAGTCAACATATACTGTCTCAGCCGGTGAGCAGCCCATACCAAAGCGCAGCAAGTTTTCTCGAGCAGTGAGTATCGGGTCTCACAGTCGGTAAACTTTTTGCTAAGGTAATAAATGGCGTGCTCTTTTCGGCCAGACTCGTCATGCTGCCCCAGCACACACCCCATTGAGTTGCCCAATACTGTCAAGTATAAGATTAGAGGTCTCCCTTCAACCGGTGGCATAAGAATGGGTGGTTCTTGGAGATACTCTTTGATTCTGTCGAAAGCGGCCTGGCATTCATCGTTCCAACGTACTACTTGATCTTTCTTCAGTAGCTTGAAGATTGGTTCACATGTAGCAGTTATGTGCGAGATGAATCGGGCAATGTAGTTCAGCCGTCCTAGAAAGCCTCTGACTTCTTTCTCTGTCTTGGGAGTTGGCATCTCTTGTATGGCTTTAACCTTGGTGGGTTCCACTTGAATACCTTTGTCGCTCACGACGAAGCCTAGCAACTTTCCAGATCTTACCCCAAAGGTGCACTTGTTTGGGTTCAACCTTAGCTTGTACAATTTCAACCGGTCAAACAGCTTCTGTAAATGGTCAAGGTGTTCCCCCTCAGTTTGAGACCTTGCAATCATATCATCGACGTATACTTCAATCTCATGGTAGATCATGTCATGAAATAAAGCAACCATGGCACGTTGGTAGGTTGCCCCAGCATTTTTCAACCCAAAAGGCATGACCTTGTAGCAAAAGGTGCCCCACTGAGTAACAAAAGTGGTCTTCAGGAGCCATCTTGATCTGATTATAACCTGAGAACCCATCCATGAAGGAGAACACCTTGTGCTGAGCATTATTGTCAACCAGAACGTCGATGTGAGGCAGGGGGAAGTCATCCTTGGGGCTTGCCCTGTTCAAATCCCTGTAGTCAACACACATTCGGACATTACCATCTTTCTTTGGCACTGGAACCACATTGGCGACCCACTGAGGGTAAGAAGTCACTGCTAGAAACCCGGCATCAAATTGTTTCATAACCTCGGCCTTGATTTTCTCGGACATCTCTGGACGCATACGGCGGACCTTCTGCTTAACCGGAGGGCAGTCTTCTTTGGTAGGCAGGTGATGAACCACAATGTCAGTATCCAACCCAGGCATGTCTTCGTAGGACCAGGAAAAAATTTCCACATAATCATGCAACATCTGAATCAACCGTTGCTTCACGCTGAGCTCTAGATTGGCACCAATCTTGACTTCCTTTCTGTCTGTCTCAGTACCCAGATTTACCGTTTCCACTGGCTCTTCATGTGGATGAATGGCCCTCTCTTCCTGGAGTAACAGTCTTGCAAGCTCGCCAGGCACTTCACAATCATCTTCACCTTCGTCTTCGGCTAAGTTGATCAGATTTTCAAAGTCATAACTGGAAGTAGCAGAGTCGTTACCAGTGAGATCCAGAGTGGATTGAAACCTGTATAGGTGAGTGTGTGTAAATATAGCTGTTTTGTAATATATAAAGAAAGAAAGGGAGCACAAGATTCAAAATGCGAAAAACGTCCAATATTTTTATTCATGATATATGGAAATGACAAGTAATAAACCCTCACAAATGAAGCCACGGTGCCCCGGGTAAGACACCGGGCCATAGAGTTTCAAATTATTGTTCGTTACAAATTTAAAAACAAAGGAGTTCATTACTGAGTAACAGAAGTAACAGGTATGAAATCTTTGGCAGTCCAATTGTCCAGTCCGCTGTCGGTCGTTGGGTAAATCCAGCTATCAAATTCAGATTCCTCTGCATCGCCTTCAATAGCATTCACTCCCGGGTTGGTGATGAATACGGGAGGTCTTCCAATCCTTGATTTACGTACATTCCTCTGAGCCTCTGCAGTGAAACCCAGCCCAAACTTGTCAGTCTTTGGAGTAAAATCGGGAAGTCGGCCCCAGTTTGCACATTCACCCTTCTCAATCACAGCCCGGGCATCCTTCAAGGAAGCCATCTTCAAAGGAGAGTCTTCTTCGGTCACAGTCTCTACTGACGCCAGTGTTGGAGGAACTTCTTCAAAGTGTTGAAAGGGGGTCTCAATGAACTCCCCGTCCATCTCTATATACCGGAATGAGTTAAGATGGCTAACCATGTATTCTTCCTCCCCCTGAACTGTAACAATCTTCCCTCTGACCGGGTACTTGAGTTTCTGATGTAGAGTTGAGGTCACAGCTCCAGCCTTGTGGATCCAAGGACGACCCAGTAAACAAGAATAGGATGGTCGGATGTCCATCACATAGAATGTTGAATCAAAGACTTGAGAACCAACCCGGATTGGAATGTCCACTTCACCATGTACCATCCTCTTCGACCCGTCAAAGGCCCGGACAATAATGTTACTAGGCTTCAACTCCAAACCCTTACAATCCAACCTGTCTAAGGCCTTCTTGGGCAATACGTTCAGTGAAGAACCGGTGTCTACCAACACATGGGCAAGAGTAGTGCCCCTGCATTCAATGGAGACATGCAGGGTGTCGTTGTGGTTCTTTCCCTTGGCGGTCAGATAAGCGTCAGAGAAACCTAGACCATTATCAGCGGTTAAGTTGGCCACACAATCAGTAAATTGATCAGCAGACGTTTCTTGTGGCACATGGGCCATCTTCAGGAAGGAAATCAGGGCCTTGGCATGGGCCTCTGAACACAACAACAGTGATAGCATAGAGATCTTAGAGGGGGTGTGCCCCAGCTGTTCAACGACGTTGAAATCACTCTTCTTGATAATCTTAAGAATTTCTTCCATCTCTTGCTGGGAAGCTTCAACATTAACAGTCTTCGGTGCCTCCATCTGGGCAGGCACATCAACAATCCCTTTACCCCGAGTGTCAGATGACTCGGCAGCAGGGGTAGAAACTTGATCAGGAGGGGAAACAGGCACACTGGCAGGTGTGATAATAAGAGGTCTCTGAATAGTTGGAGGTGCAATATCAGGCGAGAAGAGCCTGCCACTGCGAGTAACTTTAGCAGGACCGATGATGTTACTGATGCCGGTATTAGTATTGAACTCTTGTTTTACTCCTAGCACATAAACATCTGCCCCATAGTGCCACGGGACAGCCTTGTCAGATTTATAGGGGAGGGGCCCCGGAACAGTAATGATAATAGGTGCAACCGACGTGATTTTGACAGGCTTCCCCGGGGGAGCCTTGGTAGGATTGTTGAAAATGGTGACAACGGACACTTCTTCAGTAGGAATAACAGGAACGGCAATCTTCTTGAACAAGATCTCTTTGCTATCCATCAGGTTTTGGACGCCTGACTTCAGCAACGGACAACCAGCAGGTGAAACAGCACATAGAAGGCAACCTTTGCTACAACCCAGAAATAAACCGGCTAGCAACAGGTTCCTCTTGACGGTCAACAATGGAGTAACAATCTCATCCACAGAGACTACATACAGGTCTTCCTCAATAGCATTTACTCCATGCTGGGGCATAGGAGCAATCACAACATTGGGCCTTTCGGGCGCCTCAAACTGTATTTCCTTAGCATCGATAAGGTCCTGAACCTTATTCCTCAGGGCCCAGCAATCATCAGTAGAATGCCCCGGGCCATCAGAGTGATAAGCACAGCGGGCGTTGGGGTTGTACTTCGGAGAGGTTGTGTTTACCACCTTCGGAGCTTCTTTGACAGTTACCAAATTGGTTGATAGCAGTTGCGGAAAGATCTGAGACAAGGTCATACTAAGCCGAGTGTATTCTCTTCTGGGTCTCTCACCCCTTGGTTGGTTAGGTTACCGAGGAGCGGCAGCAGGCTTTGAAATCACCACCACGTTGACAGCTTGGCGGCGTTCCGGTTTATTTTGTCTTCTGGGACCATACACAACACTAGCTTCCTTCTTAAAAGGCTTCTTTTCAGAACTGGAGGATGCACCTTTCTGTATCTTCCCCGATTTCATACCAGCTTCTATCCTCTCACCAGTCAGAATGAGATCTGTAAACCCTGCAGAAGAATTACCAATCAGGTGGTTGAGGAACGGCCCAGACAGGGTCCCCAAGAACATGTCCACGAGTTCACGGTCAGTCAACGGTGGCTGCACCATGCCAGCCAGGTCTCTCCACTTTTGCACGTACTCCTTAAAACCTTCACCCGATCCTAGTGACATACCCTGGAGTTGGGTACGTGTAGGAGCGAGGTCGGCATTGTACTGATACTGCTTATAAAAAGCAGTAGCCAAGTCCTCCCAGTTTCGAATACTGGCTCCATCCAGCTGATAGAACCACTCGAGTTAAGCCCCTGAAAGGCTATCCTGGAAGAAATGGATCCATAAGTTCTTGTCTGCCGTGTACGGTTGGATCTTCCGCACATAAGATCTGAGATGTAGCTTAGGGCAGGAAGCCCCGTCATACTTCACAAAAGAGGGTGCCTTGAACTTGTGTGGGATCACCACCCCAGAAGATAAACCCAGATCTCCAAAATCTAACCCAGGCACCTGTTGAATTTCCATGGCACTCAGACGATCCTCTAACTGCTTGTACCTGTCTTCAGCGGGAGGGTACTGCTCTTCATTGAAATTTGTCTCGTTGTCAGAGACCACAGGACTAGGAACCCTTCCCCCTTGGGGACTGCCTTTCCCTACAGAAGAAGCAGCTTGATCAGACTCATTTTGCAGTGTATTACCAAACCTCAGTCCAGTGTTGAATAGTACAGTTCTCTTCTTCTTCTTCTTTACCAGCAGAGCCTTCAATTCCTCTTGACCTTGGGCTAAACTCATGATCAACTCTTGGAACTGGGCGTTCTGGGCCTGGAGGGCCTTTATGGATTTCTCAGTAGATGATTCGGGATTCATGATGACTGCTGAAATAAACAGCGAAGAAGATTAAGCAACCTGTAGAAAAAGGGTACCTGTGATGCATATGATGCATGGAATGCGAATGATTTATGTTTTCAAAGACAATCGGGATTCAACTTTGTAAACAAAAAGGAAACACACTTTATTAGATTCAAACTTTGGAATTTAAATTGTTCAAGAAAATTGCCCTTAGGCGTTACAAGAATGAAAATACTGAAAAGGAAATAAAGCTGTAAAAGAAATATCCAAGGCCCATCAATGCTCCCATGGTCTCCTCTTCTCAGTACGGATGTAGTCATTCAGGACCCGCTCGTTCTCCAACTGCTTTGTTAGCTTCTGGATTTTTTGTTCTTGTTCGTTGAACTTTTCCCGATAAGAATCCCGTTCTTCCTGTAGTTGCGCCCAAGACCTCTTTAGTGTATCAACATCAGTAGGTATCTGAGGAGGGAGAACAGTTGGAGGAACCCCGTCTCTATCAGGAAATTCAAGAATGATGGGTCTGACAGCTTTGTATGGCATACCTAACTTCTGAGCACGGATGCGGACCCATCTGTAGTAGGATTCCATAGGTAGAGAAGTCTTCGGTCCCAACTCATGTGGGTCAGCTTTGTGAATTCTGTCCCAAGCCTTGATGAATCTACGACGCAACTCGTCACTATCTACCTGAAACTAAAAACTGATGTGAGGCACCAATATCTCATGAGGCCCTGCTCTTCTGGCTCTTCCAAACTGACAGAGAGCTAGACATGGATTATAAGAGATTCCTCCTCGGGTACCAATCAAAGGAACATTAGGATATTCTTCACAACGATCAATAACAGCTACCTCATCCAAACCTCTGAGAGTCCAAATGATGTCATTATCAGTGAGAGACATTAACCTATGAGCCCAGCCTCTTCCTTCTTTGTTCTTCAGCACGAACTTAGGGAGGTGAGAAATAAACCACCTCACTAACAAAGGAGTACAACACCACAGAGTTCCTCGTCTTTGGGCAGTACGAGCATAGAGTTGTTGCAGGATATCACCCAAGAGAGTGGGCACAGGGTTCCGAGACATGAAGATCCTTATGGCATTGACGTTAATGAAGTTGTCAGGATTAGGAAACAAAACCATACCATAGATTAAGAGAGCCAGAATGTCTTCATACGCCCTGAAGTCTAAGTCATTCCAGAAACTGTTAGCTTTACCAATCAGAAACTTGGCCAAGAAGCCCTTAACTCTGCTTCTAGTCACCCAGTTGTCCATTACCTCCTTGTTGGTCAAGGGAAGGGCTGCAGCAATCTCCTCAAGCCTAAGAGTCTTTTCCCAACCAGTGAAGGGAGTCTGATCCAAGATAGGGATACCAAGCAAATCAGAGAATTCTTCCAGGGTAGGGACCAGCTGGAAGTCTTGAAAGGTGAAGCAATTGTACAAGGGATCATAAAACTGGGTCAAGACACTCATCAGTTGTTGGTCCCACTATGAAGTGACTAAACCGAGAAGAGAACCATGCCTCTGGATGAAGGAAGCAGTATTTGGAATTCGGTCAACCAATTCTTTAAGCAAATCAGGTGGGTGAACAAAGTTGAGCCGGATAGTATTCCTTCGCACAGGCATCATAATATCCTACAAAACAGAGCAAAGATGAAACCCTCTTGTCTTTGAAATGGGTCATTCCTTATGCAGGATGCATGCAATGGTATGATGGCATGATGTTATGATAAAGCACACCACAAATATTCACAAAGGCAAACATGATAAGGCACACAAGTCACACAAGACAGCCCTTAGAGTTTAGGCCAACATGAAGTTTGGGTACTACCCTCTTTCAGTTTCGTTGGTTCAGACCTGTCCTATCAAAAGTAATCGGGTTCTAGAGGATCCCAATATCACTGACTACCCTCAATCGGTCATAACTCCAGCGTCGCAATCTTTTCTTGCGGCCAGAACCATCGCGAGAGTTTAGCCTCAATGGGTGTAGCATACTGCTACTGTTCTATGGCCAAGTTGGGTCAATTAGGGTTCTAAGTTCGGTTGGTGCTTAATGACTCCTCAGAAGACCCATATTCTCCTCGTTGCAACACAAGGGATATCAATACAGACCAAGGTGCCACACCAACGTAGCCACTGCTTCACCTGTGTCGGTCTACGCCGGACAGGTCCCTCACAGCTTATGCTACCTAAAAGGGTATCCCCAGATCCGGGTTAGGATCTATGAAACTCCAAGAAAATGCCCACAATAATAAAGCAAGCAAAACATTCAATTGAAAACATAAGTATGATCTAATCCTAAGGTACACCTCACTTTACAATAATTCCCCAGCATAGTCGCCAGTTTTGTGATCGGTGGAAGTAGAACTGACTGTTTAAAGCTGGTTCGCAAAATGTCGCGGTAAGCAAGAGTCGCCACCGTCTTTTATGTTCTCCAACATGGAAAGGACAAAAGCACAGCAAAATTCCTTATTGAGAATGTCTCTCGGTTCGGGAGGTAGATTTATAGAAAGGAAAGGTGTTAGCACCCTTTCTATCTATGGTTATCCATGGGCTCTTAGGTACTTGCTCTTATGTTTTCAAAATGTTATTTTCTTTTCAAGTGTATGTGGATTTTGAAAAAAGTTTCGTTTTTGAAATATTTCTAAGTGACTCTTGTATCTGTCCTCAAGAGTGTTTGAAAAATTTGTTTTGAAAACTTTTGAAAGTGTCAGTGTGAAAAGATGTTTGGTTTGTTTTTGAAGAGAGCAAGTACCCATGAGTCATCTACCTACCCTAAGGAATTAGGCTGTATAAGAGTCCTTAAGATAGTGTCATCCCACCATTGAGAGGTAGGTAGCACCACCGTTGGAGATGTTCGGGTCAATTCGATTATAGGGACAGTGTGGTCACCGAAGCAATAGTAGGACATCTTAGAAGTAACCCTAACGTCCTAGATCCTTTTATCCGAGGCAACCGTTTCGAGGCAACTGGATCTTAGACATAAGGGTGACCGCTAAAATACCCTATACTTGACGACCACGTTCGAGGCAACGAGTGTGGCGTACCCTAGAAGTGGCATGTGCTTTGTGTGTTGTTTTCATGTTATGTTTATCTTTGATCATGCAATTGTGAGCTACGAGTTGTTTTTAATTATCATACATTCTTTCATGCAATTTAACAGTTAGGAGTGCGGAAAATAAAATACGGAAAGGTAAAGCTACGCTATTACAAGGCGCGGGTCTATACATCGCCAAAAAACAAAGACTCGTTTTGATAAAGTGCGGAAAGTAAAGAAAGCAATAAACCTAATTACTATTACATTCTTGGAAGCAGTTACATAATAATCAAAATAAATAATATCGCGCGAAAGAATTAAATTGGACGTCCTTAGGGGTTTTGACCCTTTTGAGCAATTATGAGTTTTTTGTCCTTTGCTTTTAATTAAAAAGTAAACCTAATTATTTAATTAATTAAAGAAAGATATTTTTTGTGTTTTTTGTATTTAATGAAAATAAGGAAATTAAAAATCAAAAGAAAACCCTAGTTCTAAGTTTATTTTAATTATTAATAAAATGTTAAAGTTAACCTAATTTAAACTAATTAATTAATTTACATTTGTATGTATAAAAAAAAATAATTAATAATGATGATAATAAGAAAATGATTAAAAATGTCAAAACCTAATTCTATAATTTTTGTTTATTGAGAAAAGGTTAAAATTAAAACCTAAATTAAGCTAAGTTAATTATTAGTATTTATTTACAAAAAAAATAATAGTTAATGAATTTAATAAATAATAAAATATATTTACAATTTTGCTTTCTGATTTTATTAGGAAAAATTAATTTGTTGTGAATTAATAATAATAATTATAATTAAAAGAATTAAGAGAAAAGAAAATAAAATTGCAAACCAAGGGGGTATGTTGGCCCATGTGGAGATTAATTTGAGAAATTCTGGCCCATTGAAATTCCAAGCCACGTTGACTTTCATAATCATGTGCTTGTTGGCTGACTAGGGCATAGAGTGTTCATCATTTGTTGGCCTTCAGATTGTGGATCAGGGCCACTTGGCATGTGGAGCGCTGAGGTTTATGGTGGACCATTGAACATGTGCTGCATTGGAATGTGTTAAGAAAAATATTAACAATGATGTGGGGGACCTGGGAATCGAACCCAGGTCCCAGTACTCCTTGCCTCAATGCCTTTTCCAGTTGGACTGTGGTGCGCGTTTGTTAAACATATGGATGACAAATATTATATAAAACAAAACAAGCATTATGATATAAAACAAGATAACGCGTGTTGTATTCAAACCCTCCAACCATGCACTGACACCTATTATCTTCTTCGCTTCACCTGTAAACATAAAACAAGATAGCGGGGGTTTTGAACCCCCACAAAATGAAGCGGCCAAAAATAGCGATTAAGCCTGTATGCAATATAAATTGAGCGCGATAGTTGGGTTGAATTCGTCTGGCCTTGACGAATTCAACCATGCACGTTTCACAGTCCAATTTTTCCTTATGTGCAAAGCCCTAAATTAACAGCTTCGAAACCCTAATGTTCTTCCATGGTAATTCTTGATTCAGAATGCTATAATCAAATTGGATTATACCAATCGCTTCAGAAGGTTCCTGTTAACATAAATCAACCAAGAAAATGGATTAAAAGCACATGAATTATGATATGCAATTTTGGAAAATAATGCAAACCGAGTGACTTGTGGTGAACGATTCTGATGGTGTTAGGGCTTGTTCTTGATGGCAACAAGTTCCTGGAGACTCAGGCAAGGTGTGTGAATCAAAAAGGGACCTTGAATTCGCCTGGAAGACTGATTACAGTTTTGAGATTTTTCACTTTTTTTTCAATATTGCATATGGTGTTCTTGCAGCAGTTTCACGTGTATGATTTCAGGGTTTGCTTCAGTACATATAGCACAATAGAATTAGGGTAAATCTTGGCCCAACAATCCATGGCATTATGGTTTGAATGTGTGATTGCCAATCAAATCTTTTCCAATCTTTTTCTTTGACAAAACCTTGCCAATCATGGAGATTTTGAGGTCTTTGATATGTACACGAATTGCCAGCTTGCCCTAGCTTTATTTGCATCATAAAATATTTAAAAATCATATCTTTTGAATTTTCCTACAATTAAAATCAATTAAATGAATTAATATTAATAAAAATTCAATTAATTAATTAAAAATAATAAAATAAATCATCTTAAGCTCAATGGGTCGTGCATAAGCCTTGGGCAAAGATTCAAGAAGGAATTTGAGGCCCATTAGCAAAAATGGAGTGTTTTGGGCAAAGTTGACTTTTGAAAGTTCCCGAAAATTTCCCAACTTCTCCAATGCATATCTTGCCCAATTTTGAAGCTATGAACATGTTCTTGGACATTTTGGAAAGGTCTTGAAGTCCTCTAACCAATGCCTTTGGTTCCATGTCATTTTGATTCACCAATCTCAAGTTATGGTCTTTGACTTAAAGTGCCTTTTTGTTGACTTTTGAAAATGACCTATAATGTAGAAATTGATAACTTTTTGTGAGAGCATTTCTTGGACTTGGAATGTGAATATGAGTTGTAGGAAATGTCATCCCCTTCAAAATGAGCATTTTATGGGATTTTTCTGATGAACTATGAAAAATTTATGCCTTGGTCAAGTTACAGTTGACTTTTTAGCTGTCCAAAAATAGAAACTTTTTGCATCTTGAGACTTTTTGAGCCATGCTTGAGGAATCATGATCAAGAATTGATCAAATGATGATTGTGGCTTCAAAATAAGATGTTGACCAAAAATTTTGACTTTTGACTGTCAAATGACCATTTTACCCCTGCAGTTGACTATGAAGCAATTAGGGCTTTTGACTGTGCAACTTGGTGCTGTGAGTCTTGAAACTTGACATATGGATGTTTGACAATGTATATAGGCATATGGGACTTGATTGGACCCTTGGAAACCTCAACTTCCTTGTAAGAACCAAAACCCTAATTTTGACTGTGTTAGGAGGGTGTTTGAACTGTGCAACCCTTGAGAAATTTTGAACCATTTGAAGATTGACCTTGATAAATCTTGAAGAATATGGGAGGGAAAATTTTGGGGTACAACAGGGAAGATGAGAAATAAACCATCTTTCCAGGAGAGGAGTGCAACACATAAGGACACCTTTTTTCCTCATTGTGCGAGCGTGAAAAGAGTGTAGGACATCCCTTAGCAATGTGGGCACCAGATTGCGTGACATGAAGATTTTGACGGCACTCACATCTATGAGTTGGTCAGGATTGGGAAATAAGACCATCCCATAGATAAGAAGAGTCACAATTTCCTCAAAGGCTTGCAAGTCTAAGGAATTCCAACAGCTTTGGACTTTCTCAAACAGGAACTTTACTAAGAAGCCTTTGACACCACTTCTAGTTTCCCAATGAGTTATGACATCAGATGAGTGCAAGTGCAGAGCTTGAGCAATCTCTTCTGGCTTTGGGTCTCTCTCCGTACCGTTGAAAGGTAGTTGATTGAGAATGGGAATCCTTAAGGGTTGAGAGAATTCTTCCAAAGTGGGCACAAGCTGATAGTCGGGAAATATGAAGCAATGGTGCAAAGGATCAAAGAATTGGAAGAGCACCTTCATCATATCCTCATCTATGTTAGAGGTGACCAGGTTGAGTAGACGACCATGCCTCTCGGTGAATGGAGACTTCTCAGGGATCCTTGAAGCTAGCTCCTTAAGTTGTGGAGGAATTCTTACAAGGTTGACTTGGATAGTTTTCCTGCGAAGTGAATCCATATCCTACAAAACAAGAACAAAGATGAATCTCCAAAATCCTTGAAATGGTTAGTGATGTATATGATGTTCATGATGTCCATGATGTTATGTACAAGTATGCATATACAAGCAAAACAAACAAGTACTTAGTTTAAGCTTGCATGGGGTTTTATAGGTAAGTACCCTCTTGAAGTTTAGTTGGCTTAAACCTGTCCTAGTAATAGTAACCGGGTTCTCAGGAGCTCAATATCACCGGATTGTTTCCTTGGTCATTATTTCAGCTCAAGCCTCTTTAATGGCGACCGAAATATCCCAAGAAACCAACCCTCAATGAGTGTAGTATCGAGTATCTACCAACTTCGGACTGCACCAAAGCCGGTCATCTCACTACATCCTAAAGGCCAAGTTGGTCAAGTAAAAGGTTCTAGAAGTTTATTAGTGCTTCATGACATAACTCAGCGGCCCCGTATTCTCTTTGATTAACTCAAAGGATACCGGTACCCACAAATATGTCACACTAACATAGTTATTGCTTAGACCATGTCGGTATACCCCGCACAGTTTCTACAACGTATTGCTATTTACCTATAATGTATTCCAAATCCGGGTAGAGGATTTCAAACCCAAACAAAGAACCATAATATAAAGCAAACAAGTCAAACAATGTAAGAAAATAAATGTGATCTAGCCCTAAGGTAACCCCACTTTTATAAATTCCCCAGCAGAGTCGCCAATTCTGTGATACGGTGGGAGAACTGACTTGATTGTTTTATGTTTTATCGCAAATTTCGCGGTTAGCAAGAGTCGTCACCGACTTTTCTTTTATCCAAAAGGAAAGGTGAAAAAGCACAGGAAATACCTTTGAGATTGTTTCTTGAGTTCGGGGGGTAGATTATGAAAAGGGAAGGTATTAGCACCCTTTTCATCCATGGTTTTCCATGGACTCTTAGTTACTTGCTAGATTACTTGCTTTTTATTTTTAAATTGTGTTTGGTGTGGTTTTGAAAGTATTTTGTAAAAGAGGCCATTTGTTTAGGAAATCTTTGTAATGATTCTCATTCGTAAGAATGTATACAAAGATGTTTGTCTTTTTTGAAAATGTTTCAATGTTTGTAAGATGTTTGGAAATGTGTGTGTTTGTTTTGGAAAATAGCAAGGATAATTGTTTGAAAATAGAGAAAGTAACTAGAAGTAATCTACCTACTCAAATGTCTTTCTTGTTCATTTTCTATTCCTTTGACATTGTTGTCTTACCATTGATTTGGTAAGCAACCCTATCTTTGGATGTAAACGGGACGGGCGCGGGTCATTGTATAACCATGATTAGAAATGTTGCAAAGCATCTTTAGCATTTTTGAGGGATTAAGATCATCTTTGTAAGGAAACTTTAGAAAGCGTCATTGAGGGACTATGATCTTATATTTGTTTGTTTTGCCAAGATACTTCGTGTGCGTAATATGGCTATTTTTGTATAAGGCAATCAAGTGGAGAAATCCTAAGGATGCTTGTGTGCAAGTGTGTTATTTTCATGCTTTGATTTTGTCTTGGGTTTAGGGTTTTCTATTTGATTTGTTTTTATCTTGCCATTCAAACCCTAATTACTAGCATGGTATGTAAAAGCGGTAAATTGCGTAATTTAAAGATTACTACGCTATTACAACATTTTTATGGGAGGGGAAATACAAATTATGAATGGGGATTTGCAATAATGTAAATCTAATTAAACTATTACAACCAAATTTAATTTGTACAAATGTTTGAATAAACAATATACAATATAAGTTAAATGTAATGTTATGTATATGCAAGAAAAAAGATTTTGTTTTATTTTTCATATGCAAAAGAGTTTTGACTTAAATCTAATAAACTTAAGAAAAAGAAATTAATTCTTGAAAACAAAAGTTAACCCTAATTTCTAATTTAAAAGAAAATAAAGTTCTTTAGGTATTATTTTTATGTATTTTTTGTATTAAAAATAATAAATAATATCTTATGAAAATATTTAATTTTTATATATCAAAATAAATATTTACAAGTATGAAATGAAAAGGAATAAAATAATTGATCTAATTCTATTTTTTTATATGTACAAGTTTATTCAAGAAAAACTAAATTAATATATAGTTTAATAAAAATATTTTTTTATGTGAAAAAAAATAAAATAAACAAAAATGCAATATTTACCATATTTATATTTTTCATGATTTTTATGTGTTAAAGAAAATATTTAATAAAACAAAAAAAAATGAAAGTAAAACAAATAAATAAAATGGTTGGGCCAGGGGTGCTGTTAAGAGAAAAGGAGGTGGATATTAGCAAAAAAAATGAGGCCCATAGGTGTTGAGCCCACGCTGCAAACAAGTCAAAAAAGATGGAAAAATGTGAAAAAAACAGCGCCAAGGCTCGAACCTGTGACCTTAAGCATTTTTGTGTGCTGCCTTACCACTGGGGTGGCTGTACATTCGTTAGTTCAAATGAAACAAGAAAAATATAACACAAACAGCTTCCTTTGCCTTGTACTTCATCTTCTTCCTCTAACGAGCCAGACCAAGCATATCTCTCTCATTTCTCCATGAAAATGGAAACTTCCAACATGAAAATGATAGTATTCTTTTCCACGGTTTCAGACATGTAACTTATGGAAACTAACAATCAAAGATTAAAACGAATTTTAAAGGCCCTAATTTCAAACCTAATTTTTACATAAATTTGAACTCTAAAATTCTCTATACATAATGATCATAAATGAAATTTATGCACATGGTTGGCTTTAGCACAATAATATCTACATTTTTCCTTCACAAATCGTGGCCAATAGATGCCTGCATGAAAAGATAAAAGTTGGAGTTCTTACCTCTTTCAGCTGAGATCGTGAACAGAGTTTGAGTGAGATTTATGAAGGCCTGAAGATTCCTTTAGCTTGCTTGAACCTCCCTAAATGTCTTCCAATCCTTACCTTGCTTTGAAAGTGTCTGAAACTCTCTATCCAAGTCAACCTGCAAGCTTGAAAAACAAAAATGGAATATGAAGAAGGAGGAGTTACAGTGCAGGGATGATGGTCTGGATCACTTAGATATGAGGTAGGTAAAGTGTTTGAATGATTAAAACTTGAAACGCACGAGCAAATTTGTGGATTGTTATGCTTGGACACAAACTGCAAGTTTTGACAGTTTTTTTGGTGATAGGAAATTTTGGAGTATTTTAGGCCTTTTGCAATTGTGTTCTAAGTTGTAGTGTGCTTGTGTATTAGTATAGAGAAGGTTTTTCATCCACTGCACAACAGATTTCTCGGTTGTAGCCCTTTTGCCCTCTTACTTGCTTTTTAAGAAAAGTGAAGAGACAAGTCTCCACATGCTTGTACTGGCCTGCTTGAAGTTGGTACCAATCCTAGACAACTTGTATTTGGTTTATAGGACTTGTGTGTGCAGAGAAAACAGGTCCAATGCTCAAGAAATGTAAAGTTGCAAAAACTATGCTTTTCCAAAATGGCAATGACAATTTTGTGTCATTTATGGAATTACAACTTGGACAAAGAATCTTGGGCTTGGATTAAGGCTTTGTCAACTGAGTAAGCATTAAATTATGAAGTAAGAAACAAGTTTGAGACCTGTAAAGCAAGAATTATACAGCATAGGTTCAGATTTGAATTTTGTTCTTCATGAAATGGCTTGAAATCAAAGTGAGAAATTTCCAATTTCATCTCTTCGATTCTCCCTACTCAAAAATGATATCAAGGAGTTCTTGGACATTTTGAAAAGCTTACAATGTGATCTATAACTCATATTTGAAATGCATTTCAATATTACTCTTGGAACTAGGTGAAAAATTGCCATAAAGTTGGGTCAAAAACCTGCCTAAATTAGGGCAAAATTTCACTAAGTTATTTTTGTTCATGGACATGTATTCATAAAATTATATCTTGAGATCCAAGAATCTTTAGGGAAAAATGTATGAAGTAAAGTTATATATTTCATGGAGGTCTACAACTTTCATGTTGGGAACTTTCTTTGAATCATCTTGTAACATGGTGGAAATTTGGCTTAAAGTTGAGGAAAAAAAAAGAAATTTTCTATACTTAGAAAAATTTCTAAGTTTAAGAAAAAATTCAAATTTCAAAATCAAATCTTTAATCTTTGGTTTCTTAATGAACAAGTTTCACATTTTGACATGTTTTGATGAATTGTGATCCTTGGCACTTGATTTTGACCAAAAAGTCAAAGTTTGACTTTTCAGTATACAATTGACTTTTGATCAATTGCCTGCAAATTTCATCTGTCTATCCAATGGATTTGCAATATTTTGAACCATGTAATTAGGTCAAGATAAGACAAATGAACCCTTGAAATCATGCTTCAAACCAATTGGTCATTTGTTAGGTCAAAAATCAGAAATTGCCCTTTCTCAGTCAAAACCCTAATTTTGACCATTTTGTCCTTTTGATGATTTGATCAAATTTCTTGAGGAATTATGGTCCAAACTCGATCAAATGATACATATGAGTCTAAAATGTTGATGTGGATCAAAAATTATGAAATTTGACTGTAAATTGGCCATGGTTGACTTTTTCCCCAATACAGCTGATTTTTAGGTCAATTGTCCAATTGACTGATCAAAAATGTGGTTCAAGGCTTGAAACGTGTCATGAGTAATCTTAGGGGTCCATAATGATGTTTGAAAGTCATATGAAGCATTGATAGTCCAAAAATCCTTGGGCAAACTCAAACCCTAATTTTGAGTTATTAGTGCAAGATGAGATGTCTTGAGCTTACCAAATCCTAATACAGTCTTGAGTCAAAGAGATCTTATGAGAAAAGTCTTGATAAATGAGAGGACAAATTTTGAGGTACAACAATAGGCATACTACTTAAAATCGTGGCGAGTTCCCCTAACTAAAAAAATTGAAACCCTATTCCTAAATCTTAAACCTAAACCCTAATCCTTATGAACATGGTAAATAAAGGGTGTCTAACACCTTCCCTTCATCTAAAGTGACTCAAAAATTTAGAATCTCTGTATCAACTTTAGTGTTATTCTGTTATATTTCAGAGACAAAAATTAATGGTGATGACTCTATATTTTTTTTATCCGTTATTACAACTATTGTCATTCAATTTTCTTTGTCTTCCATTATCAAACTTAATTAAAGATTCAAATTCATTATCATATTCTCATACACTATATATATATATATATATATATATATATATATATATATATATATATATATATATATATATATATATATATATATAATGATGGTTATGGTTAAAAAAATTAATTATATATATAAATGATGGTTATGGTTAAAAAAATTAGTTATAATAACATGTATATGTCATTGTCTTTGTTTTCAATTATTTCTCATCAATCTATTTACCTTTACATCTTCTCCAATTCACCACTGTCATTGCCTTTATTGCATTCATTTCTTCGCATTTATTCACTTATATTATTTTCAATATCTAACAAGAATATATATCTTGAAAATCCACATTTCCTTTTCATTATCTGCAAGTCCATTTTTTTACCATAACACAAATATTTCTGATCGGGAGTTGAAGATACTCACTTTGAGGTTGTGAAACAACGGCGGGGTTGAAGATGCCCAGTTTGAGGTTATGAGGTGACTATGAAGATGGTGAGGGGCTGCGATGACGATGTTAAAGATGTGGGATTTTGAGATCTTGAATAAAAACCATTAAATTAAATAAGTCTAAAAAAAATATTTTGCTTAAATAAAATGAATGATAATTTATGTTTTTAAAATAGTTGAAATCTCTTGGAAATCAATGAGATTTTTTTTTCTGGAATTCTAATTATTTTCTGTATCATTTAAGCCAAGAAATGAATGAAATAAATACATGAGTGGTGCTAAGTTTTTTTTTTCTTTAAAAAGTTGTTAATTTATAAATATCAACAATCTTTTTCCATCTTGAAAAAATTAAACACTGGACCAACAGTTTGCAATGTTTAATTCAACTAGTAATTGTTAAGTGAGCTATCCCACCCACCCCTGAGCGGTGCTAAGTGGAGAAGATGAAAAGTGTAGAGTTTGATAAGAATTAATAAAATACAAAGAGATACATGTGTAATTAAAATTAAAGCTTTTAATCATAACCATCAATTTCAATCTAAAAATCAATATTCATTTCTTTTATTCTCATATAAAATATGCATTTTTATTATATATGTCCTCGTATATATAAGGAATATCTAGGGAGAATATGTAAGTTAAATGAGAATGAATAATAATCATCAAATTTAAAAAGAAATGTTGAGATTAAACTATATATTTCACTAAATTATGTGTCAAAATACAAAAAATAGGGAGCTTTTAATAGGAAAGAAAAATTAATAATCAATTTTAAAAATATATTTTAATTTAATGATCTAGATTCATTCTCATATATATATATATATATATATATATATATATATATATATATATATATATATATATATATATATATATATATATATATATATATATATATATATATATATATATATATAAATGGGAATCGTAGTTCCGATTAATATGAGGTCGGATATATTGGAATAAGGTGAAATTCATGATATGAAATGCTTGAATATGCTATAACATCATTGGGTATGGTTTAGATGGTTAGAAGTTGAAGGAGATGGATTAAAAAGTGAGATTTTGATGTCGTTGTCCTGTCAGTTTTGTTGGGCGAGACAGATCCTTGCTAGGCGAGATCTGTTGTCATGGAAATTTTGACAATTTAGTAAGTAGCGTATCTTGAGTCTCGTAACTCAAAATGAGACGCAGTCAGATGCATTGAAAAGCTTATTTAAAGTTATATCTGATGATGATACCTAATGATACTTATTTGCATGTTTTCTTTTAGTGAATGAGTTATACGTTCCTTTGCTTCTGTGTGTCTTAAGATTTATGTTATAATATGTTTGCTTTTGAATGAACAATGATGGATTGAGTGTGATGAAGAGTGATATTAACCTAGGTTAAGGACTAGGTGAATTACTTAGAAAGATAATTTAGGTTATGGTAAATAACTTAGGTTTAAATACTCAGACGTAAGAGGTGTCTAGATGTGCATCCACGAGCGAGTAGTTGTTAGAGAATGATCGTTCAATTTACGTAAAGTGTCGGATGGCTTAGATGGTTAACGATGATCCAATTGTGAATTAAACTATGTCGTATGAAAACATGATATATTATTGTTGTGAGATAATCACATAGTGATTGAGATGGATACAGTGACGCGTGTCCATGGTCCATGGATTTGGATCAGGCCGAGGAAAGTATCCAATTGTTATAATCTCATGATGATTGTGATGTAAGCATATGGTGATGTTTGAAACCTAATCGTGTATTCGAGAATAACCTTTATTCGTGTGTATCCCGAGTTTGAGACTCATATAGAGAAGTGGTCGGTGAGGTGAATGATTATTTGGTGGATATTGTGACCCGTGTCCATAGTTCATGGATTCAAATCGGCCAGGGAAAAACATTCCTTATTGAGCGGACATTTGTGACACATGTCCATAGTCCATGGAGTTGCATCAGTCGGGGAAATTTGTCCGAGGTAACAGGGATTCGTGACCCGTGTTCATAGTCCTAGATGTGGGATCGGTCGAGGAAAGATACTTTGTTGTTGCATTCTTGAATCGTGATTTATTGAGTTATTTGAACTCATGTTGAGTGTTTTTCATATGAAACGTACAATCCCCATACATACTTAAGTTCTTGTTCTATGGTGTAAGTGTACGCTGGTAAGACAAATTGAAAGGCTTAAGTTAAGAAATCGATAAGAGTTCTTTTCAGAGCCGAGTGGACTCACAAGATAGGGGAATTCACTGAGATTGTTATCTCACCCCATTATTATTGCTTTCAGATGGTTTCTTGCAGGTTAAAGGAAAGAGTAAGCTTGTGGATGATGTTTCGAAGACTGTCATTGTCTTGATCTTCCGTTGTGGAATATATGCAATGTGGATATTGTACTTAGATCTTAGAAATTTTTTTAGGAACTTTTCAATATCATGTGTCATATGTTATATTTTGTATATTGAACATGTATGTAAATGATATCGTTAGGCATTATGTTATGTCAATTCCAAAATTAACACTTGTATGGTATTATTTATAATATATATTATACAGGGTTTTATAATTGGCATGGTGTAAGCTTTCTTCAGTTCGAAATAATCTCTCTGCTATGGCTTGAGAGTTCAGTTGTCGTACCATTTGGTAAACACTTTTCAGTATGTCATTGGATTTCTGTACTCTGAGGTCAACATATAGAAGTTGAAGTTTAGGAAGCATTTATTGTCCAGTAATTGTAGGCATTGATGGAGGTATTATTGATGGCTCGCCCTGGTGAAACTCTAGTGCAAATCTAAGGAACTGATGAGGTTGAATTGATCCCTGACTCATCCTAGGTCAGACATGATATTATGCTGGAGAAACAGATGGAATAGTCTGCATGACTTGATCATTCGACATTTGAGGAGGAGCTGCAGGATTTCTGGCTACCTCAACAACGACAATGGTTTGTCTTTGGACAACGAATCGAGTAGCTTTTGAAGCCAACATCATTGACGGATCTAATGGAGGATTTAAGGGGTGAGAGTTTGAATCTAACATAAGTGATCAGGAAGTGGAGATTTGTGTTTCGATCAAAGGAGATATATATTTCTAATGGAAGAGATTCGATTAAATAGAGAGAATTTTGATAGTGGAAAGTTATAGGAATCAGGAGTTGATTCCCACATATGGTCCCAATGTTTCGCGTTGGAGCTAGAGTTGATAGAAAAGTATGGATTTATAGTTTTTTGTTGAGGTTTAGAGCTTCCAATACGGGGAAGAGGGGGCTGGCCTGCAAGGGTAGCACTCCAACACTCAAATTGGAATGATATCAAAAATAGTGTTTGAATAAGAAAGGTTTTGGGCATGTGAAGTGACGTTTTTTCCTCTTTAAATAAGAGAAAGGGTTGGTAACCACACATGTGTGGAACGGCGTGGTATACTGTCAACCGTTGGATTGATCTGGGTAGTTAGCATGGCATTTACTTGAAGGATTGTCTTTTCAATTGAGAGAAATGGCCTACATGTTCCACATTCAATATTTCGTTGTTTCATCATTTGACCTTTGTCTTTCGGGCCTTGTTGACGACTTGAAATAGTTTTCACACAAGTCCTTGTTTCGATTTTGTAGGAAAAGGGTTTGTGACACATATCTTTACTCGGCCACGAAATCCATGAATGTGGAAATCCTAGATGTGACATTGTCGTTCTTGGGAATAGGCACATTAAATGCCTTTCTTGTAAGGCTTAACGTGATGCGGAGAATGACTAACATGTATCCCTACTCTAATTAGTAAAAGTGATTTTCCCCCTTTTAGAGCATTTGTGCGCTTGTTTAAACTACTTTCGAGGAAATCTAAATCGTTTGATGACGCATAGTGGACCGTACGATCCTCAATACCTGAATTGGGTATAAAGGGTTTTTGAAACATCATTTTTAACTTTTTTGTTGTCAATAATCTACGAATAGAGTATTTCTGCCTCCTTTGTCATTCTTCTCTAAGAGCGTTTTGCCTTCGTCGTTGGATCAAGTTCATACAATTTTTTTTTTGACATTGGTCTTGCATGTTCTGAGTTTTCCATTCTCTGAGTTTCGAACTCCAACGATTTCCTTTCACTCTTGTTCCTCTTTTCTTATTGGTTTGGTAAACTATTTTTTGAATTTTTTTAAAAATTTAAAACTTATTTTTAGTATTTTTCATTTACGGTTTCAATTCAGTTTGGTTTCAATTTCAATTCGATTTATTTGTCATATGGTTCGTGCTAGAACTGTTTGTACAATATGATTTGGTTCACTGATCAAACATAATAGTTCAATTATTTTAAGTTCAATTATTTTAAGTTCGGCAATTCAGTTCACAACTTTTTTGAATAGTCCTAACTAGCATAGCAGTACACTACTAAGAAACAAGCAAAACCTTTCTGTAATGCTAGTTTCTATGAATGAATGAACTGACTTACTATGTCATTTGTTTACAGTTCAAGAAATCTGTTCACTGATTATAAAAGTGAATTCAGATCGTCAGATGCTAGTACCATGTTTTAGCTCGTGACAATGTGCTAATAAAGACGCGTTTGTTACTGGATCACGTAGCTGGATTTTGAATTCCTGAAACAGTCTAGAACTAGTTAGTCACAGTTTTCAAGCTTCAAGGTGGCATTGAAAAGGAAGGGTTAATATATTCTTTTCTTTGGACTAGACAAAAAAAATACAGTAGCTAACGTGAACTATTTTATATAATAATATTTGAAGAGTTCAAGTTTTTTTGTCAACTTGGTAGAGAAATATAGCAAGAACAAATGCACGTGAATGAAATGTGTATACAAGTTAGAGGACCATTGAAATCCCTTCGAACAACTCATTATTTAATGTCAGTGAGTAGCTTAAGCCAAAACGGTGGATTAAAATAATAATAATAATAATAATAATAATAATAACAGGCACAGCAACATAGAATAGAGAGAAAGAGAGTTAAATGGTTTTGAAATGAGAAACAAGTAGAAGAAAAAGAGAGATTAACATTGAAAAGAAACAAGAGAGCCAAATCAATGAAGAAACAATGGTGTGAGATTGAGGCAATAGGCATTAACTATAAGATCCATGGCACAAAGACATTAAAACAACCTTTTAAAATCTTCAACAAACCTCGAAAACCAGACTATGAAGCAAATGCTGGAGAAATGCCGGGTAATGGAGCTAAGCATGTTCTCAAGGATGTTAATTGCATAGCCAAGCCATGTGAAATTCTTGCGATTGTTGGGCCAAGTGGAGCAGGAAAATCATCACTGCTTGAGATTCTTGCTGGTAGAGTTAGTCCAGAAAATGGAGGTTCTATCTTGGTGAACAAGGAGCATGTAGATAAATCTCAGTTCAGAAAATTTTCAGGGTATGTTACACAAAAGGATACCCTTTTCCCCTTACTTACAGTGGAAGAAACCATGATGTTTAGTGCAAAACTAAGGCTAAATCTTCCTCAAGAAAAACTATGCTCCAAGGTTAAGTCACTGATTCAAGAGCTTGGTCTTAGCCATCTTGCTAGGACTAGAGTAGGAGACGGAGATGACAGAATCCGCGGAATATCCGGTGGTGAGAGGCGCCGAGTTTCCATTGGTGTTGAAGTCATACATGATCCGAAAGTGTTGATTCTTGATGAAGCAACTTCGGGTCTTGACAGTACCTCGGCTTTGCAAATAATTGATATGCTGAAAGCCATGGCTGAATCTAGGGGAAGAACTATAATACTAAGTATTCATCAACCCGGGTTCAGGATAGTGAAGTTGTTCAATTCAATACTGTTGTTAGACAATGGCAGTGTGTTGCATCATGGGAGTGTGGATTTGTTGGATGTGAATCTGAGGTTGATGGGTTTAGAGCTTCCTCTTCATGTTAATGTCGTTGAGTTTGCTATTGAATCCATTGAGACTATTCAGCAACAACAAAAAAGTCAACAAGTTAAGATCAAACAAGTTCAGATTGAAGCGCCGAAACGAGTACTCGGGTCAATGATACTAAAGAAAGGCGATGATCAAGGTGAAAGTAGAAGTGGTAAGTTAACTCTACTACAACTATTTCAACAATCCAAGGTATTTGACATTGAAAACATCAATGTAGGCATGGATTTTACTTGTGATTATGCTAATTCGAGATTGAGAGAAACAATGATTCTTGCTCATAGGTTCTCCAAAAACATTCTTCGTACAAATGAGCTCTTTGCATTTAAGACAGTTCAGATGCTGATTTCTGGTATGGTTTTAGGCTCCATATTTGGTAATCTCAAAGATGGTTTAGTGGGAGCAGAACAGAGAGTTGGTTTGTTTGCTTTCATACTAACGTTTTTGTTATCAAGCACCATTGATGCTCTACCGATTTTTCTGCAAGAACGGGAGATTCTAATGAAGGAGACCTCAAGTGGAAGCTACAGAGTTTCATCCTATGCTTTAGCCAATGGCCTAGTTTACTTGCCATTTCTACTCATACTAGCCATTCTATTCACAGTGCCGCTGTACTGGATTGTCGGTCTCAACCAAAATTTCACGGCGTTTTTGAACTTTCTGTTGCTAATATGGCTGATACTGTACACTGCGAATTCGGTTGTGGTATGTTTCAGTGCTCTGGTGCCTAATTTCATTGTTGGAAATTCGGTAATTGCCGGGGTCATTGGTTCGTCTTTTTTGTTTTCTGGTTACTTCATATCCAATCATGAAATTCCAAAGTACTGGATTTTCATGCATTATTTATCTCTATTTAAGTATCCCTTTGAAGGGTTTCTGATAAATGAGTTCTCCAACTCAAAGAAATGCTTAGAGTATATGTTTGGGGCATGTGTGATGAAGGGAGAGGATATACTTAAAGAAGAAGGGTATGGAGGAGAGAGTAGTAGATGGAAGAATGTTGGGGTGATGCTGTCCTTTATCTTTGTTTATAGATTCATTTCTTATGTAATTCTCAGATACCGATGTTCCCGGAGTGTCATCTTCTGAAAACCATGGAGACTCTCAATAGGGTTCTAATATCTTGGATTTTTTTCTGCAGATAGCAACCAAAGAACATATGTAATAGTATCAGGCAAAAAAATTTATATATAAACTATTGGTTTGTCGGTCCAACAACTTGTACTATATTATATTATGTTGGTTTGTGTTTTCTATGGTTAGTTAGTTAGATCACTTATAGGCTTAATATGATTCTGTGAATTTTTGTTGAACATTGTTACTGTTAAACACAATAAGAGCTTTTTATAGTCTTGGTCAGTCGAAAGCCTAGTTTCAATTACAATCTATATTCCTGGTATGAAATACAAAATGGTAGCAAAAAACTAACTAAAGGATAGCATGACAGTGAAGCAATTAGGAAACATACTGAGATATTTGCTGATCATATATCCTGTTATTCCTTTTCATTGTAGTTTTAAAACCTCTGAAGGCTAATGGCCAAGTGTCCGTGTGGTGTTATACATGATGTGTTCACTCTGTAGAAGTAGCAGTTAACCTTTTTGAGTGATGGTAAAAATAAACAATCAAATGTTGTGTTTTGCACGAAAGTTAGCAGATTGAGAGTATCTATTCTAAGGTCTACCTCTTTTGGATTGAAGCTAGTAGAAACAACAAACTAAGGAGTATGCTCAAAGCTCTGTAGTTAACTGACTTATCAAAAATAACCATAACTCCATTGATTTTTTTTAAGGGACCACCGTCTCAAATATCTAGCCTTTGCTCATTGTCTAAGAAAAGAAAGCTTGAGTTCAGATCTTTCTACTTTCTTGGAAGGATGCTTAAGCTGTGAGCCAAAATAAATAAATATTTTATCCAACTGCAGTATCTACTGCCATTTCCATTTCACTGTGTAAAATAAGTTCAGAGTCACTTTCTTCTTCATAAGTCTCATCATCGTCGACTTCTGGCACATAACCAACTCGCTTCATCTGTTCTGTTAGAATTTTCAGAATTAAATAGATGTCCTTCTTATGAGGGTGTCTTTTATCTTTTACCATGAAAACATGTAGATGACTCTGAATTTCAATCCAACTGCAACCAGGTTGCTTTATTACTCCCATTTGCCTCATCTGTTTACGGACTCTCACCACATCTTTCCATCTACCAAGCTCAGCATACATATTTGAAAGAAGAACATATGGTCCAGAGTTCAAGGGATCAATCTCCAAGAGCTTTTCTGCCACATACTTTCCTAATGTAATGTTTCCATGAACCTTACAAGCAGCAAGTAACGATCCCCAAACAACAGCATCAGGTTCCATTGGCATTGTTTGTATCAGATTGTTTGCTTCGTCAAGGCAACCCGCACGACCAAGTAAATCAACCATGCATGTATAATGGTCCTTTATTGGTGCTAAACCATGATCGGTTGTCATTGACCAGAAGTAACAGCGCCCTTCTTCAACAAGTCCCGCATGACTACATGCAGACAGTACTCCTATCATAGTAACATGATCTGGTTTCTCTCCGGATACCAGCATTTTCCTGAAAATTTCAAGGGCCTCGGTACCATAACCATTTTGCGCATATCCGATTATCATGGCATTCCACGAGACATTATCCCTTTCTAACATGCGCTCAAAAACCACACGTCCATCTTCAACTAATCCACATTTCATGTACATGTCAATAAGAGAATTCCCAACAAAAATATCAGATTCTTCCCCTGACTGAAACCAAAAACCATGCTTCAAAATGTGAGTATGTGCCTGTCTTCCAAGCCTCAGATCAGCAAGATTTGCACACGCGTTAAGTAAGTTACCAAAGGTGTAATGAGTTGGCCAGATGGATTCCCTTTTTAGGAGGAGAAATAGTCTAATTGCCTCTTCATTATCTCCATTCTGCGTATAACCTGCAATAAGAGCATTCCACGACACCACATTCCTCTCCATCATGTTTGAAAACATCAGTCTCGCTGCTTTCACACTTGATGCCTTTGCATATCCACTTACCATGGAGGTTTCAGATACCACATCCCTAAGTGGCATCCTATCAAAAACCAATCGAGCTTCATTAACTCTCTTGCACTTTGCATACATATCAACCAAAGCATTGCCTAACACAAGGTCATTCCGAAATTTATCCTGTTTCATAACACGAGCATGAATTTCCAAACCTTCCCTAATTGCTGATAAGCTTGCACAAGCACTAACCACACTAGCCAAAGTAATCTCATCGGGCTCAATCCTGTTACTCATCATTCTCACAAAAACCTCTATAGCTTTACCAGCAGGACCATTTTGCTCATAGCACGTAATCAAACTGTTCCACGAAACTATATTCCTCACATCCATATCATCAAAAGCCCTCTGAGCACTATCCACCACCCCACACTTTGAGTACATATCAACTAGAGCAGAACCCATGTAAACATCCAACGAGTAACGAGACTTCGATATCAAACCATGGATTTGAACACCAATATTCAAATCTGTCAACCCTGCACAAGCACTAAGAGCACTGCCAACCGAATACTCATTAACCACAAAATCCTCCTTATGCATATCAACAAAGAATCTCAACGCTTCCTCAAAACGATCCCTTTGAGCAAAACCAGACACCATAGCATTCCAAGAACACTGATCAGGCTCAGGCATACACTTAAACAAGTTCAAAGCCTCATCAAGAGCACCACACTTCGTCAAAGCACTTAAAACCGCATTCCAACTGAAAATATTTCTCTGTGGCATATGATCAAACACCTTGCGTGCGTCTTCCAAAAAACCGCATTTCCCATAAACATCAACGAGCCTGTTCTGAATGAAGATTTCTGAGGAAAAATGTGTCTTAATGATTCTAGCATGAACGCGACGCGCCTCAGAAACGGATTTTGACTTAACACAAGAGTCCAATAGCTTGGCGAAGGGTGATGAGTCCGAAAAAGATAAGTCACCGACCAGTTTTCGGACAAACCCATGTTTACCCATTCCATCACCTTTGTAAAAGATTCTTAATTTAAAGGATTAGAGAAAATTTGGCTTGGACCAAGTAAAAATCACATTGCCAAAGTAACATAAAATAAGAAGCAATTTTAAATAATTAATATGAAGTAGAATTGTAACTCAAATATACAACAACCCTCACATATTTCAAAAGTTTAACAAAAGTCATATAAAAAAAAAAGTTTAACAAAATAGTAAAAAGAATATTTTTTATAAACATCATAAATGTAATGCATTAGTGTGTAACATGTTATAGAATTAGTCTTAAATCGAAAACACCTTATGTTTAAGAAAGTATACTCATACTATCATTCATAAAAGTCACAAAGTAGAGTTATCACCATACTGAATGAATCGAGTTTCTCTTTATTTGGAATTCTTACGACAATATAAAAGTTAAATCTTTTATGATTTCTAAATATATAATCTCAAATGTCAATTTCTATTTCTAGAAGACTTTGTTATTTTCCTTTTGAATGCATAATCTTTCCCTATTTCTCACTCATATGACTTAACCTATAGGGCTATAGATTAAGATTTTTCATTTGTGGCAATTGTAATCAAACGAAACGCTTCCACTATTTTAGAAATAATAGTGTTCTTCCTTCTACAAGCAATCATTATTGTACCTTTTGAAATTTTTCAATCATTATTGTGAAGATTGTAGTGTATATGTCGATGTCCAACTGATATAAAAGATTAAATTCTTTTTCAATTTAGGAATACGCATGTCATTTCTCTAATCTCATATAGACTTATTCAATTTGATATTTATCTCTCATTTTCCCACAATCTTACAAGATTGTTCATTATCAAGAAAAACGATATTGATATTTCCAAAGACATAATTCGTAAAGAATTATTTCTCAAAAGTTGCGTGAAAGAATTGTTAGATCTTGTGTCGGGAGTTTGCTATAAAATATGAACGAAAAGAAGATGAAAACGGTACGATAAAAGTTGCACAAAATAAATCTTTTATGATTTCAAAGTATATAATCTCATATGTTAATTTCTACTTCTAGAAGACTTTGTTATTTTCCTTTTGAATGCATAACCTTTCTCTATTTCTCACTCATATGACCTAACCTATAGGGCTATATGTAACGCCCGTAATTTAATTAATTATTTAATTAAATCATTTTTAGAATATTTGAGAAGTTGTGTTGTGATTAAGTGGATTTAAGTATTTTATTAAGTGGAGAAATAATATTAGAAGTATAATATTATTTGATGTGGGCTTGTTTTTAAGGAATAGAAGTAGTAATAAGGGGGTGTATAGTTTTAAGCCCAATAAGGAATAAAGAATAATAGGTTATTCTATTGTTGGAAAGAATAGAAAAGAAGCACTATAAGAATAAGGATTGAGAAGAAGAACGTGAAGCTGCAGGAAAAAGAGGAAAGACGGCAGAACGAGAATTCAACCGAAGATTATAGAGCGACCTTCAATCCAAGGTAAGAGTGGAGTTCTGACTCTATAATTGGGTTCATGATGATTGGTATGTGGGGTTAGAGGTGATTGTTGTCTTGCTAATGAATTAAATGTATATGATGTTGTATGATGAAGAATTGATGAACTTTAGATGAATAATGATGTCCCGGTGTTGTTCGATTGATGTAGAATTATAGGGTACTTGCAAGTGATGATTATCTATGGTTGGATTAAGTTTTTAGGGCTTAAATTATAGAACACGTAGTGAAAACACAAAGAAAATCACAGAATTTATGCAGGTTGTAACAGGATGCGTCGACCTCAAACTTGATGTGTCGATACAAGAAGGTTGAGAGACTCAGGATGAGTCGACACGAAGAGGTTTTGCGTCGATCCATGAAGACTTTTAGACTCAGGATGAGTCAAACCATAGGAGCATGTGTCGATACATGTTGTGTGTTAGGCTCAGGATGAGTCGATACATGAGGGAATGCGTCGACTCATGTTGCGAGTTCAGTGCAGTACACGTCGATCCAAGGAGTTATGCATCGACTCATGTTGACTAGGTTTTTGGCAGATTCAGTTTAAAAAATGTTGTAACTTGAGTTTTAGGATGCCGTTTGAGATGTCGTTCGAAGCGTTGAATAACTAACATGATGAGCCTTATTCTTGAGGATTAAAATGAAGAGTATGAAGGACAACCCTAGTAATCCAAATTAGGACTAGAGTTAATTCCCGCGTTAATCGTTATGTTGTTTTTATGCAGAATGATGAGGATGAAATGTTTATAGGTTGCTGTTTGATTTGTAACAGTATGAGTAATGATAGTAATGATGTAAGATTACAGAATAGCAGTGTGAATTATTATCGTATTAATGTACAACTGAGTTGTTGATGAGATGATATTAATGATGTTGTGTTGATGATTTATGATGAATAAATGATGTTTGATGAATAAATGATGTTTGAAGAATTATTACGATGATACGAGATGTTGATGAAGAGATGTTGAGATGCTTTAAGATGTAGGCCTTTGGCCAACGATGATGTTGTATTGAGATGTTGTTAATTATGGTGTTGTTATTACATTCATGATTGTGTCACATACATTGCATTTTGAGATGGAGCTTATGCTCGTTGAGATGGCCTGAATTGGCAAATATTGAGATGAAGGCTTATGCCTTGTTGATGCCTCTATTAATTGGAAAATTTTGAGATGGGAGTTCTACTCCAATGGTACCACATGCATTTGCATATTATTGAGTCGTATTATATGATTGCATAAAGAAATGTGTATCGATGTGGTGAATGTGGATTATTGTTGTGATTATTGTTGATTATGAGATGAGAAGTGGTGGTGTTATGTGATCTAGTTTAATATATTAATTATCATGCGCTTTATTATATTGTTAGATATCTCACCCCTTCTGTTTGAATGTTGATCTTATATTGGTAACGTGCAGGTAATCGAGAGTGAAGGTTGTATACCTTCAGTAGTTCGAGTCGGTGTCATTACTCTGATATGTAACACTCGGGGGATGAACGATTGTTGCTTTTGATTGTTGATTATTCAGTTGTTGAACCTTAAGTTGATTATTATTATATGGTGATGTTTTGAAGTTGCTGTATTGATGATAAAGATGCTATTAAGAATTCCACTGCGTAGATGTTGAATTATTTAATTAAAGATGTTATGATAATGGTTCATCTGATGTTTTAAAAGTGTTATATATCTATGATGAATGCAATGAATTTTGATAGAAGAATTTGTGATATCCCGATTCGAATTTGCATGAATTATTTTTATAACTCTGATTTATTTATAAAATTTGCTGGGGTAGAATTGTGGTGTTACAAAGTTGGTATCAGAGTAAAAGGTTGGTCCGACCTTGTTATCGAGTCGTAGTTGTCTAACAATCGAGTATTGTTACTTTGAGTTCTAACTGTTGTTTATGTTATAGTGATAAGTTGAGATGGCTGGAAGAAATGATGCTGCACTTGCTGCTGCTCTAGAAGCAATGGCTCATGCAATGTAAAATCAGCCGAATACTGACGAGAATGCTGGATATCGTAGCTTGGCGACTTTCCAGAGAGAGAATCTGCCTACGTTAAAGGGAAAGTATGATCCTGACAGAGCATTGGAGTGGTTGAAAGAGATTGAGAGAATCTTCCGTGTGATGGATTGCACTCCAGCGCAAAAGGTTCGTTATGGTACTCATATGCTAGCAGTCGAGGTTGATGACTGGTGGCTAGAGACTTGTCAGAGATTGGAAGCTGCAGGTGAGAATGTCACTTGGGTTGTGTTCCGTAGGGAATTTTTGAGGAAGTAATTTCCTGAAGACGTCTGTGGTAAGAAGGAGATTGAGTTCCTTGAGTTGAAGCAAGGGAATATGTCGATTGTTGAGTATGCTGCCAAGTTTGCTGAGTTGGCTAAGTTTTATCCGCATTACACTGAGGCAGATGCTGAGTTTTCTAAGTGTATCAAGTTTGAGAACGGGTTGCACCCGGAGATCAAGAAGGCAGTTGGATACCAGAAGATCCGTGTCTTTGCTGATTTGGTTGATAGTTGTAGGATTTATGAGGAGGATAATAATGCTCATTACAAGACTATCAGTGAGAAGAGGGGTAAGCACCAACAGAATCGTGGTAATTCTTATGATACCCCAGCTAGTAAAGGTAAACAGAAAGTTTCTCATGGTCAGAGGACTAGTGAGGGAGATGCTCCTACTGGTGTGGTTTGTTTTAAGTGTGGAAAACCTGGGCATAAGAGTAATGTGTGTACTGATGAAGTGAAGAGGTGTTTTCGTTGTGGTAAGAACGGACATGTAGTATCTGAGTGTGAACATAAGGATGTGATTTATTTTAATTGTAGAGAAGAAGGGCACATTGGTAGTCAGTGTCAGAAACCAAAGAGGGCTCAGACAAGTGGTAAAGTGTTTGCTTTGGTTGAGGATCAGACAGCTGCTGAGGACAGACTTATCAGAGGTATATGTTTCATTAATAGTACTCCTTTAATTACTATTGTTGATACCGGTGCTACGCATTGTTTTATTGCTGCTAATTGTGTTGAAATATTGGGTCTTATGTTGTCTTCTTTGAATGGATAAATGGTCGTCGATACTCCAACCAAGGGGTCGGTGACTACTTCTTTTGTGTGTTTGAAGTGTCCCTTGTCGATCTTCGATAGAGACTTTGCTGTTGATTTAGTTTGTTTACCATTAAGAGATTTTGATGTGATTTTGGGTATGAACTGGTTAGAGCATAACTATGTTCATATTAACTGTTATGACAAGTCTGTGAAGTTTTCTACTCCTGAAGAAGATGAGGATGGTCTGCTGACTACTAAACAGTTGAGGAAGTTGATGCAAGAGGAAGCACATATGTTCTCATTGATGGCGTCCCTATCTATAGAGACTCAAGCTATAATTGAGGAATTGCAGGTGGTGTGTGAATTTCCTGAAGTTTTCCCTGATGAAATTCCTGATGTACCGCCAGAGAGGGAAGTTGAATTTGCTATTGATCTTGTACTTGGTACTAGACCTGTGTCTATGGCACCATACAAGATATCTGCATATGAATTGTCAGAGTTGAAGAAGCAATTGGAAGAGTTACTTGAAAAGAAGTTTGTAAGACCAAGTGTATCGCTGTGGGGAGCTCCAGTGTTGTTAGTAAAGAAGAAAGATGGAAGTATGAGGCTTTGTGTTGATTATAGACAGCTGAATAAAGTGAAGATTAAGAACAAGTATCCGCTTCCAAGAATAGATGACTTGATGGACTAATTGGTGGATGCTCATGTGTTTAGTAAGATTGATTTGAGGTCGGGTTACCATCAGATTAAAGTGAAGGATGAAGATATTCAGAAGACGGCTTTCAGAATGCATTATGGACATTACGAGTATTTGGTGATGCCTTTCGGTGTTACTAATGCACCGAGAGTATTCATGGAATATATGAATTGTATCTTTCATACTTATTTGGATCGGTTTGTAGTGGTGTTCATTGATGATATTTTGATTTACTCTTAAGTCAGAAGAAGAGCATGCAGAATACTTAAGAGTAGTATTGCAGGTTTTGAAAGAGAAGAAGTTGTATGCAAAGCTGTCCAAGTGTGAATTCTGGTTAAAGGAGGTTAATTTTCTTGGTCATGTGATTTCAGGTAGTGGCATTGTTGTAGATCCATCGAAGGTTGATGCTGTGTTGCAATGGGAAACTCCGAGGTCAGCTACTGAGATTAGAAGCTTTTTAGGATTAGCTGGTTATTATAGAAGGTTTATCGAGGGTTTTTCTAAGTTGGCACTTCCGTTGACTAAGTTGACTTGTAAAGGTATGGCTTTTGTGTGGGATGTTCAGTGCGAAGAAAGTTTTACAGAATTGAAGAAGAGGTTGATGTCGGCTCCTATTTTGACGTTGCCTAATCCAGGAGAGTCTTTTGTGGTGTATTGTGATGCTTCTAAGATGGGTTTAGGAGGTGTGCTTATGCAGAATGGTAAGGTAGTTGCTTATGCGTCAAGGAGGTTAAGGACTCATGAGAAGAACTATCCTACACATGATTTAGAACTTGCTGCAGTTGTTTTTGTGTTGAAGATTTGGAGGCATTATCTTTATGATTCTAGATTTGAAGTGTTTAGTGACCATAAGAGTTTCAAGTACCTTTTTTATCAGAAGGAGTTGAATATGAGGCAACTAAGATGGTTGGAACTGTTAAAGGATCATGATTTTGGTTTGAATTATCATCCAGGAAAAGCGAATGTGGTAGCTGATGCATTGAGTCGAAAGACTTTGCATATGTCAACAATGATGGTTAAAGAGTTGGAATTAATTGAGCAGTTCAGAGATATGAGCTTAGCTTGCGAGGTTACTCCACGAAGTGTTATGTTGGGTATGTTGAAGATTAATAATGAATTTCTAGACAGTATCAGAGAAGCTCATAAGTTGGATGTGAAACTGGTAGATTTGATGGTTGGGATTGATCAGTCTGAGAACAATGATTTTAAGCTAGATGCGCAAGGTGTGTTGAGATTTTGTAACCGGATTTGTATTCCTGATGATGCTGAGATGAAGAAAGTGATACTTGAAGAGAGTCATAGAAGTAAGCTGAGTATTCATCGAGGAGCTATTAAGATGTATCAAGATTTGAAAGGTTTGTTTTGGTGGCCTGGAATGAAGAGTGATGTGGCTCGATTTCTGTATGCATGTTTGACTTGTCAGAAGTCGAAAGTTGAACATCTGAAACCTACAGGATTGATGCAACCGTTAGAAGTTCCAGAATGGAAATGGGATAGTATTTCAATGGACTTTGTGACAGGGTTGCCTAATACTATAAGAGGACATGATTCGATTTGGGTGATCGTTGATAGGCTTACGAATTCAGCTCATTTTATTCCTATTAACATCAGTTTTCCAGTGACGAAGTTGGCTGAGATTTACACTGGTGTAATTGTGAAGCTGCATGGTGTTCCTTTGTGCATTGTGTCAGATAGAGATCCAAGATTTACTTCTGATTTTTGGAAGAGTTTGCAAGAAGCATTAGGTTCTAAGTTGAGGTTGACTTTAGCGTATCATCCTCAGACAGATGGTCAGACTGAACGGACGATTCAATCGTTAGAAGACTTGCTAAGGGCATGTGTTCTTGAGCAGGGAGGTTCGTGGGATACTTATCTTCCGTTGATAGAGTTCACTTATAATAACAGTTACCATTCTAGTATTGGGATAGCACCTTTTGAAGCGTTGTATGGTCGGAGATGTAGAACTCCTTTATGTTGGCATGAATCTGGAGAAAGTGTGGTACTTGGACTTGAGCTTGTTCGTGAGACTACTGAGAAGGTGAAGTTGATTCGAGAAAAGATGAAAGCTTCCCAAAGTAGACAGAAGAGTTATCATGACAAGTGAAGGAAAGATTTAGAATTTCAAGTGGGTGACCATGTGTTATTTAGAGTTACACCTGTGACTAGTGTTGGGCGAGAATTGAAGTCTAAGAAGCTCACTTCTTGTTTTATTGGACCGTATCAGATTTCGGAGAGAGTGGGGAATGTTGCTTATAGAGTGGCCTTACCACCTAATCTTTCGAATTTGCATGATGTGTTTCATGTGTCGCAACTCTGGAAGTATATTTCAGATCCATCTCATGTGATTCATATGGATTATGTGCAAGTACGGGATAATTTTACGGTGGATACGATGCCTGTACGGATCGTGGATTGTGAAACTAAGACTCTAAGGGGAAAAGAGATTTCTTTGGTTAAAGTGGTTTGGCTAGGAGCTGCCGGAGAAAGCATGACTTGGGAGTTGGAGAGCAAGATGCGAGACTCCTATCCTGAGTTGTTTGATTAAGGTAACTTTTCGAGGATGAAAATATTCTAAGTGGGGAAGAGTTGTAACGCTCGTAATTTAATTAATTAATTAATTAAATTATTTTTAGAATATTTGAGAAGTTGTGTTGTGATTAAGTGGATTTAAGTATTTTATTAAGTGGAGAAATAATATTAGAAGTATAATATTATTTGATGTGGGCTTGTTTTTAAGGAATAGAAGTAGTAATAAGGGGGTGTATTAGTTTTAAGCCCAATAAGGAATAAAGAATAATAGGTTATTCTATTGTTGGAAAGAATAGAAAAGAAGAAGTAGAAGAATAAGGATTAAGAAGAAGAACGTGAAGCTGCTGGAAAAAGAGGAAAGACGACAGAACGAGAATTCAACCGGAGATTATAGAGTGACCTTCAATCCAAGGTAAGGGTGGGGTTCTGGATCTATAATTGGGTTCATGATTATTGGTATGTGGGGTTAGAGGTGATTGTTGTCTTGTCCATGAATTGAATGTATATGATGTTGTATGATGAAGAATTGATGAACTTTAGATGAATAATGATGTCCCGATGTTGTTCGATCGATGTAGAATTATAGGGTACTTGTAAGTGATGATTATCTATGGCTGGATTAAGTTTTTAGGGCTTAAATTATGGAACCCGTAGTGAAAACGCAGAGAAAATCATAGAATTTATGCAGGTTGTAATAGGATGCGTCGACCTAAAACATGATGTGTCGATACAAGAAGGTTGAGAGACTCAGGATGAGTCGACACGAAGAGGTTTTGCGTCGATCCATGAAGACTTTTAGACTCAGGATGAGTCAAACCATAGGAGCATGTGTCGATACATGTTGTGTGTTAGGCTCAGGATGAGTCGATACATGAGGGAATGCGTCGACTCATGTTGCGAGTTCAGTGCAGTACACGTCGATCCAAGGAGTTATGCATCGACTCATGTTGACTAGGTTTTTGGCAGATTCAGTTTAAAAAATGTTGTAACTTGAGTTTTAGGATGCCGTTTGAGATGTCGTTCGAAGCGTTGAATAACTAACATGATGAGCCTTATTCTTGAGGATTAAAATGAAGAGTATGAAGGACAACCCTAGTAATCCAAATTAGGACTAGAGTTAATTCCCGCGTTAATCGTTATGTTGTTTTTATGCAGAATGATGAGGATGAAATGTTTATAGGTTGCTGTTTGATTTGTAACAGTATGAGTAATGATAGTAATGATGTAAGATTACAGAATAGCAGTGTGAATTATTCTCGAATTAATGTACAGCTGAGTTGTTGATGAGATGTTATTAATGATGTTGTGTTGATGATTTATGATGAATAAATGATGTTTGATGAATAAATGATGTTTGAAGAATTATTACGATGATACGAGATGTTGATGAAGAGATGTTGAGATGCTTTAAGATGTAGGCCTTTGGCCAACGATGATGTTGTATTGAGATGTTGTTAATTATGGTGTTGTTATTACATTCATGATTGTGTCGCATACATTGCATTTTGAGATGGAGCTTATGCTCGTTGAGATGGCCTGAATTGGCAAATATTGAGATGAAGGCTTATGCCTTGTTGATGCCTCTATTAATTGGAAAATTTTGAGATGGGAGTTCTGCTCCAATGGTACCACATGCATTTGCATATTATTGAGTCGTATTATATGATTGCATAAAGAAATGTGTATCGATGTGGTGAATGTGGATTATTGTTGTGATTATTGTTGATTATGAGATGAGAAGTGGTGGTGTTATGTGATCTAGTTTAATATATTAATTATCATGCGCTTTATTATATTGTTAGATATCTCACCCCTTCTGTTTGAATGTTGTCCTTATATTGGTAACGTGCAGGTAATCGAGAGTGAAGGTTGTATACCTTCAGTAGTTTGAGTCGGTGTCATTGCTTTGATATGTAACACTCGGGGGGATGAACGCTTGTTGCTTTTGATTGTTGATTATTCAGTTGTTGAACCTTAAGTTGATTATTATTATATGGGGATGTTTTGAAGTTGCTGTATTGATGATAAAGATGCTATTAAGAATTCCACTGTGTAGATGTTGAATTATTTAATTAAAGATGTTATGATAATGGTTCATCTGATGTTTTAAAAGTGTTATATATCTATGATGAATGCAATGAATTTTGATAGAATAATTTGTGATATCCCGATTCGAATTTGCATGAATTATTTTTATAACTCTGATTTATTTATAAAATTTGCTGGGGTAGAATTGTGGTGTTACAAAGTTGCTATCAGAGTAAAAGGTTGGTCCGACCTTGTTATCGAGTCGTAGTTGTCTAACAATCGAGTATTGTTATTTTGAGTTCTAACTGTTGTTTATGTTATAGTGATAAGTTGAGATGGCTGGAAGAAATGATGCTGCACTTGCTGCTGCTCTAGAAGCAATGGCTCATGCAATGGAAAATCAGCCGAATACTGACGAGAATGCTGGATATCGTAGCTTGGCGACTTTCCAGAGAGAGAATCTGCCTACGTTAAAGGGAAAGTATGATCCTGACAGAGCATTGGAGTGGTTGAAAGAGATTGAGAGAATCTTCCGTGTGATGGATTGCACTCCAGCGCAAAAGGTTCGTTATGGTACTCATATGCTAGCAGTCGAGGCTGATGACTGGTGGCTAGAGACTTGTCAGAGATTGGAAGCTGCAGGTGAGAATGTCACTTGGGCTGTGTTCCGTAGGGAATTTTTGAGGAAGTAATTTCCTGAAGACGTCTGTGGTAAGAAGGAGATTGAGTTCCTTGAGTTGAAGCAAGGGAATATGTCGATTGTTGAGTATGCTGCCAAGTTTGCTGAGTTGGCTAAGTTTTATCCGCATTACACTGAGGCAGATGCTGAGTTTTCTAAGTGTATCAAGTTTGAGAACGGGTTGCACCCGGAGATCAAGAAGGCAGTTGGATACCAGAAGATCCGTGTCTTTGCTAATTTGGTTGATAGTTGTAGGATTTATGAGGAGGATAATAATGCTCATTACAAGACTATCAGTGAGAAGAGGGGTAAGCACCAACAGAATCGTGGTAAGTCTTATGATACCCCAGCTGGTAAAGGTAAACAGAAAGTTTCTCATGGTCAGAGGACTAGTGAGGGAGATGCTCCTACTGGTGTGGTTTGTTTTAAGTGTGGAAAACCTGGGCATAAGAGTAATGTGTGTACTGATGAATTGAAGAGGTGTTTTCGTTGTGGTAAGAACGGACATGTAGTATCTGAGTGTGAACATAAGGATGTGATTTATTTTAATTGTAGAGAAGAAGGGCACATTGGTAGTCAGTGTCAGAAACCAAAGAGGGCTCAGACAAGTGGTAAAGTGTTTGCTTTGGTTGAGGATCAGACAGCTGCTGAGGACAGACTTATCAGAGGTATATGTTTCATTAATAGTACTCCTTTAATTACTATTGTTGATACCGGTGCTACGCATTGTTTTATTGCTGCTAATTGTGTTGAAATATTGGGTCTTATGTTGTCTTCTTTGAATGGATAAATGGTCGTCGATACTCCAACCAAGGGGTCGGTGACTACTTCTTTTGTGTGTTTGAAGTGTCCCTTGTCGATCTTCGACAGAGACTTTGCTGTTGATTTAGTTTGTTTACCATTAAGAGATTTTGATGTGATTTTGGGTATGAACTGGTTAGAGCATAACTATGTTCATATTAACTGTTATGACAAGTCTGTGAAGTTTTCTACTCCTGAAGAAGATGAGGATGGTCTGCTGACTACTTAACAGTTGAGGAAGTTGATGCAAGAGGAAGCACATATGTTCTCATTGATGGCGTCGCTATCTGTAGAGACTCAAGCTATAATTGAGGAATTGCAGGTGGTGTGTGAATTTCCTGAAGTTTTCCCTGATGAAATTCCTGATGTACCGCCGGAGAGGGAAGTTGAATTTGCTATTGATCTTGTACCTGGTACTAGACCTGTGTCTATGGCACCATACAAGATGTCTGCATATGAATTGTCAGAGTTGAAGAAGCAATTGGAAGAGTTACTTGAAAAGAAGTTTGTAAGACCAAGTGTATCGCTGTGGGGAGCTCCAGTGTTGTTAGTAAAGAAGAAAGATGGAAGTATGAGGCTTTGTGTTGATTATAGACAGCTGAATAAAGTGAAGATTAAGAACAAGTATCCGCTTCCAAGAATAGATGACTTGACTAATTGGTGGATGCTCATGTGTTTAGTAAGATTGATTTGAGGTCGGGTTACCATCAGATTAAAGTGAAGGATGAAGATATTCAGAAGACGGCTTTCAGAATGCATTATGGACATTACGAGTATTTGGTGATGCCTTTCGGTGTTACTAATGCGCCGAGAGTATTCATGGAATATATGAATTGTATCTTTCATACTTATTTGGATCGGTTTGTAGTGGTGTTCATTGATGATATTTTGATTTACTCTTAAGTCAGAAGAAGAGCATGCAGAATACTTAAGAGTAGTATTGCAGGTTTTGAAAGAGAAGAAGTTGTATGCAAAGCTGTCCAAGTGTGAATTCTGGTTAAAGGAGGTTAATTTTCTTGGTCATGTGATTTCAGGTAGTGGCATTATTGTAGATCCATCGAAGGTTGATGCTGTGTTGCAATGGGAAACTCCGAGGTCAGCTACTGAGATTAGAAGCTTTTTAGGATTAGCTGGTTATTATAGAAGGTTTATCGAGGGTTTTTCTAAGTTGGCACTTCCGTTGACTAAGTTGACTTGTAAAGGTATGGCTTTTGTGTGGGATGTTCAGTGCGAAGAAAGTTTTACAGGATTGAAGAAGAGGTTGACGTCGGCTCCTATTTTGACGTTGCCTAATCCAGGAGAGTCTTTTGTGGTGTATTGTGATGCTTCTAAGATGGGTTTAGGAGGTGTGCTTATGCAGAATGGTAAGGTAGTTGCTTATGCGTCAAGGAAGTTAAGGACTCATGAGAAGAACTATCCTACACATGATTTAGAACTTGCTGCAGTTGTTTTTGTGTTGAAGATTTGGAGGCATTATCTTTATGATTCTAGATTTGAAGTGTTTAGTGACCATAAGAGTTTCAAGTACCTTTTTTATCAGAAGGAGTTGAATATGAGGCAACTAAGATGGTTGGAACTGTTAAAGGATCATGATTTTGGTTTGAATTATCATCCAGGAAAAGCGAATGTGGTAGCTGATGCATTTAGTCGAAAGACTTTGCATATGTCAGCAATGATGGTTAAAGATTTGGAATTAATTGAGCAGTTCAGAGATATGAGCTTAGCTTGCGAGGTTACTCCACGAAGTGTTATGTTGGGTATGTTGAAGATTAATAATGAATTTCTAGACAGTATCAGAGAAGCTCATAAGTTGGATGTGAAACTGGTAGATTTGATGGTTGGGATTGATCAGTCTGAGAACAATGATTTTAAGCTAGATGCGCAAGGTGTGTTGAGATTTCGTAACCGGATTTGTATTCCTGATGATGCTGAGATGAAGAAAGTGATACTTGAAGAGAGTCATAGAAGTAAGCTGAGTATTCATCGAGGAGCTACAAAGATGTATCAATATTTGAAAGGTTTGTTTTGGTGGCCTGGAATGAAGAGTGATGTGGCTCGGTTTCTGTATGCATGTTTGACTTGTCAGAAGTCGAAAGTTGAACATCTGAAACCTACAGGATTGATGCAACCGTTAGAAGTTCCAGAATGGAAATGGGATAGTATTTCAATGGACTTTGTGACAGGGTTGCCTAATACTATAAGAGGACATGATTCGATTTGGGTGATCGTTGATAGGCTTACGAAGTCAGCTCATTTTATTCCTATTAACATCAGTTTTCCAGTGACGAAGTTGGCTGAGATTTACACTGGTGTAATTGTGAAGCTGCATGGTGTTCCTTTGTGCATTGTGTCAGATAGAGATCCAAGATTTACTTCTGATTTTTGGAAGAGTTTGCAAGAAGCATTAGGTTCTAAGTTGAGGTTGACTTTAGCGTATCATCCTCAGACAGATGGTCAGACTGAACGGACGATTCAATCGTTAGAAGACTTGCTAAGGGCATGTGTTCTTGAGCAGGGAGGTTCGTGGGATACTTATCTTCCGTTGATAGAGTTCACTTATAATAACAGTTACCATTCTAGTATTGGGATAGCACCTTTTGAAGCGTTGTATGGTCGGAGATGTAGAACTCCTTTATGTTGGCATGAATCTGGAGAAAGTGTGGTACTTGGACTTGAGCTTGTTCGTGAGACTACTGAGAAGGTGAAGTTGATTCGAGAAAAGATGAAAGCTTCCCAAAGTAGACAGAAGAGTTATCATGACAAGTGAAGGAAAGATTTAGAATTTCAAGTGGGTGACCATGTGTTATTTAGAGTTACACTTGTGACTAGTGTTGGGCGAGAATTGAAGTCTAAGAAGCTCACTTCTTGTTTTATTGGACCGTATCAGATTTCAGAGAGAGTGGGGAATGTTGCTTATACAGTGGCCTTACCACCTAATCTTTCGAATTTGCATGATGTGTTTCATGTGTCGCAACTCTGGAAGTATATTTCAGATCCATCTCATGTGATTCATATGGATTATGTGCAAGTACGGGATAATTTTACGGTGGATACGATGCCTGTACGGATCGTGGATTGTGAAACTAAGACTCTAAGGGGAAAAGAGATTTCTTTGGTTAAAGTGGTTTGGCTAGGAGCTGCCGGAGAAAGCATGACTTGGGAGTTGGAGAGCAAGATGCGAGACTCCTATCCTGAGTTGTTTGATTAAGGTAACTTTTCGAGGATGAAAATATTCTAAGTGGGGAAGAGTTGTAACGCTCGTAATTTAATTAATTAATTAATTAAATTATTTTTAGAATATTTGAGAAGTTGTGTTGTGATTAAGTGGATTTAAGTATTTTATTAAGTGGAGAAATAATATTAGAAGTATAATATTATTTGATGTGGGCTTGTTTTTAAGGAATAGAAGTAGTAATAAGTGGGTGTATTAGTTTTAAGCCCAATAAGGAATAAAGAATAATAGGTTATTCTATTGTTGGAAAGAATAGAAAAGAAGAAGTAGAAGAATAAGGATTAAGAAGAAGAACGTGAAGCTGCTGGAAAAAGAGGAAAGACGACAGAACGAGAATTCAACCAGAGATTATAGAGCGACCTTCAATCCAAGGTAAGGGTGGGGTTCTGGATCTATAATTGGGTTCATGATGATTGGTATGTGGGGTTAGAGGTGATTGTTGTCTTGTCCATGAATTGAATGTATATGATGTTGTATGATGAAGAATTGATGAACTTTAGATGAATAATGATGTCCCGATGTTGTTCGATCGATGTAGAATTATAGGGTACTTGTAAGTGATGATTATCTATGGCTGGATTAAGTTTTTAGGGCTTAAATTATGGAACCCGTAGTGAAAACGCAGAGAAAATCATAGAATTTATGCAGGTTGTAATAGGATGCGTCGACCTAAAACATGATGTGTCGATACAAGAAGTTTGAGAGACTCAGGATGAGTTGACACGAAGAGGTTTTGCGTCGATCCATGAGGACTTTTAGACTCAAGATGAGTCGATCCATAGGAGCATGTGTCGACACATGCTGTGTGTTAGACTCTGGATGAGTCGATACATGAGGGAATGCGTCGACTCATGTTGCGAGTTCAGTGCAGTATGCGTTGATCCAAGGAGTTATGCATCGACTCGTGTTGACTGGTTTTTGGCAGATTCATTTTAAAAAATGTTGTAACTTGAGTTTTAGGATGCCGTTTGAGATACCGTTCGAAGCGTTGAATAGCTAACGCGATGAGCCTTATTCTTGAGGATTAAAATGAAGAGTAGGAAGGACAACCCTAGTAATCCCAGTTAGGACTAGAGTTAATTCATGCGTTAATCATTATGTTATTTTTATGCAGAATGATGAGGATGAAATGTTTATAGGCTGCTGTTTGATTTGTAACAATAGGAGTAATGATAGTAAGGATGTAAGATTACATAATAGCAGTGTGAATGACTGTCGTATTAATGTACAACTGAGTTGTTGATGAGATGTTATTAATGATGTTGCGTTGATAATTTATGATGAATAAATGATGTTTGATGAATAAATGATGATTGATGAATTATTACGATGATACAAGATATTGATGCAGAGATGTTGAGATGCTTTAAGATGTAGGCCTTTGGCCAACGATGATGTTGTATTGAGATGTTGTTAATTATGGTGTTGTTATTACATTCATGACTGTGTCGCATACATTGCCTTTTGAGATGGAGCTTATGCTCGTTGAGATGGCCTGAATTGGCAAATATTGAGATGAAGGCTTATGCCTTGTTGATGCCTCTATTAATTGGAAAATTTTGAGATGGGAGTTCTGCTCCAATGGTACCACATGCATTTTCATAGTATTGAGTCGCATTATATGATTGCATAAAGAAGTGTGTATCGATGTGGTGAATATGGATTATTGTTGTGATTATTGTTGATTATGAGATGAGAAGTGGTGATGTTATGTGATCTAATTTAATATATTAATTATCATGTGCTTTATTATATTGTTAGATATCTCACCCCTTCTGTTTGAATGTTGCCCTTATGTTGGTAACGTGCAGGTAATCGAGAGTGAAGGTTGTATACCTTCAGTAGTTCGAGTCGGTGTCATTGCTTTGATATGTAACACTCGGGGGGATGAACGCTTGTTGCTTTTGATTGTTGATTATTCAGTTGTTGAACCTTAAGTTGATTATTATTATATGGGGATGTTTTGAAGTTGCTGTATTGATGATAAAGATGCTATTAAGAATTCCACTGCGTAGATGTTGAATTATTTAATTAAAGATGTTATGATGATGGTTCATCCGATGTTTTAAAAGTGTTATATATCTATGATGAATGAAATGAATTTTGATAGAAGAATTTCTGACATCCCAATTCGAATTTGCATGAATGATTTTTATAACTCTGATTTATTTATAAAATTTTCCGGGGTAGAATTAGGGTGTTACACTATAGATTAGGATTTTCATTTTTGGCAATTGTAATCAAACGAAACGCTTCCACTATTTTAAAAATAATAGTGTTCTTTCTTTTACAAGCAATGATCATTGCATCTTTTGAAATTTTTCAATCATCATCGTGAAGATTGTTGTGTATATGTCGATGTCCAACTGATTTAAAAAGATTAAATTCTTTTTCAATTTAGGAATACACGTGTCATTTCTCTAATCTCATATAGACTTATTCAACTTGATATTTACTTTTCATTTTCCCGCAATCTTACAAGATTGTTCATTATAAAGAAAAACGATATTGATATTTCCAAAAACATAATTTGCAAAGAATTATTTCTCAAAAGTTGCGTGAAAGAATTGTTAGATCTTGTGTCGGGAGTTTTCTATAAAATATGAACGAAAACAAGATGAAAATGGTACGATGAAAGTTGCACAAAATAAATTCCAAAACGTGTACTTACACTAAATTTTAGATTCGATTCGCTTCCACCAATTTAGACAAATTGAATGCAAATAAGTTAATAGACGAATCCCCTTCAGGATAGTTTGAAAACCTTAATATGAATCACACATTCACATTAAGCACATTGATCAACGATATTTTAAGAATAAAGTTACCTCATTTATTCTCGTGCACTAGAAAAATAAAGAAATGTCTTAGATATGATTTTTGGCACTTGAAACATGTTAATTTTGTGTATATTTTATGCCTAACAAGTATTTCTATTTATATAAAAACTTGTACCAATTGGTGAGGAGAAACAATGTTTCAACATGGCTATTCGCGAACAGTTATATGTTAAAAACAATCAGATTTTTCATGAAATGGTGTGTTGAGGCACCTGCCTACAAGCTTTGCATCTCGTGTTCGACACCCAGCGGATGCAATCTTTTTGGCAACATTTTTATTGTTTAAAATATAACAAGTAAAAGCATAAGATTGTCGGTATCAAGATTTGAACCCAAGACATTAATATTGCAACTAACTATTTCAACAAACAACAATTTATGATTAAATAAATTCATAAAATCAACTTAATCCATTCTCACTATCAATTACATATTTTGGAAATTTCTCCAACAATCCCCTACCATTTTAAAAATATATCTAAATCTATTATTCGAGAAATTTTATGATTTCAATAAATGTATCTTACGATTTGAACCATTACTTAGCAAGTTAAGTTTTTACACATTCCCGAATAGATTGGTAGACAAGCTTTGAACAAATTATTTATTAGAACAAGCGTACATAACTCACACATGAAATCTAGGTATCATTGATCGAATTATAATATGACACATTTAGTAAGACCTTATCTCTCATATCCTTTTCACGATGATTTAAAAGCCAAGCCCTTGAACTCTATGAAGCTGCACCACTTTATTCTTATATAGGTAGACTATATAAGAAATGCACCCATAATTATGCATTTCAACAAACATGTGATATATGTCTATTAAGAGGAAAACCTCGTCTTATAACATTTATTCTTATGGTCAAAGTACTTTTATCCTTTGGGATGTATCTATTGTCGAATACTTCAATCACTCTAATAGTATACTTTCATCATTGAACTCAAGACTTAACATTAATCAAATGTGAGTCGAGTTTCCACCATTGATGATTAATTAGATAAGTTCTTGTTCCACATCCCTTAATGATGTCTTCCTTGTATTCAGTTATATCAAAAGACATCATATCCTTGTCAATCCTTTCATCAAAGAATCGTAAGATTTTTCAAACTTTAATAAACTTTCAATATTCAATCTTTCAAATAGTTATGTCTATAATTAGTTTATGTACTCTTGATAGTATTTACCAACTATCATCAAACCATGACACCTTTTTCAAGTTAGTACATTTATCATATGCAAAATATATTATATATTCTTGATAGTTTCGACAAACCATCATCATGACACTTATGTCATTTAATTATATTTTGTCACATACACAAATTTAATGTTGATTGTACCTGATCAGAGGGGATCATCAAGGCCCGTGAACTTTGAGTCGAGCAGCTGTTGAATGTGAAGTTGGGGTACCTGTAAGACACTCTGATGTCAAAGTAAGGTTTAGAGTAAGTGCAAGTAAAGTGTGAGAGTATGGATGAATGAATACCTGACCCTCTCAAGTGAGAGGGTTTTTATAGCCCCCAGTGTTAGGCCAAGGTCTCAAGTGTTAGGCCATGATAAGGCCTAATAATAAAGACTGCCAGGGTTTACGGGTGTATGAAGTTTAGCACGTGTCCTCCTCCTTGGTCATCTGCTTCAAGAAAATAGGGAAATTGGACCCGCTATTTTCGGAGGGCAGGATGATGGTGTTATGGAAACGTGTAAGTGACGTTCCTCTAGTGGACACGTGGGGAAATGCCCAATGGTCCTTGGTTTGGGATACATGATTTTAGGCCTTTATAAAGGCGCTAGATTGGGCCTCTCCAAAGGTGGGGCAGGTGCCGGTCTAGTCCAGAACAGGAGCCCTCAAAGTTATTTCCCATAGGAGAAAGGGCGATGACTTGAGATCAGTTCAAGTGTCGGGGAAGTGTTGCCCAAAAGGGGAAACTATCAACTCCCGTCAGGGACGAATCTATAATTTAGGTTGAGGATGACCCCGAGCTCGCGCATATCAGTGTGATGTGGTTTACAATCTATATTCGCATGGAGGTGAGGATCTTCCTCATGCTCGCGTCTTTGATGTTCCCATAATTAAGGCGTCATAATAATGTCGAGCGTGTGTTTGACAACTAGGATGAAACGATATAAGTGTGTGGCTTTGCACGTGTGATTCTTGTCAGTGGAGGATCCTCTCTCGAGTCTCACGTGGCAGCTGTTTGGAATGCCATCATTGCCTAGGGCAGTCTAAGAGCTTAAGTAATAATGACTTTTTGCATGTTACCACGTGTGATATGGACTAGCTATAAAAAGAGGAATCATGAGATCCATTTGACATTTTCAAGTTCTCTGTCCTCCTGTTTCTCCTCCGTTTGCCTATTGCTATGCTGCTCCAACACCGTCGTTGTAGAGGTCTTCACCGTTCATCTTCTCCAAGTAAGCAATTTCGTCTTTAAACGTGATTTTTCTTAGATTTTTAGATTGGACGCTTGAATCTTGCTATGAATGGATGAATTTTAAGATGAAGTTCATGAATTGAGGATGAACATTCATGGACTCTGGGATGAAGGTCCATGAACTTTATCTGGGTTCATGAAATATGGATGAAGGTCCATGAACTTTATCTGCGTCAGTGTCGTCCCCCTTTGAGCAGGGAGGATTTAGGCAAGTAGCTTTATCGATGAAATGTCCTTGCGTGAGGGTATCAATATCTTTTGTGTTTGCTGTTGAGGTCTTGGGTCGAGGACCATATCTCGATGCATTCACCGCCTTTTCACTTGATTTATGGTGGAAGGGTGAATTTGATAATGTCGAATTCACTATTTTCCCCTGCTTTTCAGGTATGATGGCTCAACCAATCGAGAAAAATATTATGCGCGACACCGATGGGGGGAAAAACTATAGTCGCGGGCAACAACTTGGATTGGGTTGTGTCTGAACCCCAAAATAAGAGGTCCTGTTTTATGAAGGATGCTTATGATGCATTCAATGTCCCCGAGGATAAGGCAGATGATGCCCCTGCCTCCTGGGTGCTCCAAATCCCTCGCAGGAACAGGCGAATCTGCTCTTCTTTCCAGGGAAAGTGCTTTCCCTTGTATGAATTTTATTTTAAGGAAGCGACGATGCATTTTACCTTCACAGATTTCTAGGTGGGGGTTTTTCAATGGCTATAACTAGCACCCTCTCAACTTCACCTGAACGCGCTCGCATTCATGCGAGCATTTGAGCTTGTCTTCCAGCACCTTAAGATTGATTCCACTCTGACTTTTTTCTTTCAGATCTTCCATCTCCAACGGAAGACCATTGACGGACTACATGCTTGGGTGTTGTTCAAGTAGTTCGGGAAACTCTTCCGACCGTACCTGGAATCCATATGAAACTTCAAAGATAGGTACATCATCGTGAAACCTCTTACCGATGCAGCTATGAATTCTCTGTACAACCGCTTGGAGGAGGTCGAGGATGGTCAGACATTAACTAGACTAACGGTGAAGTTTCCTCTTGAGTGGAAATGGAAATTAAGCAGAAGCCCGAATGTTATGCAGTAAAGCCTGAGGACTTGGATGCCTAGGATATGCTTGCTTACAACAAGCTAGCGGCTTATGTCAATAGCTTCTCTCCAGAGAAGTGCGTGGACCTAGACAATAACTTCATTTTTGATGATAATGTGGAATATCTCTTTGTTCCCCGACTAATAAATACGAAAGTTCTCCTTGAGTGTTCTTCTGACGAGGAGGCTTTGAGGCTTCTAGGTAAGGGACATGCCCGTAGTTTTATATTTGTCTTTTTTTCTTATGGAATAACAATTTCGTTTTTTTATTGCATTCTGGATGGCGACTCTATCCGGATTTATGCTCAAGTTAAGGCCCAGGAATCTAAAAAACTTGGTACCCAAAAGTCGGATTGCTCAACTTTAGGAACAAGCCAAAGATAGTGCCCGCCCTAGTGGTTCATCCTCTCCTAAAAGGGTTCATGTCTCCCCTCTTGAACAATCGGAAAAAGGGAAGTTCATGGAAGACCCTGAGCACATGGTGGCTATCGACAGGGACAATGGTGCTGGGGATACTTTCATGTTGCCCCCCTATTATCTTAACTGATGTATCTTTAGCAGGGAGAATTCCTTAGGTCTCCATGAAGAGGAGAGGGAAGCCATTCTATCTACGAACAAAGAATCCTGGCAGAAAAATCTGTCAGAGGATGTGGCCGCCATGATGAGGGTTCTCAAAACCGCTTTGACTCTGAATGATACAACGACTTGCTTGCAGGATGCTCTCGAGAAGGCGAATGCCCGGATCTCCAAGTTGCAGGGGCATAAGGAAAGGTTGAAAAATGACATTATCAACTATGAGGCGCAGGTCCATAAATGTTAGTAATTAGGGTGTATGGAAAGATAAACCCAATAAGTATACCACCTTAATCAAAGACTAAATGCATGTAATCAAACACACTTTGCACACATGCACCTCTAAGATAATCTCACTTGTTGCCTTGGAAAATAGTTATAAGTGTTTGTTTGTTGGCATTATTTTTTGGTAAAACCATAATTGCGAATGTCATGACTGATGTCATAACATTCTGGGATAAAGGTACATTCTGCAGAAAGAATGTTCTACAGGAACTACTCAGTATGAGTGATTATCATGATCATTAAGCTATGATCATATATACTGAATTCTACCAAAATCAGTGAGCAAGATACATGATGTCATAACCAATGTTAAGACATCCTGTATTGATCAAGTTGTTGTGCAGATTTATTATTCCTGAGAATTTTCAAGAAACTGGTGTGCTTCTCTGAGTTGAAGAATTATTGTCCAGATCAGCTGCTCACGTGGACATTAGGTTAACCTTGCTTAACTCTAATCTGTTATGAAAAAGCCCTAGACCAAGTCTTTAGGTTAACTTTAGTTAACCCTAGCTATTTTTATGGAAGCCCTAAAAGAAGAATATGCAGCTTATATATTTCTGACGAAACCTAATGGTTAGCAGCACTTTTGACAGAAGATTAATAAGGCATTGTATAGTTGTAACTACTGTGAGCCAAGAAATTATCGTTTTGATAAGTGACTTGGAGTAGGATTTGGTTGTAAGGGTTGTTTATCACTCAAAGCTTTGAAGCACGAGTGTTTGTGTCTCTTGATTAAAGCTTTGAAGCAAAATCAAGGGTTGTTTATCACTCAAAGCTTTGAAGCACAAGTGATTGTGTCTCTTGATTAAAGCTTTGAAGCAAAATCAAGTGTGTGTATTGAAGAATGTCTTCATAATCTCATTAATCAATAGATTAGTATCACTACTGTGATTGAGGGGGAGTGAGTAGGAACTCAGGTTTAAGTTGGACTTAGATTGAAGTTGCATTGGGTAGGTCTTAAGTGAAGGAGATAAACTGGTTGGTTTATTCCTAAATTAACACCTCTTATAGTGAATTTCCTCCCTGGCTTGGTATCCCCCAGAGTAGGTGTTGTTACACACTGAACTGGGTTAACAATTGATTATGTTCTTTACTGTATTTTAAATTACTGTTTGGAGTGTGTACAAGTTTGTCAGATACGGTGTCATAACATTCACTGTGACATTAAGTATCTGTTGCCAGAATTTCAATTGGCATCAGAGCAGGCACCCTACCTGACTTTCTGGGTGAGATCTAGGGATATTATTTTCTGGCTCTATGGACAAGGAAGGAGGATTTGGGAACAGACCACCTATTCTGGATGGATCAAATTACGACTACTGGAAACCTCGTATGATTGTATTCTTGAAGTCACTGGACAAAAAGGCTTGGAGAGCTGCTGACAAAGGATGGAACCATCCCACCATAACTGGGAAAGATGGGACGACCAGTCTGAAACCTGAGGAAGAATGGAGCAAAGAAGAAGATGAGTTAGCCCTGGGTAACTCTAAAGCATTAAATGCTTTGTTTAATGGAATTGATAGAAACATATTCAGACTAGTACATCAATGTGAACTGGCCAAGGATGTTTGGGACACTCTCAAAACCACCCATGAGGGTACATCCAAAGTAAAAATGTCAAGACTTCAGATGCTCACTACCAAATTTGAGAACCTAAGGATGATGGAAGATGAGACCATTCATGAGTTTCACATGAACATCTTGGAAATTGCCAACACCTCAGGAGCATTGGGAGAAAAGATGTCAGAAGAAAAGCTGGTGAGAAAGATTCTCAGATCCTTGCCTAAAAGGTTTGCAATGAAAGTGACTGCTATAGAGGAAGCTCAGGATATCTTCAACTTGAAGGTTGATGAACTCATTGGGTCACTTCAGACTTTTGAGATGGGGATCAGTGATAATGCTGACAAGAAAAACAAGAGCATAGCCCTTGTATCCAATACTGAAGATGAAAGCAAGGAGAGTGATGATGAGAATATTTCAGAAGCTATAGCTATGCTTGGAAGGCAGTTCAACAAACTCATCAAGAGAATGGACCCAAAGTCAAGGTCAAATGTCAAGAACATTCCTTCTGACATTAACAGATCCTATGACTCCAGCAGAAGAACTAAGTCTGAAGAAAAGGGAAATCAAAGCAGAAGAATCCAATGCCATGGATGTGAAGGATATGGGCACATTCGAGCTGAATGTCCTACCTTTCTTAAGAAACAAAAGAAAGGAATGTCTGTTACTTGGCCTGATTGTGACTCAGAAAGTAACTCTGAAGAAGAATCTGCTAAACTAGTTACTGCACTATCTGGTATTTGTAACTCCGATAGTGACTCTAGTGATGAGGAAGTGACATTTGAAGAACTTGCTGACTCCTACAAGAAGCTATGTATCAGAAGTGCTTAAGTTTGTCAGCAAAATGAGAAACAGAAAAAACTCATAGTGAAGTTGGAGGCTGAGAAGAAGGCAGACAGTGATACTATAAGCCATCTCGAAGGTGAAGTTCAAATGCTGAACTCCAAACTTGATCAGATGACTAAGTCTGTCAAGATGTCGACAAATGGAACTGACAAGTTGGAAGAAATCCTTCAGGCTGGACAAAATGCAGGAAACATGTCTGGTCTAGGATTTCTGGCTGCAAAGAAATCTGCTGTTGACAAGAAGAAGACCAGGCCTGATAAACAAATGTCAAAGCAGATGTCACAACATAGCACTCAACATCAAGAACAGAGAAATATGAAGAAAAAGTATCAAAGATGGAGATGTCATCATTGTGGAAGGTTTGGTCACATAAAGCCATTCTGCTTCAGATTATATGGATATCCTAATCAGACCCCATATGTCAAACCTAAGACTAACAAGGCACCATATACTCAACAGTGGAAGAAAAAGTCTGCAGCCCTTATAGCTCACACCTCCCTTAGATTTTCTGCCAAGGAAGACTGGTACTTTGACAGTGGATGCTCTAAACACATGACTGGAATCAAGAATCTGCTGAATGATGTTAAACCTCATACTACTAGTTATGCCACTTTTGGAGATGGTGCTAGAGGAGAAATCAAAGGAGTTGGAAACTTGGACTGCCCTGGAGTTCCAAACCTAAATGAAGTGTTGCTGGTAAATAGTTTGACTGCTAATCTCATAAGTATCAGTCAATTATGTGATCTAGGATTCAAGGTCAACTTCACCAAGTCTGAATGTCTTGTAACCAATGAAAAACAAGAAGTTGTAATGAGAGGAGTCAGATCAAAAGACAATTGTTACTTATGGGAGTCTGAGAACACTAACTACTCTTCTGTATGCTCTATAGACAAAGAAGAAAAGGAAGTGAAACAGTGGCACCAAAAACTTGGTCATTTACATCTAAAACGGATGAAAAAGATCATATCCATGGAGGCAGTCAGAGGGATTCCAAGGCTTCAGATTTATGAACGGAGAGTCTGTGGTGAATGTCAGGTTGGAAAGCAAACTAGAATGTCACATCCAAAGACAAGACATCTGACCACCTCTAAGGTGCTAGAACTTCTACATATGGATCTGATGGGTCCAATGCAGGTGGAAAGTCTTGGTGGAAAGATATATGCCTATGTTGTTGTGGATGAGTTTTCCAGATTCACCTGGATAAACTTCATTAGGGAAAAGTCTGATGTATTTGATGTATTTAAGGAACTGTGCAAAAGAATTCAAAGAGAAAAAGAAGGATGCATTGTCAGAATCATAAGTGATCATGGTAAAGAATTTGAAAACAGTAAGTTTGATGAGTTCTGTTCCTCAGAAGGAATCAATAATGAGTTCTCTTCACCCATAACTCCTCAACAAAATGGAGTTGTGGAAAGGAAAAACAGGACTATACAGGAATCTGCCAGAGCAATGATACATGCCAAAAGGCTTCCTATTCATTTTTGGGCTGAAGCTATGAATACAGCCTGTTATGTCCATAACAGGGTCACCTTGAGAAAGGGAACATCATCCACCATTTATGAACTATGGAAAGGAAGAAAGCCTACAGTGAAGTACTTCCATGTCTTTGGGAGCAAATGCTATATTCTGACAGATCGTGAACAAAGGAGAAAGATGGACCCTAAAAGTGATGAAGGAATATTCCTAGGATACTCTACCAACAGAAGAGCATATAGGGTATTCAATTCCAGGACCAAAGTTATGATGGAATCTATAAATGTCATAGTTGATGATCACCATGAGGAAACAAATGTCCCATATGATGTAGAGACATTCTTTGAGACTTCAACTCAAGTGTCTAAAAAGGATGATGTGCCTAATCCTACTCCATCAGAGTCTGAATCAAAGGAAGCTAACAAAGATCCTTCCATCATAATTCAGAAAGATCATCCTAAGGAACTCATCATAGAAGATCCTAACAGTGGAGTCATTACAAGATCCAGAGAAATCATCACAAACTCTTTCTTTGTGTCTAAGATTGAACCAAAAAATGTTAAAGAGGCTTTGACTAATGAATACTGGATTGGAGCAATGCAAGATGAATTGAACCAATTCAAGCAACATGAAGTATGAGAGTTAGTTCCTAGACCAGAAGGAACAAACATCATTGGCACAAAGTGGATCTACAAGAACAAATCAGATGCTGAAGGAGTTGTCACCAGGAATAAGGCAAGGCTTGTTGCTCAAGGATACACTCAAGTTGAAGGGGTTGATTTTGATGAGACTTTTGCTCCTGTAGCCAGACTGGAATCAATCAGAATTCTATTGGGAGTTGCTTGTCTCCTAAAGTTCAAGCTATTTCAGATGGATGTGAAGAGTGCCTTCCCAAATGGGTACTTAAATGAGGAAGTATATGTGGAACAACCTAAAGGATTTATGGATCCAAACTGTCCTGATCATGTCTACAAATTGAGGAAAGCTTTATATGGTCTGAAACAAACTCCTAGAGCTTGGTATGACAGGTTGAAAAAGTTCCTCACTGACAAAAGATACAGGAAAGGAGGTTTGGATAAAACTCTGTTTGTCAAAAATGAAGGAGGAAAGATAATGGTAGCTCAAATTTATGTTGATGACATAGTGTTTGGAGGAATGTCAGATAAAATGGTTAAACATTTTTCTAACCAGATGCAAGCTGAATTTGAAATGAGCCTCATGGGAGAATTGACTTACTTCCTTGGACTGCAAGTCACACAGATGGAAGACTCAATTTTTATGTCTCAAAGCAAGTATGCAAAGAATATTGTCAAGAAGTTTGGAATGGAGAATGCTAGTCATAAAAGGACTTCTGCACCTACTCATTTAGAGTTGTCCAAAGACATAAGTGGGGCAAATATGGATCAAAGCTTGTACAGAAGCATGATAGGAAGTCTGTTATACTTAACAGCCAGCAGACCTGACATTGCTTTTGCAGTTGGAGTATGTGTAAGATACCAGGCTGAACCCAAAGTAAGTCACATCAACCAGGTGAAAAGAATTCTGAAGTATGTGAGTGGAACTTACAATTATGGCATGTTGTACTCTCATGGATGTGAACCAATTCTGTCTGGTTATTGTGATGCTGATTGGGCTAGTAGTGCTGATGATAGAAAGAGCACCTCTGGAGGATGCTTCTTTTTGGGAAATAATCTTGTCTCCTGGTTCAGCAAGAAACAAAACTGTGTGTCTCTATCTACTGCTGAAGCTGAATACATAGCATCTGGTAGCAGCTGCTCTCAAATGATCTGGATGAAACAGATGCTGACTGAGTATAATGTCACACAAGATGTCATGACATTATACTGTGACAATCTGAGTACTATTAACATTTCCAAAAATCCTATACAGCACAGCAGGACTAAGCATTTTGACATTAGACATCACTTCATCAGAGATCTTGTGGAGGAAAAGGTGATTAAGCTGGAACATGTTGCCACTGAACTAACACTGGCTGACATTTTTACCAAGGCACTTGATGCTAGTCAGTTTGAAAATTTAAGGGGCAAGCTGGGTATTTGCCAATATGAAGAGATGTAGCAATTAATTTTGCTTAAAACAATGGATGAAAGAGATATTTTAGTCAAGTCTATTCTGATTGGGCTGATAATTTGTTTCCCTCTTTCTTTCCAAAATTTTAAGAAGTGGAATAGACATACTTATATCTCCCTCTTCTCTTTTTTCTGCAACATTCTCCATTCCCTCAAAAGAAGATTTCACACACGTTGTCACTTGTTTTCTCAATCTCTCAAGATGTCTCAACAATCTGTGTCATCATCTTCATTAAAGGCAACTGCATCTTCCTCACCCTCTGACATTGAACCTAGGGCAATCGTAAACTGCATGGATGCTGATGTTCTTGAGATAACTCCACTTCGTGAAATGGAAGCTGATCCCACTAAGGTCAAGAAGCTGCGAACCAGACATGCAAGAAGATCACAAGCTTCTCCATCTGGTAAAACTTCTCAACCATCATCTTCTGTTCCTCTAGAGATAGCTAATAGGGAAGGTTCTGCTTATGTGCATCAAGCTATTGCCAGACTAGTCACTAGGATTCTTAATGAGAATCACTCTGTTCCTGGCATATCTGTACCATTGAACCAAGAAACTGCTAGCCCTAATGTATAAAGGGATCCAGATGTCACTCAGAATGTTGAGACACCTGATGACAACATTGGGAAATCTCCAGAAAAACCTGATGGTCACTAGACCCCTACTGACAAGGCTATTGAACCTCATGTCATTGATGTTGATGAAGAATTCTCTGACAATGATTTAATTTCCAATATCAACCCTAGTATAGCTATAAGGATGATGAGTAGAAAAGAGAAGCAAAATGCTGCCCAAAGCCCCTCCAAAGAGAAGGCTACTGAAGTTGTTCATGAGAAGGCGAGGCCTGAGAACAAGGCTGAGAAGACTAGAACTTCGAAAGGGAAGGGTAAGGTAAAATCTAGGGTATCTGTTGGTAGTCTCTCAAAACCCTTGAGACAACCTATAGCCAAGAAAAGAAAGGATCCTGAACCCTCTGAATCTGATGAGGAATCAGACTTTGATTTTGATGTTGAGAGCAATGTTCCAGACATTCCTCTCAGGAAGAAACCCTCTTCTAGCAAACTGCCTAAGGTTCCTGAAGTTGCCATTGACAACATCTCCTTTCACCATCCAGAAAATGCAAGCAGGTGGAAGTATGTGTTTCTGAAAAGGATTTCCTTGGAGAGGGAGCTGAACAGAAGTGCTATTGAGTGTAAGGAAGTCATGGATCTAATCAAAGTTGTTGGCCTGATGAAAACAGTGGTCAAGTTTTCCAACTGCTATGAGATTCTTGTCAAAGAATTCATAGTAAATTTGTCTGGTGGTTGTGCTGATGGAAAGTCAGCTAATTTTAAGAGTGTTTATGTGAGAGGAAGGAAGGTAAATTTCTCTCCTACTGTGATAAAAAATACCTAGGAAGGCCTGATGATGCTCAACCTGAGCTTGAAGTTATTGATAACCAGGTTTGTCAAACCATCACTGCCAAGCAAGTCAAGCACTAGCCCTTGAAAGGGAAGCTAACTGCAAGCAAGCTGAGTATGAAGTTTGCCATACTGCACAAAATTGGTGCAGCTAACTGGGTTCCCACCAACCACAAATCCACCATTTCCACAGGTTTGGGAAGATTTATCTATGTTGTTGGAACCAGAACAAACTTTGATTATGGCAACTACATCTTTGATCAAACATTGAAACATGCTAAGAGCTGTGCTATTAAAGGCCCTATTGCTTTTCCCTCTCTCCTGTGTGGTATAATCATTGATCAGTATCCTGATATCCTGGTTGAAAAAGACTCTGTGTGCAAAAGAGCCCCTGCACTTGGTTTTCACTATAAGCTGTTTCAGGGAACACATGTCCCTGACATTGTTATGACATCTGCTGAGACATCAAATGTCAAAGCTCATTCCAAGAAAACTGATGTTATAGCTGTTCTAAAAGAAACCTGCAGAGAGCTTGATGCAAGAAAAAGGACTCTTGAAGAGCTGATTGCTAGACTGGAACAGGAGGAGAATGAAGAACAAATGAGGGAAGAGGATGCTGATGAAGACCAGCATAATGCTGCTGAAAATAGTGCTTCCTCAGGGGATGACAGTACCTGAAGGTATGTGTTTGCTGAAATGATTGTTGCTGGAACTTGTTGCTGCCAAATGATACCTTCTCTTTATTTCTGTGTTTTTTTTTAATTTCCTTTTGGATGACTGTATAACTTAAAGTACAAGTATCTTTGGCCTCTTTATGGCTAAAAAGGGGGAGAAGAAATTGTGGTAATTTTGGTAGAATTAGATATTGGTAGCTGTTATTAAAAAATTCTGCTGCATTTTAATCTCTGATTGTTTAGGGGTTTTAGCCAAAATTTTACCAAATGGGGAGTTTGTAAGTGTTTGTTTGTTGGCATTATTTTTTGGTAAAACCAGAATTGCGAATGTCATGACTGATGTCATAACATTCCGGGATAAAGGTACATTCTGCAGAAAGAATGTTGTACAGGAACTACTCAGTATGAGTGATTATCATGATCATTAAGCTATGATCATATATACTGAATTCTACCAAAATCAGTGAGCAAGATACATGATGTCATAACCAATGTTAATACATCTTGTACTGATCAAGTTGTTGTGCAGATTTATTATTCTTGAGAATTTTCAGGAAACTGGTGTGCTTCTCTGAGTTGAAGAATTATTGTCCAGACCAGCTGCTCACGTGGACATTAGGTTAACCTTGCTTAACTCTAATATGTTATGAAAAAGCCCTAGACCAAGTCTTTAGGTTAACTTTAGTTAACCCTAGATATTTTTATGGAAGCCCTAAAAGAAGAATAGGCAGCTTATATATTTCTGACGAAGCCTAATGGTTAGCAGCACTTTTGACAGAAGATCAATAAGGCATTGTATAGTTGTAACTACTGTGAGCAAAGCAATTATCATTTTGATAAGTGACTTGGAGTAGGATTTGGTTGTAAGGGTTGTTTATCACTCAAAGCTTTGAAGCACAAGTGTTTGTGTCTCTTGATTAAAGCTTTGAAGCAAAATCAAGTAAGGGTTGTTTATCACTCAAAGCTTTGAAGCACAAGTGATTGTGTCTCTTGATTAAAGCTTTGAAGCAAAATCAAGTGTGTGTATTGAAGAATGTCTTCATAATCTCATTAATAAATAGATTAGTATCACTGTTGTGATTGAGGGGGAGTGAGTAGGAACTCAGGTTTAAGTTGGACTTAGATTGAAGTTGCATTGGGTAGGTCTTAAGTGAAGGAGATAAACTGGTTGGTTTATTCCTAAATTAACACCTCTTATAGTGAATTTCCTCCCTGGCTTGGTAGCCCCCAGAGTAGGTGTTGTTACACACTGAACTGGGTTAACAATTGATTGTGTTCTTTACTGTATTTTAAATTACTGTTTGGAGTGTGTACAAGTTTGTCAGATACGGTGTCATAACATTCACTGTGACATTAAGTATCTGTTGCCAGAATTTCAATAGTCATGTCCCTCGAATATAGGTGTTTTAGAAAAGACCTTGATAAAAAAACATAGTCCCTCGATGTTGCCTTCGGTAAACGATCTAGTCCCTATACGAAATTTCTAAAATGTCTCATAGGTTGCCTTCTATGACTATACAAACAACCCACGCCTATCCCTTCACATCCAACGATGGGGCTTCTTACCAAATCGATGGTAAGATAGAAACATCTAAAGGAGGAGGAAAAGAACATTAGACCTTTTGAGTAGGTAGGACGCTCGTAGTTGCTTGCTTGCTCACAACTAAAAAAATCATTTTCACACCAACACTTTCAATTAAAACATTTTCAAAAGACAAAGCACTTTGTACGCATTCTTATAGAGACGAGAATCATTACAAAGGCACTTTTCAAAATCACTTTCAAAAACATCTTCTATAAACATATCTTTGAACTATTTTCAAAACCAACACTTTGTACGCATTCTTATAGATACGAGAATCATTAAAAAGACATTTTCAAAATATTTTCAAACCCACACCACAAAGCAAATTTTCAAACAAAAGCAAGTGATCTACCAAGCAACTAAGATCCCGTAGATAACTACGGATGAAAAGGGTGCTAATACATTCCCTTTTCAAAACCTACCCCCTGAACTCAAGAAAACATCTCTAAAGGTCTTTCCTGTTCTTTTCACCCTTTCCAATTTGGATAAAAGAAAAGTCAGTGGCGACTCTTGCTAACCGCAACAACTGCGATCAAATGCAAAAACAACCAAGTCAGTTCTCCTACCGTATTAAACATATGTTGTACTACTTCCCTAGAGGATGGATCCATAACAAGTTGGTGACAAGCGACCTCAGGGTCGAGTTCGGGCATCTCCGCAGCGCTCCACACGAACAAATCAGTGTTTTCCCTTAGACAGGCTTTGAGCTACTTCCTCGCCAAGTCGGGGAGTCCAGTGACGATCTTCACATCTTTGCTTGGGTCTTTGTCGAGGGGGATGAACTCGAAGTGTCCATTAGGGACGGGTCGGAGAGGATCATGTTCTCTAATGGGGGCCTTAACTTCATCTTTGGAGAAGCGGGTGTCAAGGTCAATGAAGTCAACCCTTGGTGGAGCTTGTTGTTCTTCGACTTGAGCAGGTTTTTCCGCCGAGGGAGCGACTATTATCGAGGAGGTTTCTCTTTTTGTAGGTTGTAGCCCAGTGTCGACCATGTTTTGTCCTTTAGAGGATGCATTGAAACATCTCTGGGCAGCTGTGATGTCTCCATGGATGGTGGCAGCGCAGGCCCTCTTGGGGTAGAACTTTATCTTCAAATGTACTGTGGAGGGTACGGTGGTCAGCTTGGCCAATGTTGGTTTCCCTGAGATGTAGTTGTAGAGAGAGGGGTAGTCAATCACTAGAAAATGCACTTTAACCTGTCGGGATACGGTCTCTTCCTCGAACGTGACGAACAACTTGACATAGCCCTATGGCTGGAGGTTGAACTGTTGAATCCTTGGAGGTCGGACCCCACGTATGGTGACAGGTGGGAATTATCGAGTTGTAGGATGCAGAACAGATGGGTGTACATGACGTCGATGGAACTCCCTTCTCCGACTAGGATGTCGTTTACATCAAAGTTGGCCATTTTTGCTCTCACCAGCATAGGGATACTGGGTTTGAAGGCTCCTCCGAGCAGCCCCATGAGATAAAAGGTGATATGCTCAGATTTTCCCTTGAACTTTTCAAGGGTTACAACTTGGACTGGGGCTGCATCTATCAGCTTGCTGAATTTCCTATTTGTTGAATTCACAAAGACATCTCTAAATCCCTCTCCAGATATGGCCATGGAGGAGGGGAAATTCTCCCATCTGCTGTGGGTGAAAAAAGGCTCGTCGTCTTCAAGACCGTCGGGGATGCGGAAGTCCTTGAGCCTAGAAACAGAGAATGTGACCCGGAGGGGGCCAAATTCATTGGTCGGTCAAGCATCTTCTTCAATTTCTTTCACCTCGTGGGTATCCCGATGAGGGGTGTCATTTTTCTTGTACTTTTTGAGTCTCTCTTCCTTGATGAGAGTCTCGACGACATCTTTCAAGTGGATGCAATCTTTGATCAGGTGATCGTGGCTCCAGTGATATTGGCAGTATTTTGTCCTGTCGCCCCCGGGCTTAGAAGGAGTTGGTCGAGGGCGCCTGACCCCGCTATCTTTGAACTCAGCATTGGAGCACTCTGCAATAATCCACTTGCAGGAAACAGTCAGCAGGGTGTATTCGGTGAATCACCCAACTGGTCCTCTATGCTCACGGGAGTCGCAAGGTTTCTCTTCCCTTCTATTATCTCTTGTTCGTCGAGAAGGGCCCGCGTAATTGTGTCGCGGGATGCTGGTTAATCAGTGATTCCTCGAATCGCGGGCGTTGTTGGTGGCCTCTTTTTCTTCATAGGTCATGTAGGTCTGGGCTTTGTCGAGGAGTGTGTCAAAAGACCTATAAGGCTCAATGTAAATGGCCTTTTTGAATTCACTGCCTGAGAGGAGTCCCCTCTTGAGCAAGTACCTCTTCATACGATCAACATAGAGGACCTGAATGGCCTCGCGGTTGAATCGATCGATGTACTCTCTGAGAGTCTCATCGCTCCTCTTGATGATTGCCTTAAGGGCGACCTCAGTTTTAGGGTGCTAGCGAGATATTGTGAAGCTGCTGGCGAATTAGTTCTTCAAGCTCCTCCATGAGGTGATCGACCCCGGGGGAGGATTTTATACTAGTCCATGGTAGTTTTCCTCAATGTCATAGGAAACAACCTACATTTGATAGGGCCCCCGACATTGTGATAGTGGAGCATTGCCTCAAAGTGGTTGATGTGGTCGACAGGGTCTGTAATGCCATCATACTCCTTCAGGTGGGGAGGCTTCTCCATCCCTTTAGGAATATGGGCCTCCATGATGCCTTTGGACAGTGGACCACGAGGGTCGTCTTCATCGCTTCTTTCAGAGGAGCGAGAGGGGGACCAGTTGTAGTGAAGGTCTTTGTGTCGGTCCTGGACATGGGGAGGGTTCCGCGTCCGAGACTTATTTTCTTCGTCGCCCCTGTTCCTTTTATGTTCAGGGGATTGTCGTTCCTTGGGCTGGAATGGGGGGGGGGGGGGGAGGGGGTGACCTCGCCTCTTGATAGCTTCGAGTTGGGTCCTCTCCAATGCAAAACCTCGCCCAAATCGGCAGGGAGAAGGGATTCAGGAATTGTCCCATCTGTGACTCCACGGGGGAGATCGAGAGTGATCCCCATGTCGTCGGGGAGGAGGAGTTCATGAATTCAGTCTTCATTGCTTTTTGGAGGACCAGTGGTTTTGTTCCAGCATCATCAGGCGTTCACCCTCCGTGAAGATCATGTGGTTTGTTTGGTTGATCTTCCCAAATAAGGCTTTGGTCGTAGGATCATCATTCTCAAGAACGAGGATCTCCTGATACACAATGGCCTCGTAGTTTTGTTGGGGAGGGTTAGCTGTATCGTGCGGTTGCGACTGAGTGGAGGAGGACGTGATAAACCCGTCCCTGATGTCAAGCTCATGACCATCAACATCATTATTGTTGCTAGGGTCGGCGAAATTAATATTTTGGTCACCACAGTTAACTTCGTCGGCCATGACGCACAAAAGGTTGAGAGAGTTGCTTTGGTCTTAGGTAAAATAAAGACAGGGAAGCTGGTTTCTCACAGACGGCGCCACCGATTGTACCTAATCAGAGGGGATAGTCAAGGCCCACGAACTTTGAGTCGAGCAACGGTTGAATGTGAGGTGGGGGGGAGGGGGTACCTACAAGATACTTCGATGCCAAAGTAAGGTTCAGAGAAAATACAAGTAAAGTGTGAGAGTATGGATGAATGAATACCTGACCCTCTCAAGTGAGAGGATTTTTGTAGGTGTTTAGGTATTGGCTTGCATTTTTGGTAAATCCCAAGTGTATGTGTGAATGTCATGACTGATGTCATAACATTCTAGTTCAGTTTGTACTGACTCATTAGGTACCTTTGCAGAAAAATATTGTAATTCAAATACTGATGTTTATAAGTGTGTATCTGAGCATTTTGCAAAATGATCACATTTTGCTAAATCAGTAGACAGGTTTTCTCAGATGTCATAACAGATGTTATGACATCCTGTTATGAACTAACAGGATTGCAGGATTGGATAAGTCTGAGTTTTTTCAGGAAATAACTCAGTCCTTCCTGAACAGAATCCTGCGTTTTCTGAGGGGTAACCTAGCTCAACCCTAACCTGGTTAAATAAAGTCCTGTGACCTGGTCTTTAGGTCAAACGGAATTATCCCTAGGTTTTTGGAAACCCTAACTGAAGTTGCAGCTGCTATATATTCAACAGAGCTGCTGTTTTTCAAGGATCTCTTTTTGATTGATCAGAAGATCATTTGTAATCTGTATAGATTTGATTATTGTACTCCAAGCAATTATCATTGTGATAAGTGCATTGGAATAGGTTTCTAATTGTAAGGGTTGTGTAACACTCAAAGCTTTGAAGCAAGAGTGTTTGAATGTTCCTTGACTAAAGCTGTGAAGCAGAGTCAAGTTAGGTGTGTGCATCACTCAAAGCTGTGAAGCACGAGTGATTGTGTTGCTTGATTAAAAAGCTGTGAAGCTTAATCAAGTGTTTGTTTTTGAAGAGTGTCTTCATCAATTCTTAAGTCAAATTGGTTTATGTATCACTGCTGTGATTGAGGGGGAGTGAGTAGGAACTCAGGTTTAAGTTGTACTTAGATTGGAATTGCATTGGGTAGGTCTTAAGTGAAGGAGATAAACTGGTTGGTTTATTCCTGAATTAACATCTCTTATAGTGGATTTCCTCCCTGGCTTGGTAGCCCCCAGAGTAGGTGTTGTTGCACACTGAACAGGGTAAACAATTGACTGTGTTCTTTATTGCTTTTGTATTTACTGTCATATAGTAAGTCAGATACGGTGTCATAACATTGAACGTGACATTGAGTATCTGCAGCCAGAATTTCAATTGGCATCAGAGCAGGCACCCTGCCTGTATTACTGGGTGAGATCTAGGGATATCACTTTCTGGCACTATGGACGAAGAAGGAGTTTTTGGAAATAGACCACCCATTCTGGATGGAACTAATTATGACTACTGGAAACCTCGTATGATTGCCTTCCTAAAATCTCTGGACAAAAAGGCTTGGAGAGCTGCTGACAAAGGATGGATTCATCCCACCATAACTGAGATAGATGGGACAATCAGTCTGAAGCCTGAGGAAGATTGGAGTAAAGAAGAAGATGAGTTAGCTCTGGGAAATTCAAAAGCCTTAAATGCCTTGTTCAATGGAATTGATAGAAACATTTTCAGACTAGTACATCAATATGAACTGGCCAAGGAAGTTTGGGACACTCTCAAAACTACTCATGAGGGCACTTCCAAAGTAAAAATGTCAAGGCTTCAGATGTTGACTACCAAATTTGAGAATCTAAAAATGATGGAAGATGAAACCATTCATGAGTTTCACATGAACATCTTGGAGATTGCCAACACCTCAAGAGCACTGGGAGAAAAGATGTCAGAAGAAAAACCGGTGAGGAAGATTCTCAGATCCTTGCCTAAAAGATTTGCAATGAAGGTAACTGCCATAGAGGAAGCCCAGGACATTAGCAAGTTAAAAGTGGATGAACTTATTGGGTCTCTTCAGACTTTTGAGATGGGGATCACTAATAATGGTGACAAGAAGAACAAAAGCATAGCACTTGTATCCAACACTGATGTTGAATACAAGGAGGATGAAGAAGAAAACATATCAGAAGTTATTGCCATGCTTGGAAGACAGTTCAACAGACTCATCAAAAGAATGGACCCAAAGTCAAGGTCTAATGTTCATAACATTCCCTCTGACATTGACAGTTCCAGCAGAAGACCAAGGTCAGAAGATAAGGGAAACCAAGGCAGAGGTATTCAATGCCATGGATGTGAAGGATATGGACATATTCGAGCTGAATGTCCTACCTTTCTTAAGAAGCAAAAGAAAGGAATGACTGTTACTTGGTCTGACTATGATTCAGAAAGTAATTCTGAAGAAGAATCTGCCAAACTAGTTACTGCCCTAACTAGTGTTTGTACTTCTGAAAGTGACATCAGTGATGAAGAGGTGACTTTTGAAGAACTGGCTGATACTTACAAAGAATTGTGTATCAGAAGTACTGAAGTCTGTGTGCAGAATGAGAAACAGTCAAAACTCATCATAAAGATGGAGGCTGAAAAAAGGGCAAACCTTGAAACTATAAGTCATCTAGAAGGAAAAGTTCAATTGCTGAACTCACAACTAAACCAAATGACCAAATCTGTCAAGTTGTTGACAAATGGGACAGACAAATTGGAAGAGATCCTACAGGTTGGTCAAAATGTGGGAAATAAATCTGGTCTAGGATTTATGGAAGCAACGAAATCTGGTTCTGGTAAGCAAATGTCAAAACAGATGTCTCAACACAACTCTCGACATCAGGAACAGAAACATATGAGGAAAAGGTACCAAAGATGGAAATGTCATCATTGTGGTAGATATGGCCACATAAAGCCCTTCTGCTTCAGATTACATGGATACCCTAATCAGAACTCAGGTGTCAAACCTAAGTCTAAAAAGGTACCACATGCTCCTCAATGGAAGAAAAAGGCTACTGCACTGATAGCTCACACTTCCCTGAGGGTCTCTGCAAAGGAAGACTGGTACTTTGATAGTGGATGCTCCAGACATATGACTGGAATCAAGAACCTCCTCAATAATGTTAAGCCTCACACCACCAGTTTTGTGACCTTTGGAGATGGGGCTAAAGGTGAAATCAAAGGAGTTGGTGATTTGGACTGCCCTGGAGTTCCAAGTCTAAATGAAGTACTGCTGGTGAAAGGACTGACCGCTAATCTCATTAGTATCAGTCAACTGTGTGATCTAGGATTCAAGGTCAATTTCTCAAAATCTGAATGCCTTGTAATCAATGACAAACAAGAGATAGTAATGAGAGGAGTCAGATCCAAAGACAACTGTTACTTGTGGGAGGCTGAGAACACTAATTTCTCATCTGTGTGTTCCATTGCAAAGGAAGAAAAAGAGGTGAAACTGTGGCACCAAAAACTTGGCCATCTTCATCTAAGGGGTATGAAGAGGATTATCTCCTTGGAGGCAGTCAGAGGGATTCCAAAACTGCAAATTGATGAAGGAAGAGTTTGTGGTGAATGTCAAGTTGGTAAGCAGACGAGGATGTCACACCCAAAGTCAAGACATCTGACCACCTCTAAGGTTCTAGAACTCCTCCATATGGATCTGATGGGACCAATGCAAGTTGAGAGTCTTGGTGGTAAAAGATATGCCTATGTGGTTGTGGATGATTTTTCCAGATTCACCTGGATTAATTTCATTAGGGAAAAATCAGATGCATTTGAAGCTTTTAGAGAACTGTGCAAGAGAATTCAAAGAGAGAAGGAAGGATGTATTGTCAGAATCAGAAGTGATCATGGCAAGGAATTTGAAAACAGCAAGTTTGATGACTTTTGTGCTTCAGAAGGAATCAGTCATGAGTTTTCTTCTCCCATAACACCTCAGTAAAATAGAGTTGTGGAAAGAAAAAACAGGACCATACAAGAATCTGCCAGAGCAATGTTACATGCCAAAAGACTTCCTATGTATTTTTGGGCTGAAGCTATGAATACAGCTTGCTATGTTCATAACAGGGTCACCTTGAGAAAGGGAACCTCATCCGCCATATATGAACTCTGGAAAGGAAGAAAACCAACTGTGAAGTACTTCCATGTGTTTGGTAGCAAATGTTATATTCTGTCTGATCGTGAACAAAGAAGAAAACTGGACCCCAAAAGTGATGAAGGCATATTTCTAGGATACTCCTCAAACAGCAGAGCTTATAGAGTATTCAACTCCAGAACAAAAACCATGATGGAATCAATAAATGTTGTAATTGATGACTATCATGAAGAAATAGATGTTCCTTGTACTGTTGAGACATTCTTTGAGACTTCAACCCAACAGGATGACCTACCCAACTCCACCACAACAGAATCTGAATCAAAGGAAGCTAGCAAGATTCCTTCCATCAGAGTTCAGAAGGATCATCCAAAAGAGCTCATCATAGGAGATCCCAATAGTGGAGTCATCACAAGATCTAGAGAAATCATCTCAAACTCTTGTTTTGTGTCCAAAATAGAACCAAGAAATGTCAAGGAAGCCTTAACTGATGAATATTGGATTGGTGCAATGCAAGATGAACTGAACCAATTCAAGCAACATGAAGTTTGGGAACTGGTTCCTAGACCTGAAGGAACTAACATCATTGGGACAAAATGGATATTCAAGAACAAGTCAGATGCTGAAGGAGTTGTCACCAGAAATAAGGCAAGACTTGTTGCTCAAGGATACACCCAGGTTGAAGGGGTTGATTTTGATGAAACCTTTGCACCTGTAGCCAGATTGGAATCAATCAGACTCTTGTTGTCAATTGCTTGTCTTCTGAAGTTCAAGTTATTTCAGATGGATGTGAAAAGTGCCTTTCTAAATGGGTACTTAAATGAGGAAGCTTATGTGGAACAACCTAAAGGTTTTGTGGATCCAACCCATCCTGATCATGTCTACAAACTGAGAAAAGCTCTATATGGCCTGAAACAAGCTCCTAGAGCATGGTATGACAGGTTAACAAAGTTTCTCTCAGACAAAGGCTACAGAAAAGGAGGCTTGGACAAAACTCTCTTTGTCAAAACTGAAGGAGGGAAGTTGATGGTTGCCCAAATATATGTTGATGACATAGTGTTTGGAGGAATTTCAGAACATATGGTTAAACACTTTGCTGACCAGATGCAGGCTGAATTTGAAATGAGTCTCATGGGAGAACTAACTTATTTTCTTGGACTACAAGTCTCACAGATGGAGGACTCAATCTTCTTATCTCAAAGCAAGTATGCTAAGAATATTGTAAAGAAGTTTGGTATGGAGAATGCAAGTCACAAAAGGACTCCTGCTCCTACTCATCTAAAGCTTTCCAAAGATTCAAGTGGGGTTAAGGTGGATCAAAGTCTATACAGAAGCATGATATGAAGCTTGTTGTACTTAACTGCCAGCAGACCTGATATTGCCTTTGCAGTTGGAGTTTGTGCTAGATACCAAGCTGATCCCAAAGTCAGTCATATCAATCAAGTGAAGAGAATTTTGAAGTATGTAAGTGGTACTTACAACTATGGATTGATGTATACTCATGGCTGTGAACCAGCTCTGACTGGCTACTGTGATGCTGATTGGGCTGGTAGTGCTGCTGATAGAAAAAGCACCTCTGGAGGATGTTTCTTTTTGGGAAGTAATCTGGTTTCCTGGTTCAGCAAGAAACAGAATTGTGTGTCTCTTTCAACTGCTAAAGCTGAATACATTGCAGCTGGTAGTAGCTGCTCTCAAATGATATGGATGAAACAGATGCTCACTGAGTATAATGTCACACAAGATGTTATGACATTGTACTGTGACAAGCTGAGTACAATCAACATATCCAAGAATCCCATTCAGCATAGCAGGACCAAACATATTGACATACGACATCACTTTATCAGAGACCTTGTAGAAGAGAAGACAATCAAATTGGAACATGTTGCCACTGAGCTACAGCTGGCTGACATTTTTACCAAGGCTTTGGATGCAAACCAATTTGAAAACTTAAGGGGTAAGCTGGGTATTTGCCAACATGAGGAATTGTAGCAATTAATTTTACTTAAAACAAGGATCAAAGGACTTATGCCTGTTCTAATTGGTTTAAAATTGTATTTTCTCATTTCCTACAATTTTTTTAAGAAGTTGAATAGACACTCCCTTGCTTCCTTCCTCTCTCGTATCCTCATCAAAACCCAGTCTCTCAATCAGAAATTTCTCCTCAGTTGCTGTTGGTCCTCTAAAACTGTTAACATGTCTCAAACACCATCATCATCCAATACGACCATTTCAACCTCTTCCTCTGATCAAGATTCTGGGACAATCTCTTCTTGTCTGGACTCTGACATTCTGGAGATCTCCTCTCATAGAAAGTGGGAACTAACCCCACCAAGGTCAAAGAGTTGAGAACAAGACATGCAGGAAAACCCCAAGCTTCTGCCTCTGGTAATCCATCTCATCCTTCTTCTTCAGTTCCCCCTGAAATTGCAAATAAGGAAGGGACAGCCTATGTTAATCAAGCAATAGCAAAAATTGTTTCAAGAATTCTGAACGAGAACCACTCAGTTCCTGGCATTTCTGTTCCTCTGAACCAAGAAAGCTCAAATGCTGAAACAAATCCAGATGTCTCTAAGAATGTTGAGACATCAAACAAAGAGAAGAATGCAGACATTGCTCACAAGAAAAGAAAGAAGCCTGAATACTCTGGATCTGATGACAGTGCTTGAAGGTTGGTTGCTGATATCTGGTGGAGTTTGGAAGTGTATTCAGTTGTTCTCTGCTGCTGCTCTTATTATTTTGCTTTGGATAACTGTATCTTTGGCCCATTTGTGGCTAAAGAGGGGGAGAATATTTTGGTACTTACTTAATTAGTACTTGACATTCTATTTTTCTGCTGTCACTTATTTCTGCTGCTATCTATCTCTGATTGTTTAGGGTCTTTAGCCAAAAATCTGCCAAAGGGGGAGTTTGTAGGTGTTTAGGTATTGGCTTGCATTTTTGGTAAATCCCAAGTGTATGTGTGAATGTCATGACTGATGTCATAACATTCTAGTTCAGTTTGTACTGACTCATTAGGTACCTTTGCAGAAAAATATTGTAATTCAAATACTGATGTTTATAAGTGTGTATCTGAGCATTTTGCAAAATGATCACATTTTGCTAAATCAGTAGACAGGTTTTCTCAGATGTCATAACAGATGTTATGACATCCTGTTCTGAACTAACAGGATTGCAGGATTGGATAAGTCTGAGTTTTTTCAGGAAATAACTCAGTCCTTCCTGAACAGAATCCTGCGTTTTCTGAGGGGTAACCTAGCTCAACCCTAACCTGGTTAAATAAAGTCCTGTGACCTGGTCTTTAGGTCAAACGGAATTATCCCTAGGTTTTTGGAAACCCTAACTAAAGTTGCAGCTGCTATATATTCAACAGAGCTGCTGTTTTTCAAGGATATCTTTTTGATTGATCAGAAGATCATTTGTAATATGTATAGATTTGATTATTGTACTCCAAGCAATTATCATTGTGATAAGTGCATTGGAATAGGTTTCTAATTGTAAGGGTTGTGTAGCACTCAAAGCTTTGAAGCAAGAGTGTTTGAATGTTCCTTTACTAAAGCTGTGAAGCAGAGTCAAGTTAGGTGTGTGCATCACTCAAAGCTGTGAAGCACGAGTGATTGTGTTGCTTGATTAAAAAGCTGTGAAGCTTAATCAAGTGTTTGTTTTTGAAGAGTGTCTTCATCAATTCTTAAGTCAAATTGGTTTATGTATCACTGCTGTGATTGAGGGGGAGTGAGTAGGAACTCAGGTTTAAGTTGTACTTAGATTGGAATTGCATTGGGTAGGTCTTAAGTGAAGGAGATAAACTGGTTGGTTTATTCCTGAATTAACATCTCTTATAGTGGATTTCCTCCCTGGCTTGGTAGCCCTCAGAGTAGGTGTTGTTGCACACTGAACTGGGTAAACAATTGACGGTGTTCTTTATTGCTTTTGTATTTACTGTCATATAGTAAGTCAGATACGGTGTCATAACATTGAACGTGACATTGAGTATCTGCAGCCAGAATTTCAATTTTTATAGCCGCTAGTGCTGGGCCAAGGTCTCCAGTGTTGGGCCATGATAAGGCCCAATAATGAAGGCTTCCAGGGTTTACGGGTGTATGGGATCCAACACGTAGCCTCCTCCCTGGTTAACTGCTCCGAGAAAATAGGAAAGTTGGACCTTTTATACTCGAAGCGCAGGATGATGGAGTTATGGAAACATGTAAGTCATGTTCCTCTAGTGGACACATGGGGAAAAACCCAACGGTCCTTGGTTTGGGCTGCATGTTTTTGGCCCTTTGTAGAGGCACTAGATTAGGCCTCTCTTAAATAATCGGCCGAACGTCAACTGATAATGAAATCAATGAAGTTTCCATCGAACATTTTTTATCCCACGGGAAGGGAAAGGTAAACATCGAGTAAACCTGAAAAGCGTGAAATCACGATCAAACAACCGAGAGATCGGGTAAGGGGGTCTGTTATGCGAGGGCAAGGTATTAGCACCCCACACGCCCGTAGTACTCTACGGTATCCACTCATGTTATTCTAATCTAATGGGTGTGGTCAAAGTCTATGTCTAAGGTTTTAAGTAAAAAAGAAAGAGGAAATGTATGCAAAAAAAGAGAAAACAATGGAGGGAAAATAAAGTTGTGCTCGTTTGGGCCCTACCCTAATGTCTACGTATCTCTTTTAAGGAATCAAAGCAGTCGTAGTTCGGCTCATTTGTTTTGGTGGATTTGTGTTTTTTAGTTGAACAATGTTAAATTCAATCATTCCACCATTGCTCGACCTTTGGAGACTTACGACTTGTAGTGGAAAGGAACTAACATGCTCTTTTGAAAAAAATTGAAAGAAAAGGGGCCCGAAGGCGCAAAAGAGTTTGCATTGGTTAATGTTCTTTACCTTAAAAAAAGGATTTGAAAGTTATTAGATGTCTTATGTATTTTCCAAGAAAAGAGTTTTAGTCTTAATGCAAGGATGCAAAAGAAAGAAAAAAAACATCTCAAGGAGACTATCCTAAATCTATCCCTAAGGTTATCCTACAATGATTGATCCTAAGGTTGAGCTTTGAAAGGGAAATATCTACCCTACATTAGTATGCATGGATACCTATTCTAAGGTCTAGCTCGAATCAGGAAAGAAACAAGCACATCTTAAGGGAGCATGGTATATACAAACAAGTGCTTTGACAGAAGCACGCAACTGGGGTATACTGACTCAGGGTATGAGGGTATGAAGAGAAAATGTTTTAGCTAAGAGGAGCGGATCACTCGAAGAAAACAAGCGGGAGACTGAGATGAAATAAAAAAAGAAAAGCATTACTTTAGCTAAGGGGAGCGGATCACCCGAAGCAAACAAGCGGGTAGCGAAGTGTTAGCAATATCCATTATGAACTCCTGACAAAGTGTTAGGGTTTGATTGCAAAACCCTTTTCCACTTGACCAACTCGATACATATGATCTGCATAAATCCAAAGCATCGATGTATAACATGAGCTAAGGATGACACATATGAAATGCGAGGTTCGATTGCGAACCCTTTTTGCTCGCCTCCTTTTGAGGACTTATTGGGGTGGGGGAATATGCAGGCACAAATGTAAACACACCTGCAGAATACCTACTTCAAAGGTAGGATTTTAAATAAACACAAGTAGCACACATAATGCACATAATGCTGAATTTCCCTAAACGGTTCTTTAAATAAACCAGAGGGATTCCTGACATGATCAGCAACAGAGATCTCCGTCATACATCTATATTCCTACTTCTCATGGCAAGGAAAGTGGTAAAAACCCTACTTGACATGATCTCTAGAAAGCAATAAAACGCGAAAAGGAAAATAGAAGGGAAATATACCAAACGGATAAAAATTCGCAGACGGTGAGCAATAGCAAAGAATCCCAAAAAACTTTGTGAGCTGCTATCACCAATAAACAAAATACCATCAGCCTAAGCATCAAAGTATCAACAAATCAAGATCGGAATGTGTAACGAGATATCAGAATATCAAAATAGACCTGCATGAAACATAATCCATACAGTATATGACAATCACATGGCGGAATATGTAGCAGACACATCCGTGTGATGCCAAAGTACATGCACGGAGTATAATTCATACAATATATGAAACGACAATCCCACAGTGGAATGTGTAGCGGACACATCCGTGTGAGGCCAGGTGTAATATGGTGGGAGAATTGACTTTTTTGGTTCTATCCAGATGTGCGGATAGCTAGAATCGCCATCGACTTTTATTTTATCCAATAAGGGAAGGGTGAAAAGAACAGAAAAGACCTTGATAGATTTTGAGTTCGGGGGGTAAGTTATGAAAAGGGAAGTGTTAGCACCCTTTTCATCCGTAGTTATCCATGGGGTCTTAATTGCTAGCTCACTTTTGAAATTTTCTTTGTGTGCGTGATTTGAAAATATTTTGAAAAGTCAATGTAAGGCTAACTTTGTAATGATTCTTGTATTAGTCTTCAAGAATGCATACAAAGTGTTTGAAAATATTCTGTTTGAAAAGTGTGATGTGTAAAAATGTTTTGTTTGTGAAAAATTGTGAGCAAGCAATTAAAAGTTCCTTACCCACTAAAGGTCGTTCTTATTATTTTCCTCCTCCTTTAGAGATAGTGCTATCTATACCATTAGTCGATAAGTAGCCCAATCTACTGGATGTGAAGGGACATGCGAAGGGTCATCGAATGGTTATTGAAGGAAACACGTAAAGATACTTTAGCAATTGTATCAGAGGGACTAGATTATTTTTCATAGGCAACATCGAAGGGTAATCCATGATCTTTATTCGAGGGTATTTTTCTAAAGGATCCCCACTTTCGAGGGACATGACCATTATTTTCGATGGCAACCAAGAGAGGTTACCCTAGAGGTGTGAGTGTGAAAAGTGTGTTCAGTTCAGTTATTTATCTTATACTAGGGCTTTCTATCGATTGATTTTAGTCTTTCCATACAAACCCTAATTATTAGCAGTCAAATATATACATAAAATTAAAGGCGTGGAAAGTAAACCCTATGTTATTACAAGGCTTTGGGGCAGTTACATAAAAAATGCGGAAAAGTAAAGTGCAAAATTTAAACCTAAGCTATTATATCCTATGAGAAGTTACAAAAAAAAAAGTTGTGTGACCTATACCATTTCTCTAAGAAAAATAAATAGCAAAAGAAATAAGAAAATGTTAGAAAAATGTTTGAATGTTATTTGTATTTTTTATGAAAAAATAATTTGAATGATAATAATAATTAAAACCTAAATCTTAATTGGTTTTAATGTTTAAGAAAAAAATATTAATTAATTAGGAAAGTTAAATATTAGTTATGAAAAACCTAATCCTAATTTATTAGTAAAAAGGTTAGTTTGATGATTAATTAAAAGAAATTAGGTTTAGGATTAGAAAAATCAAGGAAGTTAGGTTAAATAAAAAAAAGGGTAAAACTGCATAGGGTGGATGTTGAACCCACGCCCTCCTACTTCACAACTGCACTGCTTGCCACTAGGCCAAGCACTCATTTATGTTTGGAAATAGGTGCTGCATGATATATAGGAAAACTGCATAAATTATGAAAAATAACAAAAAAATATTGTGAAGCGCAAGGATCAAACCCACACCCTTACGTTCATAAACCTTCGCCTTGACCAGCGGTGCTATGCTCTCATTCGTTTATCAAATGAAACAAGTTAAATATATTATAAAACGAGTGTACCGGAGAGGCGCCAGAGCCCTAGTTCCAGTCGTCTTCTCCGGTGAGGTCATTTTTGTAACATGCAAAACAACAAACGTTATTAAACAAGAATGACCTTACCCCCATAAATTGACCTCTACGAATCCAATGGTGACCTTAGTTTTTTGCTAATTTATCCTGCACAAAGAGATACGATGAAAATAAAGTAAATCAGTGTAACAATGGTGATGAGGTGTTCTGGCATTATGGGCCTCATGCAAGGGGTCGATCCTGTACTATTTCATCTCAGGAACACGTTAGAATTGTTAGTTTCAATCAAAGCATTGTAAAAATCAAAATATGAAATTCACAAAAATATAAAAACTGGCCATGCTTGGAATGCTCGTTTTAGAAACTTTTGATCATCAAGAATGATCCCAACTTACTCTACGACACCTCAGGAATCGATTGTGATGATTGCTTGGCCTTGAGGATGGATGGAAGTTGATTTCTGGTTTTCCCTATTTTTTGACAAAATTGGAGATTTTGAGAGGGTGTTTTTGAGCAGCTTTTCTTTGTTCTTCTTTTGTCTGAATATGAGGAGTATATATAGGAGAATAGATTAGGTTAAGGCATGGGCTTAGACCTTGTACAACATATCTTTGATTTTGTTTGAAAATAGATTGGAAAAAGATAAAACCATGAAGATTTGTTTTGCAAATAGGCTCACACGGTTTACAATGTGACCTTGGGCCTCCAAAAGATTTGAATCAAAAGCCTTTTATGCTTTATACCTCCACTTAATATTTATTTGATTTAATTTTGAATTTAAATAGATAAAAATCAAAATAAATAAAATTAAAATTAAAATTATGCATGAATGGACTTAGAGGTTGATTATGAGGTTAAGAACACGTTTGGACTTTAAAAGATAATCCCATTATCCCAAAAGTTCAAGTTTGCTCAATTTGGATTTCATACATTTTCTCAAAATTTCTCAACTTGCACAAATCATAACTCTCTCAATTTGTCATATGAAGACGATCTTGGACTTTTTGGAAAGCTCAAGATGTCTCCTTCAACCCTAATGTTGGTCATTTTTCATTTGAATATTTTAACTTGATGTAAATTGCTTTGACAAAAAGTGTCTTTTTTATTGACTTTTAAAATGACCTGTAATGTTTTGGCTCATATCTCTCAAATGAAGCATTTTTGGCCTTGAGCTTAGAGAGAAAAAGTTGTAGAGAATTGAATTTCCATTAATATAGTATTTGGTTGCGAATTTTTTGATGAAGCATGTGAAAGTTATGCTTGGTCAAAGTTCAGTTGACTTCTCCTAAAGAAAACCCTAATTTAGCAACTTTTGACTTTTGATGAATCTTGAGTTTTCTTGATGAATCATGATCAACCCTTGATCAAATGATGAATGTGAGCTTAAAATGTTAATGTTGACCAAAAATCTTGATGTTTGGCTGTATGTTGACCATAATTGACTTTTTGTCCAATATAGTTGATTTTCAATCACCTGACTAATTGACTGAGCAAACTTGTACTTCAAGGCTTGAGACTTGGTATGAAGACTCTTTGAAGCATATAAGGAACCATGAAACTCACTTGAGGCATTAGAAGTCCAATTTTTCTGGAGAAAACCAAAACCCTAATTGTAGGTCACTACTTAGGAGGAGGGTTCATCTGATCAATTCTTGAACAGTCTTGAATACTTGAGAACCTTAGAAGCAATGAGAAGATGTCTTGAACCAACTTGTCTTAAAAATGGGAGGGAACATTTTAGCGTACAACAACTTCCCCTATTCAATCTTCTTAAACTTGAAGATTTATATTGGCATACCCGTCATTCGGGATCTGAAGGTAGAAGAGGATTGAACACTTAAATGCCAACAAATTTGCACTCACATGTGCACGAAGTAACACTGTTGATTAATTATACAACTTGAATGGGCTTAAAGATGCCATTTGGAAAAGATGATAAGACACCACTGGAGATGGGATTATAGATGCCATCCAAAGTAACTATTGATAGGAGTATCAGAATGAGTCTACGCCCGTCTGTATCCGAAGAATGCTTTTCAGAAAAATTCTGAAGGAAAATGCTTTTCAAAATGAAGCCCTGAAGGATATGCTTTTCAGAATTCAGTCTGGAGGAGAATGCTTTTCAGAACGAAGGCCCTGAAGGAAGTGCTTTTCAGAATTCAGTCTCTAAAGGAGAATTCTTTTCAGAACGAAGGCCTTAAAGGAGATGTTTTTCAAAATAAACCTCTGAAGGAAATGCTCGCCAGAATTCAGTCTATGGGGAATGCTTTTCAGAATAAACTTCTGAAGGGGAATTCTTTTCAGAATCCGGTCTCTGAAGGGGAAATTATTTTCATAATGAAGGCTCTGAAGGCGTTGCTTTTCAGAATAAACTTTTGAAGGGAGATGCTTTTCAGAAGTCGATCTTTGTAGGGGAAATGCTTTTCAGAATAAACCTATGAAGGAGAATGCTTTTCAAAATGAAGCCCTAAATGAGATGATTTTTAGAATAAATATCTGAAGGAAATGCTCTCCAGAATTCAGTCTCTGGGGGGGAAATGCTTTTCAGAATAAAGGCCCTGAAGGAATTGCTTTTCAGAATAAACTTCTGAAGGGAGATGATTTTCAGAATTTAGTCTCTGAAGGAGTTGCTTTTCAGAATAAACTTCTGAAGGGAGATGCTTTTCAGAATTCAGTCTCTGAAGGAGATTCTTTTCAGAATTCAGTCTCTGAAGGGGAAATGCTTTTCAGAACGAAGGCCTTGAAGGAGTTGCTTTTTAGAATAAGCTTCTGAAGGAGAATGTTGATTATGTAAATAGTCGCCCCGTCCTGTTTCGGGAATTGATCTATATACTGTCTATAAACTGCTGGTAATATTTGTCTATTTGCAAACTTAACCTGAAAAGACAAAGTTAGTTCTGTGCAATGTCATGATGTATGTAATGCATTTTGTAATGATGCTCTCAAAATAAATGAGGAGAGTATATGTGTTTTCTATGCATATGTTATGATATTTGTGAATGATCCATGGATGAAATATGTTATTGGAATGTATTGATATCTTCCGTATAATAATGTCTGGATGGAAAATAAATCCCATATTGTTGTTAGGGATGAAGATAGTCATTCTTCAACTTTGTTTAGAACTCATCTACTGGGGATTTCTGCTTTCTATTTGAGGATATTTCGCTGGGAATCTTTGACTTTTTCTTGGGGATAGAAGCATTCAAGGAGAGTTGGTCGTTCGTCGTTCTTTTGAAGGATTTGATCTTTATGTATCCTGACTAGGGATAAAAGAGATGAAACTCCTCTGATGTGTTGTTTAACCATGTTTCCGATATGAATATTGACTCTTCTGGGGAGGATAACCTTGGATGATATATGGTCGGAGAAGAGAATCTTGTCGGGGAACTCGTAATATTGGAGAAATAAATTCCGTTGGGGAAATAAACTCTATAGACCGCGATGAGGAGATAAACTCTAACGGGGATTAGGTTTTGAAAATAGTTCTGAGGTGATTGCTCTATGGGAATTTATGGTCAACTTTGAACATTATCCTGACTCTTATAGTCTTTAGTAAATGCTAATCATGTTTTCATGCATATATTTGTAAACAATATTCATATTCAAATTCATATGTTCATTCAATATAATCACTGGATGTTTTTTCAGACAAAACAAAGAAAGTAAAAACAATTTTGAATTAGAAATCAATTGCATTGATTTAGAAAATTTTCCTATAAATAGACAGTTTTATAGAAGGAGACAGAAATCCTAGTAAGATGAAATCATCGTAAAAGAAAAAGTGGTACAAAGAAAAACAAAGAAAAACAACTATGTGAAATGATCCCATCGAGTTTCAACTCTGCTATTGCCCCTATGTCTTCAAGCATCTCATCCCTCGTTGTTGGAAAAAGTTGATTGAATCGATCTGTACCATTTGAACTTGACGTTAGTGATTATGCTGGCCGTAATTAGATGAGTGATCCAACAAGACATAGTCGTATGCTTTAATCCATAACTTTTACCTAGACGCCTTTCAGGTTTTCAGTCCACAGGGATATCCTTTTTTTCCCAAGCTGCCTTTTCAGGTTTTCTATTTACCGGATGTACTATATATATATATATATATATATATATATATATATATATATATATATATATATATATATATATATATATATATATATATATATATATATATATATATATATATATATATATATATATATATATATATATATATATATATCCCTAATTTCCCCCCGAACCCTTTTGGTTCGTCAGGATGCCCTTATTTTTGCCTAGGACAGTCAACCTAGTGGGTCTCTTTTACGGGTAGTATTTTTTAACTATGTATGCGTTCACAGGGTATGAGAAATATTCATCGTCCATGGTGGTAAGTATCATAACACCGCCAGAAAATAACTTCTTGATCAAAAAATGCCCTTCGTATGTGGGAGTCCATTTTCCCCTGGGATCTCCTTGTGGTAGGATAATGTGTTTTATTACCAAATCACCAGTCTGGTACACCTGTTGTTTGACTTTCTTATTGAAGGCCTTGATCATGCACTTCTGATACACCTGACCATGATAAACAACCGCAAGCCCTTTTTCATCAATAAAATTTATCAGGTCGAGTCTAGTGTAAATCCACTCATCTTTATCCAAACCTTCATCTTTCATAATTCTTAGGGAAGGAATCTGGACTTTGACAGGTAGGACAACCTCTATACTGTATACTAGAGAGAACGAGGTTGCCCCAGTTGATGTATGCACTGAAGTGCGATAACCATGAAGGAAAAATGGTAACATCTCATGTCAATCTTTGTATGTCACCATCATCTTCTGCAAAATCTTCTTAATATTCTTGTTGGCGGCTTCCACCGCGCCATTCATCTTTGGTCGATATGGAGAATAATTATGGTGCTTAATCTTAAACTTCATGCAGAGTTCCGTGATCATAGTATTGTTAAGATTGGGACCATTATCCGTGATGATCCTTTCATGTATGCCATATCAACGAATAAGGTTATGCTTAATGAACCGGGCCACAACATTCTTGGTAACAGAGGCAAACGAGGCTGCTTTAAACCACTTCGTGAAATAATCAATAGCGACCAGGATGAAACAATGTCCATTAGAAGCGGTAGGCTTAATCTCTCCAATCATATCAATGCCCCACATCACAAACGGTAAAGGAGCAGTCAAGATATTCAAGGGGACCAGAGGCACATGTATTTTATTAGCATAAATCTGGAATTTGTGACAAGTTCTAGAATGATGGTGGCAATCGATTTCCATGGTAGACTAATAATAACCCGCTCTCAGAATTTTCTTAGCCATTGTATGCCCACCGAAGTGAGTACCAAAGACTCCTTCATGCATATCTTCCATAATTTTCTCAGCTTCCTTCTTGTCTGCACAACAAAGCAAAGTCGAATCTAGTTGTGCTTGTACAAGACTCCCTTACTTAGAAAGAACTTAGCAGAGAACCTCCATAGAAATTTCTTATCATTAATAGATGCCCCTTCAGGATAATCTTGAGTCTCGAGGTATCTTTTTACTTCGTGGTACCAAGGCTTGTCCTCTACTCCATCAGTATCAACTTCGTAGAAATGTGCCGGTTCATCTAGTCTTCAATGATAATTCGAGGAGCTTCATTATCCCATCTGACTTTGAACATAGATGACATGGTAGCTAGTGCGTCTTCCAATTGATTCTCTTCTCGGGGAATATGTTCAAAAGTGATTTCTTCGAAGTATAGAATTAATGTTAACACATGCTCCCGATAAGGAATGATATTTGGATGCTTCGGATCCCATTCTCCCTTAATCTGACTATTACTAGAGCCGAGTCCCCAAATACATTTAAGAATTTGATTCTCATATCAATAGCAGCCTTGATACCCATGATGCATGCTTCGTATTCGGCCAAGTTATTAGTACAGTTAAAACATAATATGGCGGTGAAGGGTATATAGAAACCCTTGGGAGAGACAATCACAACACCAATCCCATTAACAAGCGCGTTGGAAGCTCCATCAAAAACCTTAGTCCATCGGGATCTCGGCTCAGGTTCTTCATACGGTCCTGGTTCTTCATAATCTGTAACTAGCATAATATTCTCATTCGGAAACTCAAAATTCATAGTATGATAGTCATCTATAGCCTGATGAACCAAATGATCCGCCAATACACTTCCTTTGATCGCATTCTATGTAGTATAATGAATGTCGTATTCTGTCAAGACCATTTTCCATCTTTCTATTCTTCCGGAGAGAGCGGGTTTCTCGAATATGTATTTTATCAGATCCATCTTAAAGATCAACATGGTAGTATAAGTTAACATATATTGTCTTAGTCGGTGAGCATCCCATGCTAAAGCACAACAAGTTTTCTCGAGCAGTGCGTATCTTGTTTCACAGTTGGTAAATGTTTTGCTAAGGTAGTTGTAATACGGTGGGAGAACTAACTTAGTTTTGCGTTTTATCGCAAATGTGCAGATAGCAAGAGTCGCCACAGAATTTTCTTTTATCCAATAAGGAAAGGGTGAAAATAACAGGAAATACCTTTTTCGATTTTGAGTTCGGGGGGCAAGTTATGAAAAGGGAAGGTGTTAGCACCCTTTTCATCCGTAGTTATCTACGGGCTCTTAATCGCTTAGCTCACTTTGTTTTTGAAAATGCTTTATGTGTGTGTTTGAAAATATTTTGAAAAAATGCCCAAGTACGGCAACTTTGTAATGATTCTTGTATCAGTTAAGAATGCGTACAAAGTGTTATTTTGAAAATATTTCAGAGAAAAAAGTGTTTGTGAAGAGATGTTTTGAAAAAGGGCGAGCAAGCGATTAATAATATTATACCCTTACTCATGGTCTTTCGTGTTATTTTCCTCCTCCTTTAGATAATGCTATCCTACCATTAGTTATTAGGAAGCCCTATCGTTGGATGTGAAGGGACAGGTGTGGGTCGTCGTTATGGTCATAGAAGGCAACATATAGGGATACCTTAGAAGTTCGAAGGGACTATTATCATATATTCATAGGCAATATCAAGGGACAAGATCATTTATCGTAGGCAACTTGAGGGACATCGCGGGACTATGATCTTTATGATAATTTTAACCGAGGGTCTATGCTAAGGGTATCCCTACGTTCGAAGGACATGACCATTTTTATTCGAAGGCGACAAGTGAAGTTACCCTAGAGGTGCAAGTGTGCAAACGATTCAGTTCAGTTCATTTATCTTGTATTTAGGGTTAGCTATGGTTGCTTTTAGATCTTTCCATACAAACCTAGTTACTACACAATAATAAGGAAAATGGTAAATGCAAAAAGTAAAGGTGCGGAAAGTAAACCTAAACTATTATAGAGCTTCACGAGTGGGGGTACAAAACCATAAAATTGGGAAAAAGAAAGTAAACCCTAATTAAAACTATTACATACTGTAGCAGTTACATAATCGAAAAATAATGCGAAAATAATACCCGAAGCGGTAAAATAAAGGGAAAAAGAAAATTATTTTATGATTTTGATAAAAAAAATGATTTGATGATTAATCTAAAAAACCCTAATTAGTTTTAATTAATTAATTAAAAAACCATAGGTTTATTTTAATTAATTAAACCCTAAAAAACTAAGTTAATAATAAATAATAAAAACAAGTCAATTAATTTAATTAATTAAAAAAAGAAAAATTAATTTAATTAACTTAATTAAAAAACCTAAGTCTAGATTAATGTTAATTTTAAAAAAGGCTAATTAAATTATGTTAAAAAAAGTTAAAGCAAAATAAAAAAAATTAAGATTGGGCCTGAAAGTAGAAAATCTTGGGGTATGAGGAAAGAAATTCACTAGGCCCAAAACTGCAAGCCCAACACGCCTGTAATGGATCCAATGTGGCTTCCAAAGAAGGTTCACCATTGTCCAGCAAATCTGAGGCGTCAGATATGAGCTTATAGAGATCTGATGGTGATGAGATAAAGTGCCCAATGGACGCACGAAGATTGGCTACGCTGGATCTGCAATAGAATAAAGATGTGAAAACAAAATATCAGGGGCAGGGATCGGACCCGTGCCCTAGTGCAATAATGCTCTAACATACGCGCTTCTACGGCTGGGGCGACTTTACATCCGTTAGTTAAAACACAAACATATCATTAAATAATAAGACTGCATTTATATTTGAATTAACAAAAACACATCATCGTCAGTGGGGCCCTTCATGAAAGGGTTAGCCAATTAGAATGTCCCAAAATGCCACGCCTGTCTCTGACCATTCAGCGCCACCGAGAGTGGCTGAAACAACCGTCTTCTCTAATGGGTTGATTTTTGAAACCTGCAAAATCAAGAGAATCAAAACAACACAAGTACCCTACCCCCTAATCCGACCCTCCTGAATCCAAATATGAGCTTAGTTTTGGCTATAAGTCCCTGTAGATTGAGTTTCAAAGAAATCTGTTCTCGATGCCCTAACAATGGAAATCATGTATTCTTGCGTCAAAGCTTGCAAAAAGTGGTTCTAAACAACCACAAACATCATCATGAAAATGTATATATGCATTAATTCAATGTAAATCGCTTGGTTTAAAAGTTTGGTTTCATGAAACTTTACCCAACCGACGTGTTTGAAAGAGGGAGTTCTGGCGTGCTTTAGGCTTAAGCAAGGGTATAGATTGCCTCCTGGAAACTTCAGGAACGCGTTTGGATGCTTGGAATTGATTAACAAGGGCTGGAGATGAACGTTTGACTTTGCCCTAATTCTTTGAAAATTTGATAATTCCGCTAGGGGTTTTTGAGGCAGCTTTCACGTGTGTTTTGCATCTGATGTTGTTAGGTATATATAGGACATGAGATTAGGTTAACAAAAGTGGGAGTAATCATGCATGATCATGAGAAAAAGATTTGATTTAGAATTATGAGAAACTTGCTATTTTTGGATTAATCTTGCACCAATTAGACTTGCACGAATTTGACAGCTTGCACATGTAATCCTGGGCCTCCAGCATGACTGAAATCAAAAGCCTTGTGCCTTAGTCCATTATCTTTATATTTATTTGATTTATTTTGAGTTTAATTGAATAAAAAAATAGAAGATAATGCATGAATGGACTTATAGGTCCTTAAACATGTCATGAACACGTTTGGATCTGAAAACTTAGGCCCAAAAGTCCAAAATTACAATTTTGCTCAATTTGAACTTCATGCATTTGCTCAAAATTTCCCAACTTGCAATGGCCATAACTCTCTCAATTTTCATCTTCTGAAAATGATCTTGGACTTTTTGGAAATCTCAATATGTCCTTTACAATCTCTATGTTAATTATTTTTGCATTTGAAGACTTTATCTTGATGTAAGTTACCATGATAAAAAGTGTCTTTTTGTTGACTTTTGAAATGACCTATAATGTTTTGGCCTATACCTCTCAAATGAAGCATTTTTTAGACTTTAGCTTAATGATACAAAGATGTAGAGAATTGAATTTCCTTCAAAATGTGCTTTGGTTGGGGAAAAGTTGATGAAACATTTGAAAGTTAGGCTTGGTCAAAGTTCTGTTGACTTCTCCTAAGGAAACCATAATTTGGCAACTTTTGACTTTTGATGATTTGAGGTCTTTTATTGAGGAATTGTGATCAACCTTTGATCAAATTATGGATATGACTTCAAAATGTTGATGTTGACAAAAAATATTGAAGTTTGACTATATGTTGAGTACAATTGATTTTTTACCCAATATAGTTGATTTTCAGTCATCAGAGCCATTGATTGAGCAAACTTGTGATGCAAGGCATGAAACTTTATATGAGAATCCTTAGGGACATATGAAGAACCATGAAAACCACTTGAGACCTTGGAAACCTAATCTTCCTTTAGAAATACAAAACCCTAGTTGTGAGTCCATTGCTTAGGAGGAGAGTTTGTCTGATCAATTCTTAGGCAAACTTGAGCAAATGAGGACCTTAGGAGAATGTCTTGAAGAAAAAAGGGAGGTAATATTTCGGGGTACAACAACTGCCCCTGTTCAATATTCTTAAACCTGAAGAGTTATATTGGCATGTCCTCCATTCATGACTTGAAGGTAGAAGATGAATGAACACTTTAGTGCTCATAAATTTGCACTCGCATTTGCAAGAGGCAACGCTGTTGGTTGATAATATTGCTTGAATGGGCTTAAAGATGCCACTCGGAGAGGTGACGAAACGTCATCGGAGATGGGCATGTAGATGCCATTCAAAGTAACTATTGATAGAGGCATTAAAAGGAGTCTACACTTGACTTCATCTGAAAATGCTTTCTAGAATGAACCTCTGGGGAAGATGCTTTTCAGAATGATACTCTGAAGGAGAATGCTTTTCAGAATTCAGTATCTGAAGGAAGTGTTTGTCATGTAGATAGTCACCTCGTCCTGTTTAGGGAATTGATCTACAATCTGTTTTTGTTGGTAAGCCCTTTCTATTTCGGGAGTTCATACCACCTGGTGATAAAGATAGTCGCCCCATCATGTTTCTAGAATTGATTTTCACCTGGTCATAAAGATATAAAAATAGTTTCCCCATCCTGTTTCGGGAGTTAATCTTTGCTTTGTTGTATAGATAGTTTCCCCGTACTGTTTTGGGAGTTAATCTTCAACCTGTTCATGTATATAGTCACCCCGTCCTATTTCGGGAATTGATCTACAATTTTCTTTCACAGATAGTTGTCATGTCTTGTTTCAGGAATTAATCTGCGTTTGATCATCCAGATAGTTGTCTTGTTTCAGGAATTAACCTAGGACCTTCTTTGTTGTCTGTAGAGATAGTTTCCCCGTTTTGTTTCGGGAATTAATCTCTGACTTAGTCACATAGATAGTTGCCTTGTCTTATTTCAGGAATTAATCTGCAATTTGTTTGAAAATTATTGATGATATTCGTCTGTTTCTAGACTTTACTTGAAAAGATAAAGGGTTAGTTATATGCAATGTCATGATGTATGAAATGTGTTATGTAATGATGTTCTCAAAGTAAACGAGAGTTCTATATGTGTTTCGTATGCATATGCTATGATGTTTGTAAATGATGTATGAATGTGAAATGTCGTTGAAGCGTATTAGTAGTGTTGTATAACATATTTGACTGAGGAAAATAAATCCATGACTACCGTTGGGGATGAAGAATATGCGTAATCTTCAATCTTGTCTAGAATGTCTCCGCTGGGAATTCTTGCTTTCTATTTGAGAAACTCCGTTGGGGAATTTGATTTCTACTTGGGGAAAAAGTTCAAGAACGTTGGTCGTTCATTGCTATACTGGGGAATTTAATTCCTATGTACCCTGACTAGGGATAAAAGAGATAGATAATCTCCCAGGATGTTGTCTGACTGAGTTTCTAATATGGATGTTGACTCGTCTGGGGAGGATAAAGTTAACTGGTATCGAGTCTGATTTCAAATTTCGTAGCAACTCTCTGGGGATGACAATCTGGACTACCCTTCGCTGGAGAGATAAATTTTTCTGGTGATTTGTAGTAGTCAAAGTGATAGACTCCAGCTGGGGAGACTGGATTCGGCTGGAGATATAAACCCTATTGAGGAAATAAACCTGCTGGAGGAATATATTCTGTTAAGGAAATGAACCCTGCTGGAGAAGAGAATTCTGCAGGGAGATAAACTCAGCCGGGGAAGAGGATGTCTATGAACTATGCTGATGATATAAACTCTGATGGGGACTGGGACTTTGTTGGTTGGCGACATTGTCGGGGAAAAGATCATACTCCTTTGTCCGCTAGGGGGATCTGCTGGTGAGTATGATTAAGGTATTTGAGACTTGTGGGGAATGTATCTTTGTTGAAGATGAGATTGTGAGGATGACTCCGCGGGGGATGATCTTATGGGAACTGCTCTGTGGGGAGACTTCACTGGGGATTTTTCTATGGTGATTTATGGATGAATGGAACTGTTGTACCCCAAAATTTTCCCTCCTTTGTCTCAAGAAATTTTTTCACAAGGATTTTCAAAAGGGCAAGTTTTCACAAGTACAATTCGATTTTTGGCTTCCAGGCATCAAATTAAAGAAGAGCAAGTTTTCCTTGATTCATAAGCTTCAATTGGGTATCTAAAGTCCTTCGAGAAAGCTTTGTTTCACAAGCTTCGATTGGGCATTTGGCCTCCTTCAGTGCAAGCTTGGTTCACAAGCTTCGATTAAGCATTTGGCCTCCTTCGATGCAAGCTTGTTTCACAAGCTTCGATTGGGCATTTGGCCTCCTTTGATGCAAGCTTGGTTCACAAGCTTCGATTGAGCATTTGGCCTCCTTCGATGCAAGCTTAGTTCACAAGCTTCGATTGAGCACTCGGCCCCCTTCGATCAAGTTTAATTCACAAAGCTTCGACTGAGTGTTGGCTGCTTCAGGCTTGCTTTCGATTCACTAGGAAGATACTTCCTTCGTGTATGGTTCAATTCACTGGGCAATGGCCTCATTTGTGCCTGCTTTGACCCACAAAGCAATGGCCTCTCTCATGATAAGCATCCAAAATGCATTGGCTTCCTTTGTGCTAGCTTCGACTGGGCAAATGGCTCCCTTTGAAATAGTTTGCTTTGATTCACAAGCAGTAGCCTCCTGCAGGTTTGTTTTGATTCACAAAGCAGTGGCCTCTTGCATGCAAGCTTCGATTGAGCATTGGCCTCATACGTGTCTTCTTTGATCCATAAGACAAGTTCCTCCTCTGTGCTTGCTTTCGACGCACAAGGCAAAGGATTCCTCTTCATGCTTACCTTTGATTCACAAGGCAAGAACTTTTTTCATGTGTGCTTCGACTAACAAAATAGTGGCTTCCCTCATGCTAGCTTTGACTCCACCTCTAAACCCTTCAACACACAGTTTTCTACACTTTGACACATAATATGGTCCATTCATAGAAACATTCCAAAGGTCCATTCAAAGAAACATACAAGTGGTGCCTTCTGTTGTACCCCAATTTTTGCCCCTAAGATCCCTTCATCATACCACATTGTTTCAATAACCACAAAATCACATTAGGATGTTTGGTTCTTCTCCCTATCTTTAGCCTTGCTCTTTGAGGAGTTACCAAGCACCTTGACTTGTTTTCTTTGGTGATCATGGATATTTTTGCTTTGATTTTCTCTCTAAATTAACAAAGTACAATATTGGTTTGTCTTGCTTGTTGATAATGTAGGTAAAGGCAATAAGGTTTAGCAAGTTGCATCATGGGTTCATGAGTATATTTCCATGCCCAAGTCAAAAGCTTGAGAGATACAAACCTCCCCATTGAAGTTGTTTTGAAGTTGGTATGGAAGTAGTCTTGGTGGCCATGAGTCCTCATCATCATCCTCAACAAATTCTATTCATAAAGGAAGAATATTGGCACAAAAAGTTTGTTCAAACTTGGCAAAGTTCCACCAAGCATTCTCTTGATCTAGAGGCTAGGATTTTGGAATTCAGAGGGGCATACCTTGTTCATCTTTTGATATTTTTGAGTTATTCCAAAAAAATTCTTCTCTTCAAAGAGTTAACAACAAATCACTTCAAAAGTTCCAAGGAGTTTTCATATGGAAGGAACTTAGTGCAGAAGAAAGATTACAAGTCATCCAGATGAATCCCTCATTTTTCATATGTGATTTCAAATGATCATAACTTGGTTAATTTTTATCACCTTGAGCCCATTCTTTTTTCATGATGATCCTAAAGATGTGTACTTCATGCATTCTTTTATGTTCAAAGTAAGAAAATGGATGGAAATTGCCTTAAGAATGCAAGAGATTCTAGGTCATTTCATGACTTTTGGCCAAATTCAACAAGTCATAACTTGCTCAATTTTTAGATATTTTGAGTGGTTCAAATTTCAAAGTGTCATTCAAGAGGTCTAATTCATTCCATCTTTTTTGGTAAAAAGCAAATTCTAAGTGGAAGACCATGTTTGGATGCAAGAGATTATAGGTCAGTTTTAAAGAAGAATTTGAATATTTTCTAAGTATGGAAAGTCAACTCTTTTTCTTCAACTTTGACTCCATGTAACTTTCAGCTCAAGCATCCATTTGATTCCATTCTTTTTCCATTACAAAGCTTGTTACCTCATCTTTCCAAAGCATCAAGAATTTTGCCCTGAGACCCCTTGAGGAGAAAATGCCATTGGATTGAACTTGGTAACTTGGAACTGCGGTTTCACCATAAGTCAGATTTTGAAATCCATGTTTTGGCCTTTAAACATCAAATTAGCACGCGTTTGTGATATAAACATGTTTAACCAAGTTTCCAAAGTGGATTAGAGCATTGAAACGCAAGGATTTGATGAGTTTTGATACAAATCAGGTCACACTTTCTTCATGATGCAGACCCACATGATTTCCCTCCAATTTGCATCATTCCACACGCTTGAGAAATCCATTTGATTCCCTATAAATAGAGGGTCATCTCCCATTCAATTTCCCAAGCTTAGAGAGCCAAGAACACCCTGCCAAAACTTCACACGAACCCACTTTTGTTGAATTTAGTTTTTGAAATTTAAGCTTCCTTTTCCAAAATTCTTTGCGCATTCATCATCCTTGAACTTCATACAAACTCTCCAGCACTTAAACCAATCAAAACGACCCATAATCCAAGCTACAAAAGTCCAGTTTTAGAGCTTCTTACTTGAATTTCGAAAAGATAGAATTCTCCACCAATTGGATCCAAATCAAGCACTAATCTGTTCTACTCCTTTGTCTGATTCTAATGCTGCTTACAATTTTTAAATCCATTGAGAATTGAGAGAGAAATCTCAAATTGAAGGTGCTCACTTTTTTTCTGTGTTTTGATTCATATCTCTCTCCAAACTTTACATAAATTTGGCGCGATGGTTGTGTTAAAATCGTCTTGAAGAGACGAGTTCAATGATGCTAGCCAGGGGTCCTAATTTTTCCATTTGAAGGATCTCACAAAATCCCCATTGCAGTGTGTCTGAAGGTTAAAGACGATGACATGTCTCGTCTCAGCCAATGATAGCGTGCCAAGCGTTTTAATTTCATTGGTTGCCCTTTTTCTGATTACATGTGTGTTTCACTAAGGTCCATATGAAGCACAACACGTCTGGTCCATTGGATTAGCTTACTAACGCGTTTTGACTTTGATCTGATGGTCCACATCTTTTTGGTTTTATTTTATTTTCTGATTTTATATTTTATTTGATTAAATTTTCAAAAATTCATAACTCTTTTATTTTTTATCCAAAAATTATGAAAAATTCACAAAAAATACTTTGAATTATTTCTGATTTCATGAATATTTTTTCTCATTTTTATTTTAACATCTGGTATTTTTTATATTTTTTGTATTATTTTATTTCTTTTAATTACTTAAAAAATACTTTCTAACATTTTTTAATTCTGAAAAAATTCATAAATATTATTTTGCATATTTTTGACTTTCTGGAAATTTTATGGAATTTTATGTTGAGGTTTACTATTTTTGATCTATTTTATGTTTGTTTTAGCAATTTTAAATGGTTTAAAAATAGTTTCTGACTTATAAAAATTACTAAATTTTTTATAAAAATACTTGGATCCATTTCTGATTTTTCTATGGCTTAATTTTTCCTTTCTTGAATAATTTGAACATAATTTATATTTTCCCCATTATTTTCTAGTTTATTTTAACATTTTTTTAATCCTTTAATATATATATATATATATATATATATATATATATATATATATATATATATATATATATATATATATATATATATATATATATATATATATATATATATATATATATATATATATATATATATATATATATATATATATATATATATATATATATATATATATATATATATATATATATATATATATATATATATATATATATATATATATTAAATGTTATATCATTTTGTGAATATTTTCTGGCTGTCTTGGGTTGATTTTTTGGTCATGACTTTATTAACATCATTGGATCCATGGTGTTGAGTTTAACTCCACAAAAAATGGATGAATGATTTTAATAATAGTTTGATTAAATATTAATTCAAATGTGGTTTTTCTTTTTACCCTAAATCCCCTTCATCTCATCCCCTTCTCATTGCATTAAATGTTGTTGGAGCATGATCTTTATATCATGTCTCAAAATAAATGGTGCATAGATTGTTATTGACCGGCCTCAAAATAGGTGCGACTTCTATATAAGTCCACTTACGATTGCTTAACATAGCGTTAAATTTTGTCCCGATTAGAATAAATGATCGTTCATGGCCCAAACTTATGATTGCAAGCCCAAGTATGTTAATTTGATCTCTTTGATCCAATAACCTTGAGATTCATTGTGTGGAGGCTTTGGTTCTAACAATCCTCTAATGGATCTACAACACCTTTGGTCAACACAGATCACTTAAACATCGTTGATCATTAAATGACACTTGTGAGAATTCCAAATGGATAATATACTTGACAAAAAGCAAATGCAACTTGTTATGTGGAGGCTTTGGTTCTACCAATCCTCTAATGAGTTCCAAATGCAAGTTTCTAGATGGTCATCCAACTAACCACTAATTATTAACTTGTTCTATTTTATGCTTTTGTTATTTTATGCTTTATGCACTATTTTTTTATAGCATTCTTACATTTCATGCCATTTTTATCTTTGCTCATTTGAGCATTTATTTTCTTGTCATTTTTACTTTGCTCACTTGAGCTTTTCTTTTTCCTTTTCCTAAGATGCTTAATAACCAAATTAAACCCTAAAAAACTCCTAATGGTACTTGGACTATTTGGTTACTATCCTTGGCATGATAGAGCAGTCTGGACTTAGGATTAGAAACCTTGGCCTATCTTGGAGACTTTGTGATTTTATCTGATTATTTTGTCTGGAGTTTTTGAGGTTTACCTCAAGACAATTGGGTTGTTTGTTTGTTTTTATGTGCAGGTTTTTGTGATTACATTCTCTGTTTGTAATATGGAATTCACCCGTATACAGCCGTTACTCTGCCCAATTTTTGTGAAGACTTAATACACTTAAAGCTTGGTTATCTCAAGAGGTCTAGTATCTTTGCTTGCTTGGTTTCAATCCAAAGAATGAGAATTCTATCTTGGCTCATAATGTCAAGTTTTGGCTTCTTGTTGGTTAGATGGTCCTTATCCTTAGCTCTTATCTTATGCTTTAGGATAGTCTCTTCTTCTCCTCCCATTTTCTTTAATTTCAAAAATCTTCTCCCTCCTTTTAAAAACCCTTCTTGTTTTGAAACTTAAACACTTTCATAATAAACTTGGACTTAGGTCCATGCATTTTCAAAATCTTTTCCTAAATAAACTTCAATCAACTTAATAATACCTTGACAATTTTTGTGAGAAGACTAAAAGTCAACCAATCTCATTTCAAACCATTTTGCCACCTTGGCTTTTTTACCTTTAAACTTTTTCTTAAAAGATTAGGCTCTTGTCAATCCTTGTAGTGATGCAAACAACTATACTTCTACAATATGTAGGGAAGAGAGATATTTTCCACTTGGGTGTTGAGTGAGGCATTGTTGATTTTAAATCCAAGCCATATCCTCCACTTTGAGATGATGCAAATTCTCCTTTCTCATGATTGTTAGTAGTAAGTATGTTTTCCACACGGATAATGACGATGGTGTCTTATCTCATAAAATCAACCAACACACTTGTGTTTCAAATTTTTTTAAAGAGGAACTACGTGTACCCGGATCCCCTATTGCACGAAAGGTGTTACGTAGGAACTAAAGGTTCGCAACCGTGGCAGGTGCAAAAATCATAAAAAATACTTCTTTTGTCACCTCCACCATCAATTTCATATACAACACATTTTTTTAGCCAAAGTATACAGATTTTACAAAGAGGTTCCTGTGGAGTACCATAGATGTTTAGGGTGCTAATACCTTCCCTTTGCATAACCGACCCCCTTACCTTGAATCTTTCCCACTTTTTTGGGTTATTCTCTCTTTTCCCATTCTTTTTGAAACAATAAAGCGCGATGGCGATTTTTATTTTGATTTGTATAAAGGCTAGTCAATCCAATGGCTTAGTCTTGAACATTCCTACCGCTACATAAAAATGGCGACTTCACTGGGGACAAATTAACCTCTTGCTGGTCCATCCCTAAGTGGGTTGAGCCTATCTTTGTTTATATCTGTATATGTGCTGTTGTTGATTATGTGTTATATTTTTTCTATATGTTTGTCTGGATTTTCCTAGTTTTCAGGGTGCTTGGTGATTACTCATAAGTCTTATACCCAGACTTGGGCAAACTTTAAGATAGGACGAGCGGTATAGTCATGTTAACTTTGAGGGAGTAATCCTAAAAAAGGAGGCATGAGATCCCCCACTCAGTGGAGGCCCCTTTAACTGTAGTGTCGTTTACCGAGTAATCAGAAAGATGTACTGCTTTTGACCTGGGAGCCTGCTGAAACTGAGGACTGTAGAATGCCAAACCCATCTTGGCCTTTTAGGTGTAGTGCGGAAGCTATGACAGAGTAATCCGGAAATAGTTGTCACGCGATACTACGCTCGGACGAGTCTTTCTTGAGAATATTACTAATTACCGAGTTAATCAGGAAGTTGGTAATATCCGAAGGAAGGATGTAGACTCTGGGAACCTCTAGAACCTTGTTCGAAAGGTGATAACTCTTAGACCAATACCTTATGGGTAGTACCTTCTACCTCATGCTCGTGACGTTGAACCTATGAACCCTATATGTGTGATCTTGTGTGTGATTGTTGCATCATGCATCCATGCACTCATAAGCATCTTTTGAAGAAAATAATATTTCAAGGGATTTAAAGGTTGACTATTTGTGAATACCTCAGGTACTTTTAACCATGGATTCTGGAAAAAGAAAGCCCGGGAAAAATACAGTTTCAAGGATCCAAAGATAGATGATTTGATCAGTCTAATTCCAGAGATCGAGTGTTCTGCAGACTTTCGAAAGAAGTATGGATCCATCATTCCTCTCATGAAGCTGAAGATGAAGGAGGATATTCTCTCGACCTTGGTCCAGTTCTATGATCTGATATATCACTAATTTACTTTTCCCGATTATCAGTTGATGCCTACACTGGAGGAGTATTCTTATCTATTGGATTTACCTATTATCGATCATGTTCCTTTTACTGGTTTGGAGGGCGAGCCAAAACCACATGAGATTGCTGCTTTGATTCATCTGGGGAAGTCTGAGGTGGAAGCCCATATCACTACTAAAGGAGGTATTAGAGGATTACCATCTCAGTTCTTATTGGAAAAAGCTCGTTACTTTGCCAGAATGAAAAGTACGGTCGCCTTTGAGGCCATCTTTGCTCTGCTTGCTTATGGATTATTCTTATTTCCTAATGTGGACAAGTTTGTCGACATTAACGCCATCAGGATTTTCATGATTGGAAACCCGATTCCTACACTATTGGGTGATGCTTATTACTCTGTTCATCTTCGGAGTTCTTATCATGGGGGAATGATTATCTATTGCACGCCTTTGTTGTACCAGTGGTTTATCTCTCATATGCCTTAGTCTGATGCTTTTTGGAATGTCAAGAAGGAACCTTGTTGGGCTCCTAAGATCATGGTACTTACTCACTCGAATATTGATTGGTATCATCGAGCTTATCAGGATGTAAAGATTATTGACAATTGTGGTAGTTTCCCCAATGTACCTCTTCTTGGTACAAAGGGAGGAATTAACTATAACTATGTTCTTGCACGGCGACAACTTGGTTATCCGATGAGAGATAAGCCGAACAATATCCATTTGAGTAGTTTCTTTCTGAAGGAAGGAGAAGACCACAAGAAAGCTAGGGAGCAGATTGCAAAGTCCTGGCGTCATATTCATAAGAAGAGTAGAAAATATTTTGGACCTAGGGGTGCTGTTTCTTTGGAGCCATATCTTCAGTGGGCCCGATCGAGAGCCATCCAATTGAAGATGCCGTATACTCAGGAGACACCCATACCTGATCTGTTTGTAAAGACCACTCCTCCTTTATTAGATGATCTAGAAGAGTTGCAACTTGCTTTGGTCAGGATGCAATAGGAAAGGGATGCTTGGAAGAACAAATTCCAGACTTTAGAGAGTTCCTACAGAGCAGACTTAAAGGAGAAAGATGATTTGATCGAGATCCTTAAGAGTCGAGCGGTAGAGTCTATGGAGAGGCAAGGGGATTTATTTTCTCCTAAGCCTCAAGCAGGTGCTGATTGCTCATTTCCTGATCCGAGTGATTGGAAGGAGGTTGCCATCAGGCATGTGGAAGAAAACCAGAGGTTGAGAGCTCAGATTGCCATGCTCACAAGGAAGCGCCAGCGTACAAATTGATCTCTATCAGTTTCTTTCTCTCAAGATTTTTAGATTGTATTTTCATCTTGTACTTGGGATCATTGAAACTTGTAACCCATTTTGAAGTTATTATAATAAAAGTTTTTAGTATTTCAAATGCGTTATTATTTTGATATTTGCAATATGTCTATAAACGTTAAATCCCTTGAAATATTAAATAATAAAGTAAAAATAGTCATGTGCATTGCATGTCGTGTATCATATTGCACATATTTATTGCATTTGTTATGCATACCCAGGTGCCTTACCCAGATTTTTGCTTCATTCAGCAAGCCAACTCATCACTACAACACTCGGGCTAACTTCAAAAAGAAGATGGACAAATTGGAACAGGAGAATCGCGAGCTGCGTGAAGAAGTTTCTGCTTTGAAGGTTGGCTTGGCCAATTTGACTACTCTGATGGAAGCTCTGGTGGTTGCTCAGAATCAACCACCGAGTGTTCAACCTCAACCAACAAGGGCAAATACTGAAGTCCCTACTATTCCTTTATCCAATACTTCGACTGTTGTTCAAAACCGTATGCCTCAGGGTTATCCGTGGGGAATGCTAGAGAATTTTGCACCTGAAGGTTTCAATTTGGGCCCCCAAGATGCTCCAGTGGTTCCAAATGTTGTTACTCTAGTACCTCCTGTGGTGCATACTGTTCCTGCTGCACCTCCTTCGGTGAATTTGATTTCGTTTGTTAATGAAGATGTGTGTCGCCCTTTTCCTCCGCCAAATGAAGATTTGGGCCTTTACGACAGAATGGATGATTTCCAAGAGCAGTTTGATAGAATGCAAAGGGAGATGAAGGATCTTAGGGGAAAAGAGCTATTTAGGCAGAATGTGAATGAGCTGTGTTTGGTCCCGAATGTTAAAGTGACTGCTAAGTTCAAGGTCCCGGAGTTTGAGAAGTACAAGGGCAACACTTGCCCTCATGCTCACTTGGTGATGTACGTGAGGAGAATGTCTACCCACACCGATGATCAGCGTCTGCTGATTCACTTTTTCCAGGATAGTCTGACCGGTGCAACGATGAAATGGTACATGAGTTTGGACAACGCCAACATCCATACCTTTAATGATTTGGGAGAAGCATTCATAAAACAATACAAGTACAATATGGATATGGCGCCTGACCGTGACCAATTTAGGGCCATGGTTCAGAAAGACAGAGAATCTTTCAAAGAGTACGCGCAGAGATGACTCAAAGTGGCTGCACAAGTAATTCCTCCTATGGAGGAGAAGGAAATGACTAAAATTTTTCTGAAGACGCTAAGCGCTTTCTACTATGAAAGAATGGTTGCAAGTGCCCCAAGTGATTTTACAGAGATGGTAGGAATGGGTGTCCGCCTAGAAGAGGCAGTAAGAGAAGGCCATTTGACAAAGGGTGAAGGATCTGGAGGTGTGAAAAAGCCAGCTTATGGGTTCACAAAGAAGAAAGAGGGGGATACCAATGCTGTCATACAAGAGAGGAGAGTAAATGCTCCTAGAAGGAATTACCAGCGTCACCAGTAAGTTTCTTCAGTGACCCCTGTTATGAATGCCGCTCCAACTACCGTTGCTTATCAAAGACAGTCCTAGCAGGGGAACCAATGGAATAATCAGAGAAGGGAGAACTACGACCCTATTCCCATGAGTTATGCAGAGCTACTACCATCATTGATTCAGAAGAAGTTGGTCCAGACACGACCACCTCCAGCAGTACCATCACCATTGCCTTGGTATTACAAAGCAGACCAGACGCGTGCCTTTCATCAGGGAGCACCAGGGCATAATGTTGAAAATTGTTATCCTTTGAGGACTGAAGTGAAAAGGTTGGTGAAGTCCAGAATTCTATCTTTTAAAGACATGGGACCTAATGTGAAAGATAATCCTCTTCCCATGCATGGGGGAGTGAGTGCTGTGAATATGGTGGCCGGTTGTCCAGGTGACTTCTGGATTTTTGACATTAATCAAGTTAGAGGGGATTTGGTGAAAATGAACGCAGACCTCTGTGAATTCAGTTATTATACGCATGACCACGCCGGTTGCGCTATTTGCAGTACAAATATACAGGGTTGCGAGAAGATAAAAGCTGATTTACAGGATATGATGGATGAAGGTTTAATCCATATAATCAAGCCTAGGGAAGAATACGAAGAGGAAGTGAATATGGTTTCTGGATGTCCTGGTGAATTCAGAATTTTTGAGGTGGAGTATTTGAATGAGGATCTCGTGCAGTTGCTTGCTACCTTCTGCCGTACTGTTGGTAAGGTGGAACACCAATATGGATCTTGCATAGTTTTTTGTCGAGACCCCCGAGGATGTTTTATTGTGAGAGGGCGTTCAATTTCTGTTAGACAATGGAACTATCAAGATCACAGGTCACAGATGATTATCACGAGATTGATATGGTTAAAGTTTGTTTGACAGGAGAAGAGTTAGAGGAAGAGTACGCCTCTGCGGATGAGTATTTCTCTTCAGACGAAGATTTGATTGCTGGAAGTGACCTTTTGATGGCTGATTGTGTTGAGGAAGGTGTAAATGTCATTGTACCTTGTTTTGGTGCACCCGCTCACCTTGAGGTGGAGTACCATAGCAAACCAGCTGTTACCCCATTGGTAATTAGTCTGCCAGGACATGTTCCTTATAAATCAGATAAGGCTGTACCCTACAAATACAACACTATAATCTTGGAAGATGGGGTGGAAGTTCCCATCCAGCCAATGCCAGATGTTGGAAATATAGCTGATAATAGCAGGGTGACCCGTAGTGGTCGTGTGTTTGCGCCAGTTATTCGAAGAGATGTTGTTGCTGGAAAGAAATTTGCTGAGAATGATGAGCCTAAAAAGGCTGCAGGAGAGACTAGTGGAGTTACATTGGAGAAAGAAGTGGATGATATCTTGAAGATAATTAAAATGAGTGACTACAAAATTGTGGACCAACTATTGCAGACTCCTTCAAAGATATCCATCTTAACTTTATTGATGAATTCCTCCGCTCATAGAGAATCACTGATAAGAGTACTAGACCAAGCTTTTGTAGAGAATGACATGCCGTTAGATCAATTTAGCAACGTAATTGGAAACATTACGTCATGTAACAACTTGAGTTTCTGCGATGATGAGTTACCAAATGAAGGGAGGAATCACAACCTGGCCCTCCACATATCTATGAGCTGTAAGAATGATTCGCTATCCAATGTGCTGATTGATAATGGATATGCATTGAATGTTATACCGAGAAGTACTCTCATGAAGTTAAAGTATCAAGGAACACCTATGCGCCCGAGTGGTATCATTGTGAAGGCTTTCGATGGGTCAAGGAAGTCTATCATCGGTGAAGTGGACTTGCCCATCCATATAGGACCGCACTTGTTCTTGATAACTTTCCAAGTAATGGACATTATTCCCGTGTATAGTTGTTTGCTAGGACAGCCATGGATACACGAAGTAGGGGCTGTCACTTCAACTTTGCATCAAAAGCTAAAGTTTGTGCGTGAAGAGAAGGTAGTGATCATAAATGGGGAGCAGGAATTGTTGATATCCCATCTATCCTCTTTCAGTATTGTAGAAGCGGATGAGGCTGCTGTTGGAACCCAGTTCCAAGGTTTATTCGTTGACAACATAAGGAAGAATGAGAATTCTGTGGTTTCCCTGAAGGATGCGCAATAGGTGGTGCGCAATGGTCATAATGCAGTGTGGGGACGACTTGTGGATCCACCCGTGAACGAGAACAGAACTGGCTTGGGTTTCTCTTCGAGGAATGTCAAAGGAGAAAGTTTGAAGTCAAAGTTTTCTGTGAACAGTTATCATGATGTTTTCCGCAGTGGAGGCTACCTCCACCCAATTGGTTCTGGAATTAATGCTGTTGAAGAGGATGAAGCAGATCAGGAAGTACCGAATTATGTGACGCATGGGGTCCGAGTTCAGAACTGGGTCACCATTGATTTTCCTTCTTGCATACATGTTTCAAATTAATTTGTTTTGTTAATCTGCTTCTTTCTTTTGAAAAGCTTTCACTCTGCCCAAGGTGGAAGTATTGATGTTGTAGGGCTTATCTGTTTGCTATAACTGTTAAGATCATTAATAAAAGTTGTCTTTGCTTCCAAAATTATGTCTTTTATTTTTTGCCTTTTTCTTGGGAAATGGTAATGATCAAAAAAACCTTTCAAAATAAATAATAATTGAAAATTAATCTGCATGATCACTTGTTATATGTGTCAATTTCTAAAAACAATCATAAATCATATGTGCAGATTAATTAAAACCCATTGAATACAATAACCCTGCACCCTCTCCCAACTTTGAATGTCCTGTGTTTGGGGATGAAGAAGAAGATTATTATGAGATTCCAGAAGAGGTCTCACGGTTGCTTGAGAACGAGGAAAATACCATTCAGCCATATAAAGAGCCTTTGGAAGTGGTTAATTTGAGTTCAGAAGAAGATCCGAAGGAAGTCAAGATTGGAGCATCGTTGCGTCCTGATGTAAAGAGCAGGTTGATTGAGCTGTTGAAAGAATATATGGATATTTTTTCTTGGTCTTATCAAGATATGCCTGGTCTAGATACAAACATTGTCGAGCATCATTTGCTGTTGAAGCCAGAGTGTCCGCCAGTTAAACAAAAGTTGAGAAGAACTCACCCGCATATGGCAGTAAAAATCAAAGAGGAGGTCCTAAAGCAGATTAATGCTGGTTTTCTTATGACATTAGTGTATCCTTAATGGATCGCCAATATTGTCCCAGTACCGAAAAAAGACGGAAAAGTTCGCATGTGCGTAGATTACAGAGATCTAAATAAAGCTAGTCTAAAAGATGATTTTCCATTACCTCACATTGACATGTTAGTGGATAGCACAACAAAATTCAAGGTATTCTCGTTCATGGACGGACTTTACGGGTATAATCAAATAAGAATGGCTCCAGAGGACATGTAAAAAACAATGTTTATCACACCCTGGGGAACATTCTGTTACAGAGTGATGCCCTTCGGGTTGAAGAACGCTCGTGCAACGTACCAGAGGGCTTGGACAACCCTATTCCATGATCTGATGCACAAAGAAATTGAAGTATATGTTGATGATATGATTTCCAAATCCCAAACTGAAGAAGGGCATATAGAAGATTTGTTGAAGTTGTTTCAGCGTTTGAGGAAGTATCGTCTCCGCTTGAATCCAAATAAATGCACCTTCGGAGTTAGATCGGGGAAATTGTTGGGTTTTATTGTTATCCTGAAAGGAATTGAAGTTGACCCTGACAAAGTCAAAGCAATTCAAGAAATGCCAGCACCAAGAACTGAAAAGCAAGTCAGGGGTTTCCTCGGGCGTTTGAATTATATCTCCAGATTTATTTCTCACATGACTGCAACATCTGAACCGATCTTTAAATTATTAAAGAAAGATCAAGGTTGTGTTTGGACGGATGACTGCCAAAGGGCATTTGAAAGTATTAAAGAGTATCTGCTTGAACCTCCTATCTTGCTCCCTCCTGTAGAAGGAAGACTGTTGATTATGTATCTAACAGTGTTGGATAAATCCATGGGTTGTATTCTGGGACAACACGATGAAACAGGAAAGAAAGAGTTCGCCATTTATTATCTCAGCAAAAAGTTCACTGATTATGAGTCGCGGTATTCTATGCTAGAAAAAACATGTTGTGCTTTGGCCTGGGCGGAAAAGCGTTTGCGGCAGTATATGTTGAATCATATTACCTGGTTGATCTCCAAAATGGATCCAATCAAGTATATTTTTGAAAAGCCTGCTCTTACTAGAAGAATTGCCCGCTGGCAGATGTTGTTATCTGAATATGATGTCGAATACCGCACTCAAAAAGCTATCAAAAGTAGTATGTTGGCAGATTACCTTGCTCACCAGCCGGTGGAAGATCATCAGTCTGCAGAGTATGAATTCCCCGATGAAGATGTGATGTTCTTGAAAGTGAAAGATTGTGATGAACCATTGCCTGAGGAGGGCCCCGACCCTGAATCTCGTTGGAGTATGGTATTTGATGGAGTTGTGAATGCTTATGGTAAAGGAATTGGTGCTGTGATTGTTACTCCTCATGGATCTTATATTCCTTTTACCGTGAGGTTAACATCTGATTGCACTAATAATATGGTGGAATATGAGGCTTACATCATGGGTCTTGAGGAAGCTATTGATCTCAGAATCAAAATTCTAGATGTTTATGGTGATTCAGCCTTGGTAATAAATCAGATTAGAGGAGAATGGGACACTCGTCACCCTGGTTTGATCCCTTACAAAGATTATGCTAGAAGATTACTATCCTTCTTCAATAAAGTTGAATTCCATCACATTCCTAGGGATGAAAATCAAATGGCGGATGCTCTGGAAACTCTGGCTTCCATGTACGAAGTGAATACTTGGAATGATATACCCCGAATTACAGTTCGACGACTAGATAGACCCACTCATGTGTTTGCGACAGAGGAGGTAAAAGAAGAAAAACCTTGGTATTATGATATCAAGCATTTTCTTCAGACTCAGGAATACTCGTTTGGTGCGTCAAAGAAAGATAGGAAGACACTGAGAAGATTGGCAGGAAGTTTCTTCCTCAGTGAAAATGTGTTGTACAAGAGGAATTTTGATATGGTCTTGCTCAGATGCATGGATAGACACGAAGCAGGCATGTTGATGCATGAGATCCATGAAGGTTCATTTGTCACTCATGCAAATGGACATTCAATGGCTAAAAGGATGCTAAGGGCAGGTTATTATTGGTTGACAATGGAATCTGATTACTACAAATTTGCAAAGAAGTGCCATAAATGGCAGATTTACGCAGATAAGATCCATGTGCCTCCGACACTTCTCAATGTGATTTCCTCCCCATGGCCTTTCTCTATGTGGAGTATTGACATGATTGGGATGATAGAACCAAAAGCTTTGAATGGACACTATTTCATCTTGGTAGCAATTGACTACTTTACCAAATGGGTTGAGGCTGCTTCTTATGCTAATGTCACCAAACAGATGGTTGTGCGTTTCATCAAAAACAATCTTATATGCCGGTATGGTATGCCAAGCAGAATCATCACTGACAATGGCTTGAATTTGAACAGTAAGATGATGACTGAACTGCGCGAAGAATCCAAGATTGTCCATCACAATTCATCTCCATACAGGCCAAAGATGAATGGGGCTGTTGAAGCTACTAATAAGAATATCAAGAAGATCATCCAGAAAATGGTTGTCACTTATAAGGATAGGCATGAAATGCTCCCTTTTTCTCTACATGGATATCGAACATCTGTCCGCACTTCAACAGGAGCAACCACGTTTTCTCTAGTGTATGGAATGGAAGCTGTACTCTCTGTCGAGGTAGATATTCCCTTGTTGCGTGTGATAATGGAAGCCAAATTGACAGAGGCTGAATGGGTTCAGAATAGGTTTGACCAATTGAATTTGATTGAAGAGAAGAGGATGACAACTTTATGTCATGGGAAGTTATATCAGAGAAGAATGAAGAAAGCATTTGACAAAAAGGTTAAATCTCGTGAATTCAGAGAAGGCGACCTCGTGCTTAGGAAGATCATGTCTTTCAACACTGATTCTAGGGGAAAATGGACTCCCAATTTTGAAGGCCCGTATGTTGTCAAGAAAGCCTTCTCTGGTGGTGCATTAATTCTTGAAACTATGGACGGCGAGGAGTTCCCACGTCCCATGAATGCTGACGCAGTCAAGAAATACTTCGCCTAAAGAAATAAAAGAACAGCTCGCTAAGTTGAAAACCCGAAAGGGCGACTTAGGAAAAAAAGGAGCGTCTCGGTAGGCCGAAAACCCGAAAGGGCGGTCTAGGCAAAAATTAGAGACATAAACAGAATAAATTTCCCTCTAAGTTGAAAACCCGCAAGGGAAGCTTAGGCAAAAGTTAGGGACTTTCTTGGCAAGTAACTACGTCAGACAAGACTTGATCGTTGAAGCAACAATCTTCTCGGATCCTTACCATACTTCAACAAAAGCTGCTGCTCAGGATTTCAAAAGTTGTTAGGGGGGATAATGGTCATTGTATCTCAATGTATCTTTTCCATTATGTATTACCATTTCCCAAATTTTGTAATCATCCATGGAGTCTCTCCATTCGCAGGCTACCATTCTATTAATGAAATTCGAGCTTTTGCCTAACTTTTTGTGTTCTTATTTTTATTTAGCTTGCAAAGACATCATTTATTACTGATAATAACTGTTAAAGCAAAAAGGATTAAAAAGAAAAATTGACTTTTCAAAAAGAAGAAAGATCTTTACAATTCAATTTACTTTGGGATTTGTGATGAAATAATGACAACAAGAATGGTGATCCCAAGAATGAACAAACTCCGGTTGTTTTAAGAAGATTTACTCCCTCCATGAAAGTTTTCTCCGGTCATTTTGCTGGCAGGTGTGTAATCTTTGTGTGTTTCTCAGACAGTTGAAGACGATATCAGTGGGTGTAAGGTACAATTGGGTTTGCGATCCCATTTTCCCCAATCAAGTCTTGGTTCGCTTTTGATTTTGGGATTGCATGGTCAGAAGTCTCTGTCCCAGTTTCCCCAGCGAAGTCTTTCCTCATATTATGAAAGGTTTTATTTCCTTGGTGTGCGGGGATGTTGCTCTTTTTGCAATTTTGGAATTATTGTTGACTTCTTGATTTCTCGGGAAGGTTATCCCAAGGCATCTCTTGTTGGAATGAGTACGTGATGAAGTTTTCTCCAGGGAGGTAGGCTTGAATCCCCCAATGAGGTTTGGTTGTGTCGGCGTCAGTCTGCTTTATTTGAGGATGGTCTCGCAATCTCCAATAGGCATGTTGCTTTTGGAAAACTGTTTTCTCCGATGAAACCGGAAGAAGGATGTTCTATCCTGATATTTGTTTGATTTGGCTACATCTGGATTATGTTTCTCCTCAGTAAAGTTAAGGCAGGCAATGGGTTTAGTTTCTGCAGTTGCTTTTACTTTTCTTGGATTGATCTTTCTGGTTGAAGTTTAGCCCATTGTTTTTAGTACCTGAGGCGGTTTTGTTTGTTTGTACCAATTATGTATCCTTTTACCAGCATATGCACGATATCACTCATACATTCATACATACATCATGCATTGCTAAAAATCATCGTTCATTGATATAATGTTCTGACTTTTCCTGCAACGCTCTTTGCTTAGTTGAATTTGGTTTTCCATCTTGAGTTTATTTCTCAAAGGATGAATCTGCATTGGCCGTCTTGCTCCAGTGTATTTCTAAATTGGATTTGTGGTTTTCTGAAAATTTTGAGTTTTGGTTTGTGCATTTATTTTGCACAGGAAGACTTTATCTCCTCAGCAGGAATATCGTGGCATGTCCCCGGGAAGTTATATTGCTATTCCTAGAAAGTCATTCCTCTTTGAAAATCCCCTTGACAATAAGTTGGAGTCTCTTTATTTGAGACAAATTATGTATTACCCTTTCCAGGCAGATTCCCTTGGTTGAAGAAGAGGTTGAGGCCCGTTCTTGGCAAAACACCAGAATCTTGGGGAAACTTGATATGTTTTCTCTTTCTACCTTCAGTGAACGTTGGTAGTACATCGACAGTGAACGTCGGTGTTTGTTATCTTTTTGCTATCTTCAGTGAACGTTGATATTTCATCATCAGTGAACGGCAGTGATATGATATATTTTCTCTTTCTACCTTCTGTGAATGTTGGTAGTACACCGGCAGTGAACGTCGGTGTTTCTTATCTTTTTGCTATCTTTAGTGAACGTTGATAGTTCATCGTCAGTGAACGGCAGTGATATGATAAATTTTCTCTTTCTACCTTCAGTGAATGTTGGTAGTACATCGGCAGTGAACATCAGTGTTTCTTATCTTTTTGCTATCTTCAGTGAACGTTGATAGCTCATCGCCAGTGAACGTCGGTGTTTGTTATCTTTTTGCTATCTTCAGTGAATGTTGATAGTTCATCGTCAGTGAACGGTGGTGATATGATATATTTTCTCTTTCTACCTTTAGTGAACGTTGGTAGTATGTCGGCAGTGAACGTCGGTGTTTGTTATCTTTTTTCTATCTTCAGTGAATGTTGATAGTTCATCGTCAGTGAACGGCGGTGATATGATATATTTTCTCTTTCTAACTTCAGTGAATGTTGGTAGTACATCGGCAGTGAATGTCGGTGTTTCTTATCTTTTTGCTATATTCAGTGAATGTTGATAGTTCATCGTCAGTGAAGGCGGTGATATGATATATTTTCTCTTTCTACCTTCTGTGAACGTTGGTAGTACATCGGCAGTGAACGTCGGTGTTTCTTATCTTTTTGCTATCTTCAGTGAATGTTAATAGTTCATCGTCGGTGAATGGCGGTGGTATGATATATTCAGTGAATGTTGATAGTACATCGACAGTGAATGTCGATGCTTGGTATCCTCCTCTCTGATTCTTTTCTTGTGGTTTACCAGTGATTTATTTTCCTAGTGGGATTGCTCTTTTGTTTCTACATTTCATTTTGCATCCCGAATGTTACTTTGAATCTCTTTTGTTCCATTCATACGCATTCATATGCATAAATGTTTGCATGGCATCTTAGGGCCAAAAACAAGGTTTGTTTTATATTTAAGTGTCTTCAATCACGTCGACATGAAGATTTATAACCTTCGTATCTCCGGATAGAAGAAACTTAAATAAGGGCAGCTATTGTACCCCAATTTTCCCCCCTAAGATCCCTTCATCATACCACATTGTTTCAATCACCACAAAATCACATTAGGATGTTTGGTTCTTCTCCCTATCTTTAGCGTTGCTCTTTGAGGAGTTACCAAGCACCTTGACTTGTTTTCTTTGGTGATCATGGATATTTTTGCTTTAATTTTCTCTCTAAATTAACAAAGTACAATATTGGTTTGTCTTGCTTGTTGATAATGTAGGTAAAGGCAATAAGGTTTAGCAAGTTGCATCATGGGTTCATGAGTTTATTTCCATGCCCAAGTCAAAAGCTTGAGAGACTCAAACCTCCCCATTGAAGTTGTTTTGAAGTTGGTATGGAAGTAGTCTTGGTGGCCATGAGTCCTCCTCATCATCCTCAACAAATTCTATTCACAAAGGAAGAATATTGGCACAAAAAGTTTGTTCAAACTTGGCAAAGTTCCACCAAGCATTCTCTTAATCTAGAGGCTAGGGTTTTGGACTTCAGAGGGGAATATCTTGTTCATCTTTTGATATTTTTGAGTTATTCCAAAAACATTCTTCTCTTCAAAGAGTTACCAACAAATAACTTCAAAATTCCCAAGGAGTTTTCATATGGAAGGAACTTAGTGAAGAAGAAAAATTACAAGTCATCCAGATGAATCCCTCATTTTTCATATGTGATTTCAAATGATCATAACTTGGTAAATTTTTATCACCTTGATCCCATTATTTTTTCATGATGATCTTAAAGATGTGTACTTCATGCCTTCTTTTATGTTCAAAGTAAGAAAATGGATAGAAGTTGCCTTAAGAATGCAAGAGATTATAGGTCATTTCATGATTTTTGGCCAACTTCAACAAGTCATAACTTGCTCAATTTTTGGAGATTTTGAGTGGTTCAAATTGCAAAGTGTCATTCAAGAGGTCTACTTCTTTCCATATTTTTTGGTCAAAAGCAAATTCTAAGTGGAAGACCATGTTTGGATGCAAGAGATTATAGGTCATTTTTAAAGAAGAATTTGAAATTTTTCTAAGTATGGATAGTCAACTCTTTTTCTTTAACGTTGACTCCATGTAACTTTAAACTCAAGCATCCATTTGATTCCATTATTTTTCCATTGCAAAGCTTGTTACCTCATCTTTCCAAAGCATCAAGAATTTCGCCCTGAGACCCCTTGAGGAGAAAATACCATTGGATTGAACTTGGTAACTTGGAACTGAGGTTTCGCCATAAGTCAGATTTTGAAATCCATGTTTTGGCCTTTAAACATAAAATTAGCACATGTTTGTGATCTAAACATGTTTAACCAAGTTGCCAAAGTGGATTAGAGCATTGAAACTCAAGGATTTGATGAGTTTTGATGCAAATCAAGTCACACTTTCTTCATGATGCAGACCCCCACGATTTCCCTCCAATTTGCATCATTATACACACGCTTGAGCATTCCATTTGATTCCCTATAAATATAGAATCATCCCCCATTCAATTTCCCAAGCTTAGAGAGCCAAGAACACCCTGCCAAAACTTCACACGAACCCACTTTTGTTGAATTCAGTTTTTGAAATTTAAGCTTCCTTTTCCAAAATTCTTTGCGCATTCATCATCCTTGAACTTCACACAAACTCTTCAGCACTTAAACCAATCAAAACGACCCATAATCCAAGCTACAAAAGTCCAGTTTGAGAGCTTCTTACTTGAACTTCGAAAAGGTAGAATTCTCCACCAATTGGATCCAAATCAAGCACTAATCTGTGCTACTCCTTTGTCTGATTCTAATGCTGCTTACAATTTTTAAATCCATTGAGAATCGAGAGAGAAATCTCAAATTGAAGGTGCTCGCTATTTTTCTGTGTTTTGATTCATATCTCTCTCCAAACTTTACATAAATATGGCGCGATGGTTGTGTTAGAATCGTCTTGAAGAGACGAGTTCAATGATGCTAGCCAGGGATCCTAATTTTTCCATTTGAAGGATCTCACAAAATCCCCATTGCAGGGTGTATGGAGGTTGAAGATGATGACATGTCTCCTCTCAGCCAATGATAGCGTGCCAAGCGTTTTAATTTCATTGGTTGCCCTTTTTCTGATTACATGCGTGTTTCACTAAGGTCCATATCAAGCACAGCGCGTCTGATCCATTGGATTAGCTTACTAACGCGTTTTGACTTTGATCTGATGGTCCACATCTTTTTGGTTTTATTTTATTTTCTGATTTTATATTTTATTTGATTAAATTTTCAAAAATTCATAACTCTTTTATTTTTTATCCAAAAATTATGAAAAATTCACAAAAAATACTTTGAATTATTTATGATTTCATGAATATTTTTTCACATTTTTATTTTAACATTTGGTATTTTTTATATTTTTTGTATTATTTGCTTTCTTTTAATTACTTAAAAAATACTTTCTAAGATTTTTTAATTCTGAAAAAATTCATAAATATTATTTTGCATATTTTTGATTTTCTGGAAATTTTATGGAATTTTATGTTGAGGTTTACTATTTTTGATCTATTTTATGTTTGTTTTAGCAATTTTAAATGGTTTAAAAAAAGTTTCTGACTTTTAAAGATTACTAAATTTTTTATAAAAATACTTGGATCCATTTCTGATTTTTCTATGGCTTAATTTTTCATTTCTTGAATAATTTGAACATAATTGATATTTTCCCCATTATTTTCTAGTTTATTTTAAATTTTTTTTAATCCTTTAATATATATATATATATATTAAATGTTATATCATTTTGTGAATATTTTTTGGCTGTCTTGGGTTGATTTTTTGGTCATGACTTTATTAACATCATTGGATCCATGGTGTTGAGTTTAACTCCACAAAAAATGGATGAATGATTTTAATAATAGTTTGATTAAATATTAATTTAAATGTGGTTTTTCTTTTTACCCTAAATCCTCTTCATCTCATCCCCTTCTCATTGCATTAAATGTTATTGGAGCATGATCTTTATATCATGTCTCAAAATAAATGGTGCATAAATTGCTATTGACCGACCTCAAAATAGGTGCGATTTCTATATAAGTCCACTTACGATTGCTTAACATAGCGTTAAATTTTGTCCCGATTCGAATAAATGATCATTCGTGGCCCAAACTTATGATTGCAAGCCCAAGTATGTTAATTTGATCTCTTTGATCCAATAACCTTGAGATTCATTGTGTGGAGGCTTTGGTTCTACCAATCCTCTAATGGATCTACAACACCTTTGGTCAACGCGGATCACTTAAACATTGTTGATCATTAAATGGCACGTGTGAGAATTCCAAATGGATGATATACTTGACAAAAAGCAAATGCAACTTGTTGTGTGGAGGCTTTGGTTCTACCAATCCCTCTAATGAGTTCCAAATGCAAGTTTCAAGATGGTCATCCAACTAACCACTAATTATTAACTTGTTTTATTTTATGCTTTTGTTATTTTATGCTTTATGCACTATTTATTTATTTTTAGCATTTTTACATTTCATGCCATTTTTACCTTTGCTCATTTGAGCATTTATTTTCTTGTCATTTTTACTTTGCTCACTTGAGCTTTTCTTTTTCCTTTTCCTAAGATACTTAATAACCAACTTAAACCCTAAAAAACTCTTAATGGTACTTGGATTATTTGGTTACTATCATTAACATGATGGAGCAGTGGACTATTTCTTGGACTTAGGATTAGAAACCTTGGCCTATCTTGGAGACTTTGTGATTTTATCTGATTATTTTGTCTAGAGTTCTTGAGGTTTACCTCAAGACATTGGGTTGTTTGTTTGTTTTTATATGCAGGTTTTTGTGATTACATTATCTGTTTGTAATCTATAATTCACCCGTATACAGCCGTTACTCTGCCCAATTTTTGTGAAGACTTAATACACTTGAAGTTTGGTTCTCTCAAGAGGTCTAGTATCTTTGCTTGCTTGGTTTCAATCCAAATAATGGGAATTCTATCTTGGCTCATAATGTCAAGTTTTGGCTTCTTGTTGGTTAGATGGTCCTTATCCTTAGCTCTTATCTTATGCTTTAGGATAGTCTCTTCTTCTCTTCCCATTTTCTTTAATTTCAAAAATCTTCTCCCTCCTTTTGAAAACCCTTCTTGTTTTGAAACTTAAACACTTTCATAATAAACTTGGACTTAGGTCCATGCATTTTCAAAATCTTTTCCTAATTAAACTTCAATCAACTTAATAATACCTTGACATTTTTTGTGAGAAGACTAAAAGTCAACCAATCTCATTTCAAACCATTTTGCCACCTTAGCTTTTTTACCTATAAACTTTTTCTTAAAAGATTAGGCTCTTGTCAATCCTTATAGTGATGCAAACAACTATACTTCTATAATATGTAGGGAAGAGAAATATTTTCCACTTGGGTTTTGAGTGAGGCATTGTTGATTTTAAAATCCAAGCCATATCCTCCACTTTGAGATGATGCAAATTCTCCTTTCTCATGATTGTGGGCAGTAAGTATGTTTTCCACACGGACAATGACGATGGTGTCTTATCTCATAAAATCAACCAACACACTTGTGTTTCAATTTTTTTTAAAGAGGAACTACGTGTACCCTGATCCCCTATTGCACGAAAGGTGGTACGTAGGCACTAAAGGTTCACAACCGCGGCGGGTGCAAAAATCATAAAAATACTTCTTTACTCACCTCCACCATCCATTTCGTATACAACACATTTTTTTAGCCAAAGTATACAGATTTTACAAAGAGGTTCCCGCGGAGTACCGTAGATTTTTAGGGTGCTAATACCCTCCCTTTTCATAACCAACCCCCTTACCTTGAATCTTTCCCCCTTTTTTGGGTTATTCGCTCTTTTCCCATTCCTTTGGAAACAATAAAGCGCGATGGCGATTTTTATTTTGATTTATATAAAGGCTAGTCAATCCAATGGCTTAGTCTTGAACATTTCTACCGCTACAGAAAAATGACGACTTCACTGGGGACAGATTGACCTCTTGCTGGTCCATCCCTAAGTGGGTTGAGCTTATATTTGTTTATATCTGTATATGTGTTGTTGTTGATTATGTGTTATATTTTGTCTATATATTTGTCTGGATTTTCTTGGTTTTCAGGGTGCTTGGTGATTACTCATAAGTCCTATACCCAGACTTGGGAAAAATTTAAGATAGGACGGGCGGTATAGTCATGTTAAATTTGAGGGAGTAATCCCAAAAAAGGAGGCATGAGATCCCCCACTCAGTTGAGGCCCCTTTGACTGTAGTGTCGTTTACCGAGTAATCGGGAAGATGTACTGCTTTCAACCTGGGAGCCTGCTAAAACTGAGGACCGTAGAATACCAAACCCATCTTGGCCTTTTAGGTGTAGTGCGAAAGCTATGACGGAGTAATCCGGAAATAGTTGTCACGCGATACTACGCTCGAACGAGTCTTTCTTGAGAATATCACTACTTACCGAGTTAATCGGGAAGTTGGTAATATATGAAGGCTTTCGATTCTGCCTTCAAAGCCTGGTTAATGGTTGTCTCTTACCATTTCCATTCACCACTATCCCCTATAAATACAGGTCTAAAGACACATTTCCAGGGACAGAAAAAAAGAGACAAAAAACATTAGTCACAGAAACACCTGCCTATACAGACTGATTACCCACAGAGACATTTAGCCTACACACGCATGTTGCCTATACAAGAACCACACCAAATTCTCCAAACCTTCACAAAGTTGAAAAATTCGAAAAGTTCTTGCAAATCCCTCATTCCAAACGAATATCAGATTCATTCTCCTAAGACTTCCAGACAGCCACCCCACGCCCAAAACTACAGATCGAAGCACCTCCGTTTGGTAAAAAAGAATTTCCAATGTCAAGCTCATTCAATCTCTAATTTAAACCCATTTTTGATTGCATATTAGTGTCATTACAGTTTTTTGTGAATAATTTAATGTAATACATGTAAGTTGCAGTGTCAAAATGCCAGGATACTATTGTTAGGGCCTTCAAATCTGATTACCTTCGAAACTCATGATGTAGGCTATTTCAGGCCAAAACAAACCCAGATTCGAACTCAGGGAGTTCAAATTAGATGGGATTCTAATTGAGAGGAAGGGAATGGGTTTGATACCCAGGCCTTGCAATTTTATTTTTCTAACATAATATTTGCATATTCAATGCTTCCAGGCTACACACGCATACCATACACCATCAAATCTATGCCATCAGATGCACATCTGATCCAGATCCAACGCCCTGAGCGCACAACCTCACAATGGACTCTCTTGAGGATCTTCCCATTGAATCCATTAGCATCCTGGGCCTTTCCTCAGACTTGGGCCCATCTAATTTCTAGTCTCACCCCCAGTTTCTTTCACTATCCTGGCCCATTTAAATTTTGTTTTGTTTTTATTAACTTATTTCTTTTTATTTGTTTTGTTTTATTTACTCAGGAAAGATAATTATAAAAAAATCAGAAAAAATAGGTCTAGTATTTTATAATTAAAATTAATTTTGTTAACTAATTACTTTAACATTTTTCTTAAAATTAAAACTAAATAGACTTAGGATTTTAATTAAATCATTTTCCCAAAATAAAAACAAAACAAAACAACAAAAAGATTTCCTTTCGTTTATGGATTAGACGTTATTTTCAATTCACGCGCATTTTTTTCTTTCTTTATTTTCATATTAATATACTTGCTCATGGGATGTAATATAAATTAACTAGGACTCTTTTACCGCTTTTCTTTATTTTTCCCAAGTTTTTAGACTTGTAATAATCCCCCTCCCCGAAGCTTTATAATAACGTAAATTTAAATTCCCGCATTTTATTTCCTGTACATATTTGAACTGTTTAGATGTATTATTAATAGGATTGTATGAAAATAATTAAAACCAACGCTAGCAAACTTAACACAAGACAAAAATAACTGAAAATAACACACTCGCACATGCGCACCTCTAGGGTACCCCTACTTTGGTTGCCTTCAGAAAAATAGTCACAACTCTCGAAACGTGAGAGATTTTAGTGGCTACCCTCTGGTTTAAAGATCACAAGTCCCTCAATGACCCTCTCGACGTTGCCTCGGTAAAAATGATCTTAAAACCCTAGGGTAGTTACTAAGGTTTCTTTCCTATTTGCCTTTATGACTATAAAACGTCCCTTTGAATGCCCCTCAAACATCCAAACGACTAGGGCTACCTACTCACTGATAGTAGGCTAGCACTGTCTAAAGGAAAGGAGGAAAAGAACAACCATTTCGAGTAAAGTAGATAGTTCCTAGATGCTTGCTCAAAAAACAAAATTTTTACACTTACACAAAACAATTTTCAAAAAACTTTTCAAAAACGGTTTATCAACACTCTTGAGGACTGATACAAGAGTTATCATAAAGCAAATCTCCGCACTAAGGCATTTAGAAATAATTTTCAAAAACACACAAATCACAAGGTATTTCAAAATGAGCCAAGCATCTAAGAGCCTGTAGAAAACTACGGATGGAAAGGGTGCTAACACCTTCCCTTTCCATAAATTGCCCCCCTTACTCAGAACACGAAAGGTCTTTTTATGTTCTTTTCACCCTTTCCTTTGTTGGATAAAATAAAAGTCGGTGACGATTGTTGCTTACCGCGACATTTGTGAATACAAATGCAAAACCAGTATAACAGTCGGTTCTGCCACCGTACTACAAAACTGGCGACTCTGCTGGGCATATAAAAAAGTGGGGTTACCTTAGAGTTTAGTTCATATTTTTAATTGCTTTACATTATGTGTTTGTATGCTTTATCTTTAAAGGGCTTGCTTGGGTTTACTTGTAAAGATCCTGCACCCGGATCTGGGGTACATTTTTAGGTAAGCAACAATAGATCGTGGGGACTGTACGGCATAAACCGATATGGTTGAAACAACAACTGCTTTAGTGTGACACATTTGTTGGTACTGGTATCCCTTGTGTTAAATCGAGGAGAATACGTGGCTTCTATGTGGTGTCATAAAGCACTAACGGACCTTAGAACCTTAGTTGAACAAACTTGGCCATTAGAAAGTAGTGAGATAGCCGACCTCGGTATAAAGCTAAGGATTGGTTGATACTCGATGTTACACTCATTGAGATCAGACTTTAGGGATATTTCAGCCGCTAGAAAAGATCGTCTGAGCTGAAACAATGCCTGACAAAGAAATATCAATGATATTGAGACTCCTTAGAACCCGGTTACTTTTCTAAGACAGGTTGAATCAACTATACTTCAAGGGGGTATTTTCCTATAAACCCCGTGCAATCCTAAACCTAAGGCTACTTGTGTGAATTGTTTACTTTCATTATCTAACAACTTGAACTCATTGCAGGGCTTTATTTGTACTCCTTGCATGACTTGTTCGTAGTCATTATCTAATAACTTGTACTTCCTGCAAGACTCACTTGTCTTCATCACCTTACATTTTTTGTTTGATGCACAACATACACATCATATCATCATACCATAGCATTTCCTTAACCATTTCAATGATCTCAAGGGCCTGTGATGCAAGTTATGATGAACTAGACGTCTAGCAAGGGGCAAGGGAATTTATTTACCTCTAGACAATACTGTCAAAAGACCAAAACACAACACCATGAGTCAGAGGATATAACCCACTCGACATGGTGAACTTGATTCCTGTAGAAGGACCTTCAACGATACGAAGTTCTTCAATCAAAGCTGCAGTCAGATTCTAACAACTTCTTATGTTTACCCCATGAGATCCTTGAAAACATTACATGCATGTCATTACATAACAGGTCTTCCAGTACAGGTTTCTCATCTTCTCGCTGTTTATTTCAGCAAGGAAAATGGCTCTCAAACAGAACGACAAAGACATCCAAACACAAGATGCTAAGTTTAAGGAAATGTTCCTAAACCTATCAAAGGGGAAAGAAGAATTAAAATCACTCCTTGTTGGGAACTCGACCAAGAAACATCCCGACAACAACAAGGATGACTAGTTGGAACAACTGCAAGCTGAGGTGGGAAGGATGAGAATCCAGACGAGTAGTCAGATGACCCTTATCCAGATTTTAGCTTGGGAACAAGAAGAGTTGAGGATTCTCATCAGCAAAGTTCTTCAATTCAGATACGACAGACTGGGGAAAATTGCTAGAGTTTGGGGCCTAATCAATGATCAATCTCTGTTGGCAGATAGGGAATTGGGTGACATGTTCATACGGGGGCATGTTGAAAATAAACTCAGGAGCAGTGACATTCAAGGGACTGCATCTTCAAGTACTCATAAAAGACCATACAATGGGAAGAAAGATTCCAATGCCGTGTACGACCAGAAGGGCCGCAATAAGAGTAATCTCAACCAATCTGTGGAGGTAGTGCGGACTTCTATTTCCAGCACCAATGCAGAAACAACGGAAAGGAAATCAACATAAGCGGGACACACCCAAAAGGCACTTCACCAAAATTAACATGTCCTTGGCTCAAGTATTTCAACACATGTTGAAGATGGATTTGATTACGTTAAGGGATCCTCCTCGAAATCCCAATTTCTCCGCTCCTGGCTATCATCCTGATGCAACATGCGCATACCATTCCAATAGTCCTGGACATGATACAAATGACTGTTGGGCATTGAAAAGTAAGATTCAGGACTTGATCAATGGAGGAGTGCTGAAGTTCACACAAGACGGCCAGACTGAATTCTTCTGCCATCTCTCAAAGGCACATCATCTGAAGTGACAAGTTTAGACAAAGAGGCTCTTGTTCATTAGAATTTTCAAGTTGTAATTTTATTTTGATTGTTTGAACATTTATTTATGTAAAACTTTGTTATTTCATCAATGTATTGCATATGTTTGTCTTGAATTATTTCATTCGTTGTCACTATACTAAAACTATGCTTTTACTTCCTTTTTGTGATATTCAACTCTTGATTAAAAGCTATAAGCCTCTTAGAGGGAGGATGATGAAAACAATACCATAATCTCTATAGTATGATTTTGGACAGACCTTGCTGACGATCTACATGCGTTGTTTCAAATCCTAAACAGTGGAGTTATAAGGAAGATAATCTCTAGTCAACCCCTTTGAGCCTAAGAAGTAGGAGTTTTTCTTTCCACACAAATTAAAACCCTTAATCATAACCTGGGGCAGGGTAATTTCTCAATTAATTCAAAGGTGCATTCAATCACAAACTTTCCCTTCATACACGACGAATGGTATTGAAGATGCCCTTCTAAAACAAAACATGGTAGTGGTTCTGCATAATCATTAAAATAGGCAGTCATTATCTCTCAAAAGAAAAGCCCGCTAAGTCAAAACCTATGAAGGAGACTTAAGAAAAAAACTGGGGCATCCCGCTGACTGTAATCACAAAAGAAACAGTTCAGGCAAAAAGTAGGGATAATAAAAAAAAAAAAGGTCGCTACAAATCCTCAATAAAAGGAAAAGGTTACAAAAATGACTACCTTCTCAAATAAATATTCAATTTCTGAACCATCACCAAGTATCAGAGCAATGATTCCATACTCAATTGGGATCTAAATGCCAGTTAACTAAGTATAGGACTGAAGAACATCATGAAGAACGGGTTGGGTACAAATAAATTTCGAGCCTTTAACCTTTGTTTCTTAAACTGTGAACCATGCCACATTACAACCCTTAAAAGTCCTAACTGAAGCATGGGTTAGTTCGAAAGCATACTTTTACAAAAGGTATCCTGACTTCTGTAAGGTTTGCTACAAATCCTGAGTTGATATCACATTCTTACAAGATTTGTTTATTTCACTAAAAAATGAATTTTTAAACTTCAAGACAGGCATAAGCTTTGCATTTTTTGAAATACCATTGTTTGCATATGACTATTTGTTCAACAACAGAGAAATTGGCACAACGGATATTCGATGAACATAAATTCTCTCAATGAATAAAATCACCTCAGATGGAAAGACATTTTCAGTAACAAGCCTTTCATAATCAAGGGGCATGGCATGGCTTCCAACTGATCTGGGGAAATCAAGTCAAGATTTCAGGAATCTCTCAAAAGTGCCAAATAGCCAAGGGAAAATCTCCATCTGAATCAGTTGGGGCATTAGACATGAATTCCAGTAAAAGGTCGTGTGCAATAAAGCAAACATCTTTCTGGCAGTGCTGCAACACTTACTACTGTGGACAATGACAATTTTCCGCACCCTGTGAACATGGACATAGTCAGAAAATACTAAGCATGAAAAAGACCCGCTAGGTTGACTAGCCTATCAGTAGAAGACTTGTCACCCTGATTAGCATTCACCACGGGCTCTAGAAGCTGATACACTTTCTCCAGCAGGTATAGAGGCAGGGGCATCCTACTATAAAGTCACTACCATATCTTCAGCATACAGCCTAATGATGTCAGGCGTTCTTATATCCTCGGCGGAGAAATTTTTTCCAATTACTTACCCGACATCTCAAATAATTCCTTAGCTTGGTTCACAAGCTTCTTGGGTTTCCCAATAAGGGTTTCATAAAAACCCCCAAGCAGTTTACAGAGTTTCCCTTCTTCAACAAAGTTTATTTCTCTAACAATGGAAACCCGTCTCTCAGCATTTCAACTTCAACATAGTTTGAAGACCTACATTCTTTATCCCCAGCAACAATCAAGGATTTATTTTCCCTAGTTCAGCAACACTGCAGTAGAACAACTGATACATTCATACATTGCATTCATACATCATTCTACAAACATCATAGCATATGCAGCACAAATGCATATATCACAATCTCATTTGTTTTGATAACATCATTACCCGATGCATCTCATACATCATGACACTGCATACAACTGACTCTTTACCTTTTTCATGAAAGTTAGCAAGCAGACAAATATCATCACCAATTTTCAACAGTTCTAGATTAATTCCTGAAACCAGACAGGGAAACTATCTGTGGATGACTGATTGTAGATTAATACCTAAAACCAGACAGGAAAACTATCTACATGAGCAGATTAAAGATTAACACTCGAAACTAGACAGGAAAACTATCTTTCTTTCTCTTAGGTCAGAGATTAATACCTGAAACCAGATGGGACAACTATCTCAACGACCAACAAAAGCAAGTTTTAGATTAATACCTGAAACAAGATAGGACAACTATCTGTGGACGACTGATTGTAGATTAATACCTGAAACCAGACAGGAAAACTCTCTACATGAACAGATTGGAGATTAACTCCCGAAGCATGACGGGGAAACTATCTTCCTTTCTCTAAGGTTAGAGATTAATACCTGAAACCAGACAGGATAACTATCTCAATGACCAACAAAAACAAGTTCCAGATTAATACCCAAAACAAGACATGACAACTATCTCTGGATAACTGATTGTAGATTAATACCTGTGTCGTACCCCAAATTTTCCCTACCTCGAAGATCATTTTTTCAAGATTAAAATAATAAAGAAACATTCAATTAAGGATGGCAGAACAATATCTGATGGCCCTTTCTTAAAATTTAAGTCAATCGGGGGGTGTATTTTAAATCCAGGAGAGCGGGGCTTTCTAAATCAGGAAGACTCATATGTCCATAAGCCCATTCGCGAAGCATGTTGGCCATTTGCCCATGCGATTCGAAAATGAAAAATTATTTTAAGAGTGAAATTAAGTTCTTATTTAAACTCGTTTAGGTATTGTTGTTGTTAGGAGGAGAGAATTGAATTTACAAATATATTAAAATCCATATTGGCCCACTTCTTTGTTTTCCAAACAACAAAAAAAGGGGTGTAACTTCAAGTTGCAGGCCCAAAGAAATTGAAGACATTAAATAGCCCATTTGTTGCTTTATTGTTTTAAGAAATTATTATTAAAATTGTTGTTTTTATTATAATAAAAAAAGAATATATAAGACAAAGTATTGTCGTTACTGTTAATAGTTTATTTCATTTTATTATTAAACAACATTGTATTAAATATTATTTATAATTTGTTTGTTTAGGGCAATTAACGTGGGGTTATGGAAAAGGCCAATTGGGCCTGGTTATTAAAAAAAAAAACCTTTTTTACTGTAATATAAAAACAACGTTGTTGGGTTGAATTCAAATTAAAGCGCAGACCCATAGATAAAACATTGAACTAAAAAAGTTGTTTTGCTGCAAAAAGAGAGTATTGGGCCGGATGGAGAATTATAACGCTGGCCTAAGTATTAACTAACACTCATTGTGCAAATCATCAAATATTCACGCTTATTTTTCCAACAACAACAATTATAGAAATTAAATTGAAACAAATCAAAATCCAGAAACTAAAATCAATTTCAATCTAATAATACAATCAAATCTCAGAAAAAGGATGAAACCGTATCAAATCTTACAAAAACAAATATTTTACAATCCAAATAACACAATCAACTACAATCGATTTGCAATCCTTAATTGTCTCTAAAAAACCTAAAATCTGTACTAATTGTAACAACAAAATTCCAAAACCCTAAAATTTCTAGAGCCTATAAATACAAACAAAGGAATACTGGAAAAAGAGAGAGGAGAGCAAACACAGAAGAAAAATACAAAGACGGAAGGAGAGAACAAAGGAGAGCTTGTGTGAAGGACACCGAGGAAGGAAAAACCTTGTTGTTGTTGAAGAAGAACTAGCGGCGATTAGGATTTCAATATCCGAAACCCTAATCGTAATCGCCTCCGCTATCACATCCTTCGTGCCTTCAAAAACTAATCTCCACCACCTCTACCATAAAATGCAGACAAAGAGAGAAAAGGATTAGCGCTAAGAAGAAGAAGAAGGTCAGAGGGAACAAAATTAAAAGGGGGTAAAATTTATTAGCTTTAGCTGTTTTTATTTGTTCTGATATCTGATTAAGGGCTTTGGGGTGGTCGGGTGAGTGCAGGGGGATAATATGATAGCGCCGCAGGGAAATTGGGATTAGGGTTTGGTGAGGAGAGTGAAAGGGTTGTGTGCGATGAGAGAGAGAGAGAGAAGATGTACTGTAAAACAAAAAAACTGAAATGAAATGTAAAACATGTTGTATATTCCATTTAGATCCGATACGCGCTTGCCCATAGCAGTTATCATGTGCCATTCATCATGTTCGCTAGATCTCCATCAGACGGCCGAAGGGCAAGTCCCACGATATACCCGTATACCCTCGCCACACACAATCAATCCGGACCCCTTTCAAACTGCGTTTGAGCCTGGCCCAGTTACTCTTCGCACCCCCTTTAGTCATTATTACTAAGCCAACAAATAATTCCCACCCCTAGGCATTTGGGCCTAACCTGACTTCTCATACCCCCACTGATTTACTTCATAACTGAAAACACCCCCCTGAAATTAATTATTTTTTATAATTTTTTATATATAATTCTATTTTCTTTGTATATATTATTTATTTCTTTTATAATGATTATTATTGGTAATATTAAATCTTATTAATATTTTATATATTTTTATATATTATTATTATTTATTACATATAGATAATATTTATATTATCTTAAATAAACTATTTTTATTCAAACTTATGCATATTATTTTATATATTATTGCATTAAATATTTTTATATCATGCATTAATTAAGATTTTTTTGCAATTAATATTATAAAAAATACTAACCAATCTCAAACTATTTTTTCGCAATCAACTAAGCTAATCAACTGTTTTTGCAAAAGGGTTTCAAATAAATTTTGACTTACCGCACATTTAGTCAAAATCTCCGCAATCACTATTCTCGACCAAAATGTGAGGTGATTCAAATTGAGACTCTGATTCCTCATAAGAGGATACGTAGGCATACGATCAAAAATCGTATTGAGTTCTCCTATAAAAAAACAAACTTTTCCCCTATTAAAAATTAAAACTCTTTTCCCTTAATAATATTTAAAACCCTGTTTACCCCAACTCAAACCTAAAACCTAATATCCTTGTGAACAAGGTAGATGAAAGGTGCTTAACACCTTCCTTTCGTCTAATGAAGTCCGAAACCTAAAATCTTTGTCTGCGAATTAGGGTTTTCTATTAGATTCCCTTCCCTAGGATAAAAACTAATAGTCGCAGCTCTGATTTAAAAACCAGTCGCTACAGTTGGCGACTCTGTTGGGGATTTCAACTTTAAGTTTTAGGGTTTTTTGGTTTGGGGTTTTTATTGCTTTATTTATTTATTGCTTTTATTTATTCATTGCATTTATTTAATTATTGTCTATTGTTTATCATCATATATACTGCATGGCGAGATTTTTATTTCTCAAAATATTTTCAATAACCCTTAGAAAGAAGGTTCGTCTATTAGCTTATGGGGTACATCATCCCTGCGAGTTTATGTGACGACTTCGCCTAGAGTTGGTGGACTTCCGAAAAAGGAATACTTATCGAGAGATATCCTCTTAACGAATAGGAATTTGGAAGGTCACCCATGACTCTTTGTAACAACCTTAACCTAAAATCTCATGACAAGACCTTTCACGACTTTGAGACAAAAGTTTCGGTCCATAAAGAGGCTCTACCTAAGGGAGGCCCTTGTGCCTTTTACCTCTGGGGTTATTCATGACACCCTTAAGGAAACCACCTTTTGGGAGGGTAGACTAACCGTAGGTCAAACTTAAGGAGCCTACCTGCTAAGGGTGCTTATCACAAAACCCCGTCTAGGCATGGCAAAAAAACCCAGACCCGCTGGGCCCCGCCCCGAAATTAACGGGGAAAACTCAGCTAAAACGGGTACGGGTGCGGGGGCGGGTAAAACCCGGTTTCTAACTACGGGTGCGGGGGCGGGGGCGGGGGCGGTAAGACACTGAGACCCGCCCACACCCGCACCCGCCCCGCCCCGAATAATCCAATTACTATAATAACCTTGTTTTAATTATTTTTATGTTACTTTTATTTTTATATTTTTTATTTTTACTTGACAAGACTATCATTGACTATATTTTACTATATTGATAGGTAATTTGAAATCTAACGTGGGAAATGAAAATGCTATTTTACTAACTGAAATGGAGTCTGATGATGAAGGTATTATTCATACTATTTGTATTAAATTTGTCAAGTTAAATTTTTATATTTTAACTTTTATTTTTTAACACAGGTGAGTTGTTGATTGATGGTGCTACTTCTATTTCCAACTCCCGCCTCGAAGATGAAGATTATTAGAAAATTTGTTGTTTATTTGGATCTTTTTTTGTTATGATGATATCGTATATTTTGTTCCATGTTGTTGGAATGGTTATTTTGTTCCATGTTGTTGGAATGGTTCTTTTGTTGATTGTATTGTTTTAATTTTGTATTTGTACTTTGCAAAAAAATTGTTGGTTGTTGGGAGTGATTTATACTTTGATATATTGAAAGATTACACTCTTTTAATGAATCACAAGTTCACAACCAATTATAGTTGATTGAAGGGTTATGATAGAAAAATATTTGGAATGGTATTTGAATATTAAATCCTACAATTATTTACTCAAATCAATGGCGAATTTTGTATTTTTAATGTATTTGTTAATGTTGTCCAGGAAATTTGTGAAAAAAATAGATATTTTTTTATTTAAAAAAAACAGTTTTCGCGGGTGGGGGCGGGTGCGGGTGCGGGTGACCCGTTCTCCATTGGGGGCGGGTCTGGGGGTGAATTTCCATCCCCCGGCGGGTTTGGGGGCGGGGGCGGGTCTATTACTGGAGTTGCGGGTGCGGGTGCGGGGTTAGCTAAACCCGCCCCCGACCCGCCCCGTTGCCATCCCTAACCCCGTCATTATACATTCCTACCTTATAGGGGCACTTATCACAAAAATCCCGTCACTCAACCCTACACCTATGCATTCATACATTTCATATGTTCGTCATACATTTCATATATTCGTCACCTGTTTCCTTTTACTTGTCTTATTCACATGGGGTACAAAAAATAATAATAAACTCAATATTTTTGGTGACTGTCCTTAAAAATGGATACCAAAGTAAACCACTTGTCCACGTCAACACGCCAAACATGTCTGAGATCAAGCCACAAAAGGGAAATAATGTGCTAAAGAATTTCTTAAGCTTTGTCAAGCAAAGGTGGATGTTTTCAAGAGCAGATATCTGCAAGCGCACCTAGAAGATTTATTTCCCTTTTATTTATGTTTCATGCAAATTTGTCTTGATTTCAAGTTGTAATATTTTTCAATATCTGGATTATGTTACTTTCAATAAAGGCATTTTGTTTCCTTATCTCATTGGCGTATCTATTTTCAAGCTGATCTCCGAATAACAGTATTAAACAAAAGACAAATACATACCCAAGTGAATAAGACATTTAAAACAAGTAACCATTTCATATTCATACATATTCATTCGCATGTATCCATTCATTAACACCTGCATATCATATAAAAACTCATTTTTTCAGAAAAAAAATCTCTCCAGTTAAACCATTGGTAGAAGAAGATCTCCACCTCCTTAGCCTTCATATCAACCAAGGACATCACAACCATTAGTGAACCCACAAGGACAACACCAAGACATGTTTATAAGGCCACCAAGAAATTTTGATCCACTCCCCATGCCACCTAGCCAGTTATTACAAACCTAGGTTAAGGAATCATTGGTGGAAATCAAGCCTCTAGCTCCCCCAATCGAGCCACTCCCGCGAAGGTACAATACTGACGCCAGATGCGAATACCTATGCCTCCGCACGGTGGACCAAAAATAAATTCAATCGAAGTAGTCACTGACTCTGGGGCAAGCAGGCGAGCAAAAACCCCGATAAACCTGCTGAAAGAATATCTGTTGGGATGTGGGTTCCTGTTGGAGCATAATAAAACCTTCAAAAGGATGCTACAAGAGCTACTAGACAAAGGGATAGTCCAATTTGGACCATACCCTGAAGAAGAATATGTAGCTACTCTGAAGGGTAAAGCACGGTTTCCTCCAATCCCGGAGACCTTTGTCAACAAGGGGACAGAGCACGGCGGACATGTGGCAATGATATCCAACAGAGTCAATACCAAAAGGGAAACTGACTTCATCAGAGAATGCACCCTAGGAGAAAAACATAAAAGATGGACTACCGTGGATATTCCAGAGATCTTTTTCTTTCCTAAGTAATTTTTCTTGTTTTTGAAAGAACCTATGTCAAGCCCGAGGCATAGGGGTTGCTTGTAAGGGTTCCCCGTTTTGTTTTAGACAATATTTGCAATTAATAAAAGTTATATTTTGTTTTCAATTAAGATCCTTGTCTTTCTCTTGCATTTATTCCGTAAAAATGGAAATACTTTCTCTGCATATGCATTTTCAAATATTCATATACTAAAATATGCACCAAAACATGATAACGGTGCAAATCCATGCCCAAAACCACCGATAATTCTACTGTTGCGACCCAATATAATTTTGATGCTCCTACCAACCAAGCTGAAGAGGAAGATGAGGAAGATCTTGAACTCTCTGAGGAAAGGGCGGGGGAAATAGAACGAAAGGCTGACAACATACAATCATATCAAGAGGCTATTAAGACCATTAATCTGAGCACATGGGAAGATCTGGAAGAAACCAAGCTAAGGGGAAATGTTAGAGCGGAGCCACAAAGAAGATGATCAAGTTATTGCACGTATCTGCTTGTTCCTACAAAAACAGACCAAGGTTAGATACATACATTACTGTAAAAATAAGCAACTATGAAATACCAGGACTTGACAAAGGACCTGAGCCAGGGGATTGTTGGATACTCACGTTCGACGGGGCTTCAAATGCATTGGGGCATGATATATGGGCATTTTTGACTTCTCCAAAGAATGCTCACAAGCCATATACCAAGTCAACGGCGAATGGGATACTAAACATCCAAAACCGATTCCCTATCAGGATCATATTTTAAAGTTGGCTGCGGAATTCACAAAGATCACTTTCAGTCACATCCCACGAGAAGAAAATCAAATGGCAGACACTCTGGCAACTATATCAGCTATGTATAAAGTAACTTGGTCAAACCACGAACCGCACATCACAAACAGACACTTCGAAGAGCTCGCACATTGCCTTGCTATCAAAGAAAGACCGGATGATAAGCCTTGGTTTTACGACATCAGGAAATACCTAGAATAACAAGAACATCAAGAAAATGCCTCTAGCATTGACAAACGAACTCTATGAAAATTAGCCTCGGAATTCTTTCAGAGTAACAATATACTGTACAAGAAGAATCACAACATGGTTTAGTACTCAAGAAGATTCTGCTACCTCGCCTCAACTCACGTGGTAAATGGACACCCAACTACGAAGGTCCATACATACTGAAAACAACATTATATAGAGGTGGTCTTATCCTCACAATAATGGATGAGGACGAACTACCGCATCCAGCAAATTCAGACGCATTAAAAAAAATACTAGGTATAAGAAGCTCGCTAAGCTTGAACCAGGTGACTTAGGAAAAAAGGAGCGTCTTGGTGGATCGAAAACCCTAAAGGGCGATCCAGGCAAAAATTAGGGGCATAAAACAAAAAACTATCCTGGTGGATTGAAAACCCGAAAGGGAAACCCAAGAAAAAGTTAGGGATCACTCAAAAAGAAATAAAGAACAAAAAGAATGCGATCTAAAAACTGCGACTACGAACCACGAAGGGAGAGATAGATCTGAACCATACAACTCAGAAGAAAATGAGATAAGGGCTATTAAAAGGATATTGGGGAACAACAACAACAATTATCATTTTTCATTGCCATTTACAGTTTTAAAATTTTATGTAATTACCTCTTTCTAGGAATTGCATTTTATACTCTCGCCTATTCAGAGGCATATCAACAAAACATTTGCTTTTGTTTGCATCTTTCAAATTGCATTTTTCTTTTATCTGACTTGTTTGCAAAATACTATGATTATTACTTGTGAATATTGTCTTAAAATCATTTCGGGGAAATTAACAAATAAAAGCTTTTGATAAAACATAAAAAAAAACATTTTGGTTATGAAAATATCGAAAGAAAATCCACGTCTACGTCCACGCACATGTATACTCCTGTGTCTACAATACAAATTCTATACACATGTCCACGTCTAAACCTGCACTTACAACATAAAAGTCTACACATATGCCAATACATAGGTCTACGCTTACAACATACAAATCTACGCATATGCCAATACATACGTCTACGTCTACACCTGCGCTTACAATACAGAAAATCAATGTTCAAAATTTTGCTAACATTGTTCACTGCATTCAAATTCAACAAAGCTACGACGACACAACATACAACACCATGGAATTGGTAATTCAAAACCAATGGTTTAAATTAGAGAATGCCAGAAATAGTCTCCATAACATTTCAAGGCATACACGCATTTTACACACATTTCATACATACATCTGGCATATCCAAAGCATGCATACCCTATACATTTTGCATACATACAAACATTCAATATGAATGCATACGCCTGTATCACATAGCAAACAAACAGTCTCACCCTCGTTTTAGCTATCTAAGGGTCAAGAAACAAAACACTTCTCCTACGATTCAACCCGTCACCTAAGTCTTCATGCCCTGACACGTTAAGCCCATTGCCTAAGTCTTCATGTAGCAGTGCGTTCTCTTATTCCACGACATATGCCATCGCCTAAGACTTCATGCAGTGATGTTCGAAAACCAAATTTAGCTTATCACCTCAGACTTCACGCAGCGATTTGTGAACCAAACCCATTGCCTAAGACTTCATGCATCAATGTGTTTCTTTATTCCGCGACACAGGTCATCGCCTAAGACTTCATGCAGCGATGTTCAAAAACCAAATTTAGCTTATCGCCCCAGACTTCACGCAGCGATTTGCGAACCAAACCCATTGCCTAAGACTTCATGCAGTAGTGTGTTTCTTTATTCCGCGACACAGACCATCTCCTAAGACTTTATGCAGCGATGCTCGAAAACCAAAATCTAGCCTATCGCCTTAGACTTCACGCAACGATTTGCGAATCTAACCCATTGCCTAAGTCTTCATGCAGAAGTGTGTTCCCTTATTCCACGACACAGATGATCGCCTCAGACTTCATGTCGTGATGCTCGAAAATACAAAATCTAGCCTATCGCCTCAGACTTCACGCAACGGTTTACAAACCTAACCCATTGCCTAAGACTTCATGCAGCAATGTGTTTCTTTATTTTGTAACACAGATCATTGCCTCATGCTTCATGCAGCGATGCTCGAAAAAATACAAAATCTATCCTATTGCCTCATACTTCACACAACGATTTGTGAACCTAACCCATTTCCTAAGACTTCATGCATCAATGTGTTTCTTTATTCTGTAATACAGACCATGGCCTCAGTCTCTAAGCAGTCATACATCATTAATTTTTGTTTTATTCATCTCCCCAAATAGATGAACAAGCTAAAGAAAAACTAAGACATACGAGATTGCTCTCTCGAGCTCAAGACTATCTGCCTCAAACCCTGGTAAGTGATATAACATTAGCTTTTCCTGCATCCTTGGAGACTCGTAAGGGTATGCTATATCAGCGTAACCTTTTGTTTGTCGGACAAATTAGGGGATATTCCAAGTATTCAATAAACTCCAAATCAAAATGCACAAGACTCATGTATTCTCACGCTATTCGATTGGAAGATAATTGAATAGGGGAAGCTGTCGTGCCCCAAATTTTCCCTACCTCGACGATCGTATTTTCAAGATTAAAATAATAAATAAACGTTTAATTAAGGATGGTACAGCAATATCTGATGGCCCTTTCTTAAAATTTAAGTCAACCGGGGGGTGTATTTTAAATCCAGGAGAGCGGGGATTTCTAAACCAGGAAGACTCATATGTCCGTAAACCATTCGCGAAGCATGTTGGCCATTGGCCCATGCGATTCGAAAAAGAAAAATTATTTCAAGAGAGAAATTAAGTTCTTATTTAAACTCGTTTAGGTATTGTTGTTGTTAGGAGGAGAGAATTCAATTTACAAATATATTAAAATCCATACTGGCCCACTTCTTTGTTTTCCAAACAGCAAAAAAGGGGGTGTAATTTTAAGTTGCAGGCCCAAAGAAATTGAAGACATTAAACAACCCATTTGTTGCTTTATTGTTTTAAGAAATTATTATTAAAATTGTTGTTTTTATTTTAATAAAAAAGAATATATAAGACAAAGTATTGTCGTTACTGTTAATTGTTTATTTCATTTTATTATTAAACAACATTGTATTAAATATTATTTATAATTTGTTTGTTTAGGGCAATTAACGTGGGGTTATGGAAAAGGCCAATTGGGTCTGGTTATTAATAAAAACCTTTTTTGCTGTAATAGAAAAACAACGTTGCTGGGTTGAATTCAAACTAACGCGCATGCCCATAGATAAAACGTTGAACTAAAAAAGTTGCTTTGCTGCAAAAAAAGCGTATTGGGTCGGATGGAGAATTATAACGTTGACCCAAGTATTAACTAACACTCACTGTGCAAATCATCCAAGATTCACGCTTGTTTTGCCAATAACAACAACTGTAAAAATTGAATTGAAACAAACCAAAATCCAGAAATTAAAAACAATTTCAATCTAATAATACAATCAAATCTCAGAAAAAGGATGAAACTATATCAAATCTTACAAAAACAAATCTTTTAAAATCCAAATAACACAATCAATTACAACAGATTTACAATCCTTAATTGTCTATAAAAAATCTTAAATCTGTACTAATTGTAACAACAAAATTCCAAAACCCTAAAATTTCTAGAGCCTATAAATACAAACAAAGGAATACTGGAAAAAGAGAGGGGAGAGCGAACACATAAGAAAAATACAGAGATGGAGGGAGAGAACAAATGAGAGCTTGCGTGAAGGACACTGAGGAAGGAAATAACCTTGTTGTTGTTGAAGAAGAACTAGCGGCGATTGGGGTTTTGATATCCAAAACCCTAATCGCAATCGCCTCCGCTATTACATCCGTCGTGCCTTCAAAAACTCATCTCCATCACCTCTACGATAAACTGCAGACAAAGAGAGAAAAGGATTAGCGCAAAGAAGAAGAAGAAGGTCAGAGGGAACAAAATCAAAAAAGGGGTAAAATTTATTAGCTTTAGCTGTATTTATTTGTTATGTTATCTGATTAAGGGCTTTGGGGTGGTCGGGTGAGTGCTGGGGGATGATATGATAGCGCCGCGGGAAATTGGGATTAGGGTTTGGTGAGGAGAGTGAAAGGGTTGTGTGCGGTGAGAGAGAGAAGATGTACTGTAAAACAAAAAAACTGAAATGAAATGTAAAACCATGTTGTATATTCCATTTAGATCCGGTACGCGCTTGCCCATAGCAGTTATCATGCGTCTTCTATCATGTTCGCTAGATCTCCATCAGACGGCCAAAGGCCAAGTCCCACGATACACCCGTATGCCCTCGCCACACACAATCTATCCATACCCCTTTTAAACTGCATTTGGGCCTGGCCTAGCTACTCTTCGCACCCCCCTTTAGTCATTATTACTAAGCTAGATAATAATTCCCACCTCCCAAGCATTTGGGCCTAACCTGACTTCTCATACCCCCACTGATTTACTTCATAACTGAAAACACCCCCCCCATGAAATTAATTATATTTTATATTTTTTTATATATAATTCTATTTTCTTTGTATATATTATTTATTTCTTTTATAATAATAATTATTATTGGTAATATTAAATCTTATTAATATTTTATATATTTTTATATATCATTATTATTTATTACATATAGATATTATTTATATTATCATAAATAAACTATTTTTATTCAAGCTTATGCATATTCTTTTATATATTATTGCATTAAATATTTTTATATCATGCATTAATTAAGATTATTTTTGCAATTAATATTATAAAAAATACTAACCAATCTCAAACTATTTTTTCTCAATCAACTAAGATAATCAACTGTTTTTGCAAAAGGGTTTCAAACAGATTTTGACTTACCGCGCATTTAGTCAAAATCTCTGCAATCATTATTCCCGGCCAAAATGCGAGGTGATTCAAAATATGTTTGCAACCCCTAAAAAACACCAACCCCATACGAACTACGAATTGGGACTCTGATTCCTCATAAGAGGATACGTAGGCATACGATCAAAAATCGTAGCGAGTTCTCCTATAAAAAAACAAACTCTTTCCCCTATTAAAATTAAAATTCTTTTCCCTTAATAATATTTAAAACCCTGTTTACCCCAACTCAAACCTAAAACCTAATATCCTTGTGAACAAGGTAGATCAAAGGTGCCTAACATCTTCCTTTCATCTAATGAAGTCCGAAACCTAGAATCTCTATCTGCGAATTAGGGTTTTCTGTTAGATTCCCTTCCCTAGGATAAAAACTAATAGTGGAGGCTCTGATTTAAAAACTAGCTGCTACAACCTGAAACTAGACAAGACAATTATCTACATGATCAGATTAAAGATTAATAACTGAAACCAGATGGGAAAACTATCTTTCTCAAGCTTTATTTCACAAGCTTCGATTGGGCATTTATCCTCCTTCGATGCAAGCTTGGTTCACAAGCTTCAATTGAGCATTTGGCCTTCTTCGATGCAAGCTTGTTTCACAAGCTTCGATTGGGCATTTGGCCTCCTTCGATGCAAGCTTGGTTCACAAGCTTCGATTGAGAATTTGGCCTCCTTCGATGCATGCTTGGTTCATAAGCTTCGATTGAGCACTCGGCCTCCTTCGATCAAGTTTAACTCACAAAGCTTCGACTGAGCGTTGGCTGCTTCAGGCTTGCTTTCGATTCACTAGGCAGATACTTCCTTCGTGCCTTGTTTGGTTCACTAGGCAATGGCCTCCTTTGTGCCTGCTTTGACCCACAAAGAAATGGCCTCCCTCATGCTAAGCATCCACAAGGCATTGGCTTCCTTTGTGCTAACTTCGACTGGGAAAATGTCTCCCTTTGAAATGGGTTGCTTCGATTCACAAGAAGTAGCCTCCTGCAGGTTTGTTTTAATTCACAGAGCAGTGGCCTCCTGCATGCAAACTTTGATTGAGAATTAGCCTCTTACGTGTCTGCTTTGATACACAAGACAAGTTCCTACTCGGTGCTTGCTTTCGACGCACAAGGTAAAGGCTTCCTCTTCATGCTTGCCTTTGATTCACAAGGCAAGAACTTCTTTCATGTGTGCTTCGAATCACAAAATAGTGGATTCCCTCATGCTAGCTTTGACTCCGCCTCTAAACCCTTTAACACACAGTTTTCTACACTTTGACACATAATATGGTCCATTCGAAGAAACATTCCAAAGGTCCATTCGAAGAAACATACAAGTGGTGCCTTCGAAGGACATATATTTGGTCCATTCGAAAGACATACAATTGTTGGAAACAAGTTTTGTTTTGCCTTTTGATGAGTCTGGTTCTAGATGCTTGCTGGCCAAAGTCCTACATGCTGCCAAGCCCAAGCCTCCTGCACAATTACATTCGAAGGAAATGACAAAAGAAGCTTCGACTGGCCAAAATGAAGTGTTCGATTAGGCTAATTGGGTATTTTCAGAGCCAATCAAAGAACAAGGCAAATAGGGGCTCAATCGAAGAACCCACAATAATGAAGCCTAGAGCCATCAAAAGGAGAAATTCAGAGCCAATCGAAGAACAAGGCGTTGAGGCATTCAAAGGAGTCAGGGAGTGAAACATGTCCAGGTTCATCCCAAAACCCAAAAGGGTAGGAAATCATCAAAGATGGCAACCTGTTTAAGGCTTTCGATTCTGCCTTCAAAGCCTGGTTAATGGCTGTCTCTTGCCATTTCCATTCACCATTATCCCCTATAAATACAGGGCTAAAGACACATTGTCAGGGATAAAGAAAAGAGACAAAAATCATTAGTCACAGAAACACATGCCTATACAGACCGATTGCCCACAGAGACATTTTGCCTACACATGCACGTTTCCTATACAAGAATCACACCAAATTCTCTAAACCTTCACAAAGTTGCCAAATTCAAAAAGTTCTTGCAAACTCCCTCAGTCCAAACGAATATCATATTCATTCTCTTGAGACTTCCAGGCAGCCATCCCATACCCAGAACTACAGATCGAAGCACCTCCATTTGGTAAAAAGAATTTCCAATCTCAAGCTCATTCAATCTCTGATTTAAACCCATTTTTGATTGCATATTAGTGTTATTACTATTTTTTTGTGTGAATAATTTAACATGATACATGTAAGTTATAGTGTCCAAATTCCAGGAGACTATTGTTAGGGCCTTCAAATCTGATTACCTTCGAAACTCATGATGTAGGCTATTTCAGGCCAAAATAAACCCAGATTCGAACTCAGGGAGTTTGAATTAGAGGGGATTCGAATTGAGAGGAAGGGTCTGGGTTCGATACCCAGGCCTTGCAATTTTATTTTTCTAACATAATACTTGCATATTGAATGCTTCCAGGCTACACACACATACCATACACCATCAATCTATGCCAACAGATGCACATCTGATCCAGATGCAACGCCCTGAGCGCACAACCTCACCATGGACTCTCTTGAGGATCTTCCCATTGAATCCATTGGCAGCCTGGGCCTCTCCTCAGACTTGGCCCCAACGAATTTCAAGTCTCACCCCCAGTTTCTTTCACTATCCTGGCCCAATTAAATTTTGTTTTGTTTTTTTAAACTTATTTCTTTTTATTTATTTTATTTTATTTACTCAGTAAAATAATTTAAAAAAAATCACAAAAATTAGGTCTAGTCTTTTATCATTAAAATTAATTTTGTTAACTAATTAATTAATTACTTTAACATTTTTCTTAAAATTAAAACTAAATAGACTTGGGATTTTAATTAAATCATTTTCCCAAATTAAAAACAAAACAAAACAACAAAAAGATTTCCTTTCGTTTATGGATTAGACGTTATTTTCAACTCGCGCGCGTTTTTTTTGCTTTCTTTATTTTCATAATAATGTACTTACTCATGGGATGTAATAGAAATTAACTAGGACTCTTTTACCGCTTTTCTTTATTTTTCCCAAGTTTTTAGACTTGTAATAATCCCCCTCCCCGAAGCTTTGTAATAACGTTGATTTAAATTCCTGCATTTTATTTCCTCTACATATTTGAATTGTTTAGATGTATGATTAATAGGATTATATGACAATAATTAAAACCAACGCTAGCAAACTTAACACAAGACAAAAATAATTGAAAACAACACACTTGCACATGCGCACCTCTAGGGTACCCCTACTTTGGCTGCCTTCGGAAAAATAGTCACAACTCTCGAAACGTGAGATATTTTAGTGGCTACCCTCCAGTTTAAAGATCACAAGTCCCTCGATAACCCTCTCGACATTGCCTCGGTAAAAATGATCTTAAAACCCTAGGATAGTTACTAAGGTTTCTTGCCCAGTTGCCTTTGTGACTATAAAACGTCCCTTCGAATTTCCCTCAAACATCCAAACGACTAGAGATACCTACTCACTAATAGTAGGCTAGCAATGTCTAAAGCAAAGGAGGAAAAGAATGACCCTTTCGAGTAAAGTAGATAGTTCCTAGATGCTTGCTCAAAAAACAAAATGTTTACACTTACACAAAACAATTTTCAAAAACCTTTTCAAAAACACTTTATCAACACTCTAGAGGACTGATACAAGAGTTATCATAAAGAAAATCACTGCACTAAGGCATTTCAAAATACTTTTCAAAAACACACAAAGCACAAGATATTTCAAAATGAGCTAAGCATCTAAGAGCCCATAGAAAACTACAGATGGAAAGGGTGCTAACACCTTCCCTTTCCATAAACTACCCCCTTACTCAGTAAACTCTCGAAAGGTCTTTTTCTGTTCTTTTCACCCTTTCCTTTGTTGGATAAAAGAAAAGTCGGTGTCAACTCTTGCTTAATGCAACATTTGCGAATACAAATGCAAAACCAGTATAATAATCGGTTCTGCCACCATATCACAGGAACGTTATCCCAAATCCTAGAGTCTAGAGAAAATGCTTATTCATGTTTTTATGCATATATTTGTTAATAGTAATCATATTCATATGCATATGTTCATTCAATTCAGTCATTGGACGTTTTTGCAAACAAAACAGAAAAAGTAAAATAAAATTTGAATTTTGACATTATGTTTATATTGATAGTTTTCCTATAAACAAGCGATTATTGTACAATGAGACATAAATCCTAGTAAGAGGAAACAATCTTGAAATAAAAAGAGTAAAAAATGAAATAAAACATATAGTATGTGTAAATGATCCCGTCAGGTTTCAACTCTGCTATTGCCTCTATGTCTTCAACCATCTCATCCCTTGTTGTCGGAAGAAGTTGATTAAATTTATCTATACCGTTTGAACATGACATTGATAATAAAGTTGGCTATAAGTGATCCAACGGGACATAGTCATACGCCTTAATCAAATTTTTTTGCAAGGACCTCCCTTTCGAGTTTTCAGTCCACCAGGATACCCTTTTTTGCCCAAGCTACCTTTTCAGGTTTCCGACTTGCCGGGTGTACACTCTTTTATATATATCCCTGATTTTTTGCCCGAACCCTTTTGGTTCGCCGGGATGCCCTTATTTTTTCCTAGGCCAGTCAACCTAGCGGATCGCTTTTTATGCGTAGTATCTTTTAACTATGTTCGTGTTCATAGGTTGTGGAAGATCTTCACCGTCCATGGTGGTAAGTATCATTGCACCGCCTGAAAATATCTTCTTGATTACAAATGGCCCTTCGTAGGTGGGAGTCCATTTGCACCTGGGATCACCTTGCGGTAGGATGATACGCTTTATTACCAAGTCCCCAGCCTGATATACCCGATGCTTGATTTTCTTATTGAATGCTTTGATCATACATTTCTGATACATCTGACTGTGACAAACAGCCGTAATCCTCTTCTTGTCAATCAAATTCAGTTGATCCAACCTAGTATAAATCCATTCGTCTTTGTCTAAATTTGTCTCTTTCATGATCCTCAGGAAAGGAATCTGAACTTCGACAGGTAGGACAACTTCCATACTATAAACTAGAGAGTACGAGGTTGCCCCAGTTGATGTTCACGCTGAAGTGCGATAGCCATGAAGAGAAAACAGTAACATCTCGTGCCAATATTTATATGTCACTGTCATCTTTTGTATAATCATCTTAATATTCCTATTGGCGGCCTCCACTGTGCCATTCATTTTCGGTCGATACGGAGAAGAATTATGGTGCTTGATCTTGAACTGCGTGCAGAGTTCTGTGATCATGGTATTGTTGAGATTGGTACCATTATCTGTGATAATCTTTTTGGGGATTCCATATCGACATATAAGGTTATGCTTAATGAACTGGACGACGATATTCTTAGTAACAGAGGCAAACGAGGCTACTTCAACCCACTTTGTGAAATAATAGATGACAACAAGGATAAACCGATGTCCGTCAGAAGTAGTAGGATTGATATCTCCAATCATATCAATGCCCCACACTGCAAACGGCCAAGGAGTAGTAAATACATGTAGAGGTACTGGAGGCACATGTACTTTGTCAGCATATATCTAGCACTTGTGACAAGTTCTTGAGTGGTGGTGACAATCGGTTTCCATAGTCGACCAATAGTAACCTACTCTCAGAATATTCTTAACCATAGTATGTACGCTGGAATAAGTACCAAATATACCTTCGTGCATATCTTCCATAATCTTCTCTGCCTCTTTCTTGTCCATACAACGAAGCAGAGTCAAATCATGGTTGCGCCTATAAAAAATTTCGTTACTCAGGAAGAACTTAGCAGAGAATCTCCATAGGAATTTCTTGTCATTGACAGATTCTCCCTCAGGGTACTCTTGAGGCTTGAGATATCTCTTCACTTCATAGAAACAAGGCTTCTCTTCTACTCCGTCAGTGTCAACTTTGTAGTAGTGTGTCGGTCCATCTAGCCTCTCAATGTAGTTCTGGGAGCCTCGTTGTCCCATCTAACCTTGAACATAGATGACATGGTAGCTAACGCGTCTTCCAACTGATTCTCTTCTCGTGGGATATGCTCAAAATTGATCTCCTCGAAGTATGGGATTAAGGTAAGCATGTGCTCTCTATAAGGAATGAGGTTCAGATGCTTCATATCCCATTCTACCTTAATATGGATGATTACCAGGGCTGAGTCCCTATATACGCTCAAGAACTTGATTCTCAGGTCAATAGCAACTTTAATACCCATGATGCACGCTTCATATTCAGCCATGTTGTTGGTACAGTCAAAGCATAATCCAGTGGTGAAGGGCATATGGAAACCTTGAGGTGAGACAATTACAACAATAATTCCATTTCCTGGTGCATTTGAAGCTCCATTGAAAACCACAGTCCATCGAGATCCTGGCTCAGGTCCTTCATACGGCTCAGGTTCTTCACAATCTGTAATTAGCATAATGTTTTCATCCAGAAACTCGTAGTTCATAGATTGGTAGTCGCCTATAGCTTGATGAACAAGATGATATGCCAGTACACTGCCTTTGATCTCTTTCTGAGTGGTGTACTAAATTTCGTATTCTGTCGAGATCATTTTCCATCTGGCTATTCTTCCAGAGAGAGCGGGTTTCTCGAATATGTATTTTATTGGATCTATTTTAGAGATCAACAAATTAGTATGGGTCAACATATATTATCTTATTCGGTGAGCAGCCCATGCCAAAGTGCATCAAGTTTTCTCGAGCACTGAGTATCTTGTTTCACATTTGGTAAACTTTTTTCTAAGGTAGTATATTGTATGCTATTTTCGACCAGACTCGTCATGTTGGCCTAGTACACACCCTATTGAGTTCTCTAACACTGTTAGGTACATAATTAGAGGTCTTCCTTCAACTGGTGGCATCATAATTGGAGGTTCTTATAGGTACTCCTTGATCTTGTCGAAGGATGTCTGACAGTCGTCGTTCCACTTTACTACCTGATCTTTTTTCAGCAGCTTGAAGATTGGCTCACAAGTAGTAGTCAAATGAGAAATGAATCAAGCAATATAATTCAGTCGTCCCGAGAAACCTCTGACTTCCTTCTCAGTACGGGGAGTGGGCATTTCTTGAAAAGCTTTGAATTTAGCGTGATCAACCTCAATACCTTTACCATTGACGAAGAAACCCATGAGCTTACCGGATCTCACCCCAAAGGTGCACTTGTTTGGATTCAATCTCAGCTTATATTTCTTCAATCTTTCAAATAACTTGTGTAGATGGTCAAGATTCTCTTCTTCAGTCTGTGATCTGGCTATCATATGGTCGACATAGACCTCCATCTTGTGATGAATCATGTCATGGAACAAAGCTACCATAGCATGCTGATATGTTGCGTCAGTGTTCTTCAACTCCAAAAGGCATAACCTTGTAGAAACAAAGTTCCCCACTATGTGACGAAGGTAGTTTTATCCATGTCTTTGGGTGCCATCTTGATCTGATTATATCCTGAGAAGCCGTCCATGAAAGAGAATACCTTGTGTTGAGCGGTGTTGTGGACCAAAACATCAATATATGGAAGTGGGAAGTAATCTTTGGGGCTCGCCCTGTTCAGATCTCTGTAGTCTATGCACATACATACCTTGACGTCTTCCTTCGATACCAGAACCATATTTGCAACCCATTAAGGATATGATGTAACTACTAAGAAACCTGTGTTGAATTGCTTTATAACCTCAGCCTTGATCTTTTTTGACATCTCAGGACGCATGCGACAAACCTTCTGCTTTATCGGAGCACAACCCTCTTTCACTGACAAACGATGAACCATAATATCAATATCGAGCTCGGGCATGCCTTCATATGACCAAGTGAAGATCTCAACATATTCATGCAACATCTGTATTAACATGTTCTTGGCACTATCCTCTAAGTTGGCGCCTATCTTGACCTCTTTCATGTCTGTCTCAGTACCCATATTTACCACTTCAACTGGCTCCTCATGCGGTTGGATGGCCTTTTCTTCTTGTATTAAGAGTTTATCAAGTTCTCCTAGTATCTCATAATCTTCCTCACCTTCTTCCTCGGCTTGGTAGATCAGATTTTCAAAGTCATAAGTGGCAATAACAGAGTTGTTATCAACAGGGTCCAAAGTGGATTTGGATCTGCAATATATTGTGTGGGTGTGTTCAAGAACACATAGCTATTTGAAAGTGATAAAAAAAAAAGAAATACAAAGAGCACAAAATTTGAATGCAAAACGTCCAATGCTTTATTAAATGAAAATATGTTTATGAAATGAAAACCCTTAACAAACGAATCGTTGTGCCCCGGGAAAGGCACAAGACTTAAAGTCATTGTTCAAAAAATACCTAACCAAAACTTTGAAAGCAATAAAAACAGAAATGTAGCTGTTGTACCTCAAAATTTGCTCTCTCATTCCTCAAGACATTTCTCACAAAAGGCTCCCAAAAATTCAAGCTTACACAAATATATTTGGACTTTTCTGCATCAAAATTAAAGAGGGAATTGCTAAAAAGACAAAACAAATGAAAATGCTCTTTTTGAAAAAATTAAAGGAAAAGCAAGTTCTTTTCGATTTTGAATCCTTCCATTGGACACTTTGGCTTTGGTTGCATCTTTCATTTGGGAGCTGGACTCCTTTGGGGCAAGTTCATTTCATGCTTCGATTAAGGCATTGGACTCATTTGGGAAAGTTCATTTCCTGTTTTGTTTAAGCACTAGACTTCATTTGAACGTTTGTGCAAGTATTTCGTTTGGCCACACAACATCTTTACTATGTGTTAGCCAAGACTTACAAGGAAAAATTTCCTACCATGTTAATATGCGCAAGGCCAAAGTCACCCTTTGAAGAAACTTGTTACAATCTTCGACAGGGTAACACTTCTCATCAAATAACTTCAATTCACAAGGCAAAAAGCCTCCTGATAATGTCCTTCGATTCAGGAGGTCAAAGCCTCTCTTCTACCCTCTTTTGATTACACATCTTTCCCCCTGCAGGCCTCCTTCATTTGGGGCAATGGCTTTTCCAGTATTGCAAGCTTTGATTGAGCCTTTCATCCCCTGCATGCATCCTTCGTTTGGGGTGTGTGGAACCTTCAGCACAAGCTCTTAGTCACGCCTTTCGTTTGGACATGTGCCTCCCTTTTTACAAACCTTCGCTTGAGCATGTTTGCATAAGGTCATAAGGCAGGGACCTCTTGCATACACTCTTTCGTTTGGCCATATGGCCCCTTTGCAGGAAAATTTGAGTGGGCAGTATCTCCCTTAGAAATGGCCTGCTTCAACATTCAAATTATACACTATGCCACTGTCTCATGCGAAAGAAGTACCATGGTGGTGCATTAGAAGGGCTTGCCAGGCATGTCTGGATGTCCCAATCGAATGACATATTTTGCTGACCCATCCCAAGAGCATGTATTTCGACCATTCGAAGGAACCCATGAAGGGCCTGGTCGAAAGACACTTATTTGGCCCCCTTCAAAGGATATCCACATGAGCCATTCGAATGACACTTCGATTTGAAAAATAAATTGTTGTTGAAGAGTCTGGTCGAAAGACAAGACTAGGGGGTCAAGACAAAAGGTTGAGATGCCAAAGGTATTTGTTGACCAAGTCCCATGCGCTTCCAGGTTTAGGCCTGATACACTGTCCATAAAACTCCAAAATTGCTGCACAGCAGTCCTGCAATGCTGCCTTATTCCTTGCACTAAAATGGCATATAAACACTGCCCCCCAAAAGCTACAAATACAACATACCTTTTTTGTTTGAACCTTTTGTTTTTCCCTCCTAAAACATCAACCCTGGCCATCTATAAATAGGAGACTCCACCACACATGTTAGGGGCGCCTGAAGGATTACAAGGAAAACACTTGTGAAAATTCTCAAAAAAATTCTCAAACACTTCCCAACATTGTTTTAAACACTTTTGAAAAACTCAACTCCCTTTTGTCCACTAAGTAAGAACCTTCGGTTCACCCTCCAAGTGACCCTCAAACTACCCTTCGACCCATTTACCAAACTACCATACAGTAGGCCTTTAAGTCATTCCATTACTTATTATAAAAGAACCTTCGATCCACTCACACAACCTCTTTTGATTCAGTGACTGCTTTCACAAAGTGGTAACTGGATTAGCCTCAGGAAGGTCCCAACAAACTCCCATTCTCCACCAAGGAAGGCACTTGCAGTTCCCTTCGACTTAAGAACTTCAAAAGGTAGGTTCCTTTCAAGCTTGAATCTATTCTATTTTAATATCATGTGCACATGTCAATAAAGAAAAATGTAAATATTTCACATAGGAAGCTAGACCATGTTTTAGCTTTCGATTTTGACTGCCCATATGCTGAAAACTCAACTCTGATTAGTTAGACTTTGGACTTTGAGACCCAATGGTTTTGTGCTAACCTCTGGACTATAGTTACATTTGAATTTTGCATTTTAAGAATTTAAGTCAGGTTTATTATATCCTTCGATTGGATAACTGCACAAGCCTTTCAAATCACAACCTGAGGGCCCAACATACTTACATTCGAAGGAGTCAGGAAGGAGCTTGTGGCAAAGCATGAACCTTACTTACTCCAGGCCTCAAATGAAGGAATGAAATTTGCTGCTTCTAGGCCTCAAACGAAGGAATGGACCTTGCTGCTTCCAGGTCCAGACGAAAGGCATGCCTACACTGATTCCAGCCCCCAGTCGAAGGAGGAAGAAAGGAAAATCGAAGATCATGACTCTAGACCCCAAATAGAAGGAAGCTAGAAAATGCATAATCGAAGGGTGTATCTGTTTAAATCTAAAGACCCATTCTTCTTGCCTTTATTTTATTTTTGCATTTATATTTTCATGCTTTTCAATATGGTTGTAATAGTGTAGGATTTTATCTTTCTGCATTTTATTATTTTTGTATGATTGCTAGTAAAATAGGGTATGTATGACAAGATAAAAACAACGAGTAGACAACCCCTAATCAAAAACTAAATGCATGCAATCAAACACACTACTCCTACACATGCACCCCTAGGGTAATTCCACTTGTTGCCTCGGAAAAATAGTCATGTCCCTCGAATATGAGCGTTTTAGAAAAGACCCTTGATAAAAGATCGTAGTCCCTCGAAGACCCTCAATGTTGCCTTCGGTAAACGATCTGGTCCCTAAACGACATTGCTAAAACGTCCCATAGGTTTCCTTCTATGACTATACAAATGTCTCGTGCTCGTCCCTTCACATCCAATGATGGGACTTCTTATCAAATCAATGTTAAGATAACAACATCTAAAGGAGGAGGAAAAGGACATTTAAGACCTTTTGAGTAGTTAGGTTGCTGCTAGTTGCTCACTTGCTCACAACAAAAACATTTCATACACCCACAATTTCACTTTGAAACATTTTTCAAAAGATGAAACACTTTGTACGCATTTTTATAGAGACGAGAACCATTACAAAGACATTCCTTTTCAAAATACTTCCAAAAACCACACCACAAGCACATTTTCAAACGAAAAGCAAGTGATCTAGCAAGCAACTAAGAGCCTGTAGATAACTATGGATAAAAAGGGTGCTAATACCTTCCCTTTTCATAACCTACCCCCCGAACTCAAGAAAACAATCTCAAAGGTCTTTCCCTTTATTTTCAACCTTTCCTTATTGGATAAAAGAAAATTCGGTGGCGACTCTTGCTATCCGCTACAATTGCAATCAAACGCAAAACAACCAAGTCAGTTCTCCTACCGTGTTACAAAACTGGAAACTCTACTGGGGAAATACGTAAAAGTGGGGTTACCTTAGGGCTAGATCACCTTTACTTGCTTTTCATTGTTTGATTTGTTTGCTTTATATTATGGTTCCTTGTTTGGGTTTAATCCTCTACCCAGATCTGGGGTACCTTTTTAGGTAAGTAGCAATAAGTTGTGAAAATTATGCGGGGTATACTGACATGGTCGAAGAAATAGCTATGTTAGTGTGACACATTTGTTGGTACCGGTAGCCCTTGAGTAGTCAAGGAGAATACGGGGCCGCTGTGTGGTTTCATGAAGCACTAACTGACTTTAGAACCTTTACTTGAACAACTTGGCCATTAGGAAGTAGTGAGGTAGCAGGCTTTGGTGCAGTATGAAGTTGGTTTATACTCGATACTACGCTCATTGAGATCATACTTTCGTGATATTTTGGTCGCCAATAAAGAGGCTTACGCTGAAACAATGCCCGACGAAGAAAGATCAGTGATATTGAGATTCCCTAGAACCCATTTACTTTCTAGGACAGGTTGAACCAAATAAACTTCAAGAGGGTACTTACCTATAAACCTCATGAAATTCTAAACCTAAGGACTTTGTTTGATTAACTTTTGCATATGCTTTTACATGACATCATGAAATCATACTATAACATTTTAGACTAACCATTTCAAGGATTTTGAGATTCATCTTTGTTCTGTTTTGTAGGACATGACTCCCACTCATAGGAACACAATCCAAGTCAACCTTGTACGAGTACCTTTTCAGCTCAAGGAGTTAGCATCAAGGGTCCCTGAGAATTCTCTGTTCACCAAAAGACATGGACGACTTATAAACTTGGTTACCTCCAACTTTGATAAAGATATGATGAAAGTGCTTTTCCAGTTCTTTGACCCTTTGCACCATTACTTTACCTTCCCGGATTACCAGCTTGTACTTACTATGGAAGAGTTCTCTCAACTCTTGGGAGTTCCTATTCTCAATAAACTACCTTTCAACGGTACTGAAAGAGACCCAAGCCCTGAAGAGATTGCCCGAGCTTTACACTTGCAACAATCCGACGTCACGACTAATTGGGAAACAAGAAGTGGTGTCAAAGGGTTCCTAGCCAAGTTCCTGTTGGAAAAAGCTCAAGACTGTTGGAACACTCTGGATTTACAAGCTTTCGAAGAAATTTTGGCCCTTCTCATCTATGGGATGGTTCTATTTCCAAATCCTGACCAACTTATAGATGTAAACACCATCAAAATATTCATATTTCATAATCCAGTGCCTACTTTGTTGGGAGATATCTTGTATTCTCTCCATTCTCGCACCATGAAGAGAAGAGGAGCCCTCATGTGTTGTACTCCTCTATTGGCTAGGTGGTTTGTTTCACATCTCCTCCGATCCATTGTGAAGAACGAGCAAGGCTTGAAATGGTCCATTTTAGGTTGATGTCACTCAGGCATTCGGATATCCACCGGTGTTCTCGATCCTTGGAGGATATTACTATCATCGATCATTGTGGGGACTTCCCTAATGTCCCTCTGCTTGGAATTAGGGGAGGTATCACTTATAACCCTTGCTTAGATCTGCGATAGTTTGGGTACGCACAAATAGATGGTCCACATGATGCGCTCATCCAAGGTATGGTGTTCGACTACGAGAGCGACGATCAAGGCTACCGTCAGAGGTTTATACGAGCTTAGAGGATGGTAAACAAAGTGAATAGTAAGACATTAGGATACCAAAATTCCATTCCCCTTGAGCCTTACCTTAGGTGGGTACGAGCTCGTGCTCAGAGTCTCGTAATGCCTTACCTCTCCATCCTCCCTGTTATCATGGAGCATGTTGCTGAAGGAGATGTCCCGTATACTGTCCTTCATCCCAACATGCCTACCTCTCTCGAAGACTTGCAAAAGGATTGGGTTCAGCTAAAGGAAGAGTGAGACACTTTTGAATACCAATTCTACGTCAGTGAGAAGAAAGTTCTGGAACTTACCAAACAGCTTCATGAAGAGCGGAGTTTGAATGCCTACATCGCAGCAAAGAGGATGCATTCAACCTTTTTGTCTTAGGAGTTTTTGTATTTTATTTCTTCCATTGTAATCCCAAAGAGGCATGATGTACTCGAACTTGGATTTATTAATATAACGTGTGTTTCCTTTTTGTCTAAACAAGTTTAAATCTCTAATTTCCTTGAAATCATTTTCATATGCATTTTCATTCATCATAACACAAACAGGTTTCTTACAACAGGTCTCCTTATCTTTCTACTGTTTATTTCAGTGAGATGGATATTGAACAGACAATAAAGGATCTTCAAGCGCAGAACGCTCAATTCCAACAAATGTTCTTGGCTCTGGCTAAAGGACAAGAGGACTTGAAGGCTTTGATGATCAAAGATAAGAAGAAAAAAGCAAAGAAACCAATTGTTGTTTTGAATCTGGGAAGAAGGTTCAAAGGACCAGCCAGGCGAACTCTAGATTTTGCAACCTCGTCAGGTGAAGGAGATAATTAAGAAGTAAAAAACAAGGAAGGAAATGACCACCCATAGTCTGAAGAAGAGGAAGAAGTGGACTACTATGAAGAACAATATCCCCCAGCTGACGATAAATACAAGCAGTTGGAGGATCGCCTCAATGCTATGGAGATCCAGAGGGTACCTGGGTTGGATTTTGAAGAGCTAGGACTTGTCTCAGGGGTTGGCATCCCATAAAAATTCAAGGTCCCCACTTTCGCCAAATATGACGGGGTCTCTTGTCCAAAGATGCATTTAAGGTCATATGTCAGGAAGATTCAATCCCATACTGCTGATAGGAACCTATGGGTGCATTTCTTCCAAGAATGCTTGTCAGGGACACAGTTGGATTGGTTCTATCAGTTGGAAGGAACCAATGTTCGTAATTGGGAAGATTTTTGGCCGCTGCTTTTTACAAACAATATTAGTATAATGCTGACCTAGCTCCAACTCGAACACAATTGCAAGTCATATCTATGGGTGCTGGTGAAGTTTTCAAAATTTATGCCCAAAAATGGAGGGATCTCGCGGGAAGAGTCCAACCCCCTCTATCTGATAGAGAATTGGTGGATATGTTCTTAGGCACGTTATCTGGTCCATTCTTCAACCATCTAATCGGAAGCTCTTCGGTTGGATTTACTGAGCTAATCATGACTGGTGAGCGGGTAGAGGTCGGCATAAAGAGTGGAAAAATTCAAAGAGATGTATCCTCGAGCACAATGAAGAAACCCTTTACCGAAAAGAAGGAGGTCAGTGTCACATATGACCACATGAATCAAAACAAAACTGAACGTCGCCCGACAGTAGGGGCTGTTATGATTTCCAATTCTATACCAAACCAGCAGTGAAACTATCAACGCATGCCAGAGGCGCCCATGAGACGATTCACCTGGATCAACATGACCTTATCCCAAGTTTTGCCACATCTTTTGAAGTCCAATCTAGTGACTCTAAAGGAAGATCCCAAGAACCCCAATACTGCTTCTCCTCGCTACAACCCGAATGCTCGATATGCCTATCATTTTGAAAGCCCGGGGCATGATACAAATTATTGTTGGGCCTTGAAGAATAAGGTACAATACCTTATCGAGGCAAAAGAGATTGAGTTTGACCCCCCAGAAACACCTAATGTAATAACGGCGTCAATGCCCAAACATGGTCAAGGTGTCAACGTTGTTGATGGTGAATGTTTTGTTTCCTTCGTGGATGATTTAACTACTCCCTTTTGACTGTTAAACTAGATCTATTGCAAGCCGGCCTGTTTCGGGCTGTGATGAAAGCTGTCACTTATGTATGTCTCTACCAGATGGCTTTTTGTTGCTGAAGATGGGCGTCTAGCGCCTGATGGTTAACAAAGAAATCCTATTCGAGAAAGTTCATTCTTCCAGAAATTCCTGTGAAGATGTTTCAATAATCACCATTTCCAAAAATCCTCCTAGGGTCTCCACCAAAAGACCCATCAGGATTACATTTGTTCCAAAGTCCGCTCCCCTAATCATCACCATGCCGGGGACAATACCATATTCTTTGGATAAATTTGTTCCTTGGAACTATAGGGCTGACGTCTATTACCATGGCGTCAAGCAAAATCTATTGGCTATCAAAGACAAAGTTACGAAAGACACTGATACTGACATCGACAATATCGTTGGGACCAGTAAGATAACAAGAAGTGGAAGGGTTTTCTCCCCCGAGATCTCTCCAAAGACCATTGCCACTCCTGTAATTATTCCCGCTACCGCCCCTACCAACATTCCCAGTAATACTCTCGTTGATAGTCCTACTGTTATCCCTACTACCGAGACAAGAGGAAAAGAGGTATTGTTTGAGCCTGTCCAGAAGAAGGCATATCCAGAAGTCATTCTTAAAGCTTCTAACATGGAGATGGAAGAGATACTAATGATAATCAAGAAAAGTGACTACAACGTTGTAGAGCAGTTGGGGCAGATCCCCTCAAAAATATCAATGTTAGCTTTGCTTTTATGCTCTGAGGACCATGCCAAGGCCTTAGTAAAATTTCTGAAGACCGCCCACGTGCCCCAAGATACCTCCATTGATCAATTCGAGAATTGTGTGGCTAGTCTAACTGTTGATAATGGACTCACTTTTTCTGACGCTGATTTAAGTCCCAAAGGAAGGAAACACAATAATGCCTTGCATGTCTCCATTGAGTGCAGGGGCACTATGTTAGCCAACATTCTCATTTTGAAGGATATTTCATCATTTGATCAAGGTTTGATCATGATTCATCAAGGATTGCTCATAATTCATCAAGACTCAAAAGTTGCTAAATTAGGGTTTTGCAAGAAAAGTCAACTCAACTTTGACCAAGCATAAATTTCTCATACTTAATGAGAAATGACCCATCCAAATCTAATTTTGAAGAGGATGCAATTCCCTAAAATCCATCTTCAGCTCCCAAGTTCAAAATATGCACCCACAAGAAGTTATGAATTTGGACATTATAGGTCATTTTGAAAGGTCAACAAAAACACCTTTTTTGTCAAAGCTTCATAACTGATCATGGAATATCAATTTGAGATGAGACTAAAATGGTTGATTAGAGGACATATCAAGCTTTCTAAAAAGTCCAAGAACATCTCCAAAGAGGCAAAATTGAGGAAGTTATGCATTGCTGAAGTTGACCTTTTTTGCAAAATTGCCAAAAGTCAACTATCCCTAAAACTTCAATTTTTGCCAAATGGGCCCAATCTTTTTCACTTGTTTTGAGTTGGCAACATAGTCCACGAGCTCTATCCCTTTCCACTTGTCCTTATCATGTTTTTATTATTTATTTTGATTTTTATTTGAATTAATTCAATTTAAATCAAAACAAATCATATAAAATCTAAAACATTGAAAACACAAGATTTTGTGCTTATTTTAGGTCTTAAATTACAGCTAGCAAGTATTCAAATTCGTATCAAGGCATGGTGTGTACAAAAAGATTGAAATAGGCCAATTTTGGAAATATTTTTAAGGTGTATCAAATCACAATCAAATTCAATAATGGAAGAAGATTGAGTACAACCTATCAACCCTAATCCCTTCCTTGATAGACCCAAAGCTAGGTTAGAAACAGGCGCAGCAAGGAGAGCAAAATCTGAAAAAATCAAGAAAACGTGCAAGATCGAATTCAGTGTTCCAGGCAGCTTCAAGGCCTTCCAGCTATCCCAATCACTTCCTGAGACTCCCAGCAAGCGAAAACAATCAAGAACCAAGCCTTTCCAATCCCAAAAAGCTATGTAAGTCCATCACGATATCCATGAAATTTTGAATTCGGTTAGCATGATTTAGGCATTGTTAGGATGAATTAATCATAGATTCTTGATCCATGGAACATTTGCAAGCTTTCTGCATCATTTAACTTCATTTATATGTCCTGTGCAAGATTTCACCATGGCTAGGTTTTGTAACTTCGAATTAGGGTTTTTGCTTGCAGGTGAAATTAGCTTTGATGAAGGGTACCATCATGTTCAGAATGATGAGACGAATCCAACCATGGCGTTAGGTGTCATTTATATGGCCCATGGAAGATTTGGGAACAAACCAGGCTTATAGCAACGGACAAAATGTCCGTAGGTAAAAGTCTGGGACTTTTACCCATGGAGAGGGGAAGAGGATGACCTATGTGTCACCTTTCCATTGGCCCATTCAAACTTTCTGCGCGCATTTTTTTTATCCTCCACTAATGCTTGTTTTTTTGTATATTATTATTGTTATATATTCCATGTACAACAAATGCAAAGTGGTGCAGTGGTGAGCGTAGCGTGGAAATTGCCTTGGGGCCTGGGTTCGAATCCCAAGTCCCCCACTTTTCTCAATATTATTTTCTTTCAGGCAATTACATGCGTGCACAAGCCAAGAGACTACCATGCTCCCTCATCATCTATCATGCCAAGTGTCCTGAGGCCAAATCTGATGGCCATCCAGGAGGGAACACCAAAAGCCAAGTCAAACGCGTAGCGCTGGATCTCAGGAGTCAAACAGACCTTACCATTATTGGGCCCAGAATCTGCTTCTCACACCCCCTTATTGCAGGCCCATTCTCTTATTTATTTATTTATTATTATTATTATATTTATTTCATTTAATTTAATTTACTTATTTACTAACCAATGAAATTATTTTATTTTTATCAAAAATCACAAAAAACACCTTTCATAAATTAGGTCTAGATTTTATTAAAAATTAATTTATTTAATTAGGTTATTAATTTTAGACAACTTTAATTTCTTTTTGCAAATAATTAAAATTAATTAGAACAAATAGTTTTTTTTTTTAATTTATAATTTAACCATTTTCTTTTTCCTAAAATAATCAAAAAGATAAAAATAGGCCATTATTTTTTATTAATTAATTTAATTAACTAATTAATTTTTGTACTTAATTTAGAAAACTTATTTCTTTTATTAAAAACAACAAACAAAAACCATTTTTCTTTTAATTAGGCTAGAAGGGTCAAAACCCTAATTCCTCGTCAATCTAATTTTCATCACGCGCTTTATTATTATTTTTACCCAATTATTGTATCTGCCTACAATTTGTAATAGTTTAATTAGGACGTTTATTTTATTTATCGCTTTATTTTCAAAGGGTTTGTTTTTGGCTATGTAAGTACCCGAAGCCTTGTAATAGCGTAGTTTAATTTCTGCATTTTAAATTCCGCAAATTATAAACTGTTAGATGTATGATATTAGGATGCATGACAAGAATGTATGTTAAGTTTAAAACAATTAGATCACCCTAAATGTGAAAAGATAAATAAACTGAAATTGAATCATTCGCACATGCGCACTCCTAGGGTACACTCCCACTTGGTTGCCTTCGGTAAACGGTCATTGAGTATAGGATGCTTTAGTGGTCGTCCTTTTGTCCAAAGATCAAAGTTGCCTCGGAAAGGTTGCCTCGGATAAATGATCTAAGACATCAGGGTTACTACTAAGACGTCCTAACATTGCTTTAGTGACCGTACGTCCCTTTCGAATTGACCCTTAAAACTCCAACGATGGTGCTACCTACTCACTAATAGTGGGATAGCGCTGTCTAAAGGAAACGAACATAGAACGATTCTTTTTTTGAGTAGGTAGATTAGTTCTTAAGTACTTGCTCATTCCAAACAAAATTTTCACACTTACACTCCTTTACAAATAAAGTTTTCAAAACACTTTATTACACTCTTGAAGACAGAAGCAAGAGTTAAATCGAAGTTAAAAAAAAAGCTTTTCAAATCACGCAAACACAAAGAAAACAATTTTGAAAATAATGAGCAAGTACCTAAGAGCCCGTAGATAACTACAGATAGAAAGGGTGCTAATACCTTCCCTTTCTATAATTTACTCCCCGTACTCAGAAATATCTCGAAAAAGTAATTTTTCTATGCTTTTTTCCTTTCCTTGTTGGATAAAATAAAAGTCGGTGGCGACTCTTGCTTACCGCAACATTTTGCGAACACAAACACGAAACACAAACCAGCAAATTCCTTAAAAATAGGGAAACACGTCCCAGTTCTAGCCACCGTATCACAGAATTGGCGACTCTGCTGGGGATGTTAATAAGTGGGGTATACCTTAGGATTAGTTCATCATATTGTTTTCAATTGTTTGATCTGTTTGCTTTATATTTGTGGGCTTTGTATTGGAGTTACTATAGATCCTAACCTGGATCTGGGGACACCTTTTAGGTAAGTAGCAATAGACTGTGAGGGAACTGTACGGTGTAGATCGATACGGTTGAAGTAGTAGCTACGTTGGTGTGATACATTAGTTGGTATCGATACCCCTTGTGGAGGAACAAGGAGAGTATGGGGCTGCTAGTGGGTCATTAAGCATCAACTGACCTTAGAACCTATAATTGACCAAATTGGCCATAGAAAAGTAGCAGTATGCTACACTCATTGAGACCATACTCTCGCGATGATTCCGGCCGCAAGAAAAGATTACTAAACTGGAATTATGACCGATCGAGGATGGTCAGTGATATTGAGAACCTCTAGAACCCGATTACTATTACTAGGACATGTTGAACAAACTAAACTGAAAGAGGGTAATACCTAAACTCCATGCCAGCCTGAAATTTAAGGTCTATTGTGTGACTTGTTTGTCCTTACCATGTTTGCTATCTGTGATACCTGTGGTGTGTTTTTATCATGACATCATGCATCATGACATTGCATGCATATTTCATTAGACTAACCATTTCAAAGACCGAGGGGATTCATCTTTGTTCTATTTTGCAGATCATGGCATCTATGCGCAGAAATACCATTCGGGTCAACTTCGTGCAGATACCTGCTCAGCTTAGAGAGTTGGTTTCAAAGATTCATGATACTTCTTCCTTTGTTAGAAGACATGGTCATCTCCTTAGCTTGGTCACTTCCAGGTTATATGAGCAAATGATGAGTGTCTTGTTCCAGTTCTTTGACCCGTTGCATCACTGTTTCACCTTCCCGGACTATCAGTTTCTCCCTACTTTGGAGGAGTTCTCTGATTTACTTGGCATATCTATTCTAGAGCAGACACCCTTTACAGGTTTGGAGATAGCTCCTAGGCCAGAGGATATTGCTTCAGCCCTCCATCTAACAAAGGCTGATGTAGTATCTAACTGGGACATTCAGATGGGGTTAAAGGCTTCCTTGCTAAGTTCTTGATTGATCAAGCTCAACAGTTCTGGGATAGTTTGGACTTTCAAGCATTTGAAGACATCCTGGCTCTCCTCATCCATGGCTTGGTTCTGTTCCCAAATTTAGATTCTTTTGTCGATGTGAACATGGTCAAGATCTTCATGTCCCGTAACCCAGTGCCTACACTTCTAGGTGACATTCTACATGCTTTTTATGCCCGTACTGTTCGGAGAAGGGGAACTCTCATGTGTTGTGCACTGCTGCTGGCGATGTGGTTTATTTCTCTCCTCCCCAGATTTGTATTGAAGAATGAGGAAGGTATGGGTTTGGCTTACATAATCATATCCCTTGCTCATACGGACATCCTTTGGAGTACTAAGGATATGGAAAAGGTAGCTGTCATTGATCGCTGTGGGGAATACCCCAATGTTCCATTGCTGGGAATTAGAGGAGGAATAACCTATAATCCTTGTTTAGCCTTATGACAGTTCGGACGAGCTCGAAGGGATGGTCCTTATGAGTTGTTGCTTCTAGACATTGTTTTTGACTTCAAGGGGGATGTTGAGGGACATCGCCGCAGATTTATACGAGCCTGGGATAGGGTGAACAGGTCTGGTCCACATGAGCTAGGAATGAAGACTTCTCTCCCGATGCAACCGTATCTTCAGTGGGTTCGAGCCCGTGCTCAAAAGCTGGGGATGCCATATGAAGCCGTTTTGCCGGTGATTGTAGAGCATACTGATGAAGAAGGTGTTCCTTATACGGCCATCCATCCATACATGCCTACTGATATTGGGGCATTGAAGAGATCTTGGATCCAATTAAGGGAAGAAAGGGATACCTACAGAGAGAAGTATCATGAGCAGGAATGGAAGATCCTGAAGCTTACAAGGCAGCTGGAGACTGAGAGGACAATCAACGATTATGTCAGCACGAAAGGAAAATGACCATGGGAATTCTGATGTCTTTTATTGTTTCTAGTTTAGATTTTCTTTTCAGTATTTCTTTTGTAACGCCTTAAAGGAATTTGTTAAACATTGTTTCAAGTTTTAATCTAATAAAGTGTGTTTTATTTTGGTTTACAAATTTGAATCCCCCTAAGTCTTTGAAATCATTTCATGTGCATTCCATTCCCATGCACCTCATTACAGGTACCCTTACAGGTTTCTTATCTTCTTCGCTGTTTATTTCAGCACAACATGTCTTCTGAAACACCTACTGATCAAGCCATCAAGGCTCTGCAAGCTCAGAATGCTCAGTTCCAGGAGATGTTCATGAACTTGGCCAAGAGTCAGCAAGATTTGAAGACTCTTATCTTAAAAGACAAGAAGAAGAAGAAGAAGAAGAAGAAGAAGAAGAAGAAGGTGGTCCTCCTGAATATGGGTCACAGATTTGGGAACAGGTTGAGACAAGAAGCTGATTTATCTCACTCATATGGAGGGGGAAAGAATCAAGAAGAAAGGAAGGGTCCTAGCCCTGTGGTTTCTGACAATGACACTGACTTTGATGAAGACCAGTATCCTCCTGCCGAGGATAGGTATAAGCAACTTGAAGACCGGTTAAACACAATGGAGATCCAGAAAGTACCTGGGTTGGAATTCAGAGATTTGGGTTTGGCATCTGGGGTGGTGATCCCACACAAGTTTAAGGCTCCTATCTTTGCTAAGTACGATGGGGTCTCCTGCCCAAAGTTACACCTCCGCTCGTATGTCAGAAAGATTCAACCATATACTGCTGATAGGAACCTTTGGGTTCATTTCTTTCAAGATAGTCTGTCAGGGAATCAACTTGAATGGTTCTATCAATTAGAAGGAGCCAATGTCCGCAACTGGGAGGACCTTGCTTCCGCTTTTTACAAGCAATACCAGTATAATGCTGAACTTTCTACCACGCGTACTCAACTTCAGGGTATGTCTTTGGGTGCGAGCGAAGGTTTTAAGGACTACACTCAGAAGTGGAGAGATCTTTCTGGAAGAGTACAACCCCCTCTGGTTGATAGGGAGTTGGTGGACATGTTTCTTGGGACTTTGTCTGGTCCGTATTTCAATCATTTGATCGGTAGTTCATCGTCCGGGTTTACTGAATTGATTATGACTGGGGAGAGAGTTGAGGCCGGTATCAGGAGCGGAAAGATACAGAAAGGTGCTTTGTCAAGTACAGAGAAGAAGCCTTTCAAGAAGGAATCTAGTGCAGTTTACAGCTCAAGGAGCCAAAACCGACCTGAGCGCCGCCAAGAGGTTAATGCGGTAGTAATATCAAGACCGACTGTTTCCCCACAATGCAACACTCAACAAAGTGTAGAAAGGCCACAAAGACAATATACTCGGCTCAGCATGACTCTATCTCAAATTTTTCCATAATTGTTGAAGACGAACTTGGTGACTCTGAGGGAGGCTCCAAAGAATCCCAGTACTACATCACCGCTATATAATCCAAACGCCCGCTGTGCTTATCACTCCGATAGCCCGGGGCACGATACGAAAAACTGTTGGGCTTTGAAGAATAAAGTGCAGGACCTGATTGATTCTAAGGAGATCGAGTTTGAAGTGCCGGAAAATCCTAATGTCATGACTGCTCCTATGCCCAAGCATGGAGTAAATGCTGTGGACGATGATTCATTTGTATCCTCTGTGGAAGACATTTCTACTCCGTTGTTGACCGTTAAGAAGAACTTATTATTGGCCGGTTTATTTCTGAGATGTGGCGAAGGTTGCCACCTGTGTTCCATCCTACCTACTGGTTGCCATCTATTGAAGTCAGGTGTCCAATGCCTGATGGATAACAAAGAAATCTTGTTCGAGAAAACTTTGGTTCCATTGATTCCTGTTGAGGATGTTTCCATAATCACCATTTACGCCAATTCTTCCAAGGCTTCCTCGAGAAAGCATGTTAGAATTACATCTGTTCTGAGAGTTTCTCCATTGATCATTAATATTCCTGGACCTATCCATTACACGTCGGATAAGGATGTCCCGTGGCACTATGGGGCCGATGTGTATTATCATGGGATTAAACAAGACTTGAAGGTTGAAGAGGCTGATATTGATGTTAGCAATATTGTTAGGTCTAGAAAAGTCACCCGAAGCGGAAGACTTTTCTCTCCTGATATCTCCTCACCAACTGTTCAGAAGCCTGTTGTTATTACACCTGCTAGTACATCTGCTACTGTCCCTGTTCGTGTTCCAATCATTACCCCTGTCGCCGATTCATCTGAAACTCGGGGCAAAGGGATCACCGATGGGCTTGCCCAGACAGAGGCACCGAAGAAGATTACTGTTGAAACCTCTAGACAAGAGATATAGGAGATTTTGAAGATCATCAAGAAAAGCGACTACAACATAGTCGAACAGCTGGGGCAAACCCCGTCGAAGATCTCTATGTTGTCTTTATTGCTGTGCTCAAAAGCCCATGCTAAGGCTTTAATTGCTTTCCTGAAAACTGCGCATGTGCCGCAGGAGACATCTGCTGACCAGTTCAAAGACTGTGTGGCTAGTTTGACCGCTGACAACGGGTTGGGTTTCTCCGACACAGATCTGACTGCCAAAGGAAAGAATCACAATGACGCTCTGCATGTTTCAATCGAGTGCAGGGGCACTACTCTGGCCCACATGCTGGTGGATACTGGGTCCCCGTTAAACGTTTTACCCAAGAAAGCATTAGATCATTTGGACTGTGAAGGGTTGGTACTGAAGCCCAGTAATATTGTGGTTAGGGCCTTTGATGGGTCCAAGAGGATGGTACATGGAGAGGTGGATGTTCCAGTTAAGGTTGGTTCTCAGAATTTCACGTCTACATTCTATGTGATGGATATTCAACCATCTTATTCTTGTTTGTTGGGTCACCCGTGGATTCATAACGCTGGGGCAGTGACTTCCACGCTCCATCAGATGTTAAAATATCCAATGAAGGGGAAAGTCGTTACAGTACGAGGAGAAGAGGAGTACATGGTGAGCCACCTTAACTCTTTTCGGTATGTGGAGATGGACGGGGAGTTCATTGAAACCCCGTGTCAGAACTTTGAAGAAGTCCCCCAGACTCTGGCGTCAACTGAAACTGTTGCTGAAGATCCTCTGATGAAGATGGCTTCCCTCAAGGATGCCCGGGCTGTTATTGAAAAAGGTGGGTGTGAGAATTGGGGCAAACTCCCTGACTTTTCCCACAAGACTGACAAGTTTGGTTTGGGTTTTACTGCAGAAGCTCAAAGGGCTGTTTGGCGTGCACAGATTGGAAGACCTCCCCTGCATATCACTAATCCGGAAGTGAATGCAATGGAAGATGATGATGAAGAGTCTGAGTTTGAAATCTGGATTTACCCGACTACCGATAGCGGATTAAGCAATTGGATGGCAAAGGACTTCATGCCCATTTCTTTTATTACACAGTAATAAGACTTTTGTTTTGAGTTTTGTAACAGACAGTTTAAAACTTTACGGCCCAGTGCCTTGCCCGAGACACCGTGGCGTTGTTTGAGGGCTTATTACATGTCATTTCCATATATCATCAATAAAAGCATTGGACGTTTTCTTGCATTATGAATTTTGCGCTCCTTGTTTTTCTTTTCTATCTTGCAAAATAACTATTTGTCTTACACACACTCACATATACATGTCTACATCCACTCTGGATCCCACTAATAATGATTCTGCTACTGCCAGTTATGACTTCGAAAGTCCAATCAACCAAGCCGAGGACGAAGGTGAGGATGATTGTGAAGTGCCTGGGGAACTTGCTAGACTGTTACTACAGGAAGAGAGGGCCATTCAGCCGCATGAAGAGCAAGTGGAATCAGTAAATCTGGGTACAGAGGTAGACAAGAAAGAGGTCAAGATCGTTGCAAATCTGGAGTCTAGCGTCAAGCAACGGTTGATACAGATGCTGCGTGACTATGTTGAGATCTTTTCCTGGTCTTATGAAGATATGCCTGGGTTGGATACCGATATTGCGGTTCACCGCTTGCCAACTAAGGAAGATTATCCTCCAGTGAAGCAGAAAGTTCGTCGAATACGCCCGGAGATGTCTGAGAAAATCAAGGCTGAGGTTATGAAACAATTTGATGCCAGTTTTCTAGCAGTTACTTCTTACCTGCAGTGGGTTGCCAACGTGGTTCCGGTGCCGAAGAAAGATGGTAAGGTTCGAATGTGTGCTGACTATAGGGATCTGAATAGGGCGAGCCCTAAGGATGATTTCCCTCTTCCTCATATCGATGTTCTGGTTGACAACACCGCACAACATAAGGTCTTCTCCTTTATGGATGGTTTCTCTGGCTACAATCAGATTAAGATGGCTCCCGAGGATATGGCAAGATAACATTCGTTACTCAATGGGGTACCTTTTGCTATAAAGTCATGCCTTTCGGATTGAAGAATGCTGGGGCAACGTATCAGCGCGCCATGGTAGCTTTGTTCCACGACATGATTCATCATGAGATTGAGGTATACATGGACGACATGATTACAAGATCCCAGACTGAAGAGGAACATCTTGACCATCTCTAGAAGTTATTTGACAGGTTGAAGTTGTATAGACTGAGGCTAAATCCGAACAAGTGCACCTTCGGAGTGAGATCTGGTAAGCTGTTGGGTTTCGTCGTTAGTGATAAAGGTATTCAAGTGGATCCTGCAAAGGTGAAGGCTATACAGGAAATGCCAGCTCCCCGAACTGAAAAAGAAGTCAGAGGCTTTCTGGGACGTCTGAACTACATTGCCTAATTCATCTCACACCTAACTGCTACTTGTGAGCCAATCTTCAAGCTGTTGAAGAAAGATCAAGTGGTAATATGGAATGATGAGTGTCAAGCCGCTTTCGAAAGGATAAAGGAATATCTCCAAGAGCCACCTATTCTGATGCCTCCAGTTGAAGGGAGACCTTTGATCCTATACTTGACAGTACTCGATAATTCGATGGGGTGCGTGCTGGGGCAGCATGACGAGTCTGGCCGAAAAGAGCATGCTATTTACTACCTTAGCAAAAAGTTTACCGACTGCGAGACCCGATACTCATTTCTTGAGAAAACTTGCTGCGCTTTGGCATGGGCTGCTCGCCAACTGAGACAGTATATGCTGACTCATACTACTCTATTGATATCAAAGATGGATCCAATCAAGTATATCTTCGAAAAGCCTGCCTTATCCGGAAGAATAGCAAGATGACAGATGACCTTGACTGAGTATGACATCCAATACACGACCCAAAAGGCAATCAAGGGGAGTGTGTTAGCAGATCATTTGGCTCATCAGGCAGTGGATGATTACCAGTCTATGAACTTCGAGTTTCCGGATGAGAATATCATGTTGGTGACAGACTGTGAAACACCTGGACCGGATGAAGGACCTGAGGAAGGATCCCGATGGTTTATGTATTTTGATAGAGCTTCAAACGCTTTAGGTAAAGGCATTAGCACCGTGATCATATCTCCTGAAGGCTGTCATACTCCATTCACCACCCGATTATGTTTTAATTGCACCAACAATATGGCGGAGTATGAAGTGTGCATTATGGGCCTTCGAGCAGCTATCGACCTAAGGATTAAGTTCTTAAGTGTATTCGGAGATTCCGCTCTCGTGATCAGTCATATCAAAGGCGAGTGGGATACGAAGCACCCAAATCTTATTCCTTACAAAGAGTATGTGTTGACATTGCTTCTGCACTTCGAGTAGATAACCTTTGAACACTTCCCCAGAGAGGAGAATCAGTTAGCAGACGCGCTAGCTACGATGTCTTCTATGTTCAAGGTCAGGTGGGACAATGAAGCTCCCCAGGTTACCATTGAGAGGTTGGACGAACCTGCACATTGCTGTGACATTGAGACTGAAGAGGTAGCAGATAAATCCTGGTTTCATGAGGTAAAGAAGTATCTTGAGGCTCAGGAATATCCCGAGGGTGCATCTGTTAATGATAAGAAGTTTCTGAGGAGGTTCGCGGCGAAGTTCTTCATCAGTAATGGTATCCTTTACAAGCATAACCATGATTCAACCTTACTGCGTTGTATGGATAAGAATGAGGCAAAAAGGATTATGGTAGAATTGCATGAAGGTACTTTCAGGACTCATTCCAGTGGAAACACCATGGCAAAGTAAATCCTTCGGGCAGGATATTATTGGTCCACAATGGAAGCCGATTGTTATCAGCGTTCTCGGACCTGTCATAAGTGCCAAGTCTATGTTGATAAGGTGCACATACCTCCAGTACCTCTGAACATCTTGACAACTCCTTGGCCTTTTGCAATGTGGGGAATCGATATGATTCGTGAGATCAGACCTACTGCATCCAAAGGGCATCATTTTATCCTAGTAGAAATTGATTACTTTACGTAGTGGGTTGAGGCAACTTCCTTTGCTACAGTGACCAAGAACGTTGTGGCACAATTTATTCGGCACAATCTGATCTGTCGATATGGTGTACTAGAGAGGATTATTATAGACAATGGTACGAATCTCAACAATACAATGATCACCGAGCTCTGCAAGCAGTTCAAGATACAACATCATAACTCTTCTCCCTACCGGCCAAAGATGAATGGGGCTGTTGAAGCGGCTAATAAGAATATCAAGAAGATTGTGCAGAAGATGACGGTGACATACAAAGACTGGCACGAGATGTTACCATTTGCCCTTCATGGGTACCGTACCTCAGCGCGGACGTCAACAGGGGCAACACCCTATTCCTTGGTATATGGCATGGAGGCCGTCTTGCCCATTGAAGTTTAGATACCCTCTCTTCAGATTATGAAGGATGCAGGTTTGAGCGAGGATGATTGGCTCCAGACCTGACTTGATCAACTGAACTTAATCGACGAAAAGAGACTTACTGCTATTTGTCATGGTCAGACGTATCAAAAGCGGATGATCAAGGCATTTAACAAGAAGGTCAGACGACAAGAATATCAAGTTGGGGATCTGGTGATCAAGCGCATCATCCTACCACAAGTCGATCCCAGGGGCAAATAGACCCCTACTTATGAAGGGCCATTTATGGTGAAGAACATTTTCTCAGGAGGAGCTATGATTCTAACCACCATGGATGGTGACGACCTTCCGCACCCCGTCAATGCAGACATAGTGAAAAGATACTACGCATAATCAAAGACCCGCTAGGTCGACTGACCTAGGAAAAAATAAGGGCTTCCCGGCGAACCAAAAGGGTTCGGGAAAAAATAAGGGATGAAAAATAAAAAATCTGTACACCCGGCAAGTCGAAAACCTGAAAAGGCGGTTTGGGCAAAAAAGGGTATCCCGGTGGACTGAAAACCCGAAAGGGCGGTCCAGGAAAAAAATAAGGATTAAGGCGTAACACTATGCCTCGTTGGATCACCTTGCGATCAGACTTCGGTATCGACTATCAAGCTCAGACGACACTAATCAATCTGATCTACCTTCAACCAAGTAGCAAAGTGATGAGATGCTCGAAGATATAAAGGCAATAGCAGAGTTGGAACCTAGTGGGATTATTCACATAGCTTTTTTTCTTTGTTTTCCACAAATTGTATAAATTCTATTTGTCAGCGGCGTTCTCTTACTAGGACGTCAGCCTCTTGTACAAAAAACGCCTATTTTCAGGCTGACTCCAAAATCAATACAATTTATTTCCACAAAGAAATTTCAAATTGTTTTCTTTTTCTGTTTTGTTTTGCAAAGAACGTCCAATTTTCATTTTTGATATATGCATTTGACAATAATTGCTGCTCATAAATATTTACATGCGAAACAAAAGACGATTACTCGTAATATCAGAAACAGGGGCAAATAAGCAATGCCCGAACCATACAGTTGCTTTATCCACCAGGTATAGGGATAAAACTAGTTGGAGAAAATGATTAAAAGAACATTCACTCCCCGCAGAGTAAGAGAAAGATAGTGGTGTTAATTCTCCCCAGCCGAGGCTCGCAACCGCGAACGAATCAACAATATTCTCCCCAAGCAGAGTTTATCTGTCACCAGCACTGGAAAATTATCCCCAGATGAGTATGAAAGATTATCCCCAGTGGAGTTTGAAAAAAAATTATCCCTAACGGAGTATGGAAAATTGTCCCCAGTGGAGTTTGGAGAATTATCCCCAGTAGACTTTGGAAGATTGTCCCCAGTATACTTTGGAAGATTATCCCCAATAGAGTCTAAAAGGTTATCCCAGCAAAATCGTAACTGGAAAATCATCCCCAGCGGAGTTCATTCCTTTCACAAACAGAAACTCAATTCCCAACAGTTTATTATCACCAGCAACGGTAACTCATCCCCAGCTGAGTTTATTTCTCCAAATCAACAGGTCCTCTAGCAGAATATGTCCTCCCCACAGAGTCATTTCCTCGTCAGTTTATTCCCCAGTAGAGTTATCCTCTCCTGCAGGTTTATTCTCACAATCATCTTCATTCACCATCCCCAACGGAAACGAAGAATTCAATTCTTTTCTCCAGCAAGCAATTCGGGATTTATTTTCCCCAGCTAAAAACGTCACATTTCCATACATCATGACACATGCATATACGCATCATACAAATACAATCCCATTTATTTTGAGAACATCATTGCTTGATACATATCATGCATTACATACAGCTAACTTTTACCTTTCAGGAAGGATACAATCAAATTCTCACAAAATTCAAGCTATGAAGCCTTTACCTCAGTTGAATAACAGACGATCGGAGTTCCTAAATGTCAACAGAGATGATTCCCCAGTCGAATACGGACGGTCGAAGTTCCTAAAATTCAATTGAGATTTTTCCTCAATAGAATACGGACGACCGAAGTTCCTAAAATTCAAATTGAGATGTTTCCTCAATAGAATACGGACGACCAAAGTTCCTAAAATTCAACAGAGATGATTCCTCAGTCGAATACGGACGATCGAAGTTCCTAAAATTCAATTGAGATGTTTCCTCAGTAGAATACGGATGACCGAAGTTCCTAAAATTCAAATTGAGATGACTCCTCAATAGAATACGGATGATCGAAGTTCCTAAAATTCAACAGAGATGTTTCCTCAGTAGAATACGGATGACCGAAGTTACTAAAATTCAACAGAGATGATTCCTCAGTCGAATACGGACGACCGAAGTTCCTAAAATTCAACAGAGATGATTCCTCAGTCGAATACAGACGACCGAAGTTCCTAAAATTCAACAGAGATGATTCCTCAGTCGAATACGAACGACCGAAGTTCCTAAAATTCAAATTGAGATGATTCCTCATTAGAATATGGACGACCGAAGTTCCTAAAATTTAAATAGAGACGACTCATCAGCAGAATAACGGATGACGAAGCTCCTAAAATTCTACTTCTCTCAACAAAGATCAGCCTTCCCCAGCGGAATCTTTCTCAATGACAGTTATACAAGCCCTCGCTAAGGAATCTCTTATGCGATCGACACTCGTTCAGATGGCATCTTTAAGCCCATCCCCTCGTCAGCAATTTCCAAATGGCATCTGTAAGCCCATTCCCGATATCGCAAGACAATTACCACTCCATGCGAGTGCAAATTTCTAGGCACTTTAGTGTTCAATCATCTTCCACCTTCGGATCACGAAAGGCACGAAAGCCAATCTAAATCCTCAGGTTTAAGAAGATTGAACAGGGGCAGCTGTTGTACCCTAAAATTTTCCCTCCCATATTTCTCAAAACATTTCAAGAATGATACTCAAGTTGCTAAGGGTAGTCCAAGGGTTGGCCAGACAAGCTCTCTCCTAAGGCAGTCTACCTCAAATTAGGCTTTCATGTTGCATCAAGATACTTGATTACAAGGGGTCCCAAATTCTCAACATTGTCCTAATATGTTATCAATATCATCCATTTTAAGTTTCAAGCCCTACAAAGGAAGTTTGCTCAGTCAATTGCTTAAAGGCCCAAAAATCAACTATGCTAGGGCAAAAGTGAACTGTGGCCCACATACAGTCAAACTTCAAGATTTTTAGTCAACATTCTCATTTTGAAGGATATTTCATCATTTTATCAAGGGTTGATCATGATTTATCAAGGATTGCTCATAATTCATCAAGACTCAAAAGATGCTAAATTAGGGTTTTGTAGGAAAAGTCAACTCAAATTTGACCAAGCATAACTTTCTCATACTTTATGAGAAATGACCCATCCAAAGCTAATTTTTAAGAGGATTCAATTCCATACAATCCATCTTCATCTCCCAAGTTCAAAATATGCACCCACAAGAAGTTATGAATTTGGACATTATAGGTCATTTTGAAAGGTCAACAAAAACACCCTTTTTGTCAAAGCTTCATACATGAGCATGGAATATTAATTTGAGATGAGACCAAAAAGGTTGATTAGAGGACATCTAAAGCTTTCTAAAAAGTCCAAGAACACCTCCAAAGAGTCAAAATTGAGGAAGTTATGCATTGGTGAATTTGACCTTTTTTGCAAAATTGCCAAAAGTCAACTATCCCTAAAACTTCAATTTTTGCCAAATGGGCCCAATATTTTTCACTTGTTTTGATTTGGCAACATAGTCCACAAGCTCTAGCCCTTTCCACTTGTCCTTATCATGTTTTTATTATTTATTTTGATTTTTATTTGAATTAATTCAATTTAAATCAAAACAAATCATATAAAATCTAAAACATTGAAAACACAAGATTTTGTGCTTGTTTCAGGTCTTAAATTACAGCTAGCAAGTATTCAAATTTGTATCAAGGCATGGTGTGTACAAAAAGATTGAAATAGGCCAATTTTGGAAAGATTTTTAAGGTGTATCAAATCACAATCAAATTCAATAATGGAAGAAGATTGAGTACAGCCTATCAACCCTAATCCCTTCCTTGATACATATAGAGGGCGGGAAGACCCAAAGCTAGGTTTGAAATAGGCGCAGTAAGGAGAGCAAAATCTGAAAAAATCAAGAAAAAGTGCAAGATCGAATTCAATGTTCCAAGCATCCTCAAGGCCTTCCAACTATCCCAATCACTTCCTGAGACTCCTAGCAAGAGAAAGCAATCAAGAACCAAGCCTTTCCAGTCCCAAAAAGCTTTGTAAGTCCATCACGATATCCATGAAATTTTGAATTCGGTTAGCATGATTTAGGCATTGTTAGGATGAATTAATTATAGATTCTTGATCCATGGAACATTTGAAAGATTTCTGCATCGTTTAATTTCATTTATATGTCATGTGCAAGATTTCACCATGGCTAGGTTTTGTAGCTTCGAATTAGGGTTTTTGCTTGCAGGTGAAATTAACTTTGATGAAGGGTACCATCATGTTCAGAATGATGAGACGAATCCAACCATGGCATTAGGTTTCATTTATATGGCCCATGGAAGATTTGGGAACGAACCAGGATTATAGCAACAGAAAAAATGTCTGTAGATAAAAGTCTGGGACTTTTACCCACGGAGAGGGGAAGAGGATGACCTATGTGTCACCTTTCCATTGGCCCATTCAAACTTTCTGCGCGCATTTTTTTTATCCTCCACTAATGCTTGTTTTTTTGTATATTATTATTATTATTATTATATATTCCATGTACAACAAATGCAAAGTGGTGCAGTGGTGAGTGTAGCGTGGAAATTGCCTTGGGGCCTGGGTTCGAATCCCAGGTCCCCCACTTTTCTCAATATTATTTTCTTTCAGGCAATTACATGCGTGCACAAGCCAGGAGACTACCATGCTCCCTCATCATCTATCATGCCAAGTGTCCTGAGGCCAAATCTGATGGCCATCCAGGAGGGAACACCAAAAGCCAAGTCAAACGTGTAGCGCTGGATCTCAGGAGTCAAACGGACCTCACCATTATTGGGCCCAAAATCTGCTTCTCACACCCCCTTATTGCAGGCCCATTCTCTATTTTTTTTTATTATATTTATTTAATTTAATTTAATTTACTTATTTACTAACCAATGAAATAATTTTATTTTTATCAAAAATCACAAAAAATACCTTTCATAAATTAGGTCTAGATTTTATTAAAAATTAATTTATTTAATTAGGTTATTAATTTTAGACAACTTTAATTTCTTTTTGCAAATAATTAAAATTAATTAGAACAAATAGGTTTTTTTATTTCTAATTTAACCATTTTCTTTTTCCTAAAATAATCAAAAAGATAAAAATAGGCCATTATTTTTTATTAATTAATTTAATTAACTAATTAATTTTTGTACTTAATTTAGAAAACTTATTTCTTTTATTAAAAACAACAAACAAAAACCATTTTTCTTTTAATTAGGCTAGAAGGGTCAAAACCCTAATTCCTCGTCGATCTAATTTTCATCGCGCGCTTTATTATTATTTTTACCCAATTATTGTATCTGCATACAGTTTGTAATAGTTTAATTAGGACGTTTATTTTATTTATCGCTTTATTTTCAAAGGGTTTGTTTTTGGCTATGTAAGTACCCGAAGCCTTGTAATAGCGTAGTTTAATTTCCGCATTTTAAATTCCGCAAATTATAAACTGTTAGATGTATGATATTAGGATGCATGACAAGAATGTATGTTAAGTTTAAAACAGTTAAATCACCCTAAATGCGCAAAGATAAATAAACTGAAATTGAATCATTCGCACATGCGCACTCCTAGGGTACACTCCCACTTGGTTGCCTTCGGTAAACGGTCATTGAGCATAGGATGCTTTAGTGGTCGTCCTTTTGTCCAAAGATCAAAGTTTCCTCGGAAAGGTTGCCTCGGATATCGTTGCCTCGGATAAATGATCTAAGACATCAGGGTTACTACTAAGACGTCCTAACATTGCTTTAGTGGTCGTACGTCCCTTTTGAATTGACCCTTAAAACTCCAACGACGGTGCTACCTACTCACTAATAGTGGGATAGCGCTGTCTAAAGGAAACGAACATAGAATGATTCTTTTTTCGAGTAGGTAGATTAGTTCTTAAGTACTTGCTCATTCCAAACAAATTTTTCACACTTACACTCCTTTACAAACAAAGTTTTCAAAACACTTCATTACACTCTTGAAGACAGAAGCAAGAGTTAAATCAAAGTCAAAACAAAAGCTTTTCAAATCATGCAAACACAAAGAAATTTTTTTTGAAAATGATGAGAAAGTACCTAAGAGCCCGTAGATAACTACAGATAGAAAGGTTACTAATACCTTCCCTTTCTATAATCTACCCCCCGTACTCAGAAATATCTCGAAAAATGAAATTTTCTGTGCTTTTTTCCTTTCCTTGTTGGATAAAATAAAATTCGGTGGCGACTCTTGCTTACCGCGACATTTGGCAAACACAAACGCAAAACGCAAACCAGAAAATTCCTTAAAAAATAGGGAAACATGTCCCGGTTCTGGCCACCGTATCACAAGGTTCATCACTGAATGTCTTACCCAAGAATGCTCTTGACTGGTTAGATTACGAAGGACTCACATTAAGGCTCAGTAACATTGTGGTGAGGGCCTTCGATGGTTCTAAAAGAATAGTGCACAGAGAAATAGACATCCATATCAAAATTGGGACTCAGACTTTTGATTCAACCTTCTATGTGATGGATATCCGCCCTTCCTATTCCTGTTTATTCGGTCGACCCTGGATTCATGGCGCTGGTGCCGTCACTTCTACCTTACATTAGATGTTGAAGTACCCAATTAAGAGAAAGATTATCACAGTCCATGGGGAGGAGGAATACATGGTTAGCCACCTGAGCTCTTTCAGGTATGTTGAAATGGACGGTGAGTTCATTGAGACCCCATGCCAGAATTTTGAGGAGGTCCCACAAACGGTTGCGACAACCAAGACTACTACCAAGACTCTGAAGGTTACCAGATATTCATTGAAAATGGCCTCTCTGAAGGATCTAGAGCAGTAGTTGAGGAAAGTGGATGTACCATCTAGGGTCAACTTCCAGATATTCCCTACAAATCCAATAAATTTGGTTTGGGTTTTACTGCGGAGGCCCAAAGATCTGTTCGACGTTCTCGCGCTTGGGGACCACCTTTACGCATCAGCAATCAGGGAGTCAATGCATTGGAAGACAGTGATAGCAGCTGTGACATGGACGAGTGGATTTTTCCAACCATAGGCGTAGGACTCAACAATTGGGAGGCCAAAGATTTTATTCCTATTACTTTTATTCAAGAGTAATTATCTTTTAAATTTTTCGGACTTGTAATGTTTAAACAATTTAGACTTTAAAACCTTGTGTCTTACCCGAGACACAATGATTCATTTGTGAGGGTTGTTACTTCATCTTCATATGTCATGAATAAATCATGGACACTTTTGCATGCAAATTTTATGCTCTTTATTTTTATTTTTCTACCTTTTTATTTTATCAAAGATAGCTATGCTCTTACACACAATCACATATCGAAATGCAGATCCACATCCACTCAGGATCCCATGGGTAACAATTATGCTATGGCCTATCATGACTTTGAAAATCCGATCTACCAAGCCAAAGACGAAGGTGGGGGAGATTGTGAGGTACCAGGGGAACTAGCCAGGTTATTACAACAGGAAGAAAGGACAATACAACCCCATGAAGAGCCGGTTGAAACAATTAACTTAGGTACTAAAGAGGACAAGAAAGAAGTCAAGGTGGGTGCCAACTTGGAGCCTAGTGTCAAGAAGCTCTTAACTCAGTTACTACATGACTATGTTGAGGTATTTGCCTGGTCATACAAAGACATACCAGGACTCGACACTGATATTGTGGTCCATCGTCTGCCGACAAAAAAAGACTGCCCTCCAGTAAAACAAAAGGTCTGTCACATGCGGCCAGAAATGTCAGAGAAAATCAAGACTGAAGTCATGAAGCAGTTCAACACCAGATTCTTAGCTGTTACCTCCTACCCACAAAAGGTCGCCAATGTTGTTCCAATGCCTAAAAAGGACGGTAAGGTACATATGTGTGTGGATTACAAAGACTTGAATAGGGAAAGCCCCAAGGATGACTTCCCTCTTCCCCACATCAATATTCTGGTTGACAACACCGCACAACATAAAGTATTTTCCTTCATGGATGGTTTCTCCGGATACAACCAGATGAAAATGGCACCTGAGGACATGGAGAAAATGACCTTCGTCACACAGTGGGGCATGTTCTGTTACAAAGTTATGCCATTTGGTCTGAAGAACACCGGGGCAACCTATCAGCGTGCCATGGTAGCTTTGTTTCACGATATGATCCATCATGAAATAGAGGTCTACGTGGACGAAATGATAGCCAGATCTCAGATCGAAGAGGAACACCTTGACCATCTACAGAAACTATTTGAAAGACTGAAGAAATACAAACTAAGGTTGAACCCGAATAAATGCACTTTTGGAGTGAGGTCCGGCAAGCTCTTAGGCTTCGTCGTCAGCGGAAAAGGTATCGAAGTGGACCCTGAAAAGATAAAAGAAATACAAGAAATTCCTACTCCTTGAACTGAGAAGGAAGTTAGGGGATTCTTAGGACGGCTAAACTACATCACCAGGTTCATTTCCCATCTAACCGCTACTTGTGAACCAATCTTCAAATTATTGAAGAAAGATCAAGTGGTGGAATGGAAGGACGACTGCCAGGCTGCCTTTGATAGGATCAAAGAGTACCTTCAATAGCCTCCCTTTTCATAACCTACCCCCCCTTACTCAGAAAATTCTCAAAAGGTTTTTCATGTTCTTTTCACCCTTTCCTTTATTGGATAAAAGAAAAGTCGATGGCGACTCTTGCTATCTACAAATTTTGCGATAAAACTTAAAACCAAAAGTCAATTCTCCCACCGTATTATAATTCCTAAAACACCCCTCTGGGTCCCAAATAGTGAAAATTCATGAAAGTACTCAAAATCACCGTCAATGGCCAACACGGCCCGTGTCAGGTGACACAGCCGCCCGTGTTGGTCTTATGATAATTTATTTTATGATTTCTAGTTCAGGCATCCTGGCATGAGCCATGTCAGGTGACACAGGCACCCGTGTCAGCCCTATGATTTTCCTATTTAGCAATAGCATTAATCCTGACACGGCCCGTGTTAGGTGAAATAGGTGGCTGTGCCAGGCACCCTATATCTTGGTTTTTGAGACTTCCTCTGATACTCCGAATTTTCACTTTACGCATTGATTTTCCTGGTTTTATTCCTCTGAACCTGAAAACAACCAAATACACAACCAACACATAAAACATATAAGAATGAAATAAAACACTTGACAAAATAAAGAAACTATAACTAAAATTAACTGTAAATAAAGGTTGAAAAACTACTGATCAAACTCCCCAAACTTAAACAGTTGCTTGATCTCAAACGACCATTATAAGAACTCATAAAAATTACAGCAACCCGATACTCATACGTGAGACATCCATTAAAATTGATCAAAAAGCAGTCTTTCTGATGTTCACATGACACGAAGAGTATGTGTAAGAACCTTTAAATCACGAGCTTCCTCTTCAGATACCTCTCTAACTATGTTTGTACTTAAGTCTTTTTCCGATTTTCCTCCTTTTTCATTCAGACAATCAAATTAAAGCAATGGGAATTTTTGATGATCATCACACGCACAAGACTAATCAAGAAAAATTTTGTTCAGGCACCAAATAAGAAGTTTTTCTCCTTTTTAATTTCAGATGAAATTTTCAAAACTTTTTAATTTATATATTGTCCTTTATAGATGATATTTCGGGATCAACCCCCTTTGGGCTGAATAACCGGATGAGGGCTACCTAACTTAGCGAGTTAGTTGCCTCTTACCACCTTTTTATCATTTGGTGCCAAATTTATTTATTTCTCCACCAATGATACATGCATGTGAATCTATACTATGCTAGACTGTAAAGATAAACTACTTCAGGATTTATTCTCAAGATTCAAGCACTATGGTACAAATCTACATGTTAGACTCGTATCACGGTCACATTATTCTGAACTTCCTACCTCCAAACAATAATCCCTTTATCTCTATATACTATTCTCGGTATCTATGAAATACACTCTCTTGAGCAAAACAAAATAAAAAATTTCTGTCAAAATTTGGGAAGGACTTCAACTTGTAGATTTACACAACACTTAACATAAAACCAACAAAAAAATAAAAAAGAAAAGCAACAAAAGAAAAGAAATACCCCCCCACCAAACTTTAACTAAACATTGGACCCAATGTTTCAGAACAAGCTCGAGGAAGGTGAATCATAGAGGGAAATGCAACACCAGCTACTGCGTCCTATCTTTCACCAGTAAGGCTCACTTTTTATTACCTGCAGACAAAATGAAACAAATACAAAAAGAAACTAAGTTATTTAAAAGCGTGGGTTGCCTCCCACAAAGTGCTTCATTTAATGCCGCATGGCTCGACGGTTCATTCCCCTTGTTAGGGTGGCATATATGACACAAAGAACACATCATATTTTTTCTTTCTTTTGTTTGGTAGCAACCTCATGAACTTAAAGTACAAATGATGTTGCTTCCAAATCATTTTTAGCTTGATTTTTTTGAACAAGGCATAAATGACATCCAATACTTTGTCAATTTCTTATCTTTCATCTGCCTTGTTGTGAAAATATTTTTTAGGGGGACTCTTTTATTGAAGATTTTCTAGTTGGATGTCCACATCTTCACAAATTGGAAAATTTGTAGTTTCATTCAAAACTCGATTATCTTCAAGTTTCCTTATTTCTTCTTCCCCATCATTCTTGTTTACCTCAAGTTCTTCTATTCTTACTGGATCTTTGTCATATGATGTTATGCACTATTCTTCTGGTGTCACATCTTCTTCTTCGAACTCTAACTTTCTCCATAGTCTTACCTCCCTCCTATATGCTTTAAAAAATTCAGTCGCCTCTTCCAAAGTTAACCCTGAATCAGGCGTCCAACATGCAGGAGATATATGTGGCAATGTATCGAAATAATACATGACTACAACACTCAGACACTTGGTTAGTAGCAAAGTATAGAATAATTCATGAAGCAAACATAATCTGACCATTTTTTATATTTTTTGTATAATAAAATAAAATGCAAATAATAAAAAAAAAACTGAAACAAAATTTTAGTTGACGAGCAACAAAATTTCAATTACTAAAATTGAACTCCATAATTTGGCAGTCCCCGACAATGGCGCCAAAATATTGATGGGAAAAATAGCAAGTGTACTATTTTCACCGATGTAGTAATAATAGGGAAAATTCCCTGAATGTCGATCTCAAGGACTGCATATAATTATCTAGTTAAATTCACATTCAATTAAACAAAAACTTAATTTGGGTTTTGGTTTTGATATTGTAACTTAACAAATAACAGAAATATAAAATGGCTTTTTCACATATATGAGAAGCATGCTAGGGTAATGTGTATAATTTTCCCTGTAACTATCTTGAATCCTGATCTCTTCAACAAGTTCATATCCTTCAATTACAAACCCTTTAGGTTATCTTCCCCTAAGTCCTCAGTGGGAAAACCTTTGAACCTTCATCCTAAATCCTAAGTCCTTAGAGATTTCTGATAGAGTCAAGCCTTTGTTTTATCAAGAGTTATTTGGTAACTATAAGGTATCCCTAGTGTTATACGGTGGGAGAACTGACTTGGTGTTTTGTGTTTGATTGCAATGTTGCGGTTTAGTAAGAGTCACCACCGACTTTTCTTTTATCCAAAAGGAAAGGCTGAAAAGAACAGGAAAGACCATTGAGATGTTTTCTTGAGTTTGTGGGGTAGATTATGAAAAGGGAAGGTATTAGCACCCTTTTCATCCATGGTTTTCCATGGGATCTTATTTACTTTCTAGATCACCTGCTTTTGTTTGAAAATGTGCTTGTGATGTGGGTTTTGAAAGTATTTTTGTAAAGATGCCATCGTTTAGGCAAACTTTGTAATGATTCTTGTTCGTAAGAATGTATACAAATTGTTGATCTTTTTGAAAATGCTTTCAAATTTGTAAGATGTTTTTTGAAAATAATTGTGTTTGTTTTGAAAATAGAAAGGATTTTTTTGGTTTTGAAATTGAGCAAGCAACTAAGAACAATCTACCTACTCAAAAGTCTTTCATGTTTGTTTCTTCTTTCCTTTGATATTGTTATCTTACCATTATTTTGGTGAGTAACCCTATTTTTGGATGTAAAAGGGACGAGCGTAGGACGTTTTTTATAGTCATAGAAGGCAACTTATGGGACGTTTTAGCAATTTCGTTTAGGGACTAGATCGTTTACCGAAGGAAACATCGAGGGTCATCGAGGGACTACGATCTTTTATCGAGGGTCTTTGCTAAAACGCCCATAGTCGAGAGACATGACTATTTTCCGAAAGGAAACAAAGTGGGATTACCCTAAGGGTGCTAGTGTGCAAGTGTGTTTGATTTACATGCATTTAGTATTGATTAGGGTTATCTATTTGTTGATTTCATGTCTTGTCATACACACCCTAATTATTAGCATTTATATTTGAAAAGCGATAAATTGCAGAAATATAAAGTCCTACGCTATTACATCATTTAGGGATGGGGGTACAAATTTACAAATGGGGGGTTACAAGAATTTAAATCCTATTTAACTATTACAACCATATTGAAATGTATAATGCAAGAAAGAAAAAGGATTTGTTTTAAAAATGGGTTTTTTGTGTTAATGAATAAATAAAAAAAGGAATAAATTAATTAAAAAAAGAAAATATTTTTACGTCTTTTTTTTATATTAATAAAAAGGATTTTAATGTTAAAAATGATAAAAAAGGAAAATAACGAGAGAAAAGAATCAACATGTTGCTGAAAGCGAAGCAAAGGGGATTAGAAGTTCTGATGCCAGGCACGCTATGGTTCAACAAGAAACATCAGAGGAAATTAGAAGTTCTGAGTTGATACACTTTGAGGTACTGCAAGAAACATTAGAGGGAAAACACAGAAGTTCTGGGTGGCTATGCGCTGAACTTCTAAGCGTTAGAACAGTAAGAAAGTCTTAGAAGTTCTGTGTATTAAAACCGTGAGGAGAACTCAGAAGTTCAGTATATGCTAAGACAATGAGTGAATATCAGAAGTTAAGTGTGTTTTAATAGCGAGTGAACTTCATAAGTTCAGTGTGTTTAAATAGTGAGAAAATCATAACATTTTTGTATGTTAAAACAGTGAGGAGAACCCAGAAGTTCTGTGTTATGCTAAAACCGTGAGTGAAAATTAGAAGTTATGTGCTGCATTTCAACTCTTTCCTCGTATTAATCAGCACATCAACAATTTATTCAGTTCTTAACAAACAACAAATCAAAAGGATAAAAGCATAACAATTTATAGAAGTTCTAATTCTAATTCTGAGCCTAGCTTTATTTAAGAAGTTCGGATCCATAGTTTCTTCTACTTATGCAATGACATGGCCAGCATCAATACTATGATATTCACATATTTAATGACGTTCTGAATGAAAAGATGCAAATTTAGAAAGACTTACCTTGAATCTGGAACGTGTGCTTGGAACTTGAACTGCTGCTTTCATATGTTCTGGAGTCAGCAAGAACAACGGAAGAGAAAATGCTAAGTTCTTTGATTCAAAGGGAAGAACAAAGGTTTGGTTTTCTGTTTGGGAATTATAGATTTTTACGAAGGTTTCACAGTTTTCTTTTCTCTCTTTTGATGATTCTCTCTCTCCAAAAGCCAACCCCTTGAAAGTATGATGGAGCAAGTTATTTATAGGTGAGTTTGCTGAGGTTTTGGGGGGGGGGAACAAATGGGATTTAAACCTTTTTGGCATATTGTTCCATTTCTTTTTAAACACAGTTTTCGTAGGCTAATTTAGTGCAATTATGAGGTTTGATAAAAACGCAGGCGTGGGCTGGATCAGCAGAACCTTGGAGCGTTGTGGCAGTTGGTGGCAGGACTGTGCTATAGTAGTGCAGCAGTTTTCTCAAATTAGGTTTTGGGATTTGGTGATATTCTGATTGCAGAAGGACAGAATAAGACTTAAAGGGTGATATTCTGACCGAAGCGTTGAACATAGCCTTCATATGCTGAAGAATCATGTTCTGACCGGAGAGCATTGCTTCCACATGTTCTGATTGAAACATCATATTCTGAACCGTGTTTGCAAATTCTGACTGCACTTGCGTGGAGGCTGGCTCAGAAGTTCTGAAGTACCATATTCTCTTAACACTTAGAAAAAAAATTCTAGATGTTTAGAAATTTAGATTTTTTTCGAATTAATTTCTGACTTCTGATTTTTGATGAACCAATTTCATGTCTTGATGAGATATAATTATTGAAACTTGATTTTTGATCTAAAAGTCAAAGTTTGACTTTTCAGTGTGCTTTTGACCATTTTGCCCTTGTGAATGATTTTCTTGGAAAATTGTAATTCAAGACTTGAAACTTGATAGAAGCCAACCTGAGGGTCCAAGATGATCCTTTGTTAAATGAGAGGGCAAATTTTGGGGTACAACAACTGCCCCTGTTCAATCTTCTTAAACTTGAAGAGTTAGATTGGCGGGTCCGCCGTTCGTGACTTGAAGGTGGAAGGTGATTGAACACTAGAGTGCCCAGATATTTGCACTCGAAGATGAATTGTGAATGGGCTTATAGATGCCATTTGGATGAATGATGGAGATTTTTTGTAGATGGGCTTTTAGATGAAATCTAGAGGTGACTGTTGACAAAAAATGGACTAGGTCTGAATTTGATTTCAACTGGAAAAGAATCAGAATAAATCTTTGGAGCGACTTATCTGAACCAGAAGAAGTCTTGTATGTCGTTTGACTGGGAAGAATCAGAATAAATCTTGGAGCGATTTATCTGAACCAGAAGTGTTCCTTTGGAAAGTATCAGGATAAATCATTGAGGGGTTTAGAATGAACCAAAAGAGATCTTGAATATTCTTTAACTGGAAAGAATCAAAGTAAACCTTCGAGCAATTTATCTGAACCACAGAAAGCGTCTGCGGGAAAGAATCAAAATAAACCGGCAGGGATCTGGAGAAGAATCAAAATAAATCATTGAGAGATTTATCTGAACTAGAGGAAACATCTGCGGGAAAGAATCAGAATAAATCATTGAGAGATTTAAGCTGAACCGACAGGGATCTGGAGAAGAATCAAAATAAATCATTGAGAGATTTATCTGAACCAGAGGAAACATTTGCGGGAAAGAATCAGAATAAACCATTGAGTGATTTAAGTTGAACCGACAGGGATCTGGAGAAGAATCAAAATAAATCATTGAGAGATTTATTTGAACCAGAGGAAACATCTGTGGGAAAGAATAAGAATAAACCGTTGAGATATTTAAGATGAACCGGCAGGGATCTGGAGAAGAATCAGAATAAATCATTGAGATATTTATCTGAACCAGAGGAAACATTTTCCGGAAAGAATCAGAATAAATCGTTGAGAGATTTAAGCTGAACCGACAGGGATCTGGAGATGAATCAGAATAAATCATTGAGAGATTTATTTGAACCATAGGAAACATCTGCATGAAAGAATCAGAATAAATCGTTGAGAGATTTAAGATGAACCGACAGGGATCTGGAGAAGAATCAGAATAAATCATTGAGAGATTTATCTAAACCAGAGAAGATGTCTGTAAGGAAGAATCAGGATGAATCATTGAGAGATTTAAACTGAACCAACAGAGACCTAAAGGGGAGTATTTGTCGTGTAGATAGTCAATTTAGTCCTGTTTCGAGAATTGATCTACGATTGATTTATTCATAGATATTTGTCTTGTCTCATTGAAAATTGGATAACAATTTTCTGTTGATTGATCTTTCCTGAAAAAGGTAAAGAGTTAGTGATATGTAATGCCATGATGCATGAAATGCATAGTGCAATTCATTTGTGTCATTGATGTTTGTGATGTATGAATGTAATGTATGCGCATGTAAGCTGATATGCTGTAGCATTGTTGGATTAGGGAAAATAAATCCCTGACTGCTGCTGGGGATGTGGGGTGTATGCCTTCATATTTTATTGAAGAGTTGATGGATGGGTTTCCATAATTAGAGAAATAAACTTTGTTGGGGGAAGGGAAACACCATGCATTGCTTGTGGACTTCGTCAAATCTTGCTGGGGAATCCTGAGAAAATGGGCGACTTTCACTGGGGAATATTAGGAGCGGTAATTGGAAGGTTTGTTTTGTGTGGGATGTGAGAGAGCTTGATGTCATTAAGCTTTATATTGGAGATACATTATCGATCCCGTAGTGGGATGTCCCGTTTTCCGTTCTTGCTGGAAAAGTATCTGCGGGGGATTCTATGGAATAATCTAAAGATATTATCCTATTTCTTAAAGCCATTAGTGATTGTCTTTCTATTTTCTGTTCCCCTTTTTACTTATTTGTAAATAGTGGTTACGTTCAAATGCATATGTTTAAAAATAAATCATTGGACGTTTTTGTAAACAAAACACAGAAAGAAAGAAAAACAGATAGTTTTGCACTTCCAAAGGGATATCTTTGTATTAACTTGAATAAGTAATTTTGTACAAGGAGACGAACATCCTAGTAAGAGAATTTCGTCGTAGAAAAATGAAAATTTGATACAAAGAAAAGATAGCTATGTAAAATAATTCCATGGGGTTCCCATTCTACTATAGCCTTTGTGTCTCTGAGCGTGTTGTCCACTTACTACCTTGTCTGAAGTTGATTGGATTTGAGATTGTTAGTCGATGCTAAAGGTTGTCTGTAAGGTGATCCAACGGGACATAGTCATACGCTTTAATACCCTAACTTTTGCCTGGACCGCCCTTTCGGGTTTTCAATCCACCGGGATACCCTTTTTTGCCCAATATGCCCTTTCGAGTTTTCAGCTTGCCAGGTGTACAGATCTTTTGATTTTATCCCTAATTTTTGCCCGAACCTTTGTGGATCGCCGGGATGCCCTTGTTTTTCCTAGGTGTGTCAACCTAGTGGGTCTCTTATGCGTAGTATCTTTTGACTATGTCCGTGTTCACAGGGTGTGGGAAGTCATCATCATCCATATTGGTTAGGATCATTGCTCCACCAGAGAATATGCTTTTGATTACAAATGGTCCTTCGTATGTAGGAGTCTATTTTCCCCTGGGATCACCATGTGGTAATATGATACGCTTGATTAACAAGTCACCAACCAGATATACTTGACGTCTGACCTTTTTTGTTAAAAACTTTGATCATACGTTTTTGGTACATCTGGCCATGACAGACAGCCGTAAGCCCCTTCTCATCAATTAGGTTTAACTGGTCAAGTCGGGTTTGGATCCAATTGTCTTCACCCAACCCTGCATCCTTTATGATTCTCAAAGATGGTATTTGTACTTCGATTGGTAGAACAACTTCCATGTCATATACTAAGGAGAAGGGAGTTGCCTCTGTTGATGTGCGCGCCATGGTACAGTAACCATGGAGAGCAAATGGTAGCATCTCATTCCAGTCCTCGTAGGTTACTGTCATTTTTGTATGATCTTTTTTATGTTCTTATTTGCAGCTTCTACAACGCCATTCATCTTCGGCCGGTAAGGGGAAGAGTTATGATGCTGGATCTTAAATTGAACGCATAGTGCGGTGATCATAGTATTATTGAGATTCGTACCATTGTATGTGATGATTCTCTCTGGGATACTGTACCGACAGATGAGATTCTATTTGATGAAATGGGCCACAACATTTTTGGTAACGGAAGCGAAAGAAGCTGCCTCAACCCACTTCATGAAATAGTCAATGGCCACCAAGATGAAGCGGTGTCCATTAGAAGCTGTAGGTTTGATTTCTCCAATCATATCGATTCCCCACATAGCAAAGGGCCATGGAGCCGTCAAGACATTCAAAGGAACCATACACATATGCACTTTGTCAGCATAGACCTGACACTTGTGACAGGTTCGTGAATGCTGATAGAAATCTGCTTCAATGGTAGACCAGTAATAACCTGCCCGTAGGATCTTCTTAGCCATCATATGTCCACTGGAATGAGTACCAAAAGTGCCTTCATGTAGATCAGCCATGATCTTTTCGGCCTCAACCTTATCTACGCAACGAAGCAAAACAGAGTCGTGGTTGAATTTGTAGAGAATGCCATTACTAAGGAAAAACTTAGCAGAGAATCTCCTTAAGAACTTCTTATCATTGATTGAAGCTCCTTCTGGATACTCTTGTGCCTCAAGATACTTCTTAACTTCATGGAACCAAGGATGGTCCACTACTTCTTCAGTATCGATCTCGTGACAGTAAGCTGGTTCGTCCATCCGTTCAATGGTGATCTGGGGAGCCTCGTTACCCCACTTGAGTTTAAACATGCATGACATGGTGGCTAGCGCGTCCGCTAGTTGATTTTCCTCTCGTGGAAAATGCTCAAAGGTAATTTCCTCGAAATATGGGATAATGTCAACACATGTTGTTTGTAGGGGATGAGGTTAGGGTGCTTTGTGTCCCATTCTCCTTTGATCTGACTGATGACTAAGGCTGAATCTCCAAATACACTTAAGGACTTGATTCCCAAGTCTATGGCAGCTTTGAGACCAAAAATACACGCTTCGTATTCTGCCATGTTATTTGTACAGTTGAAGAAAAGTCTTGCAGTGAAGGGAGTATGACATCCTTCCGGGGATATGATTATAGCACCTATGCCATTGCCGAGTGCGTTAGACGCTCCATCAAATACCAAGGTCCATCGGGATCCTTGTTCAGGTCTGTCATATGGTCTGAGTTCTTCACAGTTGTTTACTATCATGATGTCTTCATCTGGGAATTCAAATTTCATGGACTGGTAGTCATCCACAGCCTGATGAGCAAGATGATCGGATAACACACTTCCCTTTATTGCTTTTTGGGTAGTGTATTAGATTTCGTATTCTGTCAGGATCATCTGCCATCTTGCTATTCTCCCAGAGAGGACAGGCTTCTCGAATATGTATTTGATTGGATCCATCTTGGATATCAATAAGGTAGTATGGGTCAGCATATACTGTCTTAGACAGCGAGCAGCCCATGCCAGAGCACAACAATTTTTCTCGAGCAGTGAATATCTTGTTTCACAATCAGTAAACGTTTTGCTCAGGTAACAAATAGCATGCTCTTTTCGGCCACACTCGTCATGCTGCCCCAACACACACCCCATTGAATTTTCCAAAACACTTAGATAAATGATCAGAGGTCTTCCCTTGACTGGCGGCATCAAAACAGGAGGCTCTTGAAGGTACTCTTTGATCTTGTCGAAGGCATCTTGGCACTCATAATTCCATTTGACTACTTGATCTTTCTTCAGTAATTTGAAGATTGGTTCACAAGTAGCGGTAAATCTAGAAATGAATCTGGCAATATAGTTTAACCGTCCCAAAAATCCTCTGACTTCCTTCTCGATGCGAGGAGCAGAAATTTCTTATATTTCTTTCACCTTGGCAGGATCCACTTCGATACCTTTACCGCTGACGACGAAGCCTAGGAGTTTATCGGACCTTACCCCAAATGTGCATTTATTCAGGTTCAACCTTAGTTTGTATTTCTTTAGTCTCTCAAACAATTTCTGCAAATGGTCAAGATGTTCCTCTTTAGTTTGAGATCTGGCTATCATGTCGTCCATATAGACTTCTATTTCGTGATGGATCATATCGTGAAATAGAGCTACCATGGCACGTTGAAAAGTTGCCCCAGCGTTCTTCAACCCGAATGGCATAACCTTGTAATAGAATGTGCCCCACTGTGTGACGAAGGTCGTTTTTTCCATGTCCTCAGGTGCCATTTTGATTTGATTGTAGCCTGAGAAACCATCCATGAATGAGAATACTTTATGCTTTGCGGTATTGTCAACCAAAATATCGATATGGGGAAGTGGGAAATCATCCTTAGGGCTTACCCTATTCAAATCTTGGTAATGCACACACATTCGTACTTTGCCGTCCTTTTTAGACACTAGAACAACATTGGAGAGCCATTATGGATAGGAGGTAATGGCTAAGAATCCAGCGTTGAATTGTTTCATGACTTCGGCCTTGATCTTCTTTGACATGTCTGGCTGCATGCGATGGACTTTCTGTTTTACCGGAGGGAAGTCTTCTTTTGTCGGTAGACAATGGACCATGATATCAACATCCAGTCCTGGCATGTCTTCGTACGACCGGAAAAAGACCTCAACATAATCATGTAGCAACTGTGTCAGACGCTTCTTGACACTAGGTTCCAGATTGGCACCCACCTTGACTTCTTTCTTGTCCTCTTCAGTACCTAGGTTAATTGTGTCCACTGGTTCTTCGTGGGGCTGCATGGTCCTTTCTTCCTGTTGTAGTAGCCTATCTAGTTCCCCTGGTAGTTCACAATCTTCCTCACCTTCGTCTTCAGCTTGGTAGACTAGATTTTCATATTCATAAAAGGCCATAGCGGAATTGTTACCCATGGGATCCCGAATGGATGTGTATCTGCATTTTAAATGTGAGTGTGTGTAAGAGTATAACTATCTTTGAAAGAAATAAAAATTTAGAAAAAGAAAGACAAAGAGCACAATGTTTGTATGCAAAAACTTTCGTGATTCATTGATGACATATGAAAATGATGTAACAAACCCTTACAAATGGACCATTGTGCCTCGGGTAAGACACAAGGTTTTAAAAGTCTGAATTGTTTAATTATTACAGGTCCAACAAAAACTTAAAGACAATTACTGTTGGATAAAAGTAATTGGGATAAAATCTTTAGCTTCCCAGTTGTTGAGTCCTCCATTGATGGTTGGGAAAATCCAATCTTCTAGGTCACAACTGTCGTCATCATCATCATCCTCCACTGCGTTGACTCCGTGGTTGCTAATCTTCAAAGGTGGTCCCCTGGCACGAGCACGATGAACAAATTTCTGGGCTCCCGAAGTGAAACCCAAACCAAATTTGTCAGATTTGTAAGGGATATCCGGGAGTTGGCCCCAAATAGTACACCCACCTCCTTCGACCACTACCTTGGCATCTTTCAATGAAGACATCTTTAACGGAGGTCTTGTAATCTTTGGGACTTGGGAAACAGTCTTGGTTACTTTCACAGTTTGTGGGACTTCCTCGAAATGTTGAGGATGTAGTTTCGATGAATTCGACATCCATTTCCACGTATCTGAAGGAGTTCAAGTGACTGACCATATATTCCTCTTCTCCATGGACAATAATGATTTTCCCTTTGGTTGGGTATTTCAGCATCTGATGTAATGTAGAGGTGACGGCACCAGTGTTGTGAATCCATGGTCGGCCCAATAAGCAGGAATAGGAAGGGTGAATGTCCATTACGTAAAAAGTTGAATCAAAGGTTTGAGTTCCAACTTTTATGGGGATGTCCACCTCCCCCATGCACCATTCTCTTTGAACCGTCAAAGGCCCTTACCACTATGTTGCTGGGTTTTAAGGTCAAACCTTCACAGTCAAGTCTATCAAGAGCTTTCTTAGGCAGCACATTCAAAGACGAACCGATATCAACCAAGACATGGGCCAAAGTTGTGCCCCTACATTCGACAGAGACATGCAATGCCTCGTTGTGCTTCCTCTCTCTAGGTGTCAAGTAAGAATCAAAAAAGCCTAAACCATTGTCAGCGGTCAAACTGGCCACACAGTCTTGGAACTGATCAGCAGAGGTTTCTTGAGGCACATGGGCAGTTTTAAGAAATTTCACCAAGGCCTTCGCATGAGCCTCAGAGCACAACAATAAAGCTAGCATAGAGATCTTTGACGGAGTCTGCCCTAGCTGTTCGACTATGTTGTAGTCACTTCTCTTTATAATTTTTAGAATTTCTTCCATCTCCTTTTGGAAGGCTTCTGGGATAAATACTGATTGGGCCTTTATTTGGACAGGCTCAACCAGAATGCCTTTGCCCCTAGTCTCGGTCGACTCGGAGGTAGGGGTGTCAGTAGGAGTAACCATAGGAACTGTAGTAGTAGGAACAAAAGCAGGGATGATCACAAGACCAATAACAGTTTTCGGAGGAGAAATATCGGGAGAGAACACTCTTCCACTTCAGGTTATCTTGTTGGTTCCCGCAATGTTGCCGATGTTGGGGTCAGCCTTCTCAAAAATTGAGTCTTAATCAGCCAGCCAATCTTGTTTGACATCGTGATAGTAGATGTCGCCCCCATTAATTCCAGGGGACAGTTTTATCTGAGGAGTACAATTTTATCTGAGAAGTACGGGATCGGCCCTGGAATAATAATTATTAGTGGAGCCACTTTAGGAATTGATGTAATCCTAACGGGTCTCTTGGTGGATACCCTGGAAGGATTGGAGGAAATGGTTATTATTGAAACATCCTTGTAAGAAATGGTTGGAACGGGAGTCTTTTCAAACAAAATCTCTTTGTCATCCATTAGGCGCTGAACACCTGCTTTTAGTAGATGACAACCAGTTGGTAAGGATAAACAGAGGTGGCAGCCTTCACCACAGCCCGCAAGTAAACCGACTTTCAACAGGTTCCTCTTGACAGTCAGGAGAGGAGTGACAAGTTCATCAACAATAGTAACAAACATATCATCTTCAACAGTGTTAGCATCATGACCATGCTCGGGCATAAAAGCAGTGATAACATTCGGGATTTCAGGAGCATCGAATTCAATTTATTTTGCTTCAAGAAGGTCTTGCACCTTGTTTTTCAAAGCCCAACAATTGTTGGTATCATGTCTTGGACTTTCTGAATGGTAAGCACAACGAGCATTAGGATGGTAATAAGGAGAGGCTGTGTTGGGATTCTTCGGGGCTTCCTTCAAAGTTACTAGGTTAGATCTTAATAAATGTGGCAGGACTTGAGACAGTGTCATATTAATTCAGGTAAATTGTCTTACTGGTCTTTTTGTTCTAGGTTGGTTGCTCCTCTGTTGAGTAGGTGTAGGCTTAGGGATCACGACAACCCCTATCATTGGTCGGCGTTCAGTTCTATCCTGATTCCTTTGAGGATACATATCACCAAATTCTTTCTTCCCAATAAATGGTTTTCTCACGGCACTGGAGGATGCGTCTTTTTGGATCTTCCCACTCTTAATCCTGACTTCCACTCGTTCCTAGGTCAAGATTAATTCAGTGAAGCCTGCTGAGGAGCTTCCAATTAGATGATTGAATAAAGGACCGAACATGGTACCCAAAAACATGTCTACTAGTTCTCTTTCAGATAGGGGAGGCTGGACTCTTCCTGCTAAGTCCCTCCATTTTTGAGCGTAGTCTTTGAAACCTTCACTTGAGACCATAGTCATACTCTGGAGTTGAGTACGGGTGGGAGCAAGGTCTGCGTTGTACTGATACTGTTTATAAAAAGCAGCGGCAAGGTCTTCCCAATTATGAATATTGGCCCTTTCCAGTTGATAGAACCAATCAAGCTGAGTCCCGAATAGACTGTCTTGAAATAAGTGAACCCACAAATCTCTGTCTGCAATGTGAGGCTGTATCTTCCTCACATAAGATCAGAAATGCATCTTGGGACACAAAACCCCGTCGTACTAAGAGAACACTGGTGCCTTCAATTTTGGTGGAATAACAATCCCAGCCACCAAACCCAACTCTTCAAAGTCTAGCCCGGGCACTTTCTGAATCTCCATTGCACTTAGACGGTCTTCCAGATGTTTGTATTTGTTGTCAGCCGGGGGATATTGCTCTTCAGAGTAATCCTCTTCTTCTTCCTCTTCAGATTCTGGCTGGACAGTCGCTTCCTTGCCTTTCCCTTCTTGATTATCCTTTTCACTAGATGACGTTGCGAAGTCTAGGGTCCGTCTGGCTTGTCCTTGGAACCTTCTTCCTAGATTCAAAACTCCTATTGTTTTCTTTGCTTTCTTCTTCTTTTCTTCAATCAGCAAAGTTTTCAACTCCTCTTGTCCTTTGGCTAGAGTCTAGAACATCTGTTGAAACTGAGCATTCTGTGCCTGGAGGTCTTTTACTGTCTGCTCGAGATCCATCTTACTGAAATAAACAATAGAAGGATAAGGAGACCTGTGGTAAAAAACATGCTTATGTTATGATGAATGGAGATGCACATGCAATGATTTCAAGGAAATTAGAGATTTAAATTTTCTTTAGACAAAAAAGGAACACATGTCATATTAATAAATCAAAGTTTGAGTACATCATGCCTCTTTTGGGCCTACAAAGAAATAACAAAAACTCTAAGATAAAAAAGTTGTACGCATCCTCTTTGGTGCGATGTAGGCGTTCAGACTCCGCTCCTCACGAAGTTGCTTGGTGAGTTCCAGAACCTTCTTCCTGCTGGCGTAGATTTGGGCCTCGAAGGTGTCTCTCTCCCCTTTAAGCTGTATCCAACTCTTTTGCAAGTCTTCGAGAGAGGCGGGCATGTCAGGATGCAGGATAGTGTATGGAACATCTCCTTCCACAACAGGCTCTATGATAACTGGGAGAATAAAGGGGTAAGGCATCATAATATTTTGAGCACGAGCTCGTACCCATTTGAGATAAGGCTCAAGAGGGATGGAATTCTCGTGCCCCAGTGTCTTGCTATCCACCTTGTTTACCATCTTCCAAGCTTGTATGAACCTCTGATGGTAGCCTTGCTTGTTGTTTTCATAGTCGAACACAAACCTTGGATGAGTATCTCGTGAGGACCATCTCTTCGGGCATACCCAAACTGTCGTAAAGCTAAGCAAGGGTTGTAAGTGATACCTCCCATAATACCAAGTAGAGGGACGTTAGGGAATTCCCCACAATGGTTAATGATAGAAGTATCATCCGAGGATCTTGAACACCAATGAATATCAGAGTGGGTGAGGGACATCATCCTTTGAGACCATGTCAATCTTTGCTCGTTCTTCAATGTTGATCGAGGTAGGTGTGAAATGAACCACTTGGCAAGTAGGGGAATACAACACATAAGGGTACCTCTTTTCTTCATGGTGCGGGTATGGATGTAATGTAAGATGTCTCCCAACAAGGTAGGTATGGGATTACAAGAGAGAAAGACTTTGATGGCATTTACATCTATGAATTGGTCCGAGTTGGGGAAAAGAACCAAACCATAAATGAGAAGGGCCAGGACGTCTTCAAAGGCTTGAAAATCCATATCTTCCCAGAATGAACGAGCCTTCTCTAATAGAAATTTTGCTAAGAACCCTTTAACTCCACTTATAGTCTCCCAATTTGCTATAATGTCGGCTCTTTTCAGATGTAGAGCTTCGGCCATGACTTCAGGTTTCGGGATCCCTTCTAGACCGGTGAAAGGTACCTGAGCAAGCACGGGCACTCCTAGTAGTAGAGAGAACTCTTCTAGTGTAGGTACCAATTGATAGTCAGGAAAGGTGAAGCAATGATGTGTGGGATCAAAAAATTTGAAGAGCACACACATCATTTCTTCTTGGAAATTGAAGGTAGACCAACTGAGGAGTCATCCATATTTCTTGGTAAAAGGAGAATCTTCGGGCACCCTTGATGTTAATTCTTGGAGTTGAGGATGTGCTTTCACGAAGCTGATTCGGATGGTGTTTCTTAGGGTGGAGTTCATGGCCTACAAAACAAACAAAAAAACAAAGATAAATTCCTAAATCCTTGAAATGGTTAGTGAGATTGCATATGATGTTATGATGTTCATGATGTTATGTACAAGTAAGCATATAAACACAATGCAAAAACAAATCCTTAGGTTTAGGTTTGCATGGAGTTTGTAGGTAAGTACCCTCTTGAAGTTTAGTTGGCTCAAACCTATCCTAGATAATAGTAACCGGGTTCTAAAGGATCTCAATATCACCGACCTTTCTTTTAGGCATTGTCCCAGCATAATCAATCTTTTCTTGCGGCTGGGATATCCTAAAAGTCTAGTCTCAATGAGTGTAGTATTGAGTATCAACCAATTTTCAACTTTCCACCGAAACCGGTCATCTCACTACTGAAGATGTGAAAAACACAAGAAGGGGGTTGAATTGTAATACTTGAAATCAAATGCAGACAACATGTTATTTTTATCCTGGTTCGTTTGATCTCAAACTACTCCAGTCCACCCGTCAAGGTGATTTCGCCTCTCTCCAACGAGGTCTTAATCCACTATATTCAACTGAATACACAACTGCTTTAACAACTGTTAAAGCCTTCTTGAGTCTAACCACATATCGGTATATCTCAAGGAATTTTTCTTACAGATAAATGAACAAATATGTGTTTGATGTTTTCTTACAAAACTATATATCACAACTGTGATATTACACAATATGAAGCTTAGATGAAACTAGATTGCTAAAGATAGAGAGTAAGCGTGGTTTAAAGCTTTAGCAAAAGTGAGAGCGTGCTTGATGATGATTAGCTTAGGCGTGTATATGCGTGTAGGGTATTAGCCATTTCTTTTCTCACTGACTTGTTTAAGTAGCCTTGGAATAGATACGTTGCTGTCCATAAATCCATTTCAATGCTCATAACGTTATTTCCTTTTTGAGAAGATCTTTGTCTTGGAATAAAGCCGTTGGTAATTAATCTGTCTTGAATGCATAGTAACGTTGACACTTCAGAGTGTTCTGCTAATGATAATCAGAGTGTTCTTGGCTTTAGCTTATTCTGACGCTTCTGAGTGCTGATGACATGGTTAGGATCTTGATCAGAATCAGAGTATGTTATGCGCAGATTCTGTTCATCAGGCTTCAGCGTATAGCACATGTTATTTCATCTTCTGATGCTGACATATCTTCTAATGCTGATGTTGATACTGATATTCTGATGCTGATTCCATCAGAGTTTCTGTAAATACACAACATAATTTTGAGTAGCATATATGTCTTATATAAATCTCATAATTCATTTAATCTTGAATTTTGTTATCATCAAAACTCTAACTGCGGTTATAGAATCAAACTATGTTCTAACAATCTCCCCCTTTTTGATGATGACAAAAACCAGATTTTTTCAATTAAAATAAAATGATAAAAGGTATCAGAGTTTAAGGATAGAGAGGAAACGGTATCAGAGATAATCAAATAATGAATAAAAGCATCAGAGATAAGAAGATAAGGAATAAAAAGTATCAGAGTAATGAAGAGAAAAACTCCCCTTGAGTTGATTATTTCCCTTTAATTCCATGAGACCTTGAGCATCAGAACTTTATTTTGTCAGAGTTCATCAGATTCTTGTACCTGTAAGCTTTTCAGAGAAAAGAAATTCAAATAGATCAGAATGTTAGAATGTTTGATACTTATGTCTCAGTAATCCGTTATTGAAAAATATCATTCTTTCTCCCCCTTTTTGTCAGTTATCAAAAAGCACAAATAATCAGAGTTAAAATGATCAGAGCAAAAAACGTTTGTATTAAAAACAGAAGCAATGATAGTTTAGAACAAATAAAAATATTACAGACAAACATGTAAAGAAAACAAGGAAAACACAGGAAAATTCAAAGAAGAAGGAGGAAGTCGTGTGAACAGAAATATTGAGAGAAAATGAAAGTAAGGGTAAAAAGTGTGAGTGGTGTGAAGTGTTTAAATAGATTTCTAAAAAGTTTTTGAAAACATAAACGTTTAAGAGAGAGAAATAAATAATGATTATTAGCGTTTAATGATAGCTGATTTTAGGGGATTTAGAAAGATACTTGAACGGTTACCCATGACATGTGTCTCAATGCATCCAATTAGCGCTTTGCCTTTTCAGAAACGTGAACGCGTGTTCAGCCTCAGAAAACAGCTGATGACTGGATGACACTTGTTTGCTTGAGTGAACAACACTTCTATCCTTGAACTGAAGCGCTCAGATCTTCATGGATAAATTCTGATACAATCTGCATTTCTAAAATTCTGAAAGAGGATTGATCAGAAGTTCACAGAGAAATAAACACAATTCTGAAGGTTAATATATAAAATTAAAACAGTTTTATTCTGGACAAAGCTTCATAATGAGATGTTTCAGAATGAAGTTGAACCTATCTTCAGAAAGTGGTTTTGTGAAAATATCAGCCCATTGATGGTATGTGTCAATAAATTTTAAATTTAAAATCCCTTTCTGAATATAGTCCCTAATAAAATGATGTTTTATTTCTATATGCTTAGCCCTAGAATGCAAAATTGGATTTTTACTTAAGCAAATAGCAGAAGTGTTGTCACAGAGGATAGGAACGTTACTCTCAAATATCTGGAAGTCCTCAAGTTGACTTTCCATCTAGAGCATTTGTGTGCTGCATCCAGCTGCTGCTATGTATTCAGCTTCTGCTGTTGATAGACCAATGGTGGATTGTCTTTTGCTGGACCATGAGATCAGATTTTCTCCCAGAAACTGGCAGCTTCCAGAAGTGCTTTTACGCTCTACTCTGTCTCCAACAAAGTCAGCATCACAGTATCCTACTAAGCTGTAATCACTTGATTTTCTATAAAGCAGACCCGGATTAGTAGTACCTTTCAAATACTTGAAAATTCGCTTAACAGCTGTTAAGTGAGATTCTCTAGGATCTGATTGGAATCTTGCACAAATGCATACACTGGACAAAATATCAGGCCTTGAAGCTGTCAGATAAAGAAGAGAACCAATCATACCTCTGTAGACCTTCTGTTCTACCTTTTTGCTTACCTCTTCTTTTTCCAGAATGCACGTGGGATGCATTGGAATCTTTGATGGCTTACATTCTGAGAGATCAAAATTCTTCAAAAGTTCTCTGACATATTTGCTCTGATGAATGTAAGTTCCTTCTGGGGTTTGATTGATCTGAATGCCCAGAAAGAATTTTAGTTCCCCCATTAGGCTCATCTCAAATTCTGCCTGCATACACTTAGCAAACTTTCTTCCCAGAGAGGGTTTAGTAGATCTAAAATTGATATCATCAACATAAATCTGACATACTAAAATGTCATTCTTAATTGTCTTACAGAATAGAGTTGTGTCCACTTTCCCTCTGGTGAATTCCTTTTCTAACAGGAAGTTACTCAGTCTTTCATACCAAGCTCTGAGAGCTTGTTTTAGACCATACAGTGACTTCTTTAGTTTGAAAACATATTATGGTTTTTTTGAACTTTCAAAACCAGGGGGTTGGTGCACATATACCTCTTCTTCTATATAGCCATTTAAGAATGCGCTCTTAACATCCATCTGATACAGAGTGATGCCTTTATTAACAACAAAAGAAATTAAAAGTCTGATAGATTCTAACCTGGCGACTGGAGAAAAGGTTTCTGTATAGTCTATCCCCTCTTGCTGACTATAACCTTGTGCTACCAATCGTGCCTTGTTTCTGATGACATCACCTTGTTCATTCAGTATGTTTCTGAACACCCATTTTGTTCCAATGACGTTGAATCCTTTTGGTTTAGGAACTAGATCCCATACGTCGTTCCTTGGGAATTGATTCAGCTCTTCTTGCATTGCTAGAATCCAGTCATTATCCAGAAGTGCTTCATCAACTGAAGATGGTTCAATCAGAGAGACAAGTCCCATGAGGGATTCTTCAGAGTTTCTGAAGCTAGATCTTGTTCTGATTGGATCTTCCTTTCTTCCTAAGATTGTTTCTTCTGGGTGATCCATGTTGCTTCTGGATGGTCTTTTCTGAAGTTGATCAACAGAAGGTGCTGGATTTCTTACTGTGCCTCTTTCTGTTGTTGAGGGAGTGTCTCTGTTAAGAGCTTCTGATGACTTGTCTTCAGTACCTGTGAATTCAACTTCCATACCTGAAAGTAATTCATTATGCTTTGACTTTTAAGAGTCAAGCTTATCATCAAAACGAACACTGATTGATTCTTCAACAATCTGTGTTTCTGTATTGTATACTCTGTACCCTCTTGAGCGCTCAGAGTATCCTAACATAATACACTTTTGTGCTTTAGATTCAAACTTGTTCAAATAATTTTTAGTATTCAAAATAAAACAAGTACATCCAAATGGATGAAAATATGAAATGTTGGGCTTTCTGTTCTTCCACAATTCATATGGAGTCTTTTCCAGAATAGGTCTTATAGAGATTCTATTCTGAATGTAGCACGCTGTGTTTATTGCCTCTGCCCAGAAGATCTTAGCAACGTTAGTCTCGTTGATCATGGTTCTGGCCATTTCTTGCAATGTTCTGTTCTTTCATTCTACAACTCCATTTTGCTGGGGAGTTCTAGGACAAGAGAAATCATGCAGAATGCCTTTGTTATTAAAAAATGATTCAAAATCTTTGTTTTCAAACTCTCCACCATGATCACTTCTGAATTTGACGATTCTAAGATCCTTTTCATTCTGAACTTGGTTGCAGAAGGTGACAAACACAGAGTGTGACTCGTCCTTGTGTCTTAAGAACTTTACCCATGTCCATCTGCTATAGTCATCTACGATTACTAACCCATACTTCTTACCACTGACTGAGGCAGTTTTAACTGGTCCAAATAAGTCAATGTGCAGAAGTTCTAATGGCTTAGAGGTGGAAACAACGTTTTTAGATTTGAAAGCTGGTTTTGCAAACTTGCCTTTCTGACATGCTTCACACAGAGCATATGAATTGAACTTCAGGTTAGGAAGTCCTCTGACCAGATTGAGTTTTTTAATATGAGATATTCTTCTCATACTAACATGCCCCAATCTTCTGTGCCAGATCCATTGCTCGTTGTTAACAGACAGAAGACACTTTACATTTTGACTTTTCAGTTTAGAAAGTTTTATTTTATAAATGTTGTTTCTCCTCTTTCCATTAAATAGGATAGTCCCATCTTTCTGACTAACAGCTTTGCATGAATTTTGATTAAAGATTATATCATAACCGTTATCACTTAATTGACTTATGGATAACAAATTATGCATTAATCCATCTACTAATAAAACATTACTTATAGAGGGAAGATTTCCATTACCTACAGTTCCAGAGCCAATGATCTTTCCCCTCTGATTGCCTCCAAAGCCTACGTGGCCTCCAGGCTTAAGTTCCAGGCTTTGGAACATATGCTTTCTTCCCATCATATGTCGTGAGCAGCCAGAGTCCAGGTACCATGACTGGTGTTTCTGCTTTGCTGCTAAAGATATTTGCAACATGTATTATTTTATCCTTAGGTACCCATATTTTCTTGGGTCCTGATTTGTTAGTTTTACCAAAACTCTGGTTGAATTTTGGTTTGACAGAATAATTACTACTAGTATATTTAATGTCGTGTGTGTGCCCATATACAAAGTGAGAATCAAGTGAAGTGCGTTTTATCACTAAATCCATGGCATTCTTTGGTGTAGGTACCTTACCTTGGTATCCTATTCCTTTTCTTCCATTTATGCTAACTCCATAGATCATTGAAGCCATCTTGCTTCTATCTATGTTTTTAGCTAGAAACTTCTGAAAGATGTGATCATACTCCTTGATGATCTCATCAGCACTGCTGGGAGTTTCAGGGATTCTTTCCTTCTGAGAGTTTTGCAATAGATTTTCTAATTTTGAAACTTTATCTTTCAACTCAGAATTCTCCAATTTGAGACTCTCAGTTTTATCAGAGTCAGAAGCAAGATTCCTTTTCAGGTTTCTGAATTTGACTCTGATCTGCTGATATCTTTCCAGAATTTCATTAAGGCTTTCAGCTAGTTCAGCCTTAGTAAAATTAAAAGCAAAGTCAGGAAATACCTCTTCTGTGTCTGATTCAGAATCTGATTCAGAAGCTTCACTGTCTTCTGTTATGTTTGCCATGAGAGCTATGTCTGCTCTCTCATCATCTGATTCTGAGTCAGCTTCAGATGTGTCAGAGTCATCCCATGTAGCCATGAGACTTTTCTTCTTTTCCTTGCCAAACTTCTTTTTGGGCTTTTCCCTCTGAAGCTTTGGGCAGTCACTCTTGTAGTGTCCTTGCTCGTTACATTCATAGCAGATGATGTCTTTGTTGTTTGGCTTTCTGCTTCCTGAAGAGCCTTCAGATCTTCTGTGTCCAGAGGAGGATTCTGACCTTCTGTATCTAGAGGAAGATTCATTCTGATTTTCTGATCTTCTGGGATTCCTGAACTTTCTTTGCCTCTTCTTCCATAGTTGGTTCACCCTTCTGGAGAGGAGAGATAGTTCATCTTCTTCTGATGAGGACCCATCAGAGGTTTCTTCACCAGCCTGCAAAACTTTGGAGTTAGATTTTCTGTTAGACTTTAAAGCTAATGGCTTACCTTGCTTTTGAGGTTCATCTGCTTCTAGTTCTATCTTGTGACTTCTGAGGGAGCTGACAAGTTCCTCCAGAGAGATTTTGTTGAGATCCTTAGCTAGCTTCAGCGCTGTGACCATTGGCCTCCACTGTTTTGGCAAGCTTCTGATGATCTTCTTAACATGATCAGCAGTAGAATACCCTTTGTCCAGAACTTTGAGACCAGCTACCAGAATTTGAAATCTTGAGAACATTGTTTCAATTGATTCACTTTCTTCCATCTTGAATGCCTCATACTTCTGAATGAGCGCAAGAGCTTTAGTTTCTTTAACTTGAATGTTGCCTTCATGCGTCATTCTCAGAGAGTCAAACATATTCTTTACAGTGTCTCTGTTTGATATCTTTTCATATTTAGAGTAAGAGATGGCGCTGAGAAGAATTGTTCTGGATTTGTGATGATTTCTGAAATCACGCTTTTGTTGATCAGACATTGCTTTCCTGTCAATCTTCTGACCACTTGCATTCACTGGGTGCGTGTATCCATCAGTCACCATATCCCACAGATCAACATCGTGGGCCAAAAAGAAGCTTTCAATTCTGTCTTTCCAGTAATCAAAGTTCTCTCCATCAAAGACTGGAGGTTTGCCACTGAATCTGTCTCTTTCTTCATTGTTGTCATTGCTGATGTTTTGATGTGGTCCTGCCATTGTGTTTTTCTAACGCTGGATCTTATACTGACACGGTTAAGTGTTATAAGCTCAGAACCAGGCGCTCTGATGCCAATTGAAGATGTGAAAAACACAAGAAGGGGGGTTGAATTGTAATACTTGAAATCAAATGCAGACAACACGTTATTTTTATCCTGGTTCGTTTGATCTCAAACTACTCCAGTCCACCCGTCAAGGTGATTTCGCCTCTCTCCAACGAGGTCTTAATCCACTATATTCAACTGAATACACAACTGCTTTAACAACTGTTAAAGCCTTCTTGAGTCTAACCACAGACCGGTTTATCTCAAGGAATTTTTCTTACAGATAAATGAACAAATGTGTGTTTGATGTTTTCTTACAAAACTATATATCAAACCTGTGATAATACACAATATGAAGCTTAGATGAAACTAGATTGCTAAAGATAGAGAGTAAGCGTGGTTGAAAGCGTGCTTGATGATGATTAGCTTAGGCGTGTATATGCGTGTAGGGTATTAGCCATTTCTTTTCTCACTGACTTGTTTAAGTAGCCTTGGAATAGATACGTTGTTGTCCATAAATCCATTTCAATGCTCATAACGTTATTTCCTTTTTGAGAAGATCTTTGTCTTGGAATAAAGCCGTTGGTAATTAATCTGTCTTGAATGCATAGTAACGTTGACACTTCAGAGTGTTCTGCTAATGATAATCAGAGTGTTCTTGGCTTTAGCTTATTCTGACGCTTCTGAGTGCTGATGACATGGTTAGGATCTTGATCAGAATCAGAGTATGTTATGCGCAGATTCTGTTCATCAGGCTTCAGCGTATAGCACATGTTATTTCATCTTCTGATGCTGACATATCTTCTAATGCTGATGTTGATACTGATATTCTGATGCTGATTCCATCAGAGTTTCTGTAAATACACAACATAATTTTGAGTAGCATATATGTCTTATATAAATCTCATAATTCATTTAATCTTGAATTTTGTTATCATCAAAACTCTAACTGCGGTTATAGAATCAAACTATGTTCTAACAACTACGTCCTAAATGGCCAAGTTTGTTTAATTAAAGTTAGTTAGTGCTTTATAACGCCACTCAACGGCCCCGTATTCTCCTCGATTCAACACAAGGGATACCGGTACCCACAAATGCGCCACACTAAGGTAGTCATTGTTTTAACCATATCGGTCTACGCCGTACAGTTTCCACAATCTATTGCTACTTACCTAACAAGGTGTCCCAGATCCGGGTGGAGGATCAAAGCAAGCCTAAACAAAGAACCATAATGTAAAGCAAGCAAGTCAAATAAAGAAAGCAAGTAAATGTGATCTAGCCCTAAGGTAACCCCACTTTTAGAATTTCTCCCCAGCAGAGTCGCCAGTTCTGTTATACGGTGGGAGAACTGACTTGGTGTTTTGCGTTTGATTTCAATGTTGCGGTTTAGCAAGGGTCTCCACCGAATTTTCTTTTATCCAAAAGGAAAGGCTGAAAAGAACAGGAAAGACCTTTGAGATGTTTTCTTGAGTTCGGGGGGTAGATTATGAAAAGGGAAGGTATTAGCACCCTTTTCATCCATGGTTTTTCATGGTCTCTTAGTTACTTTCTAGATCACTTGCTTTTGTTTGAAAATGTGCTTGTGATGTGGGTTTTGAAAGTATTTTTGTAAAGATGCCATCGTTTAGGAAAACTTCGTAATGATTCTTGTTCGTAAGAATGTATACAAAGTGTTGATATTTTTGAAAATGTTTTCAAATTTGTAAGATGTTTTTTGAAAGTGACTGTGTTTGTTTTAAAAATAGAAAGGGTTTTTTTGGTTTTGAAATTGAGCAAGTAACTAAGAACAATCGACCTACTCATAAGTCTTTCATGTTTATTTCTTCTTTCTTTTGATATTGTTATCTTACCATTGTTTTGGTAAGTAACCCTATCTTTGGATGTAAAAGGGACGGGCGTAGGATGTTTTGTATAGTCATAGAAGGCAACTTATGAGACGTTTTAGCAATGTTGTTTAGGGACTAGATCGTTTACCAAAGGCAACATCGAGGATCGTCGAGGGACTACGATCTTTTATCGAGGGTCTTTGCTAAAACGCCCATAGTCGAGAGACATGACTATTTTCCGAAAGGCAACAAAGTGGGATTACCCTAAGGGTGCTAGTGTGCAAGTGTGTTTGATTTACATGCATTTAGTCTTGATTAGGGTTATCTATTTGTTGATTTCATGTCTTGCCATACACACCCTAATTACTAGCATTTATATTTGAAAAGCGATAAATTGCAGAAATATAAAGTCCTACGCTATTACATCATTTAGGGATGGGGGTAAAAATTTACAAATGGGGGGGTTAAAAGAATTTAAATCCAATTTAACTATTACAACCATATTGAAATGTACAATGCAAGAAAGAAAAAGGATTTGTTTTAAAAATGGTTTTTTTTGTCTTAATGAATAACTAAAAAAAGGAATAAATTATTTTAAAAAATAAAATATTTTTATGTCTTTTTTTATATTAATAAAAAGGATGTTAATGTTAAAAATGATAAAAAAGGAAAATAACGAGAGAAAAGAATCAGCATGTTGCTGAAAGCGGAGCGAAGGGGATCAGAAGTTCTGATGTCGGGCGCCCCGTGGTTCAGCAAGAAACATCAGAGGAAATCAGAAGTTCTGAGTTGATACACTCTGAGGTCCTGCAAGAAATGTTAGAGGGAAAACACAAGTTCTGGGTTGCTATATGCTGAACTTCGAAGCGTTAGAACAGTAAGAAAGTCTTAGAAGTTTTGTGTATTAAAATAGTGAGGAGAACTCAGAAGTTCAGTATATGCTAAGACAATGAGTTAATATTAGAAGTTCAGTGTGTGTTAATAGCGAGTGAACATCAGAAGTTCAGTGTGTTTAAATAGTGAGAAAATCATATAAGTTCTGTATGTTAAAACAGTGAGGAGACCCCAGAAGTTCTGTGTTGTGCTAAAACTGTGAGTGAAAATCAGAAGTTATGTGCTGCCTTTCAACTCTTTCCTTGTATTAATTAACACATCATCAATTTATTCAGTTCTTAACAAACAACAAATCAGAAGGATAAAAGCACAACAGTTTATAGAAGTTCTAATTCTAATTCCGAGCCTAACTTTATTCAAGAAGTTCTGATTAATAGTTTCTTCTGCTTATGCAATGACATGGCCAACATCAATACTATGATATTTACATATTTAATGATGTTCTGAATGAAAAGATTCAAAGTTAGAAAGACTTACCTTGAATCTAGAACGTGTGCTTTGAACTTGAACTGCTGCCTTCAGATGTTCTGGAGTCAGCAAGAACAATGGAAGAGAAAATGCTAAGTTCTTTGATTCAAAGGGAAGAACAAAGGGTTGGTTTTCTGTTTGGGAATTATGAATTTTTTTATGAAGGTTTCACAGTTTTCTTTTATCTCTTTTTATGATTCTCTCTCTCCAAAAGCCATCCCCTTGAAAGTGTGATGGAGCAACTTATTTAAAGGTGAATTTGCTGAGGTTTTGGGGGGAAAACAAATAGGATTTAAACCTTCTTGGCATACTGTTCCATTTCTTTTTAAACACAATTTTCGTAGGCTAATTTAGTGCAATTATGGGGTTTAATAAAAATGCAGGCGTGGACTGGATCAGTAGCACCTTGGAGTGTTGTGGCAGCTGGTGGCAGGACTGTGCTATAGCAGTGCATCAGGTTACTTAAATGAGGTTTTGGGATTTGGTGATATTCTGATCGCAGAAGACCAGAATGAGACTTGAAGGGTGATATTCTGACCGAAGCATTGAACATAGACTTCATATGCTGAAGAATCATGTTCTGACCGGAGATCATTGCTTCCACATGTTCTGATTAAAGCATCATGTTCTGAACCGTGTTTGCAAATTCTGACTGCACTTCCGTGGAGGCTGGCTCAGAAGTTCTGAAGTACCATATTCTCTTAACACTTAGAAAAAAATTCTAAATGTTTAGAAATTTAAATTTTTTCGAATTAATTTCTGACTTCTGATTTTTGATGAACCAATTTCATGTCTTGATGAGATATAATTGTTGAAACTTGATTTTTGATCTAAAATTCAAATTTTGACTTTTCAGTGTGCTTTTGACCATTTTGCCCTTGTGAATGATTTTCTTGGAAAATTGTAATTCAAGACTTGAAACTTGATAGAAGCAAACCTGAGGGTCCAGGATGATCCTTTGAGAAAGGAGAGGGAAAATTTTAGGGTACAACACCTAGTCTTAAGTGATATCTGCTATAGCCTAATCAGACAAAAACCTTAATAATCGTGGTCCAACTAATTGTTAACCATAAATCAATCCTAATTTATCTGACCAGGAAAGCATAAAAACATTGTACAACTAAATTGAATAGAGAAGACTATTGTATTAAATAAATTCAAGAATCAAAATGTTTACAGAGTCAAATCAGGGACACCCCCTAGCATTAGGGGGTTTAGCTACTCATATTGTTCAAAATAATCACAAGATAAAAATTAGACATTACAAGTAATTTTATAGCTTTGATCTTCAATTGCTTTCGCTCATAAGAATCTTCCGCTCTCCAAGAACCTTGATCTCCCCAATCTCCAGTCGTGTGAACTATTCTTCACTGCCAAAAAGTCCCCTAATTTCTCTTCAAAAATTGGATAAATTGTGAACAATCCATTTGTCTCGGTCTAAATGCCCAAAATGCCCCTCTGGGTCACAAATAGTGAAAATCATGAAAGCACTCAAAATCAGTGTCAATGGCCAACACGGTCCGTGTCAAGGGACACGGCCTCCTGTGTTGGCCTTCTGATAATTTATTTTTTGACTTCTGGTTCATGCACCCTGGCACGGGTCTTGTCAAGTGACACAGGCACCCATGTCAGCCCTCTAATTTTCCTCTTCGGCAATAGCATTCATCCTGACACAACCCATGTCAGGTGACACGGGTGCAGTGTCAAGCACCATGTATCTTGGTTTTTTAGACTTCCACTGAAATTTTGAATTTGCACTTTTCGCATCGATTTTCCTGGTTTTATTTTCTGAGCCTGAAAATAACAAAATACACAACCATCGCATAAAACATAGAAGAATAAAATAAAACACTTGACAAAATAAAGAAACTATAACTAAATTCAACTATAAATAAAGGTGGAAAAATCAATGGTCATTAATCAATAAGGAAATTCTCAACATTCAAGTGGAAAATGTCAGTCACTTTAATGCATATTGTATAAGTATAGTAGTTTGCATCACTACAAGAATCAACTAATGTCGAATCTTTGAGAAAAAAAGGTTTTAAAAGGAAAAAATGCACAAAGGGAACAAAATATTTGAATGAGTTTTGTGTTTTTTAGTCTTTTGAAAATGCTTTTTTAATATACTTAAGATGTCTTAGCATTTATTAGGAAAAATAGTTTTGAAAATCACTTGACATAGTCAATGTTTATTGAGAAAGAGGTTTCAAGTTTGAAAACAAGAAGATTTTTAAAATAGGCAGAAGATTTTTAAAATTAAAGAAGGAGAGGAGATGAAGAGACTATCCTAAAGCATAAAAGTAAATTACAAGAAATAAATGGTCTCATTGTAAGATAGCCCAAGAGTAAGCCTTAGTATGTGCAAGTGAACTAACCACAAGAAGATCAAGCATTTGATATTGATCAAAATGAGAATTTTTTCCCTTTGGATTAAGCCATAAGTTAAGCATCCTATGAATAATCACAAGTGTTGTACCCCAAAATTTGCCCTCTCATGTTTTCAAAGGTGTTCACTTACATGGTTGGTCACAAACACTTGCCTAACGAAAATAAAGTTTTTTTGAAGATAAACAAAGTGTCTTTCGATTGGCATCTGGGAAAAGTCTTCGATTGGGTATCCAAAATCCTTCGACACAGGCTTGACTCACCAGTCTTCGATTGGGAATTTGGTATTCTTCGATCGGGCTTTGATTAGTAAGCTTCGATTAGGTATTTGGAACCCTTCGATCAAGCTTTGGTCCGCAAGTCTCCGATTGAGCACTGGACCCCCTTCGATCAAGTCAATTTCATAATGCTTCGACTATGCATTAACTACTTCAGGCTTACCTTCGACTCATGAGGCAAGAATCTCCTACAAGTTTGTTTCGATTCACAAAGGAAAAGGCCCTTCAACTTGCCAGCATACCAGGCAAGAGGCTCATTCGAAGAACATGTAAGGGTCTAGTCGAAGAACATGTAAAGGTCCATTCGAAGAAACATTCAAAGGGTCTAGTCAAAGAACGTGTAAAGGTCCATTTGAAGAAGCATTTAGAAGTCCCATTCGAAGGGTACATAAGAAGTCCATTCGAAGGAGGCAACTCAAGACAAATTGAAGAGCATGGCCTGAAGGCATTCGAAAATCAAAGGTGTCCAGGTTCATTCAAGATTCCAAAGAGACATGAATATTTCAAAAAAAGGAAATCTTTTAATATGTCTGATTCTTGTCTCATGGCTTTAAAGGCCTGGTTAAATGGATTTCCTTGCAATTTGTATGCACCCTGACACTCCTATAAATACGAGGCCAATGACACATTACAAGGGGGGGGGGGGGGGGAGAACGAGGACATTTTTGAGAGACGCTGCCCACAAACCCACCAAAGGTTGTCAACATTTTTAAGTAATCCAAGCCAAAGCAACCCTTCAACAAAAGTATCCACGCCCAGAAATCCCAGATCGAAGGTACCCACATCCAGAAAGTGTCAAATCTAAGGTTCCAACTACTGGTAAGAGAGGGTAAAATGTCAAACTTTGTATTTACATAACACATCCATATTTGTTGTTTCATTCGATTTTTCATTCTAGACAGAATCAAAGGGCTTGGGTTTGGCACCCAAGTCATGTTTTTTTGTTACTAACACTTGCTACAGATATAGCCTGAAAAGACCCAGCGCGCGCAGGATCGAAGGACCTGGGTTTCGATACCCAGGTCATGCGTTTTATTTTGCTAACATATTTTTGCAGATACAGTGCCTCCACAGGTGATCCTTCAGGCCTTTCCAGCAACACCCTTCATAGAATCGAAAGGCAGCCTTCTTCCTTTGAATCGAAGCCCCCCTTTCTCCCTGCAATCGAAGTTTACCCATATCCTTCCCAAACCCAATCGAAGGAGGCAGGAAAGGGTGCAAATCGAAGCTTGTCCTGTCAATTCTCAAGCCCATTCGAAGGCTACTCACACCCATTCCCTAGCTCAATCGAAAGAAGGCCAAAGAAGGGTGAATCGAACGAGTCCATGGCATAGATCGAAGAAGTCTTTTCTCTTCTTTATTTTTATTTTTACTTGTCTTTCAATTTAGTTGTAATAGTTAATTAGGTCTTTACTTGTATCGCTTTATTTTCAAAGGGTTTATTTTTGGCTATGTAAATACCCGAAGCGTTGTAATAGCGTAGTTTAATTTCCGCATTTTAAATTCCGCAAAATATCAAACTGTTAGATGTATGAATAATTAGGGTTTGCATGACAAGAATGTATGATAAACTTTAAAACAGTTAGATAACCTTAAAATGTGCAAAGATAAATAAGCTGAAACTGAATCACTTGCACATGCGCACTCCTAGGGTACACTTCCACTTGGTTGCCTTCGGTAAATGGTCATTGAGTATAGGATGTTTTAGTGGTCGTACTTTTGTCCCAAGATCAAAGTTGCCTCGGAATGGTTGCCTCGGAATAGTTGCCTCGAATAATTGATCTAAGACATTAGGGTTATTACTAAGACGTCCTAACATTGCTTTAGTGACCGTACATCCCCTTTCGAATTGACCCTCAAAACTCCAATGATGGTGCTACCTACTCACTAATAGTGGGATAGCGTTGTCTAAAGAAAATGAACATAGAACGATTCTTTTTTCGAGTAGGTAGATTATTTCTTAAGTACTTTCTCAATCCAAATAAACTTGTTTCACATTTACACTCCTTTACAAACAAAGTTTTCAAAAACACTTCATTACACTCTTGAAGACAGAAGTAAGAGTTAAATCGAAGTTAAAACAAAAGCTTTTCAAATCACACAAATACAAAGAAAACAATTTTGAAAATGATGAGCAAGTACCTAAGAGCCCGTAGATAACAACAGATAGAAAGGGTGCTAATACCTCCCCTTTCTATAATCTACCCCCCGTACTCAAAAATATCTCGAAAAAGGAATTTTTCTGTTCTTTTTCCCTTTCCTTGTTGGATAAAATAAAAGTCGGTGGCGACTCTTTCTTACCGCGACATTTTGCAAACACAAACTCAAAACGCAAACCAGCAAATTCCTTAAAAAAGGGAAACACGTCCCGGTTCTGGCCACCGTATCACAGAACTGGAGACTCTGCTTGGGACATAAATAAGTGGGGTGTACCTTAGGATTAGTTCATCATATTGTTTTCAACTGTTTGATTTGTTTACTTTATTTTGTGGGCTTCGTATCAGAGTTACTATAGACCCTAACCCGGATCTGGGGACACCTTTTAGGTAAGTAGCAATAGACTGTGAGGGAACTGTACGGCGTAGATCGATACGGTTGAAGCAGTAGCTACGTTGGTGTGACACATTAGTTGGTACCGATATCCCTGGTGGAGCAACAAGGAGAGTATGGGACTGCTAATGGGTCATTAAGCATCAACTGACCTTAGAACCTATAATTGACCAACTTGGCCATAGAAAGTAGCAGTATGTTACACTCATTGAGACCATACTCTCGAGATGGTTCCGACCGCAAGAAAAGATTGCGTGACTGGAATTATGACCGATCGAGGATGGTCAGTGATATTGAGAACCTCTAGAACCCGGTTACTATTATTAGGACAGGTTGAACCAACTGAACTTCAAGAGGATAATACCTAGACCCCATGCAAGCCTAAACCTAAGGCTGTTTGTGTGACTTGTGTGCTTTCAACTTGAACTACTTGCACATTTTTGTTATCTGACAACATGAGTTCCTTGCAGGTTTTGTTTACAGTCCTTATCTAATAACTTGGATTTCTTGCCGGATTTACTTGTTTACATCACATTGCACTTTTTCTTAAACGCATAGCATACACATCATAACATCATTGCCTAAACATTTCCTTAACCATTTCAAGGATCTCAAGGGTTTGTGATGCAGGTTATAGTAAATCATACGTCTAGCAAGGGGCAAGGGGATTTATTTTCCTCTATCCAATGTCGTCTATAAATCAAAACATGATAACTTAAGTCAGGGGCTATGACCCACTCGATATGGTGAGCTTGACTCTTGAAGAAGGACTCTTGACGACACGAAGTTTCTTCAATCAAAGCTGCAAAATTCAAATTCTAACACTTTCTTGTTTACCCCGTGAGATCCTTGAAAACACCGCATACATATCATACATATCATTGCATAAGCATGTTTCAAAGCCGGTCACTCATGTCCTTGCTGTTTATTTCAGTAATGGCTATCAAACAAGGCAACAGAGATCTTCATACTCAAGAAGCTCAGTTCAGGGACATATTCCTAAACCTATCCAAGGGGCAAGAAGAGTTGAAAGCACTCCTCGATGGGAACTTGGTCAAGAAAAGTCCTGAAGATAATAAGGACGAGTGGCTAGAACAACTGCAAGCTGAGGTAGATGTAATAAGAACCCAGATGCTGGGGCAAATGGCCCTTATCCAAGGCTTAGCCCGGGAACAAGAAGAGCTGAGAACCATTATCAACCAGCTTCATCAAGACCGATACAACAGTATGAAGAAAACAGTCGAGGCCGGGGACCAAGTCATTGATCAACCTTCAAGAAGACAAGGGTTTGGTTTGATGAAGAATAGACCTCTCCAAGTTGCTACTACCTCACAGATCCAAAAACAACCTTGCCATAAACAACGGGTTAATCAGAGTATGCCAGATATGCCCAAGAGGCAGTTTACCAAGATTAACATGCCGCTGTCTCAAGATTTACAACACCTGTTGAGAATGAACCTGGTGACGTTGATAGGACCTCATCCGAATCCCAAGACTTCTTCACCTGACTACAATCCTGATGCAAGGTGTGCATATCACTCCAACAGTCCGGGGCATGATACTGACGATTGTTGGAAGTTGAAGTACAAAATTCAAAACCTGATTGATGAAGGAGCATTGAAATTCACACAAGATGGTCAACTGGAATGTTTCTGTCAATCCTCCAAGGCTCGCCATTTGAAGTGAAAAGTTCTGACAAGAGAGGCTTTTGTTCATTAGAATTTTCAATTTGTAATTTTCTTTTGATTGTTTGAGTATTTGTTCATGTCAAACTTTGTTACTTTATCAATGCATTGCATATGTCTGTTTTGAATCAATCCATTCGTATTCACTATATTTAAATTGCTTTCCCTTTTGTGATGTTCAACTCTCGATTAAAAAACTCTAAGCCTTTAGAGGGAGGATGACGAAAATGATATTAAAATCTCTGCAGTATGCTTTTGAACAGACCCCACTGACGATGTACAAGCGTTGTTTCAAATCCTAAACAGTGGAGTTATAAGGAAGATAATCCCTAGTCAACCCCTTTGAGCCAAAGAAGTAGGAGTTTTTCTTTTTACACAAATTAAAACCCTTAATCACAACCTGGGGCAGGGTAGTTTTCTCAGTTAATCCAGGTGCACAATGAATGGCATCAAAGAAGTTCTCCCAAAAAAAAAGACGGTGATGGTTCCTTATAATCGTCAAGACAGGCAGTCATTATCTCTCAAAAATAAAAGCCCATTAAGTAAAAACCTATGAAGGAGATTTACAAAAAAACTGGGGCATCCCGCTGACTGTAATCACAAAAGAAACAGTTCAGGCAAAAGACAGGGATAATAAAATCAAAAAGAAAGAGATCCTACAAACTCTCAACAAAAATGACTGCCTGTTCAAAATAAATTGTCAGTATCCGAACCATCACTGGAATATCAGAGCAAAGAATCAAACGGGATCTAATGCACGATTAGCTGAGTTTAGGATCGAAGAACATCACGAAGAACGAGTGGGTACAAATACATTTTGAGCCTTTATCCTTTGTTTCTTGAACCGTGAACCAGGCCACGTTATAACCCTTAAAAGTCCTAGCTGAAGCATGGGTTATTTCGAAAGCATATTGTCGCAAAAGGTATCCTAACTCCTGTAGGACTTGCTGTAAATCCTGAGTTGACATCACATTTTACAAAATTTGCCTGTTTTACTGAGAAATGCATTTTCAAAAACTTCAAGACAGACGTAAGCTTTGCATTCTTAAAATAACATTGTTTGCATATGACTCTTTGTTCAACAGCAGAGAAATTCGCACGACGAATATCTAGTGAATAAAAACCTTCTCGATAAAAAGGATCACCTCAAGTGGAAAAGCACTTCCAACCAAGGGGCACGACAGGGTCATTGTCCATCATCTGGGGAAGTCAAGTCAAAGATTCAAGGAATCTCGCAAAGATGCCAAATAGCCAGGGGCAAATCTCCATGTGAATCACTTGGGGCATTGGACATGAATTTCAGAAACGAGGCCTGTACGATCAAACAAACATCTTCTGGTATCGTGGCAACACAAGACTACCGACAATGACAGCTCCCTACACCCTGAGAGCATGGACATAGTCAGAAAATACTGCGCATGAACAAAGACCTGCTAGTTTGAATGGCCTAGGCAAAAATAAGGGCATCCCAGCAAACCAAAAGGTTCGGGAAAAAGTTAGGGATAAAAACAAAAAAGGACCTGTACACCCGACAAGTCGAAAACCTGAAAAGGCGGCTTGGGCAAGAAAGGGTATCCCGATGGACTGAAAATCCGAAAAGACGGTCCAGACAAGAATTAGGGATTAAAGCGTACGACTATGTCCCGTCATCTCGTTACTTGCCTACCTGAAGAAGACTTATCATTTCAATCGAAAGTTACCAAGCACCTCATAACTTGGGATAACACTCGATCCACAAGGCCTCCGTAGGCACTTTCTTCAACAGATACAGGGGCAGAAAAGTCTCGATGCAGAGTCATTTTCATATCCTCAGCATGTGTCCCAATAACATTCACTCCTCGCAGAGTAAGAGAAAGACAGTGGTGTTAATTCTCCCCAGCTGAGGCTCGCAACTGCGAATGAATCGACAGTATTCTCCCCAAGCATAGTTTATCTACCATCAGCACTGGAAAATTGTCCTCAGTGGAGTTTGGAGAATTATCCCCAGTAGAGGCTGGAGGATTGTCCCCAGTAGAGCCTAAAAGGTTATCCTCAGTGAAGTCGCAACTAGAAAATCATCCCCAGCGGAGTTCATTCCTTTCACAAACAGAAACTCAATTCCCAACAGAATTTATCATCGCCAACAACAATAATTCATCCCCAGCCGAGATTATTTCTCCAAATCAACAGGTCCTCTAGAAGAATATGTCCTCCCCACAGAGTCATTTCTTCATCAGTTTATTCCCCATCGGAGTTATCCACTCCTGCAGATGATGCTCATAATCATCTTCATTCACTATCCCCAGCGGAAACGAAGAATTCAACTCTTTTCTCCAGCAGCAATCTGGGATTTATTTTCCCTAGGTAGAGAGCATCATAAAAACATTACATATCCATACATCAGTACATACGCATAAACATCATACAACACAATCTCATTTATTTTGAGAACATCATTGCTTGATACATATCATGCATTACATACAGCTAACCTTTACCTTTCAGGAAGGATACAATCAAATTCTAACAAAATTCAAGTTGTGAAGCCCGGGTACGACTGGATAATAGTTTAATCCCCAGTAAGTCGCTGTAAAGCCTGGATTACGACCAGATAGCAGTCACTCTTATCACTATGAAGCCTGGACCACGACCAGATAGTAGTTCATTCTCAACTTTCCTCTTCAATAGAGATGATTCCTCAGTAGAATACGGACGATCGAAGTTCCTAAAATTCAACAGAGATGTTTCCTCAGTAGAATACGGACGACCGAAGTTCCTAAAATTCAACAGAGATGTTTCCTCAGTAGAATACGGACGACCGAAGTTCCTAAAATTCAACAGAGATGTTACCTCAGTAGAATACGGATGACCGAAGTTCCTAAAATTCAACAGAGATGTTTCCTCAATAGAATACGGACGAATTCCTAAATTTCAACAGAGATGATTCCTCAGTAGAATAACAGACAAGTTCCTAAATTTCAATAGTGATGATTCCTCAGTAGAATAACGGACGAAGTTCCTAAATTTCAACAGAGATAATTCCTCAATAGAATAACGGACGAGTTCCTAAATTTCAACAGAGATGATTCCTCAGTAGAATAATAGATGATCGAAGTTCCTAAATATCAACAGAGATGATTCCTCGGTAGAATAACGGACGAGTTCCTAAATTTCAACAGAGATGATTCCTCCGTAGAATAACGGACGAGTTCCTAAATTTCAACAGAGATGATTCCTCAGTAGAATAACGGACGAGTTCCTAAATTTCAACAGAGATGATTCCTCGGTAGAATAACGGGCGAATTCCTAAATTTCAACAGAGATGATTCCTCAGTAGAATAACAGACGAGTTCCTAAATTTCAACAGATATGATTCCTCAGTAGAATAACGGACGAGTTCCTAAATTTCAACAGAGATGATTCCTCAGTAGAATAACGGACGAGTTCCTAAATTTCAACAGAGATGATTCCTCAGTAGAATAACGGACGAGTTCCTAAATTTAAACATAGATAATTCCTCAGTAGAATAACGGACGAATTCCTAAATTTCAACAGAGATGATTCCTCAGTAGAATAACGGACGACCGAAGTTCCTAAATTTCAACAAAGATGATTCCTCAGTAGAATAACGGACGACCAAAGTTCCTAAATTTCAACAGAGATGATTCCTCAGTAGAATAACGGACGACCGAAGTTCCTAAATTTTAACAGAGATGATACAATAACGGACGATTGAAGCTCCTAAAATTCAACAGAGATGATACCCCAATAGAATAACGGACGACTGAAGCTCCTAAAATTATATTTCTCTCAAGACAGAGATCAGCATTACCCAGCGGAATCTTCCCAACAACAGGTATACAAGCTCTCGCTAAGGAATCTCTTATGCGATCGACACTCCTTCGGATGGCATCTTTAAGCCCATGCCTCGCCAGCAATTTCCAAATGGCATCTATAAGCCTATTTCCGATATCGCAAGACGGATACCACTTCATGCGAGTGCAAATTTCTGGGCACTCTAGTGTTCAATCCTCTTCCACCTTCGGATCACGAAAGGCACGCAAGCCAATCTACATGCTCAAGTTTAAGAAGATTGAACAGGGGCAGCTGTTGTACCCCAAAATTTTCCCTCTCATGTTTTCAAAGGTCTTCCCTTACATGGTTGGTCACAAACACTTGCCTAACGAAAATAAAGTTTTTTTGAAGATAAACAAAGTGTCTTTCGATTGGCATATGAGAAAATTCTTCGATTGGGTATCCAAAATCCTTCGACACAAGCTTGACTCACCAGTCTTCGATTGGGCATTTGGCATTCTTCGATCGGGCTTTGATTAGTAAGCTTCGATTAGGTGTTTGGAACCCTTCGATCAAGCTTTGGTCCACAAGTCTTTGATTGAGCACTAGAACCCCTTCGATCAAGTCAATTTCACAATGCTTCGACTATGCATTAACTACTTCAGGCTTACCTTCGACTATGCATTAACTACTTCAGGCTTACCTTCGACTCACGAGGAAAGAATCTCCTACAAGTTTGTTTCGATTCACAAAGGAAAAGGCCCCTCAACTTGCCAGCACACCAGGCAAGAGGCTCATTCGAAGAACATGTAAGGGTCTAGTCGAAGAACATGTAAAGGTCCATTCGAAGAAACATTCAAAGGGTCTAGTCGAAGAACGTGTAAAGCTCTATTTGAAGAAGCATTCAGAAGGCCCATTCGAAGGGTACATAAGAAGTCCATTCGAAGGAGGCAACTCAAGACAAATCGAAGAGCATGGCCTGAAGGCATTCGGAAATATAAGGTGTCCAGGTTCATTCAAGATTCTAAAGAGACATGAATATTTCAAAAAAAGGAAATCTTTTAATATGTTTGATTCTTGTCTCATGGCTTTAAAGGCCTGGTTAAATAGTTGTCCCTTGCCATTTTCATGCACCCTGACACTCCTATAAATACGAGGCCAATGACACATTACAAGGGGGGGATAACGAGGACATTTTTGAGAGACGCTGCCCACAAACCCACCAAAGGTTGTCAACATTTTTAAGTAATCCAAGCCAAAGCAACCCTTCAAAAAAAGTATCCACGCCCAGAAATCCCAGATCGAAGGTACCCACATCTAGAAAGTGTCAAATCGAAGGTTCCAACTACTAGTAAGAGAGGGTAAAATGTCAAACTTTGTATTTACATAACACATCCATATTTGTTGTTTCATTCGATTTGTCATTCTAGACAGAATCAAAGGGCTTGGATTTGGCACCCAGGTCATATTTTTTTGTTGCTAACACTTGCTACAGATATAGCCTGAAAAGACCCAGCACGCAGAGGATCAAAGGACCTGGGTTTCGATACCCAGGTCATGCATTTTATTTTGCTAACATATTTTTGCAGATACAGTGCCTCCACAGGTGATCCTTCAGGCCTTTCCAGCAACACCCTTCATAGAATCGAAAGGCAACCTTCTTCCTCTGAATCGAAGCCCCCCTTTCTCCCTGCAATCGAAGTTTACCCATATCCTTCCCAAACCCAATCGAAGGAGGCAGGAAAGGGTGAAAATCGAAGCTTGTCCCGTCAATTATCAAGCCCAGTCGAAGGCTACTCACACCCATTCCCTAGCTCAATTGAAAGAAGGCCAAAGACGGGTGAATCGAACGAGTCCTTGGCATAGATCGAAGAAGTATTTTCTATTATTTATTTTTACTTTTTACTTGTCTTTCAATTTAGTTGTAATAGTTAATTAGGTCTTTACTTTTATCGCTTTATTTTCAAAGGGTTTATTTTTGGCTATGTAAATACCCGAAGCCTTGTAATAGCGTAGTTTAATTTCCGCAATTTAAATTCCACAAAATATCAAATTGTTAGATGTATGAATATTTAGGGTTTGCATGACAATAATGTATGATGAACTTTAAAACAGTTAGATAACCTTAAAATGTGCAAAGATAAATAAGCTGAAACTGAATCACTCGCATTTGCGCACTCCTAGGGTACACTTCCACTTGGTTGCCTTCGGTAAACGGTCATTGAGTATAGGATGTTTTAGTGGTCGTCCTTTTGTCCAAAGATCAAAGTTGCCTCGGAATGGTTGCCTTGGAATAGTTGCCTCGAATAATTGATCTAAGACATTAGGGTTATTACTAAGACGTCCTAACATTGCTTTAGTGACCGTACGTCCCATTTCGAATTGACCCTCAAAACTCCAACGATGGTGCTACCTACTCACTAATAGTGAGATAGCGTTGTCTAAAGGAAACGAACATAAAACGATTCTTTTTTCGAGTAGGTAGATTAGTTCTTAAGTACTTGCTCAATCCAAATAAACTTTTTTCACATTTACACTCCTTTACAAACAAAGTTTTCAAAAACACTTCATTAAACTCTAGAAGACAGAAGCAAGAGTTAAATCGAAGTCAAAATAAAAACTTTTTAAATCACACAAATACAAAGAAAACAATTTTGAAAATGATGAGCAAGTACCTAAGAGCCCATAGATAACTACGGATAGAAAGGGTGCTAATACCTTCCATTTCTATAATCTACCCCCCGTACTCAGAAATATCTCGAAAAAGGAATTTTTCTGTGCTTTTTTCCTTTCCTTGTTGGATAAAATAAAAGTCGGTGGCGACTCTTGCTTACCGCGACATTTTGCGAACACAAACGCAAAACGCAAACCAGCAAATTCCTTAAAAAAGGGAAACACGTCCCGGTTCTGGCCACCGTATCACAACAAGCATATGAACTTTAAAAGCATCAGATGAATCCAAGGTATCAGATAAAAATATTAAACCTCAAATGAAAACCAAGGTCGTAGATAACAATCTCTGCATCAGATGAAATATAAAGCACCAGATTAAACCAAAGGTCTGAGATAATTTCCCCAGGTCTCAGATACATGGTCCAGATGAATCTTAAGGTATTAGATGAAAATCAAAGTTAGGGATCTATCCTAAGTCCAAGAGTCCAATCTCCTCAAGCAAGGGATAATAATCAATAGTCCAAATGATCAGAGCCAAGATTTGCAGGGTTTTGCCTTTATTAATGTCTTTTGATGAAAACAGGAAAAGAAAATCTCAAGGGGCAAAAGGAAAAAAGGCATAAAATAAATGACATAAAAATAAATGGCATAAAATGTAAATGACATGAAATGTGAAGTGCTTGAAATTAAATTGTATTATGTAAAGAGCAAGAAATTAAATGACATTAATTTAAAAGTGTGGAAATATAAAGTTAGCACAATTAATATGATTAATGTTAATGTTAGTAGTTAGTAATCCGATTCAGGAAAATTTAGCGTTATGTTAAGAAATTGTAAGTGAACTTATGTATAAGTTGCACCTATCTAAGGCCGAGAAATAACAATGTAGGTGTAGTGCATGTTAGAGAAGTGATACAAAGTCATTCTCCAAAAATAATGCAACACCATTGTTAAAACCAAAAGCAAAGTGATCAAGCACAAAGGCGAGAAGATTAGATCATTATTTCAATTAGTTTATTTATAGTACCTTGAGACAAACTTATCATCAATCCAAAGTACCTAAAATAATCCAATGATCATTTAGAGGTAGATTTGAAATGATGAAAGTTCATCAAGAACCAATCTAAACAAATTGAATAAGATGAATCCATCACCATCCAATTGATCAAAATAAAAGAAGAAAGAGATGAAGAGAGAGAAACCAAATTGGATCACAATACTAGATTAATTTGCCATCAATTTCAATCACTTCTCTTGGTGTATCAATGTGATAAAACCTATCATCAACCCAAAGTACCAAAAATGATCCAAATGATCATTTAATGATATCTTTGAATTGATGAAGATTCATGCAAACAAGGTATTACCAAAAGTCCATTGATATTGATGAAGATTTTGATCAAACAAGTCATGGTACAAGTCAACAGAAGTCAAACTAATATTAAATGACAAAATAAAAAATTAAATGCACTAAAATGGTTTTTAAAAGAGTTTTAAATAGAAAATAAAAGGAAAATTCAAATGAAGCAACCAAACATAATAAATGTTCAAGAAAATTATGGGAGATCAAGAAAACTCTATCGATCATGATCTCAAAATATTAGATTCAAAAAGTTTGAAAATGAAGAAGAATTAAATTGTTAAAATCAATTAAGAACAAAAAAAATTAAACAAATGCTAAATAAAATTTTAAAAATTTGAAAAAAATCACATGATGTAGAAAATATTTTTAGAAAATTATAGAAAAAAGTTAGAGTGAAAAATGTTAAGTGAAATGTTTTTTTTTATCAATTTTTGAAAAAATGAAATAAAAAAAAGATTTAAAAGAAAAATAAATTAAATCAATTAACGGTTAGCACACGCGTAAGGCTCTGATTGGCCGGAGATTCAAATTTTCGCTCCAGAAGGCGCAAAGGTCATCATCTTCAACGTCCAAACCCTAGCTTTAGAAAGTACATGAAATGTAAATTTAAGCTTAACCACATACATGATTAGCTTCGTTTTACTTCATCATTCATGTCTCCATGCTCAAGATCAATTTCTTTGATCTGAGCAAGGAGAATTTGCAGAAATATGATAAACCCTAACAATCTTAAAAGTAAAATTAAATTCTAAATATTGAAGATAAACTCCAGTTAGGTTAGGGGAAACACTCAGTGGAACAAGACGAAGAGGATGGTAACTTGTTTGAGTGAAAAAGAAACTCATATATACCTTTCTCAACTGAGCTTCAAAGCTTGAAGTAGTGGAATCAGGTTGAGTGTTTCAACTCACGACTACCTTCTGTAATTCTTGGGTTAGCTTCAGAGAAGCTCAATGATGAATTTTGGGCAGAGAATTTGAGTTGAAAAGAAGAGAAAATTAGGTTTGATCTTTTGGTTTTTGGTGGTTTCGAGCTTCAAAATGACAAGGTTTTTTTTTGCTGTTCAACCTTGGTTTTCAGTGCGGAATCGCTCTCTATTTATAGGAGAAGAGAGTAAGGTTATGGTACGTGTGAGAATTCCTTTCATTCGTGTGAACCAAGTGTGGAAATTTCTAGATCCAAAACCGTGTGAAATTAAGCATGAAATGTGTGATTTGAGAACCTTTCAGATCATTTTAAATCATGATAAGATGTGTTTTGTTGTTTATAAAAATTTTGCACATGATTTGGTGGCACCAAGTGAAAAATCCAGATGCTTACTGTGATCGGTGGAAATAGAACTGACTGTTTTGAAATGCTGGTTCGCAAAATGTCGCGGTAAGAAAGAGTCGCCACCGTCTTTTATGTTCTCCAACATGGAAAGGACAAAAGCACAGCAAAATTCCTTCTTTGAGAATGTTTCTCGGTTCGGGAGGTAGATTATAGAAAGGGAAGGTGTTAGCACCCTTTCTATCCGTGGTTATCCACGTGCTCTTAGGTAATTGCTCTTATGTTTTCAAAAGATGTTTGCTTTTCAAGTGTGTGTGGGTTTTGAAAAAGTTTCATTTGAAAAATTTCTAAGTAACTCTTGTATCTGTCCTCAAGAGTGTATGAAAAATTTGTTTGAAAACTTTTGGAAAGTGTCAGTGAGAAAAGATGTTTTGTTTGTTTTGAAAAGAGCAAGTACCCATGAGATCTACCTACTCTAAGGAATTAGGCTGTATAAGAGTCCTTTAAACAGTGCTATCCCACTATTGAGAAGTAGGTAGCACCGTCGTTGGAGGTATTCGGGTCAATTCGATTATAAGGGACAGTGTGGTCACCGAAGCAATAGTGGGACACCTTAGAAGTGACCCTAATGTCCTAGATCCTTTTATCCGAGGCAACTGGATCTTAGACAGGAGGGCGGCCTCTAAAACATCCTATACTTGACGACCACGTTCGAGGCAACCAGTGAGGCGTACCCTAGGAGTGGCATGTGCTTGTGTGTTGTTTTTCAGTTAAGATTTATCTTCGAACATGTTACTTGTGAGCTACGGATTAATTTTATTTGGCATACAGTCTTGCAGGCATAATTAACAGTTAAGAGTGCGGAAAATAAAGTGCGGAAATATGAATCTACGCTATTACAAGGCGCGGGTCTATACATCGCCAAAAACAAAAACCCGTTTTGAAAAGTAAAATGTAGAAAATTAAAGAAAGCAATAAAATCCTAATTACTATTACATCCTTTGAGCAGATACATAATAATAAAAAATAAGAAAGAAAATTAAATCGGGACGTCCTAGGGTTTTTGACCCTTTTGAGAAATAATTTAAGAAAATTGTCCCTTTGTATTTAATTAAATATTAACCCTAAACTAATTAATTAAAAAATGTTTTTGTGTTTTTATGTTTTTTTTAATGAAAATAAAACAAAAGGAATTAAAATTAAAAGTTAGTAAAACCTAATTCTAAGTTTATTTTATTTATTATAAAAAAGTTAAAGTTAACCTAATTTAACTAATTTAATTAATTTACATTTTATTTACAAAAATAATAATAATAATTAACAAATAATAATAATAAGATAATATGATTGAAAATTGTCAAACCCTAATTCTATATGATTTTTATTTATTTATGAAAAAAAGATTGAAATTAAACCTAAATTAACTAATTTATTTGTTAGTATTTTATTTACAAAAAATAATGATTAGTGAATTTAATAAATAATAATAATATTTACAATTGTTATATTATCTGAATTTATTATGAAAAACTAGTTTATTAGTTAATAATAATAATAATAATAATAATAATTAGGAAAAAGAATTAAAAAGAGAAAGAAAATAAATTAAAAAAAAATAGTGAACCAGGGGGAGTTTGATGGCCCAAGGGAGGTGTTGTTCTGGAATTCAGGCCCATGAACACCAAGCCTTTGTTGACTTTCATAATCAAGTGCCTGTTGGTTGACTGGAGAATATAGTGTTCATCACTTTTTGGCCCTTGGATTGATGATCATGGCCACTTGGCATGTAGAACGCCGAAGGTTCATGGTGGAAATCTCTTGTAAGCCTGCATATAATCTTATTAAACAAAATAGAAACAAAGGTTTGGGTGGACCTGGGAATCGAACCCAGGTCCCATTGATTGCCAGACACGTCCTCCTCCACTGAGCCAAATGCACGCTTTTGTTAATATACTGATCAATAAATAATATATCAAGAAATCAAACAATTATGCCATAAAGCAAAACGCACGCACATTATTTGAATAGACCAACCACGCGTGAACACGTCCTTCATCGTCTTCGTTTTCCTGTAACAAAGACAATCAAATAGCGGGGGTTTTTAACCCCCACAAGGTGAAACTGCCAATAATAACGATTAGGCATACAATGAACATAAAAAGGGCGCGATGGTTGGGTTGAATTCGTCTGGCCTTGACGAATTCAACCATATGCGTTATGAGGTCCAATTTTGCTATATGTGAAAAGCCCTAATCTGAGAGCTCTGAAACCCTAGCATTCAACAATGGTGTCTTTTGATTCATGGCTCTATAACTCAATTCACCTATACCATCAGCTTCAGAAAGGTCATAGCAATGCAAAGCAACAATTATATCATGTTAAATATACAAGAATTATGAGTTTCGATTTTGACAAAGTTAGGCAAACCGTGAATCTGAAGTGAGTGATTCTTTGAGTGTTAGAGCTTGTTTGTGATTGCAAATCGTCCCTGAATGTCCCAGCAAGGTATTGGAATCAAGAAAGGGCTTTGAATTGGCCTGGAAGGTTGAATTCAGTTTTCAACTTTTCTTCAATTTTTGGAATTTGGTTTAGGGTGTTTGATAGTAGCTTGCACGTTCATGACATTAGGTTTTACTTCAACATATATAGTAGAATGATTTTAGGGTGAATCTTGGTCCAAAAATCCATGGCTTTATGATTTGCATATTTGATTTTCAATAAAATCTTTTAGCATCCTTTTGATTGAGAAACCTTGCCAATCTTGGATTTTTTTGACATCTTTGATTGGCACACGAATTGCCAGCTTGCCCTGATCTCATTTGCTCCGCAAAAGATTTGAAAAACATATCTTTTGAATTTTCCTACAATTAAATTAATTAAATGAATTATTAATCAATTAAAAATCCAAATAATTAATAAAAATAAGAAAATAATTCAAATTAATCTCAATGGGTCGTGCATAGGCCTTGGGCAATGTTTCAAGAAAGAATTTGAGGCCCATTAGCAAAAATGAAGTGTTTTGGGCAAAGTTGACTTTTGCAAATTCCCAAAAATTTCCCAATTTCTCCAATGCATATCTTGCTCAATTTTGATCATATGAACATTTTCCTTGACATTTTGGAAAGGTCTTGAAGTCCTCTAACCAATGCCTTTGGTCCCATGTCATTGAGATTTACCAATCTCAAGTTATGGTCTTTGACTTAAAATGCCTTTTTGTTGACTTTTGAAATTGACCTATAATGTAGAAATTGATAACTTTTTGTGAGAGCATTTCTTGGACTTGGAATGTGAAGATGAGTTGTGGTAAATGTCATCCCCTTCAAAATGAGCATTGGATGGGATTTTTCCGATGAACCATGAAAAAGTTATGCCTTGGTCAAGTTACAGTTGACTTTTCAGCTGTCCAAAAATAGAAACTTTTGGCATCTTGATGATTTTTGAGCCATGCTTGTGGAATCATGATCAAGACTTGATCAAATGATGATTGTGGCTTCAAAATAAGATGTTGACCAAAAATTTTGACTTTTGACTGCCAAATGACCATTTTGCCCCTGCAGTTGATTGTGAACCAAATGAAGCTTTTGACTGTGCAACTTAATGCTGTGAGCTATGACACTTGACATGTAGATGATTGAGGATATGTGCAGGCCTATGGGACTTGATTTGACCATTGAAAAACTCAAATTCACTGAAGGAACCAAAACCCTAGTTTTTGACTGGCTTAGGAGATGTTGGGACTGTGCAACCCTTGAGTAGTCTTGAAGCATTTGAAGATTGATCTTGAAAAATCTTGAAGGATATGGGAGGGAAAATTTTGGGTTACAACAGTTGCCCCTGTTCAATCTTCTTAGACCTGAGGATGTAGATTGGCTTGCGTGCCTTTCGTGATCCGAAGGTGGAAGATGATTGAACACTAGAGTGCCCAGAAATTTGCACTCACATAGTGGAGTATCAGCAATGTGATGTCGGGAATGGGCTTATAGATGCCATTTGGAAAGATGGTGGATAGGAGGAAGGGCTTATAGATGCCATCTGGAGATGTGACAGATCCTTGTCGGGAATGGGCTTATAGATTCCATTTGGAAATGTGATGGATAGTTGTGGAGATGGGCTTAAAGATGCCATCCGGAGGTGTCGATCGCGTAAGAGATTCCTTAGCGAGAACTTGAGTACTTGAGAAAGAAAGATAATTTCCTGGCCTGTTACCGGTGTTGATCTTCAAACTCTACATGCAGATATGCCCTGGCTAGATACATGTATCGAATCTACAATTAATCGCTCACAGATGTGCCCTGGCTAGATACAGGAATCGAATCTCTAAACTCTTCATGCAGACGTGCCCTGGCTGGATACAGGTATCGAATCCACAATCAGTTACTCACAGATATGCCATGGCTAGATACGGGAATCGAATCTGGAATTCTTCGTCTACAGATATGCCCTGGCTGGATACAGGAATCGAATCTCTAAACTCTTCATGCAGACGTGCCCTGGCTGGATACAAGTATCGAATCTATAATCAGTTACTCACAGATATGCCCTGGCTAGATACAGGAATCGAATCTGGAATTCTTCGTCTACAGATATGCCCTGGCTGGATACAGGAATCGAATCTCTAAACTCTTCATGCAGACGTGCCCTGGCTGGATACAGGTATCGAATCTACAATCAGTTACTCACAGATATGCCCTGGCTAGATATAGGAATCGAATCTGGAATTCTTCGTCTACAGATATGCCCTGGCTGGATACAGGAATTGAATCTCTAAACTCTTCATGTAGACGTGCCCTGGCTGGATACAGGTATCGAATCTACAATCAGTTACTCACAGATATGCCCTGGCTAGATACAGGAATCGAATCTGGAATTCTTCATCTACAGATATGCCCTGGCTGGATACAGGAATCGAATCTCTAAACTCTTCATGCAGACGTGCCCTGGCTGGATACAGGTATCGAATCTACAATCAGTTACTCACAGATATGCCCTGGCTAGATACAGGAATCGAATATGGAATTCTTCGTCTACAGATATGCCCTGGCTGGATACAGGAATCGAATCTCTAAACTCTTCATGCAGACATGCCCTGGCTGGATACAGGTATCGAATCTACAATCAGTTACTCACATATATGCCCTGGCTAGATACATGAATCGAATCTGGAATTGCGACAGTTGATAGTAATCATCTTTGGATTGACCTTTTTACTGAAAAGGCAAAACATCAGCTGTATGCAATGTCATGATGTATGAAATGCACGATGTCATGATGCTCAAAAATAAATGAGATAGTGTGTTATGATGCGTATATGCATGCGTCATGGTGTATGATAATGTGCTAAATGTATTTTCGTCTAGGAAAATAAATCCTTGACAAACGCCGGGAAGTTAACTCCTGGGCTGATGTTTGAAGCGTAGAGTTCTTTGTTTCCGCTGGGGATGATGGTTACAAGAATAAACCGGTAGGAGAAGATGACTCCTTTGGGGGATAAACTTGTTGAAGAGATTACTCTGCGGGGAAATACTCTGTGGGAAGAGATGCTTCGCTGAGATTTTAACGAGAACTCCGCTGGGGATTCCATTGATAAGTTATGTTGGAAGATTTGATGAACTCCGCTGGGGGATAGGAAGAAATTCGCCGAGGACGATCTTTCCGTGGCAATTAGCTGAGGATAACCCAGTTATAAGCTCTGGTGGGGAACAACCTTTGAATAAATCCGGGGAGATAGTTCGTACTCTGCAGGGGATAAGCTTCCAGAATCTACTGGGGAGGATAATTCAACTCTCCTGGGGAAACTTTTGAGACTGTACTGGGGGAAGTGGCTCCACTAGGGTGTCTGGTATTCCGCCGGGGAACAATCTTAGATCAAGACTGTCGGGGATGCTTGCTTAGGAATATCTGTATACTCTGCTGGGGCATATTGAGATCTTCTGGGGATACCCAACTTCCTTAAGGCTGACAGTAGACTAACTCTGCTTGGGGAGAGTATCGCTGACTTGCTGGAGATACTGTGCCTTGTTAGGGTTGATGGGAGACCAACTCTGCTCGGGGGGAGAGTATTGCTGAGCCTTGTCTTACTCTACGGGGAGTGGAGGTATTCGGGTTACGTTCTTCATCCGAACTTACCTTGGTACCTTGGTGGACAGAGCAACTAGATCGCTTAGACAACTCATTATTGCCCCTGTTTCTAATGTCACCTGCAATTAGTCCTTTGTTTCGCATGCAAATATTTATGAGTTAGCAATTAATGTCAAATGCATATATCAAAAATGAACATTGGACGTTCTTCGCACGACAAAACAGAAAAAGGAAAAACAGTTGGCAATTTGTCTGAAAAGTGAATTTGTATTGATTTTTTCGAATTTTCCTGTAAATAGGCGTTTATGTACAAGAGGCTGACGTCCTAGTAAGAGAACGCCGCCGAACAAGAGAGTTTATATAATTTTGTGCAAAAGGAAAACAAAAATAGCTACGTGAAAAGTCCCACTGGGTTCCAACTCTGCTATCGCCTTTATGTCTTCAAGCGTCCCATCACTTTGCTGCTTAGTTGAAGATGAAGCCGATTGATCGACGCCGTCTGAGCCTGATAGTTGATACCGAATTCTGGATGCAAGCTGATCCAATGAGACATAGTATTACGCTTTATCCCTAACTTTTGCCCGGACCGCCCTTTCGGGTTTTCAGTCCACCAGGATACCCATTTTTGCCCAAGCCGCCTTTTCAGGTTTTCGACTTGCCGGGTGTACAAATTTTTTTCATTTCATCCCTTATTTTTGCCCGAACCCTTTTGGTTCGCTGGGAAGCCCTTATTTTTTCCTAGGTGTGTCAACCTAGCGGGTCTTTAATTCATGCGTAGTATCTTTTTACTATGTCTGCTTTGGCGGGGTGAGGAAGGTCGTCACCATCCATGGTGGTTAGAATCATGGCTCCTCCTGAGAAGATATGTTTAACCACAAATGGCCCTTCGTACGTAGGGGTCCATTTTCCCCTGGGATCACTTTGAGGAAGAATGATGCGCTTGATTACCAGGTCCCCAACTTGATATTCTTGTCGTCTGACTTTCTTGTTAAATTCCCTGATCATCCGTTTTTGGTACGTCTGACCATGACAAATAGCAGTGAGTCTCTTTTCGTCAATTAGGTTTAATTGATCAAGTCGAGTCTGGATCCAGTCATCTTCGCTCAAACCTGCATCCTTCATTATCCGGAGAGAGGGTGTCTGGACTTCAATAGGCAAGACTGCCTCTATGCCATAGACCAAGGAAAAGGGAGTTGCCCCTGTTGATGTCCGTGCTGAGGTACGGTACCCATGAAGAGCGAACGGTAACATCTCGTGCCAATCTTTGTACGTCACTGTCATCTTCTGCACAATCTTCTTGATATTCTTATTCGCCGCTTCTACAGCCCCATTCATCTTCGGTCGGTAAGGAGAAGAGTTGTGGTGCTGTATCTGGAATTGCTCGCAGAGCTCAGTGATCATCTTGTTGTTAAGATTGGTACCATTATCCGTAATGATCCTCTCGGGTACACCATAGCGATAGATCAGGTTATGCCAAATGAACCGTGCCACGAAGTTCTTGGTTACGGTGGCATAGGAAGCTGCTTCGACCCACTTTGTGAAATAATCAATTGCTACCAGGATGAAGTGATGCCCGTTGGATGCCGTAGGTCTGATCTCGCCGATCATATCAATGCCCCACATTGCAAAAGGCCAAGGCGCTGTCAAGACGTTCAGAGGAACTGGAGGAATGTGCACCTTATCTGCATAGATCTGGCATTTGTGACATGTCCGAGAATGTTGATAACAGTCGGCTTCCATTGTGGACCAGAAATATCCTGCCCGAAGGATTTTCTTTGCCATGGTATGTCCACTGGAATATGTTCCGAAGGTACCCTCATGTAGTTCTGACATGATCCTTTCTGCTTCAGTCTTATCCACACAACGCAATAAGGTTGAATCATGGTTTCGCTTGTAGAGAATGCCATTGCTGAGGAAGAACTTTGCTGCGAATCTTCTCAGAAACTACTTGTCATTAACAGATGCACTCTCGGGGTATTCTTGAGCTTCCATATACCTTTTCACTTCATGATACCAAGGTTTTTCAGTTACCTCTTCAGTCTCAAGATCACAGCAATATGCAGGTTCATCCAATTTCCAGATAATGATCCGGGGAGCCTCGTTGTCCCATTTGACCTTGAACATAGAAGACATCGTAGCCAGCGCGTCCGCCAACTGATTCTCCTCTCTTGGGAAGTGTTCAAAAGTTATCTCCTCGAAATGGGGAATCAACGTCAACACACATTCTTTGTAAGGAATAAGATTTGGGTGTTTCGTATCCCACTCTCCTTTGATCTGATTGATCACGAGAGCGGAATCTCCGAAGACACTCAGAAACTTGATCCTTAAGTCAATTGCAGCTTGAAGACCCATGATGCATGCCTCATACTCTGCCATGTTGTTGGTGCAGTTGAAACATAGCCGGGCAGTGAGTGGAGTATGAGTGCCTTTTAGGGATATGATCACAGCGCCAATACCGTTACCCAAAGCGTTTGAGGCTCCGTCGAAGTGCATAGACCATCGGGATCCTTCCTCAGGTCCTTCATCTGGTCCAGGTACTTCACAATCAGTCACCACCATGATATTATCGTCTGGAAATTCAAAGTTCATGGACTGGTAGCCATCCACTGCCTGGTGTGCCAAATGGTCTGCCATTACACTTTCCTTGATTGCTTTCTGAGTCGTGTACTGGATGTCGTATTCGGTCAAGATCATTTTCCATCTTGCTATTCTTCCGGACAAGGCAGGCTTTTCGAATATGTACTTGATTAGATCCATTTTTGAAATCAATAGAGTAGTGTGAGTCAACATATACTGTCTCAGCCGGCGAGCAGCCCATACCAAAGTGCAGCAAGTTTTCTCGAGCAGTGAGTATTGGGTCTCACAGTCGGTAAACTTTTTGCTAAGGTAATAAATAGCGTGCTCTTTTCGGCCAGACTCGTCATGCTGCCCCAGCACACACCCCATTGAGTTGTCAAGTACCGTCAAGTATAAGATTAGAGGTCTCCCTTCAACCGGTGGCATAAGAATGGGTGGTTCTTGGAGATACTCTTTGATTCTTTCGAAAGCGGCCTGACATTCATTGTTCCAACGTACTACTTGATCTTTCTTCAGTAGTTTGAAGATTGGTTCACAGGTAGAAGTTAGATGTGAGATGAATCGGACAATGTAGCTCAGCCGTCCTAGAAAACCTCTGACTTCTTTCTCTGTCTTGGGAACTAGCATCTCTTGTATGGCCTTCACCTTGGCAGGGTCCACTTGAATACCTTTGTCGCTCACAACGAAGCCTAGCAATTTTCCAGATCTCACCCCGAAGGTGCACTTGTTCGGGTTCAACCTTAGTTTGTACAATTCCAGACGGTCAAACAGCTTCTACAGATGGTCAAGGTGTTCCTCCTCAGTTTGGGACCTTGCAATCATATCGTCTACATATACTTCTATCTCATGATGGATCATGTCATGAAATAAAGCAACCATGGCACGTTGGTAGGTTGCCCCAGCATTTTTCAACCCAAAAGGCATGACCTTGTAGCAAAAGGTGCCCCACTGAGTAACAAAAGTGGTCTTCTCCATGTCTTCAGGAGCCATCTTGATTTGATTATAACTGGAGAACCCGTCCATGAAGGAGAATACTTTATGCTGAGTAGTATTGTCAACTAGAACGTCGATGTGAGGCAAGGGGAAATCATCTTTAGGGTTGGCCCTGTTCAAATCCCTGTAGTCAACACACATTCTGACCTTACCATCTTTCTTCGGTACCAGAACCACGTTGGCAACCCACTGAGGGTAAGAAGTCACTGCTAGAAACCCGTCATCAAATTGTTTCATAACCTCAACTTTGATTTTCTCGGACATCTCTGGACGCATACGGCGGGCCTTCTGTTTTATCAGAGGGCATTCTTCCTTGGTAGGCAGATGATGAACCACAATGTCGGTATCCAACCCAGGCATGTCTTCGTAAGACCAGGCAAAGATTTCCACATAATCATGCAACATCTGAATCAACCGTTGTTTTACACTAGCCTCCAGATTGGCACCAATCTTGACTTCCTTTCTATCTGTCTCAGTACCCAGATTTACCGTTTCCACTGGCTCTTCATGTGGCTGAATGGCCCTCTCTTCCTGGAGCAGCAGTCTTGCAAGTTCACCAGGCACTTCGCAATCATCTTCACCTTCGTCTTCGGCTAAGTTGATCGTATTTTTGAAGTCATAACTGGCAGTAGTAGAGTTGTTACCAGTGAGATCCAGACTGGATTGGAACCTGTATAGGTGAGTGTGTGTAAATATAGCTGTTTTGCAATATACATAAAGAAAGAAAGGGAGCACAAGATTTGAAATGCGAAAAATGTCCAATGCTTTTATTCATGATATATGAAAATGACAAATAATAAGCCCTCACAAATGAAGCCACGGTGCCCTGGGTAAGACACCGGGCCATAAAGTTTCAAATTATTGTTCGTTACAAATTTAAAACAAAGGAGTTCATTACTGAGTGACAAAAGTAATAGGTATGTAGTCTTTAGCAGTCCAGTTGCTTAGTCCACCATCGGTCGTTGGGTAGATCCAGCTGCCAAATTTAGATTCTTCCGCCTCGTCTTCAATAGCATTCACTCCCGGGTTGGTGATGAATATAGGAGGTCTTCCAATCCTTTCCTTGCGAACATCCCTCTGAGCTTCCTTCTCAATCACAGCTCGAGCATCCTTCAAGGAAGCCATCTTCAAAGGAGAACCCTCTTCAGTCACAGTCTCTGCTGACGCCAGTGTCTGAGGCACCTCTTCAAAGTGTTGAAAGGGGGTCTCAATGAACTCCCCATCCATCTCTATATACCGGAACGCGTTAAGGTGGCTGACCATGTACTTTTCCTCCCCCTACACTGTCACAATTTTCCCTCTAACTGGGTACTTAAGTTTCTGATGTAGAGTTGAGGTCGCAGCTCCAGCCTTGTGGATCCATGGACGACCCAGAAAACAAGAATAGGATGGACGAATGTCCATCACATAGAAAGTAGAATCAAAAACTTGAGAACCAACCCTGATTGGAATGTCCACTTCACCATGTACCATCCTCTTGGACCCGTCAAAGGCCCGGACCACAATGTTACTAGGCTTGAGCTCCAAACCCTCGCAATCCAACCTGTCTAAGGCCTTCTTGGATAATAAGTTCAATGAAGAACCGGTGTTTACCAACACATGGGCAAGAGTAGTGCCCCTGCATTCAATGGAGACATGCAGGGCGTCGTTATGGTTCTTTCCTTTGGCTGTCAGATCGGCGTCAGAGAAACCCAACCCATTATCAGCAGTCAAGTTGGCCACACAATCGGTAAATTAATCAGCAGACGTCTCTTGTGGCACGTGGGCCGTCTTCAGGAAGGAGATCAGAGCCTTGGCGTGGGCCTCTGAACACAACAACAGTGATAGCATAGAAATTTTGGAGGGGGTGTGCCCCAGCTGCTCAACTACATTGAAATCACTCTTCTTAATGATCTTAAGAATCTCTTCCATCTCTTGCTTGGAAGCTTTAACATTGACGGTCTTCGGTGCCTCCGTCTGGGAAGGCACATCAGTAGCACTCCCTTTTCCCCGAGCGTTAGATGACTCAGCAACAGGGGTAGAAACTTGATCAGGAGGGGAAACAGGCACACTGGCAGGTGTGATGACAAGAGGTCTCTGAATAGTTGGTGGCGCAATATCTGGTGAGAACAGCCTACCACTACGAGTAACCTTGGCAGGCCCGGTGATGTTACTGACGCTGGTACTAGCATCAAATTCTTACTTTACTCCGAGCATATAAACATCTGCCCCATAGTGCCACGGGACAGCTTTGTCAGATATATAGGGGAGGGGCCCCGGAACAGTGATGATGATAGGTGCGATCTTCTGAGCGGACATGATTTGGACAGGCTTCTTTGAGGGAGCCTTAGGAGAGTTGTTGAAGATAGTAACAATAGAAACTTCTTCGGCGGGGGTAACAGGAACGGCAACCTTCTCGAACAAGATCTCTTTGTTATCCATCAGGTTTTGGACGCCTGACTTCAACAAAGGACAACCAGCAGGGGAAACAGCACATAGATGGCAACCTTTACTACAACCCAGAAATAAACCGGCTAGCAACAGGTTCCTTTTAACAGTCAACAATGGAGTAACAATATCTTCCACAGAGGTTACATACCGGTCTTCTTCCACAGCACTCACTCCATGCTGGGGCATGGGAGCAGTCACAACATTGGGTCTCTCGGGCGCCTCAAACTGTATTTCTTTAGCATCAATAAGGTCCTTAACCTTATTCCTTAGAGCCCAACAATCATAAGTAGAATGCCCCAGGCTATCAGAGTGATAAGCGCAGCGGGCATTGGGGTTGTATTTTGGAGAGGTTGTATTCACTACCTTCGGAGCTTCCTTGATAGTTACCAGATTGGTTGATAACATTTGCGGCAAGATCTGAGACAAGGTCATACTAAGCCGAGTGTACTCTCTTCTGGGTCTCTCGCCCCTTGGTTGGTTATATTGCTGAGGAGCAGCAGAAGGCTTGGAAATTACCACCGCGTTGACAGCTTGGCGGCGTTCCGGTTTGTTCTGTTTCCTCGACCCATAAACAGCACTAGCTTCCTTTTTGAATGGTTTCTTTTCAGAACTTGAGGATGCACCTTTCTGTATCTTCCCCGACCTAATACCAGCTTCTATCCTCTCGCCAGTCAGAATGAGGTCTGTAAACCCTGCAGAAGAATTACCAATCAGGTGGTTGAAGAATGGACCAGACAGGGTCCCCAAGAACATGTCCACGAGTTCACGGTCATTCAACGGTGGCTGCACCCTGCCAGCCAGGTCTCTCCACTTTTGCACGTACTCCTTAAAACCTTCTCCTGTCCCTAGCGACATACCCTGGAGTTGGGTTCGTGTAGGAGCGAGGTCGGCATTGTACTGATACTGCTTATAAAATGCAGTAGCCAAGTCCTCCCAATTTCGAATACTGGCTCCATCCAGCTGATAGAACCACTCGAGTTGAGCCCCTAAAAGGCTATCCTGGAAGAAATGGATTCATAAGTTCTTGTCTGCAGTATAGGGTTGGATCTTCCTTACATAAGATCTGAGATGCAGCTTAGGACAAGATGCCCCGTCATACTTCACAAAAGAAGCTGCCTTGAACTTGTGTGGGATCACCACCCCAGAAGATAAACCTAGATCGCCAAAATCCAGCCCAGGCACATGCTGAATCTCCATAGCACTCAGTCGGTCCTCTAGTTGCTTATACCTATCCTCAGCAGGAGGATACTGTTCATCATTGAAATCTGTCTCGTTGTCGGAGACCACAGGACTAGGGACCCTTCCCCCTTGGGGACTGTCTTTCCCTACAGAGGAAGCAGCCTGATCAGCCTCATTTTGCAGTGTATTCCCAAACCTCCGTCCAGTGTTGAACAGCACAGTCCTCTTCTTCTTCTTTTTCAACAGCAGAGTCTTCAATTCCTCTTGACCTTGGGCTAAACTCATGACCAGCTCTTGAAACTAGGCGTTCTGGGCCTGGAGGGCCTTGATAGCTTGTTCGTTGGATGATTCAGGATTCATGATGACTACTGAAATAAACAGCGAAGAAGATTAAGCAACCTATAAAAAAGAGTACCTGTGATGCATATGATGAATGGAATGCGTATGATTTATGTTTTCAAAGACAATCGGGATTCAACTTTGTAAACAAAAAGGAAACACACTTTATTAGATTAAACTTTGAATTGTTCAAGAAATTGCCCTTAGGCGTTACATAAATAGAAAATACTGAAAAGGAAATGAAAGCTGTAAAAGAAACATCCAAGGCTCATCAGTGCTCCCATGGCCTCCTCTTCTCAGAGCAAATATAGTCGTTCAGGGTTCGCTCGTTCTCCAATTGCTTGGTCAGCTTCTGGATTTTCTGTTCTTGTTCATTGAACCTTTCCCGATAAGAATCCCGTTCTTCCTGTAGTTGCGCCCAAGACCTCTTTAGTGTATCAACATCAGTAGGTATCTGAGGAGGGAGTACAGTTGGAGGAACCCCGTCTCTATCAGGAAATTCAAGAACGATAGGCCTGACAGCTTCGTATGGCATACCTAACTTCTGAGCACGAATGCGGACCCATCTGTAGTAGGGTTCCATAGGTAGAGAATTCTTTGGTCCCAACTCATGTGGGTCAGCTTTGTGAATTCTGTCCCAAGCCTTGATGAATCTACGATGCAGCTCGTCACTGTCTACCTGAAACTCAAAACTGATGTGAGGTACCAACATCTCATGAGGCCCCGCTCTTCTGGCCCTTCCAAACTGACGGAGAGCTAAACATGGATTATAAGAAATTCCTCCCTGAGTACCGATCAATGGAACATTAGGATATTCTCCGCAACGATCAATAACAACTACCTCATCCAAACCTCTGAGAGTCCAAATGATGTCATTATCAGTGAGAGACATTAACCTATGAGCCCAGCCTCTTCCTTCTTTGTTCTTCAGCACGAACTTAGGGAGGTGCGAAATAAACCACCTCACTAACAAAGGAGTACAACACCACAGAGTTCCTCGTCTTCGGGCAGTACGAGCATAGAGCTGTTGCAGGATATCACCCAAGAGAGTGGGCACAGGATTCCGATACATGAAGATCCTTATGGAATTGATGTTGACAAAGTTACCAGGATTTGGAAACAGAACTAGACCATAGATTAAGAGAGCCAGAATGTCTTCATACGCCCTGAAGTCTAAGTCATTCCAGCAACTGTTAGCTTTACCAATCAGAAACTTAGCCAAGAAGCCCTTAACTCTGCTCTTAGTCACCCAGTTGTCCATTACCTCTTTGTTGGTCAAAGGAAGGGCTGCAGCAATCTCCTCAAGCCTAAGAGTCTTTTCCCAACCATTGAAGGGAGTCTGATCCAAGATAGGGATACCAAGCAAATCAGAAAATTCCTCCAGGGTAGGGACCAGCTGGAAGTCTTGAAAGGTGAAGCAATTGTACAAGGGATCATAAAACTGGGCCAGGACACTCATCAGTTGTTGGTCCCACTTTGAAGTGACTAAACCGAGAAGAGAACCATGCCTCTGGATGAAGGAAGTAGTGTTTGGAATTCTGTCAACCAACTCTTTGAGCAAATCAGGTGGGTGAACAAAGTTGAGTCGGATGGTATTCCTTCGCACATGCATCATAATGTCCTACAAAACAGAGCAAAGATGAAACCCTCGTGTCTTTGAAATGGGTCAATCCTTATGCAGGATGTATGCAATGGTATGATGGTATGATGTTAAGATAAAGCACACCACAAGTATTCACAAAGGCAAACATGATAAGGCACACAAGTCACACAAGACAGCCCTTAGAGTTTAGGCCAGCATGAAGTTCAGGTACTACCCTCTTTCAGTTTCGTTGGTTAAGACCTGTCCTATCAGAAGTAACCGGGTTCTAGAGGATCCCAATATCACTGACTACCCTCAATCGGTCATAACTCCAGCGTCACAATCTTTTCTTGCGGCCAGAACCATCGCGAGAGTTTAGCCTCAATGGGTGTAGCATACTGCTACTGTTCTATGGCCAAGTTGAGTCAAATTAGGGTTCTAAGATTGGTTGGTGCTTAATGACTCCTCAGAAGACCCATATTCTCCTCGTTGCAACACAAGGGATATCGGTACAGACCAAGGTGCCACACCAACGTAGCCACTGCTTCACCCGTGTCGGTCTATGCCGGACAGGTCCCTCACAGCTTATGCTACCTAAAAGGGTATCCCCAAATCCAGGTTAGGATCTATGAAACTCCAAGACAATGCCCACAAATATAAAGCAATCAAAGCAAAGCAATTGAAAACATAAGTATGATCTAATCCTAAGGTACACCTCACTTATAAGTATCCCCAGCAGAGTCGCCAGTTCTGTGATCGGTGGAAATAGAACTGACTGTTTTGAAATGCTGGTTCGCGAAATGTCGCGGTAAGCAAGAGTCGCCACCGTCTTTTATGTTCTCCAACATGGAAAGGACAAAAGCACAGCAAAATTCCTTCTTTGAGAATGTTTCTCGGTTCGGGAGGTAGATTATAGAAAGGGAAGGTGTTAGCACCCTTTTTATCCGTGGTTATCCACGGGCTCTTAGGTACTTGCTCTTATGTTTTCAAAAGATGTTTGCTTTTCAAGTGTGTGTGGGTTTTGAAAAAGTTTCATTTGAAAAATTTCTAAGTAACTCTTGTATCTGTCCTCAAGAGTGTATGAAAAATTTGTTTGAAAACTTTTGGAAAGTGTCAGTGCGAAAAGATGTTTTGTTTGTTTTGAAAAGAGCAAGTACCCATGAGATCTACCTACTCTAAGGAATTAGGCTGTGTAAGAGTCCTTTAAACAGTGCTATCCCACTATTGAGAAGTAGGTAGCACCATCGTTGGAGGTATTCAGGTCAATTCGATTATAAGGGACAGTGTGGTCACCGAAGCAATAGTAGGACACCTTAGAAGTGACCCTAATGTCCTAGATCCTTTTATCCGAGGCAACCGTTTCGAGGCAACTGGATCTTAGACAGGAGGGCGACCTCTAAAACACCTTATACTTGACGACCACGTTCGAGGCAACCAGTGAGGCGTACCCTAGAAGTGGCATGTGCTTGTGTGTTGTTTTTCAATTAAGATTTATCTTCGAACATGTTACTTGTGAGCTACGGATTAATTTTATTTGGCATACAGTCTTGCAGGAATAATTAACAGTTAAGAGTGCGGAAAATAAAGTGCGGAAATATGAATCTACGCTATTACAAGGCGCGGGTCTATACATCGCCAAAAACAAAAACCCGTTTTGAAAAGTAAAATGCAGAAAATTAAAGAAAGCAATAAAATCCTAATTACTATTACATCCTTTGAGCAGATACATAATAATCAAAAATAAGAAAGAAAATTAAATTGGGACGTCCTAGGGTTTTGACCCTTTTGAGAAATAATTTAAGAAAATTGTCCCTTTGTATTTAATTAAATATTAACCCTAAACTAATTAATTAAAAAATGTTTTTGTGTTTTTATGTTTTTTTTAATGAATATAAAACAAAAGGAGTTAAAATTAAAAGTTAGTAAAACCTAATTCTAAGTTTATTTTATTTATTATAAAAAAGTTAAAGTTAACCTAATTTAACTAATTTAATTAATTTACATTTTATTTACAAAAATAATAATAATAATTAACAAATAATAATAATAAGAAAACATGATTGAAAATTGTCAAACCCTAATTCTATATGATTTTTATTTATTTATGAAAAAAAAGATTGAAATTAAACCTAAATTAACTAATTTATTTGTTAGTATTTTATTTACAAAAAATAATGATTAGTGAATTTAATAAATAATAATAATATTTACAATTTTTATATTATCTAAATTTATTATGAAAAACTAGTTTATTAGTTAATAATAATAATTATTATAATAATTAGGAAAAAGAATTAAAAAGAGAAAGAAAATAAATAAAAAAATAGTGAACCAGGGGGGGTTTGATGGCCCAAGGGAGGTGTTGTTCTGGAATTTAGGCCCATGAACACCAAGCCTTTGTTGACTTTCATAATCAAGTGTCTGTTGGTTGACTGGAGAATATAATGTTTATCACTTTTTGGCCCTTGGATTGATGATCATGGCCACTTGGCATGTAGAACGCTGAAGGTTCATGGTGGAAATCTCTTGTAAGCCTGCACATAATCTTATTAAACAAAATAGAAACAAAGGTTTGGGTGGACCTGGGAATCGAACCCAGGTCCCATTGATTGCCAGACACGTCCTCCTCCACTGAGCCAAATGCACGCTTTTGTTAATATACTGATCAATAAATAATATATCAAGAAATCAAACAATTATGCCATAAAGCAAAACGCGCGCATATTATTTGAATAGACCAACCACGCGTGAACACGTCCTTCATCGTCTTCGTTTTCCTGTAACAAAGACAATCAAATAGCGGGGGTTTTTAACCCCCACAAGGTGAAACTGCCAATAATAACGATTAGGCGTACAGTGAACATAAAAAGGGCGCGATGGTTGGGTTGAATTCGTCTGGCCTTGACGAATTCAACCATATGCGTTATGAGGTCCAATTTTGCTGTATGTGAAAAGCCCTAATCTGAGAGCTCTGAAACCCTAGCATTCAACAATGGTGTCTTTTGATTCATGGCTCTATAACTCAATTCACCTATACCATCAGCTTCAGAAAGGTCATAGCAATGCAAAGCAACAATTATATCATGTTAAATATGCAAGAATTATGAGTTTCGATTTTGACAAAGTTAGGCAAACCGTGAATCTGAAGTGAGTGATTCTTTGAGTGTTAGAGCTTGTTTGTGATTGCAAATCGTCCCTGGATGTCCCAGCAAGGTATTGGAATCAAGAAAGGGCTTTGAATTGGCCTGGAAGGTTGAATTCAGTTTTCAACTTTTCTTCAATTTTTGGAATTTGGTTTAGGGTGTTTGATAGCAGCTTGCACGTTCATGACATTAGGTTTTACTTCAGCATATATAGTAGAATGATTTTAGGGTGAATCTTGGTCCAAAAATCCATGGCTTTATGATTTGCATATTTGATTTTCAATCAAATCTTTTAGCATCCTTTTGATTGAGAAACCTTGCCAATCTTGGAGTTTTTTTACATCTTTGATTGGCACACGAATTTCCAGCTTGCCCTGATCTCATTTGCTCCACAAAAGATTTGAAAAACATATCTTTTGAATTTTCCTACAATTAAATTAATTAAATGAATTATTAATCAATTAAAAATCCAAATAATTAATAAAAATAAGAAAATAATTCAACTTAATCTCAATGGGTCGTGCATAGGCCTTGGGCAATGTTTCAAGAAAGAATTTGAGGCCCATTAGCAAAAATGAAGTGTTTTGGGCAAAGTTGACTTTTGCAAATTCCCAAAAATTTCCCAAATGCATATCTTGCTCAATTTTGATCATATGAACATGTTCTTGGACATTTTGAAAAGGTATTGAAGTCCTCTAACCAATTCCTTTGGTCCCATGTCAGTTTGATTTACCAATCTCAAGTTATAGTCTTTGACTTAAAATGCCTTTTTGTTGACTTTTGAAATTGACCTATAATGTAGAAATTGATAACTTTTTGTGAGAGCATTTCTTGGACTTGGAATGTGAAGATGAGTTTTAGGAAATGTCATCCCCTTCAAAATGAGCATTGGATGGGATTTTTCTGATGAACCATGAAAAATGTATGCCTTGGTCAAGTTACAGTTGACTTTTCAGCTGTCCAAAAATAGAAACTTTTGGCATCTTGATGATTTTTGAGCCATGCTTGTGGAATCATGATCAAGACTTGATCAAATGATGATTGTGGCTTCAAAATAAGATGTTGACCAAACTTTTTGACTTTTGACTGCCAAATGACCATTTTGCCCCTGTAGTTGATTGTGAACCAAATGAAGCTTTTGACTGTGCAACTTGATGCTGTGAGCTATGACACTTGACATGTAGATGCTTGAGGATATGTGTAGGCCTATGGGACTTGATTGGACCATTAAAAACCTCAAATTCACTGAAGGAACCAAAACCCTAGTTTTTGACTGGCTTAGGAGATGTTGGGACTGTGCAACCCTTGAGTAGTCTTGAAGCATTTGAAGATTGATCTTGACAAATCTTGAAGGATATGGGTGGGCAAATTTTGGGGTACAACACTTACTAATTATAGGTCACGATTCAGACAAATTTCTGGTCACTATGTTCACGGCTAGGCCCAATGAAATTCCCTAGTTCCTTTTACGATTTTTCTTGAGCCAAATGTCCCTTTCATGGAAAGGAAGTCAGTGTAAAAAGAACCAACCTTAAAATAATAATTGAGAGGAAAATGAGAAGCTTGGATGTTGAAGAAAAACCACTAAAAACTAGGTCTGACATTAGGTCAAATAGGTCATGACCTAGTTTTGTGCATAAATGACCTTCAAGATTTGAGGTCCTTAGAGGCATTATTGATGTTTGACCTCTAAATGAAAGTTTTAGAAGACATCAAAGAACCGGCCATAAAAGTTTAAAATTGAAGGAATTATGGTCTTTGGAATATAGGCATGCCATACTTGACTTTTAGGTCAAATTTCTCTAAGTCCACAATATGACCTAGAATTGTTCTGAAACTTTGAGAACCTTAGGAGCATATTTGACCTTTTACTTGTGAAGAGGAGTTGTAGGCGACTAAAAACAAACCTTTTCACAAATAACGACTCAAAACGTTGAAGTATGAAGAAGTTATGTTATTTAGATTATATGAATGATAAACTTGATTTTTAGGTCAAAACACCTTGAACCAACTTGTAACTTTTGACTTTTCCTTGCAATCCAAAGCACATTTTTGAAACATATGAAATCCAAATGCATGATCCTTGATTGTTCTTTGATAAATCTTGATAAAAGCTTGAGAAAACTTGATGAAGAAAGCATGGAAATAAACACATGAACCTACTTGAAATGACTTGAAAATCAAGCAACCAAACTTGAACTTTCTTTGATCAAGAGGTGTAAAATGAAGCTTGAAGAGAGGTGAACTAATAATATAGGTCATTCCTTGATGAATAAGCCCTTGAGAATCAATGGTTGACAATCTTTGACCTTGAGGATCCAAAACCCTAATTGTATAATCACACTTGACCTTCTTGATTCCAAATCCTACCTTAAAAAAATAAACAAAAGGAACAAAGCATACTTTTTTATTTTGGTTAAGGTTAGTAAAGCATAAAATGAATAATCATAAAGAAAAAGGAAAAAAAACAAAGGTTCTTGGGTGATCTCCCATACAACAAACCCAAAGATAAGAGGGTTTGGAGGCTACCATGTGTATGACTTTGATGGAGTATAAATGATGTCATATATGTAATCTTAGGGGTAAAAATTAGGGTATGACACCAATGACGAAGTGGTGACAACATGTGCAAACTTGGTAGGAGCTTGTCGCTGCCACAAGGCTATACAAAGGAACATGTAAGCGACCTTTGTCCAAGAAAAATAAAAAGTGAAAGAGGTTATTTCTTCTAGAAAATACCAAAGACAAGAGAGGCGTAGAGAGACATATCTTCATTGAGGCTATAATAAAGATTCCAAGGTCTGACAAGTGTGACTCCATCATCAAGATGGAGACTCCATCGACAAAACAATGTGTAATGAAATTATACAAGAAGCTCCCCCTACCAATTTGAAATGTTTAGAGCATGATGAAAATGTATACACCATCATCGAAATCCATAAGAGTATAACCAGACAACATCTCAAAGGACAAGAATTGCCTAAATAATCCTCAAAGCATGATATTACTAGTGGTTAATGGTCCAAGATGCCAAATAATGTGTGATGAAGTGCGAAAGGTGTGAGAAGCATGGACACATTCATGTTTCACTTCCTTTCTAACTCAATACTTTAATTATTACATGGTTGTTCTCATAGTGGTAGTCGACTACTTCATCAAATGGATTAAAGTTAAATCTTTAGTGAAGATTACATCCACCAACATTCATAAATAATTCAAGATGATTGTCTTAGCCATGTGGGATTTCACAATACCAAAAATAAAATTGAGTAGTTGAAAATAAATAAAGTTGTGTTGTTTTAATGTTTTTAATTGTTAATTAACCGAAATATTGTGTTATTAAAATATGATATTTTTTAATATTTATTTTGTATTAATGTAATTAAAAGTCAAATTTAAAATTTTTTCCTTTAAAAATGTTAATGATGTTGTGTTGTTTAAGAAGAAACAAAATATTTATAAAATAGAATTAATAATATTTTAGTTTTTTAGATTTATATATATATTTTTATTTTTAATTAAGTTATAATTTATAATATTGTGTTTTTTATTTTTGATTATTTTTTAAGTTATCAAAAATTAATTTGAATTAAATGTGTTAATTTAATTAACATTAAGTTATAACTTTAAAAATATTATAAATTAAATTATGTATTATTGAAATTCTGGCACAACAGACTCAGATGTCCTACAAGGATGTCGAGACATCTGATCTGACATAAACACACAGGCAAGATAAAATAGTACTGAAAAGATAAAGAACACATCAAAATTGTTTATCCAGTTCAGTGTACAACAACACCTACTCTGGGGGCTACCAAGCCAGGAATGAAGTCCACTATCAGTAGTATCAATTTGCAGACCCTACAACCAATACACCCATTGACGATCTACGCTCTTAATCACTACTCAATGACCCTTCTACCTAGGTCCTCCCTAGATATGGAATATCCCCATCCCACTTCCAATCATCACAATGATGTCTAGCAGTCAACACCTCAGTCACTGCATAGATGGCCCTTCACCAAGATTCAGATCACACAAATAAACAGTTTGGAAGACATACTACCATGACAACCTAGCTAAGTCTTCAAGACAAACTCCGTTGTTTTTTAGCTTTGCTTCTAACACATCCTGGAGTTGCTTCAAATCTTCCTCCAAGAATAATACACCTCTTACCTACAGGCTTCGAGTTGAACATGGTAACCTTCCCACAACCCCGGAGGTTTACGTTGATAAAACCCTAGACTTCTACATCTTGAGCCATGTATTTTCGGGGTTACAAACCCTTCTATTTATAACCTGTTACCCAACTGGTTTTGGGCCTTCAATCACAGCAAATCAGCTGTAACAAACTGCATTAACTTCTGCCCCAAGAAAGGTCTTTAATCTTTACTTTCCTAAATAATCTCCTTATTTAGTAAGACTTCATTCTCCTTGATTTCTGATTGAATTTTCTGGACCTTTAAATATGCCCCACATAGGATGCATAATATTCTCCTAAATATTCTGCTTATGTTAAGAACAAACTAAATCTCATTAATCCATCTCAACAGGCGCAATGTTAAGACATCTTCTTTGATATGTTGTTCCAGTTATTGAAAAAGTTCAACACAGCATGTTCTGACATTGTAATAGGACTTCTTGTTGTACCTGTTCTTCTTATCAAGTTTATACATCCTATTCTACATTACACTATTGCTTATATTATTTATTTTACAAAAATTAAGCCAATCCTAAAACAAGAGAACTAACAATCTCCCCCTTTGGCAAATTTTGGTTAAAACAAATAATCTAAAAACAATTGCAATCTAGGAGATTACTAAAATTTAGAAGCTACTGCACACAATAATAGATCTTCAGTTGAAAATGATATCTCAACATCTTGTTAGACATCTTCTTTGCAGTACTCTGAAGAACTCAATTGCATCAGCACTAACGAACATCAGTTTCACGATAAAAGGAAGGAAAGTCATGAAGTTTGGTTGATGCACACGAGGAATAAGATAACAGAAGACAACTTGTACCCCCCCTCAATGCAGGAATAACTTTTAAACATAGAACACCAATGGTGGAATAAGAGAACTCTCAATAACTCCTTAAGACCAAATCAACCACGATCCCTAATAACTCAAAACACATGTCACAATTGTGTTCATAACTCAGATCACTGGTCACAAACATATGTCACAGAAATAATAACCACTTGACATCTTATTTTGACATCTGTGAACATTAATAATAACCACTTGTGGAAGCAGCAACAACATCTGAGCTAATCTAATTCACCTTTCTCCCCCCTTATAGCCAAAACTTGGCAAAGGAGACCTTCATAATACCATACCCAAGCACAGCTTACCCAAACTCTAATAAAATCCATAAGAATTATGGACTCAAGAAGCTCACGAGGTTACAGAGAAATGGAGAACTCTCTATAAATAACTCGGATTTTTACTTGGAAAATAACGATCCTAGATTGTAGCACCGATCTTGGTCAAAAGGAAACGATATTTGAGGAGATAACTTCAAGTATCAATGTGCACTGTCCATAATGGCTTTGAATGTTGTAGCTACTTCATGTACATACACATGCATAGTCGGACAAATTTTTCTCCCCCTGTTTACAACCACGTGTTTGAACACATAGGCCACTCCACCCTATGTTGACCATGCAGGAACATGTCCTGTATAATGTCCTGACACTTGGTCAGACATTGTCTTCTTATTTCAGTGATCAACACATCTTCTCCCACCAATCAGGGATGCTTCGCCAGATTATCCACCTGTTCATACTGGATTCTAAGTGTTCTTATTTCACTTATACTTAGTGACATACACTAAGATATCAAAATATCACATTTGTGACACCTCTTTATAATATGGACCCTCAAGGAGTCTTTTTGAAATCTATAGAGAAAAATAAATTCTCCCAGACTCCCCTTTAAACTTCTAAGAGATATGTGAGATTCTGATCTTCACCATGCTTCTCATAATTAGAAACAACCATGTCTTGTTAAGTTTATCCATAACTTCATAATGTCATAACATGTTGTTTAGACATCATTTCCTTATAGAACCTTTACAAAAGTGAACAGTATTCTGGATTGACAATACTTGTATCATTGCAGCAACAATTTGCAGATATCCACATGACTCCCTTTGTTATGAGTAACTAATGCTTCAGCTGAAGATGAAGACCTGTGCACTAGATGAGAAAATTTAGCACTTCCCACATATGTTGAACCTTTACTCCCTTAGTAGAGTCAAACCAGAGTCAGATATTCTCAATCCTTGAGAATACTTCTAGACACCCTGGCTTCTTCATAACACAAGGACACATTTGATCATTGTCTTATCATAACCATACTCTGTATTATGACCTTTTGAATAGGCAAGATGTCATGCATACTAGGTGTGAAGTCACTCACAAACTTCAAGAACTCTTAGTTTCTCCAGATCACCAAACCTTTTCTGGAGTGACTTACAACAAAAAAAATACCCCTTAAGTATCTGTTAGCAACCTTCTGCCTTTATATTCACTAGTAGTTGCTGATACTAGTGGAGTCTTCAACAAAATAGTCATGCATTCATCAAGCATGCTACTGTAGGCAGGATTAGACTCTCCATATTGTAATCCACATAGTCAGAGATGCCACTTCTCACAATAATGCTTAAGCATCCAACTTCACATGAACAATCCCAAGCATTAAACTAAATAGTCATCGTGATGTTAAGACATCATGTGTGTGATCGGTGGAAATATAAATGACTATTTTAAAGCTGGTTCGCGAAATGTCGCGGTAAGCAAGAGTCGCCACCGTCTTTTATTTTCTCCAACAAGGAAAGGACAAAAGCACAGCAAAATTCCTTTTCGAGATGTTTCTCGGTTCGGGAGGTAGATTATAGAAAGGGAAGGTGTTAGCACCCTTTCTATTCATGGTTATCCACGGGCTCTTAGGTACTTGCTCACTATGTTTTCAAAAATGTTTGCTTTTCTTTTGTGTTTGTGGGTTTTGAAAAAGTTTCATGTTGAAAACATCTAGGTAACTCTTGTATCAGTTCTCAAGAGTGTATGAAGTATTTGTTTGAAAACTTTTTGAAAGTGTAGGTGCGAAAAGTTGTTTTTTTGTTTTTGAAAGAGCAAGTACCCAGGAGAAATCTACCTACTCTAAGGAATTAGGCTGTGTAAGAGTCCTTTAGACAATACTATCCCACTATTGAGAAGTAGGTAGCACCGTCGTTGGAGTTATTCGGGTCAATTCGATTATTAGGGACATGTGTGGTCACCAATGCAATAGTAGGACGCCTTAGCGGTAACCCTAATGTCCTAGATCCTTTTTTATCTAAGGCAACCGTTTCGAGGCAACTGGATCTTTAGACAGGAGGGCGACCTCTAAAACACCCTATACTTGATGACCACGTCGAGGCAACCAAGTGAGGCGTACCCTAAGAGTGGCATGTGCACGTGTGTCAAATTCAGTTAAGATTATCTTGTACATGTTATTTTTGAGCTACGGATTGATTTTATTTTTCATACAAGTCTTGTCATGCATAATTAACAGTTAATAATTTGCAGGAAATAAATTGCGGAAAGTGAATCTACGCTATTACAAGGCGTCGGGTATTTACATCGCCAAAAACATAACCCTTGAAAATAAATGCGAGAAATTAAAGAAAGCGATAAAAGTCCTAATTATCTATTACATTCTCGGAGCAGATACATAAATATGATCAAATAAAGAATAGTGCGCGAAAGAATTGAATCGGGACGTCCTTAGGGTTTTGACCCTTTTTGAGAAAAGAATGAAATTTGTCCTTTTTTGCATTTAATTAAATATTAAACCTAATAACTAATTAATTAATTAATTAAAAGAAAAAGTATTTTTTATGTTTTTTATGTTTTTGAAGAAAATAAAAAGAAAAGGAATTAAAATTGTCAAAAGAAAAACCCTAATTCTAAATTGGTTTTATTTATTGTAAAAAAGATTAAAATTGTCCTAATCAAACAACTAAACTAATTAATTAGAATTTATTTACAAAATAATAATTAAGGTGAAATTAATAATAATAATAATATAAATATTTACTGAATTTATTAGGAAAATAATAATTTGTGTGTTAAATAATAATAATGATAATAATTATAATTAAATAAAAAAGAAAATAAAAATATAAAAGAAGAAAAGAAATAATTAAACCAGGGGGTGATGGGCCCAGAATGGAGGTTTGCAAGCAGTTCCAAGGCCCATTAACATCAAGCCTTCGTTGACTTTCTGGATCATCCACGCCTGCATTGACTGGAGAATATCATGATCTTCATCTTTTGACCATTGGATTTGTGATAGTGGACACATGGCGCCTGATTGCTTGAAGTGCATGGTGGGACGTTGTTGGAACGCTGCATGTAATCATGTTAGAAAAAATAGAAACAAAGGTTTGGGGGACCTGGGAATCGAACCCAGGTCCCAATGGTTACCAGACAGCTCATCCTCCACTACTCCAGTTGAACGCTTTTGTTAATATGGTAACGATCAATTATAATATATAAAATCAACCATTATGCTAGAAACAAACACACGCGCGCTATTATATTTGAATCAACCAATAGCACGCCACCAGCTCATCGTCTTCTTCATTTACCTGAAAAAAGATAAAGAGATAGCGGGGGTTTTTAACCCCCACAATATGGAATGACAAATAATAGCGACTAGGCGTAGAGGCTATATAAATTGTTCGCGAGGGTTGGGTTCAATTCGTCTTGTCTCCACGAATTCAACCATGGGTCTTTCAAAGCTTAATTTTTCCTATATCACAAAGCCCCAATTTGAGAGCTTGGAAAACCTAAAATTCATCAATGGAAATTTCTGTTTCAGGGCATTTCAATGCAATTAAATCAGACCATTAGCTTCATATTAGTCCTATGAACACAAAACAATCAACAAAACATGTCAAATGCGCATGAATAATGAGATGCGATTCTGAAAAATATGTGCAAACTGTTAAACCGTTTTTGATGATTCTTGTGGCTTTAGTGCTTGGTTTAGATTGCAATATGTTCCTAGGGACCCCTGCAATGTGTTAGAAGCAATTAAAAGTATTGAATTGGCCTTGAAGTGAGAAAACAGTTTTCAAGTTTCTTGAAAAAATTCAATATGGCTATGGCTTTTTGCAGCAGCTTTTCACGTTTTCATGAATAGGGTTAGCTTCTGTATATATAATGGAAGGGAATTAGGTTAAATCTTTGACCAAAAATCCATGGAATTATGGTTTGTATATTTGATTGCAAATCAAATATTTTTCAATCTTTTTGATTGAAAAATCTTGCCAAACTTGGAGATCCTTGTCCCCTTGATGTGCACACGAAATCTCCAGCATATGTTGACCACTTTTGCATCACAAAAAGATTTAGAAATCATATCTTGATATTTTCCTACAATTAAATGAATTAAATGAATTAATATTGATTAAAAATTCAATTAATTAATAATAAATAAGAAAATAATTCAATTTAAGCTCAATGGGTCGTGCATAGGCCTTAGACAAAGTTTCAAGAAGGAATTTGAGGCCCATTAGCAAAAACAAAGTGTTTTGAGCAAAGTTGACTTTTGCAAATTCACAAAAATTTCCCAACTTCTCCAATGCATATCTTGCTCAATTTTGATTATATGAACATGTTCTTGGACATTTTGGAAAGGTCTTGAAGTCCTATAACCAATGGCTTTGGTACCATGTCATTTGGATTTACCAATCTAAAGTTATGGTCTTTGACTTAAAGTGCATTTTTGTTGACTTTTGAAATTGACCTATAATGTAGAAATTGATAACTTTTTGTGAGAGCATTTCTTGGCTTGGAATGTGAATATGAGTTGTAGGAAATGTCATCCCCTTCAAAATGAGAATTGGATGGGATTTTTCTGATGAACCATGAAAAAGTTATGCCTTGGTCAAGATACAGTTGACTTTTCTACTGTCCAAAAATAGTAACTTTGGGCATCTTGATGATTTTTGAGCCATGCTTGTGGAATCATGATCAAGACTTGATCAAATGATGATTGTGACCTCAAAATAAGATGTTGACCAAAAATTCTGACTTTTGACTGCAAAATGACCATTTTGCCCCTGTAGTTGATTGTGAAGCAAATGAAGCTTTTGACTATGCAATTTTGACATTGTGAGTCTTGAGACTTGACATGTAGGTGCTTGACAATGTATATAGGCCTATGGGACTTGATTGAACCATTGAAAACCTCAAATTCCTTGAGATAACCAAAACCCTAATTTTGACTGGCTTAGGAGGCATCTGGACTGTGCAACCCTTGAGTGGTCTTGAACCATTTGAAGATGATTCTTGACAAATCTTGAAGAATATGGGAGGGCAAATTTTGGGGTACAACAATTTCCCATGTTCAATCTTCTTAGACCTAAGGATGTAGATTGGCTTGCGTGCCTTTCGTGATCCGAAGGTGGAAGATGATTGAACACTAGAGTGCCTAGAAATTTGCACTCGCATAGTGGAGTATCAGCAATGTGATGTCGGGAATGGGCTTATAGATGCCATTTGGAGATATGATGGATAGGAGGATGGGCTTATAGATGCCATCTGGAGACGTGACAGAATCTTGTCGGGAATGGGCTTATAGATGCCATTTGGAAATGTAATGGATAGTTGTGGAGATGGGCTTAAAGATGCCATCCAGGGGTGTCGATCGCGTAAGAGATTCCTTAGCGAGAACTTGTGTACCTGAGAAAGAAAGATAATTTCCTGGCTTGCAGGTGTTGATCTTTAAACTCTTCATGCAGATATGCCCTAGCTAGATACAGGTATCAAATCTACAATTAATCGCTCACAGATATGCCCTGGCTAGATACAGGTATCGAATCTGGAACTTCAAAAGGTTGATCGGGATAGCTTTCCTGGCTGGATACAGGCGTAGACCTCTAATCAGTTGCTCACAGATATGCCCTGGCTAGATATGGGTATCGAATCTGGAATTTCAAAAGTTGATGGGTTGTCTCTACTGACAGGTTATCTCAGAAAAATCTTTAAGAATCGATTTAACTGAACCGGGGGAGGTTTTGTCTTCTTTGACGAGTTGTCTCTTTTAACGGGTTGTCTTCATGGACGAGTTGTCTTTATTGACAGGTTGTCTTTAGTGACGGAGTGTCTTTATTGACGGGCTGCCTTCATTGACAAGTTGTCTTCAGTGACGGGTTGTCTTTAATGACGGGTTGTCTTCAATGACAGGTCGTCTTTAATGACGGGTTGTCTTCAACGACGAGTTGTCTTCAATCGGGTTGTCTTCATTGACGGGTTATCTTCTTTGACTGAATTTGTCTCTATTGACTGAATTTAGAGTTTAGCTGCATCTTTCCTGAAAGGTAAAGGTCAGTCATACGCGATGCATGATATAGATCAAGCAATGATGTTCTCAACACAAAATGAGATTGTATGATATGATGCGTATATGCATGTATCATGATGTATGACAATGTGATGTTTATGAATGTATCTCCGTCTAAGAAAATAAATCCTTGATGAATGCCGGGAAGTTCGTTGAATCCTGGGATGATATTGAAGAGTAGAGTTCTTCATTTCCGCTAGGGATGATGATTGCAAGAATAAACCGGTAGGAGAAGATGACTCCGTCGGGGAATAAACTTGTTGAAGAGATTACTCTGCGGGGAAATACTCTGTGGGGAAGAGATGCTTCGCTGAGATTTTGATGAGAACTCCGCTGGGGATTCCATTGATAAGTTATGTTGGGGAATTTGATGAACTCCGCTGTGGGATAGGAAGAACTTCGCCAAGGACGATCTTTCCGTTATAATTAGCTGAGGATAACCCAGTTAGACCTTGGTGGGGAATAACCTTTGAACATGGTCAGGGAGAGATATGTACTCTGCAAGGGATAAGCTTCCAGAATCTACTGGGGATAAGCTTCCAGAATCTACTGGGGAGATTGATTCAACTCTCCTGGGGAAACTTTTGGACTGTACTGGGGAGCTTGATTCCACTGGGGTGTCTGTATTCCGCCGGGGAACAATCTTATATTTCCGTTGAGGAATATTAAGACTGTCGGGGATGCTTGCTTAGGAACATCTGTATACTCCACTGGGGAATGTTGAGATCTCATGGGGATATCCAACTTCCTTAAGGCTGACAGTAGCCTAACTCTGCTTGGGGAGAGTGTCGCTGACTTGCTAGGGAATACTGTGCCTTTCGGGGCTGATGGGAGACCAACTCTGCTTGGGGAGAGTATTGCTGATTCTGGTCTTACTCTGCGGGGAGTGGAGGTAACATGGTCATGTTCTTCAGCTGAACTTACCTTGGTACCTCGGTGGACAGAGCAACCAGATCGCTTAGATAATTCTTATTGCCCCAGTTTCTGCGGGAGAAGGTACCTGTGGAGGTCTTGATAACTGTCGATTTGATAAATCTTCTTCTGTAGGCAAGTGACGAGATGACAGGACATAGTCGTACGCTTTGATCCCTAACTTTTTCCTGGACCTCCCTTTCGGGTTTTCAGTCCACCGGGATACCCATTTTTGCCCAAGCCGCCTTTTCAGGTTTTCGACTTGCCGGGTGTACAGATTTTTTTTCATTTCATCCCTTATTTCTGCCTGAACCCTTTTGGTTCGCCGGGAAACCCTTATTTTTGCCTAGGTGTGTCAACCTAGCGGGTCTTTGATTATGCATAGTATTTTTTTGACTATGTCCATGCTCTCAGGGCGCAGGGAGTTGTCACTGTCGGTAGTGTTGGTGTTGCCCTACTACCAGAAGATGTTTGATCGTGCCAGATTTGTCGCAGGAATTCATGTCCAATGCCCCCAATGACTCAGATGGAGATTTTCCCCCTGGCTATTTGGCATTTGAGAGATTCTCTAAATCTTGACTTAACTTCCCCAGATGATAGACCATGATCATGTCTTCCCCTTGATCGGAAGTGCTTTTGTTCACTAGATATTCTTCGTGCAAATTTCTCTGCTGTTCGAACAAATAGTCACATGCAAATAATGTTATTTAAAAATGCAAAGCTTATGTCTGTCTTGAAGATTTTGAAAATGCATTTTTCAGTAAAACAAGCAAATTTTGTAAAATGTGATGTCAACTCAAGATTTTACAGCGAGCCCTAAGGAGTCAGGATACCTTTGTAACAGTATGCTTTCGAACTAACCCATGCTTCAGCTAGGACTTTTTAAGGGTTATAATGTGGCCTGGTTCACGGTTTAAGAAACAAAGGATAAAGGCTAAAATTTTATTTGTACCCACCCGTTCTTCGTGATGTTCTTCAATCCTAAACTCAGTTGATCGTGTATTAGATCGTGTTTGAATCCTTGCTTTGATATTTCGGTGATGGTTCGGATACTGATAGTTTATTTTGAATAGGCGGTCATTTCTTTTTTTTTTTGTCGAGGGTTTACAGGACCTCTTTCTTTTTGATTTCGTTATCCCTGTTTTTTTTTTTTGCCTGAACTGTTTCTTTTGTGATTACAGTCAGTGGGATGCCCCAGTTTTGTAAGTCTCCTTCATAGGTTTTGACTTAATGGGCTTTTATTTCTGAGAGATAATGACTGCATGTCTTGACGATTATACAGAACCACCCCCATCTTTGGTTTTGGAAGGACTCCTTTAATGTCATTCATTGCGCACCTGGATCAACTGAGAAAACTACCCTGCCCCAGGTTATGATTAAGGGTTTTAATTTTTTCGAAAAGAAAAGAACTCCTACTTCTTTGGCTCGAAGGGGGTCGATGAGGGATTATCTTCCTTATAACTCCACTGTTTAGGATTTGAAACAATGCCTGTACCTCATCAGCGGGGTCTGTTCAAAAGCATACGGTAAAGATCGTGGTATCGTTTTCGTCATCCTCCCTCAAGAGGCTTAGAATTTTTTTTTAATTGAGAGTTGATCATCACAAAAAATATGAAAAAAGTTTGAATATAGTGAACATAATTACTTCAAAACAGACACGTGTAATGCATTAATGAAATAACAACGTTTGACATGAATAAAATGTTTGAACAATCAAAGAAAAATACAACTTGAACATTCGAATGAACAAAAGTTTTTCAATCCTAGCCATGTTTTGGCAAGGGAGCAGTGATCACATTGGGAGTCTCAAGCGCTTCGAACTCGACCTCCTTTGCATCGATTAGGTCCTAAACCTTGTTCCTCAAAGTCCAACAATCATCTGTAGCATGCCCCGGGCTGTCAGAATGATAAGCGCAGCGGGCGTTGGGGTTATACCTTGAAGGTGTCTTGTTGGGATTCTTAGGAGGGTCCCTTAGAGTTACCAAATTTGTCTCCAGCAACTGTGGCAATATCTGGGACAAGGTCATGCTGAGGGGAGTTAATTGCCTTCTAGGTCTTTCCTCCCTTTGTTGGTTGTGATGTTGAGGATCACTGGCCGGTTTTGAAATAACTACGGCGTTGACATCTTGGCGGTGTTCGGACCTATTCTGCCATCTTGAACCATAGACAACACTAGATTCTTTCTTGGATGGTTTCTTCTCAGTGTTCGAGGAGTCACCCTTTTGTATCTTCCCAGACTTGATACTAGCTTCTATCCTCTCACCAGTCAAGATCAGATCTGTAAACCCAGCAGAAGAATTCCTAATCAGATGGTTGAAGAACGGACCAGATAGGGTCCCCAGAAACATATCAACGAGCTCACGGTCAGTCAAAGGTGGTTGCACCCTTCCAGCCAGGTCTCTCCACTTTTGAGCGTACTCCTTAAATCCTTCACCCATCCCTAGTGACATACCCTGGAGTTGGGTACGCGTAGGAGCGAGGTCGGAATTATACTGATACTTCTTATAAAACGCAATAGCCAAGTCCTCCCAGTTACGAATGCTGGCTCCATCTAGCTGATAGAACCATTCGAGTTGAGTCCCTGAAAGACTATCCTGGAAGAAATGGATCCATAGATTCTTGTCCGCAGTGTAAGGTTGGATCTTGCTTACATATGATCTGAGATGCAGCTTAGGACAGGAAGCCCCATCGTACTTCGCAAAGGTAGGTGCCTTGAACTTGTGTGGGATCACCACCCCAGAATATAAACCTAGATCTCCAAAATCCAACCCAGGCACGTGTTGAATCTCCATAGCATTTAAACGGTCCTCTAGCTGTTTGTACCTGTCCTCGTCAGGAGGGTATTGTTCATCATTGAAATCTGTCTCGTTGTCGGAGACCACGGGACTAGGGACCCTTCTCTCTTGAGGACTGTCCTTCCCTACAGAGGAAGTAGCCAGATCAGCCTCATTTTGCAGTGCGTTCCCAAATCTACGTCCAGTGTTGAACAAGACAGTCCTTTTCTTCTTCTTCTTCCTCTCTTTCAGAATCAGAGTTTTCAAGTCCTGTTGACCCTGGGCTAGGCTCATAACCAACTCCTGGAACTGGGCATTCTGGGCATGGAGGGCCTTGATAGCTTGTTCAGCGGAAGGTTCAGAAGACATGATGATTGCTGAAATAAACAGCGAAGAAGATAAGTGACCTATAAAAGGGGTACCTGTAATGCAATGATATGTATGATATGCATGCAATGTTTTCAAGGATCTCGCAGGGTAAACAGAGAAACTTGTTAGAATTTGAGTCCGGTAGCTTGATTGAAGGAACTTCATGTTGTTGAGAGTCCTTCTTCAAGAGTCAAAGCTCACCATATCGAGTGGGTCATAGCCCCTGACTCAAGTCATCGTGTTTTGATCTCCAAACAACCTTGGTTAGAGGAAAATAAATCCCCTTTGCCCCTTGTTAGACATTTGGTTCATCATGACCTGCATCACAGACCCTTGAGATCCTTGAAATGGATTAGTCCTTATGTAGGATGTATGCAATGGTATGATGGTACGATGTTATGCTATGCGTGGAGTGATGTAAGTAAACCCTGTTATGAGTCCAGATTAAGGACTGTAAACAAAACCTGCAAGAAACCCATGCTGTCAGATAACAAGTATGTGCAAGTAATTCAAGTTTGAAGGCACACAAGTCACGCAAGACAGCCCTTATAGTTTTAGGCTGGCACGAAGTTTAGGTACTACCCTCTTTTAGTTTCGTTGGTTAAGACATGTCCTAGAAAATAGTAACCGGGTTCTAGAGGATCTCAATATCACTGACTACCCTCAATCGGTCATAACTCCAGCGTCGCAATCTTTTCTTGCAGCCAGAACCATCGCGAGAGTTTAGCCTCAATGAGTGTAGCATACTGCTACTGTTCTATGGCCAAGTTGGGTCAATTTAGGGTTCTAAGGTCGGTTGGTGCTTAATGACTCCTCAGAAGACCCATATTCTCCTCGTTCCAACACAAGGGATATCGGTACAGACCAAGGTGTCACACCAATGTAGCTACTGCTTCACCTGTGTCGGTCTACGCCGGACAGGTCCCTCACAGCTTATGCTACCTAAAAGGGTATTCCCCATATCCGGGTTAGGATCTATGAAACTCCAAGACAAGCCCACAATATAAAAGCAATCAAGGCATACAATTGAAAACATAGAAGTGGTCTAATCCTAAGGTACACCTCACTTATTAAGTATCCCCAACAGAGTCGTCAGTTCTGTGATCGGTGGAAATAGAATTGACTGTTTTAAAGCTGGTTCACGAAATGTTGCGGTAAGCAAGAGTCGCCACCATCTTTTATTTTCTCTAACAAGGAAAGGACAAAAGCACAGCAAAATTCCTTTTCGAGATGTTTCTCGGTTCGGGAGGTAGATTATAGAAAGGGAAGGTGTTAGCACCCTTTCTATTCGTGGTTATCCACGGGCTCTTAGGTACTTGCTCACTATGTTTTCAAAAATGTTTGCTTTTCTTTTGTGTTTGTGGGTTTTGAAAAAGTTTCGTTTTGAAAACATCTAGGTAACTCTTGTATCAGTCCTCAAGAGTGTATGAAGTATTTGTTTGAAAACCATTTGAAAGTGTAGGTGCGAAAAGTTGTTTTTTTGTTTGTTTTTGAAAGAGCAAGTACCCAGGATAAATCTACCTACTCTAAGGAATTAGGCTGTGTAAGAGTCCTTTAGACAGTACTATCCCACTATTGAGAAGTAGGTAGCACCATCGTTGGAGTTATTCGGGTCAATTCGATTATTAGGGACATGTGTGGTCACCAAAGCAATAGTAGGACGACTTAGCGGTAACCCTAATGTCCTAGATCCTTTTTTATCCGAGGAATCCGTTTCGAGGCAACTGGATCTTTAGACAGGAGGGCGACCTCTAAAACACCCTATACTTGATGGCCACGTCGAGGCAACCAAGTGGGGCGTACCCTAAGAGTGGCATGTGCACGTGTGTCAAATTCAGTTAAGATTATCTTGTACATGTTATTTGTGAGCTACGGATTGATTTTATTTTTCATACAAGTCTTGTCATGCATAATTAACAGTTAATAATTTGCGGGAAATAAATTGCGGAAAGTGAATCTACGCTATTACAAGGCGTCGGGTATTTACATCGCCAAAAACATAACCCTTGAAAATAAATGCGAGAAATTAAAGAAAGCGATAAAAGTCCTAATTATCTATTACATTCTCGGAGCAGATACATAAATATGATCAAATAAAGAATAGTGCGCGAAAGAATTGAATCGGGACGTCCTTAGGGTTTTGACCCTTTTTGAGAAAAGAATGAAATTTGTCCTTTTTTGCATTTAATTAAATATTAAACCTAATAACTAATTAATTAATTAATTAAAAGAAAAAGTATTTTTTATGTTTTTTATGTTTTTGATGAAAATAAAAAGAAAAGGAATTAAAATTGTCAAAAGAAAAACTCTAATTCTAAATTGGTTTTATTTATTGTAAAAAAGATTAAAATTGTCCTAATTAAACAACTAAACTAATTAATTAGAATTTATTTACAAAATAATAATTAAGGTGAAATTAATAATAATAATAATAATAATATAAATATTTACTTAATTTATTAGGAAAATAATAATTTGTGTGTTAAATAATAATAATGATAATAATTATAATTAAATAATTAAAAGAAAATAAAAATATAAAAGAAGAAAAGAAACAATTAAACCAGGGGGGTGATGGGCCCAGAATGGAGGTTTGCAAGCAGTTCCAAGGCCCACTAACATCAAGCCTTCGTTGACTTTCTGGATCATCCACGCCTGCATTGACTGGAGAATATCATGATCTTCATCTTTTGACCATTGGATTTGTGATAGTGGACACATGGCGCCTGATTGCTTGAAGCGCATGGTGGGACGTTATTGGAACGCTGCATGTAATCATGTTAGAAAAAATAGAAACAAAGGTTTGGGGGACCTGGGAATCGAACCCAGGTCCCAATGGTTACCAGACAACTCATCCTCCACTACGCCAGTTGAACGCTTTTGTTAATATGGTAATGATCAATTATAATATATAAAATCAACCATTATGCTAGAAACAAACACGCGCGCGCTATTATATTTGAATCAACCAATAGCATGCCACCAGCTCATCGTCTTCTTCATTTACCTGAAAAAAGATAAAGAGATAGCGGGGGTTTTTAACCCCACAATATGGAATGACAAATATTAGCGATTAGGCGTAGAGGCTATATAAATTGTTCGCGAGGGTTGGGTTCAATTCGTCTTGTCTCCACGAATTCAACCATGGGTCTTTCAAACTTAATTTTTCCTATATCACAAAGCCCCAATTTAAGAAATTGGAAAACCTAAAATTCATCAATTGCAATTTCTGTTTCAGGGCATTTCAATGCAATTAAATCACACCATTAGCTTCATATGAGTCCTATGAACACAAAACAATCAACAAAACATGTCAAATGTGCATGAATAATGAGATGCGATTCTGAAAAATATGTGCAAACCGTTAAACCGTTTTTAATGATTCTTGTGGCTTTAGTGCTTGGTTTCGATTGCAATATGTTCCTAGGGACCCCTGCAATGTGTTAGAAGCAATTAAAAGTATTGAATTGGCCTTGAAGTGAGAAAACAGTTTTCAAGTTTCTTGAAAAAATTCAATATGGCTATGGCTTTTTGCAGCAGCTTTTCACGTTTTCATGAATAGGGTTAGCTTCTGTATATATAATGGAAGGGAATTAGGTTAAATCTTTGACCAAAAATCCATGGAATTATGGTTTGTATATTTGATTGCAAATCAAATATTTTTCAATCTTTTTGATTGAAAAATCTTGCCAAACTTGGAGATCCTTGTCCCCTTGATGTGCACACGAAATCTCCAGCATATGTTGACCACTTTTGCTTCACAAAAAGATTTAGAAATCATATCTTGATATTTTCCTACAATTAAATGAATTAATATTGATTAAAAATTCAATTAATTAATAAAAAATAAGAAAATAATTCAATTTAAGCTCAATGGGTCGTGCATAGGCCTTATACAAAGTTTCAAGAAGGAATTTGAGGCCCATTAGCAAAAACAAAGTATTTTGAGCAAAATTGACTTTTGCAAATTCACAAATATTTCCCAACTTCTCCAATGCATATCTTGCTCAATTTTGATCATATGAATATGTTCTTGGACATTTTGGAAAGGTCTTGAAGTCCTCTAACCAATTCCTTTGGTCCCATGTCATTTGGATTTACCAATCTCAAGTTATGGTCTTTGACTTAAAGTGCATTTTTGTTGACTTTTGAAATTGACCTATAATGTAGAAATTGATAACTTTTTGTGAGAGCATTTCTTGGACTTGGAATGTGAAGATGAGTTGTAGGAAATGTCATCCCCTTCAAAATGAGCATTAGATGGGATTTTTCTGATGAACCATGAAAAAGTTATGCCTTGGTCAAGATACAGTTGACTTTTCTACTGTCCAAAAATAGTAACTTTGGGCATCTTGATGATTTTTGAGCCATGCTTGTGGAATCATGATCAAGACTTGATCAAATGATGATTGTGACCTCAAAATAAGATGTTGACCAAAAATTCTGACTTTTGACTGCAAAATGACCATTTTGCCCCTGCAGTTGATTGTGAAGCAAATGGAGCTTTTGACTATGCAATTTTGACATTGTGAGTCTTGAGACTTGACATGTAGGTGCTTGACAATGTATATAGGCCTATGGGACTTGATTGAACCATTTAAAACCTCAAATTCCTTGAGAGAACCAAAACCCTAATTTTGACTGGCTTATGAGGCATCTAGACTGTGCAACCCTTGAGTGGTCTTGAACCATTTGAAGATGATTCTTGACAAATCTTGAAGAATATGGGAGGGCAAATTTTGGGGTACAACAATATGGTATATCAAGTCCATGATACAGAACCTAATCAAACTGATTCTCAATCATTTAAAGGACTCATTGTGCATAGAAATCCTTTAAGAAGCTCCCATTAGAACATACAACTAGGGCACAAGTTCCTGCAAGTTTTACAGTCTAGTTTGTAGTAATGGCTTTGCACACCTAATTATCAGTCACATCCAACTCATAGTAATCATCTTCAGACCTGCCTAGATAACTATTGATGACAGCAGGGGAAAATTCAACACAAACACCTTCCTATATTCCTTAATTCTGAGAACAACACAAGTCAACAAAGGAATCAGCTCCATAATCTCTTTGCACTCCAGTGCACCTTCTCCAAATTCTCTTTCAAGGGAAATTCTTCTTTCAAACACATATATCCACTTTTCAGCATTTCCAATGGAAGGAAATGTTGTCAAGAGGAACATCAAGCACCCTGACAGGAGGCTTCTTGATTGCAGACTTCTTCATAGGAGAAATGTCCTGGACATTATCCTCAACATATTCTAACAACCAGTAGGATAGTCTTCTTATTGATACTCTTGTAAGAGGATGTGACATCTCCTAACAATCAGCATGATAGTCTTCTTTATCCCATTCATGGCTGCAGAGAAAAGTAAATTCTCGCAGAACCAACACGTCCTCTTGGAGAAAGATGGTATACTCTAGCAACATTTGGATAGAGCCTTCAGAGACTCATAAGGACATAAACAACTATATTTTGTAGCAACATGTATCAGCATGTTATCCAAATCATCTTCATTGTAGGGCAATACCTCTATATGCTTGAACATCACAAGCTCCAAATAAACCAATTAGTCCACTGACTCCTCCTGTCATGGACAATCAAAACATCATTATGGAGAAAACACAACACTAAACACCCACTAGTTCACCGGGAATAACTCTAAGTACACTGAACTAGTCACATAACAAGCACTCCTATGATTCATGCCCTTGCACCTTCACACATATTATCATGACTCTTTGGATGGCTAAGATGCCATGCAATCATAGTCTGAAACCAACTTCCAACCATTTCTTAGTGTGCTTAAAAGATTTACTAAGATTCAGACTCTCCTACAGAGGGAGTACCCCTTAACCAATATGTTGATTAAATCCTTCTTCTGCACATTACTAGTATTTGCTGACACTAGTAAAGTCTTCAAGCCAAGATAATAGTTATACATTACTTGAGCATACTTCTCCTTCAATCATAATCTCCTTATTCAAAACCATAGACAGAACTGCGACTAATGAGTGTGGAGTTTGAAAATTGAGATTTATAGTTCCAAGTATCTTTAGTAGACTATCATCAAAAATGAAGTTTCAACATCATTTGAGACATCAACAACATTACCATAGAGTTTATCTTCTTTGGTTCTAGACTCATCATCCAAGGGACTTATTTTCATCCATGCCCTTTAACAAGCTCCCCATTCTCACAAGACGATCTCACAAGGTCTCACAACAGAAATATTCTCTCACTATATTTTGTAGTAAGCTTCTCACACTACGTAAAACTGACAACTTTCTTCTTCACACATGTGATACTTGTTGAATCTTCGACAAGATATCCAATCATCGCAGCTAAAACATTCTTGGTTAGGTCAGTGACTTAACCTTAAGCTCATCTCTGGGAGAAAACAGAGTATACTAGCTTCTCTTGACTAGAACCACATAGACCCAACAAGGGCATAAACAGCTACACCTAGTAGCCACAGGTCACAATATGTTGCATTTAATCTTCACAAACTTGAATTACACGCAAGCTCTATAGATAGGTTCTAAGCTCCCCCTATCATGGACAAACAAGGCTTTTGCTGAGGATGAACACTTGGACACCAGAAGAAAAACAAGAGACTTCACGCACTCACTAAAACATATCCACACTCTTGTGAAAATAACTCATCCTAAATCTGATATACCAATTCCAGGTCTTTATACTTTTACAAGGTCGTGTCTGATACACGGCCCTTCATAACCACACAAGTTTCCATACCTCTTTGGATAGCCAAGATATCGTGAACACATACTTGGACATCATACAAGCACACACCCTTAAATAGTTTATTTTAAGCAGACCAGATTGACATACTTGCAATAGAGTTAAACCACCTTCTTCATATTCCCCTTCTCTAACAATCACTAGCAATTGTTGGTACTAGTGAAGTCTTCAACATAGTAGTTATGCAGTCACCAAGCATACTACTAAAGACAGGACCGGGATCTGCATCTTCTAATCCACAAAGTAGGAACTCCTTCTTTTGACAACCATGTTGATCCTAAATCTTCCATAATCACAATCCCAAACCTTCCTTTAAAAAATGATGTTACAACATCATTTAGGACATTCAGTTCTTGATTTATCAACCAAAGAGATTATTAATCTTGATAGTATTTTTAGGAGAAGATCACAAATATTACATCTTCTGCAACTCATTTAGGTCGATACAGCCACTTGATCACCATAGAGAGAAATAAACTCTCACCAATATCTGAATCATCATTTCAGATAGTAGATTTGCATCCATACCTCAGATAAGTATTCAGCTCCCGACAAGGTCTTTATCATCAGTAACGTGCACATCTTTATAATATCAGACTTATACTTAGCTCCCAACAAGATATTTGTCATCAGAGGAAAAACTTCCCCACACACACAACTGCAGAAGATACTCCTTTTCAATAGATGTTAGAGCACTTGAACTGACATTCTTCTTCTTCATCGTTCAACACAAGAGGATCCTTTCAACATTCTAGACTAAGTCAGAGACTGGTCTTCAGCTCCATCATGATCAAACATTCCAACTTTGAACTTCACTGGTGAACAACAATACTCACCTCATGATCTACATAAAAACTTCCTTTTTAGAGGAAGCGCTCACCTAGAGATGATGTCCCGACATCAGATATGACATCATCCATTCTTACTATGGTTCTAGGGGTAACTTCCATAATAACTTATAATCAACACTTGTGGGGGTTAACACAAGGAAACAAACCAACAACAACTGATCAATCTTCAGGACCAGACTACCAACATATGCAGTGGATTTCATGAGCCACATCTTAATAAGATTTTCTTTAGACCTCATGTCTTACTTTGAGATGATGGATGCCATTGTCTGTACCTACAGAGGAAATTCCATCTATTAGGTCTCTGGAACAGACTCTGCTAGGCATGACAAAAAAACTTTTCAACGCATTTGTTTCCCTTGATTCTTCAAAAACAATTCCCTTCAAATTTTAACATCTTCAAAGATATCACGACATTCTGTCTGACATCATATCAACCCTTGACAAGGGGATTTTTTTCAACAACTTCTGAGGGTACACAAAGAGAATTACAAATTCTCTTCCTCAAGGACAATTAAAACAATACTCAGGAGCATCAAACATTGGCATTGGATCATAATACTCCTCTTAAAACATAATCTATTCTATGGTCACAAACAGGATTCCATGAATCTGGTTCCTTGGATCAGAAGGATATTCCAGATACGAGCTTATCTCATATACATAAAGGGTCTTGTGGAGATTCTTTTATGAGTTCTTCTCAAGAGCATGGAGCTCAACCTCTATACTCTCATAAGCCTGACACATGGAGTAGATAAATTGTTGACCGTGTCCTAATCAACCTCCACAAACTAGATGCCTCCTCTTCTAGATCAGGAGTAGGTTCCAAACCAAAAATATTTATAACATTTTTGTTCAGCACCCAAAGCATCTATTCTTCAACTGGTAGTTGCATGCCTACTGAAATAATGTTCTAACATCCCATAGAACATCAGTTCCTTCTTCTTGGAACACATAATCCTTTACAGTCTTGTAGATGTATATGAGCATCATTGAACAATTGATTCTCATCAGCCTTATTGATAAATTTCTTTATGAGTGGACTTGAGAAAAATCTCAAATATCTTTGACACTTTTAAAACGGTTGAACATGTCAACATATATTTTGTTGAGGGTAACAACCCTAGTTTCCTTCCCATACTTTCAGAGTTATATAAGAAACCATGCAGCGAAATATAACGAACTCCTCAACAATATTTAGACACAGTGTTTAAACCATTATCCAAGTACAAGCATGGCAACCTAGGATTGAAGAAATAAACCCCACATACAACAGCTTCCCACTAAGCTGCAGGCCAGCCAAGAACAATACCTGTCACATATAACCAATGATTCTTTCTAAGGGATCATCCACACAATAGTATGAATTGTCCAAGTTCATACCTCTTTTCAATAAATAATTTCTTCCTTGCCCATGACCAGAAATTACCTTCCCAATATCTCACCCAAAGTAGAACAGGATGCCAGCTCTGATACCAATTGAAATTTTGGAACAGTAGACTCAGATGTCCTACAAGGATGTCGAGACATCTGATCTGACATAAACACACATGCAATATAAAATAGTACTGAAAATATAAAGAACACATTAGAATTGTTTACCCAGTTCATTGTACAACAACACCTACTCTGAGGGCTACCAAGCCAAGAATGAAGTCCACTATCAGTAGTATCAATTTGCAGACCCTACAGCCAACACACCCATTGACAATCTACACATTTAATCACTACCCAATGACCCTTCTACCTAGGTCCTCCCTAGATATGGAATATCCCCATCCCACTTCCAATCATCACAATGATGTCTACCAGTCAACACCTCAGTCACTGCATAGACGACCCTTCACCAAGATTCTGATCACACAGATAAACAGTTTGGAAGACATACTTCCATGAAAACCTAGCTAAGTCTCTAAGACAAACTCCACTACTTGTTAGCTTTGCTCCTAACACATCCTGGAGTTGCTTCAAAGCTTCCTCCAAGAATAATATGCCTCTTACCTATAGGCTTCGAGGTGAACATGGTAACCTTCTCACAACCTGGGAGGTTTACCTTGACAAAACCCTAGACTTCTAAATCTTGAGCCATGTATTTTCTGAGTTACAAACCCTTCTATTTATAACCTGTTACCCAACTGGTTTTAGGCCTTCAATCACAGTAAATCAGTTGTAACAAAATGTAGAAACTTCTTCCCTAAGAAAGGTCTTCAATCTTTACTTTCCTAAATAATCTCCTTATTTAGAAAGTCTTCATTCTCCTTGATTTCTTATTGAATTTTCTGGACCTTTAAATATGCGCCACATAGGATGCATAATATTATCCTGAATATTCTTCTTATGTTAAGAATAAACTGAATCTCATTAATCCAGCTCAGCAGGCGCAATATCAAGACATCTTCATTGAAATGTTTTTCCAATTGTTGAAAAAATTCAACACAACATGTTCTGACATTGTAATAGGACTTCTTGTTGTACCTGTTCTTCTTAGCAAGTTTATACATCATATTCTACATTACACTATTGCTGCTATTATTTGTTTTACAAAATTTAAGCCAATCCTAAAACAAGAGAACTAACAATTATTAAATGTGTCATTTTAATTTTTAATATTATTTTTAATTTTAGTTAAATGATATGTCAAATTTTAATTAGTTGGAGCCAAAGTGTATATTTTTTTAATTTTGATATTCAGCATTAAAATCGATTAATACAAGAGGACCAATCCCAATATTCATTAGCAAATCGTATTTAAAGTTAGAATAAAGTTCTATTTAAATTATCCCAACATAAAGGTTGTTAACATCTAACATGGTTTAAATCTAAGACTAAAGAGCATATTTTCAAGACTCAAGTCTTCACCCCTCGTCCATCATTTACCGTCGGCGCCAAAGTGTAATTAATTGATATGTCATATTATTGCCTCATTAAAAGTCATGTTTTTAGTTCCATAGTTTTAGTATTGACATAATTTTGCTAAAATATGATTCTATACTAATGTTGATCAAGATGGTGCAGCATTTTTATCAATTGTCATAACATGTTTGATGTTATGAGTTTTTCAGCTAGATGTCGAAACATGTGTTATGACATCTTAGTCTGGTACAGTAGGCGCTGATATTTTAAATCTTGACATATTTGATTTGGTTCTGTGATATTTCTTTTAGATGTATCTCAATAAATTTCGCAGGTCAAGAGATTTAATCTGGAACAGGTTTTATATCTCTAGCTGTACATTAGTTACTAAATTGGGCCTTGAGACAATTTAGGAAACTTTGTATTGTTTGTTCCAAGATTTAAGGAGATTTTGCTACACAGTTGGTGCATCACTCATCTTATGGATCAAGAAATATTTGGATGAAGATTTCGAAGCCCATGGACTGCATAGGTGTATTTAAAGGGGAATCTTAACCTAATGTAATTAGTTCTTTCAACAATTGTAAAATTAGGGGAAGACAAAATAGTCTTAGGTTTTGAGAGTCTCTTTGTATTGTGCGACCTAAGTCACCCTTGTATCTTTTGATACTTATGGTCGACATTATATTCTCACTCAGAAGTCTTTAGGCAATGAGTTGAGTATTATTCTTGGATGAAGGTTTCTCAGGTTTCTAATCAAGTGGTTTGACATGAAAGTATGATCTTCTTGTTGAGTTATTCTTGATACAGTCACTAAGATTGAGACTGTTAGATATCACTGAGGTGATTTAGGAAGTGGGATGGCAATTTCTCATATTTAGGAGGTTCTTAGGTAGAAGTTGCATTGGGTAGGGATTAGGGGATAAGTTATAAACTGAGACTGTTTAGGGTTTGAACTAATACTGCTAATAGTGGACTTCCTTCATGGCTTGGTAGGCCCCTGTTGTAGGTGATGTTGCACTGAACTGGGTTAACAACTCTATGTGTTATTTATCATTCCGCAGTTTAAGTTTTAGTCTGTTATAACTTGAAAAACATGTTCAGTCTGTCAACAGATGTTGTAATATCTGTTGTGACATTATTTTGATGTTGAGACATCAGTATTGACATGTGTTGCATGTACCATAGAAATTTCAATTGGTATTAGAGCAAGCACCCGAGTATATTGGGTGAGCTTCAGGGAGTATTTTTCGGGTACTACTGTTCTTATTGGAAGGCTGAAATGATAGTATTCTGGTTATCTATGGATAACAGATCTTGAAGAATTATCAGGATAGGAGAATTCTGGTACTGAAGAGATAGAAGGGAATAATTTTAGTTGGCTCTTTGTTACTCTAAAATTATTAACTTCATGGTCTATGGAATTGGTAGGTTCTCTGTATCACTTGTGTTTTAGCCAAAGATACTTGGAAATTTCTTAAGTTCACTCATAAAGGCACATCTAAGTGTGGTTGGAAGAAAAAATTCATATGTGAGGATGATCAAGAAGAAGGTTTCTCAGGTTTCTAATCAAGTGGTTTGACATTAAAGTGACCATTCATTGAAGAACAATTAAAGCATTCTTTTTGTTTCCAACTTTCAAAAAATTGTGCCCTGGTCTCTGATGAAGGGTTTCTTATTACTATTATGTTCCTTGGAAGGAAATCCAATAAGGTGTTGAAGAGTTTGGACATGACTTCAGAACATATATACTGACTTCAGCAAGTTTGTGATGCCAAAGGAAAGGCTGGAACTGGAGTATAAATCAATCAATGTTAAAGCATTCATATGAGTGTGAAGACCTTGGATCTTTGTGGAGCAGAATGCCATGCTTATCTCAAGAATAATTGTAGGAGTTTTCTATTTCTTGGCTTAATTAGGAAACTGATCTTGATTTTGAATGTTCCAAAGATTCTACTGGTTAGACTGAAAGATGGACTTCTGATGAAGATTTATGTTTTGAAGAATTATCTCATAATATGTTGGGTGTTTTTATTCAAAGATTTGTGTATGTAGAGTAAAAAGTCTTATCAATCATGAAGAAATATGAAGTGATTTATTTTTTATCTTATGTCTTAAGAGAATGAAGGATTGGATACCATTTATAACTTACAAGGTGAGGTGACTATATTATTCCTAAAAACTTGATATCCTGATCAAGTCTTTAAGGATATGTTCAAAACAGTTGGAGAGGTGTTTTCTAGATGAAAGATGTTTGGAAGGCTAAGGAGGATGGAGTTTTCAAGCTATAACTAGCAAAGATAAAACTTAAAGTGAAAAAAGGTTGTCTCAACATTGTACTAGACATCAGAATACTCATTCTAGAAGCTGATACTTGCACTGATGATTTATCTTCTGTTAAAAGTTGATCTTAGCAGTTTTATTTGTTTTCTTTGACTTCCTCATAGGTCAAAATCAACATAGATTAACCAGACAGTGGTTAATACTCAGAGAAGGTGATAATTGCCTTATCTCTCATACCTTTCTTAGAACTTCAACTAAGATGATTAATATTTTGGCACTTACTGTTCCAGACACTTGACTGCACTAAAAGTGTTCCTGGTTGTTTGTTTAAGTCTCATTCTAATAAACTATTTCTTTTATTGTTTATGCTAAAAGAGAATTTTAAGGGCATTTGATAAATAAATAATTCAAAATGGATTCTCTAAGTTTTGGTAGTTTTATTTATCGTTTTACTGAAGGACTGATGACTATTGTGTTTCACATAAGTCAATTGTGTGATCAAGGTCTGAAGGTATATGTCATCAAGGAAGAATGTTTGTCTCTTATAATATGAAAGAAGTTCTTATGAGGATTTAAAAACAATTTCTATTTATGAACCCCACAAGTATTTAATTTCTTATCCTTTTGTTTGATGTTCAAGGAAGATCAAGACAAGATGTCACACCAGAAGGTGCAACATCAGACATTTACAAAAGCTCTAGAACATGTTCTATGGATCTGTTTAGTTCAATGCAAGATAAGTGTCCTGATGGATAAAGACATATATATGATTTTCTTTTAACAAAGTGAATCTATTCTATGTAAAGTATGCAAAGGTTCTTGTCTAGTCCTTGAATGACAACAAGGTATGTTTGAGTTACTTTATTGAGAGAGGTACTTTTAGTGATGATAACTTCATAGTCAAAATTAGTGATGTGTTCATAACACGGTGGGAGAACTTACTTTTGGTTTTGCATTTTATAGAAAATGTTGCCGATAGCAAGAGTCACCACCAATTTTCTTTTATCCAATAAATGAAAGGGTGAAAATAACATGAAAGACCTTTTGAGAATTTTCTAAGTAAGGGGGGTAGGTTATGAAAAGGGAAGGTGTTAGCACCCTATTCATCTGTAGTTATCTACGGGCTCTTAATCGCTAGCTCACTTTTGAAAATTCTTAGTGAATGTGTAAGTTTGAAAATATTTTGAAAATGCTTAAGTTTGGCAACTTTGTAATGATTCTCGTATCAGTTGAGAATGCATACAAAGTGTTGGGTTTGAAAATATTTTAGAAGAGAAGTGTATTGTGTGAAAAATGTTTTGAATTGTTCGCAAGTAAGCGATTAAGAACTATCTACCTACTCAAAAGTCTTTTGTTCTTTTCCTCCTCCTTTAAATAATGTTATCCTATAATTGGTTAGTAGGAAGCCCTATCGCTGGATGTTTTAAGGGACAGGTGTGGTTCATTGTATAGTCATAAAGGTAACTCATAGGAGCTTTAGCAATTGTCGTAAGGGACTAAGATCATTTACCGAAGAAGCATCGAAGGATCATCGAGGGACTACGATCTCTTAACCGAGGGTCTTTACTAAAGTGTTCCATGTTTGATGGATATGACTGTTTATATCTGAGGCAACAAGTGAGGCTCACCCTATAGGTACGCGTGTGCAAAGTGTGTTGAGGTTAAGTTATTTTAAACTTGAACTTATGGTTATCTAGCGTTTGCTTTTAGTCTTTGCCATATAATCCTATTACTAACAATTAAATATATACATACATTTATACATAAGTGCGGAAAGTAAAAATGTGGGAAATAAAGTGTACATTATTACAATGCCTCGAGGATGGGGAGTACAAACCATAAAATGGGGAAAAAGTAAAAAAAATCCTAATTAAAGCTATTACAGACCATTAACAGTTACAACATTAGAAAATACGGGAAATAAAACTAAGCTATTACAAAATCAACTGTGCGACCTATACATTTATTTTCTAGAATTTAAATAGCAAAGAAAAAATAAATGTTAGAAAAATATTTTAATAAACCTAAGATTCTAAGTGTAGAATTTTTTTTTTTTGATGTTTTATTATTTGGAAAATTATTAAAGTGATAATAAAATAATTAAAACCTAATTATTTCTACTTTTTTTCCTTTTTAAAGAAAATTAAGTTAATAATAATAAAAAACCTAATGTCTAATTATTTTTAAATACAAATTAATTAATAAAAAAAACCTAAGTCTAAAGATTTTTAAATACTTTTTTTAAAATTTTTTTATAGTCTTATTAAAAAGATAATTAAACTAATTAAGCAAAAGCAAAAGATAATAAAAACAAGAAAATTGAAAAGTTAATGGCACCTTCCCCCTTAATTCAAGGACTACGAATTCAGTGGTGGAGTTCTTTTCTCTTGAATGTGTCTGTAAAGAGAGATCTGAAGCAAACACATTTCTATACTTTAAAAATGGATTACAGAGATTTATGCATCGAAGCTTGCATATGATACGTCAAACTCGTCTTAAATTATATCCTGAATACATTTGAGCTCATCAAACACATTAGTAATGCATGAAATTTAAGATTGAATTCAAAGAAAAAAATGTAAACCGGTGGAGTTTGAAGCATGAGTTCCAGACACCAAATCTTCTGGTTCTTGGGCTTGATGTGTTCCTGAGGACTTCAGGAAGAGGTTTGGACACTTCGTTTGGCTTGAGAGTGGCTGGATCGTGTAATACGAATTTGCACTTTTCTTGAGATTTTTGAGAGATTTTTGAAGTGGTTCTTGAGGCAGCAGCTTTTGTGTCCTTTTCACTTGAGTATTGCATGTATTTATATGGGAATATAATGGAACAAGAACAAGACAAGAATCTTGTACCATCATGTCACAATTTATTGTCAAAAAACACATTGAAATCCTTCCAAAATTGTTTAAAAAAACACCCCAAACTTGAAGATTCTTGTTCCCAATATGTTTTCACGGTTTTGGCATGTTTGTCATGTGTTCTTTAGCCTCCATGTGATTGAAATCAAAAGCCCATGCGCCTTAGCCCAATGATTTTATATTTTATTTGATTTATTTGCAGTTAAATGAATAAAAATTCAAATAAAAGAAATAAAAATCATAAAAAATATGTGAATGGATTTAGAGGTCCTTTAACACATTGGAAACATGTTTGAACATCAAAAGTTTAGCCCACTAGTTCAAAATTTCATGTTTGCTCACTTTGCATTTCAAGTATTTTACCAAAATTTACCAACTTGAAATTGTCATAACTCTCTCAATTTTCATCTTTTTAAGATGACCTTTGACTTTTTGAAAAGATATAGATGTATTTTTCAATTTCTCTTTTTATCATTTTTGCATTTTGAGAATTTTTCTTGATGTAAGTTGCCTTGAAAAAAAAGTGTCTTTTTGTTGACTTTTGAAATGACCTTTAATGTATGGGCTCATATCTCTTAAATGAAGCACTTTTTGGATTTGAGCATACATATACAAAGTTGTAGAGAATTGAATTTCCTTCAAAATGGGCTTTCGGTGGGGAAAAGTTTATGAAGCATGTGAAAGTTATGCTTGGTCAAAGTTTAGTTGACTTCTCCTAAGGAGACCCTAATTTGACAACTTTTGACTTTTTAAGATTTGAGGGTTTCCTTGAGGAATCATGATCAACCCTTGATCAAATGATGAATATCACTTCAAATCATTGATGTTACCAAAAATATTGAAGTTATTTTGACCATAGTTGACTTTTTACCTAATACCATTGATTTTTAATCATCTGAGCCATTGACTGAGCAAACTTGTGATGCAAGGCTTGAAAATTGACATGAACATTGTTGAAGACCTACGGAGAACCATGGAAACCACTTAAGACCCTTGAAACTCATTCTTCATTGTGCAAGATTAAACCCTAGTTATGGACCAATTGTCTATGAGGAGAATTTGTCTGATCAACTCTTGAGCCTCCTTGAGCAAATGAGGAACTCATGAGAAATTCTTGAAGAAAAATGGGAGGGTAAATTTTGGGGTACAACAACTGCCCCTATTAAATCTTCTTTAACGTGAAGAGTTAGATTAGCATGTCCGCGATTTGTGACTTAAAGGTAGAAGATGATTGAACACTTAAGTGCCTAGAAATTTGCACTCGCTTGTGCACAAATTAATATTGTTGGTTGATTATGCTGGGTGTTGCACCCCAATTTTTGCCCCTAATATCCATTCATCATACCATGTTGATTCAATCACAACAAGACCACATTAGGGCTTTTGGTTCTTCTCCCTATATTTAGCTTTGTTCTTTCAGAAATCACCAAGCACCTTGACTAGTTTCCTTTTGTGGTCATGAATATTTTGTCTTATTTTTTCCTTTTAATTAATAAAATTCAATGTTGGTTTGTCATGCTTATTACTAATGTAGGTAAAGGCAATGAGGCTTAGCAAGTTGCCCCATGGGTTCATGAGTTTATTTCCATGCCCTAGTCAATAAAGCTTGAGAAGCTCAAATCTCACCATTGGATTTATTTTGGAAGGAATGGAATGGCAAGGTTATTTTGGTTAACCATATTTAAAATCTATCAAGATTGATTCAAAAAAACACAAGGGGTTGATTGAAGAAGTTGTCATGCTTGGACAAGGCTTTGTTCCCATTGGTCACAAGTGCACATTTCTCTCAATTTTCAAGATATGGAATTAGTCTTGGTGGCTATGAGTTCTAATTTTCATCCTCAACAACTTATATTTATAAAAAACTTATATTGGTACAAGAGGTGGCTCAAAATTGTCAAGTTTCTTCCAAGCATTTTCTTGATCTAGGAGCTAGGGTTTTGAACTTCAAAGAAGCATATCTTGCACATATTTTGGTATTTTTGAGTGATTTCAAAAACATCTTTCTCTTAAAAAGGTTATCAAAAAATCACTTCAAAAGTTTCAAGGATTTTTCATGTGGAAGAAACTTGATGATGAAGAAAGATTACAAGTCCTCCAGATGAACCCCCATTTTCTCATGTGTGACTTCAAATGATCATAACTTGGTCAATTTTTATCACCTTGAGCCCATTATTTTTCCACAATGATCTTGAGGATCTGAAATTTATTCCTTCATTTATGTGAAAAGTGAGAAAATGGATTAAGGATGCCCTAAGGATACAAAAGATTATAGGTCATTTCATGATTTTTTGCCAACTTGAACAACTCATAACTCTCTCAATTTTTGGATATTTTTAATGGTTCGAGTTTCAAAATGTCATTTAAGAGGTCTATTTCATGCCATCTTTTTTGGTCAAGAGAAAATTCCAAGTGGAAGGCCACATTTGGATGAAAAACATTATATGTCACTTTTGAAGGAAAAGTTGAAATATTTCTAAGTATGGAAAGTCAACTTCTTTTTTCCCAACTTTGACTCAATGCAACTTTCAGCTCAAGCATCCATTTGATTCCATTCTTTTTCCATTTCAAAGCTTGTGACCTCATCTTTCTAAAGCATCAAGAATCATTCCTTAAGACCCCTTGAGCTGAGAATTCCATTGGATTAAACTTGGTAACTTGGAACTAAAGTTTCTCCATAAGTCAGAATTTGAAGTCTTTGTTTTGGATTCTAATCACAAGTTTTCCATGCTTTTTTGCCTCTAAACATGTTTAGTAAAGTTCCAGAATTGATTAGCATAACAAAACGCGCGTTTTGGATGAGTTTTGATCAAATTAGAAGTCACACTTTTCTTGTTTGTGACTTCACACGATTTCCCTCCAAACTTCATCGTTTCACACGCTTGGACATTCCATTTGATTCCATATAAATTGAGGGTCATTCCCCATTCATTTCCTCAAGCTTGGATAGCCAGAATCACCCTGCCAGACTTGCTCCATAACTCAAAATTCTGCTAATTCGAAATCTATTCTCAAGCCTTTTTTAATCCATTTTTCCATCAATTCACCTTCCTTGATCTTCCCTGAAGCTAACCATATAATTACATTCAAGAATAGTGTCCTATATTGCTCTCATTGCCCTGGTTCTAGTTGCAACATTTACTTTTATCTGGAAACATATTTTGACCATGAATTTTCAAATCCCTTTTCAAAACTTTCCTTCCAAATTGCTTGAGCTACAATTTATATGAATTTGTCGCGAAGGTGTGGTTGTCTTTGTCTTAGAGAGACGAAGCGAATGACATAAGTCTGAGCTTCTGATTTTACAGTTTGAGAGACCTACAATTCACGTTGGCTGGAGGTTGAAGATGACCAACGTGTCATCTTCCAACCAATGAAGGCGCACCACTTATTTTTTTTTTAAAATCTGATTTAGTTAATGATTCAGTGCTTTATTCACTAATGACCATGATATGCACAATGCGCCAGATCCCTTGGCTTTGATTACTAACGCGTTTTGACTCTCATCCAATGGTCCACATATTTTTTACTTTATTTTTCTTTTCTTATTTTTATACTTAATTGTTTTAAATTTCAAAAAATCATAGAAAATTCATTTTTAGTCCAAAAAATCTAAAAAATATTTTTGACTTTTCTCTTTCTGATTTTTATTTTTTCACAATTTTATTTTGTGTTTTGATATTTTTTATAAATTTTCACTTTATTTGAATTGTTTTAAATATTTAAAAATACTTTGGTACATTTTTAAATTCTGAAAAAATTATGGAATGATCCAATGATATTGTGACAAATATTGATGACCTCATTTTAGTTTTGTTTTTGATTTTTTTTATTTGTATCATTTTTGGTTTATTTTACTCATTTCTTTTAATTTTAAAAATAGTTTCTGACTTTTAAAAATTACCAAAAAAATTTATAAAATCATTTTAATTCATTTCTGATTTTTCTATGGTCTTACTTTTATTTTCTTGATTAATTTGAATATAGTTGATATTTTTCTCTTTTATTTCTATTTAAAAATATTTTTAAAACTCTTTTTTTTATGTATATATTAAATGCAATATTATTTTGTGATTATTTTTTGGCTGATCTTGGATTAAATTTTTGGTCATGAACTTTGTTAACATCATTGGGTTCATGGTGTTGAGTCTAACTCCATAAAAATGGATGAATGATTTTAATAATAGTTTGATTTAAATTTAATTTAAATGTGGTTTGTATATTCTCTTCCATCCCTCTTCATCTCATCCCTTTTTTATTGCACCAAGTGTTATTGGAGCATGATCTTTATATCATGGCTCAAAACAAATGGTGCATAGATTGCTATTGACCGACCTCAAAATAGGTGTGACTTCTATATAAGTCCACTTACGATTTCTTAACATAACGCTAAATTTTGTCCCGATTCGAATAAATGATCATTCGTGTCCCAAACCTAGGTTTGCAAGCCCAAGTATGTTAATTTGATCTTTTTGATCCAATAACCTTGAGATTCATTGTGTGGAGGCTTTGGTTCTACCAATCCTCTAATGGATCTACAACACTTTTGGTCAACGTGGATCACTTAAACATCGTTGATTATTGAATGGTACTTTTGAGGATTCCAAATGGATGATATACTTGACAAAAAGCAAATGCAACTTATTGTGTGGAGGCTTTGGTTCTACTAATCCTCTAATGAGTTCCAAATGCAAGTTTCAAGATGGTCATCCAACTAACCACTAATCATTAATTTGTTTTTACTTTATGTCCTTTTTATTTTTATGCTTTATGCACCATTTGCTTTTAGCATTACATTTCATTTATTTTTTATTTTTCTCACTTGAGCTTTTCTGTTCTCTTCTAAGATACCTAATAATCAACATGAACCATAAAAAGCTTTAATGATGCTTGGACTATTTGGTTACTATCCTTGACATTATGGAGTATTGGACTTCTTGGACTTAGGATTAGAGACCTTGGCCTATGTTGGAGACCTTGACCTTAATTGATATTTTGTCTGGAGTTCTTGAGGTTTATCTCAAGGCATTGGGTTTTTTGTTTCTTTTGTGTGCAGGTTATTGTGATTACATACTTTGTTTGTAATTTGGAATTCACCCGTATACAGCCGTTACTCTGTCCAATTTTTGTGAAGACTTAATACATTTGAAGTTTGGTTCCCTCAAGAGGTCTAATATCTTTGTTTGCTTGGTTTCAATGCAACGAATGGGAACTTCATCTTGACTCATAATGTCAAGTTTTGGATTCTTATTGGTTAGATGGTTCTTATCCCTAGCTTTTACCTTATGCTTTAGGATAATCTCTTCTTCTCCTCTCATCTTCTTTAATTTCAAAAAAAATATTCTCTCTCCTTTGAAAACTCTTCTTGTTTTTTTTTAAAAAAAACTTGAACCACTTTCATAATAAACTTGGATTTAGGTCCATGCATTTTCGAAACCTTTTTCATAAATAAACTTCAATCAATTTAATAATACCTTGACATTTTTTGTGAGAAGACTAAAAGTCAATTAATCTCATTTAAAACCATTTTGCCACTTTGGCTTTTACTTTAAACTTTTCTCAAAAGATTAGACTCTTGTCAATCCTTGTAGTGATGCAAACAACTATACTTCTATAATATGTAGTGAAGTGAGATATTTTCCACTTGGGTGTTGAGTGAGGCATTATTGATTTTAAAATCCAAGCCATATCCTCCACTCTGAGATGATGCAAATTCTCCTTCCTCATAATTGTGGGTAGTAAGTATGTTTTCCACATGGACAATGACGATGACGTCTTATCTCATAAAATCAACCAACACATTTGTGTTTTTTTTAAAAAGTTTTAAAGAGGAACTACGTGTACCCTGATCCCGTATTGCACGAAAGGAGGTACGTAGGAACTAAAGGATCGCAACCGCGGAGGGTGCAAAAATCATAAAAAAATACTTCTTTTCTCACCTCCACCATCTATTTTTGTACAACATTGTTTTATAGCCAAAATATACAGATTTTACAAAGAGGTTCCTGAGGAGTACCGTAGATGTTTAGGCTGCTAATACCTCCCCTTTGCATAACCAACCCCCTTAACTTGAATATTTCCCCCTCTTTTTTTGGGTTACTCTCACTTTTCCCATTCCTTTGGAACAATAAAGCGCGGTGGCGATTTTTATTTTGAATTGTACAAGTCTAGTCAATCCAATGGCTTAGTCTTAAACATTTCTACTACTACACCGGGACTGGGCTTAAAGATGCCATTTGGAGAGGTGACAGAGATTCGTCGGAGATGGGTTTATAGATGCCATCCAGGATAAATGTTAATAAGAAAATCAGACTAAGTTTACGCCCGACTTTGTCTTAGAAGATGTATTTGGAACAAGTTTATGCCCGACTTTGTCCAAAAGAATATCAGAATAAATCCACGCTCGATTTTATCTGAACCAGAAGATGTCTATGCCAGACTTCAACTTGTAAAGGAATTGGAATGAGTATTAGAAGGAACTTTTTTCAGAATTCGGTCTCTGAAGGAAATACTTGTTAGATTAAATCTGAGGGAAATGCATTTCAGAATAAATTTCTGAGGTAAGTTCTTTTCAGAATTCAGTCTCTGAGAAAGTGCTTAGAATTTAGTCTTTGAGGAAGATGCTTGTTGGAATTCAGTCTCCGAGGAAATGCTTGTAGGAATTTAGTCTGTGAGGAAATGCTTGTCGGAATTCAGTCTCCGAGGAAATGCTTTTCGGAATTCAGTCTCCGAGGAAATGCTTGTCAGAATTCATTCTCCGAGGAAATGCTTGTTGGAATTCAGTCTCTGAGGAAATGCTTGTCGGAATTTAGTCTCTGAAGAAATGCTTGTCAGAATTCAGTCTCCGGGGAAATATTTATCGGAATTCAGTCTCCAAGGAAATGCTTATCGAAATTCAGTCTCCGAGGAAATACTTTTCAGAATTCAGTCTCTGAAGAAATGCTTGTCGAAATTCAGTCTCCGAAGAAATGTTTGTTGGAATTTAATCTCCGAGGAAATTCTTGTCAGAATTCAGTCTCCAAGGAAATGCTTGTCGGAATTTAGTCTCCGAGGAAATGCTTGTCGAAATTCAGTTTCCGAGGAGATGCTTGTCGAAATTCAATCTCCAAGGAAATGCTTGTCGGAATTCAGTCTCCAAGGAAATGCTTTTCAAAACTCAATCTCCGAGTAAATGCTTGTCGGAATTCAGTCTCCGAGGAAATGCTTGTCAGAATTTAGTCTCCGAGGAAATGCTTATCGGAATTCAGTCTCCGAGGAAATGCTTGTCGGAGTTCAGTCTCCAAGGAAATGTTTGTCGGAATTCAATCTCCAAGAAAATGTTTTTTAGGAAATGTTGTTCAGAGTAAATATTTGAAGGAAGTCATTTGGTCATGTAGATGGTTGCCTCGTCTTGTTTCGGAAATTCATCTACAATTCTCTTTCATTGGTAAACGTGGCCTGTTTCGAGAATTCATACCCCCTGGTCTTTGCTAGTTACCCCGACATATTTTTGGGAATTAATCTTCGACCTAGTCATACAGATAAGTTACCCCGGATTTCTTTGGGAATTAATCTTTGACCTGTTTGAAAATTGTTGATGATATTCGTCTTGTTTGTAGACTTTACCTGAAAAGACAAAGTTAGTCTTTATGCAATGTCATGACGTATGTAATGCATTGCATAATGATGCTCTCAAAGTAAACGAGAGTGTTATATGAGTGTCGTATGCATATGCTATGATACTTGTAAATGATGTATGAATGTGAGATGTTGTTGAAGTATATTAGTAACTTGGTGCAACATTTTTGACTGGGAAAATAAATCCATGACTGTTACTGGGGATGAAGAGTATGTGTATCTTAGACCTTGATGGGGGTTCCTGCTTGCTGCTTGAGGAAACCTTGCTGGGAATGTTTGAATTCCGCTTAGGGATAAAAGAGTGCGGGAACATTGGTCGTTCATCGCTCTACTGGGGAATTTAGTTCTTATATATCCTGTCTGGGGATAAAAGAGACGAATAACCTTCAGAGGTGTTGTATGAAAAAGTTTTCGATATGGATGCCAACTCTTCCAGGGAAGGACAACGTTAAATGATATTTGGACCGGTTTCAGATTTCCAAAGCAACTCTCTAAGGATAGTAACCCTAGCTGTCCTTTACCGGTAATTTGTGGTAGTTACAGAAATAAACTTAAACTTGGGAGACTGTAATCTGTTTGGGAAATAAACCCTAAACCTGCTGTAAAAACACTTTGCTGAGGAAAAATCTTGCTAAGGAAATGAGCGTTGCTGGAGGAAAGAAATCTTCAGGGGGATTTATAGTTTTGGAGGAATAAGATCAGCTGGGGAAGAGAATTTCCATAAGCTGTATTGATGTTGTAATCTCCAATGGAGTTTGGGACTCTGTAGGTTGGCAATATTGTCGGGGAAAAGATCATATTCCTTTATCTTCTAGGGTGATCTGCTGGTGAGTATGATCATGTTAACAATTGGAAGATGCCCCAATTTCTGTCTTGAAGGCATATTAAACTTGTAGGGAATGTATCTCTATTAAAGATGAGCTTATGCAAATAGCTCTATAGAGATAATTCAGTGGAAACTGCTCTGTGGGGATTTATGGATGACTTGGACATCCTCTCGACTCCTAGAGATCTTGGTAAACATTGATAAGAGTGATAAGCCTTCCACTAATAGACAAGTGATAAGATGACGGGACATAGTCGTACGATTTAATGCATGACTTTTGCCTGGACTGTCTTTTCAGATTTTCAGTCCACCGGGATACCCTTTTTTTCCCAAGCCGCCTTTTCAGGTTTTCGACTTGTTGGGTGTACAAATGTTTTATATATATCCCTAATTTTTGCCCGAACCTTTTTGGTTCATCGGGATTCCCTTATTTTTGCTTAGGCCTGTCAACCTAGCGGGTCTCTTTTATGCGTAGTATTATTCGACTATGTCCGTGTTCATAGGGTGCGGAGAATTGTCACTGTCTATGGTAGTAATTGTTGTAGTTTTTCTAGAGAATGTTTTCTTGATCGTACATGACCCTTTGCCGGAATTCATATTCAATTCCCCAAGTGATTCACATGGAGATCTGCCCCTGGCTATTCAACACCTTTGAGAGATTCTTTGAATCTTAACTTGACTGCCCCAGATCAGTTAGACACCACCCCTTGATTATGAAAGGCCTGTTATTTGAAATGTCTTTTCATTTGAAGCAATTTTGTCCTATTGAAGGGATTTCCATTCATCGTGCGAATTTCTCTGCTGCCAAACAATTAGTCATATGCAAAAAGTGGTATTAAAAATGCAAAGCTTATGTATGACTTGATGTTTTGAAAATGCATTTTTAGTAAACAAACAGTTTTGTAAGAATATGAATTAAACTCAAGATTTATAGTAAACCTTACAGAAGTCAGGATACCTTTTGTAACAATATGCTTTTGAACTAACCCATGCTACAGCTAGGACTTTTAAGGGTTGTAATGTGGCATGGTTCACGGTTTAAGAAACAAAGGATAAAGGCTCGAAATTTATTTGTACCCATCCATTCTTCGTGATGTTCTTCGGTCCTATACTCAGTAAATTGTGCGTTTGGATTCCCATTGAATCTGGAATTACACCACTGATATTCCGGTGATGGTTCGGATACTGGGAGTTTATTTGAGGAGGCAGTCATTTTTTGTAATATTTTTTATTAAGGATTTGTAGCGATCTATTTTTGAATTTATTATCCCTAGTTTTTGCCTAAACTGTTTTGAGATTACAATCAGCGGGATGCCCCAGTTTTTCCAAAGTCTCCTTCATAGTTTTTGACTTAGCGGGTTTTTCTTTTGAAAGATAATGACTGCCTGTTTTAATGATTACGGGGAACCATCACCATCTTTTGATTTAGAAGAGTATCTTCGACACTATTCGTCGTGTATGAAGGTAGAGCTTGCGTATATGCGCATTTGAATTTAATTGAGAAACTACCTTGCCCCAGGTTATAATTAAGGGTTTCAATTTATGTGAAAAAGAAAACTTCTACTCCTTAGGCTCAAAGGGGTTGATTGGGATTACCTTCCTTATAACTTCACTATTTAGGATTTGAAACAACGCCTGTACGTCGTTAGGAAGGTCTGCTCAAAAGCATACTGTAGAAATTATGGTATTGTTTTTGTCATCCTCCCTCTAAAGGCTTACAACTTTTAATCGAGAGTTGAAACAAATGGATTACTTCGAGCAAAACATATGCAATGCATTAATGGAATAACAAAGTTTGACATAAAATGAATGTTCGAACAATTAAAAGAAATTACAATTTTGAAAATTCAAATGAAATAGACGCTCTCAATCTTGGCCATGATTTGGCATGGGAGCAGTGATCACATTGGGGGTCTCAGGAGGTTCGAACTCAATCTCCTTAGCATCAATCAAATCTTGGATTTTAATTTTTAAAGCCCGACAACTATTTGTGTTATTTCTGGGACTATTGGATTGATAGGCGCATCTCACATTAGGATTATACCGAGGAGAGGAGGTGTTGGGATTCTAAAGAGGACCCTTCAATGTTATTAGCTCTGCCTTCAACAGGTGTTGCAGTTCCTGGGACAATGGCATGTTTATCTTCGTAAATTGTATCCTAGGTTCATCTGGCCTATGCTGATTGCCTTGCTGTTAATGTTGCGTTGGTGCAGGATTAGAGATTAGCACAGCTCCCACAGATTGATTATGATCACTTCTAACACGACCCTTCTGGCCATAAACGGTATTGGTTTTCTTCTTATCACTGAATGTCTTCTTCACATCACTTAAAGATGCAGCCACTGGAATCTTTCCACTCTTGATACCACCTTCTACATGTTCCCCAGTTAGAATCAGCTCAGTAAAACCAGATGAGGAGCTTCTAATCAGATGGTTAAAGAATGGACCTATCAGAGTTCCCATGAACATATCAAACAACTCCCTATCAGACAGATGAGGTTGAACTCTTCTAGCTAAATCCCTCAACTTTTGGGCATACTCTTTAAAAACCTCGTTTGAGCTCATAGTCATATTTTGTAATTGCACACGAGTCGGTGCAAGGTCATCATTATACTGATACTGCTTATAGAAAGCAGTAGCCAGGTCTTCCCAAGTACGAATGTTGGTTCCTTATAGCTAATAAAATCATTCAAGTTATGTACCAAACAAACTTTCTTGAAATAAGTAGACACATAACTTCTTATCAGCGGTATGGGGTTGGATCTTTCAAACATACAATCTCAGATGAAGCTTCGGACAGGACACACCATCATATTTAGCAAAAGCAAGGACCTTGTGAGGGATGTCTACCCCCGGAATAATACCCAACTCTTCAAAATCCAGTCCAGGCACTTTCTGGATTTCTATGGCCTTTTAAGATGATGCTCCAACTGTTTGTATCTTTCATCCGCAGAAGGGTACTGTTCATTGGAATAGTCTTCATCTTCAGGAATCTCCCCAGAACCTTGGTTTCTTCCACCTTCAGCCCAGACACTTTTATCATCTTTCTCTTGGTTGTCGTCTTCATCAGAGGAGGTATCAGTAGTTGGAATCGGTTTAGAAGGACCTTTGAATCTTCTCCCCATATCGAGGATAGCAACTGGCTTCCGAGTCTTCTTTTTTTTTGGTGATGAGCGCCATCATGTCTTTCTGTACTTGTGCTAAACTCAGGAGAGTCTCCTGGAATTTGGCGTTCTGTGCTTGGAGTTCATTAACAGCCTATTCTAGAGCCATCTTTACTGAAATAAATAGTAAGAAGATAAGAAAACTTGTATGGGAAAACATGTGATGTAACGATGCATGATATGTAAATGCAATGTTTTCAAGGATCTCATGGGGTAAACAAAGAAAATGTTAGAAATTTTTGCAACTTTGACTGAAGAACTTTTCGTCTTTGAACGTCCTTCTATGAGAATCAAGCTTACCATGTCAAGTGGGTCCTAGCTTCTGACTCGATAAAATGTTCTTCGATCTTTGACGATATTTATTTAGAGGAAAATAAATCCCCTTGCCCCTTGCTAGACGTTGGTTCATGATAATTTAGCGGCATTTGGTTAGAGAAAAATAAATCCTCCCGCCCCTTGCTAGGCGTCTGGTTCATGATAACCTGCATCACGGGCCTTTGAGATCCTTGAAATGGTTAGTGAAAATGATATGGTATGATGTCATGATGTTATGTAGTCATGTTCGAACAATTAATCATACACAAGCAAAGCACACGCAACCTTACGTTAAGGCTTGCATGGAGTTTGTAGGTAAGTACCCTTTTGAGTTTTAGTTGGCTCAACCTGTCCTAAGAAAAGTAACCGGGTTCTAGGATTCTCAATATCACTGATCTTTCTCCCAGGCATTGTTTCAGCACAAGCATCTGATTTGCGAGCGAAATATCCCGAGAATCTGATCTCAATGAGTGTAGCATCGAGTATCAACCAACTTTAGTTTGTACCAAAGCCGACTATCTCACTACTTTCTAATGTATAAGTTGTGTCAACTAAGGATCAACAGTGAGTTAATGCTTTATGACACCACGCAGCAACCCAACATTCTCCTTGCCTTAACTCAAGGGACACTGACACTAACCAATGTGTCACACTAACATAGCCATTGCTTCAACCGTATCCGTATACGATGTACACTTTTCACGATCTATTGCTACTTACCTAAAATTCCCCCAGATCCAGGTATAGGATCTATATAAGAAATAAACCCAAGCAAAACCCTGAAATGTAAAGCATACAAATCAAGCAAGTAAAGCATTTTAAATGTTATCTAACTCTAAGGTAACCCCACTTTTAGTTCTCCCCAGCAGAGTCACCAGTTCTGTAACACAGTGGAAGAACTGACTTTTGGTTTTACATTTTATCACAAATGTTGCGGATAGCAAGATTTGCCATCGATGTTTCTTTTATCCAATAAAGGAAATGTTGAAAAGAACATGAAAGACCTTTTGAGAATTTTTTGAGTAAGGGGGGTAGGTTATGAAAAGGGAAGATGTTAGCACCATTTTCATCTGTAGTTAGCTACAGGCTCTTAATCGCTAGCTCACTTTTAAAAATGCTTAGTGAATGTGTAAGTTTGAAATTATTTTGAAAATTCCTAAGTTCAGAAACTTTGTGATGGTTATCGTATCAGTTTAGAACGCATACAGAGTGTTTGTTTTGAAAATATTTCAAAAGAGAAGTGTATTGTGTGAAAAATGTTTTGAAATGTTCGAGAGCAAGCGATTAAGAACTATCTACCTACTCAAAAGTATTTTGTTCTTTTCCTCCTCCTTTATATAGTGATATCCTATCATTTGTTAATAGGAAGCCCTATCGTTGGATGTTTTGAGGGACGGGCGTGGGTCATTGTACAATCATAAAGGCAACTCGTAGGACGCTTTAGCAATTGTCATAAGAGACTAAGATCGTTTACTGAAGCAGCATCGGAGGGTCATTGAGGGACTACGATCTCTTAACCGAGGGTATTTGCTTAAGCGTCCCACATTCGAGGGACATGACTGTTTATATCTGAGGCAACAAGTGAGGGTCACCCTAGAGGTACGCGGGTGTGAAGTGTATTGAGGTTCAATTATTTTAATCTCGGATTTATGGTTATCTAGCATTTACTTTTAGTCTTTGCCATATAATCCTATTACAAACAGTTAAATATATACATACACTCACACATAAGTGCGGAAAGTAAAAATGCGGGAAATAAAATCTACGCTATTAAAATGCCTCGGGGATGGGGAGTACAAACCATAAAATGGGGAAAAAGTAAAAAATCCTAATTAAAGCTATTACAAACCATTAATATTTATAGTATTGGAAAATGCGGGAAAATAAACTAAGATATTACAAAATCAACTGTGCAACCTATACATTTGTTTTCTAGAATTTAAATAGCAAAGAAAAATAAATGTTAGAAAAATGTTTTAATAAACCTAAGATTTCTAAGTGTAGAATAAATATTTTTGATGTTTTATTATTTGGAAAATAATTAAAGTGATAATAAAATAATTAAAATCTAATTATTTCTACTCTTGAATGTGCCTGTAAAGAGAGATCTGAAGCAAACTTATTTCTATGCCTTAAAAATGGCATATAGAGATTTATGCATCAAAGCTTGCATATGATACGTCAAACTCGTCCTAAATCATATCCTGAATATATTTGAGCTCATCAAACACATTAGTAATGCATGGAATTTAAGATTGAATTCAAAGAAAAAACGCAAACCGCTGGACTTTGAAGGACAAGTTCCAGGCACCAAATCTTCTGGTTCTTGGGCTGGATGTTTTCCTGAGGACTTCAGGAAGAGGTTTGGACACTTTGTTTGGCTTGAGAGTGGCTGGATCATATGATACGAATTTGCACTTTTCTTGAGATTTTTGAAGTGGTTCTTGAGGCAGAAACATTTGTGTCCTTTGCACTTGAGCATTGCATGTATTTATAGAGGAATAAAATGGAACAAGAACAATATAAGAATCTAATACCATCATGTCACAATTCATTGCAAAAAAATACATTGAAATCCTTCCAAAATTGTTAAAAAACATTCTGAACTTGAAGATTCTTGTTCCCAACATGTTTTCACGATTTTGGTATGTTTGTCATGTGTTATTGGGCCTCCATGTGATTGAAATCAAAAGCCCATGCGCCTTGGCCCAATGATTTTACATTTTATTTGATTTATTTGCATTTAAATGAATAAAAATTCAAATAAAAGAAATAAAAATCATAAAAATATGTGAATGGATTTATAGATCTTTTAACACATTGGAAACATGTTTGAACATCAAAAGTTAGGCCCACTAGTTCAAAATTTCAAGTTTGCTCACTTTGTATTTCATACATTTTACCAAATTTTCCCAACTTGCAATGGTCATAACTCTCACAATTTTCATCTTTTGAAGATGATCTTTGGCTTTTATAAAATCTCTAGATATCTTCTTCATTTTCTATTTTGATTATTTTTGCATTTGGATACTTTTTCTTGATGTAAGTTGCCTTGACAAAAAGTGTCTTTTTGTTTACTTTTGAAATGACCTATAATGTATGGGCTCATATCTCCTAAATGAAGCACTTTTTGGATTTGAGCATACATATGCAAAGTTGTAGAGAATTAAATTTCCTTCAAAATGGGCTCTGGTTAGGGAAAAGTTTATGAAGCATGTGAAAGTTATGCTTGGTCAAAGTTTAGTTGACTTCTCCTAAGGAGACCATAATTTGACAACTTTTGACTTTTGAAGATTTGAGGGCTTTCCTTGAGGAATCATGATCAACCCTTGATCAAATGATGAATATCACTTTAATATGTTGATGTTGGCCAAAAATCTTGAAGTTTGACTGTATGTTGACCATAGTTGACTTTTTACCTAATATAATTGATTTTCAATCATCTGAGTCATTGACTGAGAAAACTTGTGATGCAAGGCTTGAAACTTGACATGAACATTGTTGAAGACCTATGGAGAACCATGGAAACCACTTGAGACCATTGAAACCAATTCTTCCTTTTGCAACTTTTGCAAGATAAAACCCTAGTTATGGACCCATTGCCTAGGAGGAGAATTTGTCTGATCAACTCTTGAGCGTCCTTGAGAAAACGAGGACCTCATGAGAAAGTATTCAAGAAAAACAGGAAGGAAATTTTTGGGGTACAACAGTGTTCATTGAGGAAGATATTGATGTTCAACCAGATGTTGGAACATCATCTCAGCAGTTTGTTACTCCAGAGGATGTAGAAGATTCTAAAGGGCTAGGAGGCACTGAGTATGAAAGCTCTCAAGAAAACTTAAATTTATTTTAAAAATAGTGTTCATTATTCACAAATGAAATATGCAATGATGGGGAGTCATGGAGTAAAAAGCTATTGTCCAAGTCTGAAGAAGATTGTATTATTGGAGGATATTCTGGTCTCTTCGATTAAAATTAATTGAATTATAGTATATCTTGAAGATTAGGTATTGCTGAAGGAATATGTATTTTTCAATTGGGTTGATTACTAAAGGAGTGCGGTGTCAAACTGGGTGTCATGACATTGTAGTGTCACATGCTACTACAATCAATGTACAAGGATTTTATTCTGCTTGCAGAACAAAGTCATTGGTTATGTCATCATTATGTCAGGGTCTTGTTATCATGAAATTATTGACACTCCTTATCTTGGTATTTCTAAGAATATTTGGGAAGGATTTTATCATAACTTGAAGTACAAATTATAGTGAAGTTAGGAGGGGTAAATTTGGAATTGCATTACTGAAGAATTATAGTAGTATTTGCTTTGGGCGGGTTGTTAACTATATTCTTTCACCTAGTGGAGTGTGTAATCTCAGAAGAACCATTTTAAATGAGGGTGGAGAATGTCATTTAAAATGTTGTAACATTTTCAAGCAGTCAAAGCTTGAAAGAGAGAGAAAGCTGAATAATAATGTGTCTCTCTCCTATGGTAAGTGGTTCACTGTTACTAAAGAAGATTTATCTTCTTCCAATAATGCTTTCATTGACTGAACAATTGTTACAAGAAATGTGTCATTACAACCTAGGTAACTCTCCTTGTATTTTAAGGCCTTACTACCTCACCATCTTCATAAGTTGCATTTCAACGTGAGTAAATCTTCCAAAATTATTGATGCAAAGAAGATTCTTATGCTAAAAACCAAGAAGGAAGTGGGTTCTGGTTCAAAGAAAATAGTGTCCAACACTATAATAAATCTTGGAACATCTACTGGAACATCTAGAATAGGGAAAACACCTGTAATCAAGGTGAAGTCCCTCAAGAAGAACCATGTGAATATACATGATTCAGACTCAGATACTGATGAAGATTGGATAAATTTCACAGACTCGGGAGGTTGTGTTAGATACCTAGTGTCTTCTATCTGTTTATATTATAAAAACTAGTAGAAGACTCGTGCGTCCACACAGGTAACTTAATTCTTAATGTGAAAATGTAGTACAGACGCAATTAAAAATCTGTAACATGTAAAATTATAAATGTTGAATTAAGGTTCACCAAATATAACACAAATGAAATCAATTTTCAGTGTATTTTATATGGAGAGTATATAAAAAAAAGACAAAACAGAATGTAACAAAAGTGGTAAAATAGTGTCTTCAAAAAAACTTCAAAAAAGGATGACACCATATACCCAAGTATTTTATAGTAATCTGAAAAGAATAGAAATAAAATAGTAAGAATAAATATTATACAATGATAGTGCATTTGGTAATATAAAATATAGTAAACAATTATGTGAATGGTCTAAGTAAAACAATAAGTTGGTTGGATAGAAGTATTATAACTGGTAAAGTATGTTGGCATTGAAAATAAATAAATAGGAGTGTAATTGAGGACATATACCTTAATGATTCTTAGGATTATACGTATGAGTGTTATATTGATACATTATCTTTGGAAGTGTAATATCAAATAAAGGTTGTAGTAAAATAGAGTTGTAGTTAGTCTTATAAATGAAAATATATATGAATGTAATATATGTATAAATATTTAAAAGTTGTTGAAAGAGAATACCTAAACAACATTGTGGAAAAATTCTTTGAAAACCACATTTATTGTTTCACGTAATGGAAATTTGTCTTTGTCATGAATTAAGATTTTCAAACCTGATTTTCTTTTGACTCTGGACATTGCTACATAAAGTTGGCCATGGCTGAAGACTTATTTTGGAAAATATAAACCAACATAGTATAATGATTGACCTTGAGATTTATTTATTATCATTGCAAATGAAAAAATAATGGGGAATTGTCTTCTAATAAGATTGAATGGCCAAGGGGATTGTGAAGGAGACAAAGACATTCGAGGAATATAAATTGTTTTTCCAATATGGGTACCTGAAATAATCTTAGCCTTGATGACATCATTTTCTAGCCTTGTTACTGTTAATCTTGTACCATTGCAAAGTCCTTCTAATTGAACCAAATTTCTTATCAACATTATTGTTTCTCCAATCTTCAATTTCATGCAATGGTTTGGAAAACCTGATGTTTTTATACAGCTTAAAAGTTCAGGAGTCAAATGCTCGAAAGCCTCATTAGAATTTGATTCCGATCTGTCAATAGAATTGCTACTTAAAAACTCTTTAGCACCGCCTATAAAATAAAATTGTTAAGACTTACAAAGAAACAAAGTTAAATGTAGAATATTAGGATCAAACAAAGTATAAAGTAAAGTTACCTGGAAGAAGATTAGTAATGTAATAATTGATTTCATCCATAATCTTTATAGTTGAAGCTAGAATAGCTCTACTTTGTAGGAATTCGAGATTTGTGAAATTATCAAGGAGATTTGGATAAGTACTTATAACAATTTTCTTTATTGGGTCCACACAATTTGTTAATGGAAAATCGGATATAATAGTAATTTCTTCATATCCATCATTTGGTTCTGAGATTTTTCCATCTCCCACTTCTAAAATCCATTTTGAGAAACTTTCAATCTCTTCAGCATTGTTAGAATTTGATCCTGATACCAAACACATGTTTTTTGTAAGTGTTACAACCTTGAAATGTTCCCAAATATATGAGGCATTTATCATGGAATGAACAATATCAGAGCGGGTTCTTCTCGGCCCAACGGGTAGTATTTGTCTAAAACCACCACCAAAATAATTTGTTTTAATGTGGTTGTTTTTTGTCCTGTAGTTCAATTTCATATTAAGAAAATAATGAATGAGGCATTAACATGAATCAAATTAGTTAGCAGTTGATAATTGATGACAAATATAATAGATAAGGTTATAGTTTGGTAGTGAGTAGGACATATATTGTAAGTAAGTATATATAAAGTATTAGGAAATAGTAAAAATCAGAACACCAAGTAGTATGTACCGTAGGTCTTCCATTCTATTTGTAACTTCATTCTCTGTGTCATAAATGTAAAGTTGGGAAAATTTAGGTGGTTGTCCTTCTGGTGGCAATAAACTCCCAATTCGGTGACGAGATTGTCCTTGGATGCAAATCATTGGTGGGCCACGACCATTGTTGAATTTGTTGTCCAACTTGGCACTGGGACAAGTGAATGCAAACATCATATTTTATGTTCGCAAATGCGTCTAAAAACTTTTACTATCTTTTGCATTTTTATCAAAAAGAAAATGTGCTAAAACTTATGGTGGATGTTTTAAGAATGGTAGTTCAATTTTACCATTTCCACAACATAAGGTGTACTTGGGCTTTTCTGAATGTTTGTGCTTGTCCTTTTGTTCTTGGTACCACACCAAGGCTTTGCAATGTCTACACTAAAAGAGGGCATCACCTAAATCAGAATATTTTGTGTATAAAAGACATATGAACCATAAATATGAAATTGTTCATGAATATTATTACTAAATAAATAGGATATGTTGCCATGTACTATTACTAGTATACCTTCATTGTTACATTGAGGTTGGTTAGTAGTTGAGAATGGAGGAAAATCATCGTCTTTTTCGAGGCTATCTGATGTTGTGAATAACACAAGGAAAGAACAAGTTATGTTTATACTATTTCACTTGAAAACTATCAAGCTAGTTTAGTTCACCCACCAAGGTGATTTCGCCTTTCTCAATAAGAACTTAATCCAATAATCAAAAAAATTATTACAATGCACAACCTAACTGCAAGTGACTAAAGTTACCTCTAAGACACACTATTCTTATACTTCTCAAGGATTATGACCAACTGGCCCCTTAAGGAAAATCAAATAACAATTGGAACAAAGTTTGTTTACAAGAAATTATGCTTCTACACAAGCGGATATGTAAACAGTAATTTTAGAACATAGACTAGAGAAATATGAAAGTGTATGAATAGTCTTAATAGAAAGTGTATCAACGAGAATTGGTGTGAATTAGAAGCTATTTCTCTGAGTCTTTAAGCCCTTTATATAGCCAATAAAATAATATATCCATTGAAGGGTACTCTTGGGATTTCGAGAATCTTTGGCGGCTTGAATCACGTAGGGGATAGGATCGTGTGACGCGTCCGTCTTTCATGGTAGTGGAATGAAACATTTTGATTGTACCATGTACTATTGTACCACATTTACATTATCTTCTTTCCTTATGTACTCCAGAGGCTTCTGCGAGCATGGTCTAGAAAGAGATAACATAACACTAAGGTCATCGAAACGTCAAGTCTTCAGAGTCTTCAGAATTGCGTCTTCAGCACTTGGTCTTCAAAAGCTTTTTTAGAACCTTGGGTCTTCAGAACTTCAAGTATTTAGAGTCTTCAGAACCGCGTCTTCAGAATCTTCAGCACTTGGTCTTTGAGAACCCATTGTCTTCAGAAACATGAGCCTTCAGCATCTGGACTTCATTAGAAACTTATGTCTTCAGATCTTCTAACTGGTTTCTTTAGAACACGTTGTCTTCAGAAACATGAGTCTTTAGCATATGGACTTCAGTAGAACTTATGTCTTCATATCTTCTGACTGGTTTCTTTAGACTTCATATCAGATCCTACACTTCAGAGTCTTCGGGAGTGCCATGCTACTGTTCATCATAACTTGTATAGCGCAGAAGAGGAACTTATTTCTTCTAATATCCTGGTCACGCCATTCATCAGAACCAGAACCCGTTTGTTAGATACTCACAAGTAACACACATTAGAGTACCAAAATTATTCATACAAACATACTCTTTGTTATCATCAAAACTCAGAGATAAAGTTGCAGAACTAAATCTTGTTCTAACAATCTCCCCCTTTTTGATGATGACAAAACAATGTATTTTGATGACACAATTTTGTACATAATCAAAAAAATTAAAATAAGAAAGGTAAGAAATAGTTATCCTTTTTATGAAACTCCCCCTGAATCTAAGACTTGATGAAGATCATATATCCTTACTATAAACCATTTGAGTGAGAACTCCCCTAGTTGAAATAAATCAGATATTGAGATCTTGAGAGTCTTGATACCAATCATGCCAATTGAGATCTTAAACCTCTAGCGTCACAAAGACAAATTCTAGATTCTCAATTCAGAGCCTGGTTATAAATAGTATGATTATGAACTTAAGAACTTCTCAGAGTATGAATCCAAAAGTTAGACAAAAGCCTTGTTTAACACTTTCAGATCTTAACTTTAATTAGAGTTCATAGTTCTTGAAAAAATAAACAATTCTAATAGAAACAGAAGTTTAACTGGGTTAGAATGTAAGCATCTCTTTTCAGAGACATTTTCTAGAATACGATTATAAAAATCAAAATATTACTATCAGTTATTTACTCCCCCTTTTTGTCATAATCAAAAAGGTAATTATGTGTGAAAACATAAAAAATAGAAGAAATAACAAGAGTTTGAAGAGAAAATATACTTTCATTTAGTTCAAAAGATCATAAGATATAAAATAAGACATAAGAAGAAAAACATAAGAAGAAAGAGTTCTAAGGTTCAGAAGCAGAAGGTAAAATAAATCCTAAGAGCCTAGTGTTTAGGAGCAGGAGCAGGAGCAGAAATCTTTTGCAAAATCAGTTGTAGCATGTTCTGAACATTCTCATTGACAACCTTCTATTCAATGATGCTTTCTTTGAAAACTTGTTATTCTCCTCTAATATCGCCAATTGTGTTTTCCAGATGCACAATGACAGGATCATAAGAAGACACAACAGAAGCATCTTGTCTTGCCTTTTCTACCTCTTCAGCTTCCAGATCCAACCTGACTTCCTCACCAACTCTGGCATCTTCCTCAGACTTAATCCTAGCTTCTTCTACCTCTTGGAGTGCTCTAGCTTCAGCTTCACTTTGTTTCTTAGTAGTGAGTTGGAAGACTCTAATTCTTTCCTCTCTTTTTGTCACCATCTGAACAACAACAATTTTGGATAATTTAGAGAAGGTCTTTAGCCTTTCAAACTCATAAGATATCCAGTTCTGAAATAGCTTCTAGGAATCATCCAGATTCTGGGGCTTAGTGCTTGAGCTTTCTTCTTCTCTTAGCTTTGCAATCTTCTTTCTAGCCTCGTTTCTAAACAAATTAATGCATTCATCATGTTTTTATGTTGAAGATGATGAAGGTTGTTGACGAAGGTGATGATCTTGATGAAGAGCGTCGATGAAAATGATGAACACAGAGAACTTGTTGAATGGTTTAAGAGAAAAAGAGGGTTTAGGTTTCTAAAGTGTGGAAGTTAAGTGAAGTGTGTGTTTTATAGTGTTTTAAAAGTGAGATAAAAATAAATAAAAAATAAACACATATAGACATAATTATTAAGAGCATTAAATGAAAGTAAAAATTATGATTTTAATCAGTTCCAAGAAAAACACGCATTGCTCATTGCATAACCTAGGTAGAGTATGAAGATTAAGCATAACCAAGGGTTACACGCGTTAATCACTATATCTAATTAGGTGACACGTTTTGATATCCTTGGAATCTGGAGAACCAAAAGGTTTCCATCTAATCAAAGACATTTCTCACCAAAATATCTTTTGATTACTGAGGTTCTGAAAAATGAAAATGCTTTTTGATAAAGTCAGAATCTTATTTCTTCAGACTAAGACTAAAACACATCTGATTCTGATGAAATCTTACTCTAGACAAAATCCATTTTCAGATGCTTCGAAATAAATAAAAATCTATCTTCAGCTAAGGGTTTTGTAAAAATATTAACCCATTGATGTTCTGTATCTATGAACTTTAAAGATAAAATCCCTTTCTGAACATAGTCTCTAATAAAATGATGTTTAATTTCTACGTGTTTAGCTCTAGAGTGTAAAATAGGATTTTTAATTAAACAAATAGCAATAGTATTATCACAGAAGATATGAATGTTACTCTCATAAATCTGATAATCTTCCAACTGATTCTTCAACCATAGCATTTGAGTGCTACCCAGTGCTGCTGAGATGTACTCTACTTCTACTGTTGAAAGAGAAATTGTTGATTGCCTCTTGCTTGACCATGAGATCAAATTCTTGCCTAGAAACTCTCAATTTCTAGAAGTACTCTTCCTCTCCATCTTGTCTCCAGCGTAATCTACATCATAGAAACTGGAAAGAGTGTACTCTCATGTTTTCTCATACATCAAGCCAAGGTTAGTGGTTCCGTTCAGATACCTTAGAATTCCTTTAACAACAGTTAAATGAGATTCCATAGGATCAGATTAGAATCTAGCACAAAGATGAAAACTGAATAAAATATCAGGTCTAGATGCAGTCAGATATAAAAGAGAGCCTATCATACCATAATACAGCTTCTGACATACCTTTCCACTTACCTCTTCTTTTTCCAGAATGCATGTTGGATGAATTGGAGTCTTTGCTAAGGTGCAGTCCATCAAGTTGAATTTCTTCAGAAGTTCTTTGGTATACTTACTCTGATGAATGTAAGTGGCTTCTGGTTTTTTATTAATTTGAATTCCCAAAAAGAACTTCAGTTCTCCCATCAGACTCATCTCAAACTCATCCTGCATCAACTTAGAAAATTCCTTGCAAATAGAGGGATTAGCATAACCAAAAATAATATCATCAACATAAACTTGAACTATAAGAATATTATTTTTGAAGGTTTTGCAGAAGAGTGTAGTGTCAACCTTCCCTCTAGTAAATTTATTTTCTAAAAGAAAATTACTCAATCTGTCATACCAAGCTCTAGGAGCTTGCTTTAGACCATAAAGAGATTTCTTGAGTTTAAAAACAAAATTTGATTTCTTAGAGGTTTCAAATTTAGAAGGTTGTTTGACGTACACTTCTTCTGAAATATAACCATTTAGAAATTCACTCTTAACATCCAACTGTAAAGAATAATGTTATGATTTACAAAAAAAGAAACTAATAAATGTATAGCTTCTAATCTGGAGACTAGTGCAAAGGTTTTTGTATGGTCTTTCCCTTCTTGCTGACTATAACCTTGTGCAACCAGTCGTGATTTTTTTCTGACAACTTCATATTTCTCGTTGAGCTTGTTTCTAAATACCCATCTGGCTTCGATGATATGGATACCTTTAGGTTTCTGAACAAGATCCAAAATATCGTTCTTTGAGAATTGCTTCAGTTCTTCTTCCATAGCCAGAATCCAGTCTTTGTATAGAAGATATTCCTCAATAGATGTTGGCTCTATTAAAGATACTAAACCCATAGGCACTTCATCAGAAGGTTTGAACATTGATCTGGTTCTGACAGGAGCATATTTGTTTCCTAAAATTAAATCTTCAGGATGAGAAGATGAGTTTCTGCTTTTCCTTTGTTGTGGGAGATCTGAAGGAACAACAATAATATCAGAAGTATGAGCTTCTGATTCTTTATCTTCTTTTATCTTCTCCTTGGGTTTTGTGAATGTTATCTTCACATCTGCAAGATTTTCAACCAGCTTTGACTTTTCATAGTCAAGCTTATCACCGAATCTGACATGGATTGATTCCTCCACGGTTCGTGATTCTATGTTATAGACTCTGAAATCTTTTGATCGTTCATAATATCCTAATAATAGACACTTTTGCGCTTTGGAATCAAACTTTCCCAGATACTCTTTAGTATTCAACATAAAACATACGCATTCTAAAGGAAGGAAATAAGAAATGTTGGGCTTTCTATTCTTCCATAATTCATAAGGAGTCTTACTCAAAATAGGTCTTGTAGAGATTCTATTTTGAATATAACACGTTGTACTTACTACTTCTGCCCAGAAGTGCTTAGCCATCTGATTTTCTTTGATCGTGGTGCGAGCCATTTCTTGCAATGTCCCATTTTTCCTCTCTATAACCCCATTTTGTTGTGGAGTTCTAGGGCAGGAAAAATCATGGATTATGCCATTATAATCAAAAAGTTTTTAAAAATCTTTGTTTTAAAATTCTCCACCATGATCGCTTCTAACTCTGACTATTCTTCAATTCTTTTCATTTTTCACTTGGGAGTAGAAAGAAGCAAACACAGAATGTGACTCATCCTTTTGTTTTAAGAATTTTACCCATGTCCATCTTCTGTAATCATCAAGGATGACAAGTCCGTATTTCTTTCCATTTATAGAAGCAGTCTTGATTGGTCCAAATAAGTCAATGTGAAGAAGTTCTAATGGCCTAAAGGTAGAAACAACCTTTTTAGCTTTAAAAGAGGTTTTAAAAAACTTTCCTTTCTGACATGCTTCATAAAGAGCATCTGAATAATACTTCAGATTGGGCAAGCCTCTGACTAATCCAAGCTTATTTAGTTGAGATATCTTTCTCAAGCTAACATGGTCCAAACGTCTGTTCCTGACCCACTGCTCTTCGTCAACAGACATAAGAAATTTTACATTCTCATTTTTCAAATCTGATAACTTAATTTTTTAGGTGTTGTTTCTCCTCTTGCCATTAAACATAGCCGAGCCATCCTTCTGACTAACAGCTTTACAAGACACTTGATTAAAAATGACATAATAACCATTGTCACTAAGTTGGCTAATTGACAACATGTTACACATTAGACTCTCGACTAAAAGAACATTGTTAATAGAAGTAAGTTTACCATTACCAATAGTTCCAGAGCCAATGACTTTCCCTTTATGGTTGCCTCCGAAACCAATAATGCCTCCAGACTTAAGTTCCAAATCTTGGAACATATGCCTTTCCCCCGTCATGTATCGCGAGCATCCACTATCCAGGTACCATTGTTGTACCACAAAATTTTCCCTCTTCTTTTTAAATATAATTAGATTATATTTTATATTCATATGCATACATACATGCCATTGAGCTTATACTCATGGAATCGAGGTATTTATTTGCAAGAAAGAGTTGCAAAAATTGATTGTTCTGTTAAACGACATTATGAAGCAGAACTCAGGGTTTTCTGCATTTTTATGCAATACACATGTTTTCCAAGTTATCCAATCAATAAACAATCAATTCATCAACATATCAAGATATTATTTGTTTCAACACGCTCTGAAATATGCAGAAAGTCAAGTGTTTCAATTGATTTAAGACAGTGCAAACAAAAATTCAGTACGGTGCATCTCAAGCTCAAAAATTCACAACTCGAGTTCAGAGAATGGTTTTGGATTGATTCTTCAATCATTAGAACTGTATTTAGGTCTTCTTCATTTCATTTATTCATCTCGAAGGCTAATTTTGTGAGGGAGAATTTCTAAAGCACAAAATACTTGAATTGCAATATACATTGGATTTACCGTTTCTCTAGTTTTCAGAAGCTTAAAAATTCATAACTTCTGGTTGGGGTATCATCTTTGAGTGCCTCTTGGAGCATTTTAACCATCTTGTTATTTCCTCCAACTTACATGTTTGGCTCGAAATCCAATTCTTTGAGGAAGATCTCCGAATGTGCGAGTACTTTGAAGCTAAATTGTGAAATAAATAGTGAAAATACTATGTTGAACCGTTATTTTGCGAATGTTCAAAAATTCATAACTTTCTCTTAGATCATTGTTTTTGAGCCGTTCTTTGGGCGAAAGATTTGTCTTGATTTTATCTTCAATTCGTATGTTTGGGCCGAGAACTGATTCTTTGTAGAAGATTTCTAAAAGTGTGAATTACTAAAGATTTTTATAGTGAAAAAAGTTTGACAGATACTGGCTTTTGTGGCATTCAAAAAAATCATAAATCTCTCAGTTTTTACTGTATTGGGCTGGTTCTTGAAGCATTGGATCACAAATTTTGTTAATTACAACTTTGCTTCAGACCCCGAGTTCGAACAGTCCTCCAAAGGCTTTAGTTTATGGTTCGTTTCACAAATGGAACAGTGAAATATGTTACTGAACTGAAAGAGACAATGTTAGAGCCGATTCGAAAATTCATAACTTTCTTGTATTTTATCCGATTGAGCCTGTTCTTTCGGCATCACATCACAAATTTTACAAGCTTCAATTTACATGTTAAGCTTGAGTCGAGATTTCGCACCGATGACGACGTGGCTTTTTCTTATCACGCTGTATATTAAATTTGCTTACACTGTCAAAATAGTTCTCAATTTAAATTCAAATCCAAAGCCCAATTGAGTGGAACTATATATTGAATTTCTCTTCATAATTCAAGGGACAAAAAATCATTTGCAAAGTTAGCTCTCAAAAATTTCACATGATTCAAATAAAATCTCTCTTTTTTCTCCGTGCACGCCATTACTCTCTTCTCTCACTCACACCTCAAGTGACGCACACCACTCTTCCCTCTCTTTTCTCAAGTGGCAACGGCCACACTACTCAGTGGCACCAACCACACTCTTTAGTGGCTCCCGCCACAATACTCCCTCCTTCTTCCAGTCGTCCGCCACACTCTCCCCTAGCGCATGCCACCTAGTCTCCGTCGACCACCATGTGCTTCAAGCGACCGCCACAACTCACAGTTCTCCCTGTTTCACTCGCGATTTCAGCTGATTCTTCCACTTCTCACTTTGATTCAACATCACTGATTAAAGATTTGATTCGGTAATTCCTAATTTCACTTGATTAATTGCTTTTGTTAAGTGATTTTGCTTGAATAAGTTTTTAATTGAGAGATATATAAACAAATGTGAATTGAATCTGTGGATCTAGCTTTTTATTTCAATGACAGAAGCATGTGGAATAGGCTATATCTGTTTAATATGAATGTTAATTATGCTGATTTTTGAATTGGTGCATCACGTTAATTTTTGAACTGAGAGTTTTAGTTCACGAGGTGATTATGGATTTGAATTCTAAAGTTACAGATTCACGTTTTAAAATTGTGTTTGATATCAATTGCATTGTGATATGCTTGAATTATTGAACCATGGATCTTGATTAAGACAATTAGTTATTAACGATGAAAAATGGAATTGGTTGATTAAATTTTAAGTGCTTTTACAATTGTCAATTACGATTTATTTCAATGTCAGAATCAAATTCATGGTATCTATGATTTTTTTGGAAAGCATCAATAATTTTGTTTTTGGATGAATTTTAATGGTTAACATTTGAGTTTATTATTCTGTCATCGAAATTTGAATCTGATTGATAATTGCAAATTACTTTTCATTGTCCGATGCTTTTCCGTTTTCACTTTCTTCATGCTTAATTGGTAAATTTAAGTGTGATATGAGTGTTTAAATCCAATTGTGGTTTCTTGTTGCCACTAATGTGTTTATTGATTTATGTAAGGTACTTTATGATATCTTTCAATCGTATAACTAAGGGGTTGGTTATTTGATTAAAAGGCATTTGATTTATGGCCGCATCTGATGTGCTTTATTATTGATTCTCATTCAATGTGAAATATACACTGCTTGTGTTTTTGTCTGGTAGTGATTTTTATGCAGTTGTATTGTTTGTGATACGAATGTGTCTGATGCATGCGCCATATGTGATTTACTTTCATATTGAGGATACTTTGATGTTTATGTTGAACGCACAATTTCTGACTATTTCGCTTTGTTGATGCTAGCTTGCTCGAAGTTTTCCGGAGTATTTTTGCTTTGCTTGCTTGTTGTATAATAGAAAATTTATCCATTTGGTATTACTTCATTGCTTGGTTTTTCTTTCCGCATTTTATCTCTTTTTAGATATCATAAGAAGTAGGAAATAAAGAGTGTGCGCTCGAAGTCGCTGTTTAAAGACCTGTAGCAGGTATTCGACACTTATTTGCTACTTGTGTGTGTGTGCTTGTGTTTGCCTCCTTTGTTGATGATCTATGATGTCACTCAATTAAGATAATGACTTTGATCTTTACATGTTCCCCTTAGGTTTTATCGTTTTACTTTGTTGATGATTGATGATGTCATTCAATTATAATTGAGATAATGACTTCGATCTTTGCATGTTCCCTATATGATAGTTATCCTTGCCCTTAGGTTTTTTGCATGCTAACATAGGTAGATATTTCCCTTTCAAACTCGACCTTAGGACCATTATTGTATGATAACATTAGGGATAAAGCTATATAGTCTCCCTTAGTTGTTTTTTTCTTCTTCTTTTGCATCCTTAAAACTAAAACCTATTTTTCTTGGCATATGCATAAAACATCTTACAACTTTCAAATCCTTTTTCAAGGAAAAATACATCAACCAATGGAAAATATTTTTCCACCTTCGGGCCTTTTATTTTATTTCAAAATTTTCAAAAGAACATGTTAATTCACTTTTGTGTAGACGCGTGAATCTCCAAAGGTCGAGTTGCAGCAGAAGGCGAAGTTAGCATCATTCATAAAAAACACACAACAAATCGAAACATGTGATTCGAACTATGACACTCTGATTCCTTAAAAAGGATACGTAGGCATCTGGTCACAGAGCTCATCCAATTGAAACTTTGTAAATATTTCCTTCTCTTCCTCACATTTTCTTTTACATGCATTCCCTCTTTGCATTTTTTCTTTTAGCTCGTAAGCTGTAGATTAGAACACACCCTTTAGGAATAGAGTATAACATGATGGCTATTGAACAAAGGTCCTACCAACATGGCCATATCGTCTACAATTAGATGAGGTTCAAATGGGATGTTATCGTCATCCACGACTGTGGCTTGATGGTAGTGCTTTCAGGCAAACTCGTAATTTAAATTACCATTGACATACCCTGACCTAGTCTTTTTCCGTGAGTGGGGAGGGGATAATTTTACAGGTATAAATGGTTAATTTGTTTTGATGGTGACCTTGTTCTGTTGGAGACTGTGTTCCATTGGTGATGTGGTTTTCTGAGGTTTATGTTCCTAACTATTGATCTTGGTATTTCTGGAACATCCAGAAATAGTACAGTGGGATTTCGATGTTGGAAACCTTGTTTCCATGAGTTATTGCACCTTACATCATGGCATATTTACTTCTACAAAATAAATGTAAAAAAATGTATATGTCTAAAATAGTTAACCTGCATTGGCATTTCGTTTCCAAAGTGTTTCAGAGTAGGCGTCTGTATCAAAAATGGTAAACAACCATGATGTTGTCAAGAGAGACACTAAGAGACATTTTCGGTTACAAGTTCAGTGCTACCAGTTGGCCTTGTTTGAAAGAGTTGAGTAGGGAGGTGGTTTATCTGAACTCACAAGCCTTTAGCAAAAGGTACGACGATCTTTTTCCCTTGTTGGATGTTTAGGTGGAGGACAAAGCTCTTCTCACTTTGTTACAGTTTTATGATATGGAACTATGGTGCTTCACATTCCAAGATTATCAGTTGGCTCTGAATCTTGAGGAGTATTCTTATATCTTGGTGGATCAAGGTCACTGATCATATTCTCTTTTCCTGTGTTCCAAATCAGTCTGATTATGAAGCCACCGCTAAGGCACTTTATTTGAGCCTGAGCAATGAGAAAGGCAATTGGAGGAAGAGAGGTATAACCAATGGTCTCTATGAGAATTTTCTGATATGAAAAGCTGAAGAAATGGCAACTAAGCGTCTGTGGGTAGAGTTCAATGCTCTTCTAGCTGTTTTGATTTATGGCCTAGTTATTTTCCCTGATGTTAAGAAGTTGGTAGATTTGACAGTTATTTGCATGTTCATGAATCTGAATCCAGTACTGACCATCTTAGCCAACACTTACTTTGCTATCCATTCCAGGTATGGTAAAAAAGAAGTTATGATGTGCTGTGTGCCATTGTTGTACAAATGATTCATGTATCAGTTACGGACCAAAGGACCATTCATGGATACATAGAGTACTCGTACTTGGGCCAAAAGCTCATGGATCTCACCTCTTTTGAAATAACTTGGTATATGCATCGACTTGATAGTACTGCAGTGATTACCAGTTATGGATGCTTCTCCAATGTCCCGCTCATGGGGACACAGGGAGTGATTAACTATAACCCAGTTCTTGCCCTACGCCAGCTAGGGTATGATATGCAGAGTCCTCCTAAAAGCAGCGAAATCACTGAATCTGTGTTTTGCAAGAAAGGGGAAGACCCTGAGATGTTACAGAGGGTAGTGATTGCTTGGGAACAAATCTTCAGAAAAGGTAAATATTTCTTCGGGAAAAAGGAGTTGATAGCCTATGGACCTTATGTTGAGTGGGTCGGAGAGAGGGAAAGAACACTTTGGTTACCGTTTACAAAGGAAGATTGCTTGTACCCGCAGCCTAACAAGTTGCAGCATGATGTTCCCAAAGAACACTTCTACTAAGTTCAAAGCGAGAATCATCATATTTGCATCGACCTGGGATCTAAAGAGATGGAGCTTTATTTTCTAAGGGAATATAAGAAAAATTTAGCATGCAACTCAAAGAGTCTGAGAAAGCTGGTACTTCTAAGAGATCCAGAGGAGAAGACGATTCTATTGCTTTTGAAGACCATACAAGAGTTGTTATTGATATTGAGAAGAAGTACAAGCAGAGTTATCGAGACGGCGACATACTCTGGGTATCCAAGAATGAAGTGGAGAATCATTCTGAAGCCAAAATCAAAGATCTAGAGAAGCAGCTTTAAGACAAAGATGCTCAGCTCCAAGCAGGAATCAACCAAAGACTTACCACAGAGGCCCGTCTCAAGGAGTGTGGTACTCAGTTGACATAGGCCTTTACAAAGATTGCTTGGATCAAGAGCCATGAGGAAGATGATGTTTCCAGACTATGCAGAACTTGATGTTTGTTTGTTGTTTCAATTTGCTGTAAAAAAACCACCACCAGGCTTGTTGGTCGGGGTTGTCGTATTTTGACTGATTATCTTGTATGAACTCAGTTGGCTTGGGATGTTATGAATGAAGAACATGTTGTTATTATTCTCCTTCATTTATTTTGTTTATCTCTTTTCATGTTGTTTGATGTCTTCGGTATATAAAAAAAATTCTTGAGCGCACTGGAAATGATAAAACATTTCATGCATAATCATGCATTCATGCATATCATATCATGACAGGTGGTTCCCATAGGTTTTATTATCTTTGATCATGGGTTTTATTTTAAGATATTACTACTACAAACTCGCACTGTTATAACACTCAGAGTACTTCCAAAAGACAAATGGAACAAATTCAGGCAGATGTTATTGCTATGGGTGTCAAGATGGATACTCGTGTGGACCAGTTGATGGAGATTATCCAGAACATGGTCTGTCAACAGGAAGAGATAAGAGCCTTTATTGTGAGGCCTGCTGAGTTTGTGAATAATGGGAATGAGACTTTGATTATCAATCCTCAAGGGATTATTGTTAACAATCCAACTGGTAACTCAGGTGCTCAGAATCTGAATAGCAACCAAGGTGCTCAAAACTCGAATGGTGGTCAGAATATGAATAGAAATCCAGGTGGTGCTCAGAATTTGAATTTGAATGCAAATGCTGGTCTAAATCTTCAGAATGGTCAAGTTGTAAATCTTGGTAATCCTGCTGGTAATCAAGGCATGCCTGTGGTCCAAGTTGTGGGAAATAATCCGCCTCCACCCACGCCAACTCGACAACATAATGAGAAACAATTTATTCAACCAAGGCCTGTGCAAATTCCTCCTCGTCAACTTGAGGAGGATAATTACAATGATTGGATGTCCAATGCTGATGAGCCAATTGAGGCAGACAAAAAGCAGCATATGCTCGAGGAGCATATGCGAGTATTTAACAATCAGGGCACTATGGGTCTTGACATGTCTGATTTGGGCTTGGTCCTATGAGTGAAGATCCCTCCCAAGTTTAAAGTGCCATATTTTGTCAAGTACAAGGGTACCTCATATCCTAGGACACATGTCAAATCCTACTATATGAGCATGTCCGTGTACTCTGATGATGAAAAGCTTCTTATGCATTTCTTCTAAGACAGTTTAACTGGTGGACCGCTTGAGTGGTATATGCAATTGGATGGTACTCGTATCCGAACATGGAGAGAGTTGGCTGAAGCTTTTGTCCAACACTACCGATACAATACTCATATGGCACCCACGAGAACTCAGTTGCAGAACTTATCTCAGAAACAGAATGAATCCTTCAAGGAGTACATGCAGAGGTGGTGTGAGATGGCTTCCAGGGTCCAACCACCTATGATGGAGCGTGAGATGGTGGATATTTTTGCTAGAACTTTACAAGGGCATTATTACATGAGTTGTAGTACTTCTGATTCATTTGCTAAAATGGTGACATACAGGGAGAGAATTAAAATCGGGATCAAACTTGGAAAGATTCATGATGTCTCTAGTACATATAATGCGAAGAAATATTTTGGTGGTGTCCAGAAGAAGAAACATAGTGAGGCCAATGCACTCTATGATCGGAAGGGTAAAGGTAGGGCTCGTCAGGAGTTTGATCACCAAATTGCTGCAGTGACAATTCTAGTCGTTGCGCCTCAGAGACAAGAATATGTGCCTAGGCAAGGAAATTAACAAAGACCGAGGCAACCACCAAGGAAGTTTTATACACTTCCGATGTCTTATGCTAAATTATTACCACAATTAATTGAGCTGGAATTGACTGAGAAACGTACTTTGACCATTAATCCTGAGAAGTTACCATCAAATTTTTATGCCAGTGCCCGATGCGATTTCTATTCCGGTGCACAGGGGCATACCATTGAAAATTGTTATGCTTTTAAGCATAAAGTGCAAGATTTGTTAGATTCTCAGGCTATCAACTTTGGCCCAGCACCCAATATTACTAATCAGCCTTTGCCACCTCATGGCGATGCAACTGTCAGTGCCATTATTGAAGATGAAAATCTGAACTTGGTTATAGATGTCAATCAGCTGACTACACCTCTCTCATTTGTGAAAGAGAAATTCTCACAAAAGGGTGTGTTCTTGGGTTCTGGTATAGGCTATGCAGATTGTTTGATTCAGCCAGAGGGTTGCCAGTGTTTGAAGGATGCAATTCAGAATTTGATTACCAAATGAACTCTCCAGTTTGACCACAGGGTTGTTAAGCCTAAGGTTAGTAATGATGAAGTTGATGTGATAACTATTCCAGTCAAGTCAAAGACAATTCATATGCCTATTACAATTTCAATTCCTGCGAAAAAGTCACAAGTGCTTATCATTGTACCTGGTCCAGTACCATATGTTAGTGATAAGGCCATCCCTTGGAGTTATTGTGGTGAGATTTATTATCAGGGGCATAAGCTTGACACTCAAAAGCCTGAGGAAACAGGTCTGAAGAAGAGAAGCTCACAGTGCATGATATTGTTAGTGAAAGTCGAATTACCCACAGTGGTCAGATCTTCTCTCTGCCTGAAAAACCTAAAAATAGTGCAGATGCTGCAACTAAGGCTAAGGGAAAGAAGATTATGGTTAACGATGAGAAACCGGGGGGAAATCCTCTTGTTCCTACTTTGAATGCTGAGATGGCTAAATATGTGACTGAATTGATGAGGTACATAAAGAAAAGTAACTACAAGATTATGGACCAGCTGAGCCAGACGCCCTCCAAAATCTCAATTCCTGCGTTTCTCAGAGATTTTGAATCCCATAGAAATGCACTGGTAAAGCTGTTGGGGACTTCTTTTGTTCCTCAAGAGATCTAAGTGAATCAATTTGAAGGGATTGTGAATAGTATTTCTGCAAGTAATGGGCTCGGCTTTACAAATTTCGATCTACCCCACTGAGGGGAGGAAACATAATAAAGCACTGCACATCTCCATAGAGATTGCGAAGACCACTCTATCTGGTGTGCTGGTTGACACGAGTTACTCTCTCAATGTGTTACCTAAGTATGCTCTTATGAAGCTTGATTATAAAGGGGTCATGCTAAGGCCAAGTGATCTGATTGTCAAAGCGTTTGATGGGTCTAAGATGTCTATGTTTGGAGAAGTTGATCTACCTATCAAGATAGGTCCCCAAGTCTTTGACGTCACTTTCTTCATCATGGATATTAATTCCTCGTATTGCTACTTGTTGGGCCATCCATGGATTCATGGGGCCAGTGCTGTCACTTCCACCCTACATCTAAAGTTGAAGTTCTTGTTGAATAGAAAGGTGGTCACCATTTATGGTGAGGAAGATTATATTGTCAGTCACTTGAGTACCTTCCGCTATGTGGAAGTGGATGGAGAAATGCATGAGACTCCATGCCAAGCATTTGAAACCGTACAGGTTATCAAAACTCCTCGTCAAGAGGTTAAGAAGCCATAGGCCTCTATGGTATATTATCGTCAAGCACAAGCAATTGTTAAATCTAGTCATCCTGAGGGCTGAGGTTGAGTGCTGGATCTCCCCACGCAGATGGACAAGAAAGGTTTAGGCTTCGTGGCTGGTCGAAGCACATTTAAAGCTATTCCGAAGGTTCAAGGTATCCCTCCGTTGATTCAGTTTTTCAGTGGTGGTGTTATCCATAAAGAGGTTCATGTTGTGAGCAAGGAAGGGGATAGTGATTGTGAAATAGACAAGTGGATACGTCCTACCGTTCTCGGTCAAGAGTCTGTTAACTGGTTTTCCGAAGACGTCATTGAGGTCACCCACTTTGAAGAGTAATTTTCTTTTATTTTTTATCATGCAATAATTCATACGTTCTGCCCAAGACGTAGTGAACATGTTATAGGGCCACAACGTTTTCAATTTTCAAAATTATCATCAATAAAGGACATCTTTTTGCATTCAAATATTTCGCTCCTTGCCTTTCTCTTTTATTTTCAAAACTTTTGGTAATGTGTTTTTATTTTCGTTTTTAATCTAAAACTAAAATAAAAATGAAAATAATCATGCAGATCATGTCCCCCATTAATCCTGGAATTCATTGAAAACGATTATGCCACGGCTCTTTATGACTTTGAAAATACGATTTATCAAACTGAAGAAGATTGTGAACTTCTTGATGAGTTAGCCTGATTGTTAAGGTAGGAGGAAAGGTTCATTCAGCCACCCCAACAGAATATTGAATTGATCAACTTGGACACCATGGAGATCTGAAAGTAAGTCAAGATTAGGGTTGCTTTAGAAGACAGTGTCAAGCGAAGATTGATTGAAATGCTCCGTGAGCATGTGGACATATTTGCTTTGTCTTATGATGATATGCCTGGTGTTGTACCCCAAAATTTCCCTCCAATTTTCAATACAAATTGATTCAAGATACCTCCTTATGCATATGAAGGTCTCAAATACTCAAGACTAGTCAAGGGTTGACCAGACAAACTCTCCTCCTAAGAAATTAACCTACAACTAGGGTTTTGATTTTATCAAAGGAAATTGGACTTCTAATGCCTCAAATGGACTTCATGGTTTCTCATATGTACCAAGGTATCCTCATACCAAGTTTCAAGCCTTGTAGTACAAGTTTGCTCAGTCATTTGCTCAGATGATTAAAAATTAATTGTATTGTACAAAAAGTCAACTTTGACCAATTTACAGTCAAACTTCAAGATTTTTGTTCAACATCAACATTTTGAAGTCACATTCATCATTTTATCAAAGGTTGATCATGATTCATCAAGAAAACTCAAGATTCCTCAAAAGTCAAAAGTTACTAAATTAGGATTTTCTTTAGGAGAAGTCAACTGAACTTTGACCAAGCATAACTTTCACATACTTCATCAGAAATTACTCAACCAAAGTCTGACTTGAAGGAAATTCAATTCTCTACAACTTTGTCTCTCTAAACTCAAGGCCATAAATGCTTCATTTGAGAGATATGAGCCAAAACATTACAAGTCATTTTAAAAGTCAACAAAAAGACATTTTTTGTCAAAGAAATTTACATCAAGATTAAAACTTCAAATGAAAAAATGACCAACATGAAAGTTATAGGAGACATCTTGAGCTTTCCAAGGAGTCCAAGATAATCTTCATATGGAAAAAATTGAGAGGGATATGATTGGTCCAAGTTGAGCAATTTTGAGGAAATGCATGAAACCTAAATTGAGAAAACTTGAATTTTTGGGCTAATGGGACTAAGTTTCCAGGTCCAAACGTGTTCATGAACTCATAGCGAACTCCTAAATCAATTCATATTTTTTTTTTTATGATTTTCATTTCTTTTATTTTTTTTTTATTCAATTAAATTCAAAATAAATCAAATAAAATACAAGACTAATGGATCAAGGCGTGTAGGCTTTTGTTCTAATCATGTTGGAGGCCCAAAAATATACCTTGAAGCTCAAGAAACTGTGTGGCCTATGTTTGAAACAAATTTTCATAGTTTTGGAAGATTTGAACTTATTTTCAAACAAAATCAAAGATATAATTACATAAGATGTCCAAGCCCATCGCTTGACCTAATCTTTTCCTCTATATATACATAACATTTTCAGAATTAAAGGATATGAAAATTGCCTCAAGAACAAGCCCTACAAAAATCTCAAATTTGTCAAAACTAGGGCAAACTCAAACCCTTATTTCCAGCCACTTTTAATCCATTCCAAGCATCACACTAGCTTCCTGAAGTTTCCAGGAGTTCATCCCAACCATCCTTGACGTGATTCCACGTCCAAAATAGCCATATCCCACTGCACCGGTTTTGGAAATCTTCTTTAATCTCAATTTCTTAATTCATGCATTATTGAATGATTTGATTCATACATATGTGTTCATGATGATGTTTAGAATTGTTTTAATCCATTACTTGTGAGATATAGTGCATGGACGATGAAACACCATTGCTAGGGCACGATATGAATTTGAATTTGAAACTCACGATACAATCAGTTTCAGGCCAAAAAAACACCACAATTGGATTCACAAGGGTCAAATTAGAGGGATAGGGTCCTTGTATTAATCTAACTCATGCGCTTTTTGCAGGTTGATATTTTGCATCACCGGAGAAGGCGACCGGAGCTAGGGCTCCAACACTTCTCTAATCCAATGATTTCATTATATAATATTTGATTTCTGTCTAATAACAAAAACGCAGCATGGCGTAGATGGTGAGAGGCGTAATTGTTAACCATAGAGGCGTGGGTTCGATCTTTACGTTTTGTAATTATTTTGTATTTTTAATGTTTTAACGCGCGGGTTTATAATATATTGAATGCTTCCCATTCTCAAACACAAACAAGCGCATGGCCTAGTGGTGAAAAGGGTAATCTATGAGGCCAAGCGCATGGATTCAACACCCACCCCATGCATTCTTTTTTCCTTATCTTTTCTAACCCTATTTTCACCATATTTTCTTCATTAATTATTTTTTTAAATTAACCTAATCTTTTTTACATTATAACAAATTAGGTTTAGGGTTTTTAATTGGTAATTAAATTCTTGACATATTTATATTTATCGATTAATTAAATAATTAACATTTTCTTAATATTAAAATTAATGAGAAACAATTAGGTTTTAAATTAATTATTAACACTTAAACTATTTTCTGCAAAATACCAAAAATATTAACTTAGATTTTAGGTCTTTAAAATATTTTTCTAACATTTTTTCTTTACTATTTAATTTTATTAGACAAAATGTATAAGTCGCACTATCAATTGTAATAGCATAGATCTCTTTTCTCGCATTTTTTCCTATTATATATCTGCTCCGAGGATGTAATAGCACAGGTTTAAATTACCGCACTTTACATTCCACACTTTATTTTTCTGTACATTTAGCTGTTGGTAACTAGGGTTTGCATGGCAAGATTAAAAGCAAATCTAGAAAATCCTAATTTTCCAGATAAAATAGCTGAACTAACACACTCTTCACACTTGCACCTCTAGGGTAACCTCTGTTGTTGCCTTACAAATAATGGTCATGTCCCTTGAAAGTGGGGATACTGTAGCAAAAGACCCTCGATCAAATCACCATAGTCCCTTCAAATAAAGATCACAGTCCATCGATGAACCTTCGAGTTGCCTACAAAATGATGATAGTCCCTTCAATACAATTGTTAAAGTATCCTCACATGTTGCCTTTGATGACCATACGATGACCCTACACATGTCCCTTCATATCAAATAGATAGGATTACCTACCAACTAATGGCATGGATAATACTATATCTAAAGGATAAGGAAAATAACAAGAAAGAACTTTAGTGGGTAAGAACTCCTAATTTGCTTGCTCACAACCTTTTCAAAGCATTTTTCACACATAATTTTCAAAAAAATATTTTCAAAAACACTTTGTATAAATTCTTGAGGACTGATACAAGAATTATTACAAAGTTAGCCTCACATTGGAATTTCGAAATATTTTCAAATCACACACACACAAAGCAAGTTTTCAAAGTGAGCTAAGAAATTAAGAGCCCATAGATAACTACGGATGAAAAGGGTGCTAACACCTTCCCTTTTCATAACTTGCCCCCCGAACTCAAAATCTATCAAAGATCTTTCCTGTTCTTTTCACCTTTCCTAAATATCAATAAAAGAAAAGTCAGTGGCGACTCTTACTATCCGCACATTTGAATAAAACCAAAAAATTCAGTTCTCCCACCATATTACACCTGGGTTGGATACAATATTGTTGTGCACAAATTGCCTCTTAGAAATGAGTGTCCTCCTGTTAAACAAAATCTTTGAAAAACTCATCCCGAGATGTCTAAGAAGATCAAAGAGGAGGTTCAGAAATAGTTTGATGCAGGTTTTTTGAAAGTGAATTCTTATTCGCCGTGGATTGCGAATATTGTGCCAGTGCCTAAGAAGGATGGTAAAGTTAGAATGTGTGTGGACTATATGGACTTGAATAGAGCAAGCCCTAAAGATTGTTTTCCGCTCCCGCATATTGATATTCTGGTTGACAATACTGCTCAAGCTAAATTGTTTTCATTCATGGATGGTTTTCCTGGCTACAATCAGATTAAGATGGCGCCAAAAGAAATGGATAAGACAATTGTCATTACACCTTGGTGAAAATTTTGCTACAAAGTGATGCCCTTTGGTTTGAAGAATGCAAGGGAAATTTATCAGCATGCAATGGTCACCCTTTTTCATGATATGATGCATAAAGAGATTAAAGTATATGTTGAAGATATGATTGCCAAGTGCCATACAGAAGACGAACATCTTGTTCACTTGTTGAAACTGTTTGAAAGGTTAAGGAAATTTTGGCTGAGACCGAATCCGAACAAGTGCACCTTCGGGTGAGATCAGGAAAGTTATTGGGCTTCTTATTAAGTGAAAAAGGGATTGAGGTTGATCCTGCCAAAATAAAAGCTATACAAGAAATGCCAGAGTCAAGAAAAAAAGAGGTTTATGGTTTTCTCGGGAGGTCGAACTACATTTCTAGATTCATCTCCCATCTTACCGCCACTTGTGAACCGATATTCAAGTTGTTGAAAGAGGATCAAACATCCAGGTGGAATGAAAATTTCCAAGAGGCATTTAATAGAATAAAAGAGTATTTGCAGGAACCTCTAATTCTCTCACATCTAGTTGAAGGCAGGCCCTTGATAATGTATCTAATAGTGTTGGAAAACTCCATGGGTTGTGTACTCGGTCAACATGACAAGACTGGTAGGAAAGAGTGTGACATCTACTACCCGAGCAAGAAGTTTACAAATTGTGAGTTGAGATACTCATTACTGGAAAAGACTTATTGTGCACTCGCGTGGGTAACAAAGTGTCTTAGACAATACATGTTGACGCATACTACTCTCTTGATATCCAAAATGGATCCAATCAAGTAAATTATTGAAAGGCTAGCTCTCACAGGAAGATTATCCCGTTGGAAGATGATTCTAACAGAATATGATATCCAGTATACTACCCAAAAAGCTATCAAAGGTATTGCATTGGCGGATTATCTTGCTCACCAACATGTGGAAGACGACTATCAGCCGATGAAGTTAGAATTTCCTGATGAGGACATCATGTATATATACGATTGTAACATCCCTAGTCCAGAAGAAGGACTCGAACTAGTATTGCAATGGACGATGGTGTTTGATGGTTCCTCCAATGCCTTGGTAATGGTGTCAGTGCCATGATTACTTCTCCTAAAGGTTTCCATACTCCTCTTACTGCTAGAATTTGCTTTCACTGCACCAATAATAGATGAGTATGAAGCTTGCATATTTGGGTTAGAAGCTGCTATTGATTTTCAAATCAATATCTTGGAAGTATATGGGGATTATGCTCTTGTGATTATTCAGATCAACAAAGATTGGGAGACTAGTCACCCAAATTTGATTCTGTATCCTGAGAATGTTTTGAATTTGATCCCATACTTTGATGAGATTACTTTCAACCATATTCCAAGAAAAGAGAACAACATGAAAGACACCTTGTCTACTTTATCATCCATGTTTAAAGTCAGATGGGAAAATGAAGCCACATATTTCACCATCTTGGGTTGGATGAGTCGGTGTTTTGTTATGAAATAGAAGAAGATGCTACTGATGAGAAACCATGGTTTTATGATATCAAAAGGTATCTTGAAACGAAAGAATGTCAAGAAGATGCTTCTCTCATTGGTAAGAAGAATTTGCGGAAGTATGCAGACAAGTTTTTCCTTAACGAGGATGTTTTGTACAAGAGAAACTATGAATATGTTTTGCTCAGATGCGTGGATAGACACAAAGCAAATAAGATCATAGAAGAGATTCACGAAGGTTCCTTCGGGATGCATTCCAGTGGACATACTATGGCCAAGAAAATCTTGAGAGCATGTTATTATTGGTCTACAATAGAAAACAATTGCTACAATCATTCTAGAATCTATTACAAATGTTAGATTTATGCCAAAAAAATGCACGTGCCTCCCAATCCACTGAATGTTTTAACTTCTTCTTGGCCCTTTGCAATGTGGGGCATCAATATGATTATCTGGATTGAATCGAATGCTTCCAATATATATTGCTTTATTCTGGTGTCTATTGATTACTTCACCAAGTGGGCCGAAGCGACATCTTATGCCAATGTCACCAAACAAGTGGTTACTTGTTTCATCAAGCAGAATATTATTTTTCGTTATGGGGTTCCTGAAAAGATCATCACTGACAACGGGCCGAATCTCAACAATAAAATGATGAAAGAGTTGTGTGAGAGCTTTAAGATAAAGCATCATAATTCGTCTCTGTATCATCCAAAGATGAATGTTGTTGTTGAGGCAGCAAACAAAAATATTAAGAAGATTGTGCAGAATATCATTGTCACCTACAAGGATTGGCATGAGATGTTGCCATTTGCTTTGCATGGTTATCGCACTTCGATGCGCACTTCGACTGGGCCAACCCCATTTTCTTTAGAATACGACATAGAAGCAGTCCTGCCCGTGGAAGTGGAAATTCCTTCTTTAAGAATAATGATAGATATATAGTTGGATGAAGCCGAATGGGTTCATAATAGATTTAATCAGTTGAATCTCATTGACGAGAAGAGATTGATAGTTATTTGTCACAGGAAGTTATACCAGAGAAGGATGAATAAGGCTTTTGATAAGAATATGTGTCCTCGGATTTCCAAGCTGGTGACCTTGCGCTTAAGAGGATGTTGCCTATGAACAATACAGATGCTAGGGGAAAATGGGCTCCTAACTATGAAGGACCATATGTTGTGAAGAAAGTACTCTCAGGAGGCTCTATGATGCTCACAACTATGGATAGAAAGGATTTCCCTCACCCCGTCAATGCAGACGTAATGAAAAAGTACTTCGCGTAAACAGACCATCTGAGTTGACTGGCTCAGGAAAAAAATGGCGTCTCAGCGAATAATAATAAAAAAGAGGTTAGGGAAAAATTTAGGGAAAAAAGGAAATGAAAAAGAATGAACAAGAAACGATGTACACCCGCTAATTTGAAAACCCAAAAGGGCGACTTAGGCAAAAAAGGGTATCCCGGTGGATTGAAAACCAGAAAGGGAGATCCATGAAAAAGTTAGGGATTAAAGTGAATACTACGGTATGCGTTGTATATGTGATATCATTCTACAATGTTGTTGGTTATCTTGGAAGGATGAATAATCAGTCCAATCAACTTGTTCAGAAAGCAAGATATTAAGGAGCTTTGAGGTTATAAGAGTCATAGCAGAGTCGGTACCCGATGAATCCTCACTCACATTGCCATATTTGTATTCTCCTCTGTATGATTTATACGCAATTATCTCTTTTCAGGAATTACTTCTTGATGTAATGGCCTATTTACAGGCCAATTAATCAATACAATTCTTTTTATCCAAATTGTGCTTTGTTTTTATTTTTTTGTTTTGTTTACGAAAAGACGTCCAACATTTTTGATAAAATTTTTCATTTTGAAACATTAAGGTTTTACAACACATGATATAAATATTTGAAATTGCTTAAATTTTTGGGCGTCTACGATGACAGCTAAAAGTTTCCATTTTTATACCCATATCATGTTGCTGTAATTTCCATTGTTGCAAGTACTGTTGGTTTTTTTTTGACAAGAAGCGTACCAACAAATGAATCAAGAAAGGTATGTATGTGACCAACATGAGGGTCTTAAAGAATGAGGATTTATACAGAATGAAATCTGAATTCCCTATTGAGTACTCACCTCTACTCAATGCAAGATCATTTATCCCCAATGAAGGTGTACTCTCGTCCGAGTATAATTCCTTTTCTCAGTGCAGTATGTTTCTTCCCAAGTTTCTCAGAAGAGTCATTTTATTTACCAATCGGAGGTTCTTGATATACTCCCCTTGAAGTCGACATTTTGTGGCTTCCCTAGTGAGGTTGGTACTTGTTATCCCCGTGAATTATGCATTCTTCTCCTCAAGGAAGTTTGCACCCTTCCTCCCTGGTACCGTCTTCCCCATATTACAGTTGCTTGAAAAGATTTTTGATTATCTATGGGAGATTCCAGTTTGTATCCTCATGAGGACGACCATTATCCCCAATGAAGTGATTTCTTCTCCCCAGTACAAAATTCTTGCTGGCATGAATCTTGTAGAGTTGGCTACACCCAGTGCAATGGGTATTGTTGACATTGCCATCTAAAGTTTTTTTGGATCCCCAATGTAAGAGGTAGCTCTTTCGTCCTAGTCGAAGTCGAATTTCGAAGACCTTTTGGATTAACTTTCCTACTATTCCCTAGTGGAGCAAGTTGTGTTTCCCTAGAAAGTTTCTTGTCTCCCCAGTGTGGTATGCATAGGAGTTCCAGTCATAACCCTTTTCATCCCCAGTGATAGAAGATGGTTGAGATATTCCCCAGTGGAGTTTCTGTCCCAAGATGCTTATTTCTTCCCCAAGTGAAGATCTTTACCCCGGCGGTGTTATCCCCAGTGTGGTCTGAGTAGAATTCTTTTTATTTAATAATTTATATATTCCCTAGTAGAAGTTATCTTCATCAAGAAATTCTACGCGAAAAGTCTCCATTCCCGACGAAGTTCTCCTCATCCTAATAGAAGGCAAAGGAATTTATTCCCTAGGAAGTTGGGAGTTAGATCAGAATTTAAGATTTTCTCTAAACTATAATTTATTTTTGCAGTACTCTCCCCAGGAAGTTACTTCCATAGCGATATCGATCTTTAGAAGTTGATGGTTCTGAATCTCGATTCTCTATTGAAGTTCAAATTGATTATTTTCTACAGAGGGTCAGATGTGCAAGGATAATCATTCTGAAGTCTCTTGTCTTCTCAGCTGTCAATTATTGTCGTGTTTTACCAAGTGCTTCACTAAATAAGCATCATTACATTTCATCTAAGAAAACAGGAAAAAAATAATTCAAACATGAGTAGGCCAATTATGTTTACCTGCAGTAACCAAATTGTTATGCGCTCAGATTTGAATTACCTTCGTAGTAAGCCTAGGGTGATCCTTTCATGTGTTCTCAGTGGAGTCTCTTTGATTTACCACCAGTTGGGTCTTTGGTGCTTTCTATTTCCCTAGTGAGTCATGGTTTTTTCCCTTTCCCTTGCAAGCCTTTGGGTACTTTACCCATGTTTTCTTTGTCGTTAGAGTGCAAATAAGAGTCAGTGAATAACTTTTTCTTATTTCTCAAGTATTTGAGTATCCATACTTGGTGTGTGGTAATTCAGATAATTGCCACTCTTGAAGAATTACACCCCTCCTTTGGCCTGGGGATATTGTAATTTTTGCGCCTTTACAACCTCTTAAAGTCCAGCGTGTGTTGGAAATCTTTGTCTAGAGTCCTACAATCGGTCTCTTTTCCAGTTGTAAGTTCTCCTTCGACCGGCGTTCTATTCGGGTTCAATACAAATGTGAACCCCCAGTAAGTCCTTTTCCCCAAGATTCTACCCTCGGCTAGTCTCCTTGTCTTGGCAGGTTCTCCTGTGTTCAAGTGTCCTTTGTTAGAGTCAGCTTCGGTCGGTCTCTTTCTTATATGTGTTTAACTATGACCATACGTGTATACTTTATCCCCAGTAAGTTCGCCTTTGATCGGTGTTATTTCTCTAGGAGTCTATCTTCGATTAGAATTCCTTGTTGGAGCCTTCTTCTGTCGGTCTCTTCCTTGTTTTTATGTGTATAATTTTACCTGAAATATACGCATTATCTTTTATGTCTGTTACTAACTTCGAACATGCATATTTGATATTCCTGATGGAGTCCTTTCTTCTGGCCTCCTTCGTATATGTTCGCTACCAACTCCGAACATATATTCATAATATCTTTGTAAAGATTCCTTTCCTCAGGTCTCTTTCTTGTTATATGTTCTCTACCAACTATGAACATATATTCTTGATATCCTCGATACATTCCTTTCATCTGGTCTTTATCGCATATATTTTTTCCTCCGAATATGTGGTTATGGGGTCTTGTTTAAAGGGTCTTTTCTTCCGGTCTCTTTATTATTATATATATGCTACCAGTTCCAAACATGTAGTATCGATATATTTGGTTATATGTCCTTTCTTCCGGACGTATATTCTTGATATCCTTGGGTTAGAGTCCTTTCCTCCGGCCTCTCTCTTTGTATATGTCCTTTCCTCCTAACGTATATTCTCGATATCTCTGATAGAGTCCTTTCATTTGGCCTCTTTCGTATGTGTTCGCTACTAACTCCGAGCATATAGTTGTGATATCTTTGGTTAGAGTCCTTTCCTCTAGCCTCTCTCCTATTTTATGTCTGCTACCTAATCCAGACATGTATACGTGATATCTTGGTTAGAGTCCTTTCTTCCGGTCTCTTTCTTATGTGTCTGCTACCAAATCCAGACATGTTGATATCCTTGTTAAAGCATTCTTTGGTATGTCTCTTTTGTATATGTCCGCTACCAACTCTGGGCATGTACTTTCAATGTCCCCTTATATGTCCTTCCCTCCGGACGTGTACTCTTGATATATTTGGATTAAAGTTCTTTCCTCCGGTATCCTTCCCGTCGTATGTTCTCTATCAAATCAAAACATATATTTGGTATCTCTGATAGAGTCCTTTCCCCCGATCTCTTTCTTGTCATGTGATTTGCTACAAGCTTCGAACATATGTTTGTGATACCCTCGTGAGAGTCCTTTCCTCTGGTCTCTTTCTTGTGTCCGCTACCAGCTCCGGGCATGTCTATTTAATATTTTTCATGTGTCCTTTTCTCCGGACATAAATCATTGGTAGATTTGATAAGGCTTCCTTTGACTACTCTTTGATGTCTGTGTTCACTACCAGTTTTGGACACATGCTCCTTGATATCCAATCTATCTTTTGTGTGTCTAACCTTGACCTGACATACATCTATCTTTGATAACCACTAGGCGCAAAAATAAAATAAAAATATAGAAAACCAAAAAATAAATAATACCCGACTGGCTTCAGATTGCAAATTTTACGGTTCTATTAAGTATTCAATCCTCTTTCACCCTGATTGTTCGACAGGATTCCGCCAATCTGACCCTCTGGTTAAAGAAGATTGAATAGGGGCAGCTGTTGTACCCCAAAATTTTCCATTTTCATTTTAAATCTAATTGTCTTATATTTCATTGTCATATGCATACATACATGTCATTGGGCTTATACTCATGGAATCGAGGTATTTCTTTGCAAGAAAGAGTTGCGAAAAGTGTTTGTTCTGTTAAACAGCATTATGATGCAGAACTCAGGGTTTTCTGCATTTTTATGCAATCTGCATGTTTTCCAAGTTATCCAATCAACAACCAAGCAAGTCATCAAAATATCAAGCTCTTATGTGTTTCAACATGCTCTGAATTATGCAGAAAGTCATGTGTTTCGGTTGATTTGAGACAGTGCAGACAAAAATTCAGTACGGTGCGTTTCAAGCTCAAAAATTCACAACTCGAGTTCATAGAATGGTTTGGGATGGATTCTTCAGTCATTAGAATCGTCTTGAGGTCTTCTTCATTTCATATGTTCATATCAACGGCTAATTTTGAGAGGAAGACAAAATACTTGAATTGCGGTATACAGTGGATTTACCGTTTCTCTAGTTTTTGGACGCTTAAAAATTCATAACTTCTGGCTGAAGTATCATCTTTGAGTGCCTCTTAGAGAATTTGATTCATCTTGATATTTTCTCCAACTTTCATGTTCGTTTCCAAAGCCAATTCTTTGAGGAAGATCTCTGAATGTCTGAGTACTTTGAAGCTAAATGGTGAAAAATAGTGAAAATATTGTGTTGAACCGTTATTTTGTGGATGTTCAAAAATTCATAACTTTCGCCTGGATCATTGTTTTTGAGTCGTTCTTTAGGCAAAAACTCCTTCTTGATTTTATCTTCAATTTTCTTTTTCGGGTCGAGAACTGATTCCTTGCAGAAGTTTTCCGAAAGTGTGAATTACTAGACATTTCTACAGTGAAAAAAGTTTGACAGATACTGGCTTCTATGACATTCAAAAAATCATAAGTCTCTCAGTTTTTATTATATCGGGCTGGTTCTCAAAGCATAGGATCACAAATTTTGTTAACTATAACTTTTCTTCAGACCCCGAGTTCGAGCGGTGCTCTAAAGGCTTCAGTTTATGGTCTGTTTCGCAAATGGAACAGTGAAATATGTTGTTGAAGAGCCGATTCGAAAATTCATAACTTTCTCGTTGTTTATCTGATTGAGCCCGTTCTTTCGGTATCACTTCACAAATTTCGCAAGCTTTGATTTTGATGTTGAGCTCGAGTCGAGATTTTGCACCAATAATGACGTGGCATTTTCTTGTCGCATTGTGTATTAAATTTGTTTACACTGTCAAAACATGGCCAAAATGAAATTCAAATCCAAGGCCCAATTGAGTGGAACTATATATTGAGTTTCTCTTTACAATTCAAGGGATGAAAAATCATTTACAAAGTTGGATCTCAAAAATTTCAAATAATTCAAATAGAATCTCTCTCTTTCTCCGCACACGCCATTACTCTCTTCTCTCACTCAAACCACAAGTGACGCACACCACTCCTCCCCCCTCTATTATCAAGTGGCACCGGCCACACTACTCAGTGGAATCGACAACACTCTTTAGTGGCTCCCGCTACAATACTCCCTCCTTCTACTTATCGTCCGTCACACTCTCCCCTAGCGCAAGCCACCTAGTCTCCTCCGACTACCACGTGCTTCGAGCGACCGCCACAACTCACAGTTCTCTCTATTTCGCTCCCGATTTCAATTGATTCTTCCACTTCTCATTTCGGTTCAACTTCACTGATCAAATATTCGATTCGGTAATTCCTAATTTCACTTGATTATTTGCTTTTGTTAAGTGATTTTGCTTGAATTAGTGCTTAATTGAGAGATATATAAATGGATGTGAATTGAATCTGTAGATCTAGCTTTTTGATTTCAATGACAAAAGCATGTGGAATAGGCTAGATCTGTAATTGTGCGGATTTTTAAATTTGTGCATCACGTTAATTTTTGAACTGAGAGTTTTGGTTCACGAGGTGATTTTGGATTTGAATTCTGAAGTTACAGATTCACGTATTAAACTGTGTTTGATATGTGTTGCAATATGTCTGAATTAGTGAACTGTTGATCTTGATCAAGATAATTCACTATTAACGATGAAAAATGGAATTGGTTTATTAACTGTTAAGTGCTTTTGCAATTGTCAATTACGATTTGTTTCAATGTTAGAATCAAATTCAAGGTTTCTGTGATTTTTTTGGAAAGCATCAATAATTTTGTTTCCAGATGAATTTTAATGGTTAATGTTTGAGTTTATTATTCTGACATCGAAATTTGAATCTGATTGATAATTGCAAATAAATTTTCATTGTCTAAAGCTTTTCTTTTTTCACTTTCTTTATGCTTAATTGGTAAATTCAAGTGTGATATGAGTGTTTAAATCCAATTGCGGTTTGTTGTTGAAACTAATGTGTTTGTTGACTTGTGCAAGGTACTTTGTGAGAGCTTTCAATCGTGTAACTGAGGGGTTGGTTATTTGATTGAAAGGCATTTGGTTTGTGGCCGCACCTGATGCGCTTTATTATCATTCTCATTCTATGAGAAATAAACACTACTTGCATTTTTGTCTGGTTGTGATTTTTATGCAGGTGCATTGTTTGTGATATGGATGTGTCCGATGCATGCGGCATATGTGATTTACTTTCACATTGCATATAGTTTGATGTTTATCATGAGCGCACGATTTATGACTGTTTCAATTTTTTGATGCTAGCTTGCTCGAAGTTTTCCAGAGTATTTTCGCTTTGCTTACTTGCTAACGGACATTTTATCCGTTTGGTATTACTTCATTGCTTGGTTTACCTTTCCGCATTTTATAGTTTTCTAGATATCATTAGAAGTAGGAAATAAAGAGTGTGCGCTCAAAGTCTCTATTTAAAGACCTATAACAGGAATTCCACACTTACTTGCTACTTGTGTTTGTGCTTGTGTTTTCCTCCTTTGTTAATGATCGATGATGTCACTCAATTGAGATAACGACTTCGATCTTTGCATGCTCCCCTTACATTTTTATCGTTTTCCTTTGTTGACGATCGATGATGTCACTCAATTAGAATTGATATTATGACTTAGATCTTTGCATGTTCCCTATAAGATAGTTATCCTCGCCCTTAGGTTTTTTTGCATTCTAACATAGGTAGAGATTTCCCTTTCAAACTCGACCTTAGGACCATCATTATATGATAACATTAGGGATAGAGCAAGATAGTCTCCCTTAGTTGTTTTCTTTTCGTTTGCATCCTTAAAAATAAAACCTCTTTTTCTTAGCAAATGCATAAAACATCTAACAACTTTTAAATCCTTTTTCAAGGTAAAAGACATCAACCAATGCAAACTCTTTTTCCGCCTTCGGGCCTTTTCTTTTCTTTCAAATTTTTCAAAAGAACGTGTTAATTCACTTTTGTGCTGACGCATGAATCTCCAAAGGTCGAGTTATGACAAAAGGCAAAATTAACGTCGTACATAAAAACACATAATAAATCTAAACATGTGAGCCAAACTACGTCGCTCTGACTCCTTAAAAAGGATACGTAGGCATCTGGTCACGGGGCTCAGCCGAGTGAAACTTTTTAAATATTTCCTTCTTTTCCCTGTGTTTTCTTTTGCATGCATTCCCTCTTTTCATTTTTTTCTTTTAGCTCGTAAGTTGTATATTAGAACACACCCGTTAGATTAGAACAACAAGAGTGGATACCTTAGAGTACTACGGGCGTGTGGAGTTCTAATACCTTCCCCTCGCGTAATATACTCCCTTACTCGATCTCTCAGTCGTTCGACCTTGATTTCTCCCTTCTTAGGTTTACTCGATGTTTACCTTTCCCTTACCGTGGGATAAAAAATGTTCGATGGAGACTTCATTGATTTCATCTTGATGATTTTTTCCGCCAGTTGTTTTAACCATGACTGGTATTGAGTGGTGCCATCAAAGACATCTGCAACATAGATTATTTGATCCTTAGGTACCCATTTTCTGGGTCCTTTCTTAGCAGTTCTGACCCCTTTGGAATCTTGTGCAACAGGATAATCAAGTGAAATTTGTGCATGATATTTAGGCTTAGTGTGTCTGTGTTATAGTGGAATCAGAACCTTCTTGCTCTGGACATTTCAATTTTGTGCCAGCAAGCATGAAATTTTCAGAAAGAGGTTTTGGTTTGACACTCAGAGTCTCACCAATTATATTTTATTGTTCCTAATATCCTAAGCCTCTACTTCCGTTTTGGCTAACTCCATAGATCATTGAAGCCATTTTTCTTCTATCAATACTTTTAGCTAGGAAGTGCTGAAAAGCTCTATTCTATTTGATTACTTCATTAGTAACAAAAAATCTAGAGATAATCTCTTCTTCTAATCTAGAAACTTTACTTTTCAGAGCAATATTTGATTTTTATAAAATAGATAAGTTTTGACTTAAATCAGAAAGGTTTTGCTCATCTTCAATAGAGTTCTCAAAAGTAACTACAAAATTCGTTTTCAGAGTTTTGTGTTTACTTAGAAGAGATTGATACCTTTTCATTAGTTTTGATAAACCAATTTCAATTTCATAATGAGATAAGGAAGAAAGTATCTCTTTATCGTCATCAGAGTCTGACTCATCATCAAGTGTCAGTTCATCTTCTGATACTGGTTCTCTCGTGCTGGTATTTTGCATGAATGCTACATTGGTATGTTCTTCATCAGATACTTCTTCTGACTCTAAATCATCCCATGTTGCCATGAGACCCTTCTTGTATTTTTAGGCCTTCTTACGTTTATTGTCTTTCTTGAGCTTTGGGCATTCATTCTTATAATGTCTAGGATCCTTGCATTCATAACAGGTAACTTCTTTTCTAGAAGCTTTCTTCTGACCAGATGTAGATTCAAATCTACGGTTTCTTCTTCTTGATCCTCTGAACCTGCTTTGTCAGTGTTTCCATATCTGACTTATCCTTCTGGATATTAGAGAAAGTTCATCTTCATCTGAATCTTCTTCAGATCCTTTTGATTCTTCTTCTGCTTGAAAAGCCTTGGCCTTTCCATACTTAGACTTCAAATCCAAATACTTAACTCTTTTTTAAGGTTCATCTTCCTCAAGCTCTATCTCATGACTTCTTAAAGAACTAAGTAGTTCCTCAAGACAAGTGTTTTTCAGATCTTTTGACAACTTCAAAATAGTTACCATTGGTCTCCATTTCTTAGGCAGACTTCTGATAATCTTCTTAACATGATATGTCGTAGAATATCCTTTATTCAGAACTATGAGTCCTGCAAAAAGAGTCTGAAATCTTGAAAACATCGTTTCCACATATTCATCATCTTTCATTCTAAAGGCTTCATATTTATTGATTAGGGCTAGAGCCTTTGTCTCCTTAACTTGAGTGTTTCCTTCATGAGTCATCTGAAGAGAGTCAAAAATAGACTTTGCAGTCTCTCTATTTGTGATCTTCTCATACTCATTATAAGAAATAGAACTTAAAATAATTGTTCTTGCTCTGTAATGATTTCTATAAACCTTCTTCTCAGCGTCTGTCATAACACTTCTGGCAATCTTTAGACCTTTATCATCTACTGGGTGAGTGTAGCCATCAACTACCAAATCCCATAGATCTAAGTCATATCCCATAAAAATAACTTTTAATTTTGTCCTTCCAATAGTCAATATTTTCTCCATGAAACATAGGAGTTTTAGCACTATATTGATCTCTATTGTTATCCCTATTATCACCAGTTACAATAGCATTGTTACCTTTATATGCCATTGTTTTTCACACAATTTAGATTGACATTGAACATTGTTAGGTGCTAGATAAAAAATTCAAACTTTCTATAACCTCCTCAGAACTGGAGCTCTGATGTCAACTGAAGGTGTGAAAAACACAAGAAAATGAGGGTTTGAATTGGGTTTTAAACCAAAAACTTTTGCTTTTAAAATCCCGTTTAAATTATAACAAGTTACTTCACTTAGTGATAATAATGATAAGATGAAAGAAGGAAATAATAAGTTATGTTTATAGTAGTTCACTTGAAAACTATCAAGCTAGTCTAGTCCACCCGCCAAGGTGATTTCGCCTTTCTCAACAAGGACTTAATCCAATAATCAAACAGATTATTACAATGGACAAGCTAACTGTAAGTGACTAATGTTACAACCTCTAAGACACACTTATCTTAGACTTCTCAAGGATTATGACCAATTGGTCCCTTAAGGAAAATCAAACAACTTTTTAAACAAAGTATGTTTACAAGAAATTATGCTTCTACACGAGCGGATATGTAAATAGTAATTTTAGAACATAGACTAGAGAAATATGAAAGCGTATGAGCAGTCTTAATAAAAAGTGTATCAACATGAATTTTTGTTAATTAACTGATTTTTCTCTTAGTCTTCAAGCCCTTTATATAGCCAATAAAATAATATATTTGTTGAGGGGTACTCTTGGTATTTCCATAATCTTTGGTGGCTTGAATCACGTGGGGGACATGATCGTGCGATGCGTCTGTCCTTCATGGTAGTGGAATGAAACATTTTTATTGTACCATGTACTATTGTACCATGTTAACATTATTTTCTTTCCTTCTGTACTTCAGAGGTTTCTGCGAGTATGAGCTTAAAAGAGAGAACATAACACTAAGGTCATCAGAACTTCAAGTCTTCAGAGTCTTCAGAACTGCGTTTTCAGAGTCTTTAGCACTTGTTCTTGAGAACATTTTCTAGAACCTTGGGTCTTTAGAACTTCAACTCTTTAGAGTCTTCAGAATTGCGTCTTAAGAATATTCAACACTTGGCCTTTGAGAACCCTTTGTCTTCAGAAACATGAGTCTTCAGCATCTGGACTTCAGTAGAAACTTCGGTCTTCAGATCTTTTGATTGGTTTCTTTAGAACACATGTCTTTAGAAACATGAGTCTTTAGCATCTAGACTTCAGTAGAACTTCTATCTTCATATCTTCTGACTGGTTTCTTTATACTTCATATCAGAGCCTACACTTTAGAGTCTTATGGAGTGCCTTGCTACTGTTCATCAGACTTGTGTAGCGCAGAAGAGGAACTTGTCTCTTCTAATGTCTTGGCCATGCTATTCATCAGAAGTAGAACTTGTTTTTTATATACTCACGACTAACACACATTAAAGTACCAAAATTGTTCATACAAACATACTCTTTGTTATCATCAAAACTCATAGATAAAGTTGCAGAACCAAATCTTGTTCTAACACTATCGTCATCCGATGATTCTTGTGCTTTTGAAAAATTTAATGTATTAGTTGTTAGGAAATTCATGAAAATGGACGTTTCTTTCTAATGATATATGCATATGACATAACAATGCAGATTGTAGTAACTGAAGTAATGATAATGATATATGGATAATATTATATAGTATATTATAAAAAAAGCACTATGTATGATTTATGCCCTACGAATATGTTCAAACATGTTTATCATATATTCAATTATGATGCTCATGTAGTATGGTATTGTGTTTCACGAGTTTAATATGAAATGTGGCAGTAGGTAGTATCTGCCTACCAAAAATATATCCGTAACAATAATAAATTTTTATAAATACCTAAGAAAGGATCGTAGTCGAAATCACTGTCTTCATCACCTTCGAAATCCAAGTTAACTGTAAGTTTAAAAATGTTGCATGTGTGCGACCTTGGAGATGTATGTGAACTTGATGGCATGTGTACTGTTGGGGATATAACATTGACATAGTTGTAAATGATGAAAACACGATAAATCATAATGAACATCAATTTCAAAAATAAGGGTGTTTGAAAACATACAGAAACATTACATAGGGGGATCAGTGGAATGTAATTTAGGTTATCAACTGAATTTTGTGGTGGACTTATATTAATCTGATCGGTGCGCAGAAGGTTGTATGCTCTATCTGGCACTCCAAAGTTCTTTTTAGGACGACCCCTTCCATGTTTGACTTGTGTTGTGTTTGTAACATTTGATTTTTTTTTTGTAATCCTGTCCATTAACATGCCATTAAATTGTAAATAAAAATAAAATTATAGTATGTAACATAGTAGTAATACTTACATGGTAGAAGTTGAAGAATTATTTCTATCAATGTGATGAATTCAAGTTTCTGTCGGTTGTAGCAGTATAGAAGGGTTTTGATTTTCTATCTATTATGAAAAATGATACCTTTAAAACAAAGTATAAATTTTTTATTTATGGTCAAGAAACAATCAAGGGTAGAAAAGATGGAAAAATAAGAAGAACACAAGGAATTGGTTATTAACTGTTATTCTTTACTTTCTCTTCAAACAAGATTACAAGTATACAATAATAACAAATAACTCTCTCACCCTAAATTAGGATTTATTGTATGCAATGATGAGAGACTAGTATGCTATTTATAATAAACGTAACATAATAAACTAATGGGCTTTTTCATAAATACCCATTACAAACTAACTTCGGGTAGAAGCTAACTTAAACAATTGGACATAACAAACATTCCCAATTTGAAATACTAACAACTCTATCATTTTGACGCCCACATACTAGAATACACTTTGACTACAATGTAAGTGTTTGTTGGTAGTAATTTTGGTAAAACACTGCTTTGGTAATATTTTGTTTACTGTCTTGACATTTGAAGTAAAACATCTCAACTGATTTTGAATGATGTCAAAGTATATGTCTTAACATTTGCCTTCTGATCTGAACGTGTTTTCAAATTTTCTATTTCTTGTTTTTAAGCGTGCCTTATTCGGGTTTTGTGGTTTATAACTTGTGAAAAATATGGAGGAATATTTTTCGATCTGTCTTACCTTTATGGATTATATCTTGGCCTAATTTCATGGAGATATTCAAGGGATTCAATATATTTCAATATTTGTTTTTCAACCCAAGCCCATAAAGAAGCTGATGTGCCTTTATAAGGACTTGCAACCTTATTTGTACAATGACAACAATTGAAGAAAAATATATTCTTTGTGTTTAAAAGTCTGAATATTTTAATTGTAATACACCATAGTATTGTTTAAGTACTTGAGTTGTAATTTGTTAGTTGAGTTGTAAATTGTGGATATTTCATAAGCTTTTAAGTATTGAATGATTGAGGTTTTTCAAACTTAATAATTCTGTTGTTTTTCACTATTAGTGATTGAAGGGATTTGATGAGGGCCTCATACCTAGCTGTGTCTTAGGTAGAAGTATATCACGGGTAGTGATTAAATGATTAGATAGTAAAGTGGTTTTTTAATGAGGGTCTATTAATTGATACTATTTAGTGGATTTATCCCTGGATTGGTAGCCCCCAGAGTAGGTGTTGTTGTACACCGAACTGGGTTAACAATCCCTTGTGTTTTTACTGCTTTTATATTGTTGCATTTTATATTATCCTCAGATATTTGTGTTGTGACATCTCCTTCGATATCACATATCTGATACCAGAATTTCAATTGGTATCAGAGATGGCATCCTGCTAAGTATCTAGGTGAGATCTAGGGAATATACTTTCTGATACTATGGACAAGTAAGGAGGATTTATGAACAAACCACCCATTCTAGATGGAAGCAATTATGACTATTGGAAACCACGTATGGTGGCCTTTCTAAAATCTCTGGACAACAGGGCTTGGAAAGTTGTCTTAAAAGGATGGAAACACCCTGTCAAATTGGGAGAAGATGGAGAACCTACTTCTTTTTTAAATCCACAAGAAGATTGGTCTAAAGAAGAGGATGAAATTTCACTTGGAAATTATAAATCCTTGAGTGCTATATTCAATGGAATTAAAAAGAACATTTTCAGATTAGTAAACACATGTGAAGTAGCTAAGGATGCTTGGGGGATTTTTCAATCTATCCATGAAGGCACATCCAAAGTTAAGATGTCAAGACTTCAGTTGCTCACCACCGGATTTGAAAATCTGAGAATGAAGGATGATGAAAGTATTAATGACTTCCATATGAACATTCTTGAGATTTCTAATGAATCCAGTGGTTTAGGAGAAAAAATACCCGAAGACAAATTGGTGAGAAAGATGCTTAGGTATCTCCCCAAGAGATTTGATATGAAAGTGACTATCATAGAAGAAGCACAAGACGTTGACAAGATGAGAGTGGATGAACTTGTTGGATCCCTTCAGACATTTGAATTAAGCATCAATGAAAGATCTGAAAAGAAGAACAAAAGCATAGCTTTTGTAACCAATACAGAAGATGAAGAGGAGGATTATGATCTAGATACAGATGAAGGAATATTTAATGCTTTAGTTCTGCTTGGAAGACAGATTAATAAAGTGATAAATAAGATGGATAGGAACCCAAGATCAAATGTAAAGAACATCCCATCTGACATCCATAAGCCAAATGAGTTTGGAAGAAAAAGGCCAGAAGAAAAATCCACTCACTGGAAGGGAATACAGTGTCATGGATGTAAAGGTTTTGGTCACATTAGAGCTGTATGTCCTACATATCTTAAGAAACAGAAGAAGAATTTATCTGTTACTTGGTGTGAGTAGGACTCTAAGAGTGATCTTGAAGAGGAATTTGCCAAGTATGTTAAAGCATTGACAGGAAAATATGTTTCTGACGAAGATTCTAGTGATGGTGAACTAACCTTTGATGAGTTAGTTACCTCATACAGAGAATTGTGTCTTAGAAGTGCAGAAGTTTGCCAAGAAGGGGAGAAATAGAAAGCTCTCATAACTCAGCTGAAGGCAGAAAGGAAAGAGCATCTGAAAACTATCTCTAGTCTGGAAAATGAAATGACTTCTCTGAATTCAAATCTTGACAGAATGGTTAAATCATTCAAGATGCTGAATAATTGGTCTGACACATTAGTTAAAATTCTTCAAGTGGGAAGAGTGTCCGGAGACAAGAGTGGTCTAGGGTTTAATGAGAAAAAGGAACCTTATTCAGAAGAACCTTCATTAGATTCTACTCATGCCAAGTCTAAACTAAAGATGTCGAATCAAATGTCTCACCAACGTGGAAAACATCATGGCAAGAAAAGACATCATGGAAAGAAAAAATTTAATCACACCAGAAAGAAATTCCATCACTGGAGGTGTCACCACTGTGGAAGGTTTCGTCACATAAGACCTTTCTGTTTCAAGTTGTATGGGTACCCTAAAACTGCTCCTCTTCCCAAGACTGATCAGACCTCTCAAAAAAGAAAAAAGAAGAAACAGTGGGTTCCGAAGACTATTGTTGCTAGTCTCATAGCTCATACCTCTCTCAGAGTCTCGACCAAAGATGACTGGTACTTTGACAGTGCTTGTTCTAGACACATGACATGTGTCAAGAATCTATTGGTAGATATCAAATCTCACTCCTGTTAGAACATAGTTTGATTCTACAACCCTTGTAAGAGTTTTGATGATAACAAACATTCAAAATAACAAATATGCTCCCTAAATAATTATTTTGTTTTGAAGGGAAGTTATGATGAAAGAAGCACATAAGATGAGTTAGATCGTTGTTTAAACTCTGATTCAACACATATTATATAGAAAGCAAAATTTGCATAGCACGTTTACATAAAGAAGTTCTAAAGCTACAACTTCTGAGTGAACTAAACATTGTAAACAAGAACTCCGTTATTCTGTTTCGTACAATTCTGGATAGAAGTAAAAGAGTCCCAACGGTAACAATCATCTTCTGATGTAATCTCTAGCAAGCATGTTCTAAAGCGTTGCATTTCATTCATGACTATTCAAAAGTAACAGCTAAAAGAGGACAAGAATCTCTATGTTTGGAAAGCTCTTTAATTACTATTTATCAACATTCCAAAAGATCCTCACATGCGTTGCCTATATAAACAAGACTTGAAGGATAAATCATTTACGATTTTTTGCTTCACACTACAAACGAGAAATTTCATCACCTTCAACTTACTAAATTTAATTTATGTAAAACATCATTTGTGTGATACTGTTTTGTTAGAAAACACATCTTGTACACGCTTACAAATATTGTATTGTGTAATACCTTGAGAAAACTGGGTTGTGGTTTAAACTCAAGAAGTCTTTGACGGTTGTCATCATATCTGTGTAGTCAAGTTTGATTAGTGGATTAAGACCTCGTTGAGAGAGGCAAAATTACCTTGGCGGGTGGACTGGAGTAGTTTAAGTTCAAATGAACCAGGATAACTAATGTGTCCTTTACTTTAAGTTTTAAAAACCCTAATTCACCCCCTTCTTGTGTTTTTCCATTCTTCAATTGGTATCAGTGCGCCTGGTTCTGAGTACAAACACTTAACTGTGTCAGAAAAAGATCCAAGCAAGAAAAACACTATGGTGGGACCAAGTCAGAACATCCGCAATGATCATCATGATGAGAAAGATATAATCAGCGGCAAACCTCCAATCTTTGATGGTGAAAACTTTGATTACTGGAAGGACATAATCAAAAGTTTATTTCTAGCTCATGACGCTGATCTTTGGGACATGGTGACTGATGGGTACATACATCTAGCTGAAGAAAGAAGTCAGAAGATTGACAGAAAAAGAATGACAGATCATCAAAAGAGGGAATTCAGAAATCATCACAAGGCCAGAATAATTCTCTTGAGTTCTATCTCGTACACAGAGTATGAGAAAATCACAAACAGAGAATCAACAAAACACATGTTTGACTCCTTGAGAATGACACATGAAGGAAACATACAAGTCAAAGAAACCAAAGCTCTTTCTCTCATTCAGAAGTATGAAGCTTTCAAAATGGAAGAAGATGAAACCATTGAAACAATGTTCTCAAGATTTCAAATTCTGGTTGTTGGGCTAAAAGTTCTGGATAAGGGGTACTAAGCTGTAGATCATGTAAAGAAAATCATCAGAAGTTTACCCAAGAAATGGAGACCCATGGTCACAGCTCTTAAACTAGCCAAAGATCTGAACAAAATCTCTCTCGAAGAACTTGTCAGCTCCCTGAGAAGTCATGAGATAGAATTAGAAGAAGATGAGCCCCAGAAGCAAGGTAAGTCTTTAGCTCTTAGATCTTACAGAAAATATGAACCGAAAGTTTTGCAGGCAAAAGAAGAAAACTCTGGTGGATCCTCATCAGAGGAAGACGAACTGTATCTTCTCTCCAGAAGAGTCAATCAGCTATGGAAGCACATGCAGAGGAAGTTCACAACTTCCAGAAGAATAGGAAATCATTCTGAACCATCTTCTGGATACAGAAAATCAAGTAACAAAGATATTATTTGCTACGAATGCAATGAACAAGGTCATTACAAGAGAGACTGTCCAAATCTTCAAAAAGAGAAACCTAAAAAGAATTTCTTTAAAGAAAAGAAGAAAAGCCTCATGGAAACATGGGATGACTCGGAATCTTCTGAAGCTGAAACAAAATCAGAAGATGAAAGAGCCAATGTAGCCCTAATGGCCAACGTAACAGATGACACTGGATCATCTAAATCAGAATTAGACTCAGAGGCAGAAGAGGTATTCTCTAACTTTTCTAGATCTCAATTAGAAGAAATCCTGTTAGAAATTCTTGAAAGATATTAGCAACTTCGAGTCATAAACAAGAACCTGAAAAAGGATCTAGTTTCTGACTCTGAAGAAACTAAGAAACAGATAACAGAAAACTTTGAGCTTAAAGAAAAAATTTCTAAACTCGAAAGTAAATTACAAAAGGCTCAGAAAGAAATTGTCTCAGAAATTCCTAGTAACTCTGATAAGATCATAAAAGAATATGATCATAGCTTTCAAACATTTCTTGCTAAAAACATAAATAGTAGCAAGATGGCTTCAATGATCTATGGAGTTAGCAGAAATGGTAGAAAAGGAATAGGATACAAGGGTAAAGTATCTCAACCTAAGTAGGTTAAGGATATGGTCATAAAACACACACCCCTTTATTCTCACTTCACTTATGGGAACACACATGACATAAAGTATACTAGTAATTCTTTTTCTACGAAACCAAAATTTAAACATAAATTTGGTAACTCTAACAAACAAGGACCCAAAAAGATATGGGTACGTAAGGATAAAATTGTCTATGTTGTAGATGTCTTTAATTGCAAAATTGAAACACCAATCTTGGTACCCGGACTCTGGATGCTCTCGACACATGACGGGAAGAAAGCATATGTTCTAAAGGATGGAGCTTAAATATGGAGGCTACATAGGTTTCGGAGGAAATCAGAAAGGAAAGATTATTGGCTCTAGAACTATTCTTAATGGTACACTTCCTTCTATAACTAATGTTCTGCTAGTAGATGGATTAATGCATAACCTGTTATCCATAAGTCGATTAAGTGATAACGTTTATGATATAATCTTCAATCAAAAGTCCTGTAAAGAAGTTAGTCAGAAAGGGGATCTATCTTATTTAATGGAAAGAGAAAGAACAACATCTACAAAATAAAACTTTATGAACTAAAAAGTAAGAATGTAAAATTCCTATTGTCTGACCTTCTTGTTAAAAGCCTTAATCATACGCTTTTGGTACACCTGGCCATGACAGACAGCCGCGAGCCTTTTCTCATCAATCAGGTTCAATTGGTCGAGTCGAGTCTGAACCCATGATCGGGACTTTATGAGTCTATTGGGATACTAACTGCAAGTATACAATTTAGTCGTTCTAGTTTTAAATGATTATCGAACCCACAGAGACTGAGGATCAATCGCATACGATCTAATGCTACAATTGTTTAACTAAGCGATGAATATTTGGTTTTAGGGGGGAAATAGTTTAATTAAAAATAATAGTAATAGCTATATCGGTATGTGATAGTCGGACTTCGGGAATTCGGTGAATCGCTTGGCATATAAAGTATTTCGGTAAAAACGAATTGTTTAAATGCACTCTCGTGTTCATGAAATAAGTCATGCTACTAAACCTAGTGGATGCACTTTAAATTTAATAACACTTTTTGGAAACAATTTGAGTTTAATTAATTTATTAAAACACTCTCATGTATTTAAAAATTAATGTTTCGTTACCACTATCTGGGTCGAACCCCAACTCTCGCATGCAGGTACTTTCCTTAATTAATTTCCCACTCTCGTGGCAAAATCGTATTAATTATCCTCTCACTCTCGTGACAAGGGTAGTTAAATTAAACATGGAAATTTGAAACCAGAAATTGTTTATAAATGTTTTTATCCAAGTTATCACTGAATTCTTTCGGTACTTAGGAGTCACATACCGGTACAAATTAATTTAGCCGGACATAATATATTTAGTAACTATGCAACTTAAAATATAATCCATAAAAACAAATGACATAACACAAGAATAAATAAATATCAATTGCATAAAAAACCTGGAAATAATGTTTCTATGGTAATCTTGGATGCTTACAAATTCCTTGCAATTTAATCGAAATCTATAACTGTGTTAATTCTTAAATGAAGAATTAACACTCTAGAAACTAATTCTGGAAATAAAAATTACAGTACGAATGAAAATGGTTCACATATAAAAAATATAGTTTAATGTAGAAAAGCAACAATTTTGTTCTGTAGAAAATTCTTCGACCATCATCCATTGAACTGCCACATATATATAGAAGAAGATTTTGCAGTTGAGAAAATGTTGGAAAAAGCTTGAGTGGAGGAAGACCCGAATTCATGGTTACTGAAGTGGAGGAAATATAGGAGAAGAAAACTGCCCTCAACGTTGCCCACGTCTCTCTGTATTCCATAACATTGTTTTTAAGCGTGTGACAGTTATCACGAGGGGGTGACGGTCGTAATGCGCTTAAATAGCGCATTACGCTCGTCAATGATGTGTGACGAGCGTCCTTCTAATTGTGGGAGCGTTACGGTCGTCATAGGGTGTGACGGTCGTCACAGCTACAAAATCTGCAGACTTTGCAGATTCGGTTCTTTCTCTTCTGTTTCTTGGTTAGCTTCCTTCATGTGGTCCTTTTTCACTGATTGGAGTTGACATATGTTGTACCTGTGAAAAGACACAAAAACTCGGAACAATCGGGAGTTAAATGACTTAATGTATTATGAAAATCGGTAAAAAGTGTAGTAATTGTATGATACGATTTATCGTTATCAAATTCCCCCATACTTAAACCTTTGCGTCTCCTCAAGTAAATAGTCATTCGAAAGATCGGACAAGTTTTGTCAAGCGCATATGCATGACATACCTTCGATTTTTAAAGCAATTTCGGGAAATCCTCGTCAGTTCGGCCGATACATGAGTGAAACACTAACGATACGCTGATGATACAAGCAATAAGCTTAGTCGTAGGCTTCCATTTCAAACGAACTATCCAACAGTTCCGTTATAATTCTGCCCAGAGTTCCTCGTATCTATTTCACCCGGTTTCGTTCTGGCGTAATCACATTAAGCCCTTTGTCTTAGCACACACATGGTGGAGTAATCGGTTAGTGACTTTGATCCTTTTAGCACTGGGTCTGGTACACGAATGTGGCAACCCTACATATGTTATCCAAATTGGAGGTTGTGGGGGATCAGGCCGTAGCACGCCCTACCAAGTCCATAACCAGATACCTCTGAACCAACCAACAGTGGATTCCTTCATTATTTGCTCAGCTCTTATATGTGACCGTATATTTTGGTGCATAAAATTTCTTTTCTTTTAGCAGTGAGATAAGAAAGATATTTCAATGATCAGGCATCAAACACTTATATTCATTGATTCTCCACGTGGTTTGTGTTAAGACGGTGCTGACTGCTAGTATAAACTACTAGGGGTTACTTTAGAACTAAAACCCAAGATATCGATATAATGGTTATTGAAACGGATCGCGTAAGTAGGAAGTCTATGGTGTTATAACCGTATCGATCTTGTTGATTCGTTTTCGGCTTCCTCAACTGGGATTTCGTTAAAACAGGTATGTCGGGCTAATGCGAAGATAAAAAATTTCGGTATGGCTAAATAAAGCGAAGAATTTGAATTGAGAAATATCATAAAAATTTACTTGTTTATAGAAGATGGAAATACAATTACAAAAACAAATAGAAAGGAAATGAAACAGAAAAAGTAAACTACTTAGAAAATAAAGAAAACTACTGGTGACCACGTCCTCTACTCCTGGTGCAAGAGCGCCTGGTAGGAGTGGCTTCTGTGTCAGTATCCTGGTAGCCAAGGGTGCTGGCGTCCAGCCTTAAGGCGTTGAGTTCCGACAGGACCTCGTCCAACCTCTCATTCATGCTCCGCTGTCCAGTCAAGATCTGAGTGTTTTGAGCGCATAAATACTCATATTGTTCCTGTTGTCTTCTTTCAAGAACTGCGCTCATTTGATTTTGCATATGAATGGCGCAAAGAACATCTTCAATATTACTAGGAGGTGGTGCAGATGAAGGTCCTGGAATGTCGTGGACGGGGGGAGCACTATCCAGCTCTTCTTGCATTTCGTCTGCGGGGGCATTAGGCTGGTTTTCATGAGTAGGAGCACGCCCCTCGGGAGCTGCAGGGTCGAACAACCAGTTAGCTCTGTTTTATGGATCGATTCGGTCCCTGCAAGGCAAAGTGATGTTATGATAAATAATCTTTCTGATCACAGGGTGTAATCTGCCATCCTCCCACTCATAAATGATATGTGCGGCTTTGTAGTGGTCCATAGTCAGCAAAGCCGGTGCCATAGAAGGCATGTCCGTGAGAGCAACACCATAATTCAGAGCTATGGCAAGAGAAGTGACCAGCCCTCCGAAATAGAAGGGTTTTCCGCCTCTAGCACAAATAGAGTGAATATGAGCCAGTAAAAACGGGGCGGCATTGATCTTTTTCCCGGTGAATGCGCAATGCATGAAGAAGAGCTCCTTGGAGTTGAGCTTGTGGTTGCTGTCACGGGAGAAGATGGTGTTGCTGAGGATGCGGTGAAAATAGCGAATAGCCGGATTATGAATGTGTGTGGCGTTGAGGTGGTCGTAGGATCCGACACGGATGTTCGTTATACTGTGCCATAAGTTAAAAGCTTCCTCACCGAAATTATCTGGCACCCGAAGATGGACACCTTCGTCAGAATAGAAACCTAAAAGGCGTGCAATGTCGGTTTGGGGCAGTTGATGCTCGATGCCAAACATACGAAAATTGGCCACGCCTAAGACTTGGTTCGTGGCACCAGGGGGAGTGATGTATACAAAGGAACTCAGAAACTCAAGGGTTAGAGTTTCATAAATGGGTTGCGGTTCGCGGCACAGGTTCCATAAATTCACACTCTGCAACAATTGCCGGACACTGTCTAGTAGTCCCAAATTCCTCAAACAATCAAGATCGACATACCGTGTAGGTTGGAGACTGCGGCGTTGGAACTTCTGGAATTTGACACGTTGGGTTTCGCCTTGTTCGCCGGATCTGAAAGTGAGAGTGGGAACTTGTTGATTGTTGGCCGTAGTGCGTGTAGAAGGATTGAATCGTGGATTGAGTAGTGGGTTAATGGAGTTTTTAGTGTTAGAGTGTTGGAAGTTGATGAAAAAAATTTGAGAGGGTGAGTTACGGTTTTGGGAAGAATGGAGGTTTGAGAGAAAAGATGAAACAATGGGGCGCTCGTAACAGTCGTCACGAGGGTGTGACGGGCGTAACATGGTGAAACGCGTGTTACGCTCGTCATGGGGGCGTTACGAGCGTCACGCGTTCAATTTCATTATATTAATGAAAAGAACATGACACTTTTATTTTCCAGTATTATATTTCAAAATTCTAGCACAGTAAGCAGTAATAATTTTTCCAACACACGTCATATGACCAAATTTTTGCAGAAAATATGAACAGTAAATTAATAAAAAAATGAAAAATATACTGAAAATTGAAATAGCATGTATGAAATGAAATAATGGCAGTAAGGCAATAGAATTTGAAACTTAAATAATTGAAATTTCATTAACGAGTAAAAATTGTTTGGAAATAATAACTTAAATAATAATAAAAATAATAAAATACTAAAACAAACTAGATTCCTCCCCCACACTTAAACTAAACAGTGACCTCACTGTATATACAAATGCAAGAGAAGAACAAATCAGTATAACAACGACAATCTCTAGCCACGAGGAGTAGGGAACATATGCTGGTGCATGAAATCCAGTTGGTATGTCACCAAATCCATAAAAGCGATGAAATCCACACGTAGAGATGTAAGCTCACCCCACATTTCGGTAATTTCTTCATGCAAAGAGTTTAGGGTGACAGTAGGTGGAGGCGGTGCTGGTATCTCTGGAGCCTGGGTGGACTCAGTAGAAACTACATGCTGCTCCCATGAGTCGGGAAACTGGTGGTATCCCGGTGGTGTTTCAGGATCTATAGCATCTCGAGAGGTATTAGGGACTTCATAGATGTCAACAGTGGAAGGAGACGAAGGCAGTGTAGGAGGATGATGGAGGTCAAAAAGCCAGTTTGCTCTATTGTGGACACTAGTTATAGGGTTCGGTAGCACAAACTGGGGGACAATCTCATGATTAATTAGCAGCTCGAATTCATCTGGCCCAAGATTTCCTATAAAACTAGTGTTAAAGCAAAATTCAATGTTCATTGGCTTGATTCCATAGTGCGGTGCTGATCCTAACATAGGCCTTCGGAGTCTAATGGCATTAGAGATCATAGTGACTAAACCACCTAAGAGGATTGGGGCATTTGGTGTTTGTATAATATGTTCCATGTTAGCTAGCATATAGGCGGCACCGTTTACTGGACGGCTCTGAGAAGCACAGTACATGATGAAAATCTCATCACGTGACACTGATGTAACATTTTGCTCTTTACCAAAAAGGGTGTGGGCAATGATCTTATGGAAGTACCTGATAGTCGGGTTGTGGATGGACTCCGAGTAAAGGTCAGATGGCTCGGGATGGTTGTTTCCAGCAATGCTACCCCAAAAGAAATCAAGGTCAGTATCAAGCAATAGGTCTTCCTGGGTCATGGTAATAACATCAGGGCCATAAGGGAATCCTAACAGGTTGGCGAACTCCCTATGGTTATAGCGGTAGTCCATGTCAAACAGTCTGAAGGTGATCAGCCCGCGGTTGAACCCTAACCCATGATTTGGTAGTTAGCTCAGTGTGCTCAGGAACTCAAGGGTCAACTTTCTGTAGGTACAATAACGTCTCCGAATAGGAGCAGTGTCCCAGCCTATTTGGTGTAGCAGATACATGACACTCTCACGAATGCCTAAAGCAGTCATAGCATGGTCATCAGCATAAATTGTAGGACACATCTCACGCTCAGCTAGATCCTCAAAGCGTCTTCTCTGGTGCCTACTTCTCAAGGTGATGTTCATGTAGTTTACTCGTGCCATGGAGCTAAATATTAAAGCTAAAGAATTACCCCTGAAAATGTTTAATAAATGTATGAAAAACTAAGTTAGTATTTTCAGGTTAAAAATGCCGAAGTTAAATCAAAAAGAAAAAGAAAGTTTAAAAGAAAAATAAAAATAAAAGAAAAAGAAAAGAAAAAGGAGTAAGAGATGCAACATGAAAGTTTTAAAGATTAAGAAAAAGAAAAGAAGAATAAAAACATAGTAAAACAATAAGAATAATTAAAATAAAACATGGGTTGCCTTCCATGAAGCGCCCTTGTTTTATGTCGATGGCTCGACAGATAGTACCTATTCAGTTAGGTATCGGGATAGGTGGCTCACTTAACTGCAGATAAGCCGAATAATTTAGATTTCCGACGTTAAAATAGTGCTTTAAGTGCTGGCCATTGACTATAAATGGTTCGATAGAATTTCCTTTAATTTCGATCGCACCACTTGGGAAAAATGTATTAATTTCGAACGGTCTTGATCATCAGGAACGTAATTTACCCGGGAAAAGTTTCAGTCTAGAGTTGAACAGGAGTACGATGTCTCCTTCCTTAAATTATTTCCGCGAGATACACTTATCGTGCCATTTTTTCGTTCTCTCCTTATAGATTCTAGCATTTTCATAAGCGTCTAAACGCAGTTCTTCTAATTCATGGATATCTAATATTCGTTTCTCGCCAACAATCTTCTAATTTAAGTTAAGGGTTTTAATGGCCCAGTAAGCTTTATGTTCTAATTCTACTGGAAAATGACAAGATTTTCCATAAACTAATTTAAACGGTGTTGTTCTGATAGGGGTTTTAAAAGATGTCCTATATGCCCAAAGAGCATCATTTAGCTTGGAGGACCAATCTTTTCAGGATGTGGCTACGGTTTTCTCAAGGATTTGTTTAATTTCCCTATTTGACACTTCCACTTGTCCACTCGTTTGAGGATGGTATGGTGTGGCTATGCGATGTTTAATGCCATATTTTGAAAGTAGTTTTTCGAAAATTCTAGAGATAAAATGGGAACCGCCATCACTGATTACTAGTCTTGGTACACTGAATCGTGGGAAGATAACATGCTTGAATAGTTTAAGTACTACTCGTGTATCGTTTGTGGGTGCAGCGACGACTTCAATCCATTTCGACACGTAGTCAACAGCTACCAATATATACTTATTTCCAAAAGATGCGGGGAACGGTCCCATGAAATCAATTCCCCACACATCGAAAATTTCTACTTCGAGAATCCCTTTTTGCGGCATTTCTTCACGTCTAGATATATTTCTTGTGCGCTGACATCTATCGCAGTTTGTAATTGCTACGTGGACGTCATTCCATAGAGTAGGCCAAAAGAAGCCATCTTGGAGTATTTTTGCACAAGTTTTCGATGTACTAGCGTGTCCACCATAAGGGACGGAATGACAATGGGCAATGACGTCGTCTATTTCATCGTTAGGAACACAGCGACGATAGATACCATCAGCGCCTCTTTTAAAGAGTAGTGGTTCATCCCAAAAGTATTGTTTAAGATCATGGAAGAATTTCTTCCGCTGTTGGTACGTTAAATCGGGTGGTAAAACACCGGCGGCTAAATAGTTGACGAAATCAGTGTACCACGGTAATATGGTGTTGGTACAAATGGCTTTTACTACCGCAGTTGTTAAATGTTCATTGCGTTGATCTAAATTGTCGGTAGGAGCTATCTCTAGTTTAGCAATAAGGCGTTCATATGGGAAATTGTCGTTTATGGGAACATTCTCGGTTTGGATTCCATCTAATCTTGATAAATGGTCTGCTACCACGTTTTCAGTCCCTCTTTTGTCTTTTATTTCCAAGTCAAACTCTTGTAGGATTAAGATCCATCTGAGTAGTCGTGGTTTGGCGTCTTTCTTACTTAGCAAGTATCGGATCGTAGCATGATCCGTGTAAATAATGATTTTGGCGCCCACTAAGTAGGAACGAAATTTATCCAATGCAAACACAACAGCTAAGAGTTCCTTCTCTATAGTGGCATAATTCATTTGTGCGGGATCGAGTGTTCTGCTTGTGTAGTAGATAGCGTGAAGCTTTTTATCTTTGCGTTGTCCTAGGACTGCGCTTACAACATAATCGCTCGCATCACACATTATTTCAAATGGTAGGTTCCAATCAGGAGGTTGCATAATAGGTGTTGAAATTAAGGCTTCTTTAAGCGTCTCAAATGCGTTTAAGCATTTATCATCGAAAATAAACTCAGCTTCTTTCATTAATAATTCAGTTAGCGGCTTAGGGATTTTAGAGAAATCTTTTATAAAACGTCGGTAAAAACCAGCGTGTCCTAGGAAACTTCTTATTTCTCTAACTGTTTTGGGTGGTTGAAGGTTTTTTATAACCTCAATTTTTGCTTTGTCGACTTCAATCCCTCTGTTTGATACAATATGACCCAACACAATTCCTTGTCTTACCATGAAGTGACATTTTTCCCAATTAAGCACTAGGTTGACATTGACACAACGTTTCAGTACTAATTCAAGATTTGATAAACATCCCTCAAAACTTTCTCCACAGACAAAAAAATCGTCCATGAATACTTCCATAATTCCGTCCAAAAAGTCTGCGAAAATCGCCATCATGCATCGTTGGAACGTTGCAGGTGCGTTACATAGTCCAAATGGCATTCTTAGGTATGTAAAGGTACCATAGGGGCATGTGAACGTGGTTTTCTCTTGATCATCAGGATGAATGGGAATTTGGAAGAATCTTGAGTATCCGTCAAGATAGCATAAATGGGAATGTTTGGCTAAGCACTCGAGCATTTGATCAATGAATGGTAATGGGAAATGGTCCTTGCGTGTAGCTTTGTTTAGTTTTCTGTAATCAATACACATTCTCCATCCTGTTTGGGTACGTTATGCCACCGATTCGCCTTTTGTGTTTGTTATAACCGTAACACCTCCTTTCTTAGGTACTACGTGAACTGGACTGGCCCAGTTTCTATCTGATATTGGGTATATGATGCCTGCCTCTAGCAGTTTCTGCACTTCTTTCTTAACGACTTCACTTAGGATAGGATTTATTCGTCTTTGATGTTCTCTAGAAGTCTTGAAGTCCTCCTCCAGCATAATGCGGTGCATACAGAGAGAAGGGCTTATTCCTTTTAGATATGATATATTATACCCTAACGCGGTTGGATACTTCCTTAACACATTAAGAAGTTTTTCGGTTTCGATCTTCCCTAAATTGGCATTGACTATAACTGGTCGTTCGAGCTCTTTATCTAAAAATGCATACCTAAGATCTTCAGGTAACGTTTTAAGTTCTATACCAGTTTTCTTTTCAGTTGGGGTAGGATCGGGTGTTAAGGCGAAACATTCGCTTAGGTTGGCATCTTGATATTCTTGTTTCCAATCATCATCCTTGAAGATATTTGGTGTCGGAATTTTCAACATCCCAGAATAGGTGTCTTCTTGGCTTTCTAGTTCTTTGACACATTCATCAATAATATCTAGGAGACATCATGAGTCATCTATAGCAGGGGCTTTGAAGAATTGGGAAAGAATGAATTCTACTTTTTCTTCTCCTACCTCGAAGGTAAGCTTTCCTTTCTTAACGTCAATGATGGCTCCTGCAGTAGCTAAAAATGGTCTTCCTAATATGATGGGAATGTTTGAATCTTCCTTGATGTCCATTATAAAGTTAGTCGGTATGTAAAATTGTCCTATTCGGACAGGGATGTTTTCTAGCATACCAACAAGGAATTTGACTGATTTGTCGGCTAGTTGTAGGGATATCTTGGTAGGTCTCATGTCACCTAGTTTTAGCTTCTCGCAAATAGATAAGGGCATTAGACTAACACTTGCTCCTAAATCTCATAGAGCTTTGTCTATGACAGATTTTCCAATTACACATGGTATGGAGAAACTACCAGGATCTTTTAGCTTTGGAGGCATGTTATTTTGAATTATGGCGCTACATTCGGCGGTTAGCATAACGGTTTCGTTTTCAATGATATTCTTCTTATTAGACAATATCTCTTTTAGGAATTTAGCGTATGACGGCATTTGGGTTATAGCTTCTGTAAACGGAATAGTGACGTTTAATTGTTTCAGAAGTTCTACAAATTTCTTGAACTGCCCCTCGTTTTTGGATTTTGCAAGTCTTTGAGGGTATGGAATTGGTGATTTATATGGCGGTGGAGGTACGTAAGGTTTTTCTGAAGCCTCTATGTTCTCATTCTCGTCTTCCTCTACATTCTCAGATTGATCTTTCGACTTCTCTACTTCCTTTTCAGGTTTCTGATACATGGTCGGGTTTTGGAGTCTAGGATCTATCGGTCCATCGAGTGCTGTCCCACTTCGTAATGTGATAGCATTTGCATGTTCTTTAGGATTAGGTTGTGTCTGTCCAAGAAACGTACCAGCAGGTGCGACAGAACTAGCTTGGTGTTGTTCTACTTGGGAGATTTGGGTTTCTAACATTTTATTGTGAGTTGCTAGGGCATCTACCTTATTTGCTAATCGCTTCAATTGTTCACTGGTGTGAACATTTTGATTGAGGAATTCTTTGTTTTGTTGAGCTTGATTAGCGATAAAATTTTCCATTAGGATTTCAAGGTTAGATTTCTTAGGAATGTTAGGAACATTAACAACGGGTTTTTGATAACCTGGAGGTACAGCAGGTGCTTGGCCAGGTGCATATAAAGCGTAATTGCTCTTGTACGAGAAGTTAGGATGGTTCTTCCAACCAGGATTATAGGTATTAGCATAAGGATTTCCTTGAGCGTAGTTCACCTGATCAACTGATATTCCTGCTAAGATTTGACATTCGGTTCCAACATGACCAGGGACTCCACAAACTTCGCAGTTTGGGGTAATTGCATCCACGGTGGCTGCAGGAGGTAAGGTCAAGCTTTCTATCTTTTGGGTAAGAGCATCTACCTTAGCATTAACTTTATCTAGGCTACTAATCTCGTACATACCACCTTTGGTTTGAGTTTTCTCCACAAATGTTCTTTCTCCTCCCCACTGATAGTGGTTTTGAGCCATATTTTCAATGAGTTGGTTAGCTTCGTCGTAAGGCTTGTCCATAAGTGTACCACCTGCGGCGGCATCTATAGAGAGTCTTGTGTTGTACAAGAGTCCATTATAAAACGTATGGATGATCAACCATTTTTCTAGTCCGTGATGTGGGCACATTCGCATCATATCTTTGTAGCGTTCCCATGCATCGAATAGCGATTCAGTATCCTTCTGCCTAAATCTGTTGATTTGGGCTCTTAGTGCAGCAGTCTTGCTTGGGGGAAAGTATCGTTCTAAAAATACAATCTTAAGTCCTTCCCACGTAGTGACGGAATTTGACGGCAAGGATTGCAACCAAGCCCAAGCTCTATCTCTTAGCGAGAAAGGGAAAAAACGTAATCTTATTGCATCTTTACTAACACCATTTTCTATAACTGTGTCGGCAAATTGAACGAATTTTATAAGATGTTCATTTGGATCCTCGGTAGGATCTCCAGAGAATTGGCATTGTTGGATAGCTGATATCAATGATGGTTTCAACTCAAAATCGTTTCGATTTATTGCTAGAGCAGCAATGCTATTGTGGGGTTCTTGTTGTGATAGAGCTACGTACTCCTTCAGTGGACGGGTCCTTTGTTCTTCGGCCATGTCTACTTTTGGATTAGTTTTGGTTTCAGAGGAAGAATTAGAATCTGTTTCAGAATCAATCTTGATTTCGGGTTTGGGTAAAGGAATAGCATGATTTAAACAGTAATCCCTGACTGCACGTCTTACGGAAAGGATGCGTTCAGGTTCGTCCGTCGATTTGTCAAGTGGTTCGCCTTGTGAGCGAGTCCTTGGCATACAAATCGAAAAAGGGTTTCTGTTGCCTAGTCTAAACGCGCAACAGAAGAATCGTACTTAATTGACTAATCAGTCCCCGACAACGGAACCAAAAACTTGATCGGGACTTTATGAGTCTATTGGGATACTAACTGCGAGTATACAGTTTAGTCGTTCTAGTTTTAAATGATTATCGAACCCACAGAGACTGAGGATCAATCGCATATGATCTAATGCTAAAATTGTTTAACTAAGCGATGAATACTTGGTTTTAGGGGGGAAATAGTTTAATTAAAAATAATAGTAATAGCTATACCGGTATGTGATAGTCGGACTTCGGGAATTCGGTGAATCGCTTGGCATATAAAGTATTTCGGTAAAAATGAATTGTTTAAAAACCTGAGACATGCACTCTCGTGTTCATGAAATAAGTCATGCTACTAAACCTAGTGGATGCACTTTAAATTTAATAACACTTTTTGGAAACAATTTGAGTTTAATTAATTTATTAAAACACTCTCATGTATTTAAAAATTAATGTTTCGTTACCACTATCTGGGTCGAACCCCAGCTCTCGCATGCAGGTTCTTGCCTTAATTAATTTCCCACTCTCGTGGCAAAATTGTATTAATTATCCTCTCACTCTCGTGACAAGGGTAGTTAAATTAAACATGGAAATTAGAAACCAGAAATTGTTTATAAATGTTTTTAGCCAAGTTATCACTGAATTCTTTCGGTACTTAGGAGTCACATACCGGTACAAATTAATTTAGCCGGACATAATATATTTAGTAACTATGCAACTTAAAATATAATCCATAAAAATAAATGACATAACACAAGAATAAATAAATATCAATTGCATAAAAAACCTGGAAATAATGTTCCTATGGTAATCTTGGATGCTTACAATTTCCTTGCAATTTAATCGAAATCTATAACTGTGTTAATTCTTAGATGAAGAATTAACACTCTAGAAATTAATTCTTGAAATAAAAATTACAGTACGAATGAAAATGGTTCACAAATAAAAAATATAGTTTAATGTAGAAAAGCAGCAATTTTGTTCTGTAGAAAATTCTTCGACCATCATCCATTGAACTGCCACATATATATAGAAGAAGATTTTGCAGTTGAGAAAATATTGGAAAAAGCTTGAGTGGAGGAAGACCCGGATTCATGGTTATTGAAGTGGAGGAAATATAGGAGAAGAAAACGGCCCTCAACGTTGCCCACGTCTCTCTGTATTCCATAATGTTGTTTTTAAGCGTGTGACGATCGTCACGAGGGGGTGACGGTCGTAATGCGCTTAAATAGCGCATTAAGCTCGTCAATGATGTGTCACGAGCGTCCTTCTAATTGTGGGAGCGTTACAGTCGTCATAGGGTGTGACGGTCGTCACAGCTACAAAATCTGCAGACTTTGCAGATTTGGTTCTTTCTCTTCTGTTTCTTGGTTAGCTTCCTTCATGTGGTCCTTTTTCACTGATTTGAGTTGACACATGCTGTACCTATGAAAAGACACAAAAAATCGGAACAATTGGGAGTTAAAAGACTTAATGTATTATGAAAATCGGTAAAAAGTGTAGTAATTGTATGATACGATTTCTCGTTATCAACCCATTCATCTTCATTCAGCCCTGCATCCTTCATGATTCTCAAAGAAGGGATCTGGACCTCAATAGGTAGGACAACTTCCATACCGTACACCAGAGAGAAAGGTGTTTCTCCTATTGACGTACGTGCTGAGGTGCGGTAACCATGAAGAGAAAATGGCAACATCTCATGCCAGTATTTATATGTCACCGTCATCTTCTGTATGATCTTCTTAATGTTCTTATTAGTAGCCTCTACAACGCCATTCTTCTTCGGTCGGTAAGGAGAAGAGTTATGATGTTGGATCTTGAATTGCTTACAGAGTTCAGTGATCATAATGTTGTTGAGATTTGTACCATTATTTTTAATGATTATTTCGAGGATACCATATTGACAGATAAGGTTATGCTTGATGAACCGTGCCACAACCTTCTTGGTAACAGTAGCAAAAGAGGAAGCCTCAACCCACTTCGTGAAATAATCAATGGCAACAAGGATGAAGCGGTATGTCTGATTTCTCCGATCATGTCAATTCCCCACATTGCAAACGGCCAAGGAGCAGTCAAGAAGTTTAGGGGAACCAGAGGTATGTACACCTTATCAGCATAAATCCGGCACTTGTGACAAGTCCGCGAATGTTGATAACAGTCTGCTTCCATAGTGGACCAATAGTATCCTTCCCGTAGGATCTTTTTAGCCATGGTGTATCCACTAGAATGGGTGACAAAGGTACCTTCATGTAAATCAGCCATAATCTTATCCGCTTTGTTCTTGTCTACACACCAAAGCAAAGTAGAGTCGTGGTTGCGCTTGTAGAGGATCCCGTTACTAAGAAGGAATTTGGCAGAGAACCTTCTTAGGAACTTTTTATCATTGACTGAAGCTCCTTCGGGATACTCTTGGCCTTCGAGATATATTATGACATCATGGAACCAAGGTTTGTCCACTACTTCTTCAATATCAATCTCGTGACAGTATACTGGTTCATCCATTCTCTCAATAGTAATCTGACGAGCCTCATTATCCCACCTGACCTTGAACATGGATGACATAGTTGCTAGTGTGTCCGCTAATTGATTTTCCTCTCATGGAAAATGCTCAAAAGTAATTTCTTCAAAGTATGGGATTACTGTCAACACATGCTCTTTGTACGGGATGAGATTAGGATGCTTCGTGTCCCATTCTGCTTTGATCTGGCTGATTACCAAAGCCGAGTCTCCGAACACACTTAAGAACTTGATCCTTAGATCAATTGCAGCTTTGAGACCCATGAGACATGCTTCATACTCAATCATATTGCTGGTACAATTGAAACATAATCGGGCAGTGAAAGGAGTATGACAACCCTCAGGAGATATGATTACAACACCGATACCATTGCCAAGTGAATTGGAAGCTCCGTCAAAAACCATGGTCCATCGGGATCCTTTTTCAGGTCCTTCATTCGGTCCAGGTTCTTCACAATCAGTCACTAACATGATATTTTCATCCGGGAACTCAAAATTCATGGATTGGTAATCATCCACAGCCTGATGAGCCAAATGATCAGCTAGTACACTTCCCTTGATTTCTTTCCGGGTCGTGTACTAGATATCATATTCGGTCAGGATCATCTGCCATCTTGCTATTCTATTGGAGAGAGAAGGCTTCTCAACGATGTATTTGATAGGGTCCATCTTAGATATCAACAAGGTAGTGTGAGTCAACATATACTGTCTTAGTCGGCGAGCAGCCCATGCCAAAGTGCAATAAGTTTTCTCGAGCAGTGAGTATCTTGTTTCACAGTCGATAAACTTTTTGCTAAGGTTGTAAATTGCATGCTCTTTTCGACTAGACTCGTCATACTACCCCAACACACACCCCATTGAATTATCTAATACTGTTAAGTACATTATCAAAGGTCTTCCTTCAATCGGAGGCATCAGAATTGGAGGCTCTTGAAGGTATTCCTTGATTCTGTCAAAGGAATTCTGTCATTCGTCATTCCACTTTACCACTTGATCTTTCTTCAGGAGTTTGAAGATTGGCTCACAAGTAGCAGTTATATGTGAAATCAACCTGGCAATGTAATTTAAACGTCCCAAGAAACCCCTAACTTCCTTCTTAGTGTGAGGAGACGACATATCTTGTATAACTTTAACCTTTGAAGGGTCTACCTGAATACCCTTGTCACTGACAATGAAACCTAGGAGTTTACTAGACCTTACCCCAAAGTTGCACTTGTTCGGATTCAGCCTCAACTTGTACGTCTTCAGTCTATCAAACAACTTTTGCAAGTGATCAAAGAGCTCTTATTCCGTTTGAGATCTGGCTATCATGTCATCAACATAGACCTCTATCTCATGGTGAACCACGTCATGGAACAAAGCTACCATAGCTCGCTGATAGGTTACCCCAGCATTCTTCAACCCAAAGGGCATAACCTTGTAGCAGAAAGTGCCCCACTGTGTGACGAAGGTTGTCTTCTCCATGTCTTCGGGTGCCATCTTGATCTGATTGTAACCAGAGAAACCTTCCATGAAAGAAAAGATCTTATGTTGTGCGGTGTTGTCAACCAGAACATCAATGTGGGGAAGCGGAAAGTCATCCTTGGGGCTTTCCCTATTCAAGTCTCTGTAGTCCACACACATACGTACCTTGTCGTCCTTCTTAGGCACCAGAACTACGTTAGCAACCCATTATGGATAGAAGGTGACAACTAAGAACCCAGTGTTGAACTGCTTCATAACTTCTTCCTTGATCTTTTCTGACATCTCAGGACGCATACGACGGACCTTTTGCCTCACTGGAGGGAAGTCCTCTTTTGTCGGCAGGCGATGAACCACAATATCAGTGTCAAGTCTTGGCATGTCTTCGTATGACCAGGAAAAGATCTCCACATAATCATGTAACATATGTATTAAATGCTCCTTGACACTATGCTCTAAATTATCACCTATCTTGACTTCTTTCTTGTCCTCTTCAGTACCCAAATTCACTGTTTCAACTGGCTCTTCATGAGGTTGTATAGCCCTTTTCTCTTGTTGTAACAGTCTAGCAAGTTCTTCTGGTACCTCACAATCTTCCTCACCTTCGCCCTCAGCTTGGTTGATCATATTTTAAAAGTCATAACTGACAATAGCAAAATCGTTATTAATGGGATCCAGAGTGGATATGGATCTTCAGTTTGATACGTGAGTGTGTGTAAGAGCATAGTTGCATTGATAAAGTAAAAGCAGAAAAGAAAAACAGAGAGCACAAAATTTATATGCAAAACGTCCAATGCTTTATTAATGACATATGAGATTGAAAATGGTAACCCTCACAAATAAACCATTGTGCCTCGGGTAAGACACAAGGCCATAGAGTTTATATTGTTCATTTATTACATATCCAGAAAAGCAAAAAGAAAATTATTCCTAAATAAAAGTAATCGGCACAAAGTCTTTAGTTGTCCCGTTACTGGGTCCACCGTTGGTAGTAGGGAAGATCCAACTGTCCATGTCATAGCTACTATCAGCATCTTCTGTGGCAGAGACAACATCAATAGCATTGACTCCCGGGCCATGCTTGGCCATGGGTTCAATAAGGTCTTACACCTTGTTCTTCAAAGCCCAATAGTCATTTGTGTCATGCCCTGGAGTCTCAGAATGATAGGAACATCGAGCATTTGGATTGTAGCAGGGAGAGGCAGTGTTGGGATTTTTGGGAGCTTCCCTCAAAGTTACTAGATTGGATTTCAGTAAGTGTGGTAAAACTTAAGACAAGGTCATATTGATCCGGGTAAACTGTCTCATAGGCCTTTCTTCTATGGGATGATTGTTCCGCTGTTGATTAGTTACAGGATTGGATTTCATTACAGCCCCTACCGTTGGACGACATTCAGTTCTGCCCTGTTTTCTTTGACTGTAAGAAGCACTGACCTCTTCCTTTCCCACGAAAGGTCTCTTTCCTGCACTTGAAGATGTATCTTTTTGAATCATGCAACTTCTAATACCAGCTTCCACTCTTTCTCCACTTAAGATCAGCTAAGTAAAACCGGCTGAGGAGCTTCCAATCAGATGGTTGAAAAACAGACCAGATAGAGTACCCAAAAACATGTCCACCAACTCCCTATCAGACAGAGGGGGTTGGACTCTTCCTGCTAGGTCTCTCCACTTCTGGGCATAGTATTTAAAGCCCTCGCTAGAACCCATGGACATACTTTGGAGTTGTGTACGGGTAGGAGCAAGGTCGGCATTATATTGGTACTGCTTATAGAAAGCAACAGCCAGGTCTTCCCAGTTACGAATATTGGTTCCCTCCAGCTGATAGAACCACTCTAGCTGAGTTCCTGATAGACTGTCTTAGAAGAAATGGACCCATAAATCCCTGTCAGCGGTGTGAGGCTGAACCTTCCTCACATAAGATCAGATATGCATCTTGGGACATGAGACCCCATTGTACTTAGAAAACACTAAAACCTTAAACTTCTCTGGGATAACAACCCCAAAAACCAAACCCAACTCTTCAAAATCTAGCCCAGGTACCCTCTGGATTTCCATTGCGTTCAGACGATCCTCCAGTTGTTTGTATTTATCATCAATAGGAGGATACTGCTCCTCATTATAATCAGATTCATTATCAGATCCATTTGGGATGAGGTCTTCCTCTCTTGTCTCCCCTTCCTGAGTGTCCCCTTCCTTTGACAAAGTTGCTAGTTCTGAAGCTCGCCGCACTGGTCCTCTGATCCTTCTTCCCAAATTCACTACACCAGTTGGTTTCTTTGGCTTCTTATTTTTGTCCTTCATTATGAGAGCTTTCAGATCTTCTTACCCTTTAGCTAGAGCCATGAACATTTTCTAGAATTGAGCGTTTGTGCCTAGAGATCCTTGATGTTTTGTTCAAGAGACATTTCTTTACTTGCTGAAATGAACAGCGAAGAAGATAAGAACCTTGCTTTGAAACCAGTTTATGCAATGACATGTATGATATGCGTATGCAATGTTTTCAAGGACTTTGGGAAATTTAAATTTGTGAGCCAAAGTGAAACAAAGATTTTATTAGTAGAATTCAAAATACAATTGCCTTTTAGGCTTACAATTGAAAAATTCTAAAAACTAAGAAATCAGGTTTCCCATGGGCACTTTCTCTTTGTTCCGAGATAGACATTAATACCTTTTTCTTAGTGAAGTTGCTTCGTGAGCTCCAACACTTTCCTCTCATGGGTATAAAATGATCTCTAAATGTATCCCGCTCTTTCTTCAGCTGAATCCAGGATCTCTATAGCTCTTCAAGATCAGTGGGCATGTCAGGATGGAGAATTGTATAAGGAACATTCCCTTCGGTAATGGGCTCCACAATCACTGGTAATATGGCTATATATGGAATCACAAGGTTCTGAGCGCGAGCTCGTACCCATTGGAGATAAGGTTCCATAGGGATGGAAGTCTTCGGCCCCAAAGTCTTGGTATCAAATCTGTTTACCATGCCCCAAGCTCGTATGAACCTCTGACGATACCCTTGAACATCATCCTCATAGTTAAACATTATGCCCTGGATAAGCATCTCGTGAGGACCATCCCTTCGAGCATAACCAAATTTTCACAGAGCCGGGAAGGTTTATAAGTTATGCCTCCCCTAATGCCAAGTAGTGGGACATTAGGGAATTCCCCATAGCGGTCAATAACAGAAATATCTCCCATAGATCGGGAATACCGGAGAATATCCATGTGAGAAAGTCACATTATCCTTTGCGACCAACCCAAACCTTCTTCATTCTTCAGTATTTATTTAGGGAGGTGAGAAATAAACCACCTTGACAGCAATGGCACACAACACATAAGAATCCCTCTTTTCTTCGTGGTACGAGTATGGAGGGTATGCAAGATGTCATCGAGTAAAGTGGGCACAGGGTTGCGAGAGAGGAAGACCTTGATAGCATTCACATCTATGACTAAGTCTGGATTAAGGAATAGTACAAACCCATAGATTAGAAGGGCCAAGACCTCCACAAAAGCCTGGAAGTCCAAATCATCCCAAAATAGCTGAGCCTTCTCTATTAGGAACTTGGCTAGAAAACCCTTAACTCCGCTTCTTGTTTCCCAGTTGGATACAATGTCGGATCGTTTCAGATGCAAAGTTGCTGCAATGAACTCTGGCTTTGGAGCTTCTTCTAAACCGGTGAAAGGCAAGTGATCCAGAATAGGTATGCCCAATAACTGAGAGAATTCTTCCATGGTGGGTACCAGCTGATAGTCAGGAAAGGTGAAGCAATGGTGCTTAGGGTCAAAGAAATGAAAGAATACACTCATCATCTTCTCATCAAAGCCCGAAGTAACTAGGTTGATAAGTCGACCAAATTTTTTGGTGAACGAAGAAGTTTCCGGAACCCTTGATACTAGCTCTTTGAGTTGGAGAGGTATTCTCACAAATCTAATTCGGATAGTGTTTCTACGAGCGGAAGCCATGATCTGTAAAATAGAATAAAGATAAATTCCCTTGGTCCTGGAAATGGTTAGTGAAATGAAAAATGGATGTTATGATGTTTATGATGTCATGATTATGCTTAAATCACATATAAACACAAGCAAATCACACAATAGACCTTAGGTTCAAAGGCTTGCATGAGGTTTAAGGTAAGTACCCTCTTGAATGTTTAGCTGGTTCAACCTTTCTTAGAAATAGTAACCGGGTTCTAAGGAATCTTAATATCACTGATCTTTCTTTATCAGTATTATTTCAGCTTAGCAATCTTTTCTTGCGGCCAAAACATCCCGGAAGTCCAATCTCAATGAGTATAGTATTGAGTATTAACTGATTCCCAGCTTTACACTAAGGCCGGCTATATAACTAATTTCTAATGGTCAAGTTTGTTTAACTAAGGTTCTAAGGTTCGTTAGTGCTTCAAGACACCACGCGGTGGCCCCGTATTCTCCTCGATTTAACACAAGGGATACCGGTACCAACCAAAGTGTCACACCAACATAGCTATCGTTTCAAACATATCGGTCTATACCGTATAGTCTCCATGATCTATTGTTGTTTACCTAAAAAGATGCCCCAGATCCGGGTATAGGATCTATAGTATGCCAAGCAAAGCTTTAAAAGTAAAGCAATCAAACCAAACAAGGAAAGCAATTTAGAAATGAACTAGACCCTAAGGTAAACCCCACTTTTAAGTATGTCCCCGGCAGAGTCGCCAGTTCTGTGATACGGTGGCAGAACCGACTGTTATACTGGTTTTGCATTTTGGTATTCACAAATGTACGGTAAGAAAGAGTCGCCACCGACTTTTCTTTTAACCAATAAAGGAAAGGGTGAAAAGAACATAAAAAGACCTTTTTCGAGAGTTTCTGAGTAAAGGGGTAGATTATGGAAAGGGAAGGTGTTAGCACCCTTTCCATCCGTGGTTTTCCATGGGCTCTTAGGTACTTGCTAATTTTTGAAAATTGCTTTCGTGTTTGTGTGTTTAAAAAATCTTGTTTTCTTTATGATGACTCTTGTATCATTCCTCAAGAGTGTTGATAAAGCGTATTTTTGAAAATGTTTTGAATGTGTGGTGTGTAAAAGGTTATTTTTGTGCAAGTACCTAACAACTATCTACCTACTCGAAAAATATTTTATTTTCCTACTTTCCTTTAGGCAGTGCTATCCTACTATTAGTGAGTAGGTAGCTCTAGTCATTGGATGTTGAGGTATTATCGAAGGGACATTTACGGTCACAAAGGCAATTGGGCAAGAACTTTTAGTAATTGTCCTAAAGTTCTAAGATCACCTTTTAACCGAGGTGGTGTCGAAAGGGTCATCGAGGGACTTGTGATCTCTTGAACTAAAGGACAACCACTAAAAATTCTCACATTTCGAGAATTGCGACCATTTTTGAAGGCAACCGAAGTGGGAGATGCCCTAAGGGTGAACATGTGCAAGTGTGTTGATTCAGTTAATTTATCTTGCAATTATGGTTATCTAATCATTTTAATTTTCAGTCTTTTTCATGCAATCCTATTAATCTAAGCAATTAACAGTAGTAAAAACGATAAAGCAAACAGAAATACCCTACACTATTACAGGTCTTCAGGGAGGGGGATACATAACCAAAACTTTAGGGATAAAAAAACAGTAAATAAACGCTAAGTTAAAAGCTATTACAAACTGTGTACAGATACAATAATTGATAAGAATAATAAAACGGAGAATAGTAAACACGCGAATATTAAACGGGAACAAGTTGAAAAACCTAAAAAACTAATTGATTTAGAAAAATATTTTTGGTATTTTATTGAGAAAAGATTTGAAATTTTTAACCTAATTTCTAATTAATTTTAATTTAGAGAAAAAAGATTAAAATAATTAAATTAAATTAATTTACAAAAATTAACTTTAATTATGAAAAATCCTAAATCTATTTTTTTTGGTGATTTTTCTTGATTTTATGATAAAATAAAAATGAATTTAAAAATATATAAAACAATTAAAATAAAGAAATTAAAACAAAAAGAAAAATGGGCCTGATATAGTGAAGCATTGAGGGGGGAGGTGTAATCCAGAAATTGTTAGGCCCATATGCGCTGGCCCAATAACCTACGCATGATCCAATGTTTTTGATTTCTTGGAGATCCATCCTGGGGAAACACTCCAGGAGCACTGGAGCTAGATTCTCTAAGATCCAATGGCTGGGATCTAGAGGTGTATGATGCGTATTTGGCCATGCACCACAGGGAATCCTCCTGAAACACAATAGAAAAAAATGCAAGAATGATTGACCTGGGATTCAGGTCCCTTCCCTCATATGCTTGCTTACCTTGCCACCTGCGCTGCCTGTTTATTCATGTATATAATAGCACAATAATATTATAATGGTAATTCAGTGCTAATCCTAGTTAACAAAAATACGCACGTCAACAATATGAATGAGCCAATCAGATTATATCAAAATGCCATGCATGCTCCAAACAGAGTCAAACGAGTCAGCAACGCCGAAGTGGATCTCCGGGAGACTCAAATTCCCAAACCTGCAAAAGCGTGAGATTTGCGAAGAGTTAAAGGTCCTATCCTACACAAAATCGATCCCTGAATCCGATTCTGGATTTAAATTGGCCTGAAAGTGTCTATAACCCTAAAAATGAAACTCTCACATTTCAAAACCCTAAAAATGATGGTTAGAGATTCTGGCTCTGTACCTTACATGAAATACGTTAGAATGCTCACAAGCAATTATAATAACATGAATATGGAACGAAAACTAATTTATATCATGTATTTGAAAGGTTTCGAAGCCAAGCTTTACCAAAGTCTGGTGATGCGTGAGTCTGGCCTTCTAGAGTGTTGCACGCCTTATGGATGATATGGATGACCTCCTGAGGGCCTCAGAGAGTGAATGGTGCAGTTTGTTTGGCTTGGAAATCATTGGATCGTATGGTACAAACTTCCACTTTTCTTTGGAATTTTTTAACTTTTCTAGGGTTCTTTTTGAGGCAGTTGCGCGCGTGTTTGGCTTGGCATCTTGTTGTGCATATATAGTGAATCATATTAGGTCAACAAATGTGGCCTAAATCAAATGGAATCAATGTCTTTTACTTTGCTTCCAAACTTTCCTATTTTTAATATTTCCTCCCTTTCATGGCCTTTCACATCTCTCCTAGCTATAATCAGAATCAATTGCCCAACTTTTAATAGAAACATGATTTCAAGTCAATCTTATATTATTTCCATTATTTATTTAATTTTGAATTTTAATGAATAAAATATCAAAATAAATAGCATAAATAATATAATAATGCATGGGTGGGCTTAGAGGTCGTTGACCATGTTGGAAATAAGTTTCAAACATAAAAAGATAGGCTCATTTGGAAAAAAAATCCAAGTTTGGTCAATATTGGCTTCATGCACTTTTCCAAAAATTTGTCAACTTTAGCAATGCATATCTCTCTCAATTTTAACCCTATGAGGGTGTTCTTGGACTTTTTAGAGAGCTTAGGATGTCCTCTAAACAACCCTTTTTGTTTCATCTCAATTGGATCTTTCATGTTCATGTAAGGAGCTTTGATACAAAAGGTGTTTTTGTTGACTTTTTGAAAGGACCCATAATGTCTGAGCTTGTATCTTTTAATTGGGGCATTTCTTGAACTTGAGGGCTGAGGAGAAGTTGTAGGTAATTGTACTCTGATCAAAATGAGCCTTGTTGGAAAAATTTATGATAAAGTATGAGAATGTTATAACTGGTCAAAGTTTGGTTGACTTTTCCTATAGAAACCCTAATTAGCAATTCTTGACTTTTAATTAATTAGGAGCATTTCTTGAGGAATCATGATCAACCCTTGATCAAATGATGGATATTACTTCAAAATGTTGATGTTGACAAATATCTTGAAGTTTGACTGCATATGGGCCACAGTTGACTTTTGACCTAGCACAATTGATTTTCAAGCATTTGAGCAGTTGATTGAGCAAACTTGTAGTGCAAGGCATGAAATTTGTCATGGACAATCTTGAAGACATATTAGGACCATGGAAAACATTTGAGACCATTGGAGCTCACACATTTTGATGAAAAATTGAAACCCTAGTTAGAGGTTTATTGCCTTAGGAGGAGAATTTGTTTGGTCAATTCTTGATCATCCTTGGGAAATTCGAGGACCTCAATGGGCATGCCTTGAATAAAATGGGAGGGCCAATTTTGGGATACAACAATAAGCTTGGCTCTCAAAAGTCAAAGCAGGGTAAAATTTTTGCAGATATAAAATTTCAATTTACAGGTACTGAAGACACTACAACAGAAGTTCCTCACAAAGGATCATAGTCAAATCCAGAAGAAGATGTCACAAACATTACATTAACATCTGAAGAGCCCATCCAGAAAAGACAATCTAGAAGCAGTTTAGGTCATTCGGAAAAAAAAATTCTGGGAAAGAAAGAGGACCCAATTAAAACAAGATCTACATTCAGAAATTCTGAAGAATCTATCATGGGATTAGTATCTCTGATTGAGCCAACTTCCATTGATGAAGCCCTTCTGGATAATGACTGGATACTTGCAATGCAGGAAGAATTAAATCAGTTCACCAAAAACAATGTGTGGGATCTAGTTCCTAAACCAAAAGGATTTAACATCATTGGAACCAAATGGGTCTTCATAAATAAACTAAATGAACAAGGAGAAGTCGTCAGAAACAAATCACGACTAGTGGCATAAGCTTATAGTCAGAAAGAAGGGATAGATTATACAGAAACCTTTGCTCCAGTCGCCAAGTTAGAATCTATCAGACTTTTAATTTCTTTTGCAGTAAATAATGGCATCACTCTTTATCAGATGGATGTTAAAAGTGTGTTTTTAAATGGTTACACTGCTGAAGAAGTTTATATGCACTAACCCCCTGGTTTTGAAAATTTAAAACATCCAGATTATGTCTATAAACTTAAGAAATCACTATATGGTCCGAAACAAGCTCCCAGAGTTTGGTATGAAAGACTAAGTAATTTTATGTTAGAAAATGATTTTACCAGAGGGAAGGTGGACACTACTTTATTCTGTAAACTATTTAAAAATAACATTCTGGTTTGTCAAATTTACATAGATGATATTATTTTTGGATCTACTAAAGCCTCTTTGGGAAGAGAATTTGCTAAGTCTATGTAGGCAGAGTTTGAAATGAGCTTGATGGGAGAAGACAAGTTCTTTCTGGGTATCCAAATCAATAAAACTCAAGAAGGAACCTACATACATCAAAGCAAGTATGTCAAAGAACTTCTGAAGAAATTTGACTTGTCAGAATGTAAGCCATCCAAAACTTCTATGCATCCCACATGCATTCTAGAAAAGGAAGAGGTAAGTAAGAAGGTAGAACATAAGCTCTACAGAGGTATGATTGGTTCTCTCTTATATTTAACAACTTCAAGACCTGATATTCTGTATAGTGTCTGTCTGTGTGCTAGATTCCAATCAGATCCTAGAGAATCTAACTTAACATCTGTTAAGAGAATTTTCAAGTATCTGAAAGGTACTACTAATCTTGGTCTTTTCTATAGAAAAATCAAATAATACAAATTAGTAGGGTATTGTGATGTTGACTTCGCTGGAGACAGAATAGAGAGAAAAAGTACTTCTGCAAGCTACCAATTTCTGGGAGAAAATATAATATCATGGTCCAGGAAGAGGCAATCCACCATTGCATTGTCAACTACTGAAGCTGAATATATAGCAGCAGCTGGATACAACACACAGATACTCTGGATGAAAAGCCAACTTCATGACTTCAACATATATGAGAGTAATATTCCTATTCTCTATGACAATACTTCTGCTATATGTCTTTCGAAAAATCCCATTTTACATTCTAGGGCTAAGCATATAGAAATTAAACATCATTTTATTAGGGACTATATTTAGAAAGGAATTCTTTCATTAAAATTTATAGACACAACCCATCAATGGGCTGATGTTTTCACTAAACCCCTTTCATAGGTTTAACTTCATTCTGAAACATCTCAACGTGAAATTATGCCTAGAATAATAGTTTTTTTTATGTATACGTTAACCCTCAGAATTTTATGGCTTTATTTTTTTTTGCGAACGTCTGATCAATATTTCTTCAGAAGCAAGAAGGAAGATTGTATCAGGATCTATCTAAGAAGATCTGAATGTTCTCCAAACGGCTCATTTCAAAGATATAAGCATGCAATTCACAATATCAACATTTGTCAACTCTACACAAGGTTTCCTCTAAGGTTGAACATGTGTTCAAATTCTGAAGAGACTGAAACGTTGAGTTGATGCATTGAGGCTTGTGTCATTTCGATAATAGTTTCATATCTTTACGCTATCCCTCTTTTCAGGAATCATCAATGCATGTAATAATCTTTTTAACCTTTTATTGTTAATTAAGTCTACTATTTTCCTATATATATTTACCTCATTCACCTTCACTATCACATTTGCACTCTCAAATCCTTTTTCTCTCTCAAATTTGTTCAATTTTTCAAAAACCCTAAAAGAGTGTGTGTGAACAAATGGCTTCCTCTCAACAACTTGCTCAAAGTTCTCAAAGCATTCCTGGCTCTTCTTCCTCAATAACAGAAAGGTACGAAGAACCCTCAAGAACTCTCCTCACACCCATTGATACACTAGAAGTTCTGTGTGAGCTCATTGTAGACTTTGTCAGCATGAAGGAAAATGAATACAATTTTACCTCTGATGTTGAGTTCCAAGGATGGACCAAGTACTTTGATCACCTACTGGGTCCATTTTTTCCAAGACTTGTTAAAGAATTTTGGATTCACGCTACAACTTCAAATCATCAGGTTACTCATTTCATTATGGGAAAGAAAATAGTCATCTATGAAGATCTCATTGGGAAACTAATAGGTCACGACGGCGGCAGTATTTGTTGTGGTGATATGGCTGACAAAGGCTCTGACCTAACCAAGATTTCAAAGGAAATCTTTACTTCTGGCCAACCATCCAACAAAATCAAAGATCAGAAGGATTACCTCAAAATTTGCTCTAAGATCATTTTGGGTTGCATCAATCACAGGAAACCTACAAGTTCTCCAGATTACATCAATATTGATCAGCAGTATCTTTTGTACTTCATAGCCACCAAAGTAAAGGTTAATCTTCCACATCTTCTATTCAATCATATGAAAATCAGTGTAAAAGAGACAAGAGAATAAGAAAGAACAAAGAGAGATTGGATCCCTATGGGAAGACTCATTTCAGATATTCTGACAAAAACCAAACTGATAGAATATCCGACTGAGGCTCAACAAGCCATCACTTTGGAATCGTGTGCTGGTAAACCTCTCAACACCAAAAATCTGAAGAAGATACAAATTATTGAAAATATCAAGAAAGATCCAACAATAACCACCAAGGAATTCATTACCACTAGAAGAGTACCTCTGAAGGATTTTCCTCTCTTCACTTAAACAAATGCGTCTCCAGATATTGTTCTCATGTATCCGGATGCTTGGAAGAGGGACGGGACAAATCCAGATGTGAACATTCGTGATCTGAGACAACAACCTCTAGAAGTTGCTCCCAGAAAATCAAGGAAAAGGAAAGAAGCTACATAAGGAACTTCACAAAAGACTCCCAAAGCTGCCAAAAAAAGGCAACCCTTCTTTTGTTTCTATTATTGAATCAGTACTACTATCAACATCTGAAAACCCTTCATCTACAAAACCCACAAAAGATCCTTCTCCTCAAACCTTTGATTACTTTGACTTAGACTTTGACACCTTAATTCACCTAGATAACCTTTTGAATAATCCACCTTCTATCCATCTTGACCAAAATCAGCCTTAACTTGCTCAAGTTCTTTCTGATATTGATCAATTTGATCCGTTGTTTGAAGCTTCCCCACACAAAAAATCCAAATATTGACCCTGATACCACAACGTCCATCCCTGGAATCATCTGCCCTCTCATGGTCTCTCAACCACAAATAAATCCATCAACGTCTTCACATAACCTCTCCATTTCAGATATTCCATATCCTTATAAATCCACTACACCAAACTCACCAAATCTGCCCATTATAATTTCTGACTCTCCCTCTCCAAAAAACCACCCAGAAGACCCTCTTACAACTGTTATAGACTTAGAAGATTTGGACAATCTCGTCACAAGCTCTCAGAAAATTTCCGTTCCAAAACCAAAACCATAAATCTCCAAAGCAAATGTTGGTAAATCTTTGCTAATTTTTGAAACAGAAATACAGGAATGGGTTAACTTTCTGAAGCTAGCTTGCTTAGAGAATCTCAATCCAGCTGCTTCTGATTCTCATTGGAACCAGTTCAGAAAATGGTTCAACTCTTAATCTTTGAAATTAAAGGAGCTTAGTTATGAAATATATCAACAGAACTTCTACGATCCCTGAATATCTTCAAGGATCAAGTTTTGCGACACTGGGAAAAGAACCCACTCCTTCTGCTGGACAATACCCCTTGGGAAGATCATCAACCATCAGAATGTGATGATCCATCCTATGATCCTCTTCCTCTGGTCATGTTTCAAGACAAAGGCAAGGAAGTTGAAGAAGCTCCTGAGTCAGAATCAGTTGCATCTTGCTCTGAAAAAGTGGTCCCTTCTGCTGAAATACCTTCTTCTTCTCTTGTGCTGCAAACTCTGGAGGAGCTGAAGAAAGAAAATGATGTGTTTAAAGAAAGGCTAAACAAACAGGATAAAACTTGCAATTAAATTAAGGGGATGCTTGGAAAACAAGAGGAATCAAACAATTAGATCAAGAATTTATTGGAAGCCCTGTTCACACGACTTCCACCACCTCAAACTTAGTTCTGAAATTTGTTTTCTTCATTGTGTTCTTTATTTGTTTCATTGACTCTTTTTTAATACAACATGCCTTTTATTGTCTAAATTGTTTTTATTGCTTTTTGATTCTTGCCAAATAAGGTTAGAACATAACATATTTCGAATATAATAGTATCGATACTCAGTCTCAAACATTTTGAATATCATAACTTCTATTGTTTTTTTGTGAAAGCAAAACGGGAACAAACTTTGTTAAGGAAAGTTGTGGACGCATCATAAATCTTTTTCTCAAAAATTTTGATCAGAAAAATCTTCAGGGAAGTATTTCTTCTCTATCTGAGTATTCAACTCAGGGGGGAGACTTTAAATTCTTTATGTATTTGATCAAAATATCCAAGTTTTTGTCATCATCAAAAAGGGGGAGATTGTTAGAATATAGTTTGATTATATAACCCTTGTAAGATTTTTGATGATAACAAACACTCAAAAGAACAAATAAGCTCCCTAAATAAGTATTTTGTTTTACAGGGAAGTTCTGATGAAAGAAGCACAGAAGATGAGTTAGATCGTTGTTTAAACTCTGATTCAACATATCTTATATAGAAAGAAAAGTCTGCATAGCATGTGTTGTACCCCAAAATTTGCCCTCCCATATTATTCAAGATTTGTCAAGGTCAATCTCCAAATGGTTCAAAATCTCTCAAGGGTTGCACAGTCCAATTGCCTCCTAACACAGTCAAAATTAGGGTTTTGGTTCTTGCAAAGAAATTGAGGTTTTCAAGGGTCCCATCAAGTCCCATATGCTTATATACATTGTCAAGCATATATATGTCAAGTTTCAAGACTCACAGCATCAAGTTGCACAGTCAAAAACCCTAATTGCTTCACAGTCAACTACAGGGGCAAAATGGTCATTTGACAGTCAAAAGTAAAAAATTTTGGTCAACATCTTATTTTGAAGCCACAATCATCATTTGATCAATTCTTGATCATGATTCCTCAAGCATGGCTCAAAAATCATCAAGGTGTCAAAAGTTTCTATTTTGGGACAGTTGAAAAGTCAACTGCAAATTGACCAAGGCATAACTTCTTCATGGTTCATCAGAAAAATCCCATCCAAAGCCCATTTTGAAGGGAATGACATTTCCTACAACTCATCTTCACATTCCAAGTCCAAGAAATGTTCTCACAAAAAGTTATCAATTTCAACATTATAGGTCATTTTCAAAAGTCAACAAAAAGGAACTTTAAGTCAAAGACCATAACTTGATATTGGTAAATCAAAATGACATGGGACCAAAGGCATTGGTTAGAGGACTTCAAGACCTTACCAAAATGTCCAAGAACGTGTTCATAGCTTCAAAATTGAGCAAGATATGCATTGGAGAAGTTGGGAAATTTTTGGGAACTTTCAAAAGTCAACTTTGCCTAAAACACTTCATTTTTGCTAATGGGCCTCAAATTCTTTCTTGAATCATTACCCAAGGCCTATGCACGACCCATTGGACTTAATTTGATTTATTTTCTTATTTTTAATTAATTAATTGAATTTATATTAATATTAATTCATTTAATTGGTTTTAATTGTAGGAAAATTAAAAAGATATGCTTTTTGGATCTTTTTGTGAAGCAATAAGGCTAGGGCAAGCTGGCAACTCGTGTGCACTTCCAAGACCTCAAAATATCCATGATTGGAAAGGTTTCATGAAAGAAAAGATTGAAAAAGATATGATTGGCAATCACATATTCAAGTCATAATGCAATGGATTCATGGGCCTTATTCTAACCTAAATTCATTCACATACATATGCTGAGTGAAACCCTAAAGCTGGAGACGAAAAAGCTGCCACAAAAACACCATTGCCAAATTGAAAAAAAGTCAAGAATTTTGGAAACTGAATTCTCACTTGCAAGCCAATTCGAGCCTTTTTCTTGTTTCCAATATATTGCTGGACCTTCCAGGAAGCTGTTGCCATTGAGAGCAAGCCTTAAAACTCAAGAAAACGCTATAACAAATTCACGGTTGATCACTTTTTTTTCAAAACTGTAAACTTCGATTCATGCATTTTTAATACATTTGGTTGATTGTTTTGTGTTCATAGCATTCAGGTGAAGCTTCTGGTATGATTTAATTTCGTTAATATGCCCTGAAACGCCAGTTGCCATGGGAGAGATTTAGGGTTTCCAAGCTTTTAGATTGGGGCTTTTCAGCATGAGTAAAATTAGAGACCATAATGCCCATGGCTGAAACCGTCTGGATGAGACGATCAAGATGGAATCATCGCGCCTTTTTTATATTGCCCCTAACTCTATTCTCTATTTTTCACTGTTGTAGTTAGTGGGGGTTTAAAACCCCCGCTATCTTGTGTTGTATTTTGCAGAAAACGAAGAAGAAGATGTGCGTGGCTCAACCTGGTTGGAGAATTCAAATCTGCGCGCGTTTTCCAGCATAATTATTACTTTGCATATATTATTTTTATTAGTTATTTTGTTTACAAACAAAAGCAGGTGGCGTAGTGGTTGGAAACATTGCTAGCAAGCGCTGGGACCTGGGTTCTATTCCCAGGTCCCCCATACAATTCTTTCTATTTTTCACAATGCGTTCACATGCAGCATATGCCCAAAATTCCATCATGCACCCTCACGCCTAAGCTTGCCAAGTGGCCTTGATGAACAATCTGAAGGCCAGGAGATGGAATCCATGGTATGCTCCAGTCAAACAGCACGCACACAATCATGAAAGTCAACAAGGCTTGGATTTCTCTTGGGCCTGAATTCCAGCATTTCACCTCCCCTTGGGCCAACACACCCCCTTGGTTTGCATAATTAATTTTATTTTATTTTCTTTTCTTTTAATTTCTTTCAATTATTTTTTTTAATAATTATTATTAATTCACCATAAAATAGTTTTTCCTAATAAAAATCAGAAACTCAAAAATGTAAATATTTTTAATTATTTATTAATTTCATCACTAATTTATTTTTGTAAATAAATTCTAATAACTAATCTAGGTTAATTTAGGTTTAAAATTCAATCTTTTTCTTAATAAATAAAAATTACATAAAATTAGGTTTTGACACTTTTTATCTTTTTCTTATTTATTATTATTATTATTAATTATTATTATCATTATTAATTACTATTATTTTTGTACATAAACATGTAAATTAATTAATTAGCTTAAATTAGGATTAACTTTAACATTTCATTAATGATTAAAATAAACTTAGAACTAGGGTTTTCTTTTAATTTTAATTTCTTTATTTCATTAAATACAAAAAACACAAAAAAACATCTTTCTTGTAAATAATTAATTAAATAATTAGGTTTTAATTTAACTTCAAGCAAAGGACAAAAACTCTTAATTTCTCAAAAGGGTCCAACACCCTCGGACGTCCAGTTTAATTTATTCGCGCACTATTTTCTTATTTGATTATTATGTAACTGTTCAAGGATGTAATAGTAATTAGGTTTATTGCTTTTTTACTTTCCGCATCTTTATCAAAAACGGGTCTTTGTATTTTGGCGATGTATAGACCTGCGCCTTGTAATAGCGTAGCTTTTATCTTTCCGTATTTCCTTTTCCGCACTCCTAACTGCTAAATTACATGAAAGAATGTATGTAATTAAAAACAACTCGTAGCTCACAATGCCATGATCAAAGATAAATGTTAACATGAAAGCAACACACAATGTACACACCACTTCTAGGGTACGCTTCACTCGTTGCCTTCGAAAGTGATCGTCAAGTATAGGGTGTTTTAGCGGTCGCCCTTATGTCTAAGATCCAGTCGCCTCGAAACGGTTGCCTCGGATTAAAAAGGATCTAGGACATTAGGGTTACTTCTAAGGTGTCCTACTATTGCTTCGGTGACCACACTGTCCCTAAAATCGAATCGACCCGAACACCTCCAACGGTGGTGCTACCTACCTCTCAATGGTGGGATGACACTACCTTAAGGACTTTTACACAGCCTAATTCCTTAGGATAGGTAGATGACTCATGGGTAATTGCTCTCTTCAAAAACAAATCAAAAATCTTTTCACACTGACACTTTCAAAAGCTTTCAAAACAAATTTTTCAAACACTCTTGAGGACAGATACAAGAGTCACTCAGAAATATTTCAATGAAACTTTTTCAAACCCACTCACATTTTGAAAAGCAAACATCTTTTGAAAACATAAGAGCAAGTACCTAAGAGCCCATGGATAACCATGGATAGAAAGGGTGCTAATACCTTCCCTTTCTATAAATCTACCTCCCGAACCGAGAAGCATTCTCATAAGGAATTTTGCTGTGCTTTTGTCCTTTCCATGTTGGAGAAAATAAAAGACGGTGGCGACTCTTGCTTACCGCGACATACGCGATCCAACTTTAAACAGTCAGTTCTATTTCCACCGATCACAGAACTGGCGACTCTGCTGGGGACATTTTAAAGTGAGGTGTACCTTAGGATAGATCATACTTATGTTTTCAATTGCCTGATTTGTGTGCTTTAATATTATTGGGCCTGTCTTGGGAGTTCTATAGATCCTAACCCGGATCTGGGGGATACTCTTAGTATGCATCGACTCATTGGGTCGACCTGAGCACACCCGGGATAGACAGAATACCTATGCGTCGACTCAATCAATCCAATTTTTGAAAGATTTTTCTAAAGGTCGTAACTTGAGTTTCCGGACTCCGTTTGAGGTTCCGTTCGAAGCATTGGATAGCTAACGAGATAAACTGTATTTATAAGGAGTAAAATGAATAATGATAAGGATAATTCTAGTATCCAAGTTATGATAGAATTAGTTCCCACGTGTTGAATCACTATGATGTTTTGTGTTAATGAAGTATGATGATGATATGACGATCTTATGATAATGCTTGGTTTATATTGATGATATGTTGTTAATATGATGATTCTGTTTTATATGATGATATGATGACGATGCTCTGCTTATAAGAGTACATATGATGAGGTTTATATGATGATGTTGGTGAATACATGAATGATGATGTGTATGAGTAGTTGTGGTCGTTTATATTGTTGTTGCGTATCATTAATTCATTTGACAGCTTTGGTCTGTTTTGATGATTTAGGATGGTTGTCCAGTGATTTAGTCTCAATCTTATTGTGTGGATTTGGGATGTCTACGATTTTCTCCGGTTCCAAGTAGAAATTAATCCTATGATTGGGGTCTTTGGAGGGGAATGACCCAATGTCCATCAAATGAATTGGTACCACATGTACGAGTCTATGTCCTTGCATTACATCTTATGTGGCATTGCATGGTTCTTAAATTGATGTTGTTGTATTGTGTTGTTGAATTTGTATGATTGTTGAGGTACTTGGAATATAACAATGCCGAGTTTATGTTGTGATACTTTTGGTTTATTCTGCTATGTCTATTACTTATATCTTATATAATGATTGTGATGAACTCACCCTTTCTGCTTGAATGTTGCCTCTACGTGGGTAACGTGCAGGTAATCAAGAGTATTCCCTGAAGGCTTATAAGAGTATCTTGGAGCGTGTGTTTTATTTCCGTTGAGTCTAGAAGGTCTTGCTCTGATATGTAACATCAGGGACGAAAATGCTTTGTTTTGAAAACTATTTTGTTCTTGTTTTGTTATGACATTTAAATTTACATGGAGTTCAAATTATGTTGAATTGTGAACCATGAATCATGGGGCACTATGAAGTGTTTTAATGAACTTGTTTGAACTATGATTCCGCTGCAAGTATGTGAAACCTTGATAATTGATATGTACATGAATAATTTTGAAACCCGTGTTACGGAGTAAGACTAGCATCTATGGTTATTTCACGAATAAAATGTGACGCTCTTTTGTTGTATTACTCTGATATTATTTTAAACAATTATGAATATTCTGTGGGGTTTAGAAGGGTGTTACAATTAGCACCAGTATTCACGACTGGGAACAATAGAACTTCTCCAAAGTAATACGAATATCAATAACGAACTATCTCCCATAATGACGAGACTACCATCCATCGGAAAAAGATATCAATAACAAACTACCTTCCATAATGACAAGGCTACCATTCATTGGAGTAACAAATCTAAACAACGAACTACCTTGCATAATGACAAGGCTGCCATTTATTGGAGTAACAAATCTCAACAACAAACTACCTTCCATAATGACAAGGCTACCATTCATTGGAGTAACAAATCTCAACAACGAACTACCTTCCATAATGACAAGGCTACCATTCATTGGAGTAAAAAATCTTAGCAACAAACTACCTTCCATAATGACAAGGCTACCATTCATTGGAGTAACAAATCTCAACAACAAACTACCTTCTATAATGACAAGGCTACCATTCATTGGAGTAACAAATCTCAACAACAAACTACCTTCCATAATGACAAGGCTACCATTCATTGGAGTAATAAATATGAATCTTCTCTGGGAACTGACAGACTTACTGGAGAAGTACATGTTGCTCAAATAAAGAGACCTGCCACAATCAAAATAATAATATTGCTGGGGACCATAGATTCTATCTAGAAATAAATTGGAATGAATCAGTCAACCAAAATAACACCTCATGAGAAATAAACTCAAGAGGGAACCACTTTGTATCCAGACAAAGAGCTATACATGAAGGCTAAATCAAAAATATTCCACGAGGGATAACTCAGTGGGGAAATTGAAAGGATATCCACTTTCTGCCTAAGGTTGACATTCTATTGGAGAGAGGATAACACAACTTTGCAAAACAGGGTAATATGCCCACAAGATATTAATGAATGCAAATGAGCAATGATTTGCTAAATTCAACTATGCATGATGTATGTATGAATGTGTGAATGTTATCATGTATATGCTGACAAAATAGGCATATAACACTAGGGATAACCAGACAAAACCAACTTGGGTACAATCAATACTCGGCTAAATCACATCCAGAATGAAAGTTTCATAAGAAAATATGCACCAACTGAGGAAACAAATTCCTATTTCGCGGCTTAACTTCACTAGGAAGGAACATAATCCAAAAATAATCACATCATAAGAATAAATCAGTACAGATACAGGGATATAACATCCTCCTCCAGGCTTCACCGGGGAATATCACACAGACTTCAATGGGGAAAACAATTTTTTCTAGGTCTGTATTTCTACTAGCGATTGAAATACTGATTTCAATAGGGTAGATGAATAATCACATCATCGAGATATCAACTAAAGATTTTATACTTACTTCATTGGGGAGGGAAACACTACATCATTGAGGGGAACCCAAGATACATTCTTCAATACTGAGAGTGATGATTACACCAACTTCTCTGGGGAGAAATTGTGAAACCTCATGGGGGTAGCAATTTTTAGAGAGACCCGTTATCTCGACTTTTCTTGGAGATTTAAGAAGTAAAACAATACAGTAAGAAATCAAAATTATGGGGATTTTAAATCAAACCAAACACTTGGCAGGAGATAACCCAAAAAGTTGACAAATGTTTCAACACTTCTTAGAGAAGATATTGCCCTTGTCTGGTTGCCTGGGAAAAAAATAACAACCATAATGCCAACACTGCAAAAGGCGGTGTTTTGCAAATGATTCTATCTCAGCACACAAAGGGGAAGACACTTTCGTCATGTGAGTGAAGACCTTACTGGGGAATATGGGATAAAGACTTCATACCATGTGTGATATGGTGGCAAAACCGACTGTTAATACTGGTTTGCATTTTGTATTCGCAAATGTGCATAAGCAAGAATCGCCACCGACTTTTTTTTTATCCAAATTAAGGAAAGGGTAAAAAGAACATAAAAACACATTTTTCAAGATTTTCTGAGTAAGGGGGGTAGATTATGGAAAGGGAAGGTGTTAGCACCCTTTCCATCCGTGGTTTTCCACGGGCTCTTAGGTACTTGCTCATTTTTGAAAATTAATTTCGTGTGTTCTTTAAAAAGTTTTGTTTGCTTTATGATAACTCTTGTATCAGTCCACAAGAGTGTGATAAAGTGTTTTTTTGAAAAGAATTTTGAAAGTGTGGTGTAAAAATTAATTAGTTTTTGAAAAAGTACTTAACAACTATCTACCTACTCGAAAAAGGCGTTATTTTCCTCCTTTTCTTTAGATAGTGCCATCCTACTATTAGTGAGTAGGTAGCCCTATCGTTGGATGTTTGAGGGACTATCAAAAGGGGTGTTTACGGTCACTAAGGAAACTGGGAAAGAACTCTTATTAACTGTCCTAAAGTTCTAAGATCACTTTTTTAACCGAGACAACAATCGAAAGGGTCATCGAGGGACTTGTGATCTCTTGAACTAAAGGACAGTCACTAAAAATTCTCACGTTTCGAGAAGTGTGACCGTTTCGAAGGCAACCGAAGTGGAAGATACCCTAGGGGTGAGCATGTGCAAGTGTGCTTGATTCAGATATATTATCTTGCGGATTTAGGGTTATCTAATCATTTTAATTTCAATCTTTTTTCATGCAATCCTATTAGCCATTCATCTAAGAAGTTTATAGTGCGGAAAATAAATTGCAGAAAGTAAAAACTCCTAAGCTATTACATGGCCTCAGAGCAATTACATAATCAGATGTGGAAATTTAAACCCTAATTAAACTATTACAAACAGGGAAACAGTTACATAATTGAAAATATGATCAAACAAAAAATAATAAGCGCGCAGAGATTAAAATGTGAGAAAGTTTGAAACCCTGAGAATCTAATTTCTTAATAAAAATATTTTTGGAATTTTAAATAAAAAATATTTGAGATTTAATTCTAATTTCTAGTTAATTTTTTTTTTAAATTAAAGTAGTTAAACTTGATTAATTTACAAAATTAATTTTAATTATATAAAAAAATCTAATCCTATTTTTTTGTGATTTTATGATTTTATGATTAAAATAAAAAATGATTTTAAATAAAATAAAACAAAGAAATTAAAAAAATGACAAAAATGAAAAGAAATGGGCCTGAAGTGCATTAGCAATCTGGGGGGGTGTTGGCTAAATTTGGCTAGGCCCAGATGTGTTGGCCCAACACCTGCTTGATCATAAGTTGCTGATCCTCTGGAGGTCCATCCTGGGGAAGCACTCCAGGAGCGTTGGATATGGAACAATGAAGATCTGATGGATGGATCTGAGGGTGCAAGGTATACGCGTGGGATGGCAATACGTTGGATCTGAAACAAATTTGTTAGAAAATACAAAATATAGGATTATGGGAATAAACCAAGATCCTTCCTCTCACACACCCTATGTTAGAAAATACTAAGTCTTGTGTGCTTTAATATTATTGGGCCTGTCTTGGGAGTTCTATAGATCCTAACCCGGATCTGGGGGATACCTCTTAGAAAGTAGCAACAAGACTGTGAGGGAACTGTGCGGGGTATACCGACACGGTTGAAGCAGTTTGCTACGTTGATGTGGCACTTTGGTGAGTACCGGTAACCCTTGAGTAAAGTCAAGGAGAGTACGGGGCCGCCGCGTGGTGTCGTGAAGCATCAACTGACCTTAGGAACCTTACTTGACCATCCTGGCCTCTTTAGGGGTAGTGAGATAACTGACTTTGGTGCAGTCCGAAGTTGGTTGATACTCGATACTACACTCATTGAGGGTTGTTTTCTTGGAATATTTTGATCGCCAGTTCAGTGGCTAAATCGAAACAATGAACATAGAAAACAACCCAATGATATTGAGATCCTTAGAACCCGGTTACTTTTGATAGGACAGGTTTTGAGCCCACCAACTTCAAGAGGGTAATACCTAGACCCCATGCTGGCCTAAACTCTAAGGGTTGTCTTGTGTGACTTGTGTGCCTTACCATGTTTTCTTTTTTGTGGATACTTGTGGTGTGTTTTTATCATAATATCATAACATCATACATCATCATATGCATCCACTAACCACTTCAGGGGTTCGAATCTTCATCTTTGTTCTTGTTTTGTAGGACATGGAAACTATCTGCAGAAAGACAATTCAGATCAACCTTGTAAAGGTCCCTCCTCAGCTTAAGGAGCTTACATCCAGGATTCCCGAGAACTCTTCATTCAGTGAAAGGCATGGTAGACTCATCAGCTTGGTCAACACCAACATTGAGGGAGATATGATAAAGGTCCTCTTCCAGTTCTTTGACCCGTTGCACCACTGCTTTACTTTCCCGGATTATCAACTGGTGCCTACCTTGGAAGAGTTCTCCCAGCTTCTGAAGATCCCTATCCTTAGTCAACTACCCTACAACGGTACGGAAAGGGAACCCAAACTTGAAGAGGTTGCTAAAGCATTACGCCTACAACCATCTGACATCAAGGGACATTGGGAAGTTAGAAGTGGTATCAAAGGATTCTTGGCAAAGTTCCTGTTTGAGAAGGCCCAAGAATGTTGGAATTCCCTTGACCTACAAGCCTTTGAAGAAGTTGTGGCTCTCCTTGTCTATGGGTTGGTGTTATTCCCGAATCCCGATCAGCTTATAGATATCAATGCTGTCAAGATCTTCATGTCCAGGAATCCTATACCTACGCTGCTTGGGGACATCCTTCACTCATGTTACACTCGAACCATGAGAAAAAGAGGTGTTCTCATGTGCTGCACTCCTCTCGTGGAAAGGTGGTATATTTCACACCTTCCACAATCAGTTTTGAAGAACGAGCGGGGTTTGAGATGGTCACAACGATTAATGACTCTTACGCACGCTGATATACATTGGTGTTCTCGGTCCAGAGAAGACGTCACTATCATTGATCGTTGCGGGGAGTTTCCTAATGTTCCTTTAGTTGGAATCAGAGGAGGTATTACTTACAACCCGTGTCTGGCTTTGAGACAGTTCGGATATGCTCGGAGGGATGGCCCTCATGACATGTTACTTCCTGAAATAGTTTTTGACTTCGACAACGATGCACAAGGACTTCACCAGAGATTTATCAGAGCTTGGAGGATGCCCAACAAGGTAGATAGCAAGACACTGGGGCACAAGAACTCCATCCCGTTGGAGCCTTATCTCAAGTGGGTACGAGCCCGCTCCCAGAAGTTAGTGATGCCATATCCTCATGTTCTCCCTGTGATCAAAGAGCCAGTGTTGGAAGGAGAGGTCTCATACACCATTCCACATCCTGACATGCCTACATCCTGGGAAGAAATGCAGAAGAGCTGGATCCAGCTAAAGGAAAAACGGAATTCTCTTGAATCCAGTCTACATGCCAGTGAGAAGAAGGTCTTGGAGCTCACCCGCCTACTGCACGAGGAAAAGACTCTCAACACTTACATAGCTCCAAAGAGGATGCGCAATGTCTTTTGGGATTAATTTACTTTGTAATGTTTTGCCCATGAGGCCTTGATGTACTGAATAATTATTTCTTAATGATAACGTGTGTTCCTTTTTGTCTACAACAAATTTGAACTTTCGAACCCTTGAATGCATTGCATAAACAGCATATCATGCATCATGTGCATAGCATGTACTCTTTTTTACAGGTGGTTTAATCTTCTTCGCTGTTTATTTCATCTCGTCTCATCATGAATCCTGAATCATCTACTGAGCAATCCATCAAGGCCCTCCAGGCCCAAAACGCCCAGTTCCAAGAGTTGATCATGAGTTTAGCCCAAGGTTAAGAGGAATTGAAGGCTCTGCTGGTCAAGAAGAAGGAGAAGAGAACTGTACTATTCAACACTAGACGGAGGTTTGGCAACACACTGCAAAATGAGGCTGACCAAGCTGGTTCTTCTGTAGGGAAAGGCAGTCCCCAAGGGGGAAGGGTTCCTAGTCCTGTGGTCTCTGACAACGAGACTGATTTCAATGAAGAGCAATACCCTCCCGCTGAAGACAGGTACAAGCAATTAGAGGATCGTCTGAATGCCATGGAAATTCAACAAGTGCCTGGGTTGGATTTTAAAGACTTGGGTCTATCTTCTGGTGTGGTGATCCCACACAAGTTCAAGGCACCATCTTTCCTGAAGTACGACGGGGCTTCCTGCCCTAAGCTGCATCTCAGATCTTATGTGCGGAAGATCTAACCATACACTATGGACAAGAACTTATGGATCCATTTCTTCCAGGAGAGTCTTTCAGGGACTCATCTCGAATGGTTCTATTAGCTGGATGGAACCAAGATTCGTAACTGGGAGGACTTGGCTACTGCTTTTTACAAGCAGTATCAGTATAATGCCGACCTCGCTCCTACACGTACCCAACTCCAGGGTATGTCGCTAGGATCGAGAGAAGGTTTTAAAGAGTACGCTCAAAAGTGGAGGGACCTGGCTGGCAGGGTGCAGCCACCGTTAACCGACCGTGAACTCGTGGACATGTTCTTGGGGACCCTATCCGGGCCGTTCTTCAACCACCTGATCGGTAATTCTTCTGCAGGTTTCACAGACCTCATTCTGACTGGTGAAAGGATAGAAGCTGGGATGAAATCAGGGAAGATACAGAAAGGTGCGTCCTCAAGTTTTGAGAAGAAGCCTTTCAAGAAGGAAGCTAGTGCTGTGTATGGGCCTAGAAGGCAAAATAAACCAGAACGCCGCCAAGCTGTCAACGCGGTGGTAATTGCAAAGCCTGCTGCCGCTCCTTGGCAACCTAACCAACCAAGGGGTGAGAGACCCAGAAGAGAATATACTCGTCTTAGTATGACCTTGTCGTAGATCTTGCCGCAACTGCTATCGACCAACTTGGTAACCGTCAGAGAAGCTCCGAAGGTGGTAAACACAACCTCTCCGAAGTACAATCCCAACGCCCGCTGTGCTTATCACTCTGATAGCCCGGGGAATTCTACTGATGATTGCTGGGCCCTGAGGAATAAGGTCCAGGACCTTATCGATGCCAAGGAAATACAGTTTGAGGCGCCCGAAAGGCCCAACGTTGTGACTGCTCCTATGCCCCAGCATGGAGTAAATGCTATTGAGGAAGATCTATATGTAGGCTCTGTGGATGAGATTGTTACTCCTTTATTGACTGTCAAGAGGAACCTGTTGCTAGCCGGTTTATTTCCGGGTTGTAGCAAGGGTTGCCTTCTATGTACTATTTCACCTACTGGTTGTCTGTTGCTGAAGTCAGGCGTCCAAAACCTGATGGATAGCAAAGAGATCTTGTTCAAGAAGATCGTTGTTCCTATTGTTCCTACTGAAGAGGTATCCATTGTCACCATTTTCAACAATCCTACCAAGGCTCCCCCGAGGAAGCCAGTCAAAATCATGTCTGTTGCACCTATCATCATTACTGTTCCGGGGCCCCTCCCCTATAAATCTGACAAAGCTGTCCCATGGCACTATGGGGAAGATGTGTATGTGCTCGGAGTGAAGCAGGAGTTCAACACTAGTACCAGAATCAGTAACATCACCGGTCCCGCTAAAGTTACTCGCAGTGGCAGGCTCTTCTCGCCTGACATTGCGCCACCAGTTATCCGAAGACCTCTTATCATCACACCTACAAGTGTGCCTGTTCCCCCTCCTGATCAAGCTTCTACCCCTGCTGCCGAGTCATCTGACACTCGGGGCAAAGGGATTGCTGATATGCCTGCCCAGATGGAGGCACCGAAGATTGTTAGTGTTAAAGCCTCCCAGCAAGAGATGGAGGAAATTCTCAAGATCATCAAGAAAAGTGATTTCAATGTCGTTGAGCAGCTGGGGCATACCCCCTCTAAAATCTCTATGCTATCACTGTTGTTGTGCTCGGAGGCCCATGCCAAGGCCCTGATTTCATTCCTAAAGATGGCCCATGTGCCACAAGAAACGTCAACTGATCAATTTACTGATTGTATGGCCAACTTGACCGCTGACAATGGGCTGGGTTTCTCTGATACTGATCTGACCGCTAAGGGAAGGAACCATAATGATGCCCTGCATGTCTCCATTGAATGCAGGGGCACTACTCTTGCACACGTGTTGGTAGACACCGGTTCTTCACTGAACGTACTGCCCAAGAAGGCCTTAGACAGGTTGGATTGTGAGGGTTTGAAGTTGAAGCCTAGTAACATCGTTGCCCGAGCCTTTGACGGGTCGAAGAGGATGGTACATGGTGAAGTAGATATTCCGATCCGGGTCGGTTCTCAAGTCTTTGATTCAATGTTCTATGTGATGGACATTCGTCCATCCTATTCTTGTTTGCTGGGTCGTCCTTGGATCCACAAGGCTGGGGCTGTGACCTCCACTCTACACCAAAAGCTTAAATACCCTGTCAGAGGGAAAATTGTTACAGTACAGGGGGAGGAAGAATACATGGTTAGTCATCTTAACTCGTTCCGGTATATAGAGATGGACGGGGAGTTCATTGAAACCCCCTTTCAACATTTTGAAGAAGTGCCTCCAACATTGGCGTCAGCTGAGACAGTGATTGAAGAAGACTCTCCTTTGAAGATGGCTTCCTTGAAGGACGCCCGGGCTGTGATTGAAAAAGGTGAATGTGCTAACTGGGGCAGACTTCCTGATTTTACACCAAAGACTGACAAGTTTGGGCTGGGTTTCACTGCAGAGGCTCAAAGGGCTGTACGTAAAGCAAGGATTGGAAGACCTCCCGTGTTCATCACCAACCCGGGAGTGAATTCCATTGAAGGCGATGCGGAGGAATCTGAGTTTGATCGTTGGATCTACCCGACGACCGACGGTGGACTGAACAATTGGACTGCAAAAGGTTACATACCTGTTACTTTTGTTACTCAGTAATGAATTCCTTTGTTTTTAAATTTGTAATGAACAATAATTTGGAACTTTATGGCCCGGTGCCTTACCCGGGGCACCGTGGCTTCATTTGTGAGGGCCTATTACTTGTCATTTCCATATATCATGAATAAAAACATTGGACGTTTTTCGCATTTCAAATCTTGAGCTCCCTTTCTTTCTTTCTTTATATATTGCAAAACAGCTATATTTACACACACTCACCTACACAGGTTTCAATCCACTCTGGATCTCACTGGTAACGACTCTACTACTGCCAGTTATGACTTCGAAAATCTGATCAACTTAGCCGAAGACGAAGGTGAAGATGATTGCGAAGTGCCTGGTGAGCTTGCAAGACAGTTACTCCAGGAAGAGAGGGCCATTCAGCCACATGAAGAGCCAGTGGAAACGGTAAATCTGGGTACTGAAACAGACAGAAAGGAAGTCAAGATTGGTGCCAACCTGGAGCTCAGCGTGAAACAACGGTTGATTCAGATGTTGCATGATTATGTGGAAATCTTCGCCTGGTCCTACGAAGACATGCCTGGGTTGGATACCGACATTGTAGTTCATCACCTGCCTACCAAGGAAGACTGCCCTCCGGTTAAACAAAAGGTCCGCCGTATGCGTCCAGAGATGTCCGAGAAGATCAAAGCTGAGGTTATGAAGCAATTTGATGCCGGGTTTCTAGCAGTGACCTCTTACCCTCAGTGGGTTGCCAATGTGGTTCTGGTACCGAAAAAAGATGGTAAGGTCCGAATGTGTGTTGATTACAGGGATTTGAACAGGGCGAGCCCCAAGGATGATTTCCCCCTGCCTAACATCGACGTTCTGGTTGACAATACTGCTCAGCACAAGGTGTTCTCCTTCATGGATGGTTTTTCAGGTTATAATCAGATCAAGATGGCTCCTGAAGATATGGAAAAGACTACCTTTGTTACTCAGTGGGGCACCTTCTGTTACAAGGTCATGCCTTTTGGATTGAAAAATGCTGGGGCAACCTACCAGCGCGCCATGGTCGCTTTATTTCATGACATGATCCACCATGAGATTGAAGTATACGTCGATGATATGATTGCAAGGTCTCAAACTGAGGAGGAACACCTTGACCATCTGCAGAAGCTGTTTGACCGTCTGAAGTTATACAAGCTGAGGTTGAACCCGAACAAGTGCACCTTCGGGGTAAGATCTGGGAAGTTGCTAGGCTTCATCGTGAGCGACAAAGGTATTCAAGTGGACCCTGCCAAGGTTAAAGCCATACAAGAGATGCCAGTTCCCAAGACAGAGAAAGAAGTCAGAGGCTTTCTAGGACGACTGAATTACATTGCCCGATTCATCTCGCACCTAACTGCTACCTGTGAACCAATCTTTAAGCTGCTGAAGAAAGATCAGGTAGTACGTTGGAACGATGAATGTCAGGCCGCTTTCGACAGAATCAAAGAGTATCTCCAAGAACCACCCATCCTTATGCCACCGGTTGAAGGGAGACCTCTAATACTATACTTGACGGTACTTGACAGCTCAATGGGGTGTGTGCTGGGGCAGCATGACGAGTCTGGCCGAAAAGAGCACGCCATTTATTACCTTAGCAAAAAGTTTACCGACTGTGAGACCCGATACTCACTGCTCGAGAAAACTTGCTGCGCTTTGGCATGGGCTGCTCGCCGGCTGAGACAGTATATGCTGACTCACACTACTCTGTTAATATCAAAGATGGATCCAATAAAGTATATCTTCGAAAAGCCTGCTCTGTCTGGAAGAATAGCAAGATGGCAGATGATCTTGACGGAATATGACATCCAGTATACAACTCAGAAAGCTATCAAGGGAAGTGTATTGGCAGACCACTTGGCACACCAGGCAGTAGACGACTACCAGTCAATGAACTTTGAATTCCCAGACGAGAACATCATGGTAGTGACTGATTGTGAAGTACCTGGACCGGATGAAGGACCTGAGGAAGGATCCCGATGGTCGATGCACTTTGACGGAGCCTCCAACACTTTGGGTAACAGTATCGGCGTTGTGATCATATCCCCAAAAGGCACTCATACTCCACTTACTGCCCGGCTATGTTTCAACTGCACTAACAACATGGCAGAGTATGAGACGTGTATCATGGGTCTTTAAGCTGCAATTGACTTAAGGATCAAGTTTCTGAGTGTTTTCGGAGATTCCTCTCTCGTGATCAATCAGATCAAAGGCGAGTGAGATACGAAACACCCAAATCTCATTCCTTACAAAGAGTGTGTGTTGACGTTGATCCCCCATTTCACGGAGATAACTTTTGAACACTTTCCAAGAGAGGAGAATCAGTTGGCGGACGCGCTGGCTACGATGTCTTCTATGTTCAAAGTCAAATGGGACAACGAGGCTCCCCGAATCATTATCTGGAAGCTGGATGAACCTGCATATTGCTGTGATCTTGAGAATGAGGTGGTAGCTGAAAAACCTTGGTATCATGAAGTGAAGAGGTACCTTGAAGCTCATGAATACCCCGAAGGTGCATCTGTCAACGACAAGAAATTTCTGAGAAGATTTGCTGCAAAGTTCTTCCTCAGCAACGACATTATATACAAGCGAAACCATGATTCAACCTTACTTCGTTGTGTGGATAAGACTGAAGCAGAAAGGATCATGGCAGAGCTACATGAAGGTACCTTCGGAACACACTCCAGTGGACATACCATGGCAAAGAAAATCCTTCGGGCAGGATATTTCTGGTCCACAATGGAAGCCGAATGTTACCAACATTCTCGGACATGTCACAAGTGCCAGATTTATGCAGATAAGGTGCACGTTCCTCCGGTTCCTCTGAACGTCTTGACGGCACCTTGGCCTTTTGCAATGTGGGGCATTGATATGATCAGTGAGATTAAACCTACAGCATCCAACGGGCATCGCTTCATCCTGGTGGCGATCGATTACTTTACAAAGTGGGTTGAAGCAGCTTCCTATGCTACGGTAACCAAGAATGTCGTGGCACGGTTCATTCGACACAACCTGATCTGTCGATACGGCGTCCCGGAAAGGATCATTACGGACAATGGTACCAATCTTAATAACAAGATGATCACTGAGCTTTGCGAGCAATTCAAGATACAACACCACAACTCTTCTCCTTACCGACCGAAGATTATTGGGGCTGTAGAAGCAGCTAATAAAAACATCAAAAAGATTGTGCAGAAGATGACAGTGACCTATAAAGATTGGCACGAGATGTTACCGTTTTCTCTTCATGGGTACCGTACCTCAGAAAGAACGTCAACCGGGGCAACCCCCTTTTCATTGGTCTATGGCATGGAGGCAGTCTTGCCGATTGAAGTCCAGATACCCTCTCTCCGGATAATGATGGATGCAGGCTTGAGCGAAGATGACTGGATCCAGACTCGACTTGATTAATTAAACCTAATTGACGAAAAGAGACTCACCGCTATTTGTCATGGTCAAATGTATCAAAAACGGATGATCAGGGCATTTAACAAGAAAGTCAGACCACAAGAGTATCAAGTTGGGGACCTGGTAATCAAACGCATCATTCTTCCTCAAAGTGACCCCAGGGGCAAATGGACCCCTACGTATGAAGGGCCATTTGTGGTTAAACATGTCTTCTCAGGAGGAGCCATGATTCTAACCACCATGGATGGTGACGACCTTCCTCACCCCGCCAATGCAGACATAGTAAAAAGATACTACGCATGAATAAAAGACCCGCTAGGTTGACACACCTAGGCAAAAATAAGGGCTTCCCGGCGAACCAAAAGGGTTCGGGCAAAAATAAGGGATGAAAAATAAAAAAATCTGTACACCCGGCAAGTCGAAAACCTGAAAAGGCGGCTTGGGCAAAAATGGGTATCCCGGTGGACTGAAAACCCGAAAGGGAGGTCCAGGCAAAAGTTAGGGATAAGCGTAATACTATGTCTCATTGGATCACGTTGCATCCAGAATCCGGTATCAACCATCAAATTCAGACGGCATCGATCAATCAACTTCATCTTCAACTAAGCAGCCAAGTGATGAGACGATCGAAGATATAAAGGCGATAGCAGAGTTGGAACCCAGTGGGATTACTCTTTTCACACAGCTGTTTTGTTTTCTTTGTACAAATTGTATAAACTCTGTTGTTCGGCGGCGTTCTCTTACTAGGACGTCAGCCTCTTGTACATAAACGCCTATTTACAGGCAAATTCAAAAATCAATACAAATTCACTTTTCAGACCAATTGCCAATTATTTTTTCCTTTTTCTGTTTTGTTTTGTAAAGAACGTCCAATGTTTAATTGTGATATATGCATTTGACACTAATTGCTAACTCATAAATATTTGAATACGAAACAAAGGATTAATTACAGGTAACATCAGAAACAGGGGCAATAATGAGTTATCTAAGCAATCTAATTGCTCTGTCCACCAAAGTACCAAGGTAAGTTCAGATGAAGAATGTAACCCAGATACCTTCACTCCCCGCCGAGTAAGATAAGACTCAGCAATACTCTCCCAAGCAGTTGGTCTCCCATCAACCCTAACAAGGCACGGTATCTCCAGCAAGTCAATAACACTCTCCCCGAGCAGAGTTATCCTCAGTCAGCCTCAAGGAAGTGGGTATCCCCATAAGATCTCAGCATTCCCCAACGGAACATACAGACATTCCTAACGAGCATCCCCGACAGTCTTAATATAAGATTGTTCCCCGGCGGAATACAGAACATCTAGTGGAGCCATTCCCCAGTCCAATCTGAAAAGTTTCCCCACGAGAGTTCAATCAATTTCCCCAGTATATTCAGGAAGCTTATCCCCAGTAGATTCTGGAAGCTTATCACCTGTAGAGTACGAACGCGCCTCCCCGGTTTTATTCAAAGGTTATTTCCCCACCAGGATATAACTGGGTTATCCTCAGCCAATTGCCACGGAAAGATCGTCCCCGGCGAAGTCTTCCTATCCTCAACGGAGTTATCATCAACATCTCAGCAAAGTACCTCTCTTCCCACAGAGTAATTTCCCGCAGAGTAATCTCTCCAGAAAAGTTTATTCCTCAATGGAGTCATCTTCTCCTACCGGTTTATTCGTGCAATTATCATCCCCAGCGGAGACAAAGAACCTTACTCTTCAATATCAGCCCAGGATTCAACAAGCTCCCGGCATTCGTCAAGGATTTATTTTCCTAGACGAAGATACATTCATAATACTCACATCTTCATACATTATAGCATGCACATACGCATCATGAACATATAATCCCACTTATTTTGAGAACGTCGTGCATTTCATACATCATGACAGCACATACAACTAATGTTTCGCCTTTTCAGGAAAAAGGTCAATACAAAAGATGATTACTATCAACTATCGCGATTCTAGATTCGATACCTGTATCTAGCCAGGGCATATCTGTTGACGACTAATTCCGGACTCGATTCCTGCATCTAGCCAGGGCACGTCTGAAGAGTTTGAAGATTCGATTCCTGTATCCAGCCAGGGTATATCTGTTGACGACTATTCCAGACTCGATTCCTGTATCCAGCCAGGGCACGTCTGAAGAGTTTGAAGATTCGATTCCTGTATCCAGCCAGGGCATATCTGTTGACGACTAATTCTGGACTCGATTCCTGTATCCAGCCAGGGCACGTCTGAAGAGTTTGAAGATTCGATTCCTGTATCCAGCCAGAGCATATCTGTTGACGACAAATTCCGGACTCGATTCCTGTATCCAGCCAGGGCACGTCAGAAGAGTTTGAAGATTCGATTCCTGTATCCAGCCAGGGCATATCTGTTGACGACTATTCCGGATCCGATTCCTGTATCCAGCCAGGGCACGTCTGAAGAGTTTGAAGATTCGATACCTGTATCTAGCCAGGGCATATCTGTTGACGACTAATTCCGGACTCGATTCCTATATCCAGCCAGGGCACGTTTGAAGAGTTTGAAGATTAGATTCCTGTATCCAGCCAGGGCACATCTGAAGAGTTTGAAGATTCGATTCCTGTATCCAGCCAGGGCATATCTGTTGACGACTATTCCGGACTCGATTCCTGTATCCAGCCAGGGCACATCTGAAGAGTTTGAAGATTCGATTCCTGTATCCAGCTAGGGCATATCTGTTGACGACTAATTCCGGACTCGATTCCTGTATCCAGCTAGGGCACGTCTGAAGAGTTTGAAGATTCGATTCCTGTATCCAGCCAGGGCATATCTGTTGACGACTATTCCGGACTCGATTCCTGTATCCAGCCAGGGCACGTCTGAAGAGTTTGAATATTCGATTCCTGTATCCAGCCAGGGCATATCTGTTGACGACTATTCCGGACTCGATTCTTGTATCCAGCCAGGGCACGTCTGAAGAGTTTGAAGATTCGATTCCTGTATCCAGCCAGGGCATATCTGTTGACGACTATTTCCGGACTCGATTCCTGTATCTAGCCAGGGCACGTCTGAAGAGTTTGAAGATTCGATTCCTATAACCAGCCAGGGCATATCTGTTGACGACTATTTTCGGACTCGATTCCTGTATCCAGCCAGGGCACGTCTGAAGAGTTTGAAGACTCGATTCCTGTATCCAGCCAGGGCATATCTGTTGACGACTAATGCCAGATTCGATTCCTGTATCTAGCCAGGGCACATCTGTGAGTAACTGATTGAAGATTCGATACCTGTATCCAGCCAGGGCACATCTACATAAAGAGTTTGAAGATCAAACCCTGTAACAGGCCAGGTAATTATCTTTCTTTCTCAGGTACGCAAGTTCTCGCTAAGGAATCCCTTACGCGATCGACACCTAGATGGCATCTATAAGCCCATCCACATACCAACAGTCACCAAATGGCATCTATAAGCCCATTCCCGACAAGATTTTGTCACATCTTCAGATGGAATTTATAAGCCCATCCTCTTATCCACCATCTCTCCAAATGGCATCTGTAAGCCCATTCCCTACATCACACTGCTAACATTCTACTATGTGAGTGCAAATTTCTGGGCACTCTAGTGTTCAATCATCTACCACCTTCGGATTACGAAAGGCACGCCAACCAATCTACATCCAAAGGTCTAAGAAGATTGAACAGGGGCAACTGTTGTACCCCAAAATTTGCCCTCCCATATTCTTCAAGATTTGTCAAGGTCAATCTCCAAATGGTTCAAAATCTCTCAAGGGTTGCACAGTCCAATTGCCTCCTAACACAGTCAAAATTAGGGTTTTGGTTCTTGCAAAGAAATTGAGGTTTTCAAGGGTCCCATCAAGTCCCATATGCTTATATACATTGTCAAGCATCTATATGTCAAGTTTCAAGACTCACAGCATCAAGTTGCACAGTCAAAAACCCTAATTGCTTCACAGTCAACTATAGGGGCAAAATGGTCATTTGACAGTCAAAAGTCAAAATTTTTGGTCAACATCTTATTTTGAAGCCAAAAACATCATTTGATCAATTCTTGATCATGATTCCTCAAGCATGGCTCAAAAATCATCAAGGTGTCAAAATTTTCTATTTTGGGATAGTTGAAAAGTCAACTGCAAATTGACCAAGGCATAACTTCTTCATGGTTCATCAGAAAAATCCCATCCAAAGCCCATTTTGAAGGGAATGACATTTCCTACAACTCATATGCACATTCCAAGTCCAAGAAATGCTCTCACAAAAAGTTATCAATTTCAACATTATAGGTCATTTTCAAAAGTCAACAAAAAGGCACTTTAAGTCAAAGCCCATAACTTGAGATTGGTAAATCAAAATGACATGGGACCAAAGGCATTGGTTAGAGGACTTCAAGACCTTTCCAAAATATCCAAGAACATGTTCATAGCTTCAAAATTGAGCAAGATATGCATTGGAGAAGTTGGGAAATTTTTGGGAACTTTCAAAAGTCAACTTTGCCTAAAACACTTCATTTTTGCTAATGGGCCTCAAATTCTTTCTTGAATCATTACCCAAGGCCTATGCACGACCCATTGGACTTAATTTGATTTATTTTCTTATTTTTAATTAATTAATTGAATTTATATTAATATTAATTCATTTAATTGGTTTTAATTGTAGGAAAATTAAAAAGATATGCTTTTTGGATCTTTTTGTGAAGCAATAAGGCTAGGGCAAGCTGGCAACTCGTGTGCACTTCCAAGACCTCAAAATATCCATGATTGGCAAGGTTTCATGAAAGAAAAGATTGAAAAAGATATGATTGGCAATCACATATTCAAGTCATAATGCAACGGATTCATGGGCCTTATTCTAACCTAAATTCATTCACATACATATGCTGAGTGAAACCCTAAAGCTGGAGACGAAAAAGCTGCCACAAAAACACCATTGCCAAATTGAAAAAAAGTCAAGAATTTTGGAAACTGAATTCCCACTTGCAAGCCAATTCGAGCCTTTTTCTTGTTTCCAATATATTGCTGGACCTTCCAGGAAGCTGTTGCCATTGAGAGCAAGCCTTAAAACTCAAGAAAACGCTCTAACAAATTCACGGTTGATCACTTTTTTTTCAAAACTATAAACTTCGATTCATGCATTTTTAATACATTTGGTTGATTGTTTTGTGTTCATAGCATTCAGGTGAAGCTTCTGGTATGATTTAATTTCGTTAATATGCCCTGAAACGCCAGTTGCCATGGGAGAGATTTAGGGTTTCCAAGCTTTTAGATTGGGGCTTTTCAGCATGAGTAAAATTAGAGACCATAATGCCCATGGCTGAAACCGTCTGGATGAGACGATCAAGAAGGAAATCATCGCGCCTTTTTTTATATTGCCCCTAACTCGCTTCGCTATTTTTCACTGTTGTAGTTAGTGGGGGTTTAAAACCCCCACTATCTTGTGTTGTATTTTGCAAGATAACGAAGAAGAAGATGTGCGTGGCTCAACCTGGTTGGAGAATTCAAACCTGCGCGCGTTTTCCAGCATAATTATTACTTTGCATATATTATTTTTATTAGTTATTATGTTTACAAACAAAAGTAGGTGGCGTAGTGGTTGGAAACATTGCTGGCAAGCGCTGGGACCTGGGTTCGATTCCCAGGTCCCCCATACAATTCTTTCTATTTTTCACAATGCGTTCACATGCAGCATATGCCCAAAATTCCATCATGCACCCTCACGCCTAAGCTTGCCAAGAGGCCTTGATGAACAATCTGAAGGCCAGGAGATGGAATCCATGGTATGCTCCAGTCAAACAGCACGCACACAATCATGAAAGTCAACAAGGCTTGGATTTCTCTTGGGCCTGAATTCCATCATTTCACCTCCCCTTGGGCCAAAACACCCCCTTGGTTTGCATAATTAATTTTATTTTCTTTTCTTTTCTTTTAATTTCTTTCAATTGTTTTTTTTAATAATTATTATTAATTCACCATAAAATAGTTTTTCCTAATAAAAATCAGAAACTCAAAAATGTAAATATTTTTAATTATTTATTAATTTCATCACTAATTTATTTTTGTAAATAAATTCTAATAACTAATCTAGGTTAATTTAGGTTTAAAATTCAATCTTTTTCTTAATAAATAAAAATTACATAGAATTAGGTTTTGACACTTTTTATCTTTTTCTTAATTATTATTATTATTATTAATTATTATTATCATTATTAATTACTATTATTTTTGTACATAAACATGTAAATTAATTAATTAGCTTAAATTAGGATTAACTTTAACATTTCATTAATGATTAAAATAAACTTAGAACTAGGGTTTTCTTTTAATTTTAATTTCTTTATTTCATTAAATACAAAAAACACAAAAAAACATCTTTCTTGTAAATAATTAATTAAATAATTAGGTTTTAATTTAACTTCAAGCAAAGGACAAAAACTCTTAATTTCTCAAAAGGGTCCAACACCCTCGGACGTCCAGTTTAATTTATTCGCGCACTATTTTCTTATTTGATTATTATGTAACTGTTCAAGGATGTAATAGTAATTAGGTTTATTGCTTTTTTACTTTCCGCATCTTTATCAAAAACGGGTCTTTGTATTTTGGCGATGTATAGACATGCGCCTTGTAATAGCGTAGCTTTTATCTTTCCATATTTCCTTTTCCGCACTCCTAACTGCTAAATTGCATGAAAGAATGTATGTAATTAAAAACAACTCGTAGCTCACAATGCCATGATCAAAGATAAATGTTAACATGAAAGCAACACACAATGTACACACCACTTCTAGGGTACGCTTCACTCGTTGCCTTCGAAAGTGATCGTCAAGTATAGGGTGTTTTAGCGGTCGCCCTTATGTCTAAGATCCAGTCGCCTCAAAACGGTTGCCTCGGATTAAAAAGGATCTAGGACATTAGGGTTACTTCTAAGGTGTCCTACTATTGCTTCGGTGACCACACTGTCCCTAAAATCGAATCGACCCGAACACCTCCAACGGTGGTGCTACCAACCTCTTAATGGTGGGATGACACTACCTTAAGGACTTTTACACAGCCTAATTCCTTAGGGTAGGTAGATGACTCATGGATACTTGCTCTCTTCAAAAACAAATCAAAAATCTTTTCACACTGACACTTTCAAAAGCTTTCAAAACAAATTTTTCAAACACTCTTGAGGACAGATACAAGAGTCACTCAGAAATCTTTCAATGAAACTTTTTCAAACCCACTCTCATTTTGAAAAGCAAACATCTTTTGAAAACATAAGAGCAAGTACCTAAGAGCCCATGGATAACCATGGATAGAAAGGATGCTAATACCTTCCCTTTCTATAAATCTACCTCCCGAACCGAGAATCATTCTCATAAGGAATTTTGCTGTGCTTTTGTCCTTTCCATGTTGGAGAAAATAAAAGACGGTGGCAACTCTTACTTACCGCGACATACGCGATCCAGCTTTAAACAGTCAGTTCTATTTTCACCAATCACAACACGTATATATAAAGAAGTTCTAAAGCTACAACTTCTGAGTGCACTAAACGTTGTAAACAAGAACTCTGTTATTCTGTTTTGTACAGTTCTGGATAGAAGTAAAATAGTCCCAACGGTAACATTCATCTTCTGATGTAATCTCTAGCAATCATATTCTGAAGCGTTACATTTCATTCATGACTATTCAAAAGTAACGACTGAAAGAGGACAAGAATATCTATGTTTGGAAAGCTCTTTAATTACTATTTATCAACATTCTAAAAGCTCCTCACATGTGTTGCCTATATAAACAAGACTTGAAGGAGAAATTGTTTACGATTTTTTGCTGCGCACTACAAACGATAAATTTCATCACCTTTAACTTACTAAATTTCATTTGTGTAAAACATCACTTGTGTGATACTATTTTGTTAGAAAACACATCTTGTACACACTTTCAAATATTGTATTATGTAATACCTTGAGAAAACTGGGTTGTGGTTTAAACACAAGAAGACTTTGACGGTTGTCATCGTATCTGTGTAATCAAGTTTGATTAGTTGATTAAGACCTCGTTGAGAGAGGCGAAATCACCTTGGCGGGTGGACTGGAGTAGTTTGAGTTCAAACGAACCAGGATAACCAACGTGTCCTTTACTTTGTTTTAAAAACCCCAATTCAACCCCCCCCCTTTCTTGTGTTTTTCTATTCTTCAACTCCACCAGTTATGTGACTTTTAGTGATGGAGCCAAAGGTGAAATCAAAGGAGTTGGAAAGCTGGAAAGTTCAGGAGTCCCAAAACTTGAGAATGTGTTACTTGTTAAAGGGTTAGCATCTAACCTAATAAGTATAAGTCAACTGTGTGATCAAGGGTTCAAAGTAAACTTCACCAAGACAGAATGTCTTGTTTGCAATGAGAATAATGAAGTTATTATGAAAGGAATCAGATCTAAAGACAATTGTTATTTATGGGTTCCCTAAGAGTTGAACTTTTCCTCGACATGTGCTATAGCCAAACAAAAATGAAGTTAAACTGTGGCATCAAAAACTGGGACACTTCCATCTAAAAGGAATGAAAAAATCATATCTATAGAAGTCGTGAGAGGGATTCCAAACTCAAGATAGAAGAAGGGAGAGTATGTGGCGAATGCCAGATCGGAAATCAAACTAAGATGTCACATCAGAAGATCCAATATCTCACCACATCAAAAGTTTTGGAACTTCTTCACATGGACTTGATGGGACCTATGCAGGTTGAATGTCTTGGTGGAAAGAAGTATGCCTATGTTGTTGTATATGACTTCTCTAGATACATATGGATAAGTTTTATCAGAGAAAAATCAAAAACTTGTGAAGTCTTTAAAGATCTCTGTCAAAAATTCAAAGAGAAAAGGATAGTCATATCATCAGAATCAGAAGTGATCATGGAAAGGAATTTGAGAACAATAAATTTGCTTATTTTTGTTCTTCTGAAGGAAGCAGTCGTGAATTTTCCTCCCTCATTACTCCTTAGCAAAATGGGATTGTGGAACGCAAAAATAGAACTCTTCAGGAATCTTCCAGAGCTATGATTCATGCTAAGAAGTTACCCTACCACTTTTGGGATGAAGCTATGAATATTGTGTGTTATATCCATAACAGAGTCACTCTGAGAAAATGCACCTCAGCCACCTTGTATGAAATCTGGAAGGGAAGAAAACCTACAGTCAAATACTTTCATGTTTTTGGAAGTAAATGTTACATCTTAGTTGATCGTGAATAGAGAAGGAATATGGATCCCAAGAGTGATGAGGGAATATTCCTGGGTTACTCTACAAATAGCAGAGCTTACAGAGTCTTTAACTCCAGAACTAAGGTTACAATAGAATCCATAAATGTTATTATTGATGATAGAGGATGGAATGATGAAGAAGATGTCTTAGAAGATGTTGGAACATCTTTGTCAAACATTCCAACATAATCTAATGACAGAAGTACTGATCCTAATCCAACTCAAGAAGATCATGAGCCCAGTCAACTCAATAAAGGGCCTTCAATCAGAACTCACAGAGATTATCCTAAGGAACTTATTATAGGATATCTACATAAAGGAGTTACTACTAGATCAAAATAAGGGATGTCAAACTCTTGCTTTGTTTCAAAAATTGAGCCTAAGAATGTCAAAGAAGCCTTAACTGATGAGTTATGGATTAATGCTATGCAAGAAGAGCTAGAACAATTTAGAAGAAATGAAGTTTGGGATCTGGTTCCAAGACCTGAAGGGACAAATATGATTGGCACTAAATGAGTGTACAAGAACAAATCTGATGAAAAGGGGTGGTTAGTAGAAATAAGGCGAGATTAGTTGCACAAGGATACACTTAAATTTAAGGAATTGATTTTGATGAAACCTTTTCCCCTATGGCCAGACTTGAATCAATCAGACTACTCTTAGGAGTTGCTTGCATTCTGAGATTTAAGTTGTTTCAAATGGATGTAAAGAGTGCCTTCTTAAATTTCTATCTGAATGAGGAAGTTTATGTGGAACAACCTAATGGATTTGTTGTTCTAAGTTTCCTAACCATATGTATAAACTGAAGAAAACTTTGTATGGATTAAAGCAGGCTCCAAGATCTTGGTATGAGAGATTGACAGAATTTCTTGGTGAGAATGGATATAGGAAAGGCGACATAGACAAAACTCTTTTTGTCAAGGAAGAAGAAGGGAAGATCATGATTGCACAAATTTATGTTGATGATATTGTGTTTGGTGGGATGTCAAATGAGATTCTTCAACATTTTGTCAAGTAAATGCAGTCAGAATTTGAGATGAGCCTTGTTGGTGAGTTAACCTACTTTCTTGGTCTGCAAGTTAAACAAATGGAAGACTCCATATTCTTATCTTAGAGCAAATATGCGAAGAATATATTAAACAAATTTGGGATGGAAAATTCCAGTCACAAGAGAACACCTGCTCCCACATATCTGAAGTTGTCTAAAGATGAAAAAGGAGTAAGTGTGGATCAAAGTCTTTACAAAAGTATGATAGACAGTCTTCTATATCTCACAACTAGAAGACCTGACATTGCCTTTGTTGTAGGGGTGTGTGCTATATATCAAGTTGATCCTAAATTTATCCATGCCAACTATGTGAAGAGAATTCTTAAATACATGAATGGGATAAGTGACTATGGTATGATATATTCTCATGGATCCGGCTCTGCTTTAAGTGGTTATTATGATGCTTATTGGGAAGGAAGTGTTAATGATGGAAAAAGTACATCAAGAGGATGTTTCTTTATGGGAAATAATCTCATATCTTGGTTCAGTAAGAAGCAAAATTGTGTGTCTCTGTCCACTGCTGAGGCTGAGTATATAGCTGCAGGAAGCAGTTGTTCTCAGTTGGTTTGGATGAAACAAATGTTGACAGAATATAATGTCAAACAATGACATTATTTTGTGACAATCTAAGTGACATAAATATATCAAAAAATCATATTCAACACAGCAGGACCAAACACATCGATATCTGTCATGACTTCATAAGAGAGCTTGTTGAAGAAAAGATTGTTGCCTTAGAACATGTAGCTACTGAATTACAAATGGTTGACATTTTCACTAAGAATTTGGATGTAAACCAGTTTGAGAACTTAAGAGGAAAACTAGGGATCTTCATATATGAGGGTTTGTAGCAATTAAGGGCGTGTGGGAATATCATTAAAGTGATATTATATCATTTATTATGTTTCCAACAAATTAAGTATCTTAAGAAATCATTTCAAGATTATCTCAAATACTCTCCCACACGCTACGACATTACTTCTTTCTATTTTCACAACCTCTTCGTTCTCCTTTACAGAAAAAGAACCCTTGTTATTTTTCATCTCACTGTTCAAAAATATTCAGAGATGTTGCAACATCATGCTTTGTCGCTCCTGAGGATCTCTCCCTTGATAAAGTCCTGGTCGTCGCTCTTCTGACAACTGTTCCACCTCCCGGGAAGAAGTTCAAGAAACCCAGATCGTCCAATGCAAAGAAATCTAAAGACGAGTTTGACACTTCTAAAGGTAATGCTCCTAATACTAATGATGATAGGTCATAAGAAGACATTGTTAATGTTGATAGGAGTATTAGAAGGCTGGTAGATAGGGTGTTAAATGAGGGTTTTGTTGTGCTTGGGATTTCTACTCCTCTTGCCTGAATGCCTGCTCAGGCTGACAAAGGTATTGATCCTTAAAATGTTTCTAAATCATCTATCTTAAATAAAGATGTTGTTGAAAGTGAACTTGGCAAGTTTGCTACATCTGTTCTAGAAGAAGTGGAAGATGGTGTTGAATAAGATGTTGAGACATCATCTGCTAAGGAAGATGTTGTTGGCTCCAAAATTGAAAAGAATCCAAATGCTGATAATGTGGTGAATGTTGATGAGTTGTCTGACAATAACCTTATTTCCAATGTGGTACCTGGAATTGCTAAAAGGCTCAAGTCTAGAAAAGTGAAGTTTGTGGATGTCACATCCCCTGCCAAGAGTATCAAGAAGAAGACTTTGTATGGTCCCGCAAAGCCCTAGAGTAAAGTGGTTCCTCCCTCCAACAAAATAAAAGTTAGACCTGATAGCTCCTCAGATGATGATGAAGATGATGTCCAGGATATCTCTCCTGTGAAGAAGTCCGCAAGCAAGAAGCTTTCTGTCAGGGTGCCTGATGCTCCTCTTGACAACATTTCCTTCCATTCTATTGCCAATGCTGAAAAATGGAAATATTTCTTCCAAAGAAGGATTGCTCTTGAAAGAGAGTTGGGAGAAGGTGCACTAGAGTGCAAAGAGATTATGGAGCTGATTTCCTTTACTGGCTTAATGAAGACTGTCACTAGGTTTGCAAAATGTTATGAGACTCTTAAGGAATTTATTGATAATATTCATATAGATTGTGATGATCATAGAAGTAAGGAATATAGGAAGGTGTTTGTTAGAGGTAGATGTGTTGAATTTTCCCCTACAGTCATCAATAAATATCTGGGTAGGTCTGAAGATGATTATTGTGAGTTGGAAGTGACTGATAAACAGGTGTGCAAAACCATCACTGCAAACTAAGTGAGTATTTGGCCCATGAAGAATAAGCTCTCTACTAGTAATTTAAGTGTGAAATATGCTATCCTGCATAGAATTGGAACTGCTAAATGGGTTCCTACCAATCATACCTCAACCATTACAGTTGGTTTGGGAAAACTTATCTATTCTGTTGGAAATAAGAAGTTGTTTGATTATGGTGCTTACATTTTTGAACAGACTGTAAATCATGCAGGAACCTGTGCTATCAAGATACCTATTGCCTTTCCATCTCTTATTTGTCTAATTATTCTAAATCAACATCCAGGAATTCCGTGTGGCACTAATGTAGTTTTCAAAAGGGAGTCTGCCATGTCCCTTCACTTTAAGTTTTTTTCAGGTAAACATGTCTTAGACATTGTTTTAACATCTGCATCCTCTGAAAATAACACCTCAAGCAAGGATGATATGATTACTGAGTTAATAGAAGCTTGCAAAGAACTTGATGAGGTAATCAGAGTTAGCTCAGCAAGAAAGCTAAAATTTGAAAAGCTGATCAAGGAGCTACAGAAGGATAACAGTCTTGATGATAGTGTGAGTACTGAAGGAGGATATTCTGATAACGAAGGAAGTTTTGAAGATGCCAAGTCTACTAGTCCAGAAGACAGTTAGACTATGTCTTGGTGCCTTATTTTTTTGTTTTTATTTTGTGTTTTGATCCCTATGTTCTTTTTGGCACTTTTATATGCAGGACACTTGGATATTCTGGTTTGTACTTATTTTTCTACTACTATCTTGAATGCATGTCTATTTGGAATATTATATCTAAAAGGGGGAGCTGGTGAGTACTCTTTTTAAACTGATTGACTGACTGGTAAGTTTGAGGGGGAGCTGGTAAGTTTAAGACTGACTGAATGGTAAGTTTGAGGGGGAGCATCATGTCTCAGAATATGTTATGACATTTACCACTGCTAACTAAGTTTCTTTTGCTTGTGCTGCTGCTCTGGTAATGTGCTCAAATAATGTTTTAGCCAAAATTTTCCAAAGGGGGAGTTTGTAAGTGTTTGTTGGCAGCAATTTTGGTAAAACACTGCTTTGGTAATGTTTTGCTTAATGTATTGACATTTGAAGTAAAACGTCTCAACTGATTTTGAATGATGTCAACGAATATGTCTTAACATATGCCTTTTGATCTAAACGTGTTTTCAGATATTCTGTTTCATGTATTTAAGCGCTCCTTATTCAGGTTTTATGGTTTATAACTTGTGAAAAATAAGGGGGAATATTTTTCGATATGTCTTACCTTTATGGATTATATCTTGGCCTACTTTCATGGAGACATTCAAGGGATTCAATATATTGCAATATTTGTTTTTCAGCCCAAGCCCATAAAGAAGCTGTTGCGCCTTTATAAGGACTTGCAACCTCATTCGTACAACGGCAACAATTGAAGAAAAATATATTCTTTGTGTTTAAAAGTCTGAATCTTTTAATTGTAATACACTCTAGTATTGTTTCAATACTTGAGTTATAATTTGTTAGTTGAGTTGTAAATTGTGGATCATTCATAAGATTTTAAGTATTGAATGTTTGAGGTTTTTCAAACTTAATAATTATGTTGTTTTTCACTGTTGGTGATTGAAGGGATTTGAGGAGGGCCTCATACCTAGGTGTGTCTTAGGTAGAAGTATAGCACGGGTAGTGATTAAGTGATTAGATCGTAAACTGGTTTTTTACTGAGGGTCTATGAATTGATACTATTTAGTGGATTTATCCATGGCTTGGTAGCCCCCAGAGTAGGTGTTGTTGTACACCGAACCGGGTTAACAATCCCTTGTCTTTTTACTGCTTTTATATTGTTGCATTTTATATTGTTCTTAGATATTTGTGTCATGACATCTCCTTCGACATCACATATCTGATACCAAAAGTTCATACAGTATGTAGGTCTTCGACACCAGCATGTGAACATACTTGGATGGCATGCATAAATCCCGCCGAACCAGAAGCAACTCTTTGACCCAATAGAGTTTGATCCTTTATCTCACAAATCTCCACCTTGGAAAAAACTCTAATATCAAATAATAAAATAGGTTTCTTCATGCAGATTTATCAACTGCATACAGTGGAAAAACTTGTAATTGGGCAATATTTTGGTATCATATCAGCATCATTGTAATCTGTCGAAACCTTCAGCACTTGGACTTCTCCGTGCTCGATTACCCATCTAACGAAATGCAACCTCACATCGATGTTCTTGGTTCGCTCATGATAGGCTGAATTCTTTGACAAATGTATTTCACTTTGGCTACCATATTTAATAGTGATAACTTGACCTTGAATTTTCAGCTCCTTAGCAAAACCTTCAAGCCACAATGCTCATTTCACAGCTTTAGTGAGAGAAATATATTCTGCTTCAGTGGTTGATAAGGCAAGAATCTTCTGAAGTGTTACTTTCCAACTAATTGTTATGCCAAACATAGTGAAAACATATCCATAAATAGATTTTCTGGAATCCATATAACCTGTATAATCAGAGTTGATGTATCCTTTGATTACTGCTTTACTATCTTCACCCAAGGCTCCACCATAAATTAGGACTCTGTTCAGAGACCCATTTATGTACCTTAGAATCCACTTCAATGCTTTCCAGTGATCCTTTCCTAGATTCGCCATGTACCTGCTTACAAGACTTACTACATATGTTATATCGGGTCTAGTACATACCATATCATACATCAAAGAACCCACTATATTAGTATATGGGATGATATTCATATAAGTTCTTTCGACATCAGTACTTAGACACTGATCTATACTCAGCTTGAGTTGAGAACTTGTTGGAGTCACAACATGCTTTGAATTCGACATACCAAACAGGTCGAGAATCTTTCATAGGTATGCCTCTTGAGATAAGCATAATTTCAACTGATTTCTATCTCTTCGAATGTTAATCCCAAGAATCCTAGATGCAACTCCTAGATCCTTGATATCAAAATCCTTATTAAGTTCAGCCTTCACCCTCATTACATCTTTAACATTGTTGCTTTCTATGAGAATATCATCAATGTTGTACCCCAAACTTTTCCCTCTCATTTCTCAAGGATTTTCTCAAAAGATCTTCCATGACATCAAGTTTGCAGCACTGATACACCAATTTAGGTTTGTAATTGACACAAGGGCAAAATGGTCAATTGCATACTGAAAAGTCAAACTTTGACTTATGGATCAAAATCAAGTTTCAAGAATCATATTTCATCAAGGCATGTTATAATATGAAGTTTGTTTCATTAAGAAAGTCAAAAGTCACATTTTCTTTGGAAAGGTCAAAATTCTAAACACTTAGAAATTTTTCTAAGTGTTAAGAAATATGATAAGTTCAGAACTTCTGGGCAGATTTTCACCATGATGCAAGTTGATTTTGGAAGAACTTCTAACACAAGAGTTGTAGATCTCAATGAGATCTAAAGCATTGCAGAACTGAACTTCTTCTAGAAATGTTGGGATTTCAATTTATACATCCTTGAAGACACGCCCATGAAACTGAAGCACTGAGTAAATTCTGGACATTTCCAAGAAAGAATTTGGTTAGAACTTCTGGGCAAGTTTTCACGTAGGTTCAGCCAGAGCTTGCAAGAGGTCCAAAGAAAGTCTACAAAATGTATTACAAGCTTTCTGAAAAGTCCGAGAACTCCTTCAGAACATGTTAGAGCAAATAGATTCCCAGATCAAAAGATTGGATATTTGTTCTAAGTTGCGCTGATGCTGAACTCCTGATCCAGATCCAAGATATGATGCATAATCTCATATTGCAGTTTTCTGTTTGGACAAATCTCATCATCATTTAATACTCACACCCACTTTTGAGTCTTTATCCAAAGGATTTCCCCACGTATGGCATAGAAGTACCATTGTTTTCCATGAAAAGCAAACTTTTGTACAAAGTTTATGCTGGGCCCATGCTTCACCTTTGCTTCTGAGGGTACTTTTCCATAATTCATGCTTACAAATCTAGCTTAGGCACGGTTAAAAGCTGCTAACCACCCTACTTTGTGCCTTGAACCATACTTGTTTAAACTTGCTTCAAGAACAAGTCAGTGCCCTAGCATATGATGGTTGTACTCTTGGCTTCTCCAAGTTCCTAAACCCTTTCCTATAAATTGAACTTAATTTTCAAATGTAAACAGGTCGAGACTTTGAAAATTAGCCTTGAGACCTTGCTGAAATTTCAAAGAATTGGAAACTAAAAACATAAACACAAAAACCTGTTAAGCTTCTATTTCTTTGTATGCCCAAACTCTAATTTTCTTGCACGCCTCTTGGCCAAATCACCCACTTAGTTTCTAATATACATTTAGAAACAATCCCAACTTCTATTTACACACTGAAATTCAATCTCCACCAATTTCCATTTCAAAAATCAGAACTTTGCTACTTGGCTTCTCTATAACATTACAACCATTCATAACTCAAGTGGAGGTTTGTTTCATCTTTTTGGGAACGTGAGAAAAGCTGACCAGAACATCACAGCAGTCAGAACCAGGGTCTAGTTCACAGAACATTTTCCGGCTGCAAGGCAAGCTTTTGCTGACTTTTATCACATTACTCAGACATTGTTAGGCTTGCATTTTCAAAAAAATATAATGTTGACATCCTCACTCTGATTATGTACATATTCATAGTTTTCATGTATTTTTGCCTAAGTAGAGAAAATTCCAGTTCAGAACTTCTTGAGGAAATTAGGATTTAGAATTAGGATCAGCAAAATACATTCTTGCTTCTGATTTACAGTCCTGATATTTTTATGTTTCTGAAACCATGATGAAACCTGCCATAACTGCTATGTGTGCATTTTCTATTTTGTTGAGAAATGGTTAAGCTGTAGATGCTCTGACTGGCGTGGAGAAGGAGATGAAATTCATCATCAGAGTTTACTTTGTAATATATGTTTATGTTTTTGCTTTTAATACCAGATGTATAGCCACCACAGTGGTAGAGAACATGCGCATAAAACATTAGTGTTAAGGGTCCTGAGTTCTAGCCCCAGAAACACCTTTTTTATGTTTATTTCCTAATATTTTTACCCTGTTAGTTGGATCAGAACTTCTAGATAAAACCCTTCCCATTTGTTTGTCAAAATAGTGACCCTGGACCAGAACTTCTAGATATTCTCATCCAACAACATTGACACTTCACTTGCCCACCATCAGAACTTCTAGGTCTCCAGTTGCATTAGAACTTCTAGTCTCTCTCAAACAACCAGAACTTATGACCTATCAGTGACATTAGAACTTCTAGACTCCCTCAGCAATCAGAACTTCTAGACTTTCTTTTGTTCCCAGCAACCTCAAAAGTTTAGTGTACCCGGATCCAGAATTTCTGATCTTCCCCATTTCTGCTAACATTTTCTTTCTGACTTGCAGTGTACCAGAGTCAGAACTTATGTTCTCTCTTATTATAGCAATGCGTTAATTCTGATTCATTTCCTTTATTATTTTTATCATCACTTTTATTTTCATTAATCAAAACACCAAAAATATTTTTATATTCATACACTTTGCTTTATTTCTTTTAAAACAAAAAGACTAAAATATTTTCTTAAGCAAATTAATTTCTTCTCTTACCAAAAACAAAACAAATCCATTTTGCATTTCTTGTACATTACTTAAATATGGTTGTAATAGATAATTAGGACTTTAAATTTCTTGCAATCCCCATTTGTAAATTTGTACACCCCATCCCCCTAATGATTGTAATAGCGTAGGATATTTATTTTCTGCAATTTACCGCTTTCATATAATTTCTAATAATTAGGATTTGTATGGGAAGATAAAATCAACAAGTAGATAATCCCTAATTAAAGACTAAATGCAAGCAAATCAAACATACTATTCACACATGCACCCATAGGGTTAACTCCACTTGTTGCCTAAAACATGGTCATGTTATGCATGTGAGATGTCTTAGCAAAACAATCGAAATACAAGATCATAGTCCCTCGATGATGCTACAAATGTTGCCTTTCAAATGATCTAAGTCCCTCAAGAGAAATGCTAAGATATATTACAACATTTCTATCACGACTATAACATGACCCACACCCGTCCCTTACATCCAAAGATAAGGCTTCTTACCAATCAATGGTAAGATAGCAATATCAAAGGAAAGGAGGAAATGAATGGAAGACTTTTGAGTAGGTATAAACGTTCCTAGTTGCTTGCTCACTTTCAAAACAAACATCCTTGCAAACATACACTAAACACTTTCAAAACATGAAATATTTTCAAAAGTCCAACACTTTATATACGTTCTTACAAGACGAGAACCATTAGAAAGTTTGCCTAAACGAAGGCGCTTTTCAAAAATACTTTCAAAAACAACCACAAAGCACATTTATAAAAAAAACAAGTGATCTAGAAAGAAACTAAGAGTCCATCGATAACTATGGATGAAAAGGGTGCTAATACCTTCCCTTTTCATAATCTACCCCCGAACTCAATAGTCTCAAAGGTCTTTCTTGTTCTTTTCACCCTTTCCATTATTTGGATAAAAGAAAATTCGGTGGCGACTCTTACTAACCGCAACAATTGCGATCAAGCGCAGAATATCCCAAGTCAGTTCTCCCACTGTATTAAAGAATTGGCGACTCTACTGGGGAAAATATTTAAAGTGGGGTTACCTTAGGGCTAGATCACCTTTACTTGCTTTTCTTTGTTTGACTTGTTTGCTTTACATTTTGGTTCCTTGTTTGGGCTTGTTTTGATCCTCTACCCGGATCTGGGACACCTTTTTAGGTAAGTAGCAATAGATTGTGGAAAATGTACGGCATAGACCGATATGGTTGAAACAATGGCTACGTTAGTGTGACACATTTGTGGGTACCGGTATCCCTTGTGTTGAATCAAGGAGAATACATGGCCGCTGAGTGGTGTCATGAAGCACTAACTGACCTTAGAACCTTAATTGAACAACTTGGCCATGAGGACATAGTGAGATAACTGGTTTCAGTGGAAAGCTGAAAATTGGTTGATACTCGATACTACACTCATTGAGATTGGACTTTTGGGATATCTCGGCCGCAAGAAAAGATTGATTGTGCTGAGACAATTCCTGAAAGAAAGGTCAGTGATATTGAGATCCCCTAGAACCCAGTTACTATTACTAGGGAAGGTTGAGCCAACTAAACTTCAAGAGGGTATTTACCTACAAACTCCATGCAAGCCTAAACCTAAGGAATTATTTGTTTATGTATACATAACAAATTGCTTACTTGTACATAACATCATAAACATCATAAGATCATAAGCATTCTCACTAACCATTTCAAGGATTTAGGAATTTATCTTTGTTTTTTGTTTTGTAGGACATGAATTATGTTCGAAGAAATACCATTAGGATCAACTTTGTGAAAGCACACCCTCAACTCCAAGAGTTAGCGTCAAGGGTACTTGAAGACTCTCCTTTCACCAAGAAATATGGTCGACTCCTCAGTTTAACTACCTCCAATTTCCAAGAAGAGATGATGTGCGTGCTCTTCCAATTCTTCGATCCCATGCATCATTGCTTCACTTTCCCTAACTATCAGTTGGTGCCAACACTATAAGAATTCTCTCTGCTATTAGGAGTGCTCGTGCTTGATCAAGCACCGTTCACCGGTTTAGAAGGGATTCTGAAACCTAAAGTCATTACCGAAGCCCTGCATCTGAAGAAAGCCGACATTATAGCAAATTGGGAAACAAGAAGCGGAGTTAAAGGGTTCCTAGCCAAGTTCTTATTGGAGAAGGCTCGTTCATTCTGGGAAGATATGGATTTTCAAGCCTTTGAAGACGCATGGCCCTTCTCATCTATGGTTTGGTGCTTTTTCCAAACTCGGACCAATTCATAGATGTGAATGCCATCAAAGTCTTTCTCTCTCATAATCCTATACCTACCTTGTTAGGAGACATTTACATTATTTCCATACCCGCACCATGAAGAAAAGAGGTACTCTCTTGTGTTGTATTCCCCTACTTTCCAATTGGTTTACTTCTCACCTACCTTGATCTACATTAAGGAACGAGCAGAGATTGACATGGTCTCAAAGGATGATGTCCCTCACCTACTCCGAGATTCATTGGTGTTCGAGATCCTTGGTGGATACCTCTATCATTGACCGTTGTTGGAAATTTCCTAATGTCCCTTTACTTGGCATTAATGGAGGTATCACTTACAACCCTTGCTTAGCCTTGCGACAATTTGGTTACGCTCTGAAGAGATGGTCCTCATGATATGCTCATCCAAGGGTTGGTGTTCGATTACGAGAGAGATGATCAAGGTTACCGTTAGAGGTTTGTGAGAGCTTGGATGATGGTGAATAAAGCCGATAGTGGGACACTGGGACACAAGAATTCTATTCCCTTTGAACCTTACCTTAGATGGGTACGAGCTAATGCTCAAAAGCTCATGATGCCTTACCCCTCCATCCTACTAGTTATCATGGAACTTGTGGCTGAAGGAGAAATCCCGAACACTGTCCTCTATCCCAACATGCCTACTTCTCTTGAAGACTTGCAAAAAGGTTAGATCCAGCTAAAGGAAGAACAAGACACCTTCGAGGCTCAATTCTACGCAAGCGAGAAAAGGGTTTTGGAGCTTACAAAGCAACTACATGAAGAGCAAAGCTTGAGCGCCTACCTTGCACCGAAGAGGATGCGCTCGACCTTTTTATCTTAGAGATTTACTTTGTAAGCCCGAGGGGCACATTGTAACCATTTTGAACTAATTAATGCAATTTAACGTTTGTTCATTCTTTGTCTAGACAAATTTAAATTTCATAAATCCTTGAAAACATTGCATCCATATGACATGCATCATATCATGACAGATTTCTCCCACACAAGCCTCTCATCTGCTTACTGTTTATTTCAGTAGAGATGGCCTTAGAACAGACTATCAAGGACGTTCAGATTCAAAACGCTCAACTTCAAGAGATGTTCTTGAAGCTATCTAAGGGACAAGAAGAGGTGAAGGCGCTCATCACTAGGGGCACAATCATGGGAAATCCTGAGGACGACAAGGATGACCAGTTTGAGCGGCTACGAACCGAGATAGCTATAATGAAGGTCCAAATGATGGGACAACTGGTGGGACAAATGGATCTTATCCAAAATCTAGCTCAAGGACAAGAAGAGTTTAGAGCCCTTGTCAACAAAATTCGTCAAGACAGTTGCAACCGTATGAAACAAACAGTCAAGATTGGGGATCAAGTCACTACTCAGCCCCCCATGAGAGAAGAGGTAGGTTTGGCGGAGAGTAGACCTTTCCAATTTTCTACCACGTCGCGAGCCCAACAACCACCCCTTCAATAAGGACAAAGTAATCAGAGTAAATGGATCTCATCCGATAGGAAGTTTACTAAACTCGACATGCCAATATCGCAAGTCTTGCAACACTTGTTGGATATGAATTTGGTTATGTTGAGAGATCCTCCTAGGAATCTCAGCACCTCCACTCCTAGATATCATCCTAATGCAATATGTGCATACCATTCCAATAATCCCGGGCATGATACAAATAGCTGTTGGGCTTTGAAAAATAAGATTCAAGACTTGATCGATGAAGAGGTACTGGTGTTCACACAAGATGGTCAGACTGAATTCTTCTGCCGTCCCTCAAAGCTTCACCACCTGAAGTGACAAGTTCAGACAAAGAGGCTTTTGCTCAATTGAATTTTCAGTTGTAATTTCTTTTTGTTCAAAACATTTATCTATTAATGTGAAATTAATGCTTTGCATATGTTTGTCGTGAATTGATCCATTCGTTTTCACTACTTTCAAACTATGTTATTTACTCCCCTTATGATATTCGACTCTTGTTTTAAAGTTATAAGCCTTTAGAGGGAGGATAACAAAAACCATGCCTTAATCTCATAAAATATGCTTTTGAATAGACCTTGCTGATGATGTACATGCATTCTTTCAAATCCTAAACACTGGAGCTATAAGGAAGATAACCCATAGTCAACCCCTTTGAGCCAAATAAGTAGGAGTTTCCATTTTACACAAATTGAAACCTTTAATCAAAACCTGGGGCAGGGTAGTCTCTCAGTTAATCCAAATGTGTGTTCAGTCGCAAACTTTCACTCTAATACAAAGAATGACATCAAAGACATTCCTATGGAATCAAAAGATGGTGATGCTTACTTATCACATAGGCAGTCATTATCTCTAAAAAGAAAAGCCCACTAAGTCAAAACCTACAAAGGAGGCTTAAGAAAAATGGCGCATCCCGCTGACTATAATCTCAAAAACAAGAACAGTCAGGAAAAATCAGGGATAATAAATCAAAAAGAGGTCACTACATATCCTCGATAAAGTTGAAAAATGTTGCAAAAATGACTGCCTTCCGATAACCTAAACTTGTATGAACCATCACCAAAACGTCATTGGAGTTCGAACGTACAATTAACTGAGTTTAGGACTAAAGAACATCACAAAGAATGGGTGGGTACAAATAAAATTTGAGAATTTATCCTTTGTTTCTTAAAAAGTGAACCAAACCACGCTACAACCTTTCAAAAGTCCTAATTGAAGCATGGGTTAATTCGAAAGCATACAGTTACAAAAGGTATCCTGACTCCTGTAAGGCTTACTCTAAATTCTGAGTTGAATTTTCCTACAAAAATTATTTTATCTGCTAAAACGCATTTCAAAGACAAGCATAAACTTTGCATTATTTGAATATCTTTGTTTGCATATGGCTATTCATTTGACAGTAGAGAATTCGCACGACAAATATCCAATGAACGAAAACCCTTTCAATAAAAAAAATCATTTCAAGTGGGAAGATGCTTCCAATAACAGATCTCCTATAAGCAAGGGGCATGACGTGTCATTATCCAACACATCTGGGGAAGCCCATTAAAATTCCAAGAAATCTCTCGAGGGGTGCCGGATATACCAGGAGAAGATCTCCATCTGAATCACTTGGGGCATTGGACATGAGTTCCGACAACGAATCATGTACGATCAAACAAACATCTTCTGGCAGTATGGAAACACCTGCTACCCTGGGTAGTGACAATTCTCCCCAAAGTCCTTTTCATAGGTTGGTCCCCAGCCATAGTCTCAATCTCTGGACAACCTTCTCCCCAGCTAAGTTGGTCCCAAAAGAAGAAGCCTTGTGGATCTCTTCCTAAAAGAACTCACCTCGTCAGCAGTTTGTCAAGTATTCCTCAACAGGGTTTATTTCCCCATCTGAGTCTGTCTCCCCCAGATGAGTTTATCCTCTCCAGCTTGAGTTTGTCTCTCAGACTATTACAAATCAGAGGACCACAACCCCTGATCCCCAGTGAAGTCGCCAACAAAGTCATTGCTATCTCTGAAAGTTGTTGTGAAGCCTAGACCCTACCAGATAATAGTTTAATTTTAGTAAGTTGTTGTGAAGCCTGGATCCGACCAGATAACAGTCAACTTCATTCTTTCATACAAGTTACTATAAAGCTTAGACTCGACTAGATAATAGTACAACTTTCAATTACTATGAAGCCTGGACCCGACCGGATAATAGTATAACTTTCAATTAATATGAAGCCTGGACCCGACCAGATAATAGTTAACTTCTCGAGTAACTATGAAGCCTGGCCCCGACAAGATAATAGTTAACTTCTCAAGACACTATGAAGCCTGGACCCGACCAGATTGTAGTTTAACTCCTCGAGATATTGAAAAACTTAGACTCAACCAGACAAGGGTTTAACTTCTTTTCCCAAGTAGAGTTTTCCTCTACCCCCAATAAGTTATTGTGAAGCCTGAACCCGACCAGATAGCAATTAACTTTATTCCCGCAGAAATTTGTTGTGAAGCCTGGAATCCGACCAGATAACAACTAATTTCAAGCAAGTTGATGTGAAGCCTGGATCCGACCAGATATCTGTTCAACTTCATTCTTTCAAACAAGTTACTATGAATCCTGGATCCTACCAGATAATAGTACAACTTTCAAGTCGCTACGAAGCCTGGATCTGACCAGATAATAATGTAGCTTTTCAAAAAAAAATCTGCGAAGCCTGGAATCCGACTAGATAGTAGTTTAATGTCAATGAGTTACTGTTAAGCCTGGACCCGACCAGATATCAGTTCAACTTCCTCTTTTCAAGCAAGTAACTGTGAAGCCTGGACCCGACCAAATATCAGTTTAACTTTATCTTTTCAAGCAAGTTATTGTGAAGCCTGGACCCGACCAGAAAGCAATTAACTTTATCCACCTCAGAAATATGCGAAGCCTGGAACCCGACCAGATATCAGTTTAATGTCAATAAATCATTGTGAAGCCTGGAACCCGACCAGATAACAATTCAACATCAAGAAATTTTCTGCGAAGCCTGGAACCCGACTAGATAACAGTTAATTTATTTTTCCCCAATAAGTCACTATGAAGCCTGGACCCGACCAGATAACAGTCCAACTTCAAGAAATTTTCTACGAAGACTGGAATCTAACCAGATAATAGTTAATTCAAGTCTTCCCCTGCAATTTGTTGCCAAGCCTGGATTTCGTCTAGATAACAGCCAGTTTTCAATGCTCTTCAGTCATGAATAATTCCCCAGTAGATCATTGAACAATCAAAACTCCTAAACTCTTTTCCCCAGGCAGAGATCAACACTCTCCACAGAGTCTTCTCAAACAATCCAGTATTCCCTAGCGGAGTTTCTCCTCGAACAACGAAACAAGAATTCCCAGCAGAAATATCCTAAAACAAGAGGAGCCTACTCTTCATCCCCTGCAGCATTTTGGGAGCTAATTTCCAAAGGCTCATCAGCATGTTGTCAAGGATTTATTTTCCTAGACAAAGACACACTGCAAGGAACGCATTACATTCATAAACCATAACGCATACATGAAAAATGCATATAGCATAATCTCATTTATTTTGAGAACGTTATTACACCATGTATACATTTGCATACAACTAATATTTTCCCTTGCAGGAAAAATCTGCAGACAAAGACATCTACCACTCCAATTTAAATCAACCAAAAGATTTATCCTGATACCTTCCCCAATCACTCTGAATGGCATCTCTAAGCCAATTCCATGCACAGTCAACTAACATATCATCGAGTGCAAATTTCTGGATACTCTAGTGTTCAATCATCTTCCACCTTCAAGTCATGAATGGCAAGCGTGCCAATCTAACTCTTCAGGTTTAAGAAGATTGAACAGGGGCGACTGTTGTACCCCAAAATTTTCCCTCTCATTTCTCAAGGATTTTCTCACAAGATCTTCCATGACATCAAGTTTGCAGCACTGATACACCAATTTAGGTTTGGAATTGGCACAAGGGAAAAATGGTCAATTACACACTGAAAAGTCAAACTTTGACTTTTGGATCAAAATCAAGTTTCAAGAATCATATTTCATCAAGGAATGTTATAATATGAAGTTTGTTTCATTAAGAAATTCAAAAGTTAAATTTGCTTTGGAAAGGTCAAAATTTTAAACACTTAGAAATTTTTCTAAGTGTTATGAAATATGATAAGTTCAGAACTTCTGGCCAGATTTTCACCATGATGCAAGTTGATTCTGGAAGAACTTCTAACACAAGAGTTGTAGATCTCAATGAGATCTAAAACATTGCAGAATAGAACTTCTTCTAGAAATGATGGGATTTCAAGTTATACATCCTTGAAGACACGTCCACTAAACTGAAGCACTCAGTAAATTCAGGACATTTCCAAGACAAAATTTGGTTAGAACTTTTGGGGCAGTTTTCACGTAGGTTCAGCCAGCGCTTGCAGGAGGTCCAACGAAAGTCTACAAAGCGCGTTACAAGCTTTCTGAAAAGTCTGAGAACTCCTTCAGAATATGCTGGAGCAGAGAGATTCCAAGATCAGAAGATTGGATATTTGTTTTAAGTTGCGGTGATGCTGAACTTCTGATCCAGATCCAAGCTATGATGCATAATCTCATATTGCAGGTTCCTGTTTTGACAAATGTCATCATTATTTAATGCTCACACCTACTTTTGAGTCTTTATCCAAAGGATTTCCCCACGTGTGGCATAGAAGTACCATTGTTGTCCTTGAAAAGCAAACTTTTGTACAAAGTTTATGCTGGGCCCATGCTTCACCTTTGCTTCTGAGGGTACTTTTCCATAATTCATGCTTACAAATCCAGCTTAGGCAAGGCTAAAAGCTACTAACCACCTTACTTTGTGCCTTGAACCATACTTGTTTAAACTTGCTTCAAGAACAAGTCAGCGCCCTAACATATGATGGCTGTACTCTTGGCTTCTCCAAGTTCCTAAACCATTGCCTATAAATTGAAATTCATTTGCAACTGTAAATAGGTCGAGAATTTGAAAATTAGCCTTGAAACATTGCTGAAATTTCAAAGAATTGGAAACTAAAAACATAAACACAAAAACCTGGTAAGCTTTTGTTTCTTTTTACGCCCAAACTCTAATTTTCTTGCACACCTCTTGGCCAAATCAACCACTAAGTTTCTAATATACATTTTGAAACAATTCCAACTTCTGTTTACAGACTGCAATTCAATCTCCACCAAATTCCATTTCAAAAATCAGAACTTTTCTACTTGGCTGCTCCATAACATTACAACCGTTCATAACTCAATTGGAGGTTTGTTTCAGCTTTCTGGGAACATGAGAAAAGCTTACCAGAACATCACAGCAATCAGAACCAGGATCTAGTTCACAAAACATTTTTCGGCTACAAGGTAAGCTTCTGCTGACTTATATCACATTACTAAGACATTGTTATGCTTGAATTTTCAAAAAAATACAATGTAGACATCCTGACTCTGATTTTGTACATATTCATAGTTTTCATGTATTTTTGCCAAAGTGGAGAAAATTTCAGTTCAGAACTTCTTGAGGAAATTAGGATTTATATTTAGGATCAGCAAAATACATGCTTGCTTCTGATTTACAGTCCTGATATTTTTATGTTTCTGAAACCATGATGAAACCTGCCATAACTGCTATGTGTGCATTTTCTGTTTTGTTGAGAAATGGCTAAGCTGCAGATGCTCTGACTGGCGTGGAGAAGGAGATGAAATTCATCATCAGAGTTTACTTTGTAATACATGTTTATGTTTTTGCTTTTAATATCGGATGTATAGCCACCCCAGTGGTAGAGAACGTGTGCGTAAAAAATTAGTGTTAAGGGTCCTGAGTTCTAGCCCCAGAAACACATTTTTTTATGTTTGTTTCCTGACATTTTTACCCCATTAGTTGGATCAGAACTTCTAGATAAAACCCTTCCCATTTGTTTGTAAAAATAGTGAACCTGGACCAGAACTTCTAGATATTCTCATCCAACAGCATTGACACTTCACTTGCCCACTATCAGAACTTCTAGGTCTCCAAGTGCATTAGAACTTCTAGTCTCTCTCAAACAACCAGAACTTATGACCTATCAGTGACATTAGAACTTCTAGACTCCCTCAGCAATCAGAACTTCTAGACTTTCTTTTGTTCCCAGCAACCTCATAACTTTAGTGTACCCGGATCCAAAATTTCTGATCTTCCCCATTTCTGCTAACGTTTTCTTTCTGACTTGCAGTGTACCGGAGTCAGAACTTATGTTCTCTCTTATTACAACAATGCATTAATTCTGATTCATTTCCTTTATTATTTTTATCATAACTTTTATTTTCATTAATCAAAACACCAAAAATATTTTTATATTCATACACTTTGCTTTATTTCTTTTAAAACAAAAAGACTAAAATATTTTCTTAAGCAAATTAATTTCTTCTCTTACCAAAAACAAAACAAATCCATTTTGCATTTCTTGTACATTACTTCAATATGCTTTTAATAGATAATTAGGACTTTAAATTTCTTGCAATCCCCATTTGTAAATTTGTACACCCCATCCCCCTAATGATTGTAATAGTGTAGAATATTTATTTTCCGTAATTTAGCGCTTTCATATAATTGCTAATAATTAGGATTTGTATGGGAAGATAAAATCAACAAGTAGACAACCCCTAATCAAAGACTAAATGCATGAAAATCAAACACACTATTCACACATGCACCCCTAGGGTTAACTCCACTTGTTGCCTAAAAAATTGTCATGTTATGCATGTGAGGTGTCTTAGCAAAACAATCAAAATACAAGATCATAGTCCTTCGATGAAACTACAAATGTTACCTTTCAAATGATCTTAGTCCCTCAAGAGAAATGCTAAGATATCTTAGAACATTGCTATCACGACTATACAATAACCCACGCCCGTCCCTTACATCCAAAGATAAGGCTTCTTACCAATCAATGGTAAGATAGCAATATCAAAGGAAAGGAGGAAATGAATGGAAGACTTTTAAGTAGGTAGAAACGTTCCTAGTTGCTTGCTCACTTTCAAAACAAACATCCTTGAAAACATACACTAAACACTTTCAAAACATGAAATATTTTCAAAAGTCCAACACTTTGTATACGTTCTTACAAGACGAGAACCATTACAAAGTTTGCCTAAACGAAGGCGCTTTTCAAAAATACTTTCAAAAACCACCACAAAGCACATTTTCAGACAAAGTAAGTGATCTAGCAAGCAACTAAGAGCCCATAGATAACTATGGATGAAAAGGGTGCTAATACCTTCCCTTTTCATAATCTACCCCCCGAACTCAATAATCTCAAAGGTATTTCATGTTCTTTTCACCCTTTCCTTTATTTGGATAAAAGAAAAGTCGTTGGCGACTCTTGCTAACCGCAACAATTGTGATCAAACACAAAATATCCCAAGTCAGTTCTCCCACCATATTACAATCAACATAAAGCAACAAAACAACAAATGAATTACCAGGACAAAATTAGAAGTAAACACAGTGGTCGAACTAGCTTCTAATGAAACTTATGCGTGCCATGAACTAGTCAAATATCCTATTCCATTGTCGAGGAGATTGTTTCAGCCCATATATAGATTTATTCGAATTGCGCACATAATCTTTCTTTCCCTTTTCGACATACCCTTCAGGTTTCCTCATCAGAATTTTTTCATCTAGATCACTATACAAGAGCACAGTCTTTACATCCATTTGTTCTGGTTCAAGGTGGAATTGTGCCACCACGGTAAGCAACATTCAAACAGACCTATGCTTCATAACAAGAGAGAACACATCATTGAAGTCGACACCTTATTTCTGAGTGAAAACCCTTGCGACCAACCTTACCTTGTAGCTTTTCGACGCCACTCCTTCGATTCCTTCCTTAACTTTGAAAATCTATTTACAGCTAACTAACCTGGCTCCAACAGGTTTCTTGATCAGTTCCCAGGTATTATTAAATGAAGATATTTCATCTCATCATCCATGGCCTTCACCCATTCAGTATTATATCGACTCCTAATAACTTCCTTATGGTCTCTAGGTGCTTCATCTAAAACCTCACTGTAGAGATTAAGGCATGAGCTATAAGATCTGCATACCCAAGTCTCTGAGGTGGATTGATGAATCTTCTTATTCTATCTCTTACCAATAGGTAGTCATCGACAGTTTCCTCAACTTCCTCAGCATCTTTTGCTTCTTCTTCTTCATCTGGGATACACAATTCAACATCAACATGCTCCACCTCAACAGGAATCTCTACCTATTCCAGCTCTTCATCATATATTTATGCACTTTGACCATATCATCAGTTTTCTTGAAAGCCATTTCAGCTTTCTCTCCTTCAGGATATCCCATGAACATGCATTTCAGAGCTCTAGGTTCGACCTTGTCTTGCCTAATGTGAGCATAGGCTACGCAGCCAAATACTTTCAGTTTGTCGAGATCTAGTGGATGTCCCCATTATACTTCTTCATGTTTCTTCATATCTAATATGGTCAAAGGACATATGTTTATCAGATATGTTGCTATCGAAACAGCCTCAGCCCAAAACACCTTTTTTAACCCAGCACTAGTCAACATGCATCTATCTCTCTCCAAAATAGTTTGACTAAACCTTTTAGCCAAACTATTTTACTGGAGAGTACTTGCAGTAGTTCTATACCTTACAATAGCAGAGGCAACACAAAATTTGTCGAAAGCATTATTTCAAAATTCAAGGCCATTGTCGATTCTCAACCTCTTGACCTTTCTGCCAGTTTGATTTTCAACCAGAGTCCTCCAACTTTCGAAATTCTCAAAACTTTCATCCTTAGTCTTCTAGATGAATACCCATAACTTTCTAGAATAATCATCTACTATGAATAGAAACTACCTTGCTCCTGAATGTGATAGACACCTTACAGGCCCCCAAAGATCAGCATGGATGTAATCAAGGGATCCATGTGTTCTTTGTTTTTCTTTGTTGAAATTCACTCTTCAAGATTTTCCAAGTATGCATGGTTCATAAAACTTCAGCTTTTCGAATTTGTCTCCACCAAGCAAATTTTGTTTCCCTATTTCGACCATACCCCTTTCCCTAACATGGACCAATCTCATGTGCCAAATTTCTATCTTCGGCAAAGGTTTTATGGATGCAACATTTTTCGAATCACTTACAAATTCAACCTTAAGGGTATACAAGCCTTGTTTCTTCACTCCTCTTAAGACTTCCTTCGACCCCTTCATTACTCTTAGGATACTTTTCTCTCCTTGAAAAACATATCCTTTCTTATCGAATTCACCAAGAGAAATCAAATTTCTCTTTAAATCAGGTTTATCCATGACTTCAGCCAACAAATTAATTGGCTCATCATGGAGCTTGGATCTCATAGATCCAACAGCTGTAATCTTACAAGCTTTTTTGTTTCTTCGCAACAAATCCACCATCTTGATCACATGATTCCTCGAACAACTCTTTTTTGGAGTCATGTTCCAAGTGCAACCTGAATCCATAATCCATTCTTTTATGGAGTCACTGCTTGCAACTACAAGAACATCAAATGAGTAGAAATCATATTGAATAATTGTTGTGTTGCTATTAGCCTTACCTCCATGATATTTCAGGCATTCAGGTCACACCTTTCTTGTGTGACCCTCCTTCTTACAATGATAGCATTGAATACTAGATGCTTCGCCACTGTAAGACTTCTGCTGACTTTTACCTTTCTTCTTGTCAAACTTACCATCCTTTCAAAAAAAAAATCCTTTAAGGACTAAACCTTCACCAATCGTCAAAGGTTTGTGCTCCTTTTGTTCACTCAAGTCCTTAGAATACAAGGTTGATTGGACTTCTTCAAAGGTCAAGAACTCCCTTACATCAAGAGTTTCTTTGAAATGAGCATGTGATCTAGGCAAAGCGCACAACAACAACAACGCTTGATCTTCATCATTGATCTTCACATCAATATTTTCAAGATCAAGAATCAGCTTATTAAACATATCCAACTGCGTAGCCAACACTTTGTCTTCAATCATCTTGAATGAATACAAACCTTGCTTCAGGTAGAGTCGATTTACCAGCGATTTGGTCATATACAAACTTTCACGTTTCACCCATAATCTTGATGTCATCGTATCCTTTGATACGTGTCAAAGAACCTTATCACCAAGGCTTAACAAGATTTTATTGTGGGTTTTCTCTATCATGGTCATCTTCTTCGTTGTCGTTAACACGGAATTCATGGTTTCCTCTCACTTCAACACTTCCAAACAACTCTGTTGAACCAGTAGGGCTTTCATCTTCAAGCGCCACAGACCAAAATCGTCCACTCTGATGAACTTTTCAATCTCATACTTTGTTGAAGGCATCTTCTCCATGCTCACCACACTAATCTGTTATGAAAAATGATACCGTTAAAATAAAGTATAAATTGTTTCTTTATGATCAAGAAACAATCTAGGGTGGAAAAGATGGAAAAACAAGAAGAACACAAGGAATTGGTTATTAACGGTTATTCTTTATTTATCTTCAAACAAGATTAAACATAAATAAGAATAACAAATAACCCTCTCAACCTAAATTAAGATTTGTTGTATGTAATAATGAGAGACTAGTATGCTATTGTTGCATCCTAAATTTCGCTGCTAATTTTTTCAGTCACATTTTCATGTCATATTCTATTATTTGGTCACAATCATCAATAAACAACTTCATTCATTCATTTGCATCGTTTAGTCGTATTTAAGTTGACCAAAAGTCAGTTTAAATCAACATTGGCATCATTTTATAGTTGAAAAATACCTGATATTTCACTTCGTGTATTTTTATCTCTTTATTTTCTTCTTGTATTTCTTTAACTTGTTTATATGTCAATAATATTAATATTTCGGTTTTACAAACAGATCGTTAAAAGCGATTCGACACTGGGTGGAAAATTAGCGAGAAAATATTTCAAGTTTTCACCTTTTATTGACTATTTTATAAATCTATGTTTCGCGTAGATCATGACGGTATGCTCGCTTTATTTTTCGACACAGTTTGCAATCTCATTCTTAATCGTAAGAGTTTGTTCAACCTAATATTTTTATTCTCATTTTATTTCGATTTTGATCATTTGTGGAAAATTTTATTAATCTTTGGGACCTGTAGTTTATTTTAATGTGTTCATTTATTTTTTCCAGTTAATTAAGTGTCCATTTTTTATCGTTTTTGATCATTTTAGGTCTCCATTTTTTTATAGAAAAATTAAAATAAAATTGTTTTAAATTGTATTAATTTGTATACTTTCAGATTTTTATGTTATTTTTATCATTGAAGGGCTTTTTGGGCACTAAAAAAATTGTTAACCCTAAAGTATTGGTGTGTATAAAATACATTAGAGATAAGATTTACAGAGGAGATAGAACGAAAGATCAAATACACAAAAATAGAAACCCATTCTAATCCTTCTCCTCCATTCATCACCCTCATCTTCATGTGACCACCTTCTGCCTTCAACATCATACTGTCGTAATCGGTAAAAAATAGAGAGTCGTCACCATTAATTTGTATCCTTAAGATAGGGAAATAATGGGTAACCCTAATTCATACAAATATTCTAAATTCTTGAGTCAGTTAGACGAAGGGAAGGTGTTAGGCACCCTTCATCTCCCTTGTTCTCAAGGGGCTCCACTTTTAAGTTTAAGGGTAAGATGGGTATTTGATAATCAATGTTTCTATATATTTGAAGAAAAGAATTTTAGTTTTTTAGTTGTGAATTCGCCTTGGTTTTACCCGCGTGCCTATGTATCTCCTTGTAAAGAATCAGAGTCCAAATTCGTAGTTCGTATGTGTTTGGTTAGTTTTTTTATAGATTGTGGAAATGTTTAGAATTATCCTTGAACCTTGACTGGGTTTGAAAATAGCATAGTCGTAGACGCAATACGCAGTTAATAGAAAATATGTCCATAATCCTTTTTTGAAAATAAATTTGAATTTCAAATAAAGTTAGTATAAAATATGTTAAATTTGATGGGTTTGCTATCTTAGAATGTATGATGCAATTTGAAAAAAGGTAAGTTTGAATGATAACAATATTTGATGCATTGATAAAAAACTGTTAGTATTTTTTTGGAAAATAATCAATAAATAATTATTTTCTTGTTAATAAAAATATATTAGACATTTTTAATAATAATCCAATATTTATTTATCAAAATAATTTATATGCTAAATGATGCAAAGAATATTTTTAATGCAATATGCTAAAAAGTAATATGAGAGAATTTGATGATTATTGATATATAAAATAAATAAATAAATAAATAAATAAATAAATTAACCTAAATTAATAAAATTAATTGAAACAGGGGGTGTATTATTATTTTAGTAGTAAAAACCATAGGTTGTAAGTAACAAGGGCTTTAGCCCAGATGTTTGTTTCAGGCCCAATTACGCAAGGGGGTATGGTTATGTGTTGCAGTAGTAGAATAAAGGGTGCAGGAAGTGTTGGGCTTGGTCCAAGATAGAGAATGGATATGTTGGACAGTGTGTGGGAAAGCGCACAGTACTATGGTATGCTAAAGCTCTTTGGATCGTCTGATCTAGATCATGTGGTCACCAAGAGTTAATCCTGATCCTTTGATCAAAAGTATGGCAAACGAAGGGTTTTGATTATGCATTGATTTAGGAGCATGTTAAGAAAGGTACAAATGATTGGTCAACGCTCACCTCATCCAGGGGCTCTCAAAAAGCCACCTGGCGCACATCAGGGAGAGAGGGAGGATTCATATAAGCTGAATTCAAAGCCTTTATGCCATTTTTCTTTCTTTTCTTATCTCTACACAAACAACAATGAAACTGTTGTACCCCAAAATTTTCCCTCTCATTTTTCAAGGCATTTCTCACAAGGATTCTCAAAGTTCAAGCTTGCACAAGTACAATTGGATTTTTCAGCATCAAATTAAAGAGGAAGCTGTTAAAAAGGAGAAAATAGATAAAAATAATATTTTTGACAAAATTGGAGAAAAAACAAGTCTTCTTCGATTCTCCTCTTTCGATTGGCCTTTTGGCCTCTTTCGATGCAAGCTTGGCTTGCATCCTTCAATTGGGCGTTGTCCTCGGACACGTTGGCTTTGATTCACAAGGCAGGCCTTCCTGCATGCAACCTTCGAGTGCATCTTTGGCCTCACAGGGTTCACAATGTAATGGTGGCCTGCATACCTACTTCGATTGGACATTTGATGCTTGCATGCCTATATTGATTCCCTCCATGCTTGCTTTGATTCACAAGTTGTTGGCTGGCTACATGCACCTTTCGAATGAGCCATAGTTTCCTCCTTGCACGGAAGAGGCTCCCACCAGGGAAGTAGGCACAAGGCAAAAGGCCTCGTGTAGCCTCCTTCGATTCCAAGGCAAAAAGCCTCTTGCTGACATCCTTCGATTGCATAATTTTCTTCCTGAATGTCTCTTTCGTCTGGGCATTTTTGCTTCATGCATGCCTCTTTCATTTGGGCATGTAGCCCCCTTTGTTGCAAGCTTCGTTTGGGCATTTAGACCTCCTGCATGCAGGCTTCGATAGGACATTGGCTATGTTTATACTAGCTTCAATTGGACAACATTTCCCTTTGAAATAGTATGCTGCAATTCCACCCTTGACAACCTTCAACACACATGGTTGTGGTCCCCTTCAAAGGACATGTATTGGAGGATCTGAATGGTATACATAGGAGTCCCTTTCGAAGGATATACCTTACTAGCCCATTCGAAGAATAGCATAGTCCATTCGAAGGACTCATTTGGCCCTTTCAAAGATACATATGTGACCCATTCAAAGGACACATCTAAGTGTCCCATTCGAAGGACATGTTTGTGGCCCATTCAAAGGACTTACAAGACCCATCTTAAGGCATTTTTGGTGACTCGTGCAAGGGGCATGCGTTTGGCCCCTTCGAAGGATGTATAACAAGGTTCCATTTGAAAGACACTTGTTGGGTGAAAATCAAATAATGTTGTTTGAAGGAGAATTTGGTTGAAGGGGAGTCAAAACAAAAGGTGGAGATATCAAAAGATGCTTGTTGCCATGTTCAGGCCTCGTACACTGGCCATAACGCTCCAAAACTGTTGCACAACAGTCCTAAAACACTGCCCCATTCTTGCACCAAAATGGCATACAAACATTGTCCCTCGAAAGCTACAAAAAAAGCAGTTTACTCAAATAGTTCAAATTGTTTTGTTTTCCCTCCTAAATCTTAGCCAGCTTTGCCTATAAATAAGAAGCTCCATAACATGTATAGGGGGATGGACAGACATCCAAAGACTCTGGGGCATGGAGAAAAATCATCAAACTCTCAAACACTTAAACACATTTTCAAACAGAAACCCAGAATCTAAACACTTTCTTCTTTCGAAACTGAAGCAATCCCCCATACTTTGTTTTCCTTCTAATCCAGCAGAAAGAACATCACGCTTGTTCTTCTCCTTCGAATCCACAATTAAAAACATCACCTTCGTTTCTTCCCTTCGAATCTAGGAGTATCCAAGGCAGCAGCTAAAGGTCCAGCTGACATACCTCAGCTTCAAGCAAGGTAAGTCACTCTTAACCTTAAACCTTCCGTTTATAGAATAACATGTGAATAATCCTTCCTTTCGTTTCAAACATGTACATAACATTTTTGTTCTTTTCGTTTCCACCCTTTTAGTTTGTTTTCATTGCTAATCCTTTTGGTTTTGTTTCTTGATTTATTAAGTATGCTTTAAGAACTAACCTGATCATAAGACAATGCTAGCATGGCCTCAGGCCATGTTGCTATTTAAAATCTTAAAAGAAAGAAACAGGAGGAAGGAAGTATGAAACGAAGCCTTAGGCTTCCACACTAACTTCCAGGTCCAAACGAAAGAGACATCCAGAAGTATGGCCACACTGACTTCCAGGCCCCAATCGAAGGAAGCAGAAAGTCAGGCTACACCTCACTACTTCCAGGCCCCATTCGAAGGAAGCAGAAAGGTGAAGAGTGCACTTCATGATGATTCCAGGCCCAGTCGAAAGGCACGCCCACACTGACTTCCAGGCCCTAGTCGAAGGAAGCAGAAAGGAAGACTGCATCTCATGTTGATTCCAGACCCAATCGAAAGGCACGCCTTCACTACTTCCAAGCCAAATCGAAGGGAGCTAGAGAAGCAGAATCGAAGGGTTCTGTTGCCCAAATCTAAGAGCCCATTTTCCTTTCTTTATTTTATGTTGTCTTTATATTTTCTTACCATTCAATATGATTGTAATAGTGTAGGATTTATTTTTTCTGCATTTTTATTGCTTTTGTACAAATATTAGTAAGTAGGATGTATGGCAAGATAAAAACAACAAGTAGAAAATCTAAAAATCAAAGACTAAATGCATGTAAATCAAACACATTATTCACACATATGCACCTCTAGGGTAATCTCACTTGTTGCCTCGGAAAAATAGTCATGTCCCTCGAATATGGGTGTTTTAGCAAAGACCCTTGATAAAAGATCGTAGACCCTCGATGACCCTTGATGTTGCCTTCAGTAAATGATCTAGTCCCTAACGACATTGCTAAAACATCCCATAGGTTGCCTTATATGACTATACAAACGTCCCACGCCCGTCTATTCACATCCAATGGTGGGGCTTCTTACCAAATCAATGGTAAGGTAGCAATATCTAAAGGAGGAGGAAAAGAACATTATACCTTTTGAGTAGGTAGGATGCTCCTAGTTGCTCGCTTGCTAACAACAAAAACATTTTATACACCCACACTTTCATTTTGAAACATTTTCAAAAGACAAAGCTCTTTGTACGCGTTCTTATAGAAATGAGAACCATTACAAAAGACACTTTTCAAAATCACTTTCAAAAACACATTCCATAAACACCTCTTTCAAAACTAACACTTTGTACGCGTTCTTATAGAAACGAGAACCATTACAAAGACGTTTTCAAAATACTTTCAAAACCCACACTACAAGCACATTTTCAAACAAAAGCAAGTGATCTAGTAAGAAACTAAGAGCCCGTAGATAACTACGGATTAAAAGGGTTTTAATACCTTCCCTTTTCATAACCTACCCCCCGAACTCAAGAAATAATCTCAAAGGTCTTTCCTGTTCTTTTCAACCTTTCCTTATTGGATAAAAGAAAAGTCGGTGACGACTCTTGTTATTCGCAACAATTGCAATCAAACGCAAAACACCCAAGTCAGTTCTCCCACCGTATTACCGAACTGGCGACTCTGTTGGGGAATTACTTAAAAGTGGGGTTACCTAAGGGCTATATCACCTTTACTTTCTTCCCTTGTTTGACTTGCATGTTTTACATTGGTTCCTTGTTTGAGTTTGTTTTTGATCCTCTACCCGGATCTGGGGCACCTTTTAGGTAAGTATCAATAGATTGTGGAAACTGTGCGGGGTATACCGACATGGTTGAAGCAATAGCTACGTTAGTGTGACAAATTTGTTGGTACCGGTAGCCCTTGAGTAGTCAAGGAGAATACGGAGCCTCTGTGTGGTGTCATGAAGCACTAACTAACTTTAGAACCTTACTTAAACAACTTGGCCATTAGGAAGTAGTGAGGTAGCCGACTTTGGTGCAGTCTGAAGTTGGTTGATACTCGATGCTACGCTCATTGAGATCAAAATTTCGGGATATTTCGGTCGCCATTAAAGAGGCTTACGCTGAAACAATACCCGATGAAGAAAGATCAGTGATATTCAGATCCCCTAGAACCCGATTACTAATTCTAGGACAGGTTGAGCCAACTAAACTTCAAGAGGGTACTTACCTACAAACTTCATGCAAGCCTAAACCTAAGGACTTGTCTGCTTTGTGTGTATATGACTATTTGTACATAACAACTTGCTTGCTTTGCGTACTTGTACATAACATCATGACATTATACCATAGAATTTTCAATAACCATTTCAAGGATCTCAAGGGCCTATGATACAGGGTCCTGTTGAACTAGACACATATCAAGGGGCAAGAGGATTTATTCTCCTCAAATCAAAAACACCGTCAACGACCAAAGCGCGGTAACTTAAGTCAAGGGCTACGACCCACTGGACATGGTGAGCTTGATTCTCGTGGAAGGACATCCACCAATACGAAGTTCTCCAATCAAAGTTGTTGATCAAAATTCAACTTCTAACATCTTCTTGTGTTTACCCTGCGAGATCCTTGAAAACATGCATCCACATACCATGCATCATATCATGACAGGTTTCTCCCATACATATCTCCTTATCTTCCTACTGTTTATTTCAGTAAGATGGATATGGGACAGACGGTGAAGGATCTCTAAGCACAAAATGCCCAATTCCAACAAATGTTTCTGGGTATGGCTAAGGGGCAAGAGGACCTGAAGACTCTTCTTCTCAAAGATAAGAAGAGAAAGAAAAAGAAGTCAGTGGGCGTCCTGAATTTGGGAAAAAGACTTAGGGGACCAGTCAAGATAGCTCTAGATCTTTCAACTCCATCAAATGAGGGGAATAATCATGAAGAAGAAAACAAATTCGGGACTGATGAAGATGAAGTTGATTTCTCTGAGGAACAATATCCTCCCGCTAATGATAAATACAAACAGTTGGAGAATCACCTCAATGTTATAGAGATTCAGTAGATACCTGGCTTAGACTTTGAAGAGTTAGGTTTGGTTTCTAGAGTGGTCATCCCACCAAAGTTCAAAATATCTACCTTTGCCAAGTATGATGGGGTCTCTTGTCCTAAGATGCATCTGAGATCTTATGTCCGCAAGATTCAGCCTCACACTACTGACCGGAAGCTATGGGTCCATTTCTTCCAAGAAAGTTTGGCTGGCACTCAACTGGAGTGGTTCTATCAGTTAGAAGGAACCGACATTCATACCTGGGAGGACTTGGCTGCTGCTTTCTACAAGCAGTACCAATACAACGCTGATCTTGCACCAACTCGTGTGCAATTTCAGAGTATGGCCTTGAGTTCCAACGAGGGCTTCAAAGAATACGCCTAAAAGTGGAGAGACCTGGCTGGCAGGGTGCAACCACCCTTAACTAATAGGGAGTTGATTGGCACTTTATGGGAACTTTGATGAGACCTTTCTTCAATCACCTAATCGGAAGCTCTTCAGTCGGGTTCACCGAACTAATACTGACTGGAGAAAGAGTCGAAGTTGGCATCAAAAGCAGTAAAATCCAAAGGGGTGCATCTTCAAGTGCAGAGAAACAAATTTTCAATGGGAAGAAAGAGTCTAATGCTGCTTACGGTAAAAAAAGGTCGTAACCAAAGTAACCACGATCAACATGTGGGGGAAGTTCTGATCTCTAATCTTACATCGGTGCAGCAACGACAACAGGGGACTCAGCGTAAGGAGGTCATGCCTAAAAGATAATTCACAAAGATAAACATGCCATTGGGTCAAGCATTATAACACATGTTGAAGGTAGAGTTGATTACGTTAAAGGCTCCTCTCCAGAATCCCAATACTTATGCTCCTACTTATCATCCCAATGAAAGGTGTGCATACCATTCTGATAGTCTTGGACACGACACGAACATTTGTTGGGCTCTGAAGAACAAGATCCAAGACATGATCGATGCCAAGGAGATTGAGTTCGACCCTCTAGAGGCTCCTAACGTGATCACTGCTCCTATGCCAAATCATTGAGAGCGTCCTGTTCATTTTGAATTTTCAATTGTAATCTCTTTTGTTGTTCAAAACACTTATCTGTTAATGTCAAACTTTGTTTCATTAATGCATTGCATATGTTTGTCTTGAATTAATACATTCGTTTTCATTATATTTAAGCTATGTTGTTTTTACTCCCTTTATGATATTCAACTCTTGTTTTAAAAGTTGGAAGCCTTTTGAGGGAGGATGACGAAAACAATGCCATAATCGTATACAGTATGCTTATGGACAGACCTTGCTGACGATGTACGGGCGTTTCTTTTAATTTCTAAACACATGAGTTATAAGGAGGATAATACCTAGTCAACCCCTTTGAGCCTAAGAAGTAGGAGTTTCCTTTTTTTACACAAATTGAAACCTCTAATCAAAACCTGGGGCAGGGTAGTCTCTCAGTTATTTCAAACACGTGTTCAGTCACAAACTTTCACTTCGTATACAACGAATGACATCAAAAAAATTCCTCTGGAATCAAAAGACGGTGATGGTTCCCTACCAAATAGGAAGTCATTATCTCTTAAAAGAAAAGCCCACTAAGTTAAAACCTACGAAGGAGACTTAAGAAAAACTGGGGCATCCCGCTGACTTTAATCTCAAAACAAGAACAATCAGGCAAAATTCAGGGATAATAAATATAAAAAAAAGAGGACACTACAAATCCTCAAACAACATGGAAAATATGGCAAAAATGGATGCCTTCCAACAAATAAACTTCCAATTTTTTGAACCATCACCAAAACGTCATTCCAGACTCAATTGGAGTTCAAACGCACAATTAACTGAGTTTAGAACTGAAGAACATCACGAAGAACGGGCGGATACAAATACACTTTGAGCCTTATCCTTTGTTTCTTAAACCGTGAACCAGACCATAATACAACCTTTCAAATTCCTAATTGAAGCATGGGTTAGTTCGAAAGCATATTGTTACAAAAGGTATCCTGACTCCTATAAGGCTTTACTCCATCCTAAGTTGAATTCAAATTCTTACAAAAATTCTTTTATCTTCTAAAATGCATCTTCAAAACTTCAAGACAAGCATAAACTTTGAATTATTTGAATATCATTGTTTGCATATGGCTAATTGTTTGACATCGGAGAAATTCAAACGATGAATATCCAGTGAACAAAAACTCTCTCAGTGGATAAAACCACTTTAAATGGGATGACACTTCCAACGACAAATCTCCTATAACCAAGGGGGCACGGCATGATCATTGTCTAGCACACCTGGGGCATTCAAGTCAAGATTCCAGGAAATATCTCAAGAAGTGCTAAGTAACCAGGGGCTGATCTGCATTTGAGTCACTTGGGGCATTGAACATTGAAATTCCTGTAAAGGGTTACGTACCGTCAAGCAAACATTTCCTGGCAGTGCTACCAACACTTGCTACTAGGGTCAGAGACAAATTCTTGCAAAGTCCTTTTCATAGGGTGATCCTCAGTCAAGTCCCCACAAAGTCGGATTCAAGCGATCACCAGCCAGAGTTTCAATCTCTGAAAACACTCCCCACAGAGTTTTCCCCAAGCAGGAACCAACACTCTCCACAGAGTTTTCCTCAAGCAAAGTCAACATCCCCCATCTGAGTTCTTCTCAAACAACAAAAATAGGATCCCCCAGCAAAAACATTCTAAGCAAGGTCTAAAGAGGTGCATGGTCTTCATCCCCAACAGCACTCTGAGATTCAGCTTCCCAAATCTCCCCAACACTTGTCAAGGATTTATTTTCCAAGACAAAATTACATTCCGACAATATTTCATGCATTATATTTACATACATGATAAATGCATACAACATAATCTCATTTATTTTGAGAACATAATTACACCATGCATTTTATACATCATGATATTGCATGCAGCTAACTCTTTACCTTTTCAGAAAAGATCAGTCAACAAATGGCTATCATCAACAATTTTCAAAAAGGTCAGAGATTAATACCTGAAACTAGACAGGACAACTATCTCTATTACATACCTTTTCAAGTTCGAGATTAATACCTATAACAAGCCAGGAAAACTATCTGTGGACGACTGATTGTAAATTAACACCTGTAACAAGCCAGGAAAACTATCTACATGAAGAGATTGAAGATTAATACCTATAACAAGCCAGGAAAACTATCTTTATTTCTCAGGTCAGAGATTAATTCCTAAAATCAGACAGGACAACTATCTCAACGACCGACAAAAAACAAGTTCCAGATTAATACCTGAAACTAGACAGGAAAACTATCTATGAGCGAGTACACGACCAACTGAAGTAATCCTACACATGCTCCTTCTCATACACTCTTCTAGATACAGTTCAAATACGCTCCAGATATGGATGTCATTCTGACACTCATTCAGATTCAGCTTTCAGATACATATCAGATACGCTCCAGATACGGATGCCTTTCTGATGCTCATTTAGCGTATCTCTCAAATACAGTCCAGATACGATCCACATACGAATGACATTTTGACACTCATTCAGATTCAGCATTTCAGATACAGTCCAGATACGATCCAGATATGGATTGTCATTCTGAAACTCATTCAGATTCAGCATTTCAGATATAGTTCAGATACGATCCAGATACGAATGTCATTCTGACACTCATTCAGATTTAGAATTTCAGATACAGTCCATATATGATCCAAATATGGATGTCATTCGGACGCTCATTCAGATCCAGCTTTCAGATACAGTTCAGATATGCTCCAGATACGGATGCCTTTCTAATGCTCATTCAACACATTTCTCAAATACAGTCCAGATACGATCCAGATACAGATGTCATTCTAACACTCATTTAGATTCAACATTTCAGATACAGTCCAGATACAATCCAGATACGGATTGTCATTCTGACACTCATTCAGATTTAGCATTTCAAATACGATCTAGATATGGATTGTCATTCTAATACTCATTCAGATTCAGTATATCAGATACAGTCCAAATACGATCCAGATACGGATTGTCATTCTGATACTCATTCAGATTCAACATTTTAGATACAGTTCATATACGATCCAGATACGAATGTCATTCTGACACTCATTCAGATTCAACATTTAAGATACAGTCCAGATACGGTCCAGATACAGATGTCATTCTGACGCTTATTCAGACTCAGCTTTCAGATACAATTCAGATACACTCCAGATACGGATGCCGTTCTGATGCTCATTTAGCATATTTCTCAAATAAAGTCCAGATACACTCTAGATACGGATGCCATTCTGATACTCATTCAGAATCAGCTTGCAGATACAGTCCAGATATGATCCAGATACGTATGTCATTCTGACGCTCATTCAGTACATCTTTCAGATGCGATTCAGATACAATCCATTTTTGGATATTATTATGATACTCATCCCACTACATCTACCATTTCAGTATAAATCAACCAGAGATTTATTCTGATACTTCTTCAAATTTTTGTCACCAATCACCTTTGAATGGCATCTATAAGCCAATCTCCGACAACTCTCCATCATCTCCCCAAATGGCATCTTTAAGCCCATTTCCTACATGATCAACAACCACAACATCAAGTGCAAATTTCTGGGCACTCTAGTATTCAATCATCTTCCACCTTCAAGTCACGAATGACGGACTCGCCAATCTAATTCTTCAGGTTTAAGAAGATTGAACAGGGGCAGCTGTTGTGCCCCAAAATTTTCCCTCTCATTTCTCAAGGAATTTCTCACAAGGATTTTCAAAATTCAAGCTTGCACAAGTACAATTGGATTTTTCAGCATCAAATTAAAGAGGAAGCCGTTAAAAAGGGGAAAATAGATAAAAATAATATTTTTGACAAAATTGGAGAAAAAACAAGTCTTCTTTAATTTTCCGCTTTCGATTGGCCTTTTGGCCTCTTTTGATTCAAGCTTGTCTTGCATCCTTCAATTGGGTGTTGGTTTATGACACGCTGGCTTTGATTCACAAGGCATGACCTTCCTGCATGCAACCTTCAATTGCATATTTGGCCTCACAGGGTCCACAATGTAATGGTGGCCTGCATATCTGCTTCAATTGGACATTTGATGCTTGCATGCCTATGTTGGTTCCCTCCATGCTTGCTTTGATTCACAAGTTGATGGCTGGCTACATGCATCTTTTGACTGGGCCATAACTTCCTCCTTGCATGCAAGAGGCTCCCACCAGGCCAGCAGGAATAAGGCAAAAGGCCTCATGTAGCCTCCTTCGATTCCAAGGCAAAAAGCCTCCTGCTGACATCCTTCGATTGCACAATTTGCTTCCTGCATGCCTCTTTCTTCTGGGCATTTTTGCTTCCTTCAAGCCTCTTTCGTTTGAGCATGTGGCCCCCTTTGTTGCAAGCTTCATTTGGGCATTTAGACCTCCTGCATGCAGGCTTCTACAGGACATTGGCTATGTTTATACTAGCTTCGACTGGATAACATTTCCCTTTAAAATAGTATGTTGCAATTCCACCCTTGACAACCTTCAACACACATGATTGGTGGTCCCCTTAAAAGGACATGTATTGGAGGATCTGAAGGGTATACATAGGAGTCCCTTTCGAAGGATGTACCTTACTATCCCATTCGAAGAATAACATAGTCCATTCGAAGGACACATTTAACCCTTTCAAAGATACATACGTGACCCATTCAAAGGACACGTCTAGGTGTCCCATTCAAAGGACATATTTGATGGCCCATTCGAATGACTTATAAGACCCATATTAAGGAATTTTTGGTGACTCATGCAAGGGGCATGCATTTGGCCCCTTCGAAGGATGTATAAAAAGTTCCCATTTGAAAGACACTTGTTGGGTGAAAATCTAAAAATGTTGTTTGAAGGAGAATCTGGTCGAAGGGGGGTCAAAACAAAAGGTGGAGATATCAAAAGATACTTGCTGCCAAGTTCAGGCCTGGTACACTGGCCATAATGCTCCAAAATTGTTGCACAACAGTCCTAAAACACTGCCCCATTCTTGCACCAAAATGGCATACAAACACTGTCCATCGACAACTATAAAAAAGCTGCTTACTCAAATTGTTCAAATTGTTCAAATTGTTTTGTTTTCCCTCCTAAATCTCAACCATCTTTACCTATAAATAAGAAGCTCCATAACATATATAGAGGGATGGACAAACATCCAAAGACTCTGGGGCGTGGAGAAAAATCATCAAACTCTCAAACACTTAAAAACAGTTTCAAACACAAACCCAAAATCTAAACACTTTCTTCTTTCAAATCTGAAGCAATCCCCCATACTTTGTTTTCCTTAAAATCCAGCAGAAAGAACATCACACTTGTTCTTCTCCTTCGAATCCAGCAATAAAAATGTCACCTTCATTTCTTCCCTTTGAATCTAGGAGTATCCAAGGTAGCAGCTAAAGGTCCAGCTCACATACCCCAGTTTCAAGCAAGGTAAGTCACTCTTAACCTTGAACCTTCCATTTTTAGCATAACATGTGAATAATATTTCCTTTCGTTTCAAACATGTACATAACATTCTTGTTCTTTTCGTTTCCACCCTTTTAGTTTTTTTCATTTCTAATCCTTTTGGTTTTGTTTCTTGATTTATGAAATATGCTTTAAGAACTAACCTAGCCATAAGACAATGCTAGCATGGCCTCAGGCCATGTTGCTATTTAAAATCTCCAATGAAATAAATAGGAGGAAGGAAGTATGAAACGAAGCCTTAGGCTTCCACACTAACTTCCAGATCCAAACGAAAGAGACATCCAGAAGGATGGCCACACTGACTTCCAGGCCCCAGTCGAAAGAAGCAGAAAGTCAGGCTACACCTCACTACTTCCAAGCCCCAGTCGAAGTAAGCAGAAAGGTGAAGAGTGCACTTCATGCTAATTCCAGGCCCAATTGAAAGGCACACCCACACTAACTTCCAGGCCCGAGTCGAAGGAAGCAGAAAGGTAGACTGCATCTCATCCTGATTCCAAGCCCAATCGAAAGGCATGCCTTCACTATTTCCAAGCCAAATCGAAGGGGTCCAGAGAAGCAGAATCAAAGTGTTCTGCTGCCCAAATCGAAGAACCCATTTTCCTTTCTTTAGTTTATTTTGTCTTTATATTTTCTTGCTATTCAATATGGTTGTGATAGTGAAGGATTTATTTCTTCTGCATTTTTATTGCTTTTGTACAGATATTAGTAATTAGGAGGTATGGCAAGATAAAAACAACAAGTAGAAAATCTAAAAATCAAAGACTAAATGCATGCAAATCAAACACATAATTCACACACATGCAACTCTAAGGTAATCTCACTTGTTGCCTCAGAAAAATAGTCATGTCCCTTAAATATGGGCGTTTTAGCAAAGACCCTTGATAAAAGATCGTAGTCCCTCGATGACCCTCGATGTTGCCTTTGGTAAACAATCTAGTCCCTAACGACATTGCTAAAACGTCCCATAGGTTGCCTTATATGACTATACAAACGTCCCACGCCCGTACCTTCACATCCAATGATGGGGCTTCTTACCAAATCAATGGTAAGGTAACAACATCTAAAGGAGGAGGAAAAGAACATTAGACCTTTTGAGTAGGTACGATGATTCTAGTTGCTCGCTTGCTCACAACAAAATCATTTTATACACCCACACTTTCATTTTGAAACATTTTCAATAGACTAAGCTCTTTGTACGTGTTCTTATAGAAACGAGAACCATTACAAAAGACACTTTTCAAAATCACTTTCAAAAACACATTCTACAAACACCTCTTTCAAAACTAACACTTTATACGCGTTCTTATAGAAACGAGAACCATTACAAAGACGTTTTCAAAATACTTTCAAAACCCACACCACAAGCACATTTTCAAACAAAAGCAAGTGATCTAGCAAGCAACTAAGAGCCCGTAGATAACTACGGATGAAAAGGGTGCCAATACCTTCCCTTTTCATAGCCTACCCCCCGAACTCAAGAAATAATCTCAAAGGTCTTTCATGTTCTTTTCAACCTTTCCTTATTAGATAAAAGAAAAGACGGTGGCGACTCTTGCTATCCCTAACAATTGCGATCAAACACAAAACACCGAAGTCAGTTCTCCCACCGTGTTACAGAAACCCTTATACATTTCTAGAGAGAGAGGTTTTGCCTTCTCTCTAGAATTCTGGCTATCGGAAATCGCCCAGCCCATAGCGTCGCCGACCGGAAATTGCTTCCACTGATGGCTGCTTCAACAAACCCAGTAAACACCATTCCACCACAACATCCATTTAATCAAAACCCATAAATATTCATCCAAACCCACAACACATCAACACATATGAACCCAACCCTAACCTATTAGAACACTAACCCTAACCTAACCCTAAGCACCAACTCAAAAAACCCTAATCTCCAATTTTAAACCAAAAACAACAATTCAACATAGCCAAATACAATTCAATATCCAATCATCCTAAAAATATAAGTATTAAGTGTTTACCTTGCCTTGCGGTGAATCTCGATGTCTTAATCTCTTTTCTGGTTCCCTGAATACTTTCTTAATCATTTCCATTTTCTTTTTTTTCAGGTACACGGAGGCGCAACAAGGAATGAAGACCTTCAACCCCCGGTCTCAAGGCCCAGGGGTTGAATGGTGGTTGCACAAAGTTCTCCAAGGAACCGTACAACAAAGTCTCATCTCTAAATTCTTTCTCCTCTTATTCAATCCTCCGTCCTTTTCTAAGTTTTAGGGTTAGGCTTTTATAGGACTAGAGGTTAGATTGATTAGGAAATTTCTATTAGGGATTAGCAGTTACGAATTTTAGAATTAGGAAAGATTGATTGTAAATTGATTTGATTTAAGATTTGATTTAGAAATTATGGAGATTTGAATGTAATTTAAAAATTAGGGTTTTGTAATTCATGCACTTGGTCCGATTTGTATGAAGATTCATAACAATCAATAAAAATTGATTTCTAATCTTCTGATTTGATTCTATTCAGTAACCTAGATTTAGGATTTTGAGTTTGCTTAGGGCGTAGCAAAAGGAATTATGGTTTGCAACCCTTGGTTGACTTCCAGTCAACCAACAATAATAAAAAATGAATAATTAATTAAAAAAGAAATGTTGACCCACGGTCAACTTAAACAATAATAATTAAAAAATAAAAAATAAAAACAATAATAATAATAAATAATGAATAATAACTAAATAATAAGGATGAATAACAACAGTAATAGTTAAATAGTAATTAGATAACAATAATAATAGGTTGACCTCGGTCAACCTCAATAACAAAAACCCAAAAGGAGCTCCAAAATCTTAATGGGCTATAAAAAAGGAATGAGATAATGAGCCCTTAAACAAATACACCTCCCCCCCCCCCCCCCCCCCCCCCCCCTTACCAATTTTAACACTATTGTATCTAAACAAACAATTAATATTATAGTTTAAAACCAAAACGTATTAACACCAAAATTAAATGAAAAAAAATGACTAACTAAAATAAGTTAACTATTACCACTACTAGGGAAAATTTGAGGTATGACAACTGCCCATATTTAATTACTCTTCGATTAAGGGTGCGAGAATACGAAGGTCTCACACATTTGGATTGAAGGATTATTAAATAATGAAAGACCCCAAAATTTGACCAAAAGATTTTTGAGAAGGATAAATCAAACAGGCAAGGGTAACGTAGTTAATTCACCAATGCCTAGAGCATAAACATAGATAACTTAGATATGACGATGCAGATAACCCATCAACACCTAGAAAATTAATCGCAGATTTTGTAACTTACCATAACCTAGGAGGTAAATGAACACAAGTTTGAAAATTGATGGCTTATTGTCGCTTTGAGACTGATGCAATAAGATATATCGTAGTTATTGCGTATTTACCTCGACCTGGAGGGTAAATAACACCACCTTGAAAATTAAATTACTAACACTTTGAAACTGACATAACAAGCTACAACATAGATTTTGCCTACTCATCACATCCTAGGGGGTGAATAACGAAAAGTTTTATAACTCATTGTTGCTTGGAGACTAACACAATGACCTATATCGTAGAAAGTAGAGAACTTATTGCTGCTTCGAGACTAACACAACGAGTTATATCGCATATTTTGTGTATTTACCATAACCTAGGGGGTAAATAACAGGTTTGAAAATATCTTACTAACACTTCAAGACTAACATAGTAAGGTATATCATAGACTTACACATTTAGCACAACCTAGAGGATAAATACTACAGTCTTGATACTTTATTGTTTCCCGGAGACTAATACAATGAATTATACCGCAAATTATTGTATACCTACCATAGACTAGGGGGTAGATAATATGATTTTGAAAATAGATAACTTACTAAAGCTTCGAGACTAACATAGTAAGCTATATCACATGTTTGCATATTTATCATTACCTAGGGGATAAATAATGCGGGTTTGATGTTTGAATTTGAGCTTGATAACTGATTCTTAGATAACTAACCCAAAGATATAAATCACAAAAATAATACTTCTTTAGCCCTAATCTACCGGTTGTTTCTGTTCTCAACCGAGGTATTCATTTGATTTGTGCAGATAAGTTATTTTTTAATAGGCTCCAAGATATGTCACAATATTCTTAGCCTAAGCGGTTTTGAAAATGCAATGTACAATGTATATGCACAATGCCCTATATGATACCCAATGACGATGCTATTGACATGATACCCAAGTGTTTCATATGTATATGCACCAAATGACTCGTATGTACATGCACCAAGTGTTTTTTGTAAATGTTTTTGATAATTTTCTCCTTTTCGGGTTTTAAAAATCAACAACTCCCCAACGTTGTTTGTTGTTGGTTGCGGTGTCTCCAAGTTGATTTAAATTTGATATGTCAAGGTGAACAATGTCAATTTGATAATGGTAATTGTATCGTAGGGGTGGATGTAGGCGTAGACGTAGAAGTGGATTTTCTTTTGACGTTTTTCTAACTAAAATACTTTTTGATGTTTTATCAAATGCCTTTATTTAATATCAAATCCCCAAAATAATTTCAACGCATTGTTTACAAGAAATATTCGTAGTATTTTGCAAACAAGTCAGAAAAAAGAAAAACACATTTGAATTGAATTTGAAAAATAAATTGTTTTATTAATGGTAATTACAGAGGTTTTTACAGAAAATTTTAAAAAGAGGTAATTATAGAAGATTCCTAAAAAGAGGTAATTACAGAAAAGTTTAACAAAATTTGAAAATGGCAATGAAAATGATAATTGATACTGCTAATTCTCCAACGTATTTTTATAACTCCTATCTCTTTTTCTTCTAAATCAGATGATTTAGATTAATCCCTCTCCTTCGCGGTCATATAGTGAATTCTCAAATGGCAACCTATTTGTTTATTTTTTAAATAAGATCCCTAACATTTGTCTGTATTGCCCTTCTGGGTTTTCAATCCATCAGGATAATGATTTTGTTTATATGTCTATATTTTTTGCCTAGATCTCCCTTTAGGTTTTTCAATCCACCGGGATGCCCCTTTTTTTCCAAAATCGCCTGTTTAAGGTTTCGACTTAGAGGGCTTTTTATACATAGTATTTTTTGACTGTGTCAGAGTTCATCGGATGTGGTAGTTCTTTCCCATCCATTATTGTGAGGATAAGACCTCCTCCTGAGAATGTTGTTTTAACCACATATGAACCTTCGTGGTTAGGTGTCCATTTACCATGTGAATCTAGACAAGGTATCCGAATATTTTAAAGAACAAAATCTATTTCTTTGAACACTCGAGGATGAACCTTCTTATTGAATGTTTTCTTCACGCGCTTTTAATTCAACTTCTTGTGGCACAAAGTTGTTAAGCATTTTTCTTCAATAAGTTTGAGTTGATAAAGTCGTGTATGAACCCATTCTGATTCTTCAAGCTTGGTTTCTGATCTTACTGGATCAGAAATGGACCATCACAGCTGGATTGAGAAGAAGTTGAATGAGATGGAGGGGTACCTGCAAGACACTCTGATGGCAAAGTAAGTTGCGGAATGAGCAAGCAAGTATGAGTTCAGAGAGATGAATTGAATACCTGACCCTCTTAGGATAGAGGGTATTTATAGCCACCAGAGTTGGGCAAAGGTTCCCACTCTTGGGCCACATTGAGGCCCAATAACAGGATCTGTCAGGACTTACGTGTGTATGGAGTCCAGCAAGTGGACTCCCCCCTGGTCAACTGCTCCGCGAGAATAAGGTTGGACCAGTGATTTCCGGAGGGAAGTTTAAGATTGTTGTCATGGGATCGTGGACCATATCCTCCAATGGTCGGGTGGGGAGTTGCCCAATGGTCCCTAAATTGGGCTGTCTTTGGGCTTCTCATTCAAAGGGAAAGTGTAGGCCCAATCCAGATCAGGAGCCCCCCAAGTTATTGCCCTTGAGTAAAAGGGCAGTGACTTGAGTTCATCTCTCGATACCGGAGACTTGATCAAGGTAGACGACTAAATTCCCTCAAAAGGAACGAGTTGTTTCTCGCGTGGGGGACAAATTCGAGTATATTGGGGTATATCATGGATGAGCGAGCAGTGAGACCGAAGGGGTCAATCGCTTTCTCAAGAGGACGTATTAGTGATGGGGAGCCTCTGTGAGATTCCTTTTGACATGCCCGTCTTGAGGGAGTTGTTGGTTTGTCGAGCATTACTTCATCCCCGAGGTGGCCGAATGGATGTGCCCCTATATACACTCTAATGTCGAGCATTTCCTCGTGCGGGTATCTGCCTCGTGGCATGTGGGGATGGCGTGTAGGAGTCGGGCGCGTGCTCTTAACTCCTGAAGGGATGTGTGGTTGACAGTTGAGCCACATGGCTAATTCTTTGGGGTTCCACCCCTTCAAGGGAAAAGCAAAAAGGCCCAGTTAAATGATGACCTTTCAAGAGGGACCCCTTGGGACGTGGGTCACCTATAAAAGGGGGCCCCTGGGTCTCATTTTTCATCTTCTCAAGTTTCTTTTCAACTTTTATTGCTCGTGGTGTAAAATGATCCTCTCAACTTCCCATATTTCCTTGCTCGTTGTGCCAAGCAATCCTCTCAAATTCTCTGATTCTCTTTAAGTTATTCACCCAAGTAAGTTATAACCTCTTAACACCATGTTTCTTAAGTGTTTCTGGATTAAATGTCAAAATTATGTCTTGATTGGATGAACATTTATGAGTTTTATAATGAATACTCATGAATGTTCATTGGAGTTCATGGATTCCGTGTCGAGCACTCATGAATGTGTCGAACACTATGAACGTTCATTAGCTATAGTGTCGGGGCGGCCTCCCTGAACAATGTCCATAACAGGGGATGGTTTCCTCAGATATATGGATTATCTCGGGCTTCTCGCTCGATGAGTGAACCCCCCGATAACATGTCCTCCCAATGTAATAGTCCGCTTTAGCGTGTAGTTGAGGGCTTGGGTCGAGTTCGTCGCCCTTTCACTTGATCTGCGGTGGAAGGGTGGATTTGATAATGTCGAATTCACTAATTTCCCCTGCTTTTCAGGTATAATGGTGCACTCAGTCAGGGACGACATTCCGGCCGCCAATTACGAAGACGAGCCCCATATTGACGAAGACCCTTTGGATTGGGTCGCTCCTGAGCCCCAAGATAAACGATCCTGCTTTTCCCAATACGTGATGGATGCGTTTAATTTCCCGGAGGAAGGTGTAGAAGGGGAACCCACCAATTGGATTCTCCAAATCCCCCATCACGACCGAAGAATATGCTTGACGTATCTGGGAAAACGGTTCCCCAAGTATGAATTTGCTTTTAAAGAGGTGGGGATGCGCTTGCCCTTCAATGATTTCCAGGTAGGTGTTTTCCAGTGGCTTCAATTGGCACCTTCTCAACTCCATCCGAATGCGCTGGCGTTTATGCGAGCGTTTGAGCTCGTCTTCCAGTATCTAAGGATAGGCGCCACGCTGCCCCTTTTTTTTTCGCATCTTTCACCTCCAAAGACAATCCGTCAGGGGGCAGGCGTGGGTATCGTTCAAGCAGTTTGGGAAACTCTTCCGGCCTTACCTAGAGTCCGTCCGAAATTTCAAAGATAGGTACTTCATCGTGAAGCCCCTGACGGACGTGGCCATAGATTCCCTGTATACTCGTGTGGAAGAGGTGGAGGACGGGCGACAAGTTACCCAACTTATGGCCAGATTTCTGCTCGAATGGCAGTGGAAGCATTATGAACAAAGGCCCGAATACTATTTTGTGAAACCCGAGGACCTGGATGCCCAAGACCAGCTTTCATACGAGAAGTTGTCGGCTTATGTCAAGAATTTCTCCCCCGCGAAGTGCGTGGATGTGAACAACGACCTCTTGTTCGACGATGAGGGGGAGTATCTTTTAGTCAATAGGTTGATAAACACGAAGGCCTTGCTCGAGTGCTCCTCAAACGGGGAAGTCGTGATGCTTTTGGGTAAGGGGTGTAGCCTAGTTAATTTGCTCCTCTTTATGTGGGGACGTGCTCGCGCTATTTTTTATTTTTCCAACTCGATTAACGATTCTTTTTTATTACAGGTCGAATGGAATCCCTTTCTGAGCATCTGTTGAAGTTGAGGCCCAAGAATGCATCCACCTCTGGGCCAAAGAACAGAGTCACCCAGCTTCAAGAACAGGCCAAATCTTCTGGTCGGGCCAGTGGTTCCCCTTCCTCATCAAAAAATCCTGCTTCCTCTACTGAACCTACCCAAATTCCCATCAACGAGCCTGTGGCTAAGATGAAGCGTGTGGATAACGCTGCGGGCGTAACGCCCGAGGGTGACAAAGCGCTTGCGAGGGTCTTTATATTACCTCCTTTCTATCTAAATAGTGATCTCTTTAGCATGGAGATCTCCCTCGGCATGCGCGAGGAGGAGAGTGAGGAAATCTTGACTGAAGACAAGGAGGTTCATCAGAAGCACTTGGACGAGTATGTGGCAACTGTGATGAGAGTGCTCGAGACAGCTCTTTCGCTCAACGATGAGTCCTCGAGTGCTCAAGCCTCTCTCGACACGACATATGCCAAAATTCACAAGCTGAAGGCCAAAAATAAGAAGTTGAAGTGTGATATCCTTAACCATGAGTCAAAGTTCAAGGCCCTAGTTTGGCTTCTCAAAGACTTAAATGAGCTGAGACCTCGGCTGGAAGCGGCCACTAAAGAGAACGAGTGTATGGTTGCTCGTACTTCGGAGTTATAAGGAATCACTGCCCCAGCCGAGGATGAGACTGATGCAAAGAAGAACATGGTGAACAGGGCATATTTGATCACTCACATCTGCGTGCTCGAACAAGACGTGGTTGATACCCTTGGCTACGACTTCAACAATGTCGTCGAGCAGTGGAAGATCTTGAACCCGAGGGTCGAGATAGTGGTCAAGGGGGAGCTCCCATTTAACCAAGTCGTTGACGGGAAGATACTTTATCACCCTGATAGTAGCGACAGGGAGGATGAAGCTTGATTGTATTTTTTGTTCAGGGCCTTCGTGTCTGTTGTTATTTCAGGGCCTGTGTGCCCGCTATCATTCATTTAGTTTTGTGGCTGTCGTGCCTAAACTTTAATTTTAAACGACGTCGGCCCTTGTGGTTGGAATATTATAATTTTGTTGTTTATAACTGTTTATTTGATGGATATTTGGTATAACCTTTGGATATGTGTCCGACCATTGTTGTGGTCGTCGTGAATTTTTCACGAAGTTCGTCTTTTTCGTGTGGAGATATGCGTTCGACCCTAATAACGGTTCGACACACTTCAAAATGTGTCGAGGGTGTGGAGTATGGATCCGTGGGACGGGATTATGATCGCGATCGGGATCCTATGCTCGTGGCGTGTACTTCCCATCGTGAGCTGGGTTTTCTGCCATGTTGGGGTACTTTAACAGTAGAGCTCAATCGAGGTGTCCCTGTCAGGAACGTATATTTCTCGTTGAAGTGAACAACATTATGCTTTTTTTGGTTGGTAGGTCGCGTCTGTACCTCGACTCGCCTACGTGGTGGAGCTTTTCCCTTCGTCGACTGAAGATGAATATTCGACGGCAAAAGTCCTCAGCAGGTGAGGGACTTTAGCTATAATATTATTTTAGCTTCGCAACATTCCAGGGTTGAGGTAGTGATTCTCCATATAATTGCTCGAGTTAATATGCTCCAGTTCCCGTAGCTCTCTGGACGCGATAAGGTCCCTCCCAGTTTGCGGCCAACTTTCCTTCGCGGGAATCCTTCTGGTTTCTTTGCAAGACTAGGCTGCCGACCTGAAATTCGTGTTTTATGACTTTGCTATCATGGCATAGGGCTACTTGTTGTTTCTGCGTGGCCTCGCGAAGGGCTGCTCCTGATCAGATTTCTTCTACAAGGTCGAGCTTGTCTCTCAGCGCCTCGTTGTTCATCTCCTTGTCGAGGGGAATTTCAGTTCGCCTAGATGGCTCCATGATTTCTACTGGTAGTCGAGTGGGGTGTTATTCGATAAGCCCATAGGATGCTGTGTAATTCTTCGACTCATCCCCTTTTGGCTTCGCCTAACCTGCATTCGAGTCTTTGCAAGATAACCCTATTTACAGCCTCGGCTTACCCACTAGTCTGGGGGTATTCAACTGAGGTAAAATGTTGTTTGGCAACGAAGCTTTGAAAGCCTTGGTCGGTGAACTGGGTGTCGTTGTCCGTGACGAGCGCTTGTGGAATTCCAAACCGAGCGAGCACGTTTCGTTTGTAAAAACAGATAATGTTGTGTGAAGTGATTTTCGCGAGGGCTTCGGCCTCTATCCACTTTGTAAAATAATCTACGGCCACGATGAGGAATTTGTTTTGGTATGTCCTTTACACAAATGGTCCGAGGATGTACATTCCCACCAGGAAAATGGCCACGGGGATGATAATGTGTTCAGCTCGTGCGGTGGGGCGAGGTGCATGTCGGCGTGTCTTTGGCACTTGTCACATTTCTTGACGTGCTCTTTGACGTCTTGATGCATTGTCGGTCAGTAGTACCCCGCTCGCAATTCTTTTCGTGCTAGGGACTTTCCGCCCATGTGTTGGGAATTAATCCCTTCGTGAATTTCTCGTAGTATCTCGGGGACCACGGACTCTTCGATGCACTTCGAGTGTGGGATGGAAAATCCCCGACGATACAATTTATGTTCGAGCACCATTTAAGAGCATGCTCTTCGTTTGGTCGTGGCGGCTTCCCTTTGGTCCAGGGGAAGTTCTCCCTTCGTTAGGAAATTGAATACCGGGGTCATCCAGCACGAGTTGTCCCCGATGGAATTTACTTCGGGTAAAGGCGTGGATTTTTCAATGCTCGGGCGAGATAGAGATTCTTGTATGACAAATTTGTTTCTTCATTTCTTCTTCGTACTTGCGAGCTTCGAAAGTATGTCGGCCCGTGTGTTTTGTCCGCGTGGTACGTGTGAAAATTCTGCTCAGTCGAACTTTTTCATATATTCCCTGACCAAGTTTAAATATTTGATGAGGCTGTTGTTCTTAGCCTGGTATCCCCCTTAGACATGAGACGCGACAAGTTGGGAGTCAGTGAAAATTTGTATTTCACGGGCGCCTAAATCCTCGGCCAGTCTTAGACCTGCGAGTAAAGCCTTGTATTCTGCCTGATTGTTTGAGGTTGGAAAGGAGAGGGTGAGTGAATGTTCGATCAATACGCCTTCCTCGTTGTTGTACCCCAAAATTTTCCCTCGTATTTTTCCATAAGAAATCACAGCCTCGGGCGTTTCCTGATTTTTTCAGACTGGCTCAAGAATCGGTCAAACTGACTTTTCTCGTCAGTCAGACAAAATTTAGGGTTCATGGACTTTTGTTACAGTTCCAACAAATTATTAGGGTTTGGTTGATTTTGGCTCAGGTTTTGAGCAGGCAGGCGCTTCTCTGGCATTTAATCAAGAATTAGGGTTTTTGTGCGCGCATTCTCAGAAAGGATTATCTTTACAGTTTCTTTTCAGTTTACTCTGAGATTTGGATTGAGGCATTTGAATCAAGAGTTTGCAGTGTTTGATTAAATCAGTAAAAGGAAAAGAAATTTGGGCATGTGTTGATTTGACTGTGCATTGCTATGTTTAATTCGGAGCGCCGGGCGTTTATTAATTATTTCTTTTTTCTAAAGTCAGAATAATTGGATTTATTTCCAATTGTTTTAATTTAAGAAATTCATATAATTAAGTTAAACAATTGAAAGGAAATGAAAGGAATTAATTGATCAAAAAGGATTTCATTCATCTTTAATTGTTTTGTTACAATTTATTATTTGAACAAACTGTAAATTTATTTACATCTTTGCTTACAATAATAATAGTACAAATAATTGAAATGAAATAAAACTATCCTAAAAAATCCCTAAGTCTTCATCTTTTATCCATTGCTCCTTTGCTCAATTATTTTCATCTGCAAAACAAAGAAGAAAGAAAAGTCAAAGCAAATAAAATAATTAAAAGCAGATAGATAAAAATATGGATTCATCATTAAAAGCAGCTGGCCGGAATCAGATTGCCCTCTTTGCAAATCACGAGATTTCTCCTGATTCACAAAGAGGGATGAAAAATGCTTGCAATAGAAAAAGACATGAAATGCACAAAAGTTGTAATTGCACAATTTCAAAAATGGTCAAAAAGCTGCATAGTTCATAAAATGCCAAACAAATTCCAAAGGCAAACCAAACTGAATGGCCTAAACCAAGTCAAAAGGGCAAACTGAATGAAACTGTCAAAGCTGTCCAAAAAGATATCAAGATATCAAAGTACAAAAGGCTATCACAAAGATGCAGGAAAGCTGGAGAAAGAGATAAAGTATGCAGAGGAAAACCACAAGTGCAAGCATATTCAAAAGATTTCATCATTTTCAAGGCCATTGCTTTTTCAAAAAATAGTACATAAGCAATATAATAATGCTTAAAACTGTGGAGAGAAGAGAGAAAGAGAAGATAGGCTTACAGGCTTAGGTTTGAAGAAGAAATATATAAAACAAACTGAGATAACACAGTGAAAAAGAGGCAGAGATCACAAACCATAAAGATACCACAAGCTTCAGCCAAAAGTTCTAAAACCTGTAACACACAAAAGGGCCTGCCTCCAACCTATTCCAAAACACAGAACCCATAACAAAAATAACACAAAGACCTCAAGCTTGGATCCTGCTCAAGAACCTGCATTTCCAAAATAAAAGCAAAAAGGCCATCAACCTGAAACACAAGCCTAACCTGCATAAGCCTTAGACTGCATCAAAACTATACAACACAAATAGGAGCCCAAAAACCTCAATGGCCTGAAACATTCAAAACATCAAAGCCTGCAGAAGCCAAGCTTAACCTGTCCAAGCCTTACCTGCCTGAACTATCAAGCCTAAACCAGTAAAACTAACCCAACCTGTCAAAAGCCAAGCCCCTTCAAGAACACAAACATCAAAACAAGCCTCAAGCTAAAGTCAAGGCCTGTAATTTCAAAAGCCCTCAAACAATACAAACTGTCAAGCCCCTAACTAAAGCAACCAAGGCCCTCAGAGGAAGCCTCATCACAGGGCAAGCATACAAGGCCATAACCAACATCAACAAATATCTCAGGACATCAACATACCAAATATCCAAGCATACAAGGCCATAACCAACATCAACAAATATCCCAGCATACTCAATATAACCAACATCAACAGGCAACTCAGAAGCCAACAAGAAGAAGAGCAAATAGGCAACTCAGTACACAAGCATTCAAGGAAACCCATCGACCAAAACCCTCAGATTGGAATCATCATAGGGTTAGCAAGCATTTCATAGCAAGCATTTCATAGTAAGCACATCAGATATCATCATTTTCATCAGGAGAGCATACAGAAGAAGCAAGCAAGCAAATTCATATCACAACTCAGAATAAGCACTCGAGCAAACAGCAGAAGAGAAAAAGACATTAAAGCCAGGGTTCTCAGATCATCATCACAAAACCCTAAAGAAGGTAAAAGATACAAACCAGGAAGCAAAGGTTCAGAGCATCACGCGTTTCCCCTCCGTCCAGCCATCCTGAGCGCCCCCAAATCCGCCTCCTCCTCCAACGAAGGTAGTATCTCTCCTTCTCTTTCCTTTAACGCTCCTCAAAATAACAAACAATAACAACACTTAATCAAAACATGAAATCAAAAGAAACTAACGAAAACCCTAACGCGTTAAAAGAATGAAATCATCACCTTTGTACTACATCGCTGATTAATCCATGGAGGAAGGAAGACGGACGAGGGCGTTGGTGGCTAGGCAAGGAAGAGTTTCGTTCAGGAATGCTTGGCTCAAAAGATGAAGAGGACGAAAGCAACGAAGACGAACGACAACGGCGCCTCTGTGTTCAAACAAACCCTAACATCCAAAATGACACAAAACAGAAACCCTAAGACAAATTGTTCAAAGCCTTGGGCCTTGCCCGTTACAATTCCTGAGCCCATTTGTTTTTTGGGTATGCACCCCCCCTTTTTGACTTGGCCTGATGCGTTTCTGATTGGGCCCAAACCTCCCTTAGCCCATTTTCTTTTGTTTTAACATAAACTAATCTTTTTATCATTTTATTTTATAATTTAAATTAACATTTCTTTTACCTATCATTTTACTTTTTTAGTTTAAACTAATATATAATACTTCTTTTGTTTTGTTAATTAAAATAACACTTTTTTTACAAAATATTATTAATTGTTACATTTTAGAAAATATACAAACATTAATTTTTCTTTTTTCTTAAAACATTTCTTTTTTGAACTTTTATATGTAAATACCTAAAACATTAATTTCTTAAAATAATTTTCTTTTCTTTGATTAAATCCTTAGTTTTGTACATAAAAATACTAATTAAATACATTAATTTTAATACATAAAAAATAGAACTTAAAACACCTTTTCTATTATTAAAACTTGTTTTGCTTTGTACATATTAACGAAATACGAGAATACAAAATTAAATAAACAAAACACTTAATTTTATACATTAAAATTCACGTTCCACCACTTGTAAATAAATCATACACCTACACAGTTACAATACACAAATACGTCGATACATTTACTTTGCTTTACACATATACATTTGTTATTCTTATACATTGCTATACATTATATTTTACATTTGCGCAATTCGATTTGGTTGTAAATTATTTGGACACTACTCTCCTAAAGTCTCATCCCCATTTGTAAATTTGTACCCCCACTCCCGGATACTTATTTGTAATAGCATAGATTTTAAATTCTCGCAATTTACCGCTTTCAAATATACCATGGTTAGACCTAGGGTTTGTATGTACATAAAATCAAACGCTAGATAACCTAATACAAGACAAATACATGAAATCAATACACAATCACACTTGCACCCCTAGGGTAATCCCGCTTGTTGCCTTCCAAAATGGGCCATGCTTGCACGTCGAGTATCTTTGGCAAAACAAAACAAATCAAAATGATCATAGTCCCTCGATGACGCTTTCGAAAGTTGCCTATCAAAATGATTAAGTCCCTTCAAGCAAATTGCCAAAGACACTTGGCACCATTGCATTCATGGTCCATACGATGACCCGCGCCTGTCCAGTTAAACATCCTAAACGCAAGATTGTCTACCAATTACAATGGTGGAACAAAATTGTTAAAAGGGTTAAAACATGAGAAAAAACCTTTGAGTAAAATTAAGGGTAGAGAACTCTTAGTTACTTGATCAAACTTGCAAAAACACTTGCCTACTTTTCAAACCACTCCACAAACACTTTCAAAACAAACTTCCAAAAACATTTGAAACATCTTTTCAAAAAGATACACACCTTTGTGAAACACTCAAACACGAGTCATTACATTGGTCGCCTAAGACAAGGCATCTATTTCAAAAGCATTTTCAAAAACACACACACACACACACACACACCATTTCAAGCATTTGAAAAATCAAAGGCAAGTGATCTAAAAACCAAGTAACTAAGAGCCCATGGATAACCATGGATGAAAAGGGTGCTAATACCTTCCCTTTTCATAATCTACCCCCCGAACCCACGAAACATCTCAAAAGGTTTTTCTTGTGCTTTTTAACCTTTCCTTTAGGATAAAATAAAAAGTCGGTGGCAACTCTTGCTCAAACGAACAAGTGCGAATACAAACACAAAACCTCAAGTCAGTTCTCCCACCGTATCACAGAACTGGCGACTCTGCTGGGGAGTATCTAAAAGTGGGGTTACCTTAGGGTTTAGATCACCTTTACATTCTTGCTTTGATTTCCTTGATTGCTTTACCTTTTTGGTTCCTTGTTTGGGTTTGTTGTAAATCCTACACCCGGATTTGGGGCACCTTCTTAGGTAAATAGCAATAAAACTGTGAGGGAATTGTGCAGGGTATACCGACACGGTTGAAGCAGTAAGCTATGTTAGTGTGACATATTTATGAGTACTGGTAACCCTTGAGTCCAATAAAGGAGAGTACGGGGCCACTGAGTGATGTCGTGAAGCACTAACGAACTCTTAGAACCTTAATTGACCATCTTAGCCTTTTTAGGGGGTAGTGAGATGACCGACTTTGATGCAGTCCGAAGTTGGTAGATACTCGATACTACACTCATTGAGGGTTGTTTTCTTGGAATATTTTGGTCGCCAGTTAAGTGGATAAACCAAAACAATGAACACAAAAAACAATCCAATGATATTGAGCTCCTTAGAACCCGATTTCTATTTCTAGGACAGGATGAGCCAACTGACTTCAAGAGGGTACTTACCTACAACCCCATGCAAGCCTAAACCTAAGGACTTGTTTGCTTTGTATGAATATGATTATCTGTATATACACTCACTTGCCTTTTGCATACATGTACATAACATCATAATATCATACCATAGCATTTTCAATAACCATTTCAAGGATCTCGAGGGTTCTTTTGATGCAGGGTTACGTTGAACCAGACGTCTACCAAGGGGCAGGAGGTTTTCTCCTCTAAACAAATGCCATCAAAGATCAAGTGTAACAACTTGAATCAGGGGCTATGACCCACTTGACATGGTGAGCTTGATTCTCGTGGAAAGAAATCCACTGATACAAAGTTCTCCAATCAAAGATCAAGTGCAACAACTTGAATCAGGGGTTATGACCCACTTGACATGGTGAGCTTGATTCTCGTGGAAAGACATCCACTGATACAAGGTTCTCCAATCAAAGATCAAGTGCAACAACTTGAATCAAGGGCTATGACCCACTTGACATGGTGAGCTTGATTCTCGTGGAAAGACATCCACCGGTGCAAAGTTCTCCAATCAAAGATCGAGTGCAACAACTTGAATCAGGGGCTATGACCCACTTGACATGGTGAGCTTGATTCTCGTGGAAAGACATCCACCGGTGCAAAGTTCTCCAATCAAAGATCGAGTGCAACAACTTGAATCAAGGGCTATGACCCACTTGACATGGTGAGCTTGATTCTCGAGGAAAGACATCCACCGGTGCAAGGTTCTCCAATCAAAGATCAAAAGTTCAACCTCTAACATTCTCTTGTGTTTACCCCAAGAGATCCTTGAAAACATGCATCCACATATCATGCATTGCATCTTGACAGTTTTTACTTTTTCTGGTTTCCTTACTCTCCTACTGTTTATTTTAGTAAGAGATGGCTCTAGAGAGGACTGTCAAGGATATCCAGGACTAGACTGCTCAGCTGCAGGAAATATTCTTGAACCTGTCACTGGGGCAAGAAGAAATGAAAGCTCTCCTCACAAAGGGCTTGGTCCAGGAGACTTCAAACAATGCCAGGAGTGACCAGCTGGGGGAGCTGCAGTTTTATTTGGCAACATTGAGGATCTAAATGATGGGGCAATTGGTGGGCCAGATGGCTCTCATCCAGGACTTGTCTCAAAGACAAGAGGAACTCAGAGTTCTCGTCAACCAACTGCTTCGGAACAACCAACTGGGGCAGACATCTGAGGTTGAAGAGCAAGTCACCACTCAACCCCCCTCCAGACAAGAAGACATGGGGAAGGCTCCTCTGCTTGATTCAGGGTCGCAATCCCATCAACAACCTCGCCAGCGTCAACGGGGTAATCGGTGTAGTCAAAATACGTCGGGAAGACAGTTCACAGAGACTAACATACCGTCATCTCTAATACTAGAGCGTTTGTTGGAAGTCAATCTGACTGTTTTGAGGGATCCTATTCGGAAGCCCAATACCTCTGCTCCTAACTATCATCCCGACGCATTCTGTGTATACCACTCCTACAACCCGGGACACGACACCGACGACTGTTGGGCCTTGAAGAACAAGATTCAAGATCTGATTGACATCCGAGTGCTGAGGTTCATGCCAGACGGCGAGATGAAAATCTTCCGTTAAGGATTTTTCCACCTGAAGTGACAAAGCTCAAACTGAAAGACTTTTGCTTCATTTGAATTTTCAAAGTTGTAATTTCTTTGGTTGTTCAAACAATTATCTTTTAATGTCAAACTCTTGTTTCATTAATGCATTGCATATGTTTGTCTTGAACTCATCCATTCGTTTTCACTACTCTTATGCTTTCTTTATGATATTTGACTCTTGATAAAAAGCTGCAAGCCTTTAGAGGGAGGATGACGAAAAAATACCCTAATCTCATACAATATGCTTTTGAACAGACCTTGCTGATGATGTACAGGCATTTCTTTCAATTCCCAAACACTGGAGTTATAAGGAAGATAATCCCTAGTCAACCCCTTCAAGCCAAATAAGTAGGAGTTTTCTGTTCTAAACAATCGAAACCTTTGAGATAAACCTGGGGCAGGGTAGTATCTCAGTTAATTAAAAAAAAAGGGGGGTGCGCATTGAAGTCACAAACTCTCAGTTCGTAATACAACGAACAACATCAAAAAAGAAAAGCATTCCCTTGGAATCAAAAGACAGTGATGGTTCCCTATCATATAGGCAGTCAATCTCTCAAAAAGAAAAAAAGCCCACTGAGCCAAAACCTGCAAAGGAGGCTTAGGAAAGCTGGGGCATCCCGCTGACTGTAATCTCGAAAACGGGAACAGTCAGGCAAAAGTTAGGGATAACAAATCAAAATCAAAATAGAGAGGTCATTACAAATCCTCAACAACATGAAAAATGTTGCAAAGAAAAAAGGAGATGATGATTGTCCCCCAATTCAACTGGTGAACCATCACCCAAGAAGTCGCTCCAAACTCGAATAGAGTGCGATGCACAATTAACTGAGCTTAGGTTTGAAGAACATCACGAAGAGCGGGTGGGTACAAATACACTTTGAGCCTTTATCCTTTGTTTCTTAAACCGCGAACCAAGCCACGTTACAACCCTTCAAAAGTCCTAACTTAAGCATGGGTTAGCTCGAAAGCATACTGTTACAAAAGGTATCCTGACTCCTGTAAGGCTTTGCTCTCAATCTTGTGTTGATTTGTCTTATAAAAAGTTTTCTGCTAAAAAACACATTTTTCAAAACTTCGAGACAAACATAAACTTTGCATTGCTTGAATATCACTGTTTGCATTTGGCTATTTGTTTGACAGCGAAGAAATTCATACAACGAATGTTCGGAGGAACGAAAACTCTCTCAGTGAGTTAAAATCACTTCAAAAGGACGACACTTCCATTACAAGTCTCCTATCAACAAGGGGCATGACATGTCACCATCCAATTAACCTAGGGCAGTCCAGTCAAGGTTTTAACGGATCTTTCAAAGTTCAGTTAACCTGGGGCAGTCCAGTCAAGATTTCAAGAAATCTCTCAATTCGTAGAGTAATCTGATTCAAGACTCCTTCATCATCACTTGGGTCATTCTTATGTCAAAAGTTTCCAAAGATTCCTTCACCACCTGCTGGAAATTACAACCACCAACAGATCAACTATCACTAATTCCAGATTCGATTCCTGTATCTAGCCAGGGCATATCTGTGAGTGATTGATTGTAGATTCGATACCTATATCCAGCTAGGGCATGTCTGCATGAGGAGTTTAGAGATTCGATACCTGTATCCAGCCAGGGCACGTCTGTAAGCAACCTTTTGAAGTTCCAGATTTGATTCCTGTATCCAGCCAGGGCATATCTGCGAGTAACTAATTATGGATTAACACCTGTAATAAACCAGGAAATTATCTACATGAAGAGATTGGAGATCAACACCTGTAACAAGCCAGGGGACCATCTTTCTTTCTCAGGTCAGAGATCAACACCTTTAACAAGCCCGGACAATATCTCCTTGACCAACCTTTCTTAAGTTCCAGATCAACACCTGTAACAAGCCAGGAAAATATCTGTGAACGACTGATTGTGGATCAACACCTGTATCTAGCCAGGGAATATCTACATAAAGAGTCTCTTTCATCACCACTTGGGGAATTCGAATGTCAAAAGTGTTCAACAATTCCTTCATCACCTGTTGGAAGATACAGTCCAGATGTGCTCCAGACACGGTTGCCATTCTGTCACCTTTCTTAAGTTCCAGATCAACACCTGTAACAAGCCAGGAAAATATCTGTGGACGACTGATTGTGGATTAACACCTGTAACAAGCCAGGAAATTATCTACATCACCACTTGGGGCATTCGAATGTCAAAAGTGTTCAACAATTCCTTCATCACCTGTTGGAAGATACGGTCCAGATGTGCTCCAGACACGGTTGCCATTATGTCACCTTTCTTAAGTTCCAGATCAACACCTGTAACAAGCCAGGAAAATATCTGTGGACGACTGATTATGGATTAACACCTGTAACAAGCCAGGAAATGATCTACATCACCACTTGGGGCATTCGAATGTCAAAAGTGTTCAACAATTCCTTCATCACCTGTTGGAAGATGTTAGTTTTACACATACTCATCATCAGGAAACCCTACACCGGTTCCTTCTCAAAACTCAAAAGATTCTTGTAATCCCCAACCAGAGAGCCTTACAGAATCTAATTCCCCTCAGCAGTCGAGATTCTTTTATCCCCAGCGAAGTTCATCAATTTCCCCAACATAACTTATCAGTGGAACCCCCAGCGGAGCTCTCATCAAAACCTCAGCGAAGTATCTCTTCCCCGCAGAGTAATCTCTCCAACAAGTTTATTCCCCAACGGAGTCATCTTCTTCTACCGGTTTATTTTTGCAACCATCATCCCCAGCGGAAGCGAAGAACTCTACTCTTCAACATCAGCCCAGGATTTGACTCCCCGGCCAGTCGTCAAGGATTTATTTTCCTAGACAAAAATACATTCATAGACATTTCATATTTCATACATCCTGCTTACATACATGATAAAGTGCATACAACACTATCTCATTTTGAGCATCATGACATCATGCATCTCATACATCATGACATTGCATACAACTAACGTTTTGCCTTTTCAGGATAAAGGACAATCCAAAGTTGATTACTATCAACTGTCACAATTCCAGATTCGATTCCTGTATCTAGCCAGGGCATATCTGAAGAGTTTGAAGATTCGATTCCTGTATCCAGCCAGGGCATATCTGTTGACGACTAATTCCAGATTCGATTCCTGTATCTAGCCAGGGCATATCTGAAGAGTTTGAAGATTCGATTCTTGTATCCAGCCAGGGCATATCTGTTGACGACCAATTCCAGATTCGATTCCTGTATCCAGCCAGGGCATATCTGTTGACGACCAATTCCAGATTCAATTCCTGTATCCAGCCAGGGCATATCTGTTGACGAACAATTCCAGATTCGATTCCTGTATCCAGCCAGGGCATATCTGTAGACAATAATTTCCAGATTCGATACTTGTATCCAGCCAGGGCATATTTGAAGACGACAAGTTCCAGATTCGATTCCTGTATCCAGCCAGGGCATATCTGTGAGTGCTTGATTGTGGATTCGATTCCTGTATCTATCCAGGGCATATCTGCATGAAGAGTTTAGAGATTCGATACCTGTATCCAGCCAGGGCACGTCTGTAAACAACCTTTTGAAGTTCCGGATTCGATTCTTGTATCTATCCAGGGCACATCTGTGAGCAACTAATTGTGGATTCGACTCCTGTATCCATCCAGGGCACATCTGCATGAAGAGACTGAAGATCAACACCTGTAACAAGGCAGGAAACCATCTTTCTTTCTCAAGTACGCAAGTTCTCGCTAAGGAATCTCTTATGCGATCAACACTTCCAAATGGCATCTTTAAGCCCATTCCCGATAAAGTTCCGTCACACCTCCCGATGGCATCTGTAAGCCCATCCCCACAACTATCCATTACACTTCCAAATGGCATCTATAAGCCCATTCCCGACAAGGTTCTAGCAATTCCCTAGATGGCATCTGTAAGCCCATTCCCTCTACCATCACATCACTGAGTGCAAATTTTTGGGCACTCTAGTGTCCAATCTCCTTTTACCTTCAAGTCGCGAACGGCAAACTTACCAATCTAACTCTTCAGGTTCAAGAAGATTGGACAGGGGCAACTGTTGTACCACAAAATTGGCCCTCATATTTTTCCACAAGAAATCACAGCCTCGGGCGTTTCCTGATTTTTCCAGATTGGCTCAAGAATCGGTCAAACAGACTTTTCTCGTCAGTCAGACAAAATTTAGGGTTCATGGACTTTTGTTACAATTCCAACAAATTATTAGGGTTTGGTTGATGTTGGCTCAGGTTTTGAGCAGGCAGGCGCTTCTCTGGCATTTAATCAAGAATTAGGGTTTTTGTGCGCACATTCTCAGAAAGGATTATCTTTACAGTTTCTTTTCAGTTTACTCTGAGATTTGGATTGAGGCATTTGAATCAAGAGTTTGCAGTGTTTGATTAAATCAGTAAAAGGAAAAGACATTTGGGCATGTGTTGATTTGACTGTGCATTGCTATGTTTAATTCGGAGCGCCAGACGTTTATTAATTATTTCTTTTTTCTAAAGTCAGAATAATTGGATTTATTTCCAATTGTTTTAATTTAAGAAATTCAAATAATTAAGTTAAACAATTGAAAGGAAATGAAAGGAATTAATTGATCAAAAAGGATTTCATTCATCTTTAATTGTTTTGTTACAATTTATTATTTGAACAAACTGTAAATTTATTTACATCTTTGCTTACAATAATAATAGTACAAATAATTGAAATGAAATAAAACTATCCTAAAAAATCCCTAAGTCTTCATCTTCTATCCATTGCTCCTTTGCTCAATTATTTTCATCTACAAAACAAAGAAGAAAGAAAAGTCAAAGCTGATAAAATATCTAAAAGCAGACAGATAAAAATATGGATTCATCATTAAAAGCAGCTGGCCGGAATCAGATTGCCCTCTCTGCAAATCACGAGATTTCTCCCGGTTCACAAAGAGGGATGAAAAACGCTTGCAATAGAAAAAGACATGAAATGCACAAAAGTTGTAATTGCACAATTTCAAAAATGGTCAAAAAGCTGCATAGTTCATAAAATGCCAAACAAAGTCCAAAGGCAAACCAAACTGAATGGCCTAAACCAAGTCAAAAGGGCAAACTGAATGAAACTGTCAAAGCTGTCCAAAAAGATATCAAGATATCAAAGTACAAAAGGCTATCACAAAGATGCAGGAAAGCTGGAGAAAGAGATAAAGTATGCAGAGGAAAACCACAAGTGCAAGCATATTCAAAAGATTTCATCATTTTCAAGGCCATTGCTTTTTCAGAAAATAGTACATAAGCAATATAATAATGCTTAAAACGGTGGAGAGAAGAGAGAAAGAGAAGATAGGCTTACAGGCTTAGGTTTGAAGAAGAAATATATAAAACAAACTGAGATAACACAGTGAAAAAGAGGCAGAGATCACAAACCAAAAAGATACCACAAGCTTCAGCCAAAAGTTCTAAAACCTGTAACACACAAAAGGGCCTGCCTCCAACCTATTCCAAAACACAGAACCCATAACAAAAATAACACAAAGACCTCAAGCTTGGATCCTGCTCAAGAACCTGCATTTCCAAAATAAAAGCCAAAAGGCCATCAACCTGAAACACAAGCCTAACCTGCATAAGCCTTAGACTGCATCAAAACTATACAACACAAACAGGAGCCCAAAAATCTCAATGGCCTGAAACATTCAAAACATCAAAGCATGCAGAAGCCAAGCTTAACCTGTCCAAGCCTTACCTGCCTGAACTTTCAAGCCTAAACCAGTAAAACTAACCCAACCTGTCAAAAGCCAAGCCCCTTCAAGAACACAAACATCAAAACAAGCCTCAAGCTAAAGTCAAGGCCTGTAATTTCAAAAGCCCTCAAACAATACAAACTGTCAAGCCCCTAAATGAAGCAACCAAGGCCCTCAGAGGAAGCCTCATCACAGGGCAAGCATACAAGGCCATAACCAACATCAACAAATATCTCAGCACATCAACATACCAAATATCCAAGCATACAAGGCCATAACCAACATCAACAAATATCTCAGCATACTCAATATAACCAACATCAACAGGCAACTCAGAAGCCAACAAGAAGAAGAGAAAATAGGCAACTCAGTACACAAGCATTCAAGGCAACCCAGGGAGCAAAACCCTCAGATTGGAATCATCATAGGGTTAGCAAGCATTTCATAGCAAGCATTTCATAGTAAGCACATCAGATATCAGCATTTTCATCAGGAGAGCATACAGAAGAAGCAAGAAAGCATATTCATATCACAACTCAGAATAAGCACTCGAGCAAACAGCAGAAGAGAAAAAGACATTAAAGCCAGGGTTCTCAGATCATCATCACAAAACCCTAAAGAAGGTAAAAGATACAAACCAGGAAGCAAAGGTTCAGAGCATCACGCGTTTCCCCTCCGTCCAGCCATCCTGAGCGCCCCCAAATCCGCCTCCTCCTCCAACGAAGGTAGTATCTCTCCTTCTCTTTCCTTTAACGCTCCTCAAAATAACAAACAATAACAACACTTAATCAAAACATGAAATCAAAAGAAACTAACGAAAACCCTAACGCGTTAAAAGAATGAAATCATCACCTTTGTACTACATCGCTGATTAATCCATGGAGGAAGGAAGACGGACGAGGGCGTTGGTGGCTAGGAAAGGAAGAGTTTCGTTCAGGAATGCTTGGCTCAAAAGATGAAGAGGACGAAAGCAACAAAGACGAACGACGACGGCGCCTCTGTGTTCAAACAAACCCTAACATCCAAAATGACACAAAACAGAAACCCTAAGACAAATTGTTCAAAGCCTTGGGCCTTGCCCGTTACAATTCCTGAGCCCATTTGTTTTTTGGGTATGCACCCCCCCTTTTTGACTTGGCCTGATGCGTTTCTGATTGGGCCCAAACCTCCCTTAGCCCATTTTCTTTTGTTTTAACATAAACTAATCTTTTTATCATTTTATTTTATAATTTAAATTAACATTTCTTTTACCTATCATTTTACTTTTTTAGTTTAAACTAATATATAATACTTCTTTTGTTTTGTTAATTAAAATAACACTTTTTTTACAAAATATTATTAATTGTTACATTTTAGAAAATATACAAACATTAATTTTTCTTTTTTCTTAAAACATTTCTTTTTTGAACTTTTATATGTAAATACCTAAAACATTAATTTCTTAAAATAATTTTCTTTTCTTTGATTAAATCCTTAGTTTTGTACATAAAAATACTAATTAAATACATTAATTTTAATACATAAAAAATAGAACTTAAAACACCTTTTCTATTATTAAAACTTGTTTTGCTTTGTACATATTAACGAAATACGAGAATACGAAATTAAATAAACAAAACACTTAATTTTATACATTAAAATTCACGTTCCACCACTTGTAAATAAATCATACACTTACACAGTTACAATACACAAATACGTCGATACATTTACTTTGCTTTACACATATACATTTGCTATTCTTATACATTACTATACATTATATTTTACATTTGCGCAATTCAATTTGGTTGTAAATTATTTGGACACTACTCTCCTAAAGTCTCATCCCCATTTGTAAATTTGTACCCCCACTCCCGGATACTTATTTGTAATAGCGTAGATTTTAAATTCTCGCAATTTACCGCTTTCAAATATACCATGGTTAGATCTAGGGTTTGTATGTACATAAAATCAAACGCTAGATAACCTAATACAAGACAAATACATGAAATCAATACACAATCACACATGCACCCCTAGGGTAATCCCGCTTGTTGCCTTCCAAAATGGGCCATGCTTGCACGTCGAGTATCTTTGGCAAAACAAAACAAATCAAAATGATCATAGTCCCTCGATGACGCTTTCGAAAGTTGCCTATCAAAATGATCAAGTCCCTTCAAACAAATTGCCAAAGACACTTGGCACCATTGCATTCATGGTCCATACGATGACCCGCGCCTGTCCCGTTAAACATCCTAAACGCAAGATTGTCTACCAAATACAATGGTGGAACAAAATTGTTAAAAGGGTTAAAACATGAGAAAAAACCTTTGAGTAAAATTAGGGGTAGACACCTCTTAGTTACTTGATCAAACTTGCAAAAACACTTGCCTACTTTTCAAACCACTCCACAAACACTTTCAAAACAAACTTCCAAAAACATTTGAAACATCTTTTCGAAAAGATACACACCTTTGTGAAACACTCAAACACGAGTCATTACATTGGTCGCCTAAGACAAGGCATCTATTTCAAAAGCATTTTCAAAAACACACACACACACACACACCATTTCAAGCATTTGAAAAATCAAAGGCAGGTGATCTAAAAACCAAGTAACTAAAAGCCCATGGATAACCATGGATGAAAAGGGTGCTAATACCTTCCCTTTTCATAATCTACCCGCCGAACCCACGAAACATCTCAAAAGGTTTTTCCTGTGCTTTTTAACCTTTCCTTTAGGATAAAATAAAAAGTCAGTGGCGACTCTTGCTCAACCGAACAAGTGCGAATACAAACGCAAAACCTCAAGTCAGTTCTCCCACCGTATCACACTCGTTTTCGAGGAGGATTCCTGCTCCGCTCCCAGTCGAGCTGGAGGCTCCATCGACAAAGATGGTCCATTTGTGCTCCTTCCCAGCGGGGGGGGGGGGGGGGGGGGAGGGGGGTTATGAGCGGTCATCTTGGAGACAAAATAGGCCAGAGCCTGGGCCTTTAGGGCCTTCCTGCTTTCGTACTGGACATCGAATTCTGAAAGTTCCAAGGACCATTTCAGCATTCGGCCCGCCATGTCTGGTCCACCTAAGAGTTGTTTCACGGGCTGGTCCGTTCGTACGATGATCGTGTGCATGAGGAAATAGTGTCTGAGCCTTCTCGCTGCGTTGACGAGCGCCAAAGCCACCTTCTCGATCTGTTGGTATTTAACCTTGGGCCCCTGAAGCACTTTGCTCGTGAAATAAACAGGTTTTTGTCTGTCACGAGTCTCGCGAATGAGGGCCGCATTGACGGCTTCGACGGAAACGACCAGGTATAGAAATAAGGTCTCCCCGTTGACTGGTCGTGATAGCACGGGAGGCTATGAGAGGCTCTGTTTGAGATGGAGAAGGGCCTGTTTGCATTCCTCGGTCCACTTGAAAGTTGCCTCCTTGCAAAGGAGTTTGAAGAAAGGCATGGCGTGTTGAGCGGATTTTGCAACGAAACGGGAGACTGATGCGAGCATACCATTCAACACTTATATGTATTTTTTTTATGTGGGTGTAGGGAGGTCAAAGAAAGCTAGTCACTTTTCGGAGTTGGCTTCGATTCCTCGTTCCGTTTGGTAGAAGTCGAGGAACTTGCCTGCCTTGACCCCGAACTTGCATTTCTCGGGGTTAAACCTCATTCTACATTGCCTTGCTTGGGCCAAGACTTCCCTGAGATGAGCGGCATGGTCGGTGTCTACTCGGGACTTGATGATCATGTCGTCCATGTATACCTCAAGCATATTTCTTATCTGGTTGCGGAATACTTTGTTCATCATCCGCTGATACGTTGCTCCTGCATTTTTCAGACTGAATGGAATTACATTGTAGTAATAGTTGCCCGAGATGGTCATGAAAGCAGTGCAGTGTTTTTCGCTCATTTCCATTGGTATTTAGTTGTAGCCCGAATAGGCATCCATAAAAGATAAAAAAATTATATTCAGCCGAGTTGTCGACCAGTATGTCAATATTAGGAAAGGGAAATGCATCTTTGGGGCATGCCCGGTTAAGATCAGTATAGTCAACACACATGCGCCATTTTCCATTATTTTTCTTAACAAGTATAACATTTGACAGCCAGGTTGAATATCGGGCTTCAGAAATAAAATTTGCCTCTAGGAGGTCTTTTACAGCTCTTTCAACAGCCTCTATTTTCTCAGGAGATTACCTACGCCTATGTTATACTACTGCCCTAGCGGCTGGATCAATGGTGAGTTGATGTCAGGCGACCTCAAGGTCGAGATCTGGAATCTCCGTAGTGCTCCATGCGAACAGATCTGCATTCTCTCTCAAGCAGGCCTTAATCTGCTTTCTTGCTAAGTCGGGGAGTTTGGTGCCAATATTCACCCCTTTGCTCGGGTCTTCACCGAGAGGGACAGATCTGCTTTGTCGCGTTAAAGCATCTTCAGGCGGCTTCTAGGTCTCCTTGAATGGTGGCGACCCGTGTTCTCTTGGTGTAGAACTTCATCTTCAGATGGACGATGGAGGGCACCGCGGTCAGCTTTGCCAATTTCGGCCTCCCGAGGATGCAATTGTAGAGGGATGGGCACTCGATGACAAGGAAGTGCACCTTGACTTTCCTGGTAGATGTATCTCCACCGAAGGTGACCATAAGCTTCGGGTACCCCCACGGCTTGGAGTTTGATCAATTAAAGCCCAGTAGGTCTAACCCCACGTATGGTGAAAGGTGAGAGTCATCGAGCTTCAGGATTCGGAACAATTGGTTATACATCACGTCAACGGAACTTCCCTCGTCAACCAGGATGCGATGGACGTCAAAGTTGGCCATTCTCTCCCTTATCAGAAGAGGGATGGCTGAATTGGGGGCCCCTCTGGGAAGCTCCTCGAGGTAAAAGGTGATTGGCTCTGATCTGCCTTTCACCCTCTCGAAGGTCACAATTTGCGGGGGAGCCGCGTCGACCAGTTTGTCCAGCTTCCTCTTTGCTAAATTTATGGTCAAATCATTAAACCCTCCACCATTGATGACCATGGCGGAGGGGACGTTTTTCCACCTGCTATGCATAGACAGAGGCTCTTGCACATGTTCAGGGACGTAAAAATCCTCTGGTCTCGTGACAGAGAATGCAATTTGGATGGGGACCGACTCGTCAGATGGTCTGGCATCATCCTCTACTTCCCTTGTTTCACGGGCATCTCGACGAGGGGCATCGCCGCGCCGATATTATCCAAGTATCCCCCTTTTATGAGGGTCTTGATGGCGTCCTTGAGATAGACACAACCTTAGGTCAAGTGCTCGTGGCTCCAGTGATACTGGCCATACTTGCTTCGATCTACCCCAGGTTTAGCAGGAGCGGGGCGAGGACGCTTGACGCCTCCGTCCTTGAAATCTGTACTCGCGCACTCTGCTAAGATGCGCTTGCGGGAAGCCGTTAGCAGAGTGTACTCCGTGAACCTCCCCAAGGGTCCCCTTTGTTCCCGGGAATCTCGGGATTTGTCGTTCCTTCTCTTCTCTCCAGTTAGTTGAGGAGGGCGGTGTCTTGTCGTGGATGACTGGTAGATCCGTGATTCTTGGGATTCCGGGCTCTGTTTGCCACTTCTCTCTCCTTGTAGTCCATATAGGCTCTAGCCTTCTCGAGGAAGGCATCGAATGTCCGGGGTGGTTCGATGCCTACATCCTTTTTGAATTCCGTGCCCGGGAAGAGTCCTCTCTCGAGCAGATATATCTTCATGTGGTCCGTACAGGGGACCTGGATGGCCTCCTGGTTGAACCGGTCAATAAATTCCCTTAGGGTCTTGTCGTGTCTCTGGACGATGGCCTCGAGGGTTGCTTCGGTCTTCCGGTGTCGTCACGAAGCAGTGAAGGAACTGATGAATTGGTTCTTCATATTTTGCCAAGAGGTAATTGACCCCGGGGGGAGACCTTTGTACCAGTCCATCGCAGCTTTCCTCAGAGTCGTGGGGAACAAGCGGCATTTGATCGGTCCCCCGATGTTGTGATAGTGTAGCATGGCTTCAAACTCGTCTATATAGTCGACCGGGTCGGCAATTTCGTCGTATTCCTTTAGGTGGGGAGGCTTCTCCATGCAGCAGGAATGGGTGCCTCCATAACAGCTTGTGACAAGGGACCGTGGGGTCATCCTCGTCACTCCGCTCGGGCGAGCGAGACGGAGATCTGATGTAGTGGCCCTGGTCACGTAGAACGATCCTCGAGCGGTAAGACCGTTGGTGGTTTCCCCCGTTCTGTCTCCAGGGGGTCTTCGTTCTTGACGCGAGGGGCTGTGATCGTTCCTTCCTGCATCAACAAGTTGTTCCCTTTCTAAGGCGGGCCGTCGCCCGATTGGTCAGGGAGACGGGTTTTGAGAGATGTCTCGACTACGTCTTCACGGGGGAGATTGGGGATGTTCCTCTACTTGTTTAGGAGGAGGAGATTGAGGTCTCATGTGTCTTCTTGGGGGTCTCTGATCGTCTTTGAGCGCCCTCAGTCTTTCTCCCTGGGCGAAGATCAGGTAATTGGTCTGATTTATTGCCGCGAATAGTGCCCTGGTCGTGGTGTCTGCCCCGGCGGGGATGGGGACCTCGTGGAATTGGACGTGTTGGTAGTTCTGGGGAGGTGGCCGATCATCTTCAAGTCGACGAGGCAGTGATGATGACAAAGCGGTTTCTCTATCTCTATAGTCAAAAGGCACAGGCATATTAACATCGGGGGTTGTGTTATGGCTGACGGTACCGGTGTCGTCGAGGCCGACATTGTTGTCAGTGATGTTGTTGTGGATGTCGATGATACGGATGTTCATGTTGTCTGGAGTCTGGTCAGCCATGACAGTCGTGGATTGTTTATCTTTGGTCTCAATTGAACAGAAGACGGGGAAGCAAGTTTCCCACAGACGGTGCCACTGATCTTACAGGATCATAAATGGAACGTCACAGCTGGCTCGGGCAGAAGTTAAATGAGATGGGGGTACCTACAAGACACTCTGATGATAAAGTAAGTTGTGGAATGAGCAAGCAAGTATGATTTCAGAGAGATGAATTGAATACCTGGCCCTCTTAGGAGAAAGGGTATTTATAGCCCCCAGCGCTGGGCCAAGGTTCCCACTCTTGGGCCACGTTGAGACCTAATAACAGGAACTGTCAGGGCTTACGTGTGTATGGAGTCCAGCAAGTGGACTCCCCCTTGGTCAACTTCTTCGCGAGAATATGGTTGGACCCGTGATTTTCAGAGGGAAGTTTAAGATGTCTGTCGTGGGATCGTGGGCCACATCCTCCAACGGTCATGTGGGAAGTTGTCCAACATTCCCTAACTTGGGTTGTCTTTGGGCTTCCCTTTTGAAGGGCAAGTGTAGGCCCAATCCAGATCAGTTTCCATTATAACTCGTAGTGTTAGAATCTCTACTTCAATAGGGAGTGCGACCTACATGCCATAAACAAGAGAGAAAGGAGTTGTACCTGTCGAAGTATGTTATGAGGTACCGTAGTCATATAGAGAAAAGGTAAGCATTTCGTGCCAATCTTTGTATATCTTCACCATTTTCTAAATTATTTTCTTGATATTTTTATTAGCAACTTCAACGGCCCCGTTCATCTTAGGTCGATAAGGCGGTGAGTTATGATGCTCAATTTTGAAGTCATTGCATCACTCCTTCATCATTTTGTTGTTCAAGTTGGACCCATTATATGTAATAATTCTGCTTGGGACTCCATATTTGCATATAATGTTTTGTTTGATAAATAGAGTAACCAATTGCTTGGTAACATTTTCATAATATTCATCTTCTACCCACTTAGTAAAATAATCAATGGCGACTAGTATGAAACAATGTCCATTAGAAGCCTCCAGTTCGATCATTCCTATCATGTCAATTTCCCACATTGAGAATGGCCAATGTGAACTCAGGATATTCAGAGGAGTTGGTGGTACATGTACCTTATTAGTGTAGATTTGGAACTTGTGGCATGTCTTTGTATAATGGTAGCAGTTAGCTTCCATCTTAGCCAATAATAACCTACTCTTAAGATTTTCTAGTCATGGCATTTCAGTTCATATGAGTTCCGAAGGTTCTTTCATGGATCTCTCTCGTAAGTGTATCTGCTTCATGTTTCTCCACGCACCTGAGTAACACCATATCTTAGTTTCTTTTGTATAATACATCCCCATTTAAGAAGAACTTTGTAGCTATCTTTCATAGAGTTTGCATGTATATAATTGAGGAACCTTCTAGATATGCTTGCTTTTCTAGAAACCTCTTGATGTCGTAGAACCAAGGTTTATCATCTGGTCCTTCTTCAGTTGCAAAACAATGTGTGGGTTCTTCAAAATGTCTAATCGTGACGAGTGGTTCGTGATTAGGCTAAGTTACTTTGAACATGGCTGATAAAATTACCAACGCGTCTGTCATCTAATTTTTCTCTCGGGTAATATGAGTGAAAGTAATCTCTGTGAATTTTGTAGCTAGCTTCAAATCATAATCCTGATATGGAATTAATTTAGGATGTCAAGTGTCCCATTCACCATTGACTTGGTATATGACTAACGCTGAGTCTCCATTTACTTCGAGGTGTTTAATCCTTAGATCAATAGCAGCTTCTAGACCCAAGATACAAGCTTCGTATTCAGCAATATAGTTGGTACAGTCAAAACATAATCTTGTAGTATAAGGTTTGTGAAAGTTCTTTGGAGAAGTCAATACAACCCCAATTTCATTTCCTAGTATGTTGGAAGCACCGTCAAACATGAGTGTCCATCGTGACTCTGGTTCAGGTCCTTCGTCAGGTCTTACTATTTTGTAGTCACCTATAACCATGATGTCTATATCTGGAAAATCAAACTTCATTGGTTGATATTCTATCAATGGTTGATGAACCAGGTGATCATCTAGTATATTGCTCTTGATGGCTTTTTTAGTAACATATTGGATGTCATAGTCGGATAACAACATCTGCCATCGAGCAATTCTTCCTGTAAGAGTTGGCTTTTCGAACACATACTTTAGAGGATCCATTCTTGCTATTAACAATGTAGTGTAAGTTAACATATATTGTCTTAGTAATTTAGTAGCCCAAGCTATAGCACAACAAGTTTTCTCCAAGAGAGAGTATCGTGTTTTGCAGTTAGTGAATTTATGGCTCAAGTAGTAGATGACATGCTCTTTTCTACATGTTTCATCGTATTGTCCCAATACATATCCCATAGATCCTTCAAGCACTGTTAAGTACATGATAAATGTCTTTCAGTGACAAGTGGTATCAAAATTGGTGGCTCTTGTAAATATTGCTTTATTGTTTCAAAGGTTATCTTACAGTCTTCATTCCACTCCACTGATTGATCTTTTCGAAGTTGTTTGAATATAGGCTCGCACTTAGCAGTTAGGTGCGATATGAACCTTGAGATGTAGTTTAATTGTCCTAAGAAACCACGAACCTCTTTTTCTGTCCTTGGAGCTGGAATTTCTTGTATGGCTTTCACCTTGTCGAGATCCACCTCAATACCTCATCGACTCACAATAAAACCCAATAGTTCACCTAACATGGCACCAAATGTACATTTGTTCAGATTCAACCTTAGTTTGAATTTTCGCAAATGTTCGAATAAATTTTGTAAATGAATGATTTTGTCCTCCTCTTTGTGATATTTAACAATTATATCATCCATATATACCTCGACTTCTTTATGGATCATGTCATGAAAAAACATGACTATTGCTCGTTGATAGGTTGCCCCTGGATTCTTTAGACCGGAGGGCATTACTTTGTAACAGAAAGTACCCCCAAGGAAACATGAAAGTAGTCTTTTCCATATCCTCGGGTTCCATTTTGATCTGATTATATCCTGGGAATCCATCCATAAAAGAAAATAATAAAGCTTGATTTGTATTGTCCATCAAAACATCTATGTGAGGTAATGGGAAATCGTCTTTAGGACTTACTTTGTTTAGATCTCGATAGTCTACACACGTTCATACTTTTTCATCTTTCTTAGGTATCGGCATGATGTTAGCTATCCAAGGCGGATAATATACCACGACTAGGAACCATGCATCAAATTGTTTGAGGACTTGTTCTTGAATTTTGTCAGACATGTCTGGATGAGTTCTTCTGAGTTTCTGTCTAACTGGAGAACAACCTTCTTTGAGAGGTAGTTTATGTACCATGATATTTGTATCCAAACCTGGCATGTCTCGGTAAGACCAGGCAAATATATCCACGTATTTATGTAGGAGCTTGATCAGTCTTTTTTCTTTAACACTTTCCTCCAAGATTTCACCTAGCTTGATTTCTTTTAGATCCTTTTCGCTCCCAAGATTGATGGTATAAATAGATTCTTGGTATGGTTGTATATTGTCTGCTTTTTGCTCCAATACCCTCGACAATTCTTTGGAGAGTTCAAGATCTTCCTCTTCAGCTTGGTTAATTGGTGCATCAAAATTATATTGGATAGAAGCAGTATCATTATCGGTGAGCTTAGATGTAGATCTGCACATTTTATCATGATTCGGTAATTTTTAGAATGTGAATTGTGCCTCTATTGAATCATCTTAAACCTGATGAGTGAGAAAACACGACATCTTTCGAACGTTCAAGGTGGAAGAGGATTGAATACTTAAAAGAACCCGAAATTTTGCACTCTGAATAAAACAGAAGCGCGGAAACACTAGCAATTGTATTTTTCAAGGATGACACCAAGAGAACTGGATGAAATAGGAAAATATTAGCGAATACTAAATATTACCAAAAACGCCAGATAACAACTGAACTTAAGCATGTGTCACGCGACCGTAACACAGACCACAAAAAATGAGATGAAAACTCCAGCCAAGAGAAACTAGACATAACTAGATTCCAAAGAGTGCATCAGGATAAAACCATATTGCAGGAAGTGAGATGCAACTCAAATCGGGGAGACCAGATAAAACCAAGTTCCAAAGTGTGATACGGTGGCAGAACCGACTGTTTAATACTGGTTTGCATTTTGCGTTTTGTATTCGCAAAATGTCGCGGTAAGCAAGAGTTGCCACCGACTTTTATTTCATCCAATCATGGAAAAGAAAAAAGAACAGGAAAAACCTTTTTTCGAGATATTTCTGAGTACGGGGGGTAGATTATAGAAAGGGAAAGTGTTAGCACCCTTTATATCCGTAGTTATCTACGGGCTCTTAGGTAATTGCTCATTTTTCAAATTGCTTGTGTGCGTTTGTCTTGAAAATGTTTACTTCGTGATAACCCTTGTATCAGTCCTCAAGGATGTGACGAAGTTTGTTTTGAAAATTTGTTTTGAAAGGTGTTTGTGTGAAAAGTTTTCATTGAGCAAGTACCTACTAGCATCTACCTACTCGAGAAAAGATCATTTCTATTCTATTTACTTTAGACAGTTTTATCCCACTATTAAGGAGTAGGTAGCACCGTCGTTGGAGTTTATAAGGGACGTTCAAACGGGACAAGTACAATCACTAAAGCAATAGTTAGAAAACCTTAGTAGTAACCCTAGAGTCTTAAGATCCATTCGAGGCAACATTTTTTAGGCAACATTCTTTAGGCAACATTCGAACGGGACATTTTGATCTCTTTAGACTGGAGGGCAACCACTAAAATCTTCTATGCTTAATGATTGTTTACCGAAGGCAACCGAAGTGAGGTAAACCCTAGGAGTGAACATGTGCGAGTGATCTGTTTCAGTTATTTTAATCTTTGCACATTAGGTGATCTACCGTTTTAATTTTCCAGACATTCTTACCATACAATCCTATTAGCCATACATCTAGACAGTTAAAGATTGCGGAAATTAAAAGTGCGAAGAAGTAAAACCTAGCTATTACAAGGCTTCGGGGAGGGGGATTAATTACATAACCAAAAAATCATGGATTTAAAGCACAAAAAAAACCCTAATTTAACTATTACAAACCCTGAATAGTTACAAAATAATGGAAAATATAATTAACAAGCACGCAGCAAATTAAATACGAGAACGATAATTAATAACTTAAAATCCTAATTGAGAGGAAGAAATTTTTGTGGATTTTTATTTGAGAAAAAAATTAATTGCAAATTAATAAAACCTAATTTCTAATTGTTTTTAAATTATGAAAGAAATTAAAGTTTCCCTAAATTAATTAAACTAATTAATTAAAAATAATATTTATTAAGAAAATAAGTCTTTTTGTGATTTTTTTGATTTGTTAATTTAATAAAATAATTTTTGTATTGATTAAAAAACAAAATAATTAAAGAAAAGAATTTAAAGAAAAATAGTAGAAATAACCAAATGGGCCTGCTGCTAGCAAATCTGGGGGCTGTATGTTGAACTTCTGAAACCCAGAAGGATGGCCCAGAGTCTGGCGCCTGATCCAATGAGAGCATCTTCTGGGGACTCATGGTGGACTTGTGTATGCTGGCATTGGATCTGGATGGAGATGGATCCAGAGGATGAGATCAAAGGGCACGTGATGATCCTCAGAAGGTGAGGTGTGCAGGATCTGGCTGGAGATGATCCAGAGGATGAGATCAAAGGCGTGTGATGATCCTCAGAAGGTGAGGTGTGCTGGATCTGGCTGGAGATGGATCCAGAGGATGAGATTAGAGGGCGTGTGATGATCCTCAGAAGGTGAGGTGTGCTGGATCTGGTTGGAGGTGGATCCAGAGGATGAGATCAGAGGGCGTGTGATGATACTCAAAAGGTGAGGTGTGCTGGATCTGGCTGGAGGTGGATCCAGAGGATGATATCAGAGGGCGTGTGATGATCCTCATAAGGTGAGGTATGCTGGATCTTGTGAAAACAATGGAGAAAATGCCAAAAGCTCACACCTGGGATCGAACCCAGGACATGAGCTTCATACTTCTTTCCTCTGACCAACTGCGCTGGAATTATTTGTTGTAAACATAATAAACAAATAAAAACAAAAGCCAAATCAAGTGTCCTTCCAGAAAAAACGCGTGAAGTTTGAATGGACCAGTCACGTCTTGCCACGCCATTGTCTTCTTCGCTGGGACTGTTGTCTTAGGTAACAACTTTTACCTACGGATTTTGGCCATGGCTATAACCCTGTGCATCTCAACAATCATGTACAGGCAAGATAAATTAAATTGGTGACCATGAATCAACTGGGCTTGAAGCCCTAATCATCATGGTACCCATCATTAGGCCTAATTTTGCTTAAATCACAAAACCCCAAATTGGAGCACGAAACCCTAGCAATGGCAAAAGCTTATTCTTGCACTGTAACTTAAATCAAACTATCCAGAAACATTGCAAACATGATGATGAACACAAATATATGGGAAAAATACATTTATAATGCGTAAATCATGGAAACCAAATTTAAGTTCTTAGTGTAAACCGTGATGCTCTTGGGGACGATTTCTATATGCTCTGAGACTTGCCAATGACGTTGTTAGCTTCCTAGGATGTCCTGGAATAGATTGGAATCTTTAAATCTCCTTGAGGATGTCTCTAGGGTGGATTTTGATCTCACACTTTTTTGTCCAAAATTTCAATTTCTCTCTTGCTATTTCATGCCTCCAATCCTTCTTCTTATGGTATGGAATTGTTGTGTATATGTAGGAGACTGAATTAGGTTAACAAAATTGACATGAATCTTGAGAAATAATGGAGATTTGATTTGATTTGCTTCATGTATGATTTCTTTCCAAAACATGCTTCAATCCAATCTTTTTCAACTTTAATGAACCTTGCACGAATTGGCTGGCATGCTAGCTGTACATGGACTCAAAATATGCATAAAAATCTCAAGATTTGATTTGTTTTCATTTTTTTGCCATTTAATTTGATTTATTTTGATTTAATTGAATAAAAAATCAAAATAAATGATAAAAGTCATTAAAAAATAGGTGGAAAAGCTCAGGGGTTGCGGGTCCTATTAGAAACATGTTTCAAGCAAGAAAACATGGGCCCCTTTGGAAAAAATGCAAATTTGATCAATGTTGACTTTTGACAATTTCCCCAAAATTGCCAACTTTGGCAATGCACAACTTTCTCAATTTTGACCCTAGGAGGGTGTTCTTGGACTTTTTAGAAGGCTTAGGATGTTCCCTAACCAACCCTTTTGGTATCATATCCATTGGATTTCCCATGTTCATGTATGAAGCTTTGACCCAAAAGGTGTTTTTGTTGATTTTCCAAAATGACCTATAATGTTAAAATTCATATCTTTTTGTGAGTGCATATTTTGAACTTGTGAGATGAAGATGAATTGTAGGGAGTTGTATCCTCTTCAAAATTAGCTTTGGATGGAAAATTTATGATAAAGTATGAAGAAGTTATGCTTGGTCAAATTTGGGTTGACTTTTATTAAGAAACCCTAATTTAGCAACTTTTGGGTTTTGATGAATTTGGAGCATTCCTTGGGGAATCATGATCAACCTTTGATCAAATGATGGATAACACTTCAAAATGATTATTTTGACCAAAAATCTTGAGGTTTGACTGTATGTGGGCCACAGTTGACTTTTGACCTAATATAGTCGATTCTCGAGCATCTGAGTAGTTGACTGAGGAAACTTCTTGTACAAAGATTTGAAACTTGGCATGGATGACTTTGGGAACATATTAGGACCTTGGAAGGCATTTGAGACTTTTATGGTCCACCCATCTTGATGAAAGTAGAAACCCTAATTTGAGATACATTGCCTTAGGAGAGAGCTTGTCTGGTCAACTCTTGGACTTCCTTGAGCAACTTAGGGACCTCAATTGCCATTGATTGAGTAAAATGAGAGGGCAAATTTTGGGGTACAACAGCTGCCCCTGTTCAATCTTCTTAAACCTGAGAATGTAGATTGGATGCGCTGCCTTTCGTGATCTGAAGGTGGAAGATGATTGAACACTAAAGTGCCCAGAAATTTGCACTCGTGTGAAGTGGCACTTGACTTGTGATATCGGGAATGGGCTTAAAGATGCCATCTTGGAAGTCGATGGTAGAAGATTATCGGAGATGGGCTTAAAGATGCCATCCTGGATGCGACATAAAATTGCAAGAGATGGGCTTAAAGATGCCACCTAGGGGATGTCGATTTCCTATCTTGGGAGAGCTGGAGTTTTAGGAACTTCAGTTGTCCGTTACTCTACTGGGGAATAACTCCAGCTTGAGGAAGCGGAAGTGTACTGCGTATCTGGTTGGAGTATATGTTGCACCGCGATTTACTGGGGAAATGTGAAACCAATCATGTTTGATTGGGTCCCGGTCTTACAATGTTGTGGACCGCTGCTTTGGGATAAGAGAGGGGGAACCTGGATAGTAAGGTTATGAAAACGAACCTGGATGGTAGCGTTACTTCGGTATGAAAGCCTGGATAGTAGGGATGCTGAGAAGGAACCTGGATAGTAGGGTTACTTCAATATGAAAGCCTAGATAGTAGGGCTGCTAAGAAGGAACCTGGATAGTAGGGTTACTTCGATATGAAAGCCTGGATAGTAGGACTGCTGAGAAGGAACCTGGATAGTAGGGTTACTTCGATATGAGAGCCTGAATAGTAGGGCTGCTGAGAAGGAACCTGGATAGTAGGGTTACTTCGATATGAAAGCCTGGATAGTAGGGCTGCTGAGAAGGAACCTGGATAGTAGGGTTACTTCGATATGAAAGCCTGGATAGTAGGGTTGATGAGAAGGAACCTGGATAGTAGGGTTACTTTGATATGAAAGCCTGGATAGTAGGGTTGCTGAGAAGGAACATGGATAGTAGGGTTACTTCGTGATAAGTTTGTGTAAAACTTCATAATGAACCGGGATAAGGTTATAAGTTTGTGTAAAACTTCAGGAAGAATCAGGGTAAGGTTACCTTGAGATAAGTTCGTGTAAAACTTCAGGAGGAACCGGGGTAAGGTTACCTTGAGATAAGTTCATGTAAAACTTCAGGAGGAACCAGGGTAAGGTTATAAGTTTGTGTAAAACTTAAGGAGGAACCGGGGTAAGGTTACCTTGAGATAAGTTCGTGTAAAACTTCAGGATGAACTGGGGTAAGGTTACCTTGATATGATAATGTAGATTAGTTGACCCGTTTGATTTCGGGAACTGAGTTTCCATTATTTGTCCATAGATGTGATCTGTATAACTGCTGGATTCATTGAAGCTAATCGTCTTTTCCTGAAAAATATCAGGGTTAGTTATATGCGATGCATGAAATGCAGGGTGAGATGATGTTCTCAAAATAAATGAGATTATGTTGTATATGTCATGTATGCGTATATTATGATGTATGTTCATGAAATGTTGTCGGGGTATGCTTACGCTTGGGAAAATAAATCCCTGACTGTTGTTGGAGATTCGCAAATATTCTGCCGAGAAGAGATGCTGGAGAATAACTCTGCGGGGACCAGACTTTGGGGGAAGAGATACTCTGTTGGTAGACCTGCTGACTTGGAGGGATAAACTCAGCTGGGGATGAAATTCAGTTACTGGAAGTGATGAGCTTTGTTGGAGATTGAGCTTCTGTATCTGTAGAAATAGACTCCGCTTGAGGAATAAAATTTATTGACTCGCCTGCGATTACGAACCTCAGTTGTGGATAGTTATATCCTGTTTCGAGAAAGCTGACCTCAATGTCTTTGGGTACTTTTACTTTGTGGGGAGTGCGCATACCGATAATTATCTTCCCAAGCATGACTTTATCCTGATACCTACTGGGCAAAGGAACCGTCGGGTTTGGTACTCCTTGTTTTTCACTGTTTCTGGAATTACGAGTAATTATCTTTTGTTTCTCATGTAAATGTTTATGAGCAGCAATCATTTTTCAAATGCATATATCAAAAATAAATCATTGGACGTTCTTGCAAAACAAAACAGAAAAAGAAAAAGAAACAAACTGAAGTTTTGTAAGAATGACTTGTATTTATTTTGAAATTGGCCTGTAATAGGTGTTTTGTACAAAGAGGCTGACGTCCTAGTAAGAGAACGTTGCCGAAAGAAATTACAATTTATGCAAAAGAAAGAAAAACAGCTATGTGAAACAACCCCATTGGGTTCCAACTTTGCTATTGCCTTTATATCTTCAAGCGTCTCATCACTTTTATACTTGGCCGAAGGTTGATCAGATTGATTGGCGCCGTCTGAGCTTGATAGCTGATACTGAAGTTTGGTCGCAAGATGATCTAGTGAGACATAGTGATACACTTTAATCCCTAACTTTTGCCTAGATTTCCCTTTCGGGTTTTCAATCCACCGGGATACTTTTTTGCCCAAGCCTCCTGTTGTACCCCAAAATTTGCCCTCCCATATTCCTCAAGATTTGTCAAGAATGATCCTCAAATTAGCTCAGAGGTAGACAGTCAAAACACCTCCTAAGACAGCTGAAATTAGGGTTTTGGTTCTTTCAAGGAATTTGGGATTTTCAATGGTTCAAACAAGTCTCATAGGCTTATATACATTCTCAAGCACCTACATACCAAGTTGTAAGACTCACAGTGCCAATTTGCACAATCAAAAGCCTCATTTGACCTACAGTCAACTGCAAGGGCAAAATGGTCATTTTGCAGTCAAAAGTCAGAATTTTTGGTCAACATCTTATTTTGAGTCCACAATCATCATTTGATCAAGTCTTGATCATGATTCCACAAGAATGGCTCAAAAATCATCAAGATGCAAAAAGTTACTATTTTTGGATAGTAGAAAAGTCAATTGTATCTTGACCAGGGCATAACTTTTTCATGGTTCATCAGAAAAATCCCATCCAATTCTCATTTTGAAGAGGATGTAATTTCCTACAATCCATCTTCACACTCCAAGTTCAAGAAATGCTCTCACAAAAAGTTACAATTTTTACATTATAGGTCAAATTCAAAAGTCAACAAAAGTACACTTTGAATCAAAGGCCGTAACTTGAGGTTGGTAAATCCAAATGACATGGGACCAAAGGCATTGATTAGAGGACTTCAAGGGCTTTCTAAAATGTCCAAGAACATGGTCATATGATCAAAATTGAGCAAGTTGTGCATTGGAGAAGTTGGGAAATTTTCATGAATTTGCAAAAGTCAACTTTGCTCAAAACACCTTATTTTTGCTAATGGGCCTCAAATCTCTTCTTGAAACTTCACCCATGACTTATGCACGACCCACCAAGAGGAATTGGATTTATTTTCTTATTTTTATTGATTAATTGGATTTTTAATACATATTAATTCATTTAATTAATTTAAATCATAAGAAAATAGAAGATTTGTTTTTAAGTCAATTTGTGAAGCAAATATGATCAAAACATGCTGGCAAATTCATGCACAAGTCAAAGATACAAAAAAATCCAAATTTGGAAACATTGTTCAATCATGAAAAATCAAGAATATTTGATTTTCAATCAAAGATTTAAACATCAATGCACATGGATTGGATCCAAAACTTTGACCTAATTTGATTCTCCTATATGTATGCAAGCTAACCATACCCTAGCACACGATTGAAAGCTGCAGAAACGGCCATAGCAATTTCAAGAATTTCCAAGAAAACTAAAAATTTGTTCTTGCATCCTAGGCTAATTCAAGGTGTTTTGACCATTCAAATACACTGCAGGAGGTTCCAGGAACGTTTTGCAATCGAATTCAGGCACCAAAGCTCAAATAATCGTCACACACAGTCCCACGGTTTGCACTTTTGATTCATAATCTTATCTCTTAATTCATGCTCATTTAACATGTTTTTGTGATGGTTTTGCATTGCTAGAGATCATACAAAGCTGATGGAATGGTTTAATTGAACTATAGTGCCCTGAATCGTGAGATGCCATGATCAAATTTCTAGGGTTCTTGAGCTTTAAATTAGGGCTTTCTGAACCAGGGAAAATTGGGACTAGTGAGATACATGACTGAAATCGTGAGACCAAGACGAACACAATCCATACCTCACGAAATATTTATGCTTACTATATTTCTATTCGCTATTTTTCCTCGTAGGAGTTAGTGGAGGTTAAAAAACCCCGCTATTTGATGTTATTTATGCAGGACGAACGGAGAAGATGATGAGGTGTTAGCATCTGGTTGGCTTATTTGAAAAGCGCGCGTTTTATTACAGCGTATTGATTATTTTCATATATAATTATTGCTCCTTATTTCAATAACAAGTAAAGCAGCATAGTGGAGTGGTTGGTGCGTTGGCCTGGAAGCATTGGGACCTGGGTTCGAATCCCAGGTCCCCCAAACGTTTATTTAATTTTTCTCTTCAGGTGTTCTCATGCTATGCCCATGAGGTGTTCTACCATATGTCTCAAGTTTCCAAGCGCCAGATGGCCAGCAAATTAGATCCAGTGGCCAAAGATGAAGGACCACCATGCTCCCTGGTCAGTGCACGCATAGCTAATCCAGAAAGTCAAGCAGGCTGGAAGCATAATGGGCTTCAAAATTCCAAAAACACCTCCTGATTTGGGCCAACACCCCCTGGGTTTATTTCCTCTTCTCTTTTTATTTTCTTATTTAATTTGTTTTTATTAATTTTTAATTAACTACTAACTAAAACAATTAACATTTTTTTAATAAATTCAGAAAACATAAAAAATATAATATTTTTATTTATTAAATTTAATTAGTTATTTTTGTAAATAAATACTAACATAATTAATTTAGTTTTAATTAGGTTAATTTTAATATTTTCACAATAAATAAAATTAATATAGAATTAGGGTTTTTGATAACTTTTAATCATTTTATTTATTTTATTTATTTCCTTGAAACATAAAAAACCAAAAATATTTCTTTTTATTAATTAATTAGTTTAGGTTTAATTTAATTTAATTCATAAAAACTTCCTTCTTTCTCAAAAAGGGTCAAAACCCTAAAAAACTCTCCGATTCAATTTTTTTCTCGCGCGTGTGATTATGCTTGATTTATGTTTTATCATATAATTGTATTTGCTCCGAGGATGTAATAGCTTTAATTAGGACTTTTTTACCGCTTTCATTTATTTTCCGCAATTTACTTTTTCAAGGGTTTGTTTTTGGCGATGTAAATACCCGACACCTTGTAATAGTTTAGTTTATTTTCCGCAACTATTAACTGCTAGATGTATGCTAACTAGGCTATGCATGTCAAGATCTCTCTCAAATTAAAATCAATCGTAGCTCACCATAACATGTACAAAGATAACATAACTGAAACCTGACACACTCGCACATGCCACTCCTAGGGTACGCCTCACTTGGTTGCCTCGACGTGGTCATTGAATATAGGGTGTTTTAGAGGTCGCCCTCCTGTCTAAAGATCAAAGTTGCCTCAAAACGGTTGCCTCGATAAAAAACGATCTAAGACATTAGGGTTACCGCTAAGGCATCCTACTATTGCTTTGGTGACCACACATGTCCCATTAATCGAATTGACCCGAAAAACTCCAACGACGGTGCTACCTACTTCTCAATAGTGGGATAGCACTGTCTAAGGGACATTTATACAGCTTAATTTCTTTTGAGTAGGTAGAGGTTCTCAGGTACTTGCTCTTTCAAAACAAAAATACTTTTCGCACTTACACTTTTCAAACAAAGTTTTCAAACAAACACTTCATACACTCTTGAGGACAGATACAAGAGTTAAATCGAAGTTTTCAAAACAAAACTTTTCAAAACCCACAAACACAAGAAAAGCAAAAACTTTTGAAAACATAGTGAGCAAGTACCTAAGAGCCCGTGGATAACCATAGATAGAAAAGGTGCTAACACCTTCCCTTTCTATAATCTACCTCCCGAACCTAAGAAACATCTCAAAAAGGAATTTTTCTGTGCTTTTGTCCTTTCCTTGTTGGAGAAAATAAAATACGGTGGCGACTCTTGCTTACCGCGACATTTTGCAAAACGCAAACGCGAACCAGCATTCCAAAACAGTCAGTTCTATTTCCACCGATCACAGAACTGGCGACTCTGCTGGGGAATTTTATAAGTGAGGTGTACCTTAGGATTAGATCATTGTGTTTTCAATTGCTTGCTTTGTATGCTTTAAATTTTGTGGGCTTGTATCGGAGTTTTATAGATCCTATCCCGGATCTGGGGGTACCCTTTTTTAGGTAAGTAGCAATAAACTGTGAGGGACCTGTCCGGCATAGAACGACACGGGTGAAGCAGTAGCTACATTAGTGTGACACCTTGGTCTGTACCGATATCCCTTGTGTTGGAACGAGGAGAATATGGGTCTTCTGAGGAGTCATTAAGCACCAACTGACCTTAGAACCTTAAATTGACCAACTTGGCCATAGAACAGTAGCGGTATGCTACACTCATTGAGACTAAACTCTCGTGATGGTTCCGGCCGCAAGAAAAGATTGCCAAACTGGAATTATGACCAATTGAGGGTAGTCAGTGATATTGAGATCCTCTAGAACCCGGTTACTATTTTTAGGACAAGTCTTAACCAACCGAAACTGAAAGAGGGTAGTACCTAAACTTCATGCCAGCCTGAAATCTAAGGGCTCTTTTGTGTGACTTGTGTGCCGTTGCCATGTTGGCCTTTTGTGAATACTTGTGGCGTGCCTTTACCATGACATCATAACATCATAACATTGCATACATCCTGCATAAGGACTAACCCATTTCAATGACAAGAAGGTTTCATCTTTGCTCTGTTTTGTAGGACATCATGATGCCCATGCGCAGGAATACTATCCGGCTCAACTTTGTTCAACCACCTACTTTGCTTAAGGAATTGGTTGACAGGATTCCAGACACTACTACCTTCATCAGGAGGCATGATTCTCTTCTCAGTTTAGTCACCTCAAAGTGGGACCAACAACTGATGAGTGTCCTAGTCCAGTTTTATGATCCGCTATATCATTGCTTCACCTTTCAAGACTTCCAGCTGGTCCCTACCCTGGAAGAATTCTCTGAGTTGCCTAGTATCCCTGTTTTGGAGCAGACTCCATTTACTGGTTGGGAAAAGACTCTCAGGCCTGAAGAGATTGCTGCAGCCCTTCACTTGACCAAAGAGGAAGTAATGGCTAACTGGGAGACTAAAAGTGGAGTTAAGGGCTTTTTGGCTAAGTTTCTGGTTGGCAAAGCTAATGGTTTCTGGAATGACTTAGACTTCAGAGCGTACGAAGACATTCTGGCTCTCTTAATCTATGGTCTGGTATTGTTTCCAAATCCTGACACCTTTGTTGATGTTAATGCCATAAGGATCTTCATCTCTCGGAACCCTGTACCCACTCTCTTGGGTGATATCCTTTACCAGCTCTATACTCGTACTGCCCGAAGACGGGGAACTTTGCTGTGTTGTGCTCCTTTATTGGCGAGGTGGTTTATTTCGCACCTCCCTAAGTTCGTACTGAAGAACAAAGAAGGAAGGGGCTGGGCTCATAGGATAATGTCTCTTACTGATAATGACATTATTTGGACTCTCAGAGGCTTAGATGAAGTGGTCGTCATTGATTGTTGTGGAGAGTATCCTAATGTTCCATTGATCGGAACCCGTGGAGGAATCTATTATAACCCATGCTTAGCTCTCCGTCAGTTTGGAAGAGCCAGAAGAGAAGGGCCTCATGAGATGTTGATACCTCATATCGTCTTTGATTTTCAGGTAGATAGCAACGAGCTGCGTCATAGATTCATCAGGGCTTGGGATAGAGTTCACAAAGCTGACCCACGTGAGTTGGGACCAAAGACTTCTCTGCCAATGGAGTCATATTTCAGATGGGTCCGCATCCGTGCTCAGAAGTTAGGTATGCCATACGAAGCTGTCAGGCCTGTTACTCTTGAAGCTGCTAATAAAGAAGGGGTTCCTCCAACTATTCTTCATCCTCATATGCCCACTGATGTTGGCACACTAAAGAGATCTTGGGCGCAACTACAGGAAGAACGAGATTCTTATCGGGAAAGGTTCAACGAACAAGAACAGAAAATCCAGAAGCTGACTAAGCAATTGGAGAACGAACAGATCCTGAATGATTATATCCACACTGAGAAGAAAAGGCCATGGGAACATTGATGAACCTTTGAGGATTTCTTTTACAGTTTTTATTTACTTTTCAGTATTTTCATTCTTGTAACGCCTAAGGGAAACTTGTTGAACAATTTAAATTCTTAAGTTAAATCTAATAAAGTGTGTTCCCTTGTTTATCTACAAATTTGAATCCCGATTGTCTTTGAAAACATAAATCATACGCATTTCATTTCATCATATGCATAACAGGTACCCCTTTTACAGGTCACTTATCTTCTTCCCTGTTTATTTCAGCAATCATCATGTCTACCGAACCTTCCACTGAACAAGCTATCAAGGCCCTCCAGGCCCAGAGTGTCCAGTTCCAAGAGTTGGTTATGAGCCTAGCCCAGGGTCAACAGGATTTGAAGACTCTGATTCTGAAAGAGAGGAAGAAGAAGAAGAAGAGGACCGTCTTGTTCAACACTGGACGCAGATTTGGGAATGGACTACAGAATGAGGTTGATCTGACTACCTCATCTGTAGGAAAAGACAGTCCACAAGAGAGAAGGGTTCCTAGTCCTGTAGTCTCCGACAACGAGACGGATTATGATGAAGAACAGTATCCTCCTGTTGAGGATAGGTATAAACAGTTGGAGGACCGCTTGAGCGCCATGGAGATACAGAATGTGCCCGGGTTGGACTTTGGAGACCTAGGCTTATCCTCTGGGGTGGTGATTCCACATAAGTTCAAGGCACCTGCTTTTGCCAAATATGACGAAGCCTCCTACCCAAAGTTGCACCTCCGGTCGTATGTAAGGAAGATCCAACCTTACACTGCTGACAAGAATTTGTGGATCCATTTATTTCAGGATAGTCTTTCAGGGACTCAACTCGAGTGGTTCTATCAGCTGGATGGAGCCAGTATTTGTAACTGGGAGGATTTGGCTACTGCGTTCTATAAGCAGTATCAGTATAATTCCGACCTCGCTCCTACGCGTACCCAACTCCAGGGTATATCAATAGGGACGGGTGAAGGATTTAAAGAGTACACTCAAAAATGGAGAGACCTTGCCGGAAGGGTGCAGCCACCTTTGACTGATTGTGAGCTGGTTGATATGTTTCTAGGGACCCTGTCTGGTCCGTTCTTCAACCATTTGATTGGAAATTCTTCAGCCGGGTTTACAGACCTTATCTTGACTGGTGAGAGAATTGAAGCTGGTATCAAGTCTGGGAAGATACAGAAGGGTGCTTCATCGAGCACCGAGAAGAAACCCTTCAAGAAGGAATCCAGTGTTGTCTACGGTTCAAGGAGACAGAATAGACCGGAACACCGCCAAGCTGTCAATGCGGTGGTTATTTCAAAACCTGCTGCTGCTCCTCAGCATCACAACCAGCAAAGGGGTGAGAGACCTAGAAGGCAATTCACTCGACTCAGCATGACCTTATCCCAAATATTGCCGCAGTTACTGACAACCAATCTGGTGACTCTAAAAGAAGCTCCGAAGATTATGAATACAACATCCCCAAAGTACAATCCTAACGCCCGCTGCGCTTATCACTCTGACAGCCCGGGGCATAATACGGATGATTGTTGGGCTTTGAAGAATAAAGTTTAGGACCTAATCGATGCTAAGGAGATTGAGTTCGAGGCGCCTGAGAGGCCTAACGTTGTGACTGCTCCCATGCCCAAGCATGGAGTGAATGCTGTAGTGGAAGACTTGTTTGTAGCCTCTGTGGATGATATTGTCACCCCGCTGATGACCGTCAAGAAGAACCTGTTGCTAGCCGGTTTATTTCCGGGATGTAGTGAAGGTTGCCATCTGTGTTCCGTTTCACCTACTGGTTGCCCATCTTCGAAGTCAGGTATCCAAAACCTGATGGATAATAAAGAAATCCTGTTTGAGAAGATTGTTGTTCCTGCCACCCCTACTGAAGAAGTTTCAATTGTTACCATTTTTAACAATTCTCCCAAGGCTCCCTCGAGGAAGCCTGTCAGAATTACGCCTGTTCAGAAGATTGCACCCATAATCATCACTGTTCCGGGGCCCATCCCCTATACATCCGACAAAGCTGTCCCTTGGCACTATGGGGCAGATGTTTATGTTCTTGGGGTTAAGCAAGAGTTTGATACTAATACCGGCGTCAGCAACATCACCGGGCCTGCTAAAGTCACCCGCAGTGGTAGACTTTTCTCACCAGATATTGCGCCGCCAACTATCCAGAGACCTATTGTCATCACACCTGCAAGTGTGCCTACTTCCCTTCCTGATCAAGTTCCTATTTCTACCCCTGTTGCCGAGTCATATGACGCTCGGGGCAAAGGGATCTCCACTGATATGCCTTCCCAGACGGAGGCACCAAAGACAATCAACGTTGAAGCTTCCAAACAGGAGATGGAAGAGATTCTGAAGATCATCAAGAAGAGTGATTATAATGTAGTTGAGCAGCTGGGGCAAACCCCCTCCAAGATTTCTATGTTATCACTGTTGTTGTGTTCAGAGGCCCATGCCAAGGATCTTATTACCTTCCTGAAGACGGCCCACGTGCCACAAGAGACGTCAGCTGATCAGTTTACCGATTGTATGGCCAACTTAACTGCTGATAATGGTTTGGGTTTCTCCGACGCTGATCTGACTGCTAAAGGGAAGAACCATAACGATGCCCTGCATGTCTCCATTGAATGCAGGGGCACTACTCTTGCACATGTGTTGGTTGACACTGGTTCCTCATTGAACATCTTGCCCAAGAAAGCTCTAGACAAGTTGGATTGCGAAGGGTTGGAGCTAAAACCAAGTAACATCGTAGTCAGGGCCTTTGACGGGTCTAAAAGGATGGTGCATGGTGAGGTTGATATCCCAATTAGAGTTGGTTCTCAGGTCTTCGATTCTACATTCTACGTGATGGATATTCGGCCATCCTATTATTGTTTGTTGGGTCGTCCATGGATCCACAAAGCTGGAGCTGTGACCTCCACACTCCATCAGAAGCTGAAATACCCGGTCAGAGGGAAGATTGTGACAGTTCAGGGGGAGGAAGAGTATATGGTCAGTCACCTCAACTCGTTCCGGTATATAGAGATGGATGGGGAGTTCATTGAGACCCCATTTCAACACTTTGAAGAGGTCCCTCAGACACTGGCGTCAGCAGAGACCGTGATTGAAGGTTCTCCTTTGAAGATGGCTTCCTTAAAGGATGCCCGGGCTGTTATTGAGAAGGGTGAGTGTGCAAACTGGGGCCGACTTCCTGATTTCACTCAGAAGACTGACAAGTTTGGTTTGGGTTTCACTGCAGAAGCTCAGAAGGCTGTTCGTAGGGCAAGGATTGGAAGACCTCTTGTGTTTATCAGCAACTCGGGAGTAAATGCCATTGAAGATGACATGGAGGAATCTGAATTCGACAGTTGGATCTACCCTACGACCAACGGTGGACCAAACAACTGGACATCGAAAGACTTCATCCCTATTACTTTTGTCACTCAGTAATGAACTCCTTTGTTTTGAATTTTTAACAAACAATATTGTGAAACTTTATGGCCCGGTGTCTTACCCGGGGCACCGTGGCTTCATTTGTGAGGGCTTTTGTGTGTCATTTTCATATATCATTAATAAAAGCATTGGACGTTTTTTTTCATTTCGAATCTTGCGCTCCTTGTCTTTCTTTATTATATATTGCAAAACAGCTATTTTACACACACTCACATATATAGGTCTCAATCCACTCTGGATCTCACTGGTAACGACTCTGCTACTGCCAGTTATGACTTCGAAAATCCGATCAACTTAGCCGAAAACGAAGGGGAAGATGATTGCGAAGTGCCTAGTGAGCTTGCAAGACTGCTACTCCAGGAAGAGAGGGCCATTCAGCCACATGAAGAGCTAGTGGAAACGGTAAATATGGGTACTGAGACAGACAGAAAGGAAGTCAAGATCGGTGCAAATCTAGAGCTTAGTGTGAAACAACGGTTGGTTCAGATGCTGCATGACTACGTGGAAATCTTTGCCTGGTCTTACGAAGATATGCCTGGTTTGGATACTGACATCGTGGTTCATCACCTGCCTACCAAGGAGGAATACCCTCCGGTAAAACAGAAGGTCCGCCGTATGCGTCCAGAGATGTCCGAGAAAATCAAGGCTGAGGTTATGAAACAATTTGACGCCGGTTTTCTAGCAGTAACTTCTTACCCTCAGTGGGTTGCCAATGTGGTTCCGGTACCGAAGAAAGATGGTAAGGTCCGAATGTGTGTTGACTACAGGGATTTGAACAGGGCGAGCCCTAAAGATGACTTCCATCTGCCTCACATCGACGTTCTGGTTGACAACACTTCTCAGCATAAGGTATTCTCCTTCATGGACGGTTTCCTCGGTTATAATCAGATAAAGATGGCTCCCGAAGACATGGAAAAGACCACTTTTGTTACTCGGTGGGGCACCTTCTGTTACAAGGTCATGCCTTTTGGGTTGAAAAATGTTGGGACAACATATCAACGCGCCATGGTTGCTCTGTTTCATGATATGATCCATCACGAAATTGAGGTATACGTCGACGATATGATTGCAAGGTCCCAAACTGAGGAGGAACACCTTGACCATTTACAGAAGCTGTTTGACCGGTTGAAACTGTACAAGCTAAGATTAAACCCGAACAAATGCACCTTTGGGGTGAGATCTGGAAAACTACTAGGCTTCGTCGTAAGCGACAAAGGTATTCAAGTGGACCCTGCCAAAGTAAAAGCCATACAAGAGATGCCAGTTCTCAAGACAGAGAAAGAAGTCAGAGGCTTTCTAGGACGGCTGAACTACATTGCCCGATTCATCTCACACCTAACTTCTACTTGTGAATCAATCTTCAAGCTATTGAAGAAAGATCAAGTAGTACGTTGGAACGATGAATGTCAGGCCGCTTTCGAAAGAATCAAAGAGTATCTCTAAGAGCCACTTATTCTTATGCCCCCAGTTGAAGGGAGACCTCTAATCTTATACTTGACAGTACTGGACAACTCAATGGGATGTGTGCTAGGTCAGCATGACGAGTCTGGCCGAAAAGAGCACGCTATTTATTACCTTAGCAAAAAGTTTACCGACTGTGAGACCCGATACTCACTGCTCGAGAAAACTTGTTGCGCTTTGGTATGGGCTGCTCGCCGGCTAAGACAGTATATGTTAACTCATACTACTCTGTTGATTTCAAAGATGGATCCAATCAAGTATATCTTCGAAAAGCCTGCCTTGTCCGGAAGAATAGCAAGATGGAAAATGATCTTGACTGAATATTACATCCAGTACACGACTCAAAAAGCAATCAAGGGAAGTGTGTTGGCCGACCATTTGGCACATCAGGCAGTAGATGATTACCAGTCTATGAACTTTGAATTTCCAGATGAGAATATCATGGTAGTAACTGATTGCGAGATATCGGGACCGGATGAAGGACCTGAGGAAGGATCCCGATGGTCTATGCACTTTGATGGAGCCTCAAATGCTTTGGGTAATGGTATTGGCACTATGATCATATCCCCTAAGGGCTCTCATACTCCGCTCACCGCCCGACTATGTTTCAACTGCACCAACAACATGGCGGAGTATGAAGCATGCATCATGGGTCTTCGAGCTGCAATTGACCTAAGGATCAAGTTTCTGAGTGTCTTCGGAGATTCTGCTCTCGTGATCAGTCAGATCAAAGGAGAATGGGATACGAAACACCCAAATCTTATTCCTTACAAGGAGTATGTATTGACGTTGCTTCCCCATTTCGAGGAGATAACCTTTGAACACTTCCCAAGAGAGGAGAATCAGTTGGCGGACGCGCTAGCTACGATGTCTTCTATGTTCAAAGTCAAATGGGACAACGAGGCTCCCCGGATCATTATTTGGAAAGTGGATGAACCTGCATATTGTTGTGATCTTGAGACTGAAGAGGTAACATAAAAGCCTTGGTATAATGAAGTGAAGAGGTACCTTGAAGCTCAAGAATACCCCGGGGGCGTGTCTGTTAATGACAAGAAGTTTCTGAGAAGGTTCGCGGCAAAGTTCTTCGTCAGCAATGGCATTCTTTAAAAACGTAACCATGATTCAACCTTACTGCGTTGTGTGGATAAGATTGAAGCAGAAAGGATCATGGCAGAGCTGCATGAAGGTACCTTCGGAACGCATTCCAGTGGACATACCATGGCAAAGAAAATCCTTCGGGCAGGATATTACTGGTCCACAATGGAAGCCGACTGTTATCGACATTCTCGGACGTGTCACAAATGCCAGGTCTATGCTGATAAGGTGCACATTCCTCTAGTTCCTTTGAACGTCTTGACAGCACCTTGGCCTTTTGCAATGTGGGGCATTGATATGATCGGAGAGATCAGGCCTATGGCATCCAACGGGCATCGCTTCATCCTAGTAGCAATTGATTACTTTACGAAGTGGGTTGAAGCAGCTTCCTTTGCCACCGTGACCAAGAACGTCGTGGCACGGTTCATTCGGCATAACCTGATCTGTCGATACGGTGTACCAGAGAGGATCATTACAGATAATAGTACCAATCTCAACAACAAGATGATCACTGAGCTCTGCGAGCAATTCAAGATACAGCACCACAACTCTTCTCCTTACCGGCCGAAGATGAATGGGGCTGTAGAAGCAGCTAATAAAAACATTAAGAAGATTGTGCAGAAGATGACAATGACCTACAAAGATTGGCACGAGATGTTACCATTTGCTCTTCATGGGTACCTTACCTCAGCACGGACGTCAACAGGGGCAACACCCTTTTCCTTGGTCTATGGCATGGAGGCGGTCCTACCCATTGAAGTTCAGATACCCTTTCTCCGGTTCATGAAGGATGCGGGTTTAAGCGAAGATGACTGGATCCAGACCCGGCTTGATCAACTAAACCTAATCGACGAAAAGAGACTCACTGCTATTTGTCATGGTCAGACGTACCAAAAACGGATGATCAAGGCATTTAACAAGAAAGTCAGACGACAAGAGTATCAAGTCAGAGACCTGGTAATCAAGTGCATCATCCTACCTCAAGGTGATCCCAGGGGCAAATGGACCCCTACGTACGAAGGGCCATTTGTGGTTAAGAACATCTTCTCAGGAGGAGCGATGATTCTAACCACCATGGACGGTGACGACCTTCCTCACCCCGTCAATGCAGACATAGTGAAAAGATACTACGCATGATTAAAGACCCGCTAGGTCGATTGGCCTAGGAAAAAATAAGGGCTTCCCGGCGAACCAAAAGGGTTCGGGCAAAAATAAGGGATGAAAATAAGAAAAAACTGTACACCCGGCAAGTCAAAAACCTGAAAAGGCGGCTTGGGCAAAAATGGGTATCCCGGTGGACTGAAAACCCGAAAGGGCGGTCCAGGCAAAAGTTAGGGATAAGCGTAATACTATGTCTCATTGGATCACCCTGCATCCAGACTTCGGTATCGACCATCAGGCTCAGACGGAACCAATCAATCAGATTCCTCTTCAACTAAGCAACAAAGTGATGAGACGCTTGAAGACATAAAGGCGGTAGCAGAGTTGGAACCTAGTGAGATTTTTCACATAGCTGTTTTCTTTTCTTTTTACAAACTGTATAAATCCTATTTGTTCGGCGGCGTTCTCTTACTAGGACGTCAGCCTCTTGTACAAAAACGCCTATTTACAGGCAAACTTCAAAATCAATACAAGTTCATTTTTCAGACAAATTACAAATTGTTTTTTCCTTTATCTGTTTTGTTTTGCAAAGAACGTCCAATGTTCATTTTTGATATATGCATTTGACATTAACTGTTGTTCATAAATATTTGCATGCGAAATAAAGGACTAATTACGGGTGACATCGGAAGTAGGGGCAATAAGAATTGTCTAAGCGATCTAGTTGCTCTGTCCACCAAGGTACCAAGGTAGGTTCGGCTGGAGAATATGACCGAGATACCTTCACTCCCCAAAAGTAAGACAATGATGGTAGCTCTCCCTACTGAGACTTGAAACTATGAACAAATCATCCATACTCTCCCAAGCAGAGTTGGTCTACCATCAGCCCCAAAAAGTTGGGTATCCCCAGTAAGTCTTAATATTCCCCAGCGGAGTATACAAATATTCCTCAGCAAGCATCCCCGACAGTCTTAATATTCCTCAACGAAATATAAGAATGTTCCCCGATGGAATACAGGATACCCCCAATGGAACCATTTCCCAGCGCAGTCTAAAAAAGGCTTCCCCGCCAGAGTTGAATCATCTTCCCCAGTAGATTCTGGAAGCCTGTCCCCTGCAGAATACAAATGCATCTCCTCAGCCAAATTCAGAGGTTACACCCACAAGAGTCTAACTGGGTTATCCTCAGCAAGTTGCAACTGAAAGATCATCCCCAGCGAGGTTCTTTCTATCCCCAGCGGAGTTCATCATCAAAATCTCCAACAGAGCTTATCAACGAAATCCCCAGCGGAGTTATCGTTAAAACCTCAGCAAAGCATCTCTTCCCACAGAGTAATTCCCTGCAGAGTAATATTTTCACCAGTTTATTCCCCAACAGAGTTCTTTTATCCTGCAGGTTTATTCTCACAATCATCTTCGTTCATCATCCCCAGCAGAAACGAAGAACTCAACTCTATTCTCCAGCAGCTCCGGGATTTATTTTCCCAGACGAAAATATATTCATAAACATTTCACACTTCATATCTCCTATTTACATACATAATAAAATGCATACGACACGACCTCATTTATTCTGGAGAACATCATGACTCATGCATCGCATACATCATGACATTGCATACAGCTAACGTTTTGCCTTTTTCAGGAAAAGGACAATCCAAAGATGGTTACCATCAACCTTTCTTAAGTCCCAGATTAATACCTGTAACTAGCCAGGAAAATTCTGTGGACGACGGATTGTAGATCTATACCTGTAACCAGCCAGGAAAGCTATCTACATGAAGAGATTGAAGATTAACACCTGTAACAGGCCAGGAAACTATCTTTCTTTCTCAGGTCAGAGATTAATACCGGAAACCATACAGGATAACTATCTCCTCGACCAACCTTTCTTAAGTTCCAGATTAATACCTGTAGCAAGCCAGGAAAACTATCTGTGGACGATTGATTGTAGGTTAATACCTGAAACCAGCCATGAAAACTATCTACATGAAGAGATTGAAGATCAATACCTGTAGCAAGCCAGGAAAACTATCTTTCTTTCTCGGGTCAGAGATTAATACCTGAAACCAGACAGGACAACTATCTCCTCGACCAACCTTTCTTAAGTTCCGGATTAATACCTGTATCAAGCCAGGAAAACTATCTATGGATGATTGATTGTAGGTTAATACCTGAAACCAGCCAGGAAAACTATCTACATGAAGAGATTGAAGATCAATACCTGTAGCAATCCAGGAAAACTATCTTTCTTTCTCGGGTCAGAGATTAATACCTGAAACCAGACAAGACAACTATCTACTCGACCAGCTCAAACCACCCAACTTTCCAATACAGTTCAGAGGCGCTCCAGGAACGGACGCCATGCTGGCAATCATCCAGTTCCAGCTTATAGACATGGTCTAGCATTCACCCCTGGATGGCATCTTTAAGCCCATCTCCACAACTATCCATTACATTCCCAGATGGCATCTATAAGCCCGTCCTTCTATCCACCAACAATCTCCAAATGGCATCTGTAAGCCCATTCCTGACATCACATTGTTGATACTACACCATGCGAGTGCAAATTTCTGGGCACTTTAGTGTTCAATCATCTTCCACCTTCGGATCACGAAAGGCACACAATCCAATCTACATCCTCAGGTTTAAGAAGATGGAACAGGGGCAACTGTTGTACCCCAAAATTTTCCCTCCCATATTCCTCATGATTTGTCAAGAATGATCCTCAAATTAGCTCAGAGGTAGACAGTCAAAACACCTCCTAAGACAGCTGAAATTAGGGTTTTGGTTCTTTCAAGGAATTTGAGATTTTCAATGGTTCAACCAAGTCTCATATGCTTATATACATTCTCAAGCACCTACATACCAAGTTGGAAGACTCACAGTGTCAATTTGCACAGTCAAAAGCCTCATTTGACCTACAGTTAACTGCAAGGGCAAAATGGTCATTTTGCAGTCAAAAGTCAGAATTTTTGGTCAACATCTTATTTTGAGTCCACAATCATCATTTGATCAAGTCTTGATCATGATTCCACAAGAATGGCTCAAAAATCATCAAGATGCAAAAAGTTACTATTTTTGGACAGTAGAAAAGTCAATTGTATCTTGACCAGGGCATAACTTTTTCATGGTTCATCATAAAAATCCAATCAAATTCTCATTTTGAAGAGGATGTAATTTCCTATAATCCATCTTCACACTCCAAGTTCAAGAAATGCTCTCACAAAAAGTTACCAATTTTTACATTATAGGTCAAATTCAAAAGTCAACAAAAGTACACTTTGAATCAAAGGCCATAACTTGAGGTTGGTAAATCCAAATGACATGGGGCCAAAGGCATTGGTTAGAGGACTTCAAGGGCTTTCCAAAATGTCCAAGAACATGGTCATATGATCAAAATTGAGCAAGTTGTGCATTGGAGAAGTTGGGAAATTTTCATGAATTTGCAAAAGTCAACTTTGCTCAAAACACCTTATTTTTGCTAATGGGCCTCAAATCTCTTCTTGAAACTTTACCCATGACTTATGCAAGACCCAACAAGAGGAATTGGATTTATTTTCTTATTTTTATTGATTAATTGGATTTTTAATACATATTAATTCATTTAATTAATTTAAATCATAAGAAAATAGAAGATTTGTTTTTTAAATCAATTTGTGAAGCAAATATGATCAAAACATGCTGGCAAATTCGTGCACAAGTCAAAGATACAAAAAAAAATCCAAATTTGGCAACATTGTTCAATCATGAAAAATCAAGAATATTTGATTTTCAATCAAAGATTTAAACATCAATGCACATGGATTGGATCCAAAACTTTGACCTAATTTGATTCTCCTATATGTATGCAAGCTAACCATACCCTAGCACACGATTGAAAGCTGCAGAAACGGCCATAGCAATTTCAAGAATTTCCAAGAAAACTAAAAATCTGTTCTTGCATCCTAGGCTAATTCAAGGTGTTTTGACCATTCAAATACATTGCAGGAGGTTCCAGGAACATTTTGCAATCGAATTCACGCACCAAAGCTCAAAGAATCGTCACACACAGTCCCACGGTTTGCACTTTTCATAATCGTATCTCTTAATTCATGCTCATTTAACATGTTTTTGTGATGGTTTTGCATTGCTAGAGATCATACAAAGCTGATGGAATGGTTTAATTGAACTATAGTGCCCTGAATCGTGAGATGCCATGATCAAATTTTTAGGGTTCTTGAGCTTTAAATTAGGGCTTTCTGAACCATGGAAAATTGGGACTAGTGAGATACATGACTGAAATCGTGAGACCAAGACGAACACAATCCATACCTCGCGAAATATTTATGCTTGCTATATTTCTATTCGCTATTTTCCTCGCAGGAGTTAGTGGAGGTTAAAAACCCCCGCTATTTGATGTTATTTATGCAGGACGAACGAAGAAGATGATGAGGTGTTAGCATCTGGTTGGCTTATTTGAAAAGCGCGCATTTTATTACAACGTATTGATTATTTTCATATATAATTATTGCTCCTTATTTCAATAACAAGTAAAGCAGCGTAGTGGAGTGGTTGGTGCGTTGACCCGGAAGCATTGGGACCTAGGTTCGAATCCCAGGTCCCCCAAACGTTTATTTAATTTTTCTCTTCAGGTGTTCCCATGCTATGCCAAGGAGGTGTTCTACCATATGTCTCAAGTTTCCAAGCGCCAGATGGCCAACAAATTAGATCCAGTGGCCAAAGATGAAGGACCACCATGCTCCCTGGTCAGCGCACGCATAGCTAATCCAGAAAGTCAAGCAGGCTGGAAGCATAATGGGCTTCAAAATTCCAAAAACACCTCCTGATTTGGGACAGCACCCACTGGGTTTATTTCCTCTTCTCTTTTTATTTTCTTATTTAATTTGTTTTTATTAATTTTTAATTAACTACTAACTAAAACAATTAACATTTTTTTTAATAAATTCAGAAAACATAAAAAATATAATATTTTTATTTATTAAATTTAATTAGTTATTTTTGTAAATAAATACTAACATAATTAATTTAGTTTTAATTAGGTTAATTTTAATATTTTCACAATAAATAAAATTAATATAGAATTAGGGTTTTTGATAACTTTTAATCATTTTATTTTTTTTATTTATTTCCTTGAAACATAAAAAACCAAAAATATTTCTTTTTATTAATTAATTAGTTTAGGTTTAATTTAATTTAATTCATAAAAACTTCCTTCTTTCTCAAAAAGGGTCAAAACCCTAAAAAACTCTCCGATTCAATTTTTTTCTCGCGCGTGTGATTATTCTTGATTTATGTTTTATCATATAATTGTATTTGCTCCGAGGATGTAATAGCTTTAATTAGGACTTTTTTACCGCTTTCATTTATTTTCCGCAATTTACTTTTTCAAGGGTTTGTTTTTGGCGATGTAAATACCCGACGCCTTGTAATAGTTTAGTTTATTTTCTGCAACTATTAACTGCTAGATGTATGCTAACTAGGCTATGCATGTCAAGATCTCTCTCAAATTAAAATCAATTATAGCTCACCATAACATGTATAAAGATAATATAACTGAAACCTGACACACTCGCACATGCCACTCCTAGGGTACGCCTCACTTGGTTGCCTCGACGTGGTCATTGAGATAGGGTGTTTTAGAGGTCGCCCTCCTGTCTAAAGATCAAAGTTGCCTCGAAATGGTTGCCTCGATAAAAGACGATCTAAGACATTAGGGTTACCGCTAAGGCGTCCTACTATTGCTTTGGTGACCACACATGTCCCATTAATCGAATTGACCCGAAAAACTCCAACGACGGTGCTACCTACTTCTCAATAGTGGGATAGCACTGTCTAAGGGACATTTACACAGCTTAATTTCTTTTGAGTAGGTAGAGGTTCTCAGGTACTTGCTCTTTCAAAACAAAAATACTTTTCGCACTTACACTTTTCAAACAAAGTTTTCAAACAAACACTTCATAAACTCTTGAGGACAGATACAAGAGTAAAATCGAAGTTTTCAAAACAAAACTTTTCAAAACCCACAAACACAAGAAAAGCAAAAACTTTTGAAAACATAGTGAGCAAGTACCTAAGAGCCCGTGGATAACCACGGATTGAATGGGTGCTAACACCTTCCCTTTCTATAATCTACCTACAGAACCTGAGAAACATCTCAAAAAGGATTTTTTTTGTGCTTTTGTCCTTTCCTTGTTGGAGAAAATAAAAGACGGTGGCGACTCTTGCTTACCGCGACATTTTGCAAAACGCAAACGCGAACCAGCATTCCAAAACAGTCAGTTCTATTTCCACCGATCACACCTCCCTTTCGGGTTTTCGACTTGCCAGGTGTACATATTTTTTCATTTTCATCCCTTACTTTTGCCAGAACCTTTTTGGTTCGCCGGGAAGCCCTTATTTTTTCCTAGGCCAGTCAACCTATAGGGTATTTGATTATGCGTAGTATCTTTTCACTATGTATGCATTGACAGGGTGAGGAAGGTCGTCACCATCCATGTTGGTTAGAATCATGGCTCCTCCCAAGAAAATGTTCTTAACCACAAAGGGCCCTTCGTACGTGGGGGTCCATTTGCCCCTGGGATCACCTTGTGACCGTATGATGCGTTTGATCACCAGATCCCCGACTTAATATTCTTGACGCATGACTTTCTTGTTAAAAGTCTTAATCATTCGCTTTTGATACGTATGACCATGGCATATAGCAGTAAGTCTCTTCTCATTGATTAGATTTAGTTGATAATGTCGGGTTTGGATCCAGTCGTCTTTGTTCGAACCTGCATCCTTCATAATGCTGAGAGAGGGTATCTGGACTTCTATGGGTAGGACTGCCTCCATGCCATATACCAGAGAGTAGGGGGTTGCACCTGTCGACGTCCGTGCTGAGGTACGGTACCCATGAAGAGCGAATGGTAACATCTTATGCCAGTATTTATTTGTCACCGTCATCTTCTGTACAATCTTCTTGATGTTCTTGTTAGCTGCTTCAAAAGCGCCATTCATCTTCGGCCGGTAGGGAGAATAATTATGATGCTGTATTTTGAACTATTTGTAGAGCTCGGTGATCATTGTATTGTTGAGATTCATACCATTGTCAGTAATAATCCTCTCTGGTACACCATATCGACAGATCAGGTTATGTCGGATAAATCGCGCCACGACATTCTTGGTTACCGTAGCAAAGGAAGCTGCCTCAACCCACTTTGTGAAGTAATCAATTACTACCAGAATGAAGCGATTCCCGTTAGACGCAGTAGGTATGATCTTGTCGATCATATCAATACCCCACATCGCGAAAGGCCAAGGGGCCGTCAAAACATTTAGGGGAACTGGAGGTACATGCACCTTATCATCATAGACTTGGCATTTATGACAAGTTCGAGAGTGTTGATAATAATTGGCTTCCATAGTGGACCAGTAGTATCCTGCCCGTAGGATCTTCTTAGCCATGGTGTGTCCACTAGAATGGGTTCCGAAAGTGCCTTCGTGTAGATCTGTCATGATCCTCTCTGCTTCGCTCTTTTCTACACACCGTAGTAGTGTGGAGTCATGGTTGCGTTTATAGAGGATCCCATTACTGAGGAAGAACTTTGCAGCGAACCTCCTCAGGAACTTCTTATCGTAGAAAGATGCCCCTTCGGGATATTCCCGAGCCTCGAGATACTTTTGACTTCGTGAAACCAGGGTTTGTCTGCCACTTCTTAGGTATCGATCTCACAACAGTGTGCTGGTTCATCCAACCTCTCAATGGTAATATGGGGAGCTTCATTGTCCCACCTAACCTTGAACATAGAAGACATGGTAGCTAGCGCGTCCGCCAACTGGTTCTCCTCTCGTGGGAAATGTCCGAAGGTTACCTCCTCAAAGTGCAGGAGCAATGTCAGTACATACTCTCTGTAAGGAATGAGATTCGGGTGCTTTGTATCCCACTCGCCTTTGATCTGACTAATCACCAGGGGGGAATCCCCGAATACACTTAAAAACTTAATCCTCGGGTCAATAGCAGCTCAAAGTCCCATGATACACACTTCATACTCCGCCATGTTGTTGGTGCAGTTGAAACATAATCAGGCAGTGAACGGAGTATGAAACCCCTCGGGAGATATAATTACAGCGCCAATGCCGTTACCCAGTGCATTTGAGGCTCCATCAAAATACATAGACCATCGAGATCCCTCTTCAGGTCCTTCATCCGGTCCAGGCTCTTCGTAGTCAGTCAGTAACATGATATTCTCATCCGGGAACTCAAAATTTATGGACTGGTAATCATCCACGGCCTGATGAGCCAAATGATCAGCCAATACACTCCCCTTTATTGTTTTTTGGGTCGTATATTGTATGTCGTATTCAGTTAAGATCATTTTCCACCTTGCTATCCTTCCGGAGAGAGCGGGCTTCTCGAAAATGTACTTGATCGGATCCATCTTTGATATCAACAAAGTAGTGTGAGTCAGCATATACTATCTCAGACGGCGAGCAACCCATGCCAAAGTGTAGTAAGTTTTCTCGAGCAATGAGTATCGGGTCTCACAGTCAGTAAACTTTTTGCTAAGGTAGTAAATGGCGTGCTCTTTTCGGCCAGACTCGTCATGCTGCCCCAACACACACCCCATTGAATTGTCTAGCACTATCAAGTATAATATCAAAGGTCTTCCTTCAACTGGAGGCATCGGAATGGGTGGTTCTTGAAAGTATTCCTTGATTCTTTCGAAAGCGGTCTGGCATTCATCATTCCACTTTACCACTTGATCTTTCTTCAGAGGCTTGAAGATTGGCTCACAAGTAGGAGTTAGATGTGAAATGAACCTGGCGATGTAATTCAGACGTCCCAAGAAACCTCGAACTTCCTTCTCTATACAGGGAACCGACATCTCTTGTATGGCTTTTACCTTTGTAGTGTCTACCTGAATACCCTTATCATTGACGACAAAACCCATAAGTTTACTAGACCTTACCCTGAAGGTACACTTGTTCGAATTCAACCTCAGCTTATATGTCTCCAATCTGTTAAACAATTTTTGGAGATGGTCCAGGTGCTCTTCCTTAGTCTGAGACCTGGCTATCATGTCATCAACGTAAACTTCAATCTCATGGTGAATCATATCATGAAACAAAGAGACCATGGCGCGCTGATAGGTTGCCCCAACATTCTTCAACCCAAAAGGCATCACTTTGTAGCAGAAGGTGCCTCACTGTGTGATGAAGGTTGTCTTCTCCATGTCTTCAGGAGCCATCTTGATCTGGTTATAGCCAGAGAAACCATCCATGAAGGAGAAGATTTTGTGTTGCACGGTGTTGTCAACCAGAACGTCAATGTGAGGAAGTGGAAAGTCATCATTGGGGCTTGCCCTGTTCAAATCTATGTAATCCACCCACATCCGTACCTTACCTTCCTTCTTAGGTACCGGAACAACGTTAGAAACCCACTGTGGATACGAAGTGACAACTAAGAATCCTGCATCGAACTGTTTCATGACCTCTGCCTTGATTTTCTCTGACATTTCGACACGCATACGACGGACCTTCTGTTTAACCGGAGGATAGTCTTCCTTAGTCGGCAGGCGATGTACCACAATATCAGTGTCTAAACCAGGCATGTCTTCATAGGACCAGGAGAAGATCTCAACATGATCGTGCAACATCTGTATCAACCTCTGTTTGACGCTAAGCTCCAGATTTACACCTATTTTAACCTCTTTTCTGTCTTCCTCAGTACCCAAGTTCACTGTTTCAACCGGCTCTTCATGAGGCTGTATGGCCCTATCTTCCTGCTGTAATAGTCTACCAAGTTCTCCATGCACCTCACAATCATCCTCACCTTCGTCCTCGGCTTGGTTGATCGGATTTTTGAAGTCATAACTGGCAATAGCGGAGCTGTTATCAATGGGATCCATAGTGGATATGGATCTTCATTATGATACGTGAGTGTGTGTAGGAGAATAGCTGTTTTGATATAGTGAAAAGCAGAAATAAAAAACAAGGAGCGCAAAATTTGTATGCAAGAAACGTCCAATTCTTTATTGATGATTATGAAATGACAAATAATATCCCTCACAAGCAAAGCCAAGGTGCCTCGGGCAAGGTACCGGGCCGTAAAGTTTCAAATTGTCTATTACAAATCTTAAAACAAATAAGTAAATTACTACAGAATAAAAGAAACAGGTATGAAGTCCCTAGTCGTCCAGTTAATCGGTCCACCGTTGGTAGTTGGGTAGATCCAATTGTCAATGTATGATTCCTCTTCACTTTCTTCAATGGCGTTAACCCCATGATTGCTGATGCGTAGGGGAGGTCCTCCAGCCCGAGCGCGTCTAACAGCCCTTTGAGCCCCTGTAGTAAAGCCCAAACCAAATTTGTCAATTTTATGAGTGAAATCAAGGAGCTGGCCCCAATTGGATCACCCAACTTCTTCAACCATTGCCCTGGCGTCCTTGAGAGAAGCCATCTTCAAAGGAGGTTTGTTTTTGGTAGTTTCAGTCAAAGCCAAGATCTGAGGGACCTCTTCATAATTCTGACAAGGAGTTTCGATGAATTCCCCGTCCATCTCTATGTAGCGGAAGGAGTTGAGGTGACTCACCATATATTATTCTTCACCCTGCACTGTGACAATTTTTCCTTTCACCGGATACTTCAGTATTTGATGGAGTGTGAAGGTGACTGCCCAACCTCATGGATCCAAGGACGCCCAAACAAACAAGAATACAACGGCCTGATATCCATCACATAGAATGTGGACCCAAAAGTATGAGAAACAACTTTGACAGGGATGTCCACCTCCCCGTGCACCATTCTCTTCGATCCGTCAAAAGCCCTTACCACAATGTTACTAGGCTTTAGAGTTAGACCCTCGCAATCCAAACGGTCCAACGCCTTCTTCGGCAGAACATTCAGTGAAGACCCAATATCTACAAGCACATGAGCCATAGTGGTGCCCCTGTATTTAATCGAGACATGTAGAGTATCATTATGCTTCCTTCCCTTTGGTGTCAAATTCGTATTTGAAAAACCCAGCCCATTATCAGCAGTCAGGCTGGCCACACAATCTTTGAACTGATCAGCTGAAGTCTCTTGCGGCACATGCGCAGTCTTGAGAAATGCAATCAAAGCCTTTGCATGGGCTTCAGAACACAACAGTAAAGACAACATGGATATCTTTGATGGGTTCTGCCACAACCGCTCGACCATGTTGTAGTCACTCTTCTTAATGATTTTCAGTATCTCCTCTATTTCTTGCTTAGAGGCCTCCACAACAATTTTCTTAGGCGCCTCCTCTTGGGTAGGCTCACCTACAACCTCTTTGTCGCGGGTATCAGATGATTTTCCGACTGGAGTAAGAACAGGAAAAGTAGTTGACGTACTAGCAGGAACATCATATGTAATGACAATAGGCTTGTTAATGGTCTTAGGGGAAATCTCAAGAGAGAAGACCCTTCCACTTCGGTTGATTTTACTGGTTCCAACAATGTTATCAATATCAGGATTAGCTTCTTCATCTTTCAGATCTTGTTTGATGCCATGATAGTACACATCAGCACCATAATGCCAGGGGACAGCTTTATCGGAGACATACGAGACAAGACCAGGAACAGTGATTATCAGCGGAGCAATTCTTGGAGCATGTGTAATCCTAACAGGTCTTCTCGAGGAAACCTTGGAAGGATTGGCGGAAATGGTTATAATGGCAACGTCTTCAACTGGAACAACAGGAATTATAGTTTTCTCAAACAGAATTTATTTGCTATCTATCAGGCGTTGGATACCTAATTTCAGCAAATGGCAACCAGAAGGTAGAAGCGAACACATGTGGCAACTTTCACCATAACCCGGAAATAAACTGGCCAACAACAAATTCTTCTTGACAGTCATGAGAGGAGTAGAAACTTCGTCAACAGAGGTAACAAACAAATCAGTATCAATAGCATTAACTCCACGGCCATGTTTAGGCATGGGAGAAGTTATGACATTTGGATTTTCCGGAGCATCAAAATCTATCTCATTGGCTTCAATCAAGTCTTTTATTTTGTTTCTCAGAGCCCAGTAGTTGTTTGTATCGTGGCCAGGACTCTCAGAACTATAGGCACAACGAGCATTTGGATTATATCAGGGAGATGTAGTATTTGGATTTTTGGGAGCCTCTCTCAAGGTTGTCAAGTTAGATTTCAGCAGATGGGGTAGAACTTCAACCAAAGTCATGTTGATGCGGGTAAACTGTCGTTGTATCCTTTCCACCCTTTGTTGATTATTGCATTGTGGAGCAGTTTCATGTCTAGGTATCATTACGGCACTTACTGTCTGATGTTGTTCAGCCCTATTCTGGCCCCTCGGGCTGTAGATGGCACTGGCTTCCTTCTTACTAGCAAAAGGCTTCTTTACTGAACTTGAAGAGGCATCCTTCTGTATTTTTCTGCTTCGAATCCCCGCTTCTACTCTTTCTCCAGTTAGGATCAGCTCGATGAAACCAGCTGATGAGCTGCCGATCAAATGATTGAAAAATGGACCAGATAGCGTCCCCAGAAACACATCAACCAACTCCCTATCAGACAACGGGTGTTGAACTCTCCCAGCCAAGTCTCTCCATTTTTGGGCATAATCTTTAAAACCTTCACTTGCACCCATGGACATACTCTGGATTTGAGTACGATTAGGAGCAAGGTCGGCATTGTATTGATACTTCTTGTAGAAAGCAGCAGCCAGATCTTCCCAGTTTCGGACATTTGCTCCCTCTAACTGGTATAACCATTCAAGTTGAGTCCCTGAGAGACTATCTTGAAAGAAGTGAACCCAAATATTTCTATCAGTTGTGTGGGGATGAATCTTCCTGACATAAGAGCAGAGATGGAGCTTTGGGCAGGACACCCCATCATACTTGGCAAAAACGGGAGCTTTGAACTTCTGCAGGATGACCACTCCCGACACCAATCCCAATTCTTCGAAATCCAGTCCAAGTATCCTCTGAACTTCCATGGCACTCAGACGATCTTCCAATTGTTTGTATCTATCCTCAGCAGGAGGATATTGCTTGTCGTTATAGTCAGTATCATTATCAGACACTACAGGACTGGGGTCTTTCTCTTCTTCTTGATTCTCCCCTTCCTTAGATGAAGAGGTCAGGTCGACTTGTCGCTTAAACCGCTCTCCAAACCTTTGGCCCATATTCAGAATACCAGTAGCCTTCTTCTTTTTCTTCCTCTCTTTCAGAATGAAGGCTTTCAAATCCTCCTGCCCATTTGCCAGACTGATAAACATTTGTTGGAACTGGGCGTTCTGTGCCTGCACGTCTTTAATGCTTTGTTCGAAAGACATTTCTGCTGAAATAAACAATGAAGGAGATGAGAAACCTGTAATGGTACATGTAATGATGTGTATGATAATGGTATGCGCATGCAATGATTTCAAAGACCTCAGAAAATTTAAATTTTCAAACAAAAAAAAACAAAAACTTTATTAGCTGAAATTGAAGTTCAAATGCCTTTAAGGCATTACAATTAAAAATAAATCTAAAACTAGAAAGAAAAATCAAAAGTCCCATGGATGCTTACTCTTTACGCCAAGATAATCATTCAGTCCTTTTTCCTCATGCAATTGTTTTGTGAGCTCTAAGACATTCCTCTCCTGAGCATGGAATTGATCCCTGTAAGTATCCCGCTATTTCGTCATATGAATCCAAAACCTCTGTAATTCCCCAAGATCAGTGGGCATGTAAGGATAGAGAACCGTGTAAGGAATTCCTTCTTCAGTAGTGGGTTCCACAATCACTGGTAAAACGAACATATAGGGCATCATAAGCTGCTGAGCACGAGCTCGTACCCATTATTGATAAGGTTCCATTGGAATGGAAGTCTTTGGCCCAAAAGCCCTGACGCTCGATCTGTCTACCATGCCCCAAGCTCGTACGAACCTCTGGAGATACCCTTGAATATCCTCCTCATAGCTTAATACAATGCCCTTGATAAGTAACTCATGGGGACCATCCCTTCGAGCGTAACCAAATTGTCGCAGAGCTAAACAAAGATGGTAGGTTATACCCCCTCTGATACCAAGTAAGGGGACATTAGGGTACTCCCTGCAGCGGTCAATGATAGCAATTTTTTCCATAAATCAAGAACACCAAAGAATATCCATATGAGCGAGTGACATTATCCTTTGTGACCAAACCAGACCTTCTTCATTCTTCAGTATAGACTTAGGGAGGTGAGAAATAAACCACCTCGACAGCAATGGCATGTAGCACACAAGAATCCCTCTTCTCCTCATGGTACGAGTATGGAGAGTGTGCAAAATATCTCCGAGCAAAGTAGGCACCGGGTTTCGAGAGAGAAAGATCATGATAGCATTCACATCTATGAATGAGTCTGAATTAGGAAAGAGAACTAAACCATAGATAAGAAGGGCCAAAACCTCCTCAAAATCCTGAAAATCCATATTATCCCAAAACAGTTGGGCTTTGTCTATCAGAAACTTAGCTAGAAAACCCTTGACTCCGCTTCTAGTTTCCCAATTGGATACCACGTCGGCCCATTTCAGGTGCAAAGATGAGGTAATGACTTCTGGCTTAGGAACTTCTTCTAGACCTGTGAAGGGTACCTGTTCAAGAATGGGTATATCCAATAGTTGAGAGACATCTTCCAAGGTAGGCACCAACTGATAGTCTAGAAAGGTGAAGCAGTGGTGCTTGGGATCAAATAACTGAAAGAGTACACTCATCATCTTTTCATCGAAGTTTGAAGTAACCAGGTTGAGAAGTTGACCATGTCTCTCAGTGAATGTAGAAGTTTTAGAAACCCTTGATTCTAGATCTTTGAGTTGGGAAGGTATCTTCACAGAGCTGATTCGGATGGTATTTCTACGAACGGAAGCCGTGATCTGCAAAACAGAACAAAGATAAATTCCCTTGGTCTTTGAAATGGTTAGTGCAATAGGCATGGATTCCATGTTATGATGCATGATGTCATGATAAACCACAGGTATAGCAAACACAGTAAAATCACACAAAGTCCTTAGGATTAAAGCTTGCATGAGGTCAAAGGTAGTACCCTCTTGAAGTTTAGTTGGTTCAAACATGTCCTAAAAAAGTAATTGGGTTCTAGAGATTCTCAATATCACTGAGCATCCTTTATCGGGCATTGTTTCAGCTCTCAATCTTTTCTTGCGGCTAAAATATCACGAAAGTATGATCTCAATGAGTGTAGAATCGAGTATCAACCAGTTCTCAGCTCTACACCAAGGCCGGCTATCTCACTACTTTCTAATGGCCAAGTTGTTCAACTAAGGTTCTAAGGTCCGTTAGTGCTTCACGACACCACGCAGCAGCCCCGTATTCTCCTCGTTTCCCCACGAAGGATATCGGTACCAACCAAAGTGCCACACTAACACAACCATCGCTTAAACCATATCGGTCTACGTCGTACAGTCTCCACGATCTATTGCTGTTTACCTCATGAGTTCCCCCAGATCCGGGTGTAGGATCTATAGTAACCCCAAACAGAAACCCTTAAAAGTAAAGCAATCAAGACAATCAAGAGAAGCAATTTTAATGACCTAGATCCTAAGGTATACCCCACTTTATTCCCCATCAGATTCGCCAGTTCTGTGATAAGGTGGCAGAACCGACTGTTTAATACTGGTTTGCATTTTGCGTTTTGTATTTGCAAAATGTCGCGGTAAGCAAGAGTCGCCACCGAATTTTATTTCATCCAATCATGGAAAAGGAAAAAGAACAGAAAAAACCTTTTTTTCGAGATATTTCTGAGTACGGGGGGTATATTATAGAAAGGGAAGGTGTTAGCACCCTTTATATCCGTATTTATCTACGGGCTCTTAGGTAATTGCTCATTTTTCAAATTGCTTATGTGCGTTTGTGTTGAAAATGTTTACTTCGTGATAACCCTTGTATCAATCCTCAAGGATGTGACGAAGTTTATTTTGAAAATTTGTTTTGAAAGGTGTTTGTGTGAAAAGTTTTCATTGAGCAAGTACCTACTAGCATCTACCTAATCGAGAAAAGATCATTTATGTTCTATTTCCTTTAGACAGCGATATCCCACTATTAAGGAGTAGGTAGCACCGTCGTTGGAGTTTGTAAGGGACGTTCGAAAGGGACGAGTACAATCACTAAAGCAATAGTTAGAAAACCTTAGTAGTAACCCTAGAGTCTTAAGATCCTTCCGAGGCAACATTTCCGACGCAACATTCGAACAGGACATTTTGATCTCTTTAGACTGGAGGGCAACCACTAAAATCTTCTATGCTTAATGATTGTTTACCGAAGGCAACCGAAGTGAGGTAAACCCTAGGAGTGAACATGTGCGAGTGATCTGTTTCAGTTATTTTAATCTTTGCACATTAGGTGATCTACCGTTTTAATTTTCCAGACATTCTTGCCATACAATCGTATTAGCCATACATCTAGACAGTTAAAGATTGCGGAAATTAAAAGCGCGAAGAAGTAAAATCTAGCTATTACAAGACTTCGGGGAGGGGGATTAATTACATAACCAAAAAATCGGGGATTTAAAGCAAAACATAAAACCCTAATTTAACTATTACAAACCCTGAACAGTTACAAAATAATGGAAAAAATAAGTAACAAGCGTGCGGAAAATTAAATACGAGAACAGTAATTAATAAGTTAAAATCCTAATTGAGAGGAAGAAATTTTTGTGGATTTTTATTTGAGAAAACAATTAATTGCAAATTAATTAAACCTAATTTCTAATTTTTTTAAAATTATGAAAGAAATTAAAGTTGCCCTAAATTAATTAAACTAATTAATTAAAAATAATATTTATTAAGAAAGTAAGTCTTTTTGTGATTTTTTTGATTTGTTAATTTAATAAAATAATTTTTGTATTGATTAAAAAACAAAATAATTAAAGAAAAGAAATTAAAGAAAAGAAATTAAAGAAAAATAGTAGAAATAACCAAACGGGCCTGCTGCTAGCAAATCTGGGGGGTGTATGCTGAACTTTTTAAACCCAGAAGGATGGCCCAGAGTCTGGCGCCTGATCCAATGAGACCATCTTCTGGGGGCTCATGGTGGACCTGCGTATGCTGGAATTGGATCTGGCTGGAGATGGATCCAGAGGATGAGATCAGAGGGCACGTGATGATCCTCAGAAGGTGAGATGTGCTGGATCTGACTGGAGATGATCCAGAGGATGAGATCAGAGGGCGTGTGATGTTCCTCAGAAGGTGAGGTGTGCTGGATCTGGTTGGAGATGGATCCAGAGGATGAGATCAGAGGGCGTGTGATGATCCTCATAAGGTGAGGTGTGTTGGATCTGGCTGGAGGTGGATCCAGAGGATAAGATCAGAGGGCGTGTGATGATCCTCAGAAGGTGAGGTGTGCTGGATATGGCTGGAGGTGGATCCAGAGGATGAGATCAGAGGGCGTGTTATGATCCTCAGAAGGTGAAGTGTGCTGGATCTGGTGAAAACAATGGAGAAAATTCCAAAAGCTCACACCTGGGATCGAACCCAGGACATGAGCTTCATACTTCCTTCCTCTGACCAACTGCGCTGGAATTATTAGTTGTAAACATAATAAACAAATAAAAACAAAAGCAAAATCAAGTGTCCTTCCAGAAAAAACGCGCGAAGTTTGAATGGACCAGTCACGCCTTGCCACGCCATTATCTTTTTCACTGGGACTGTTGTCTTAGGTAACAACTTTTACCTACGGATTTTGGCCATGGCTATAACCCTGTGCATCTCAACAATCATGTACAGGCAAGATAAATTAAATTGGTGACCATGAATCAACTGGGCTTGAAGCCCTAATCATCATGGTACCCATCATTAGCCCTAATTTTGCTTAAATCACAAAACCCCAAATTGGAGCATGAAACCCTAGCAATGGCAAAAGCTTATTCATGCACTGTAACTTAAATCAAACTATCCAGAAACATTGCAAACATGATGATGAACAAATATATATGGGAAAAATACATTTATAATGCATAAATCATAGAAATAGAATTTAAGTTCTTAGTGCAAACCGTGATGCTCTTGGGGACGATTTCTGGATGCTCCGAGACTTGCCAATGATGATGTTAGCTTCTTGGGATGTCCTGGAATAGATTGGAATCTTTAAATCTCCGTGAGGATGGATCTAGGGTGGATTTTGATCTCACACTTTTTGTCCAAAATTTAAATTTCTCTCTTGTTATTTCACGCCTCCAATCCTTCTTCTTATGGTATGGAATTGTTGTGTATACGTAGGAGACTGAATTAGGTTAACAAAATTGACATGAATCTTGAGAAATAATGGAGATTTGATTTGATTTGATTTTCTTCATGTATGATTTCTTTCCAAAACTTGCTTCAATCCAATCTTTTTCAACTTTAATGAACCTTGCACAAATTGGCTGGCATGCTATCTATACATGGACTCAAACTATGCATAAAAAATCTCAAAATAAATGATACATGCAAGATAAATGATAAAAATCTCAAGATTTGATTTGTTTTCATTTTTTGCCATTTAATTTGATTTATTTTGATTTAATTGAATAAAAAATTAAAATAAATGATAAAAGTCATAAAAAAATAGGTGGAAAATCTCAGGGGTCGTGGGTCCTGTTAGAAACATGTTTCAAGCAAGAAAACATGGGCCCTTTTGGAAAAAATGCAACTTTGATCAATGTTGACTTTTGACAATTTTCCCAAAATTGACAACTTTGACAATGCGCGACTTTATCAATTTTGACCCTAGGAGGGTGTTATTTGACTTTTTAGAAATCTTAGGATGTCCCCTAACCAACCCTTTTGGTCTCATCTCCATTGGAACTTCCATGTTCATGTATGAAGCTTTGACCCAAAAGGTGTTTTTGTTGACTTTTCAAAATGACCTATAATGTCAAAATTCATATCTTTTTGTGAGTGCATATTTTGAACTTGTGAGATGAAGATGAATTGTAGGGAGTTGTATCCTCTTCAAAATGAGCTTTGGATGTAAATTTTTTAATAAAGTATGAAGAAGTTATGCTTGGTAAAATTTGGGTTGACTTTTACTAAGAAACCCTAATTTAGCATCTTTTGGGTTTTGATGAATTTGGAGAATTCCTTGGGGAATCATGATCAACCCTTGATAAAATGATGGATAACACTTCAAAATTATGATGTTGACCAAAAATCTTGAGGTTTGACTGTATGTGGGCCACAATTGAATTTTTACCTAATATAGTCGATTCTCAAGCATCTAAGTAGTTGACTGAGCAAACTTCTTGTACAAGACTTGAAACTTGGCATGGATGATATTGGGAACATATTAGGACCTTGGAAGGAATTTGATACCTTTGTGGTCCACCCATCTTGATGAAAGTAGAAACCCTAATTTGAGATACATTGCCTTAGGAGAGAGCTTGTCTAGTCAACTCTTGGACTTTCTTGAGCAATTAGGGACCTCAATTGCCATTGATTGAGTAAAATGAGAGGGAAAATTTTGGGGTACAACACAAAGAATGTGCCAAAACACAATGATGAGATAAAACACTCCCCATGAAGACTATATAAAACTAGATTTCCTAAGAATGTGCCAGGTAAAACTGAACACAGATCGCAAGAATGAGATGAAACTCAACAATGATATAAAACTCAACCCAGAGAATAGATAACACTAGACTTCAAAGATGTGAATAAAATAAAATTACAAGAGGTATACCAAAAATAAACTAGTCTTGACCATCAAGGACAGATGACACTGAACTTACCAAAAACACGCTAAAGAAACACTAGGGGTCAAGTAGAGGTGGTCAAGATAAAACTCGGCCTCGAAGAATGCGCCAGGTAAAAAACTGGTGAGTAAACAAAATCGGGTGATAAAGACTCGAACCAAGAGTAACTAGATAAAACTAGTCTCGAGCAACATACCAAGTATAAATTGGTTTTAAATAGCGAGCGAAGATGAGACTGGACTCGAAAAGTAAGCCAAGTAGAAACTGGACTTACACCAAGAGAACTAGTGGATGCTAGACTCTTAGAAGGATGCGACAGGTAAAACTTGGAACACAAATTGCGAAAATGAGCTAAAACTCAACTCAAGCAGGCTAGATAAAAATAGACTTTAGAAAAACGTGACAGGACTAAAACTGAAACACCAATTGAAATAATGAGATAAAACTCAACCCAAGAAAACTAGACGGGACTAGATTCTAGAAAAAATGCGCCAGGACGAAACTAGTCCATGAACAAAATTATGAGGTAAAGACTCAAACCAAAAGTAACTAGATAAAATTAGATTTCCCAATAATGTTCCAGGTAAAACTGAACACAAAAGGGTGAGATAAAACTCAAACCAAAGAAAACTAGATAAAACTAAATCTTGAAGATTGTGTCAGGACAAAATTGAAACACAAATTATGATAAATGAGATAAAACTCAAACCCAAGGAGGATAGACAAAGCTAAACTCTAGAAAGAATGTGTCAAGATAAAACTAGATCACAAAAGGGGAGAGATAAAACTCAGACCAAAGAGAAAAGGAAAAACTGAACTCTGAAAAAGTACACGGGGCAAAGTGGCTAGAGTGTGTGATTTTAGGAACACCTGCTAGTCTCAAATCATAGAAAGACAATCTGATAGAAACTAAAAGAATCCAAGGAGTGAGAAACACAAACGAGACAACACTTGACTCGAAAATACTAGAAGGTCAAAAATTTCCAGAAATGAGTACCAGGACAAAAACTGGATTTCACGCACGGGTAACAAGGCAAAACTCGACCCATAGAAAAGTGGTGAGAGTGCATGTTCCTCAGAACACTTACTGGTCTCAAACTAAGGGTAGATAATAAAACAGAACTGATAGAACCCAATAGTTATAAAAGAGACATCTCAACCAAGGATAGACAGTAAGAAGAAACTGAAAGAACCAAAGGTGTAAAGGAGACAAGTTTCAACCCAAGATAGTCAATATGAAGGAACTAAAAGAATCCTAGGAGTAAGAAACAAAATGAGATAATACTCGACCCATGAACACTAGTCAGACGAAACCTAACTAGAAATGAGTAACATGGCAAAACAAACTAGATTTCATGCACAGGTGACGAGATCAAAACTCAACCCAAATCAAAGTGATGAGACCGCATGTTTCTCAGAGCACTTGCTAGAATCAAACTATAGGGTAGGAAATAAGACGGAACTGAAAGAACCCAAAAGTTATAAAAGAAACGTCTCAACCAAGGATAGACAGTAGGATGGAAATGAAAGAACCCAAGGCGTAAATGAGACAGGTTTCAACCCAAGATAGACAGTATGAAGGAACTGAAAGAATCCCAGGGGTGAGAAACAAAACGAGATAATACTCGACCCATAAAGACTAGTTAGAACAAAACAAACTAGATGAGTACCAAAACGACAATTGGATTTCATGCGCAGGACATGAGACGAAACTCGACCCAAAGCAAGGTGATTAGATCGTACTTCTAAAACACCTGTGGATCTCAACAAAAGGTATACAGTAAAAAGAAATTGAAAGAAATCAAGGTGTCAGAGGGGCAAATAACGAGTAAAGACTCGACTTAAGAAGTTTAGACATCACTGATCCCAAGATGAAACTCAAGAGGCCAGTAGAGGACTCAAATCAGGAAGGCTAGTAGTGAAAACTAGTTATGAGTATCAGGACAAAACATGGATTCCACATACAGGTATCGAGATAGAAACTCAACCTAAGAACAACTAGATAAAACTAATCTGAAAGTGAATATCAAGATGAAAATGGTATTCAAAAGGTACATCAATATACATTAAAATAGTCCAACAAGGGTAGCAAAGACTAAACCCGAGAAAACTGAGCCAGGGGAATCTGGGCTACAAACAACAACAGTGAGTAGACACTCAATCATCCAAATGATTAACATTGATAGGATATTTTCAAGGATGAGAACTGGGATATTGAGGATATAAACCTCGTTGGAGATACATTCTGAAGTTTAGTAAATTCACTGGGGAAAACAGGAACAATAATGACTTATGTTTCAATGCATATTTGAATTGTATTTTTTTTTAGTAATGTTCCAAACAAGAATGGGAAAAATACACTTTGAGGATGCAATGCGATGATGCATATTTAATTGTTTCACTGGGGAATGGCCAATCGAGAAACCAATAACCAATAGGTCAAAACCTGATAGGAATCGCAAAAAATAAATTGCTAAAATCTGATAGAGAAGAGAAAATATAAGGAACCGCTGGAAAGAAACCCTTGAAGAGATGAAACTCTGTAGGGAATAAAAAATAGAGTAACTAGTAGAAACAGGCTACAAATACTGAGAGGAGTTTGCAAAAATAAATTGTGAACTCTTTTGGAGAAGATCGGGTCAGAACTGCAATCTATGAAAAGCGGTGCCAATGAAGATTGGACGTTGCTAGAGAAGATCAGGGAAAGACTATAACTTCTGAAGGAGAATGCCAAATATAAATCGGTTGTTGTTGGAGAAGATCATGGTAAAAATGTATATTTTGAAGGAGAATTCCAAGATAATAAACTAGATGTGAGAAGTGAAACTCTCGCTCAGGAATCAGATAAACTCTGACGAGGCCAACCTTGTCGGGGATTTGATGTTCTTTTATAAGAAAAATCAATCAAGAATATTAACGTTATGGATACACAAATCCTCGAACAGAAAATATAGTCAGAACCCTACTGATGGAAACTGACGATACTCTTCAAAAATGGTCAAACCTACTGGGGAAACTTCTGTCAGAAAATCCTTTACCGATTGCTGAAGATTAACAAAATCTCAATTAATCGACCAGTCTCAAATTTACTAGGGATAAGGAAATATCCTTAAATAAGGATGCCCCAAGCAACAAATAAGTTTGGAAATGGGAGGTATGGACTAGGAAACTCTGATCGGCAACTCCTCTAGGGAATTGAAACTTCTTCAGACTTTGAATTCTTATCTAAGCAACTCCACTGTGGACGTGAGACATCTTCAAATTTAAAGTCTCAGAACGAAGCCTTTCTCTTGAAAAAGATTTATGTTGGGCAACAAAACTCTGTTGAGGAGACAAAACTCCACTGAGGATACAAAACTCAGTCGGGGAGTATTTTTACTGGGTATAATATGGTGGGAGAACTGACTTGGTGTTTTGCGTTTGGTTGCAATTGTTGCGGTTAGCAAGAGTCGCCACCGACTTTTCTTTTATCCAAATAGGAATGGGTGAAAATAACAAGAAAGACCTTTAGAGATGTTTTCTTGAGTTCGGGGGGTAGGTTATGAAATGGGAAGGTATTAGCATCATTTTCATCTGTAGTTATCTACGGGCTCTTAGTTGCTTGCTAGATCAGTTGCTTTTGTTTGAAAATATGCTTTTTGGTATGGGTTTGAAAATATTTTGAAAACGTCTTTGTAATGATTCTCGTCTCTATAAGAATGCGTACAAAGTGTTTTTACTTTTGAAAATGTCTCAATTGAAAGTGTTGGTGTGAAAATGTTTTTTAGTTGTGAGCAAGCAAGCAACTATGAGTGTCCTACCTACTCGAAAGGTATTTTTTATTTTCCTCTTTCTTTAGATGTTGTTATCTTACCATTTATTGATAAGAAGTCCCATCATTTGATGTGAAGGGACGGGTGTGGGTCATTTGTATAGTCATAGAAGGTAACATATGGGATGTTTTAGCAGTTTTCGTTAGGGACTAGATTGTTTACCGAAGGAAACTTCGAGGGTCATCGAGGGACTATGATCTTTTTATCGAGGGTCTTTGCTAAAGCACTCATATTCGAGGGACATGACTATTTTCCGAGGAAACAAGTGATATTACCCTAGAGGTGCATGTGTGTGAATGGTGTGTTTGATTGCATGCATTTTTGTCTTTGATTAGGGTGGTCTACTTGTTGGTTTTATCTTGCCATACACCCTAATTACTAAAATTTATGAAAGCAATAAAAATGTGGGAAATAAGTGTCCTACGTTATTACCTATTTTTTGGGGGATGGGGTATACAAATGTACAAGTGAGGGTTGTAAAAAAAATAAAAGTCCTAATTATTACAACCATATTGAATAGTAATAAAATGTGAATATATAGAAAATATAAAGACAAAAGTAGTGTAAAAAGAGAGAAAGAAAAGGCATCATGGATCAAAGGATGTGCTTTTCTATTCTCCCTCATTTGCCTTCTTTCGATTGGGGTCTGTAACCAGTGTGAGTCGAAGTCTGTAACCTTTGATTCATATCACCTTCTTTTTTCTGTTTGAAGCTATGAAGCAGTAAGGGGCGAAGCCTAAGGCTTCGATTCATGCAAACTTTTATCTTTCATTTGGGTTTGTACAGGTTAGTCTCTCGCTTGAAGGAAAACAAACCAAAAGGGGAAGAAACGAAAAAATATGCATGAAGGTGGAAACAAAAATAGACCAAAGGATGATAATGATGTTTGAAACGAAAGGAAATGGTTATTCACATATTATTCTTGAAATGAAAGGTTTAAATTTAAGAGGACTTACCTTGTCTAGAATATGAGTTTTGGACTTGAGTTGCTTGAACTGGATGTTCTGGGATTCAAAGGGAAGAAACAAATGTTGTGTTTCTAGTGCTAGATTTGAAAGAAAGAACAAAGTGTTGGGTTACTTCTAGATTCGAAAGAGAAAATAAACAGGTGTTGTGTTTCTTCTGGATTCGAAGGAAAAAGGAACAAGTGTTGTGTTTCTTTAGTTCTGGGTTCGAGAGTGTCTGAATTGTTTTCTCCTTTCTTTACTTTGTTATCAAATCTCTCTCTAGCCACCAAAAGCCCCCTTTAGATCTGTGATGGAACCTCTTATTTATAGATAGAGTTTGTTGAGGTTTGAGGGGGGGGGGACAAAAGAAATTTGAACAAATTGGGTAAGTTTTTCTTGTAGTCTTTGAGGTGCAATTTTTGTATGCCAATTTGGTGCAAGTATGAGAGCAGTGTAGCAGGACTGCTGCGCAGCAGTTTTGGAGCATTGTGGCCAGTGTAGCAGGTTTGGACTTGGCAACACATAGGACTCTGGCCAGAAAGCATCTTTGAATATTTCACCCTTTTCATTTTGACCTCATAGATCTAACCTTAGACCAGAACCTCTCAACAATATTTGCTTCCACCCAAAGTGTGTCCTTCAAATGGATCATCTGTGTATCTTTCGAAGGGGCCAAATATGTGTCCTTCAATTGGACCATATGTGTGTCTTTTGAAGGGACCACGTGCATCATTTGTGTGCACCACTTGCAATTCTTCGAATGGGCCACCAAGACATGTCGTTCGAATGGGAAATTCATTGTGTGCCATAGTGTAGAAACTATGTGTGATCGAAACAGACTGTTTCCAAGGGAAATATTGCCCACTCGAAGCTAACGTGAAAATAGCCAACGCTTTATGGGTGCTAGCATGAAGGGAAGCCATTGCCTTTTGCATTGAAGGCAAACATAGAGGAAACCATCTCCTTGTGAGTCAAAAGCAAACACAGAGGAAGCCATCTCCTTGTGGGTCGACAACAAACACAAAGGAAGTACTGCTAATGCTAGTGAATGGAAGCTTGTGTGCATGAGGCTAATGCTTTGTGAATCAAAGCAAACATGTAAGGCTAATGGTTCAATCGAAGCTTTCTTGCAGGAGGTCCCTACTTTGTGAATCAAAGGAAGCCTTCAGAAGGCCATTGCCTTCTGAATCGAAAGAAACTTTCAGAAGGTCATTTCCTTCTTAATCGAAAGAAGCCAGTAGGAAGTCACTAAGTTTTGAGTCGAAGGACACCAACAAGATGCCCTTGTCTTCTAAATCAAAGGAAGTTGTTTCAAAGGGAAACAATGCATAGTCGAAGCTAGCATGAAGATAACCATTTGTTCAATCGAAGCTTGTATGAAGCAAGCATGCAAGAGGCCATTGCCTCAATCGAAGTTTGGGAAATTGAAGTAAGTTTGAAGGAGGCCATATTCCCAATCGAAAGCTAGTGAATCAAGCTTGCATCAAAGGAGGCCATTTGCCAGATTTTGAATTCGAACTGTTGTCTGCGATCACTCCTTTCGATCTGCTTTATACTTATGCAAACTTGAGCTTTTGAAATTCTTCATGAGATATATCTTGAGAAATTGAGAAGGAAAAATTTGGGGTACAACAGCTGCCCATGTTCAATCTTCTTAAACCTGGAGAGTTAGATTGGAGAGTCCGCCATCCGTGACTTGAAGGTGGAAGATGATTGAACACTAGAGTGCCTAGAAATTTGCACCCAATGATGTGGTGGTTAATTGTGTAGGGAATGGGCTTAAAGATGCCATTTGGAGAGGTGATGGAGAGTTGTTGGAGATAGGCTTATAGATGCCACCCAAAAGTGATTGTTGACAAAAATTAGACTAAGTCTAAGCTTGACTTCAACTGGAAAAGAATCAGAATAAATCTTTGGTCGATTTAAACTGAACCAGAAGAAGTGTCTACAAGAACGGAATCAGGATAAACCATTGATCGATTTAAACTGAACCAACAGAGGTCTTGAATAATCTTTAACTGGAAAAGAATCAGAATAAATCTTTGGAGCGATTTAACTGAACCAAAGAAAGTGTCTACCGGAACGGAATTAGGATAAACCATTGATCGATTTAAATTGAACCAACAGAGGTCTTAAATAATCTTTAATTGGAAAAGAATCAGAATAAATCTTTGGAGTGATTTAACTGAACCAGAGAAAGCGTCTACCGGAACGGAATCAGGATAAATCATTGATCAATTTAAATTTAACCAGTAGAGGTCTTGAATAATCTTTAACTGGAAAAGAATCAAAATAAATATTCGGAGCGATTTAACTGAACCAGAGCAAGTGTCTACCGAAACGGAATCAGGATAAACTGTTAATCAATTTAAACTGAACTACCAGAGGTCTTGAATAATATTTAACTGGAAAAAAATCAGAATAAATCTTTGGAGCGATTTAACTGAACCAGGGAAAATGTATACCAGAACGAAATCAGGATAAACCATTGATCGATTTAAACTAAACCAGCAGAGTGTCTACCAGAACGGAATTAGGACAAATCATTGATCGATTTAAACTGGACCAGCAGAGGTCTTGAATAATCTTTAACTGGAAAAGAATCAGAATAAATCTTTGGAGCGATTTAACTGAACCAGAGAAAGTTTCTACTAGAACGGAATCAGGATAAACCATTGATCGATTTAAACTGAACTAGCTGAGGTCTTGAATAATCTTTAACTGGAAAAGAATCAGAATAAATCTTTGGAGCGATTTAACTGAACCAGAGAAAGTGTCTACTGGAACAGAGTTAGGATAAACCATTGATCAATTTAAACTGAACCAGCAGAGGTCTTGAATAATCTTTAACTGGAAAAGAATCAGAATAAATCTTCAAAGCGATTTAACTGAACCAAAGCAAGTGTCTACCGGAACAGAATTAGGATAAACCATTGATCGATTTAAACTGAACCAGCAGAGGTCTTGAATAATCTTTAACTGGAAAAGAATCAGAATAAATCTTTGGAGAGATTTAACTGAACTAGAGAAAGTGTCTACCAGAACAAAATTAGGATAAACCATTGATAAATTTAAACTGAACCAACAGAGGTCTTGAATAAGCTTTAACTGGAAAAGAATCGGAATAAATATTTGGATTGATTTAATAGAACCAGAGAAAGTGTCTACCAGAACGGAATCAAGATAAACCATTGATCAATTTAAATTGAACCAACAGAGGTCTTGAATAATCTTTAACTGGAAAAGAATCAGAATAAATCTTCGGTCGATTTATACTGGACCAGAAAAAGAGTCTACTGGAAAAGTATCAGAATAAATCTTTGGTCAATTTAAACTGAACTAGTAGATGTCTAAAGGAAGTGTTAGTCATGTAGATAGTCACTCTGTCCTGTTTCGGGAATTAATCTACAATCAAATTGTTCACAGATAGTTGTCTTGTCTTGTTTCAGGTATTAATCTAGAACTTGCTTTGCTTGGTCGTTGAGAAGGTCCCCTGGCTTGTTTCAGGAATAATTCTCTGACCCCCTTTGAAAATTTTTGATGATAGCTATCTTTTGATTGATATTTCCTAAAAAGGTAAAGAGTTAGCTGCATGCAATGTCATGATGTATGAAATGCATGGTGTAATGATGTTTTTCAAAATAAATGAGATTGTGCTATATGCGTTTCGTATGCATGTGCTATGAATGTTGTTGAAATGTAACTTTGTCTTAGAAAATAAATCCTTGACAAATGCTGGGGAGCCTTAGGAAGTTAAATCCCGGACTGCTGTTTGGGGATGAAAAGTATGCATATTTTCAGACTTTGTTTTAGAATGTTTCCACTGGGGCTTCTTGTTTTTGTTGTTTGAGGAGAATGTTAGAACATAGTTTGATTCTACAACCCTCAGTTAGAGTTTTGATGATAACAAAATACAAGATTAAATAAATTGTAAGATTTATATAAGACATATATGCTACTTAAAATTATGTTGTGTATTTACAGAAAATCTGATGGAATCAGCATCAGAATATCAGTATCAACATCAGCATCAGAAGATATGTCAGCATCAGAAGATCAAATAACATGTGCTATACGCTGAAGCCTGATGAACAGAATCTGCACATAAAATACTCTGACTCTGATCAAGATCCTAACCAAGTCATCAGCACTCAGAAGCGTCAGCATAAAGGAAAGAACACTCTGATTACCATAAGCAGAGAAGACTCTGAAGCGTTACTATGCATTCAAGACAGATTAATTACCAACGGCTTTATTCCAAGACAAAGATCTTCTCAAAAAGGAAAGAAAATTACTAGCATTGAAATGGATTTATGGACAACCAACGTATCTCTTCCGTGGCTATATAAACTAGACTGTGTGAGAAAAGAAAAGGCTAATAATCTTCACGCATATACACGCCTACGTAAACGAACTCACTCATACAATTTGCTAAAGCCTTTCAACCTCGCTTAATCTATAGCTCTAGCAATCCAGTTTCAATTCTAAGCTTAATATTGTGCATTATCACAGTTGTGATATATAGTTTTACTAGAAAACATCAAACACACTTTTGTTCATTTATCTGTAAGAGAATTTCCTTGAGATAAATCGGTATGTGGTTAGACTCAAGAAGACTTTAACAGTTGTTAAAGTAGTTGTGTAATCAGTTGATTATAGTGGATTAAGACCTCGTTGGAGAGAGGCGAAATCACCTTAACGGGTGGACTGGAGTAGTTTGAGATCAAACGAACCAGGATAAAAATATAGTGTTGTCTGCATTTGATTTAAAGTTTAACAATTCAACACCCCTTCTTGTTTTTTTCACATCTTCAATTGGCATCAGAGCGCCTGGTTCTGAGCTTATAACACTTAACTGTGTCAGTACAAGATCCAGCGTCAGAAAAACACAATGGCAGGACCACATCAAAACATCAGCAATGACAACAATGAAGAAAGAGACAGATTCAGTGGCAAACCTCCAGTCTTTGATGGAGAGAACTTTGACTACTGGAAAGACAGAATTGAAAGTTTCTTTATGGCCCATGATGCTGATCTGTGGGACATGGTGACTGATGGATACACGCACCCAGTGGATGGAAGTGGTCAGAAGATTGACAGGAAAGCAATGTCTGATCAGCAAAAGCATGATTTCAGAAATCATCACAAGGACAGAACAATTCTTATCAGCGCCATCTCTTATTCTGAATATGAAAAGATATCAAACAGAGACACTGCAAAGAATATGTTTGACTCTCTGAGAATGACGCATGAAGGCAACATTCAAGTCAAAGAAACCAAAGCTCTTGCACTCATTCAGAAGTACGAGGCATTCAAGATGGAAGAAAGTGAATCAATAGAAACGATGTTCTCAAGATTTCAAATTCCGGTTGCTGGTCTCAAAGTTCTTGACAAAGGGTATTCTACTGTTGATCATGTTAAGAAGATCATCAGAAGCTTTCCAAAACAGTGGAGGCCAATGGTCACAGCGCTAAAGCTAGCTAAGGATCTCAACAAAATCTCTTTGGAGGAACTTGTCAGCTCCCTCAGAAGTCACGAGATAGAGCTAGAAGCAGATGAACCTCAAAAGCAAGGTAAGCCATTAGCTTTAAAATCTAACAGAAAATCTGACTCCAAAGTTTTGCAGGTTGTTGAAGAAACCTCTGATGGGTCCTCATCAGAAGAAGATGAACTATCTCTCCTCTCCAGAAGGGTGAACCAATTATGGAAGCAGAGGCAAAGGAAGTTCAGGAATCCCAAAAGATCAGAGAATCAGAATGAATCCTTCTCCAGATACAGAAGGTCAGAATCCTCCTCTGGACACAAAAGATCTGAAGGTTCTACAGGAAGCAGAAAGCCAAACAACAAAGACATCATCTGTTATGAATGTAATGAGCAAGGACACTACAAAAGTGATTGCCCAAAGCTTCAGAAGGAAAAGCCCAAAAATAAGTTTTGCAAGGAAAAGAAGAAAAGTCTCATGGCTACATGGGATAATTCTGACACATCTGAAGTTGACTCAGAATCAGATGATGAAAGAGCAAACATAGCTCTCATGGCAAACATAACAGAAGATAGTGAAGCTTCTGAGTCAGACTCTGAATCAGATACAGAAGAGGTATTTCATGACTTTGCTATAAACTTTACTAAGGATGAACTAGCTGAAAGCCTTAATGAAATTCTGGAAAGATATCAGCAGATCAGAGTCAAATTCAGAAACCTGAAAAGGAATCTTGCTTCTGACTCTGATAAGACTGAGAGTCTCAAATTGGAGAATTCTGAGTTACAAGATAAAATTTCAAAATTAGAAAATCTATTGCAAAACTCTCAGAAGGAAACAATCCCTGAAACTCCCAGCAGTGCTGATGAGATCATCGAGTATGATCACAGCTTTCAGAAGTTTCTAGCTAAAAACATAGATAGAAGCAAAATGGCTTCAATGATCTATGGAGTTAGCAGAAATGGCAGAAAAGGAATAGGATACCAAGGTAAGGTACCTACACCAAAAAATGCCATGGAGTTAGTTATAAAACGTACTCCACTTAATTCACACTTTATATATGGGCACACACACGACATCAAATATACTAGTAGTAATTATTCTGTCAAACCAAAATTCAACCAGAGTTTTGGTAAAACTAACAAATCAGGACCCAAGAAAATATGGGTACCTAAGGATAAAATAATACATGTGGCAGATATCTTTAGCAGCAAAGCAGAAACACCAGTCATGGTACCTGGACTCTGGCTTCTCACGACACATGACGGGAAGAAGGCATATGTTCCAAAGCCTATAACTTAAGCCTGGAGGCCACGTAGGCTTTGGAGGCAATCAGAGAGGAAAGATCATTGGCTCTGGAACAGTAGGTAATGGAAATCTTCCCTATATAAGTAATGTGTTATTAGTAGATGGATTAATGCATAATCTGTTATCCATAAGTCAATTAAGTGATAACGGTTAAGATATAATCTTTAATCAAAACTCATGCAAAGCTGTTAGTCAGAAAGATGGGACTATCCTATTTAATGGAAAGAGGAGCAACAACATTTATAAAATCAAACTTTCTGAACTAAAAAGTCGGAATGTAAAGTGTCTTCTGTCTGTTAACAATGAGCAATGGATCTGGCACAGAAGATTGGGACATGTTAGTATGAGAAGAATATCTCAGATTAACAAACTCAATCTGGTCATAGGACTTCCTAACCTGAAGTTTAATTCAGATGCTCTGTGTGAAGCATGTCAGAAAGGCAAGTTTGCAAAACCAGCTTTCAAATCTAAAAAAGTTCTTTCCACCTCTAAGCCATTAGAACTTCTACACATTGACTTATTTGGACCAGTTAAAACTGCTTCAGTCAGTGGCAAGAAGTATGGGTTAGTAATCGTAGATGACTATAGCAGATGGACATGGGTAAAGTTATTAAGACACAAGGACGAGTCACACTCTGTGTTTGTCACCTTCTGCAACCAAGTTCAGAATGAAAAGGATCTTAGAATTGTCAAAGTCAGAAGTGATCATGGTGGAGAGTTTGAAAACAAAGATTTTGAGTCATTCTTTAATGACAAAGGCATTCTGCATGACTTCTCTTGTCCTAGAACTCCCCAGCAAAATGGAGTTGTAGAACGAAAGAACAGAACATTGCAAGAAATGGCCAGAACCATGATCAACGAGACTAACGTTGCTAAGATCTTCTGGGCAGAGGCAATAAACACAGCGTGCTACATTCAGAATAGAATCTCCATAAGACCTATTCTGGAAAAGACTCCATATGAATTGTGGAAGAACAGAAAGCCCAACATTTCATATTTTCATCCATTTGGATGTACTTGTTTTATTTTAAATACAAAAAATTATTTGAACAAGTTTGACTCTAAAGCACAAAAGTGTATTATGTTAGGATACTCTGAACGCTCAAGAGGGTACAGAGTATACAATACAGAAACACAGATTGTTGAAGAATCAATCAGTGTTCGTTTTGATGATAAGCTTGACTCTCCTAAGTCAAAGCAGAATGAATTACTTGCAGGTATGGAAGTTGAATTCATAGGTACTGAAGACAAGTCATCAGAAGCTCTTAACAGAGACACTCCCTCAACATCAGAAAGAGGCACTGCAAGCAATCTAGCACCTTCTGTTGATCAACTTCAGAAAAGACCATCCAGAAGCAGCATGGATCACCCAGAAGAAACAATCTTAGGAAGAAAGGAAGATCCAATCAGAACAAGATCTAGCTTCATAAACTCTGAAGAATCCCTCATGGGACTTGTTTCTCTAATTGAACCATCATCAATTGATGAAGCACTTCTGGACAATGAATGGATTCTAGCAATGCAAGAGGAGATGAATCAATTCACAAGGAATGACGTATGGGATCTAGTTCCCAAATCAAAAGGATTCAACATCATTGGAACAAAATGGGTGTTCAGAAACAAACTGAATGAACAAGGTGAAGTCATCAGAAACAAAGCACGATTGCTAGCACAAGGTTATAGTCAGCAAGAGGGGATAGACTATACAAAAACCTTTGCTCCAGTCGCCAGGTTAGAATCTATCAGACTCTTAATTTCATTTGCTGTGAATAAAGGCATCACTCTGTATCAGATGGGTGTTAAGAGTGCATTCTTAAATGGCTATATAGAAGAAGAGGTATATGTGCACCAACCCCCTGGTTTTGAAAGTTCAAAAAATCCAGAATATGTTTTCAAACTAAAGAAGTCACTGTATGGTCTGAAACAAGCTCCCAGAGCTTGGTATGAAAGACTAAGTAACTTCTTGTTAGAAAAGGAATTCACCAGAGGGAAAGTGGACACAACCTTATTCTGTAAGACAGTTAAGAATGACATTTTAGTATGTCAGATTTATGTTGATGATATCATATTTGGATCTACTAAACCTTCTCTGGGAAGAAAGTTTGCTAAATGTATGCAGGCAGAATTTGAGATGAGCCTAATGGGGGAACTGAAATTCTTTCTGGGCATTCAGATTAATTAAACCCCGGAAGGAACTTACATTCATCAGAGCAAATATGTCAGAGAACTTCTGAAGAAATTTGATCTCTCAGAATGTAAGCCATCAAAGATTCCAATGCATCCCACGTGCATTCTGGAAAGAGAAGAGGTAAGTGAAATGGTAGAACAGAAGGTCTACAGAGGTATGATTGGTTCTCTTCTTTATATGACAGCTTCAAGGCCAGATATTTTATTCAGTGTATGCATTTGTGTAAGATTCCAATCAGATCCTAGAGAATCTCACTTAACATCAGTTAAGCGAATTTTCAAGTATCTGAAAGGTACTACTAATCTGGGTTTGTTTTATAGAAAATCAAGTGATTACAGCTTAGTAGGATACTGTGATGCTGATTTTGCTGGAGACAGAGTTGAACGTAAAAGCACTTCTGGAATCTTCCAGTTTCTGGGAGAAAATATGATCTCATGGTCCAGCAAAAGACAATCCACAATTGCTCTATCAATAGCAGAAGCTGAATACATAGTAGCAGCTGGATGCAGCACACAAATGCTCTGGATGAAAAGTCAACTTGAGGACTTCCAGATTTTTGAGAGTAACATTCCTATCCTCTGTGACAACACTTCTGCTTTTTGCTTAAGTAAAAATCCAATTTTACATTCTAGGGCTAAGCATATAGAAATAAAACATCATTTTATTAGGGACTATATTCAGAAAGGGATTTTAAATTTAAAATTTATTAACACAGACCATCAATAGGCTGATATTTTCACAAAACCATTTTCTGAAGATAGGTTCAACTTCATTTTGAAACATCTCAGCATGAAGCTCTGCCCAGAATGAAATTGTTTTAATTTTATATATTAACCTTCAGAACTTTGTTTATTTTCTGTGAACTACTGATCAATCTTCCTTCAGAATTTTAGAAGTGCAAATTGTATCAGAGTCTATCCATGAAGATCTGAGCGCTTCATTTCAAGGATGGAAATGTGCTGTTCACTCAAGCAAACAAGTGTCATCCAGTTATCAACCATTTTCTGAGGCTGAACACGCATTCACGTTTCTGAAAAGGCAAAGCGCTGATTGGACGCATTGAGGCACATGTCATGGGTAACCGTTCCAAATATCTTTCTGAATCCCCTGAAATCAGCTATCATTAAATGATAATAATCATTATTAATTTCTCTCTCTTAACGTTTATGTTTTCAAAACCTTTTTAGAAATCTATTTAAACACACTTCACACCATTTACACGTTTTACCTTCACTTTCATTTTCTCTGAATATTTCTATTTTCAGTGTTCTTCTTTATCACAAAAACCTCGTGTGAACATGGCTTCTTCCAGCATTCCTTCTTCGGGTTCCCAGAAAACTGTTTCATTTGAACAATATGAAGTACCATTCAGAATGCTTCTAACTCCAATCAAGAATCGTGAAGTTCTGTCAGAATTAATAGTGGATTTCAACAGTCTTAGCAAACATGGTATCTCAGCAACAGGAAACCAGCACCCAAATCAAGAGCATGTTGGAAGCTCTGTTCACACGTCTTCCACCTCCCTCTTAGAATTTTCTTGTGTTTTCCTTGTTTTCTTTACATGTTTGTCTTTAATATTTTATGTGTTCTGAACTTATCATTGCTTCTATTTTTAATATAAATGCTTTTTTAGCTCTGATCATTTTAACTCTGATTATTTGTGCTTTTTGATAACTGACAAAAAGGGGGAGAAAGAATGATATTTTTCAATAACGGATTACTGAGACATAAGTCTCAAACATTCTAACATTCTGATATATTTGAATTTCTTTCTTCTGAAAAGCTTACAGGTACAAGAATCTGATGAATCTGATGAACTCTGATAAAGTAAAGTTCTGATGCTCAAGGTCTCATGGAATTAAAGGGAAGTAATCAACTCATGGGGAGTTTTTCTCTTCGTTGCTCTGATACCTTTTATTCCTTATCTTATCTCGGATACCTTTTATTCGTTATTTGTTTATCTCTGATACCTTTTATTCTTTAATTTTAATTGAAAAAAATCCGGTTTTTGTCATCATCAAAAAGGGGGAGATTGTTAGAACATAGTTTGATTCTACAACCCTCAGTTAGAGTTTTGATGATAACAAAATACAAGATTAAATAAATTGTAAGATTTATATAAGACATATATGCTACTTAAAATTATGTTGTGTATTTACAGAAACTCTGATGGAATCAGCATCAGAATATCAGTACCAACATCAGCATCAGAAGATATGTCAGCATCAGAAGATCAAATAACATGTGCTATACGCTGAAGCCTGATGAAAATAATCTGCGCATAAAATAATCTGACTTTGATCAAGATCCTAACCAAGTCATCAGCACTCAGAAGCGTCAGCATAAAGGAAAGAACACTCTGATTACCATAAGCAGAGAAGACTCTGAAGCGTTACTATGCATTCAAGACAGATTAATTACCAACGGCTTTATTCCAAGACAAAGATCTTCTCAAAAAGGAAAGAACGTTACTAGCATTGAAATGGATTTATGAACAACCAACGTATCTCTTCCATGGCTATATAAACAAGACTGTGAGAAAAGAAAAGGCTAATAATCTTCACGCATATACACGCCTACGTAAACGAACTCACTCATACAATTTGCTAAAGCCTTTCAACCTCGCTTACTTTATAGCTCTAGCAATCCAATTTCAATTCTAAGCTTAATATTGTGTATTATCACAGTTGTGATATATAGTTTTATTAGAAAACATCAAACACACTTTTGTTCATTTATCTGTAAGAGAATTTCCTTGAGATAAACCGGTTCGTGGTTAGACTCAAGAAGACTTTAACAGTTGTTAAAGTAGTTGTGTAATCAGTTGATTATAGTGGGTTAAGACCTTGTTGGAGAGAGGTGAAATCATCTTGACGGGTGGACTGGAGTAGTTTGAGATCAAACGAACCAGGATAAAAATACAGTGTTGTCTGCATTTGATTTAAAGTTTTACAATTCAACCCCCCCTTTTTGTGTTTTTCACATCTTCAGAGAACTCCGTTGGGGTACGTTGATTTTGCTTGAGGGAAACTCTATGGAGAGTGTTGATTCCTGCTTGGGGAAAAGAGTTCAGGAGTCTTAGTTGTTTGTTGCTCTACTGGGGAGTTATCTCTTGATGGAAGAGAAAGGAAGTTAATCACTTATTGGGGATAAAGGAGTTAACTGTTATTTGACGGCTTCCAGGCTTTGAAGTAACTCACTCGTGATAGTGGTAAACTCTATTGGGGAAGAGGAGCTTTGTTGATGACTTGACTGGGGATTAGGATTTGTGGTCACTTAATTTGTGAAAGTCTGAGAGGCAAACTCTAACTGGGAAATCTGTAGTTTGTTGGGGAAATAAACCCTGTTTGAAGAGAATATCTAACAAACAGCTGGGGAGGCATTTTCTTTAGGCAGAACTCCTAGAGGATTCTTCTTGAGACCAACTAAGTTGGGAAGAAGGTTTTCCAGAGATTGAAACTCTGGCTGGGGATTGCCTGGATCCAACCTTGTGGGGATATCCGTGAATTTGGCCTTGAGGGGTTTGTACCCTTATCTGTGAAGATTATTGTGGGGATAACCTTATAGAGATAACTTTGTGGGGACTTGACTATGGATCACACTATTAAAAGTACTTTGTGGTAATTTGTCATTGCCCCTAGTAGTAAGTGTTGTAGTACTGCCAGAAAATGTTTGCTTGGCCGTACGTAACCCTTTGTTGGAATTCATGTTCAATGCCCCAACTGACTCAAATATAGACCTGCCCCTGGTTATCAACATTTCTTGAGAAATTTCTCGGAATATCGACTTGCTTCCCCGAGATGATTTGGACAATTACATGTCATGCCCCCTTGCTTATAGGAGATTTGTCATTGGAAGTGTCTTCCAATTTGAAGTGATTTTGTTTCTTGAGAGAATTTCGTTCATTGGATATTCGTCGTGTGAATTTCTCTGTTGTCAAACAATTAACCATATGAAAACAAAGATATTCAAACAATGCAAAGTTTATGCTTGTCTTGAAGTTTTGAAAATGCAGTTTTAACAAATAAAGAGTTTTGTAAGAAAGTGAATTCAACTCAAGATTTGCAGTAAGCCTTACAGAAGTCAGGATACCCTTGGTAACAATATGCTTTCGAACTAACCCGTGCTTCAATTAGGACTTTTGAAGGGTTGTAGTGTGGCTTGGTTCAAGGTTTAAGAAATAAAGGATAAGGCTCAAAGTGTATTTGTACCCGCCCGTTCTTCACGATGTTCTTCAGTCCTAAACTCAGTTAATTACGCGTTTGGATTCCAATTGAATCTGGAATTGCATTTTGGTGATGGTTCGGACTAATTAAGTTTGCTGGAAGGAAGTAATTTTTGCAACATTTTTCATGTTGTCGAGGATTTGTAGTGACCTCTTTTTTATTTATCATCCCTTATTTTTTCCTGACTGTTCTCATTTTGAGATTACAGCCAGCAGGATGCCCCAGTTTTTCTTAAGTCTCCTTCGTGGGTTTTGACTTAGTGGGATTTTCTTTTTAGAGATAATGACTGCCTATTTGATAGGGAAGCATCACCGTCTTTTGATTTAGAAGGAAGTTCTTGATGTCATTCGGTTTTTAGGAAGTGAAAGCTGGCGACTGACGCACACTTGAATTAACTGAGAGACTACCCTACCCTAGGTTTTGATTAAACATTTTAATTTATGTGAAAAAGAAAACTACTACTTCTTTGGCTCAAAGGGGTTGACTAGGGATTATCTTCCTTATAACTCCAGTGTTTAGGGTTTGAAAGAGACGTATGTACATCGACAGTAAGGTCTGTTTAAAAGCATACTGTATGAGATTATGGCATTGTTTTCGTCATCCTCCCTCTAAAGGCTTGCAACTTTTAAAAAAAAGAGTTGAATATCACAAAAGGGAGTAAAAAGCATAGTTTAAATAGAGTGAGAATGAATAGATTAATTCAAGACAAGCATATGTAATGCATTAATGAAAGTAATTAAAGTCTGACATATAGATAAGTGTTTAAGCAAACAAAAGAAATTACAACTAAAAATTCGAATAAACAGATAATTTCTCCGCCTAGACCATCACTTTAATATGGATGCCTTTGAAGGGTGATAGAAGAGCTCTAATTGACCGTCTTGTGTAAACTCCAACACTCCTTCGTCGATTAGGTCTTGAATTTTTTTCTTCAAAGCCCAGTAACCATTCATATTATGTACAGGACTATCGGAGTGGTATGCACACCTCTCATTGGTGTGGTAACTAGGAGCAGAAGTATTGGGATTCTGGAGAGGAGCCTTTAACCTAATTATCTTTGTCTTCAACATGTGTTGTAACACTTGAGCCAGCGACATGTTGATCTTGGTGAATTGTCTCTTAGGTGCGACCTCCTTACACTGATTCCCTTGTCGTTGTTGGCGAGGTTGTTGTTGGGCCCATGATGTAGAAGCAATTTGGAAAGGTCTACTTTCCACCAAGCCAATTTCTTGTCTCATTGGAGGCTGATTAAAGACTTGATCCCCAGCCTCGACTGTTTGTTTCATATGGTTGCATCCGTCTTGATGAAGCTTGTTGACGAGGGCTCTCAGCTCTTCTTGTCCTTGAACCAAGTTTTAGATAATAGCCATCTGGCCCACCATCTATTCCATCATCTGGATATTTATTGTGGCTATCTCAGTTTGTAGCCGTTCCAACTGGTCATCCTTGTTGTCCTCAGGATTCTTCATGGTCATGCCCCTAGTGAGGAGTGATTTCATCTCTTCTTGCCCCTTGCATAGGTTCAAGAACATTTCTTGAAGTTGAGCATTTTGAGTCTGAATATCCTTGATAGTCTGTTCTAGAGCCATCTCTACTGAAATAAACAGTAAGCAGGTGAGAGACCTGTGTGGGGAAAGCCTGTCATGATATGATGCATGGTATATGGATGCAATGTTTTCAAGGAATTAGAAGATTTAAATTTGTTTAGACAAAAGGAACAAACATCAATTGCATTAATGAGTTCAAACTGATTACAAACATGCCTTTTGAGCTTACAATGGAGGAAATAAAGCAAAATAAACTCCTAAGACAAAAAGGTAGAATGTATCCTTTTTGATGCAATGTAGGCGTTCAAATTTTGCTGTTCATGAAGCTGTCTCGTAAGCTCCAAAACCTTCTTTTCACTTGCGTAGAAATGGGCTTCGAAGGTGTCTCGCTCTTCCTTCAGCTGGATCTAAGCTCTTAGCAAATCTTCAAGAGAAGTAGGCATGATAGGATGAAGGAAAGTATACGGAATTTCTCCTTCAACAATTGGCTCCATGATGATAGGTAAAATGGCAAGGTATGGCATACCGATACTTTGAGCACGAGTTCATACCCACTTAAGATAAGGCTCCAAAGGAATGGAGTTCTTACGCCTCAATGTCTTGTTATCCACCTTGTTTACCATTCGCCAAGCTCGTATGAACCTTTGATGGTAGCCTTCGTCGTTGCCCTCATAGTCGAATACCAAACCTTGGATCAGTGCATCATGAGGACCATCTCTTCGTGCATACCCAAATTACCGTAATGCAAGAGAATGGTTATAGGTGATACCTCCCCTAATGCCTAAGAGTTGGACATTATGGAATTCCCCACAATGATCAATGATGGTAGTGTCCTCCAGGGATCGAGAACACCAATAAATGTCAGAGTGCGTGAGTGACATCATCCTTTAAGACCATGTTAAGCCTTGCTCGTTCTTCAATGTTGACTGAGGTAGGTGCAAAGTAAACCACCTAGAGAGTAAGGGAATACAACACAAAAGAGTACCTCTTTTCTTCATGGTGCGGGTGTGGAAACAATGTAAAATGTCTCCAAGAAAAGTAGGTATAGAATTACGAGAGAGGAAAACCTTGATGGCATTCACATCTATGAATTAGTCCGGATTGGGAAATAGAACCAAACCATAGATTAGGAGGGCCAAGACATCTTCAAAAGCTTGAAAATCCATATCCTTCCAGAACAAACGAGCCTTCTCCAACAGAAACTTGGCTAGGAAACCCTTAACTCCACTTCTTGTCTCCCAATTTGTTATAATGTCAGCTCTTTTCAAATGCATGGCTTCGACAATGACTTCAGGCTTTGGAGTCTCCTCTAAACCAGTGAACAGTATTTGATCAAGCACGGGCACTCCTAACAGTTGGGAGAATTATTCTAATGTAGGCACCAATTAATAGTCAGGAAAGGTGAAGAAATGATGTATAGGATCAAAGAATTGGAAGAGTACACACATCATTTCTTCTTGGAAGTTTGAGGTAGCCAAGCTGAGAAGTCGACCATATTTCTTGGTGAAGGGAGAATCTCCAAGCACCCTTGATGCTAACTCTTGGAGTTGAGGATGTGCTTTCACGAAGCTGACTCGGATGGTATTCCTTCGAATGGGATTCACGGCCTACAAAACAAAGCAAAGATAAATTCCTAAATCCTTGAAATGGTTAGTGAAAATTCTTATGATGTTAGGATGTTTATGATGTTATGTACAAGTGAACAAAGCAAACAAATCTTTATGTACAAATAATCATATACACACAATGCAGATAAGTCCTTAGGTTTAGGCTCGCAATGGGGTTTGTAGGTAAATACTCTCTTGAAGTTTAGTTGGCTTAACCTGTCCTAGAAAGTAACCGGGTTCTAGGGGATCTCAATATCATTGACCTTTCTTTTAGGCATTGTCTCAACACAATCAATATTTTCTTGCGGCCGAGATATCCCAAAAGTCTAATCTCAATGAGTGTAGCATCAAGTATCAACCAATCTTCAGCTTTACACCAAAGTCATCTATCTCACTACTTCCTAATAGCCAAGTTGTTCAATTAAGGTTCTTACGTTAGTTAGTGCTTCATGACGCTGCTCAGTGGCCCCGTATTCTCCTCGATTCAATACAAGGAATACCATACCAACAAATGTGTCACACTAACATAGCCATCACTTCAACCATATCGGTCTACACCGTATAGTTTCCACAATCTATTGATACTTACCTAAAAGGTGCCCCAGATCCGGGTGGAGGATCAATACAAACCAAAATAAGGAACCATAATGTAAAGCAAATAAGTCAAACAAGGAAAGCAAATAAAGGTGATCTAGCCCTAAGGTAACCCCACTTTTAAGTTTATATTCCCCAGCAGTGTCGCCAGTTCTGTAATACGGTGGGAGAACTGACTTGGTGTTTTGCGTTTGATCGCAATTGTTGTGGATAGCAAGATTCTCCACCGACTTTTCTTTTATCCAAATAGGAAAGGGTGAAAAGAACAGGAAATACCTTTAGAGATGTTTTCTTGAGTTCGGGGGGTAGGTTATGAAATGGGAAGGTATTAGCACCCTTTTCATCCGTAGTTATCTACGAGCTCTTAGATGCTTGATAGATCGCTTGCTTTTGTTTGAAAATGTGGTTGTGTTATGGGTTTGAAAATATTTTCAAAACGTCTTTGTAATGATTCTCGTCTCTATAAGAATGCGTACAAGGTGTTTTGACTTTTGAAAATGTCTCAATTGAAAGTGTTGGTGTGAAAATGTTTTTTAGTTGTGAGCAAGCAACTACGAGCGTCCTACCTACTCGAAAGGTCTTTGTTTTTTTCCTCCTTATTTAGATGTTACTATCTTACCATTGATTGATAAGAAGCCCCATCTTTGGATGTGAAGGGACGGGCGTGGGTCATTTGTATAGTCATAGAATGCAACCTATGAGATGTTTTAGCAGTTTTTGTTAGGGACTAGATCTTTTACCGAAGGCAACATCGAGGGTCATCGAGGGACTACGATCTTTTTATCGAGGGTCTTTGCTAAAGCGCCCATATTCGAGGGACATGACTATTTTTCGAGGCAACAGGTGAGATTACCCTAGAGGTGCATGTGTGTGAATGGTGTGTTTGATTGCATGCATTTTTGTCTTTGATTAGGGTGGTCTACTTATTGGTTTTATCTTGCCATACACCCTAATTACCAACATTTATGAAAGCAATAAAAATGCGGGAAATAAGTGTCCTACGCTATTACATGTTTTTTGGGGGATGGGGTATACAAATGTACAAGTGAGGGTTGCAAAAAAAAATGAAAGTCCTAATTATTACAACCATATTGAATAGCAAGAAAATGTGAATATATAGAAAACTATAAAGACAAAAATAGTGTAAAAAGAGAGAAAGAAAAGGCATCCTGGATCAAAGGATGTGCTTTTCGATTCTCTCTCCTTTGCCTTCTTTCGATTGGGGTCTATAACCAGTGTGAGTCGAAGTCTGTAACCTTCGATTCACATCACCTTCTTTTTTCTGTTTGCAACTGTGAAGCAGTAATGGGTGAAGCCTAAGGCTTCGATTCATGCAAACTTTTCTCTTTCGTTTGGGTCTGTACAGGTTAGTCTCTTTCTTGAAGGAAAACAAACCAAAAGGGGTAGAAACGAAAAAATGCGCAAGAAGGTGGAATCGAAAACAAACCAAAGGATGATAATGATGTTTGAAACGAAAGGAAATGGTTATTCACATGTTATGCTTGAAATGAAAGGTTTAAGGTTAAGAGGACTTACCTTGTTTGAAGCTGGAATGTGAGTTTTGGACTTGAGTTTCTTGAACTGGATGTTCTGGGATTCAAAGGGAGAAAGAAATGTTGTGTTTCTAGTGCTGGATTTGAAAGAAAGAACAAAGTGTTGGGTTACTTCTGGATTCGAAAGAGAAAAGAAACAGGTGTTGTGTTTCTTCTGGATTCGAAGGAAAAAGGAACAAGTGTTGTGTTTCTTTAGTTCTGGGTTTGAGAGTGTGTGAAGTATTTTCTCCTTTCTTTCCCTTGTTAGCAAATATCTCTCTAGCCACCAAAAGCCCCCTTTAGATGTGTGATGGAACCTCTTATTTATAGATGGATTTGGTTATGGTTTGGGGGGGAAAACAAAATAAATTTGAACAAATTGGGTAAGCTATTCTTGTAGTCTTTGAGGTGTAGTTTTTGTATGCCAATTTGGTGCAAGTATGGGAGCAGCATAGCAGGATTGTTGTGCAGCAGTTTTGGAGCGTTGTGGCCAATGTAGCAGGCTTGGACTTGGCAGCACATAGGACTCTGGCCAGCAAGCATCTTTGAATATTTCACCCTTTCATTTTGACCTCATAGATCCAACCTTCGACCAGAACCTCTCAACAATATTTGCTTCCACCCAAAGTGTGTCCTTTGAATGGATCATTTGTCTATCTTTTGAAGCGGCCAAATATGTGTCCTTCAATTGGACCATATGTGTGTCTTTCGAAGGGACCACATGCATCATTTGTGTGCACCACTTGCAATTCTTCGAATGGGCCACCAAGAAATTTCTTTCGAATGGGACATCCATTGTGTTCCATAATGTAGAAACTATGTGTTATCGAAACAGACTATTTCCAAGGGAAATATTTCCCAGTTTAAGCTAGCGTGAAAATAGCCAGCTTTGTGGGCGCTAGCATGAAGGGAAGCCATTGCCTTGTGCATTGAAGGAAAACATAGAGGAAGCCATCTCCTTGTGAGTCAACAGCAAACACAGGGGAAGGCATCTCCTTGTGAGTCGAAAGCAAACATAGAGGAAGTACTGCTAATGCTTGTGAATTGAAGCTTGTGTGCAGGAGGCTACTGCTTTATGAATCAAAGCAAACATGTAAGACCAATGGTGCAATCGAAGCTTGCATGCAGGAGGTCCCTGCTTTGTGAATCAAAGGAAGCCTTCAGAAGGCCATTGCCTTCTGAATTGAAAGAAACTTTCATAAGGTCATTGCCTTCTTAATTGAAAGAAGCTAGTAGGAAGTCACTAACTTTTAAGTCGAAGGATACCAACAGGAGGCCCTTGTCTTCTGAATCGAAGGAAGTTGTTTCAAATGGAAACAATGCCCAGTCGAAGCTAGCATGAAGATAACCATTTATTCAATCGAATCTTGTATGAAGCAAGCATGAAGAGGATGTTGCCTCAATCGAAGCTTGGTAATTTAAAGCAAGTTTGAAGGAGGCCAGATTCCCAATCGAAAGCTGGTTAATCAAGCTTGCATCAAAGGAGGTCATTTTCCAGATTTTGAATTCGAACTGTTGTCTGTAGTCACTCCTTTCAATCTGCTTTGTACTTATGCAAACTTGAGCTTTTGAAAATCTTTGTGAGATATATCTTGAGAAATTGAGAGGGAAAATTTTGGGGTACAACACTGGGGATTCCAGAATCTTCGGTATGCAGCCATAAAATAGACCATGAAGATAGTTAAACAGTATCAAATCTACTGGGGATATGGCAATCTCATCCAGCATCAATCCTACTGAGGATGATAAAAGATTATTTTGATAAAGAAATGCCCCAAGTCACAACTCATGGGAAATGAGAATTTCTGAATACAAACCTCAATGATAATTTCAAATCGGAAGATAAACTCCGTTGAGAATAGTCTTCATTAAGAAATGAGAAAATGCTCATTAAGACTTGGTTAGGTAATGAAGGTATCCAAAAAATTTACCCTCCTCAAGAATTCCTCACATGACAATGCTGGGGAGAAGCAACTCCGCAGGAAATTCCCTATTCCAGAGTTCAAAAGTTAGAGGTAAGACTCTTGCATTGGTACTGACAAGCTGCAACTTATAGAGTGAACAAAAATTCCTCGAGAGTACCTCATGGGATTCGTACCATAATTAATATGTTGCCCCAGAGTAGTGGAACATTGAGATATAGATTCTTAACTTGACTACCCCATATTGGCGAAACTTTGATTGGGGAAACATCTTGCAAAATTCTTAAAAGAATCCTTAGGCACCATGCCTTTTGGTATTATTACCTTTCGTGAAGCGGTCGACTTTTGGTTCAACAGAGTGATCAAGTCTTTCTTCTTTGACAAAATTAAGCTTTTCATTGATATTCATTGTGTAAGCTCCATATTGTCAAGCAATTGTTTTACATGCAGAAGAATTTTTATTATGAGAATGACAATTCTAATGCAACAATTATGTAAGCCTTGAAGTTGGAAAGTTTGAATGAAAATATGTCGCAACTCTATTGTGAATGAATCACTATCTAGAGCGTGACATTTGAAAAGTATTTTGAAAGAAATACGATGAAGGTATAAGATACCAACATGGATATGTAACACATCTTTGGGAGTCAGGAAATGTTATCCTGTCGTAGTATGCCTTCAAGTTAAACCCATGTTTCAGTTAGGACTTTTAAGGGTTGTAACATGGCCTAGTTTATGGTTTTAGAAAAATCAGATTTAAGGCTCAAGTTACTTGGTGCCCACCCCCTTCGTGATGTTCTCCGGTCCTAAGTTCAGCCAACTCGACACGGGCATTCATCTCTCAAAAGGAACTTTTATATGGTTGATGAAACCAAACTGATTCACTTTGGACATGGCAGTCACCCACTTTCTCATTCTTCTGGTGTATTTGGTTTGATTACGCGACCTTGTTCTTACTCATGCAATCTTACTATATTCATTTCCCATCTTCAACACTTCAATATCTCCATTTTTTCAAAAGTCTCCTTTTTCTTCATTTTTTTATTATTATTATATTTTTTCTTGACTTGGCGGATTTTTCCTTTCCTTTTCATTCGTTTTTTTAACTTTCGAACAAGTTGTGCGATCTAATCATCTTCAATTTATCAGAAGTGATTGTGACTGCCTTACTTCCTTGATTGATGGAGAATAATCAATTTATATCACCATTTTATGATTTCCTCATTCTTCAGTTGATGAGAGATAACCATTATCGTATCGCCATTAATCGACCTTTTGATGTGTAGAGGACAACCATTTGCGGTTTGGACTTGCTATTTGGCCTTTCCTCAACCTTTTGAAAGATAACCATTATTGTACCCTCAGATGCGCACTCCTGATTAGTTTTGAACGCTTGATCAAATTAGTTGAACACTACCCTACCTCGGGTTAAAAAATAAGTTTGTTCCTGAATAGAAAAGAAACTCCTGCTTCTAAGGCTCGGAAGGGTTAACGAGGGTTTCACTCCCTTATATCTCCAGTTTCTAGGGATTCGAAACAATGCATGTACATCATCAATAGGGTTCTACTCAAAGGCATACAATCATAGATTTTGCATTTAAATATCGTCATCCTCCCTCTGTTCTCTGCGTAGGCGAAAGAGTTGGTACAGTTGGTATCAAAATGCCAGAAAATCATTTAAAGAGTGATGACGAATGAATTAAGTAAAACAGAAGGATTACTTCAAGGAAAACATACTCATTGCATTAAGATTAACATTCAAAAACAAAAAAGTTTATACATGCAGACAATGTTTAAACAAACAAACAAGATACATATGAAAATGCAGTAAAGAAACATAAAGATGCCATTATAGAGGAGACTTGACTTCGTATGGAATCTTTTCTTTTAGAAGACCTTCAAAAATGGCACTCACTTGGGCACAGGATTCTCATTCTTCCCTGGCGTGAACACAACCATCCTCGAATCGAACACGCTTTGCATTTCATTTATGAATAATACACAGTTTTTAATTAAATGGCTTGGTTCCCCATATATAGTTCGACAACTTAGCCTATCCACCGGACTAAAAACAGTCTTAAAAGTAATACTTGTATTTTATTTATCATGCTTGTGCAACCCCCACAATATTTCCAAATGAAAATGATTACCAAGATTATATTGGATGTTTTTGCAAGCAAAGTATCAGAAGAAAAGAAAGAACAAAACAAAGCAAGATTTTTTTGGATAACAAAAGTTTTTTTATTGATTGAAATTGGTAGTAAATAGGCATTTACATCAAGAAGCAACCCCTAGAAAGAGGTAACTGCAAAAGGTAAAAAAATTATTATAAACAAAATGGCAATGTGAAAACGGATATCCATCAGATTCTGGTTCTGCTATAACTCTTATAACCTCGAAAATCTCATCATTTCGCTCGATCCGTCAGGATATCCCCCCCCCCCCCCCTTTTTTGCGTGAGCCAATCAACTGAGCGGGTTTATTCATGCGAAATATTTTTGTATCATGTCTGCATTCACATGGAGTGGGAAGTCTTCATTGTCCATAGTTGTAAGCATCATGGCCCCGCCAGAGAATACTTTCTTAACAACAAATGGTCCTTCATAAGTTGGGGTCCACTTGCCTCTAGGATCTCCTTAAGGAAGAATGATTCTTTTCAGGACAGGGTCGCCTACTTGATAATACTGAGGATGCACCCTCTTGTCAAATTCTTTTCTCGTCCTCTTTTGGTACACCTAACCATGACACACAACCACTAATCTTTTCTCATCAATGAGGTTCAATTGATCTAACTGGTTCTGCACCCATTCTGATTCATCAAGCTCAACATCCTTCATAATCCTTAAAGAAGGAATTTCCACTTCCACAGGCAAAACTACTTCCATTCCATATACAAGAGAGAACGGGGTTTCCCCAATTGAAGTACGTATTGAATTACGATATCCATGCAAAGAAAAAGGCAACATCTCATGCCAATCTTTATAGGTTACCACCATCTTTTGCATAATCTTCTTGATGTTTTTATTGGCCACTTCAACAGCACCATTTATCTTTGGGCGATACGGAGAAGAATTATGATGTTTGATCTTGTAAGTTTCACAGAGCTCTTTCATCATTTTGTTATTGAGATTAGATCCATTGTCAGTAATGATCTTTTTTGGAATCCCATAACGAAAGATTATGTTGTGCTTGATAAAACGAGCTACCATATGCTTGGTAACATTTGTATAAGATGCAGCTTTGACCCACTTGGTGAAGTAATCTATGGCAACCAGAATGAATCGATGGCCTTTGGAAGCAGTTGGTCCAATTTTTCCAATCATATCAATGCCACACATTGTAAAGGGCCATGGAGAGGTTAAATCATTCAGAGGAACGGGAGGAATATGCACCTTGTCGGCTGTTGTACCCCAAAATTTGCCCTCTCATTTCATCAACATTTCTCATCACAAGACTCTTGGAATTCAAGATCAAGCTAGGGTTTGCTCTGCTTAAGACACCTCCTTGCACTGTTGACCTAATTTAGGGTTTGAGTTTGCACAAGGATGTTTTGACCTAAAATTCCCAAAGTGACTTTCATAATTCATGTTGGACTCACAAGTTTGTCCATACCAAGTTTCAAGCCTTAATTCAAATTTTTGCCCAGTGAATTGGACAGTTGACCTAGAAATCAACTGTATTGGGGAAAAAGTCAATTGTGGCCAATTGATAGTCAAACCTCATTAAATTTGACCCACATCAATATTATGAACTCATATGAACCATTTGATCAAGTTTGGATCACAATTCCATAATAAATTTGATCAGATCACCAAAAGGGCAAAATGGTCATTTTTAGGGTTTTGACTGCACAAAGGCAATTTTTGACTGTTTGACCTAGCCAATGGCAAATCAAGCTCACACATGGACTCAAGGACTCAATGAAATTGTCTTGACCCATTCAACAAGTTCAAAAGATCTCAAATGCATAGGATTGACAGATGAATTTTTCAATCAACTGATCAAAATTTGACTGTATACTGAAAAGTCAAACTTTGACTTTTTGGTCAAAATCAAGTGCCAAGAGTTATTTTTCATCTAGACATATCAAATTATGAAACTTGTTCATTAAGAAACCCAAAAATTCAAATTAGGGTTTAAAATGGGAAAAATTCATAACTTAGAAATTTTCTAAGTTATGGAATTTTCTTATTTTTTCCTAACTTTGTCCCATTTGTTCACCAAGATGCAAATGGATTCAAAGAAAACTTGCAACATGAAAGTTGTAGTCCATCACAAAGTCTACAAACTTTATTCACAAAGTTTTCTCAAAAGAAGATTGTAGCTCAAGTTATAATTTTTGGAACAAGGGTACCTAAAACTTTTAACTTAGAGAAAATTTGCCCTAATCTAGGCAGGATTTTGACCCATCTTCTTGGCCACTTTTCACATAGTTTCACTTAGAGTTTCAAGTTGCATTTCAAAGATGGATTATAGTACATGTTACAAGCTTTCCAAATTGTCCAATAACTCCTAAAACACCCTTGTGGTTAGAGAGAATCGAATGCTTGAAGTTGGCAAAAACTCACTTTTGTCCATGGCCAATACATGTTCATACAAACTTGCATTTTCAAATCAGCATGTTTGGTGCTAGCTTGCAGGCCTCAAAACCAGTTTGTACTCCATAATTTAATGCATAACCATTGAGTTAAGGTGTTATATTGGTCATTTGGACATTGCATACAAGATTAATCCTTAAGTGGTAAAAGGTAAAATGCCATTTTTGTAAAGTTGCAATTTATGTCAAACCAAAATCCTTGAGGCATGGGGCCATATCTCTGAAGAAAGATTCAATCAACCAATTCCAAGAACCAAGAGAAAAGTATGCAGCATGATATAGGGCTTGTACATGCCTGCATTGAGAGGACACACACTCTTGCTTGAAAAAGAAGAAAAGTTGCAAAACATATACCATCTCTCACATTTGTTGAAACCAGCTTACACAAACATTGTAGACAAGTTTCATACCTTCCAACAAGCCAGAAACACGACCCTTCTGCCTCCCAAACCCCCTTGTACACAAAATCCATGTTTTGCTGCAAAACAGGGCAAGCTCTGCAAACTTGAAGCTATAACCAATTTCCATCGTGCGTTTTGTCCCAAGATACTTCAAACACTTTACAATCAACTCACCTGAACTATCCCCGGCCTCCATTGCAAGCTGTAACACCATTAACACACTTTGCCATTTTTGTTTCAAAGCTCTGCAGGTTGAGTTCTACAGTACGATTCAAGCTGTTTCAAAACAAGCCAAGCATTGGAAAAGCTTCCTTGGACCTCAGGCAAGCTCAAAGGAAGCTCAAACACCATTGAAGGTTGCTACATTGTCCAGCTCGAAGTCAACTAAAACAGGTATTTCATGGACTTCTATCTCTTTATTTAGGAATGGTTAGGCTTAGGTTTGTGAATGAAATATTTTGTACTCATAGCCCTGAAGCCATACTGTGATCGGTGGGAATAGAACTGACTGTTTTGGAATGCTGGTTCCAAAATGTTGCGGTAAGCAAGAGTCACCACCGTCTTTTATTTTATCCAACGAGGAAAGGACAAAGGCATAGAAAAATTCCTTTTCGAGATGTTTCTCGGGTTCGGGAGGTAAATTATAGAAAGGGAAAGTGTTAGCACCCTTTCTATCCGTGGTTATCCATGGGCTCTTAGGTACTTGCTTATTGTGTTTTCAAAAGTTTGCTTTTATTTGTGTTTGTGGGTTTGAAAAGAGTTTTTGCTTTGAGGAGAGTGTAAGTGCGAAAATTTTTGTTTTGTTTTAAAAGGAGCAAGTACTTAAGAACCATCTACCTACTCGAAAAAGGAATTAAACTGTGCTAATGTCCTTTAGACAATGCTATCCCACTATTAAGGAGTAGGTAGCATCATCGTTGGAGTTTTAAAGGTCAATTCGATTAAGGGACGTGTGGTCACTAAAGCAATGTTAGGATGCCTTAGCGGTAACCCTAATGTCTTAGATCATTTTTATCCGAGGCAACCGTTTCGAGGCAACTTTGATCTTTGGACAGGAGGGCGACCTCTAAGACTTCCTATACTCAATGACCACGTTCGAGGCAACCAAGTGAGGCGTACCCTAGGAGTGGCATGTGCAAGTGTGTCAATTTTCAGTTATATTATCTTTGCACATGTTATGGTGAGCTACCATTAATTTTAAGTTAAGAGTTAATCTTGTCATGCATAGCCTAGTTAGCATACATCTAGCAGTTAATGGTTGTGGAAAATAAAACTAAGCTATTACAAGGCGTCGAGTATTTACATCGCCAAAAACAAACCCTTGAAAAGTAAATTGCGAAAAAGTAAATAAAAGCGGTAAATAAATCCTAAGTTAAAGCTATTACATCCTCGGAGCAATTACACAAATATAGATCAAAATAATATGCGCGAGAAAAGTTGAATCAGATTGTCCTTTAGGGTTTTGACCCTTTTTTAAAGAAAGCATATTTTTGGTCTTTTGGTTTTAAGAATTAAGTCTAAATTAATAATGGAATTAAAAAGAAAATATTTTTTTAGTTTTATTTCAATTAAGGCAGCAAAATCAGAAATAAAAAAAAACTAAGTCTAAGTCAATTTTAATTTATTGTAAAAAATGTTAAGATTACACCTAATTAAAAAACTAAATTAATTGGTTAATGGTTTATTTACAAAAATAAGTAATAAAATTAAAATAAAAATATTTTGTTGTTTTTTTTTATGGAAAAGAGTTAATTTGTTAATTAATTAGTTAGTTTTTAATAATAATAATAAAAAAAAGCAAAAGAAATATGAAAAGAACATAAGCAAACTTTGGGGGGGCGCTGGGCCTGAAGAAGGGAGGTTCATTCTGCAATTCCAGGCCCAAATTCGAAGGCCTCGTTTGAATTTCAGATGGCCTGGACGTTTGTTGACCAAGGTTCATGGTGAACCTCCATCCTTAGCCATTGGATCTGCCCGGGAACCACCTGGCACGTTGAGATCTGAGGACATATGGTAGTCCCTGCCTGAAGTGTTGCATGTGAATACCTGAAGGAAAAACACAACAAAGTTTTGGTGGACCTGGGATTCGAATCCAGGTCCCAAGGGGTCATGCACTAATGCGTTCACCAACCAAGCCAATCTGCTTCATTCGTTAGTTAAATGGAAAACAAATATTATATACAAACAATAATTATGCCTGGCCAAAAATATAAAAAACGTGCAATTGATTCAAACGAACCAATCACGCTCCACCACTTAATCGTCTTCTTCACAAGACCTGGTTCGGTTACCTGCGGATTTTTATCCATAGGAGGTTTCGTGGGATGGTTCTAAAATGCTCCCTAGGTCACACAAATGGAATCCAAGAGTACCACTGTACTCGTCTCACTTCCCTGAACTCATTCATGGCCATTGTTGGCCTTGATTTCACCTGCACGCATAACGCCTAAAAAACACACACAAGAACCCTAGGTTCTGGATATGGGGTTAGAGGTCACGAAAATACAATCAAATAATGCAGTTTGCTCAGGAATTTAATGATTAATACAAATATGCAAGAAATTTAACATAAAGATGCATAAAAACCGAATTACAATTCCATGTGCAGAGCAAGGTTAATGGGGGCTTACAGTGCGTTATAGGTGATGAAAGGCTTGGATTTTGATTGGTCTCGCTTCAGGAGGTTGCTGGTAAGAGAGCTGCGTCTTTCTTTTGGTCTGAATCTGCCCCTAAACCAAAATCCGATCACCACTTGCTCAAGGTTCTTTGCAAAACTGTTCTGGCCGTTTTCACAGAGTTTTTGTGCGTTTTTTCTTGTCTGCAGCAGGGTTTCGTGTGTGATTTGTTTATGAGCATGAGGTTTATATAGGCAAAGGAAATTAGGTCAACATTTGTATATCAAATCTTGGTCCATTATGATGAAGAGATTTGATTTGATTTTCTCATAAAGACTTGCTATATTTGATTCAATCATGCGTTTCTGCCAGCTTGCTCTGAGTTGTTTTAGGCCTCCAACTTGATGGAAATCAACAGCTGACTTGCCCCTTCGAATTTGCTCTCTTCGAATGCTTCAAAGTCCCCATTCGAACTACTCCAGTCACAGCCCCTTCGATTGAGACTCCCCCTGCTTCGATTGCATATTTGCAAGGGACACATGCCATTGTGAACTTTGGGTATTCTGGACAGGTTAGGATATGTGTTTTTGCTTAGTCATGCCAGCCTACTTCATTCCTTCGAATCTGCCTTCTTTGCCAGGTTCAAAGTCTAATTCGAATCTATTTGGAACATTCCCCATTAGACAACTTCGCCTAGCCCTTGGCTTTGTGATGAGTCTGAGTTCTGGTTCGAAGTGTCCAGAAGATCCTTCATCAGAGCATCTTAGATTAAAAGAAACTCTGCACTGAAATGCCATTCGAAGGTCATTTCGTTTTGATGTTCTTTTTGAGGTAAAGTATGAAATTCCAGTCGAAGGACCCTCTGAAGTACTAGTCGAAGCATTGTGACATTGACTTGATCGAAAGGGGTCCAGCGTTCAATCGAAGCTTGCAGACCAAAGCTTGATCGAAGGAGGTCCAACGCTCAATCGAAGCTTGCACATCAAGGCTTGGTCGAAGGAGGTCCAGCGCTCAATCAAAGACTTGCATGCCAAATCTTGATCGAAGGAGATCCAGCGCTCAATCGAAGACTGGTGAACTAAAACTTGATCGAAGAGTGCCAAATGCCCAATCGAAGACTGGTGAACCAAGCCTGATCGAAGGGTGCCAAATGCCCAATCGAAGACTTTTCCCAGATGCCAATCGAAAGGCATTTTGTTCATCTTCAAAAACTTTATTTTCCTTAGGCAAGGGTTTGTGACCAACCATGTAAGGGAAGACCTTTGAAAACATGAGAGGGCAAATTTTGGGGTACAACAGTTGCCCCTGTTCAATTTTCTTAAACCTGAGGATGTAGATTGGCTTGCGTGCCTTTCGTGATCCAAAGGTGGAAGATGATTGAACACTAGAGTGCCCAGAAATTTGCACTTGCATGGTGTAGTATCAGCATTGTGATGTCGGGAATGGGCTTACAGATGCCATTTGGAGATTGTTGGTAGGAGGATGGGCTTATAGATGCCATCTGCAGGAGTGTCGATCGCATAAGAGATTCCTTAGCGAGAACTTGCATACCTTAGAAAGAAAGATGGTCTTCCTGGCTTGTTACAGGTGTTGATCTTCAATCTCTTTGTGTAGATAATTTTCCTGGCTTGTTACAGGTATCAGTCGTCAACAGATAGTTTTCCTGACTTGCTACAGGTATTCAACTGGGACTTGAAAAGGTTGGTCGAGGAGATAGTTGTCCTGGCTGGTTTCAGGTATTAATCTCTGACCTGAGAAAGAAAGATGGTCTTCCTGGCTTGTTACAAGTGTTAATCTTCAATCTCTTTGTGTAGATAATTTTCCTGGCTTGTTACAGGTATCAGTCGTCCACAGATAGTTTTCCTGGCTTGCTACAGGTATTCAACTGGGACTTGAAAAGGTTGGTCGAGGAGATAGTTGTCCTGGCTGGTTTCAGGTATTAATCTCTGACCTGAGAAAGAAAGATGGTCTTCCTGGCTTGTTACAGGTGTTAATCTTCAATCTCTTTGTGTAGATAATTTTCCTGGCTTGTTACAGGTATTAATCTACAATCAGTCATCCATAGATATTTTTCTGGCTTGCTACAGGTGTTAATCTGGAACTTAAAAGGGTTAATGGTAGCCATCTTTTGATTGACCTTTTCCTGAAAAAGGTAAAACGTTAGCTGTATGCAATGTCATGATGTATGAAATGCATGATGTCATGATGTTCTAAAAATAAATGAGATTTGTGTTGTATGATACGTATGCATGTCATGATGTATGAAGATGTGATGTTTTTCGCTGGGAAAAATAAATCCCGGAGCTACTGAAGAATAGAGTTGAATTCCTCGTTTCCGCTGGGGATGATGAACGAAGATGATTGTGAGAATAAACCTGCAGGAGAGAAGAACTCTGTTGGGGAATGAACTTGATGAACAGATTACTCTGAGGGGAATTACTCTATGGGAAGAGATGTTCTGCTGAGGATTTTAACAATAAACTCCGCTGGGGATTCCATTGATAAGCTCTGTTGGGGATTTTGATGATGAACTCCGCTGGGGATAGAAAAAACTTCGCTGGCGACTTCACTGGGGAAACTTTTTTAGACTGCGCTGGGGAAATGGCTCCACTGGGGGATATCTTGTATTCCATCGGGGAACATTCTTATACTCTGTTGAGGAATGTTAAGACTGCCAGGGGTACTCTTATGCTCGCTGGGGAATATCCTTATACTCCGCTGGGGAATATTAAGACCTTCTGGGGACACCTAACCTTTTTAGGATTGATGGTAGACTAACTCTGCTTGGGGAGAGTATTGCTGATTCGTTCATAGTTGTGAGTCTCAGTGGGGAGAGCTATCATTACTGTCTTACTCTGCGGGGAGTGAAAGCATCTTGGTCACATTCTTCAGCTGAACTTACCTTGGTACCTTGGTGGACAGAGCAACTAGACCGCTCAGGCAATTCTTATTGCCCCTACCTCTGATATCACCCGTAATTAGTCCTTTGTTTTGCATGTAAATATTTATGAGCAGCAATTAATGTCAAATGCATATATCAAAAATGAACATTGGATGTTCTTTGCAAAACAAAACAGATAAAGGGAAAACAGTTTGAAATTTGTCTGAAAATGAATTTGTATTGATTTTGAAGTTTGCCTGTAAATAGGCGCTTTTGTACAAGAGGCTGACGTCCTAGTAAGAGAACGCCGCCGAACAAATAGAATTTATACAATTCGTTAAAAGAAAACAAAACAGCTATGTGAATAGTCCCACTGGGTTCCAGCTCTTCTATTGCCTTTATATCTTCAAGCGTCTCATCACTTTGCTGCTTAGTTGGAGATGAATCTGATTGATTGGCGCCGTCTGAGCCTGATAGTCGATACCGAAGTTTGGATGCAAGGTGATCCAATGAGACATAGTATTACGCTTTGATCCCTAACTTTTTCCTGGACCGCCCTTTCGGGTTTTCAGCCCACCGAGATACCCATTTTTGCCCAAGCCGCCTTTTCAGGTTTTCGACTTGCCGGGTGTACAGATTTTTTATTTTCATCCCTTATTTTTGCTCGAACCCTTTTGGTTCGCCGGGAAGCCCTTATTTTTGCCCAGGCCAGTCAACCTAGCGGGTCTTTGATTAAGCGTAGTATCTTTTTACTATGTCTGCATTGACGGGGTGAGGAAGGTCGTCACCATCCATGGTGGTTAGAATCATTGCTCCTCCTGAGAAGATGTTCTTAACCACGAATGGCCCGTCGTAAGTAGGGGTCCATTTGCCCCTGGGATCACCTTGAGGTAGAATAATGCGCTTGATTACCAGGTTCCCGACTTGATACTCTTGTCGTCTGACTTTCTTGTTAAATTCCTTGATCATCCGTTTTTGGTACGTTTGACCATGACAAATAGCAGTGAGTCTCTTTTCATCGATTAGTTTCAATTGATCAAGTCTGGTCTGGATCCAGTCGTATTTGCTCAAACCTGCATCCTTCATGATCCGAAGAGAGGGTATCTGAACTTCAATAGGAAGAACTGCTTCCATGCCATAAACCAAGGAATAGGGCGTTGCCCCTGTTGACGTTTGTGTTGAGGTACGGTACCCATGAAAAGCAAATGGAAACATCTTGTGCCAATCTTTGTAGGTCACTGTCATTTTCTGCACAATCTTCTTAATGTTCTTATTTGCCGCTTCGACAGCCCCATTCATCTTTGGCCGGTAGGGTGAAGAGTTGTGGTGTTGTATCTTGAATTGCTCGCAGAGCTCGGTGATCATCTTGTTGTTAAGATTGGTACCATTGTCCGTAATGATCCTTTCTGGTACGCCGTATCGACAGATCAGGTTGTGCCGAATGAACCGTGCCACGACGTTCTTGGTTACCGTAGCAAAGGAAGCTGCTTCAACCCACTTCGTAAAGTAATCAATCGCTACCAGGATGAAATGATGCCCGTTGGATGCCGTAGGTCTGATCTCGCCGATCATATTAATGCCCCACATTGCGAAAGGCCAAGGTGCTGTCAAGACATTCAGAGGAGCTGGAGGAATGTGCACCTTATCAGCATAGACCTGGTGTTGTACCCCAAAATTTTCCCTCTCTTTTCATCAACATTTTCTCACCACAAGACCCTTGGAGCTCAAGATCAAGCTAGGGTTTGCTCTGCTTAAGACACCTCCTTGCACTGTTGACCTAATTTAGGGTTTGAGTTTGCACAAGGATGTTTTGACCTAAAATTCCCAAAGTGACTTTCATAATTCATGTTGGACTCACAAGTTTGTCCATACCAAGTTTCAAGCCTTAATTCAAATTTTTGCCCAGTGAATTGGACAGTTGACCTAGAAATCAACTGTATTGGGGAAAAAGTCAACTGTGGACAATTGATAGTCAAACCTCATTAAATTTGACCCACATCAATATTATGAACTCATATGAACCATTTGATCAAGTTTGGATCACAATTCCATAATAAATTTGATCAGATCACCAAAAGGGCAAAATGGTCATTTTTAGGGTTTTGACTGCACAAAGGCAATTTTTGACTGTTTGACCTAGCCAATGGAAAATCAAGCTCACACATGGACTCAAGGACTCAATGACATTGTCTTGACCCATTCAACAAGTTCAAAAGATCTCAAATGCATAGGATTGACAGATGAATTTTTCAATCAACTGATCAAAATTTGACTGTATACTGAAAAGTCAAACTTTGACTTTTTGGTCAAAATCAAGTGCCAAGAGTTATTTTTCATCTAGACATATCAAATTATGAAACTTGTTCATCAAGAAATCCAAATTTGCAAATTAGGGTTTAAAATGAGAAAATTTCATAACTTAGAATTTTTCTAAGTTATGAAACTTCCTTATTTTTTCCTAACTTTGTCCCATTTTTTCATCAAGATACAAATGGATTCAAACAAAACTCAAAACATGAAAGTTGTAGTCCATTGCAAAATCTACAACTTTTATTCACAAAGTTTTCTCAAAGGAAGCTTGTAGCGCAAGTTATGATTTTTGGAACAAGGGTGTAAAACATTTTTAACTTAGAAAAATTTTGACCTATTCTAGGCAGGATTTTTGTCCCACTTCTTGGCCATTTTTCACATGCTTCCACTTGGAGTTTCAATTTGCATTACAAAGATGGATTGTATTACACATTCCAAGCTTTCCAAATTGTCCAAGAACTTCTCAAACACCCTTGTGGTTAGGGAGAATCGAATTTGCAAAGTTGGGCAAAATTCACTTTTGTTCTTGACCAAAGCATGTTCATAACATTGGCATTTTCAAATCAGCTTGTACAAAGCTAGCTTGCAGGCATCAAAACCAGTTTCACGCACCTTAATTAAATGCCCAACCTTTGTGTTCAAGCATTGTTTTGTGCATTTAGTCATTACACAAAGAACTAACCCTTAAGTAGAAAAAGTAAACTTGCCATTTTTGAAAAGTAGTGCTTTATGTCAAATACAAAATCCAAGAGGCATGGGCCAGATCTTAGAGGCTAGAATTTGTACACAAATCCCTCTGATCAAGAACAAGATATGCAACATGCTTGAGGACATTGGACAGGCCTATATCACAAGTTGACATATCCTTGCTTACATGAGAAAAAAGCTTGCAAAAAACTCTCAATCTCTCATTCCTGTAAACACCAACCAAAGCAAACTTTGTTCTCATCTTACATACACCCTAACTGACCTAAAACACGATTACTTCATCCTCAATACCCCCTCATTCATCAAAACACCATTTTTCTGCAAGAAACAGGGCATCCCTGCAGATTGAGTTGCACAACTCAGTTTGCTCGTGCGTTTTGGCCAAAGCTTGTTCAAACACATTCCCTACCATCCACTGGAACTATCTGAAGCCCTAAATACAAACTGTAACATCCCTAACCCCTGTTGCCATTTTCATTTTTTCAGTTTTGCAGGTGAACTTCCATAGCACGATTCATAGTGATTCAAAGCAAGCCAGGTGTTGGAGAAGCATCCTTGGACTTCAGGCAAGCTGTACCAAAGCTCAAACTCCATTGAAGATACCTCCATTGCTGTACACGATTCAAGCTGAAACAGGTAAAAACATGAACTTCTATCTCTCAATATATGAAGAGTTAGGCTTAGGTTTGTGAATGAAACATGTTCTCCTCATAGCCCTGAAGCCATCCATATATTTACTTTTCATTTATATTGAGTATGCTGTGAGAATTTTGGCCATGAACATTGAAGAAAAATTAGGTCAGAAATTGGGGATGAAGAAATTCTCCTTCGTTTCTTAGAGTTAAGTCAAGTGTTTTATATGTATGAATTCGTCTCTTGATGCTCTACATTGTTGGTGTTATGAGTTTTTTTTAAAAGTCAAAGAATCAGGAGTTTGAATGAAGCATAGAGGGCGCACGTTCTTGAAACAGAAGCTGGAGGTTGAAGAAGGCTGACTTGGGCTGGGCCTGAGTTGGTTTTTGCTCTTTGTACACTTTTTTCCATTTTTGCACCCCCTTGGCCCATTATGTGAAATACTTATCATTTTTGCATTTTTCTTTTTGATTCTGATTTTATATTTTTATTCAAACATGAAAAAACACTAAAAATATTTTTCCTCATTTTTTTGCATTTATTTGGCATTTATTTGTTTTGTTTAACATATGTGTGATCGGTGGATCTGGAACTGACTGTTTAACGCTGGTTCGCGAGATGTCGCAGAAGCAAGAGTCGCCACCGTCTTTTATTTTCTCCAAATGGAAAGGACAAAAGCACAGAAAAATTCCTTAAAGAGATTGCTCTCGGTTCGGGAGGTAGGTTATAGAAAGGGAAGGTGTTAGCACCCTTTCTATCCATGGTTATCCATGGGCTCTTAGATACTTGCTCAATGTGTTTTCAAAAATGTTTTGTTTGCTTTTCAACTGTGGGTTTTTAAAAAAAGTTTCTTTGAAAATTCCAGTTCGACTCTTGTATCGGTCCTCAAGAGTGTTTGAAAAATTGCTTTCGAAAGCTTTTTGAAAAGGTGTCGGTGTGAAAAAGAGTTTTTTGATTTGTTTTGAAATTAGAGCAAGTATCTACGAGTCATCTACCTACCCTAAGGAATTCGTCTGTGTAAATGTCCTTTAAAGTAGTGCCATCCCACCATTGAGAGGTAGGTAGCACCACCGTTGGAGGTGTTTGGGTCAATTCGAGGTTCGGGACATGGTGATCACCAGAGCAATGGGAAGACACCTTAGAAGCTACCCTCATGCCAGGTTCCCGGATCATGAGGACTTACTAAGACATCCTCTACTCGACGATCACCTTTCGAGGCAAGGCAACAGTGAGGCGTACCCTAGGGGTGGTGTGTGATTTGTGTGGCTTTTCAGATATTTTTGTCTTTTCATGTTATGGTGATCTACACGTTTGTTTTTATTTTAGGCCATTCATTCTTGCATGCCATTATTTAACAGTTAAAATATTGCGAGAAATAAAAGTTCTAAAGCTATTACAAAAGGCGCGGGTCCACATCGCCAAAATTTCCAGAACCCGATTTGACAGAAAATAAAGAAATTAAAGTGCGAAAGATTAAAACGTCCGAGTTTACAAGGCTTTGGGAGAGGTATATAAATATTAAAAGGAAAAGAAATAAATGCGCGATTTGAATTAAAATTAGAAACGAGGGCGTTGGACCCTTTTAACGAAATTAAATTAAATGATTAAATTAATTAAAATTAAAAAGATAAGGAAAATATTTTTTTAGTTTTTTTTGTATTTATGAGAATTTAACGAGATTAATTGAAATTAAAATGCTAACCCTAATTCTAATGTTTTTTTTAATTTATTAAGAAAGTATTAAAATTAAACCTAAATTAACCTAATTATTTACATGCAATTTTAGTTTATAAAAATAATAGGAAATATTTAATTATTATGAAAGAAAAGAAAAAAGGATAAAAAATTATTACAAACCCTAGTTCTACCAATTTTAAATTAATTAAGAAAATATTAAGATTTACTCCTAAATTAAAACTAATTAATTAATAAAGGTTTAATTTACAAAAAAAAATAACATTAAATAAAAATACTAATTTTTGTCTCTTTTCTGATTTTTTGTGTTTTTTATATTATTGTGAAAATAATTAATTAAAGAATTACTTAAAAATAACAATTGAAATAAATAAAAAGAATGAAAAAATGTAAAAAAAACTTGCAAACCTAGGGGGTGTCTGTCCCCAGTAGGAGGTGAATTGTTAGCAATTTAAGCCCAATAAGCCTTAGGCCTCGTTGACTCTGACACTAGCATGTGGCACCTTTGACTGCAGTTTACCATGTTCTTCAGATCATGGCCTTCTTATCGTTTCCATTGGCCAAGTGGATGGCTTGATTTTGAGGGTGTATGGTACACCTTAGCGTTGAAACTGCACAAGAGCGTTATATGAAAAATAACATGAAAGGGGTGGGGGACCTGGGGTTCGAACCCAGGTCCCAGGGATTACCACTAAGACACTTTGCCAACTGCTCCACTCAACGCGTTTTGTATATTAAATAACAATCAATTATTATAAAATAAAACCAAGCGTTAATGACTTTTTAGCGTGAAATTTTGAACGACCCAATCATAGCTTGCCACTGCATCGTCTTCTCCATAGCTTTGTTTTTTTTTCTGAAACACAAAAAAACATTGGCAACGGTTTTGAACCGTTCCAAAAGGCAACATTATCAAAAATAACGATTAGGCCGTCCGGCCATATAAATTAGGCGCGAGGGTCCTGTTCTCTTCGTCCAAGCGCGCTGAGTTGGATGGCCTAGGTCCCATGTGCTAATTGTTCCTTAACTAAGAAACCCTAATTCAAGGTCCTGGAAACCCTAGCGCGTATTCATGGTGAAATCCTCAAGGGTGCACAAAAACACAATTAAACCATACAGTTAGCGTTAGAATCAAACAATGAATATGAATCAAATGTTAAAAATTGCCAAAAACGCATGATTCATGATGTACGAATGAAAGAAATTTTCTGTACAGGGCATCATCGTTCTCACGTTTCTTGGTGTTAGGATGGATGATTTTGATCTGTATATGTTCCTTGAAGCCTCAGGAACACAATGGAGTCAGTGTTGTGGCTTGAATCACCTTGTATCCCTGTTTTCAGTTTTCAATTTTCAAGCAAAAAACTCAAGTGTTCTTTTTGGTCTATGGCGCAGCTTTTCAGTCCCTGGGCACGAGGGTTAGCATGTGTATATGTATATGAGTGATTAGGTTAAGAATTTGATCAAAAGAAATCCATGAATTGATGAAACAAATATTTGATTTTTATGGCATTAGCTTTCAAATCTTTTTCATGCAAACTTCTACCAAATCATGACAAATCATATTGATTCTTTCCAAATCTAGCTATGCACGAAATATTGAGTATATATTATGCATAAAAAGATTTTAAAACCTAGGTTTAGTATTTTTCATGTATTTATTTTAATTAAATGAATTATTGATAATTAAAAATCCAAATAAATAAAATAAAAATGATAAAAACTTCCCTTTGGGCCACATGGTCGTGCACATGCCTTGGGTGATGAATTGTGGAAGAACAAGAGGCCCATTAGCATTGTTAGGTCATTTGAATCAATGTTGACTTTTCAAAATATCCAAAATTTCCCAACTTCCACAAGGCATAACTTTCTCAATTTTTAAGCTTTGCTCATGCTCTTGGACATTTTGGAAAGGTCTTTGAGTCCTCTAACCAATGTCTTTGGTCCCATGTCATTTTGATTTACCAATCGCAAGTTATGGCCTTTGACTTAAAGTCCCTTTTTGTTGACTTTTGAAAATGACCTATAATGTTGATATTGATAACTTTTTGTGAGAGCATTTCTTTGACTTGAAGTATGAATAGGAGTTGTAGGAAATGTCTTTCTCTTCAAAATGAGCTTTGGATGGAGTTTTTTTTGATAATTCATGTGAAAGTTATGCCCTGGTCAAGTTACAGTTGACTTTTTCAACTGTCCAAATATGGAAACTTTTGCATCTTGATGATTTTTGAGCCAAGCTTTGAGAATCATGATCAAGCCTTGATCAAATGATGTTTGTGGATTCAAAATGAGATGTTGACCAAAAATTTGAACTTTTGACTGTCAAATGACCATTTTGCCCCTATAGTTGACTGTAGTGCAATTAGGGTTTTTGACTGTGCAATTTTGTGCTGAAAGTCTTGAAACTTGGTATGAGGATGCTTGACCATATTTATAGGCATGTGGGACTTTATTGGACCCTTGGAAACTTCATTTACTTTGTCAGAACCAAAACCCTAATTTTGACTGTTAGGAGGCCCTTGAACTGTGCAACCCTTGGAGAGATTTTGAAGCTTGACTTGGCAATTTCTTGAAGAATATGGGAGGGAAAATTTTGGGGTACAACAGTTGCCCCTGTTCAATCTTCTTAGACCTGAGGATGAAGATTGGCTGACGTGCCTTTCGTAATCCGAAGGTGGAAGATGATTGAACACTAGAGTGCCCAGAAATTTACGCTCACATAGTAGCAGTGTGATGGTGGAATGGGCTTATAGATGCCATTTAGAGATTGATGGATAGGATGATGGGCTTATAGATGCCATGCTAAGATATGATGGAAGGTGGATGGGCTTATAGATGCCATCTGGATGTTGATCGCGTAAGAGCTTCCTTAGCGAGAACTTGCATACCTGCAGAAGAAAAATGATTACCTGACCCGTTACAGGAGCTGGTTTTCAAATTCTTTGTGTAGATGTGTCCTTACTGGTTACAGGAGCTGGGTCTGGAGCTTCAAACGGTGATGAATGAACCAGGGATGGTTGCTACCTCAACAGGAACGGTGAGAGAACCTTGGGTGACTTTAACTTCAACAGCAATCATTGAGAAAATCTTGGGATGATTACTACCTCCGCAGGATCGGGGAGAGAACCAATAGGTGACTACAACCTCAACAGCAATCATTGAGAGAGTCTTGGATAACTTCAACTTCAACAGCAATCGTTGAGCGAAGCCTGGGATTACCACCTCCGCAGGATCGGGGAGAGAACCATAGGCGACTACAACCTCAATAGCAATCATTGAGAGAATCTTGGTGGGAATTACCATCTCCGCAGTATCGGGGAGAGAACCATAGGCGATTACAACCTCAATAGCAATCATTGAGAAAACCTTGGATGGAATTATCATCTCCGCAGTATCGGGGAGAGAACCATAGGCGATTACAACCTCAATAGCAATCATTGAGAAAACCTTGGATAACTTCTACTGAGTCTTCATCAGAAAAATCTGTTTGGGGTCGATTTAACTGGACTAGAGAAGGCCTTGGACTGGATAAGAAACAGAGAATCTTAGGGTCGATTAACTGAACCGGTCTAGGTCTTGGAATGTCTTCAACTGGGTCTTTATCAGAAAAATTTGTTTGGGGTCGATTTGACTGGACCAGAGGAGGCCTTTGACTGGATAAGAAATCTTTGGATTCGATTAACTGAACCGGTCTAGGTCTTGAAATATGATTGAGAATTTAACTGAATCTTTCCTGAAAGGTAAAGGTCAGTCATATGCAATGCATGATATGGACCAAGCAATGATGTTCTCAACATAAATGAGATTTGTAAGATGTGATGCATCTATGCATGCTATAATGATGTATGGAAGTGCGATGTTTATGAATGTATTTTTCGTCTGGGAAAGTAAATCCTTGACGGGTGCCGGGAAGTCACTCCTGGGCTGATGTTGGAGAATAGATTTTGCTTCCGCTGGGGATGATAATTGCAAGAATACCGGTAGGAGAAGATGACTCCGTTGGGGAATAAACTTGGCGAATGGAATAACTCTGCGGGGAGGAAAGTACTCTAACGATCTTGCTGGGAAGCAATACTCTGTGGGGAGAGAGATACTTTGCTGAGTTGTTGATAATAACTTGCTGGGGATACCATTGTTGTGTTGGAAGTGTTAATAGACTTCGTTAGGGATAAGAAGACTTCACCGAGAACGATCTTCCCGTGGCTTTTGGCTGAGGATAACCCAGTTATATCCTGGTAAGGAAATAACTCTTTGAATAAAGCCGGGAGACGTGTTCGTGTTCTGCGAGGATAAGCTTCCAGAATCTACTGGGGATAAGCTTACTGCTTGGGGAGATGGATTCCAACTTTCCTGGGGAACTGGATTGGACTCTCTTGGGGAAGTTTTGAGCTGTATCGGGGAGGTGACTCCACTGAATGTTTGATATACCGCCGGGGAACAATCTTTAGACCAAGACTGCCGGGGATGCTTGTTAAGAATATATATGCTGCTGGGGAATGTTGAGATCTGCTGGAGGATACTCAACTTCCTTAAGTTTGATAGTAGCTTCACTTGAGGAGAGTGTATTGACTCGCTGACGTACTCTCTGGGGAATTAAGATATGCCGGTTATGTTCTTTAGCTGAACCTATCTTGATACCTTTAGTGGATAGAACAATTAGATTGCTTAGACGACTCTTTATTGCCCCTGTTTCTAATGTTACCTGTAACTAATCCTTTGTTTCGTATGCAAATATTCATGAGTTAGCAAATTATCGTCAATGCATATATCACAAATTGAACCTTGGACGTTCTTCGCAAGACAAAACAGAAAAGGAAAAACAATTGGCACTTTTTAACTGAAAAGTATATTTGTATTGATTTTTGAATGGCCTGAAAATAGGCGTTTATGTACAAGAGGCTGACGTCCTAGTAAGAGAACGCCGCCGAACAGAAGAGTTTATACAAATTTGTACAAGAGAAAATAAACAGCTGTGTGAAATGAACGATCCCACTGGGTTTCAATTCTGCTATTGCCTTTATAACTCCGAGAGTCTCATCACTTGATGACCTTGGTTGAAGATGAAGCTGACTGATCAATGCCGTCTGAACTTGATGTAGATACCGGATTCTGGATGCAAGGTGATCCAATGAGACATAGTATTACGCTTTATCCCTAACTTTTGCCTGGACCGCCCTTTCGGGTTTTCAGTCCACCGGGATACCCATTTTTTTCCAAGCCGCCTTTTCAGGTTTTCGACTTGCCGGGTGTACAGATTTTTTCCATTTCATCCCTTCATTTTGCCCGAACCCTTTTGGTTCGCCGGGAAGCCCTAATTTTTGCCTAGGCATGTCAGCCTAGCGGGTCTTTTTTCATGCGTAGTATCTTTTTACTATGTCTACATTAGCGGGGTGAGGAAGGTCGTCACCGTCCATGTTGGTTAGAATCATGGCTCCTCCTGAGAACACATGTTTAACCACAAATGGTCCTTCATACGTAGGGGTCCATTTGCCCCTTGGATCACTCTGAGGAAGGATGATTCGCTTGATAACCAGATCCCCAACTTGATATTCCTGTGGTCTGACCTTTTTGTTAAATGCCCTGATCATCCGTTTCTGATACGTCTGACCATGGTAGATAGCAGCAAGTCTCTTCTCATCAATAAGGTTGAGCTGATCAAGTCGTGTTTGGATCCAATCGTCCTCGTTCAGATTTGCATCCTTCATTATCCGGAGAGAGGGTATTTGCACTTCGATCGGTAAGACTGCCTCCATACCATAAACCAAAGAGAAAGGAGTTGCCCCGGTTGACGTCATGGCTGAGGTACGGTACCCATGTAGAGCGAATGGTAACATCTCGTGCCAATCTTTATAAGTCACTGTCATCTTCTGCACGATTTTCTTGATATTTTTATTTGCTGCTTCTACAGCCCCATTCATCTTCGGTCTGTAAGGAGAAGAATTGTGGTGCTGTATTTTGAACTGCTCGCAGAGCTCAGTGATCATCTTATTATTCAGATTGGTACCGTTATCTGTAATAATTCTTTCTGGGACGCCGTACCGACAGATCAGGTTATGCCGAATGAACCGTGCCACAACAGTCTTGGTTACCGTAGCATAGGATGCTGCTTCGACCCACTTTGTAAAATAATCAATTGCCACTAGGATGAAGCGATGCCCATTAGATGCCGTAGGTTTAATCTCACCGATCATGTCTATGCCCCAAATTGCAAACGGCCAAGGCGCAGTCAGAACATTCAGAGGAACTGGAGGAACATGCACCTTGTCTGCATAAATCTGGCACTTATGGCATGTCCTAGAATGTTGGTAGCAGTCAGCTTCCATTGTGGACCAGTAATACCCCGCCCGAAGGATCTTCTTTGTCATTGTATGTCCACTGGAATGTGTACCAAAGGTCCCTTCATGTAGCTCTTCCATGATCCTTTCTGCTTCAGTTTTATCCATACAACGCAGTAGGGTTGAATCATGGTTTCGCTTGTACAAGATGTCGTTGCTAAGGAAGAACTTTGCCGCGGACCTTCTCAGGAACTTCTTATCATTGACAGAGGCACCCTCAGGGTATTCCTGAGCTTCCAGATATCTCTTCACCTCATGGTACCAAGGCTTCTCAGTCACCAATTCAGTCTCGAGATCACAACAGTATGCCGGTTCGTCCAGTTTCCAGATGATGATCCGGGGAGCCTCATTATACCATTTAACTTTGAACATAGAAGACATTGTAGCTAACGCGTCCGCCAGCTGATTCTCTTCTCTTGGAAAGTGTTCAAAGGTTATCTTCGTGAAGTTGGGGATCAAGGTCAACACACATTCTCTGTAAGGGATAAGATTCGGATGTTTCGTATCCCACTCTCCTTTGATCTGATTGATCACGAGAGCGGAATCTCCGAAGACACTCAGAAACTTGATCCTTAGGTCGATCGCAGCTTGAAGACCCATGATGCACGCCTCATACTCCTCCATGTTGTTGGTACAGTTGAAACATAGTCGGGCAGTGAGCGGAGTATGAGTGCCTTGCGGTGATATGATTATAGCGCCGATACCGTTTCCCAAAGCGTTGGAGGCTCCGTCAAAGTGCATAGACCATCGGAATCCTTCCTCAGGTCCTTCATCCGGTCCAGGTACTTCACAATCAGTTACTATCATGATGCTTTCATCCGGAAACTCGAAGTTCATTGACTGATAGTCATCTACGGCCTGATGTGCCAAGTGGTCTTCCAATACACTTCCCTTGATGGCTTTCTGGGTTGTGTACTGAATGTCGTATTCCGTCAAGATCATTTTCCATCTTGCAATTCTCCCCGACAGAGCAGGCTTTTCAAATATGTACTTTATAGGATCCATCTTTGAGATCAACAAGGTAGTGTGAGTCAGCATGTACTGTCTCAGCCGGCGAGCAGCCCATACCAAAGCGCAGCAAGTTTTCTCAAGCAGTGAGTATCGGGTCTCACAGTCGGTAAACTTTTTACTAAGGTAATAAATGGCATGCTCTTTTCGGCCAGACTCGTCATGCTGCCCCAGCACACACCCCATTGAGTTGTCAAGTACTGTCAAGTATAATATCAGAGGTCTCCCTTCAACCGGTGGCATAAGGATGGGTGGTTCTTGGAGATACTCTTTGATTCTGTCAAAAGCAGCCTGACATTCATCATTCCAACGTACTACCTGATCTTTCTTCAGCAGCTTGAAGATTGGTTCACAAGTAGCAGTTAGATGCGAGATGAACCGAGCAATGTAATTCAGGCGTCCTAAAAAGGCTCTGACTTCCTTCTCTGTCTTAGGAACTGGCATCTCTTGAATAGCTTTGACCTTGGCAGGGTCCACTTGAATACCCTTATCACTTACAACGAAGCCTAGCAACTTTCCAGATCTTACCCCGAAGGTGCACTTGTTCGGGTTCAACCTCAGCTTGTACAGTTTCAACCGGTCAAACAACTTCTGCAGATGATCTAGGTGCTCTTCTTCAGTCTGGGACCTTGCAATCATGTCGTCAACATATACTTCTATCTCATGATGGATCATGTCATGAAATAAAGCAACCATGGCACGTTGGTAGGTTGCCCCAGCATTCTTCAACCCGAATGGCATGACCTTGTAGCAGAAGGTGCCCCACTGAGTAACAAATGTAGTCTTTTCCATGTCTTCAGGTGCCATCTTGATCTGATTGTAACCTGAAAAACCATCCATGAAAGAGAATACCTTGTGCTGAGCAGTATTATCCACAAGGACATCAATGTGAGGCAGGGGGAAGTCATCCTTGGGGCTGGCCCTGTTCAGATCCCTGTAGTCGACACACATTCTGACCTTTCTGTCCTTCTTCGGTACCGGTACCACATTAGCAACCCACTGAGGGTAAGAAGTCACTGCAAGGAACCCAGCATCAAACTGTTTCATAACCTCGGCTTTAATCTTCTCAGACATCTCTGGACGCATACGGCGGACCTTTTGCTTGACTGGAGGGCAGTCATCCTTAGTAGGCAAGTGATGGACCACAATATCGGTATCCAACCCGGGCATGTCTTCGTAGGACCAGGCAAATATCTCCACATAATCATGTAGCATCTTAGTCAACCGTTGCTTCACGCAGAGCTCTAGGTTGGCACCAATCTTTACCTCTTTCCTGTCTGCCTCAGTACCCAAGTTTATTATTTCCACTGGCTCTTCATGTGGTTGAATTGCCCTCTCTTCCTGAAGTAACAGTCTTGCAAGCTCTCCAGGCACTTCGCAATCATCTTCACCTTCGTCTTCGGCTAAGTTGATCGGATTTTCGAAGTCATAACTGGCAGTAGCAGAGTCGTTACCAGTGAGATCCAGAGTGGATTGAAACCTGTATGAGTGAGTGTGTGTAAATACAGCTGTTTTGAAAAATATGTAAAGGAAGGAAAGACAGGAAAGGAGCATAAGATTTGAAATGCGAGAAAACGTCCAAGATTTTCATTTATGATATATGAAATGACAATTTATATGCCCTCACAAATGAAACCACGGTGCCTCGGGTAAGACGCTGGGCCATAGAGTTTATTTATTGTTTATTACAAATAGCAAAACAAAGAAGTTTATTACTGCATAACAAAAGTAACAGGAGTATGGTCTTTGACAATCCAATTGGTCAATCCGCCTTCGGTCGTCGGGTAGATCCAGCTATTGAATTCTGCTTCATCCACTTCATTGTCCTCCCCAACAGCATTCACTCCTGGATTTGTGATGAGCACAGGAGGACTTCTGGTCTTCGCCTTCCGCATAGCTTTCTGACCCTCTGCAGTAAAACCCAGCCCAAATTTGTCAGTTTTCTGTGTAAAGTCGGGAAGCCTGCCCCAGTTAGTACATTCACCTTTCTGAACCACAGCCCGGGCATCCTTTAGGGAAGCCATCTTCAAAGGAACATTCTCTTCGACTGTTGTTTCTGCTGCTGCTGAAATTGGAAGCACCTCCTCGAAATGCTGAAAGGGGGTTTCAATAAACTCCCCGTCCATCTCAATGTATCTGAAGGAATTCAAGTGGCTCACCATATATTCCTCCTCTCCTTGCACAGTGACGATCTTCCCTTTGAAGGGGTACTTCAGCTTCTGGTGCAAGGTAGAGGTCACTGCCCCAGCTTTATGGATCCAAGGTTGACCCAGTAGACAAGAGTACGATGGACGGATATCCATCACATAAAAAGTAGAGTCAAACACCTGAGAGCCCACACGAATAGGAATGTCAACCTCTCCATGAACCATCCTTTTTGAACCGTCAAAGGCCCTGAGGATGATATTGCTGGGTTTCAGTTCCAGGCCTTCACAATCCAAACGGTCTAAAGCCTTCTTGGGTAGCACATTTAAGGAAGAACCAGTATCCACCAATACATGCGCCAGAGTAGTGCCCCTGCATTCAATAGAGACATGCAGGGCGTCGTTGTGGTCTCTTCCTTTTGCAGTCAGGTCAGCATCTGAGAAACCCAAGTCGTTGTCTGCTGTCAGATTTGCTACGCAGTTAGTAAACTGAACTGCAGATGTTTCCTGTGGCACATGGGCCGTCTTGAGAAATGATATTAAGGCCTTAGCATGGGCCTCGAAGCACAACAATAAGGAGAGCATGGAGATTTTGGAGGGCGTATGCCCCAGCTGTTCCACAACATTAAAGTCACTCTTTTTTATTATCTTTAGAATCTCCTCCATTTCTTGTTGGGAGGCCTCAGCATTTATAGGTATCGGTGCCTCCATCCGGGCAGGCTCATCTTCAACTCCTTTGCCCCGAGCATTGGATGACTCGGCAGCAGGGGAAACAACTTGGTCAGTAACAGGACCAGGTACACTTGTAGGTGTTATAAGGAGGGGTCTTCGAGCAGCGGACGGTGCAATGTCAGGCGAGAAGAGCCTGCCACTGCGGGTAACCTTGGCTGGGCCAGTGATATCGCAGATACTGGCGCCAGTGTTGAACTCTTGTTTAATTCCGTTCACATACACATCTGCCCCATAGTGCCAGGGGACAGCTTTATCAGATACGTAGGGGAGAGGCCCCGGAACAGTAATAACCACAGGTGCAACAGTCATGATTTGAACAGGCTTCTTCGGGAGAGCCTTGATTGGATTATTGAAGATGGTAACCACAGAAACTTCTTCTACCGGAACCAACTGAACAGCAGACTTTTTGAACAGAATCTCCTTACTGTCCATCAGGCTTTGGATGCCTAACTTCAGCAAGGGACAACCAGATAGGGAAACAGCACAGAACAGGCAACCCTCACTGCAACCCAGAAATAAACCGGCCAGCAGTAGGTTCTTCTTGACAGTTATTAAGGGAGTGGCTAGATCATCCACAGAAACAGCGTACACCTCTTCATCAACAACATTTACTCCATGTTGGGGCATAGGAGCAGTTACCACATTTGGCCTCTCAGGCGCTTCGAACTGTATCTCTTTCGCGTCAATAAGGTCTTGCACCTTATTCCTTAATGCCCAACAGTCATCAGTGGAATGCCCCGGGCTATCAGAATGGTACGCACAGCGGGCATTTGGGTTGTACTTGGGGGAAGCAGTGTTTACACCCTTGGGTGCCTCTCTAACAGTCACTAGATTAGTGGATAGCAACTGTGGCAAGATCTGTGATAAGGTCATGCTCAAACGGGTAAACTCTCTCCGGGGTCTTTCAGCCCTTTGAGGATTGGTTGGCCGAGGAGCGGCAGCAGGCTTGGCAATCATTACCGCACTGACAGATTGGCGGCGCTCAGATTTCTCTGGTCTCCGGGAGCCATATACAGCACTAGCCTCCTTTTTGAAGGGTTTCTTCTCAGAACTAGACGATGCACCCTTCGGAATCTTTCCAGACTTCAACCCAGCCTCAATTCTCTCTCCAGTCAGAATCAGATCAGTGAACCCTGCAGACGAATTCCCGATAAGATGGTTGAAAAATGGCCCAGATAGGGTCCCCAAGAACATGTCTACCAACTCCCGATCAGTCAACGGAGGCTGCACCCTGCCAGCCAGGTCCCTCCACTTCTGAGCGTACTCCTTAAAACCTTCACTTGATCCTAACGACATACCCTGGAGTTGGGTACGTGTAGGGGCAAGGTCGGCATTATATTGATACTGCTTATAGAAAGCAGTAGCCAACTCCTCCCAGTTACGAACCTTGGTCCCATCCAGTTGATAGAACCATTCGAGATGAGTCCCTGAAAGACTCTCCTGGAAGAAGTGGATCCACAAATTCTTATCCACTGAGTACGGTTGAATCTTCCGAACATAGGACCTGAGATGTAACTTGGGACAAGACGCCCCGTCGTACTTAGTGAAAGATGGTGCTTTGAACTTACGAGGAATGATCACTCCAGTAGACAAACCCAAATCTCCAAAATCCAGCCCAGGTACCTGTTGTATCTCCATAGCATTCAATCTGTCCTCCAACTGCTTGTATCTATCTTCTGCAGGAGGATATTGCTCTTCATCAAAATCAGTCTCGTTGTCAGAGACTACCGGACTAGGACCTTTTTCCGCTTGAGGAGTACCCTTGCCAATAGAAGAACCAGCCTCTTCATTCTGCAGAGTGTTACCAAACCTTCGGCCCGAGCTGAACATAACAGTTTTTCTCTTCTTCTTCTTTTCCTTCTTAAGGAGCAGAGCCTTCAGCTCTTCTTGGCCCTGAGCCAAACCCATGATTAATTCCTGAAATTGCGCGTTCTGCGCCTGAAGAGCTTTGATGGACATCTCAGTTGATGATGAGTCAGGATTCATGATGCTGAAATAAACAGCGAAGAACTGTAAGCAACCTGAAAAGAGGAAAAACCTGTTATGCACATGATGAATGATATGTGTTTATGCAATGCATTCAAGGGTTCGAAAGTTCAAATTTGTTGTAGACAAAAAGGAACACACGTTATCATTAAGGAAATAATTGTTTAGTACATCAAGGCCTCATGGGCAAAATAATACAAAAGCAAATCAATCCCAAAATATACTACGCATCCTCTTTGGAGCTATGTAAGTGTTGAGATTCCTCTCCTCATGCAACAGGCGGGTGAGCTCCAAGACCTTCTTTTCACTAGCATGTAGACTGGTCTCAAGAGAATTCCGTTCTTCCTTAAGCTGGATCCAGCTCTTCTGCATCTCTTCCCAAGACGTGGGCATATCAGGGTGCTGAATAGTGTAGGACACTTCTCCTTCCAAGACTGGTTCTTTGATCACAGGAAGCATATGGGGATATGGCATCACCAACTTCTGGGAGCGGGTTCGTACCCACTTGAGATAAGGTTCCAACGGGATGGAGTTCTTGTGCCCCAGTGTCTTACTGTCTATCCTACTTGGCATCCTCCAGGCTCTGATAAATCTCTGGCGAAGTCCTTGAGTATCGTTGTCGAAGTCAAAAACTATGTCAGGAACTAACATGTCATGAGGACCATCCCTCCGAGCATAACCAAACTGTCTCCAAGCCAGACATGGGTTGTAAGTAATACCTCCTCTGATTCCAAGTAAAGGAACATTAGGGTACTCCCCGCAACGATCAATGATAGTGACATCTTCTCTGGACCGAGGACACCAATGTATATCTGCATGTGTGAGAGTCATCAACCGTTGTGACCATCTCAAACCCCGCTCGTTCTTCAAAACTGATTGTGGAAGGTGCGAAATAAACCACCTTCCCAGGAGAGGAGTGCAACACATAAGGACACCTCTTTTTCTCATGGTTCGAGTGTAACATGAGTGGAGGATGTCCCCCAGCAACGTAGGTATAGGGTTCCTGGACATAAAGATCTGGACAACACTGATATCTATAAGCTGATCTGGGTTAGGGAACAACACCAAACCATAGACAAGGAGGGCCACAACTTCTTCAAAAGCTTGTAAGTCAAGGGAGTTCCAACATTCATGGGCCTTTTCAAACAGAAACCTGGCTAAGAACCCTTTGATACAACTTCTAACTTCCCAATGTCCCTTGAGGTCAGATGACTGTAGGTGCAAGGCTTTAGCAATCTCTTCCAGCTTGGGTTCCTTTTCCGTACCGTTGTAGGGTAGTTGATTAAGGATAGGGATCTTCAGGAGCCGGGAGAACTCCTCCAATGTAGGTACCAGCTGATAATCCAAGAAGGTTAAACAGTGATGCAGAGGGTCAAAGAACTGGAATAGGACCTTTATCATATCTTCCTCAATGTTGGTGTTGACCAAGCTGATGAGTCTTCCATGTCTTTCACTGAATGAAGAGCTCTCGGGAATCCTGGATATAAGTTCCTTAAGCTGAGGAGGGATCCTTACAAGACTGACTTGAATTGTCTTTCTGCGAACAGTTTCCATGTCCTACAAAACAAGAACAAAGATGAAAATTCGAACCCCTGAAATGGTTAGTCAATGCATATGATGCTGGATGATGTCATGATGCTATGATTAAACACACCACAGATATTTACAAAGACAAACATGTAAGGCACACAAGACAAGCCCTTAAGGTTTAAGGCCAGCATGGGGTCTGGGTAGTACCCTCTTGAAGTTGGTGGGCTCAACCTGTCCTATTAGAAGTAACCGGGTTCTAAGGGTCCCAATATCACGGGATTGCTTTCATTGTTCATCGTTTCGATTTAGCCACTGAACTGGCGACCGAAATATTCCAGGAAAGCAACCCTCAATTGAGTGTAGTATCGAGTATCAACCAACCTCGGACTGCACCAAAGTCAGTTATCTCACTACCCTAAAGAGGCCAAGATAGTTCAATTAAGGTTCCTATAGTCTGTTGATGCTTCACGACACCACGCAGAGGCCCCGTACTCTCCTTGACTGAACTCAAGGGTTTCCGGTACACACCAAAGTGCCACATCAACGTAGCAGACTGTTTCAACCATGTCGGTATACCCCACACAGTTCCCTCACAGCCTTGTTGCTACTTTCTAAGAAGGTATCCCCCAGATCCGGGTTAGGATCTATAGAACCCCCAAGACAGTCCCACAATAATAAAGCAAGCAAGTCAATACAATTGAAAACACAGTTATGAACTAACCCTAAGGTACACCTCACTTTAAGTTTAAGTCCCCAGCAGAGTCGCCAGTTCTGTGATCGGTGGATCTGGAACTGACTGTTTAACGCTGGTTCGTGAGATGTCGCGGAAGCAAGAGTCGCCACCGTCTTTTATTTTCTCCAAATGGAAAGGACAAAAGCACAGAAAAATTCCTTAAAGAGATTGCTCTCGGTTCGGGAGGTAGGTTATAGAAAGGGAAGGTGTTAGCACCCTTTCTATCCATGGTTATCCATGGGCTCTTAGATACTTGCTCAATGTGTTTTCAAAAATGTTTTGTTTGCTTTTCAACTGTGGGTTTTTAAAAAAAGTTTCTTTGAAAATTCCAGTTCGACTCTTGTATCGGTCCTCAAGAGTGTTTGAAAAATTGCTTTCGAAAGCTTTTTGAAAAGGTGTCGGTGTGAAAAAGAGTTTTTTGATTTGTTTTGAAATTAGAGCAAGTATCTACGAGTCATCTACCTACCCTAAGGAATTCGTCTGTGTAAATGTCCTTTAAAGTAGTGCCATCCCACCATTGAGAGGTAGGTAGCACCACCGTTGGAGGTGTTTGGGTCAATTCGAGGTTCGGGACATGGTGATCACCAGAGCAATGGGAAGACACCTTAGAAGCTACCCTCATGCCAGGTTCCCGGATCATGAGGACTTACTAAGACATCCTCTACTCGACGATCACCTTTCGAGGCAAGGCAACAGTGAGGCGTACCCTAGGGGTGGTGTGTGATTTATGTGTCTTTTCAGATATTTTTGTCTTTTCATGTTATGGTGATCTACACGTTTGTTTTTATTTTAGGCCATTCATTCTTGCATGCCATTATTTAACAGTTAAAATATTGCGAGAAATAAAAGTTCTAAAGCTATTACAAAAGGCGCGGGTCCACATCGCCAAAATTTCCAGAACCCGATTTGACAGAAAATAAAGAAAATAAAGTGCGAAAGATTAAAACGTCCGAGTTTACAAGGCTTTGGGAGAGGTATATAAATATTAAAAGGAAAAGAAATAAATGCGCGATTTGAATTAAAATTAGAAACGAGGGCGTTGGACCCTTTTAACGAAATTAAATTAAATGATTAAATTAATTAAAATTAAAAAGAAAAGGAAAATATTTTTTTAGTTTTTTTTGTATTTATGAGAATTTAACGAGATTAATTGAAATTAAAATGCTAACCCTAATTCTAATGGTTTTTTTTAATTTATTAAGAAAGTATTAAAATTAAACCTAAATTAACCTAATTATTTACATGCAATTTTAGTTTATAAAAATAATAGGAAATATTTAATTATTATGAAAGAAAAGAAAAAAGGATAAAAAATTATTACAAACCCTAGTTCTACCAATTTTAAATTAATTAAGAAAATATTAAGATTTACTCCTAAATTAAAACTAATTAATTAATAAAGGTTTAATTTACAAAAAAAAAATAACATTAAATAAAAATACTAATTTTTGTCTCTTTTCTGATTTTTTGTGTTTTTTATATTATTGTGAAAATAATTAATTAAAGAATTACTTAAAAATAACAATTGAAATAAATAAAAAGAATGAAAAAATGTAAAAAAAACTTGCAAACCTAGGGGGTGTCTGTCCCCAGTAGGAGGTGAATTGTTAGCAATTTAAGCCCAATAAGCATTAGGCCTCGTTGACTCTCACACTAGCATGTGGCACCTTTGACTGCAGTTTACCATGTTCTTCAGATCATGGCCTTCTGATCGTTTCCATTGGCCAAGTGGATGGCTTGATTTTGAGGGTGTATGGTACACCTTAGCGTTGAAACTGCACAAGAGCGTTATATGAAAAATAACATGAAAGGGGTGGGGGACCTGGGGTTCGAACCCAGGTCCCAGGGATTACCACTAAGACACTTTGCCAACTGCTCCACTCAACGCGTTTTGTATATTAAATAACAATCAATTATTATAAAATAAAACCAAGCATTAATGACTTTTTAGCGCGAAATTTTGAACGACCCAATCATAGCTTGCCACTGCATCGTCTTCTCCATAGCTTTGTTTTTTTCTGAAACACAAAAAAACATTGGCAACGGTTTTGAACCGTTCCAAAAGGCAACATTATCAAAAATAACGATTAGGCCGTCCGGCCATATAAATTAGGCGCGAGGGTCCTGTTCTCTTCGTCCAAGCGCGCTGAGTTGGATGGCCTAGGTCCCATGTGCTAATTGTTCCTTAACTAAGAAACCCTAATTCAAGGTTCTGGAAACCCTAGCGCGTATTCATGGTGAAATCCTCAAGGGTGCACAAAAACACAATTAAACCATACAGTTAGCGTTAGAATCAAACAATGAATATGAATCAAATGTTAAAAATTGCCAAAAACGCATGATTCATGATGTACGAATGAAAGAAATTTTCTGTACAGGGCATCATCGTTCTCACGTTTCTTGGTGTTAGGATGGATGATTTTGATCTGTATAAGTTCCTTGAAGCCTCAGGAACACAATGGAGTCAGTGTTGTGGCTTGAATCACCTTGTATCCCTGTTTTCAGTTTTCAATTTTCAAGCAAAAAACTCAAGTGTTCTTTTTGGTCTATGGCGCAGCTTTTCAGTCCCTGGGCACGAGGGTTAGCATGTGTATATGTATATGAGTGATTAGGTTAAGAATTTGATCAAAAGAAATCCATGAATTGATGAAACAAATATTTGATTTTTATGGCATTAGCTTTCAAATCTTTTTCATGCAAACTTCTACCAAATCATGACAAATCATATTGATTCTTTCCAAATCTAGCTATGCACGAAATATTGAGTATATATTATGCATAAAAAGATTTAAAAACCTAGGTTTAGTATTTTTCATGTATTTATTTTAATTAAATGAATTATTGATAATTAAAAATCCAAATAAATAAAATAAAAATGATAAAAACTTCCCTTTGGGCCACATGGTCGTGCACATGCCTTGGGTGATGAATTGTGGAAGAACAAGAGGCCCATTAGCATTTTTAGGTCATTTGAATCAATGTTAACTTTTCAAAATATCCAAATATTTCCCAACTTCCACAAGGCATAACTTGCTCAATTTTTAAGCTTTGCTCATGTTCTTGGACATTTTGGAAAGTTCTTTGAGTCCTCTAATCAATGTCTTTGGTCCCATGTCATTTTGATTTACCAATCTCAAGTTATGGCCTTTGAATTAAAGTCCCATTTTGTTGACTTTTAAAAATGACCTATAATGTTGATATTGATAACTTTTTGTGAGAGCATTTCTTGGACTTGAAGTATGAATAGGAGTTGTAGGAAATGTCTTTCTCTTCAAAATGAGCTTTGGATGGAATTTTTTTGATAATCCATGTGAAAGTTATGCCCTGGTCAAGTTACAGTTGACTTTTTCAACTGTCCAAATATGGAAACTTTTGCATCTTGATGATTTTTGAGCCAAGCTTTGAGAATCATGATCAAGACTTGATCAAATGATGTTTGTGGCTTCAAAATGAGATGTTGACCAAAAATTTGAACTTTTGACTGTCAAATGACCATTTTGCCCCTACAGTTGACTGTAGTGCAATTAGGGTTTTTGACTGTGCAATTTTGTGCTGAAAGTCTTGAAACTTGGTATGAGGATGCTTGACCATATTTATAGGCATGTGGGACTTGATTGGACCCTTGGAAACTTCATTTACTTTGTCAGAACCAAAACCCTAATTTTGACTGTTAGGAGGCCCTTGAACTGTGCAACCCTTGGAGAGATTTTGAAGCTTGACTTGGCAATTTCTTGAAGAATATGGGAGGGCAAATTTTGGGGTACAACAATATGTATATAAATAAATATAATACTTTTTATTTAAAACACTAAAAAATAATATAAAAATATATTTATTTTCAGTCATTATTTTTTATTTACATTTTGAAAACATTTTCTAAAATATACCATTTTTGTAAATAATTAATATTTTATTCTTGTATATATTTAGTATATTTAATGTATAATATGTAAATACTTGTATATTTTATTAGATATTTAGGACAAAAAAATATAGAAATAATACATTTTTATTTTTATTAATATATGACACTAAAAAATACTTTTTTTTACAATATACTTATTTTTTTATTTTTTTATTTTTTTGTATAAATTAATATATAAATATTGTATATAATTAATAAATAAATACTATTTATTTTAAAAAATTAGGGTTTTGCCCTAAACCATAAAATATTCAAAATTTGACCTTTTTATTTTTGCTTATATTTCACATGAAAAAATACTTTCACATACATAAAAAAAAATCTTTTTGTGCATAATACATTTTGCATATTTATTGTATTTATTTTAATATTGTACAATTAAATATTTGTATATTCGATATGGATGTAATAGTTAGATTTAATTCATTGCCAAATATCCCCTCATTCAAACATTTGTACCCCCATCCCCATAATCATGTTGTAATAATTTATGACTTTAAATTTCCGCATTTAAAAGCTTTCAAATTATGCCATGATAGACCTAGGGTTTGTATGTAAATCAAATAAAAAATAGCTTGACTAATACAAAGACAAAAATGCATGAAAATGGACAACACCGTACACACTTGCACCCCTAGGGTTACTCCACTTGTTGTCTTCAAAAATGGGCCATGTTGCATGTTGAGTGTCTTTGGCAAAACAAGAACAAATCAAATGATCATAGTCCCTCGATGACGCTTTCTCAAGTTGCCTAAAAAATGATCAAGTCCCTTGAAGGAAAAATTGCCAAAGACACTTGGCACTATTGCATTCATGGTCTAAACGATGACCCGCGCCCGTCCCGTTAACATCCTAACACAAGATTGTCCACCAAATACAATGGTGGAACAAAACTGTTAAAAGGGTTAAAACATAGGAAAGATCTTTGAGAAATTTAGGGTAGATAGCTCTTGGTTACTTGACCAACTTGCAAAACCAATCCTTGCCATTTTTCAAAACACAGTCCACAACACAATTTCAAAACAACTTTTAAAACATTGAAAACTTTTCAAAAGACAAATACACCTTTGTATACATTCAAACATGGATCATTACAAAGGTTGCCACAACAAATGGCCTCTTTTCAAAAACCTCTTTCAAAATCACACACAAAGCACCATTTCAAACAATTGAAAGCACCATTTCAAAACAATTGAAAATGCAAGGGAAGTGATCTAAGCAAGTAACTAAGAGCCCATAGATAACCATGGATAGAAAGGGTGCTAATACCTTCCCTTTCTATAATCTACTCCCCGAACCCAAGAAAACATCTCAAAGGTTTTTCCTGTGCTTTTTAACCTTTCCTTAGGATAAAATAAAAAGTCGGTGGCGACTCTTGCTAAACCGAAACATTTGCGAAAACAAACGCAAAACCTCAAGTCAGTTCTCCCACCGTATCACAGAACTGATGACTATGCTGGGGAATTAACTTAAAAGTGGAGTAACCTTAGGGCTTAGATCACCCTTTTTCATGACTAATTGTTTGCTTTAATTGCTTTATATTTTGGTTCTCTTGTTTGGGCTTGAAATCCTACACTCGGATTTGGGAAACATTCATAGATAGCAATATGTTGTGGAAACTGTGTGGGGTATACCGACACGGTTGAAGCAATAGCTATATTAGTGCGACATATTTGTGAGTACCGGTAACCCTTAAGTTCAATCAAGGAGAGTACGGGGCCGCTGAGTGATGTCACTAAGCACTAATGACCTAGAACCTTACTTGACCATCTTGGCGTTTTATTAGGGGTAGTGATATGACCGGCTTTGGTGCAGTTCGGAGTTGGTAGATACTCGACACTACACTCATTGAGGGTTATTTTCTTGGAATATTTTGGTCGCTAGTTAAGTGGCTAAACCAAAACAATGAACATGAAAAACAATCCAATGATATTGAGCTCCTTAGAACCCGGTTACTATTTATAGGACAGGTTTTTAAGCCAACTAAACTCAAGAGGGTACTTACCTATGAAACCTCATGCAAGCCTGAAACTAGGGTTTTGTGTGACTTGCTTGTACATATGTTTGTGCATACATCATGAACATCATAAAGCATCATATGCATCCACTAACCATTTCAAGGGTTTGGATCTTCATCTTTGTTCTTGTTTTGTAGGTCATGGAAATTCTTCGCAGGAAAACTATCCAAGTCAACCTTGTGAGAATCCCTCCTCAACTCAAGGAGCTTACATCCAGAATTCCAGAAAGCTCCCTCTTTAGTGAAAGACATGGTAGACTGCTCAGCCTAGTCAACACCAACATCGAAGAAGACATGGTGAAAGTGTTGTTCCAATTCTTTGACCCCCTTCACCATTGTTTCACATTCCCCGACTACCAATTGGTGCCTACTTTGGAGGAATTTTCTCAACTCCTGAGAATTCCTATTCTTAATCAACTACCCTACAACGGTACAGAAAAAGAACCAAAGCCTGAGGATGTTGCTCAAGCGCTACACTTGCAACCATCTGACATCAAGGGGAATTGGGAGACTAGAAGTGGTGTCAAGGGCTTCTTGGCAAAATTCTTGTTTGAGAAGTCACAAGAGTGTTGGAATTATTTGGATCTACAAGCCTTTGAAGAGATTGTGGCACTCCTCATTTATGGGTTGGTCTTGTTCCCAAATCCTGACCAACTTATAGATGTCAATGCTGTCATTTATGAGGAAGAGAGGTGTTCTCATGTGTTGTACTCCTCTCCTTGAAAGGTGGTTTATTTCTCACCTTCCACAATCTGTTTTGAAGAATGAGCAAGGCTTAAGGTGGTCACAACGATTGATGACCCTCACACATTCTGATGTACATTGGTGTTCTCGGTCCAGAGAAAATGTCATCATCGTCGATCGTTGTGGTGAGTTCCCTAATGTTCCCTTACTTGGCATTAGAGAGGGCATTACCTACAACCCTTGTCTAGCTTTGAGACAATTTGGATATGCACGGAGGGATGGCCCTCATGACATGCTGATTCCTGACCTAGTTTTTGACTTCGACAACGATGCGCAAGGACTTCGCCAAAGATTCATCAGAGCTTGGAGGATGCCTAACAAGGTAGATAACAAGACACTGGGGCACAAGAACTCCATCCCTCTTGAGCCCTACCTCAAGTTGGTACGAACCCGAGCCCAGAGTCTTATGATGCCTTACCCTCACATTCTCCCTTTGATTAAAGAGCCTGTTAAGGAAGGAGAGGTTCCTTACACCATCCTACATCCTGACATGCCAACATCATGGGAGGAGATGCAGAAGAGTTGGATCCAACTCAAGGAAGAAAGGAATACTTTTGAAGCCAGCTTATACGCCAGTGAGTAGAAGGTTTTGGAGCTTACCCGCCGACTTCACGAGGAGGAGACCCTCAACACTTACATCGCACTAAAGAGGATGTGCAATGTCTTTTTATCTTAAAAAGTTTTTGTAATATTTGGCCCATGGGGCATTTATATACTGACAAAATTTCTTCTTATTAATATGACTTGTGATCTTTTTGTCTGCAACAATTTTGAATTTATAAATCCTTGAATGCATTACATGAATAAACATATCATTCATCATATGCATAAACAGGTCTCCACACCAGGTTTCCTTATCTTTCTGTTGTTTATTTCAGTAAGATGGATCTCGAACAGACGGTCAAAGATCTGCAGGCACAAAACTCGCAGTTTCAACAGCTCCTAATGACCTTAGCAAAGGGTCAGGAGGATCTTAAAGAACTATTAGGGAATAAAGAGAAATAAAAAGGAAAAAAAAGAAGAAAAGAGTTGGGGTAGCTACACTGGGAAGAAGGTTTGAGAATGAAGCTATGAGAGTTCTTGAATTCCCCTCCACATCTGATGAGGGGACCGGTAAGGGAAAAGGAGTTGCATTACCTTCTGAGTCCGAGGCTGAAAAGGAAGAGGTTAAGGAAGATGAAGACTACTCAGAGCAGCAATACCCGCCAGCGGACGACAAGTACAAAAACCTGGAGGATAGACTGGCAGCTATGGAGCTGCAAAGGGTTCCTGGGTAGATTTCGAAGAATTGGGATTAATTGCTGGGATTGTGATCCCTCCAAAGTTTAAAGTGCTAATTTTTGCAAAATACGACGGTCTGTCTTGCCCGAAGATGCACCTAAGGTCGTATGTCAGAAAAATTCAACCTCATTCATCCGATAGAAATCTTTGGGTACACTTCTTCCAGGATATCCTGTCCGGTACATAGCTAGATTGGTTTTACCAACTTGAGAGGTCAGAAGTGCATAACTGGGAAGACTTGGCAGCTGCCTTTTATCGCCAGTATCAATATAACGCTGACTTAGCGCCAACCCGTACTCAGTTACAAAGTATGGGGATGGCCTCAAATGAGGGATTCAAAGAATACGCCCAGAAATGGCGCGACTTGGCCGGAAGAGTGCAGCCACCTCTTTCAGATAGGGAACTAGTTGATATGTTCTTGGGGACCCTATCTGGCCCGTTCTTCAACCATTTGATCGAGAGCTCTTCCGCAGGGTTTACTGAATTGATTCTGACTGGCGAGCGGGTGGAAGCTGGTATTAAGAGTGGGAAGATTCAAAGGGATGCCTCTACATCTACAATTGTTAAAAAGCCATTTACAGCCAAGAAGGAGGCAGTTGTTGTGTACTCTCAAAAAGGATTGGGGAGAACTGAGCGTCGGCCGACTGTAGGGCCCGTGATGATTCAAAATTCGTCAAATGATCAGCCTCGTACCAATCAGTCTAGACCTAACCAATAACGGGTAGAACGGCCACCACGGCAGTTCACCCGCATCAATATGACGCCTGCACAAGTTCTTCCCCATTTGTTGAAGTTGAATCTGACTGGTTTAAAGGAGGCACCGAAAAACCCTAACACCACATCTCCATACTATCATGCCAATGCCAAATGTGCCTACCATTCTGATAGCGCCGGACATGACACCAACAATTGTTGGGCGCTAAAGAATAAAATTCAAGACTTGATAGACGCAAAAGAGGTTGAGTTCGACGCTCCCGAGAAGCCGAACGTAATATCCGCTCTGATGCCAAAGCATGGCCATCATGTTCATGCTGTTGAAGAAGATCTGTGTAGTTGTTTAGGTATTGGCTTGCATTTTTGGTAAAACCCAAGTGTATGTGTGAATGTCATGACTGATGTCATAACATTCTAGTTTAGTTTGTACTGATTCATTAGGTACCTTTGCAGAAAAATATTGTCATTCAGGTATTGATGTTTATAAGTGTGTATCTGAGCATTTTGCAAAATGATCACATTTTCCTAAATCAGTAGACAGGTTTTTCAGATGTCATAACAGATGTTAAGACATCCTGCTCTGAACTAACAGGTATGCAGGTTGGTTAATTCTGAGTTTTTTCAGGAAAATAACTCAGTCTTTCCAGAACAGAATCCTGCATTTTCTTTGGGTTAACCTAGCTCAACCCTAACCTGGTTAATAAAGTCCTGTGACCTAGTCTTAAGGCCAAACGGAATTAACCCTAGGTTTTTGTGGAAACCCTAACTGAAGTTGCAGCTGCTATATATTCAACAGAGCTGCTGTTTTGCAAGTAATCCCTTTGGTCAAAAGATCATTTGTAAACTGTATAGGTTTAATTATTGTACTTCAAGCAATTATCATTGTGATAAGTGACTTGGAATAGGTTTTGAATTGTAAGGGTTGTGTAGCACTCAAAGCTTTGAAGCAAGAGTGTTTGAATGTTTCTTGACTAAAGCTGTGAAGCAGAGTCAAGTTAGTTGTGTGTATCACTCAAAGCTGTGAAGCAAGAGTGGTTGTGTTGCTTGATTAAAAAGCTGTGAAGCTTAATCAAGTGTATGTTTTTGAAGAGTGTCTTCATCAATTCATTAGTCAAATTGTTTTATGTATCACTGCTGTGATTGAGGGGGAGTGAGTAGGAACTCAGGTTTAAGTTGTACTTAGATTGAAATTGCATTGGGTAGGTCTTAAGTGAAGGAGATAAACTGGTTGGTTTATTCCTGAATTAACATCTCTTATAGTGGATTTCCTCCCTGGCTTGGTAGCCCCCAGAGTAGGTGTTGTTGCACACTGAACTGGGTAAACAATTGATTGTGTTCTTTATTGTTTTTGTATTTACTGTCATATAGTAAGTCAGATACGGTGTCATAACATTGAACGTGACATTGAGTATCTGCAGCCAGAATTTCAATTGGCATCAGAGCAGGCACCCTGCCTGTATTACTGGGTGAGATCTAGGGATATCACTTTCTGGCACTATGGACAAAGAAGGAGTTTTTGGAAATAGACCACCCATTCTGGATGGAACTAATTATGACTACTGGAAACCTTGTATGATTGCCTTCTTAAAATCTCTGGACAAAAAGGCTTGGAGAGCTGCTGACAAAGGATGGATCCATCCCACCATAACTGAGAAAGATGGGACAATCAGTCTGAAGCCTGAGGAAAATTGGAGTAAAGAAGAAGATGAGTTAGCCCTGGGAAATTCCAAAGCTTTAAATGCCTTGTTCAATGGAATTGATAGAAACATTTTCAGACTAGTACATCAATATGAACTGGCCAAGGAAGTTTGGGACACTCTCAAAACTACTCATGAGGGCACTTCCAAAGTAAAAATGTCAAGGCTTCATATGTTGACTACCAAGTTTGAGAATCTAAAAATGTTGGAAGATGAAACCATTCATGAGTTTCACATGAATATCTTGGATATTGCCAACACCTCAGGAGCACTGGGAGAAAAAATGGCAGAAGAAAAATTGGTGAGAAAGATTCTCAGATCCTTGCCTAAAAGATTTGCAATGAAGGTAACTGCCATAGAAGAAGCCCAGGACATCAGCAAGTTGAAAGTGGATGAACTTATTGGGTCTCTTCAGACTTTTGAGATGGGGATCACTGATAATGGTGACAAGAAGAACAAGAGCATAGCACTTGTATCCAACACTGATGTTGAAAACAAGGAGGATGAAGAAGAAAATATTTCAGAAGCTATAGCCATGCTTGGAAGACAGTTCAACAAGCTCATCAAAAGAATGGATCCAAAGTCAAGGTCTAATGTTCATAACATTCCCTCTGACATTGACAGTTCCAGCAGAAGACCAAGGTCAGAAGAAAAGGGAAACCAAGGCAGAGGCATTCAATGCCATGGCTGTGAAGGTTATGGACATATTCGAGCTGAATGTCCTACCTTTCTTAAGAAACAAAAGAAAGGAATGACTGTTACTTGGTCTGACTGTGATTCAGAAAGTAATTCTGAAGAAGAATCTGCCAAACTAGTTACTGCTCTAACTAGTGTTTGTACCTCTGACAGTGACACTAGTGATGAAGAAGTGACATTTGAAGAACTGGCTGATACCTACAAGAAATTGTGTATCAGAAGTGCTGAAGTCTGTGTGCAGAATGAGAAACAATCAAAACTCATTATAAAGCTGGAGGCTGAAAAAAGGGCAGATCTTGAAACTATAAGTCACCTAGAAGGGGAAGTTCAATTACTGAACTCACAACTGAACCAAATGATAAAATCTGTCAAGATGTTGACCAATGGATCAGATAAATTGGAAGAGATTCTTCAAGTTGGACGAAATGTGGGAAACAAATCTGGTCTAGGATTTGTGGAAGCTAAGAAATCTGGTGCAGACAAGAAGATCAGGCATGTTAAACAATTGTCAAAGCAGATGTCTCAACACAACTCTCAACATCAGAAATACATGAAGAAAAAATACCAAAGATGGAGATGTCATCATTGTGGGAGGTATGGACACATAAAGCCCTTCTGCTTCAAATTGCATGGATACCCTAATCAAAACTCAGGTGCTAAACCTAAGCCAAAAAGGGTACCATATACTCCTCATTGGAAGAAAAAGGCTACTGCCCTGATAGCCCATACTTCCCTAAGAGTGTCTGCAAAGGAAGGCTGGTACTTTGACAGTGGATGTTCCAGACACATGACTGGAATCAAAAAACTCCTCAATAATGTTAAGCCTCACACCACCAGTTTTGTGACCTTTGGAGATGGTGCTAAAGGTGAAATCAAAGGAGTTGGTGATTTGGACTACCCTGGAGTTCCAAGTCTGAATGAAGTACTGCTGGTAAAAGGGATGACTGCTAATCTCATTAGTATCAGTCAATTATGTGATCTAGGATTCAAGGTCAACTTCTCAAGATCTGAATGTCTAGTAATTAATGAAAAACTAGAAGTTGTAATGAAAGGAATCAGATCCAAAGATAACTGCTACTTGTGGCAGCCTGAGAACACTGATAACTCCACTATGTGTCCAATTACCAAAGAAGAAAAAGAGATGAAACTGTGGCAGCATAAGCTTGGTCATCTTCATCTAAGAAGAATGAAAAGAGCTATCTCTATGGAAGCAGTCAGAAGGACTCCAAAACTACAGGTTGTTAATGTCTATGATGTGGCAAATAAACTTGAAGAAGGATGTGTTGTCAGAACCATAAGTTATCATGACAAGGATGTTGGAAATAACAAGTCTAATAAATTCTATTTCCTTGAAGAAATGAGGCGTGAAGTCTCCTCTCCTATAACTCTCCATCAAAATGGAGTGGACAAAAAGAAAATCATTCAAGAATCAACCAGAACTATGATTCATATCAAAAGAATGCCTTCCCAACTCTGTGCGGAAATAGTTGCTGCTAGGAATAACTGTTCTCAAAATATCTGGTCAAAACAGATGCTCACTGAGTATAATGTCTCACAAGATGTTGTGACATTGTGTTGTGACAATCTGAATACAATCAATATTTCCATGAACCCTATTCAGCATAACAGGAACAAGCACATTGACTTTGTAGAGAAGAAGTCATTTAAACTGGAACATGGTATCTTTAAGCTTCAGCTGACTGATTCTTCTACCAAGGCTCTTGTTGGAAATAAACTTGAAAACTTGAGGGGCAGGTTGGGTATATACCAACATGAGAAATTATAGCAATTAATTTTGCTTAAAACAAGGGTTGAAGGAGTTAATTTTATTAAGTCTATTTTTAGTGGGTTAATCATATGTTTTCCCAATTCTTTCAAAATCCTTAAGAAGTTGAAAAGACTCTCTTTTGCCTCCTACCTCTCTCGTCTTTGCAACCTGTTCCCTCCTCTCAATCAAAGTTTTTTCTCAAATTACTACTGGTACTCAAAGTCAATCAAAATGTCTCAGACATCATCTTCAACCAAGGCGACTTCATCATCCTCATCATCTTCATCATTTGACCAAGACTCTAGAGCAATCACCACATGCATAGAATCTGAAGTTCTTGAGGTCACTCCTCTCAGAGTGATGGCAACTGACCCAGCCAAAGTCAAAAAGCTAAGAACTAGACATGCAGGAAGAGCTCAAGCTGCAGCCTCTGGTAATCCTTCTCATCCTTCTTCTTCTGTACCAAATAGAGAAGGATCAGTTCAAGTTCATCAAGCTATTGCTAGGCTTGTTACTAGTATACTAAGCGGAAACCAACCTGTACCGGGGATTTATGTCCCTTTAAATCAATCAGAAAGCCCAAATGTGGACGTCTCTGAGAATGTAGATGTCTCTGAGAATGTTGTGACACAAAAAGACAACATTCAGAACCCTTCAGAAAAGACTGCTGATCCACCTATCATTGATGTGGATGAGGATTACTCAGATAATGATTTGATTGCCAGTGTAAACCCTAGCATAGCTAGGAGATTGATGAAAAGAAAGAGTAATCAGAATGATGCAAAATGTGTGTCCAAAGATAAACCTGCTGTTAAGAAATCCAAGGCTGAAGGCATGGCTGAGAAAAGTATTCAGACAAAAGGGAAGAAGGCCCAGGTGCATACTGCTAGACAACCAATTTCAAAGAAGAGAAAAGAACATGAATCTTCTGATTCTGATGAGGAATCAGAATTTGAGATTGATGCTGAAGAAATTCCTATCAGAAGGAAGCTCCCCTCCAGCAAAATTGCTAGAGTGCCTGAAGTCCCAACAGACAACATCTCTTTTCATCATCCTGACAATGCAAACAGATGGAAGTATGTTTGCTTAAAGAGAATAGCTTTAGAAAGAGAACTCAACAATGATGCCTTGGAGTGCAAAGACATCATGAACCTGATCAAGAATGCTGGACTAATGAAGACAGTGATAAAATTTAACAAGTGTTATGAAAATCTGGTCAAGGAGTTTGTAGTGAACTTGTCTAATGATTGTGCTGATGGAAGGTCAGCTGACTTTGAAAGTGTTTTTGTTAGAGGAAGAAGGGTCAAGTTCTCTCCATCAGAAATTAACAAATTTCTTGGATGAAAAAATGAGGATTGTCCTGATCTGGAGGTCACTGACAATGAAGTTTGTCAAACCATCACAGCAAGACAAGTGAAGTGCTGGCCCTTAAAAGGCAAGCTGGATGCCAGCAAACTCAGCATGAAATTTGCCATCCTGCACAAAATTGGTGCAGCCAACTGGGTGCCTACAAATCATAAATCAACTATCTCCACAGGATTGGGGAGATTTATTTATGCTGTGGGAACCAAGACTGCTTTTGACTATGGCAGGTACATATTTGAACAAACTTTAAAACATTCTGGTAGTTATGCTGTCAAAGGACCAATCGCCTTTCCCTCCCTCCTTTGTGGAATTATCCTTGCACAATACCCTGATATCCTGGTGGCAAGAGATACAGCCTGCAAAAGAGCTCCTGCCCTTGGGTCTCACTACAAACTGTTTCAGGGATCTCATGCTCCAGATATTGTCATAACATCAGCTGAGACATCGTCTGTGAAGACCCAGTCCAAGACATCTGATGTCATAGCTATTTTAAAAGAGACCTGCAAAGAGCTGGAAGCTAGGAAAAAGACCCTAGAAATCCTAATTGCCAGGTTAGAAAAGGAGGAAGCTGAAGGAAACAGAAGGGAAGAAGGTGTAGAAGCTGAAGGTCATCTCAATATTGAAGAAACTAGCTCCTCTGAGTCTGATGATAGTGCTTAAAGGTTGGTTGCTGTTTGGTGGTGTTGCTGGTTGGTGCTGATACCTGGTGGAGTTTGGAAGTGTGTTCAGTTTTTTTTTGCTACTGCTCTTATTATTATTTTGGATAACTGTATAATCTTTATGAACATGTATCTTTGGCCCATTTGTGGCTAAAGAGGGGGAGAATATTTTGGTACTTACTTAATTAGTACTTGCTCAATTAGACATTCTATTTTTCTGCAGACATTTCTTTCTGCTGCTATCTATCTCTGATTGCTTAGGGTCTTTAGCCAAAAATCTGCCAAAGGGGGAGTTTGTAGTTGTTTAGGTATTGGCTTGCATTTTTGGTAAAACCCAAGTGTATGTGTGAATGTCATGACTGATGTCATAACATTCTAGTTTAGTTTGTACTGATTCATTAGGTGCCTTTGCAGAAAAATATTGTCATTCAGGTACTGATGTTTATAAGTGTGTATCTGAGCATTTTGCAAAATGATCACATTTTCCTAAATCAGTAGACAGGTTTTTCAGATGTCATAACAGATGTTAAGACATCCTGCTCTGAACTAACAGGTATGCAGGTTGGTTAATTCTGAGTTTTTTCAGGAAAATAACTCAGTCTTTCCAGAACAGAATCCTGCGTTTTCTTTGGGTTAACCTAGCTCAACCCTAACCTGGTTAATAAAGTCCTGTGACCTAGTCTTAAGGTCAAACGGAATTAACCCTAGGATTTTGTGGAAACCCTAACTGAAGTTGCAGCTGCTATATATTCAACAGAGCTGCTGTTTTGCAAGTAATCCCTTTGGTCAAAAGATCATTTGTAAACTGTATAGGTTTAATTATTGTACTTCAAGCAATTATCATTGTGATAAGTGACTTGGAATAGGTTTTTAATTGTAAGGGTTGTGTAGCACTCAAAGCTTTGAAGCAAGAGTGTTTGAATGTTTCTTGACTAAAGCTGTGAAGCAGAGTCAAGTTAGTTGTGTGTATCACTCAAAGCTGTGAAGCAAGAGTGGTTGTGTTGCTTGATTAAAAAGCTGTGAAGCTTAATCAAGTGTATGTTTTTGAAGAGTGTCTTCATCAATTCATTAGTCAAATTGTTTTATGTATCACTGTTGTGATTGAGGGGGAGTGAGTAGGAACTCAGGTTTAAGTTGTACTTAGATTGAAATTGCATTGGGTAGGTCTTAAGTGAAGGAGATAAACTGGTTGGTTTATTCCTGAATTAACATCTCTTATAGTGGATTTCCTCCCTGGCTTGGTAGCCCCCAGAGTAGGTGTTGTTGCACACTGAACTGGGTAAACAATTGACTGTGTTCTTTATTGTTTTTGTATTTACTGTCATATAGTAAGTCAGATACGATGTCATAACATTGAACGTGACATTGAGTATCTGCAGCCAGAATTTCAATCTGTATGTTTCTGCTGTTGATGATCTGGTAACTCCATTACTAACAATCAAGTTGAATCTGTTGAAAGCTGGGATTTTCCCAGGTTGTAAACCAATTGACTGTCCATTGCTGAAGATAGGCATCCAAGGCCTAATGGACAGCCAACAAATTCTTTTCAAAAAGATTCCTGCTACTCTAACCCCTATCGAAGATGTTTCAATAATCACCATTTCCACCAATCTTTCTAAGGTCCCTAAAAAGCCTGTTAAGATTACATCCGCTACGAAGATTGTTCCTCTGAAAATAACCATGCCTGGGCCTGTCCCCTACAAATCTGACAAATCGATACCGTGGAATTATGGTGGAGAAATCTACTACCACGGTGTTAAACAAGTTGAGATAACTGAAGAGAGCTATGACGAAGAAAATGCCGACATTGGAAACATTGCCGGTACGAGCAAGATTACCCGAAGTGGGAGAATTTTCTCTCCAGAGATTGCCCCTCCAAAGGCAATCTTTGGACCCTCAGCTGCTGCCAAGGTTACTCCTGCACCGATAAAACTTTCTGCAGGAACTCCGTTGATTGAAGAAGTTGTTACTCCTGTGGTTGTCCCTCCTACTTCTGCTGATAAGGGGAAAGGGATCCAAGATGAGCTCGTCAGGACGAGGGCTCAACCATTGGTCATCCCCGAAACCTCTAAGAAATAAATGGAGGAGATTCTGAAAATAATAAAGAAAAGTGATTATGACGTTGTAGAGCAACTGGGGCAAACCCCCTCGAAGATCTCCATGTTAGCTTTGCTGCTTTGTTCGGAGGCTCATGCTAAGGCCTTGATAAGGTTTTTGAAGACAGCCCATGTGCCCCAAGAAACCTCAGCCGATCAATTCCAGGATTGTGTAGCCAGCCTTACCGCCGATAATGGTCTGGGTTTCTCTGATGTTGACCTGACTCCGAAGGGAAGAAAGCACAATGACGCATTGCATGTGTCAGTTGAATGCCGAGGAACCACTCTCGCCCATGTCTTGGTCGACACTGGTTCTTCTCTGAACGTGTTGCCTAAGAAAGCTCTGGATCGATTGGATTGTGAAGGCTTGGAGCTGAAACCAAGTAATATCATTGTCAGGGCCTTTAACGGGTCTAAAAGAATGGTGCATGGGGAGGTCGACATTCCCAGCAAGGTAGGCACTGAAGTTTTCCACTCAACATTCTATGTGATGGACATCCGCCCATCATACTCTTGCTTGCTAGGAAGACCATAGATACATAATGCTGGGGCAGTCACTTCCTCCCTACATCAGATGCTGAAATACCCTGTTAAGGGAAAAATCATAACTGTACACGGTGAAGAGGAGTACATGATCAGTCATCTGAAATCCTTTAGGTATGTGGAAGTGGATGGCGAATTCATCGAGACACCGTTCCAACACTTCGAGGAAGTTGCTCCCGAGGTTGCAGTAGCAAAGGCAGTAGCTGAGGTACCCAAGCAGGTGGCCAGGATGGCATCTCTAAAAGACGCAAAGGCTGCAATGAAGGAAGGGAAGAGCTCAACATGGGGACAGTTGCCTGACATTCCTCACAAAATAGACAAGTTTGGGTTGGGATTTACCGCTGCAGGGCAAAAAGCTATGCGTCGCTCAAAAATTGAAAGAGCACCCATCAAGATTTCTCCTCATGGAATCAATGCTTTGGAAGACGAAGACGAAGAGGCCAACATTGAAGATTGGATCTTCCCAACAATCGAAGGGGGACTGCACAACTGGGAGGCGAAAGACTTCGCCCCCATTACTTTCATTAATCAGTAATTTATCTTTCGAACATTTCCTGTTGGTCTGTAATAATTACTTTTAAACAATCTGCACACTATTTTTCACCTCATGCCTTGCCCGGGGCATGTAGGTCCATCTGTAAGGGTTTTGATTCTCTTCATATTCATATGCCATGTTTAATGAATCATTGAACGTTTTTCATTTATAAACTGTTGTGTTCATTTTCTTTCCTTTTGCATTTTTGTTTGTTTAAGGATGGTTATCCCTTACACACACCCACACTCACAAATGCAGGTACCCATCCACTCTGAATTCTATGGGTGACCATTCTGTTGTATCCTTCAATAACTCTGAAGATTTGGTCAATCAGGCTGAGTGCGAAGACGACGAAGATTGTGAAGTACCGGGAGAGCTAGCCAGACTTCTACAGCAAGAAGAGAGGGCCATCTTGCCTCATGAAGAGTTGTTGGAAACTGTCAACTTAGGAACAGGGGAAGACCGGAAGGAAGTACAAGTGGGTGCCAATCTGGAACCAAGTGTCAAGGAACGCTTGATACAGCTGCTGAATAAATACGTTGAAATCTTCGTCTGGTCTTATGAAGACATGCCAGGGTTAGACACAGACATTGTGGTTCACCGTCTCCCTACAAGAGAGGATTGTCCACCGATCAAGCAAAAAGTCCGCCGAATGAGGCCCGACATGTCTGAGAAGATTAAAGTGGAAGTAATGAAGCAATTCAACGCTGGCTTTCTGGATGTTACATCCTATCCACAATGGGTTGCTAACATTGTGCCAGTTTCCAAAAAAGACGGCAAGGTCAGAATGTGTGTGGACTACCGAGATTTGAACAGGGCTAGCCCTAAAGATGATTTTCCGCTACCGCATATCGACATTTTGATTGACAACACAGCTCAGCACAAGGTTTTTTCCTTCATGGACGGATTCTCGGGCTATAACCAGATCAAAATGGCCCCTGAGGACATGGAGAAAACAACCTTTGTTACACAATGGGGTACCTTCTGCTACAAGGTGATGCCGTTCGGACTGAAGAACGCAGGGGCAACTTATCAACGCGCCATGGTAGCTTTGTTTCATGATATGATACATCATGAGATTGAGGTTTACGTAGACGACATGATAGCTCGATCACAACCAGAGGAGGAACACCTTGAACATTTGCAGAAGCTGTTTTCCAGATTGAAGGAATACAAACTCAGGCTGAATCCAAGTAAGTGCACTTTTGGAGTTAGGTCTGGTAAACTTCTAGGATTTATTGTCAGCAACAAAGGCATTGAGGTCGATCCAGCAAAAGTAAAGGCTATACAAGAAATGCCTGCCCCCCATACTGAAAAGGAGGTTAGAGGGTTCTTGGGGCGCTTGAACTATATTGCCAGATTCATCTCTCATCTGACGTCTACCTGTGAGCCAATTTTCAAACTATTGAAGAAAGATCAGGTAGTCGAATGGAACGACGATTGCCAAGCTGCTTTTGATAAGATCAAGGAGTATTTGCTAGAACCTCCTATTCTGATGCCACCCATCGAAGGAAGGCCACTGATCATGTATCTGACCATTTTGGATAACTCAATGGGGTGCGTACTGGGCCAGCATGACGAGTCTGGTCGAAAAGAGCATGCCATTTATTACCTTAGCAAAAAGTTTACCGACTGTGAGACTCGCTACTCACTACTCGAGAAAACTTGTTGCGCTTTGGTATGGGCTGCTCGCCGACTAAGGCAGTATATGTTGACTCATACCACCTTGCTGATTTCCAAAATGGATCCTATCAAGTATATCTTCGAGAAGCCTGCTTTATCTGGAAGAATCGCTAGATGGCAAATGATCCTGACTGAGTATGACATCCAGTATACTACCCAAAAAGCTATAAATAGGAGTGTACTAGCTGACCATCTACCTCATCAAGCTATCGAAGATTATCAATCCATGAGATTCGACTTGCCGGACGAGGACATCATGACTTTGGACAACATTGAAGGTAACAGACCGTATGACGGACCTGAAAATGGATCCCGATGGACCCTGTACTTTAATGGTGCTTCAAATGCACTTGGAAACGGTATCAGTGCGGTACTCATTTCCCCGGAAGGTTGCCATACACCTTTCACGGCCCGACTTTGCTTCAGTTGTACCAACAACATGGCCGAATATGAAGCTTACATCTTTGGTCTCAAGGCTGCTATAGACTTGGGGATCAAATCTTTGATCGTATTTGGAGACTCGGCTTTGGTTATCAGTCAAATTAAAGGCGAATGGGATACCAGACATCCTAATCTTATCCCATACAAAGAACATGTCCTAACATTGCTGCCTCATTTCGAGCAGATCACCTTCGAGCATTTCCCGCGAGAAGAGAATCAGCTAGCAGATGCTCTGGCTACAATGTCTTCCATGTTTAAACTCAACTGGGATAACAAGGCTCCCCAAATCACCATCGAGCGAATGGATGAACCTGCGCATTGTCATGAGATTAATACCGAAGAAGTAGTGGAACAACCTTGGTTTCACGAAATCAAAAGGTATCTCCAGACTAGAGAATATCCCGAAGGAGCTTCCGTAAATGACAAAAAGTTCTTAAGGAAATTTGCTGCCAAGTTCTTCCTGAGCAACGGCATCCTCTATAAACGCAACCATGATTGTGTTTTACTCTGATGTGTAGACAAAGCTGAAGCAGAGTTAATCATGACTGAGATACACAGCGGTACATTTGGCACCCACTTGAGTGGACATACGATGGCTAAGAAGATTCTAAGGGCAGGCTATTACTGGTCTACCATGGAAGCTGATTGCCATCAGCATTCCCGTACTTGCCACAAATGTCAAGTCTACGCTGACAAGATTCATATTCCGCCTGTTCCTCTCAACGTTCTGACAGCTCCTTGGCTATTTGCAATGTGGGGCATTGACATGATTGGAGAGATCAAGCCCACGGCATCCAATGGACATCGCTTCATCCTGGTCGCCATTGACTATTTTACCAAATGGTTCGAAGCAGCTTCCTTCGCCTATGTTACAAAAAATGTGGTTGCCCGCTTCATCAAGCAGAACCTTATATGCCGGTATGGTGTCCCCGACAGGATCATCACAGACAACGGTACAAATCTGAACAATACTATGATCACCGCTCTATGCGAACAGTTCAAGATTTATCATCATAATTCATCTCCCTATCGGCCGAAGATGAACGGTGTTGTTTAAGCTGCGAACAAAAACATTAAAAAGATCATTCAAAAGATGACAGTTACCTACAAGGACTGGCATGAGATTCTACCGTTTTCTCTGCATGGATACCGTACCACGGCACGTACTTCAACAGGGGCAACCCCATTTTCTTTGGTATACGGCATGGAAGCTGTTCTACCCATGGAAGTTCAGATTCCTTCTTTAAGGATTATGAAGGACGCTGGTTTGAGTGAAGACGATTGGATTCAGACCCGAGTTGATCAACTCAATTTGATCGACGAGAAGCGACTCACTGCTGTGTGCCATGGTCAGACGTACCAAAAACGGATGATCAAGGCTTTCAACAAAAAAGTCAGACGTCAAGTATATCAAGTCGGAGATCTCGTAATCAAGCGGATTATCTTGCTGCAAAGTGATCCCAGGGGTAAATGGACTCCTACTTACGAAGGACCATTTATGATAAAGAGCATATTTTCTGGTGGTGCAATGATTCTGACCACCATGGACGGCAACAATTTGCCACACCCTGCGAACGCAGACATAGTCAAAAAATACTACGCATAAAACAACCCGACAAGTCGAAAACCCGAAAGGCCGACTTGGGCAAAAATGGGCATCCCGGTAAACCGAAAACCCGAAAGGGCGGTTCAGGCAAAAATTAGGGATAAAACAAAAAAATCAGTACACCCGGCAAGTCGAAAACCCGAAAGGGCAGCTTGGGCAAAAAGGGGTTTCCCGGTGGATCGAAAACCCGAAAGGGCGATTCAGGCAAAAGTTAGGGAATTAAAGCGTATGACTATGTCTTGTAGGAGCACTTTAAGGAACAATCTCTTTATCAACAAGCTCCGAGCTTCTGATCAATCCAGTCATCGGCGGACGAAGCATTGAATGGACAAGATATTCAGAGTTATGAAGGCTATAACAGAATGGAATCTCATGGATTTGTTACACATAGCCATCTTTCTTTTGTATAAAATTTCCAATTTTTTACGACAACATCCTCTTACTAGGATGTCTGTCTCCTATGTACAAAGATACTCATAGAAAGTTAATACAAATACTTTTCCAAATACAGAAATTTGTTTTGTCTTCTTTTTGCTTTTCTATACTTATGTTTTATTTGAGAAACGTCCAATGTTTTGTTAAATAGGCATATGCATTTGAACATAATCATTTCCTTACAAATCAAGAAAGATGATTACTGATAGGTTGAAGGTACGGATAGATATCTTGATGCCCTTTCAGCAGGAATCCATAGCAGAATTAAACTCCAAATTCCTCAACAAGGTTAAAATCCAGAACTTAATTCCCCAAACAGAGTTAAAATTCAGGATCCTCAGCAGAACAAAAGCTTTCTCAAAACTAATTTCCCCAACCAGAGAGCCTTCCAGAATCTAAATCCCCTCAGAGTTAAGTTTCAGTATCCCCAGTGGAGCTCTAAAAAATCTGAAAATTCTGTCCCCAGTTGAAGTCAAAACTGTTAATCCCCAGCGGAGCTAAAACTTCCAACTATCGATCCCTAGCGGAACCATATTAGTGAACATTCTCCCCACAAAGATACCTCCCATCAGGTTGAAGATTCTCAATCTCACTCCTCCAGCATGAACCTCCCAGGTTCTGGACTCCCCAGTAGAGATCATCGGAATTCTCTTGCCCCACAAGTCACCAAGGAGTTTCAATCCCCAGCAGTGGTCCTAAGATCCCCCAAAAATTGAAGATCTTGCATTCCCCAAGCAGTCAGCAGTCAGCAAGGATTTCTCATCACCAGTAATCAAAGATCCTTGGAATCCCCTGCAACAGTCAAGGATTCACTTTCCCCGGCAGCAGTCAAAGATTCTTTTATCTCTGGCTATCCAGGATTCATCTATCCTCAGCAAGACAGCTCATCAGCTTACATGCGCATTCATTACATTCATATATCATAAACATTGATATAACATATATATTGCATCATACATATCATGCAACATAACTTTGTGTTTTAGCTAACATTTCATCCTTTTCGGGATAAGATTAAAAGGCTATCGTTAACAATTATTCAGATACAGTATGGATACACCCCAGACAAGGCGGTCATTCTATTACTCATTCAGAATTTCAAATCAGATACAGACTAGATACGCTCCAGACACGGCAGCCATTCTATCTCTCATTCAGATTCATTTATCCACCTCAAGGTTCAATGCATTCCAAGCACGGATACCATTCTGACTCTTACAACAGCAGTTTGATTCTCCCCAGTGCATTCACCACGGAAGTCATTCTATTACTCATACGGATCTCAATCCCAGTTACAGTTTCACATACACTCCAGACACGGAAGTCATTCTATTACTCATACGGATCTCAATCCCAGTTACAGTTTCAGATACACTCCAGACACGGAAGTCATTCTGCTACTCATGCAAATCTCAACTTCAGATACAGTCCAGATACGCTCCATACACGGTTGCCATTCTGTCACTCATTCAGAATTTGTCCCCAGCACGCAATTGCTCCATATACAGATATTTCTCTGTTACCCAGATACAATACAGATACACTCCAGACACGGCAGTCATTCTGATATTCATTCTACATTCAAACACAGTTACAGCTCAGATACGCTCCAGACACGGACGCTATTCTTTTGCTCATACAGACTCAGTTACAGCTCAGATACACTCCAGACATGGACGCCATTCTTTTGCTCATACAGTCTCCAGATACAGTTCAAATGCATTCCATACACAGATACCATTTTGATCCGCATTCTTCTGACCTATCACATTACAGTTCAACAAACATTCCAGATGGCATCCTTAAGCCCATCTCCATATGGCATCTTTAAGCCCATCTCCAAATGGCATCTTTAATCCCATTCCCGCACATATGTTCTGACGAGTGCAAATTTAAGGGCACTCTAGTGTCCAATCTCCTTTTACCTTCGAGACGCGAAAGGCAAACCTGCCAATCTAACTCTTCAGGTGCAAGAAGATTGAATAGGGGCAACTGTTGTACCCCAAAATTTGTCCTCTCTTTTCATCAACATTTTCTCACTACAAGACCCTTGGAGCTCAAGATCAAGTTAGGGTTTGCTCTGCTCAAGACTCCTCCTTGCACTGTTGACCCAAATTAGGGTTTGAGTTTGCACAAAGATGTTTTGACCTAAAATGCCCAAAGTTACTTTCATGCTTCATGTTGGACTCACAAGTTTATCCATACCAAGTTTCAAGCCTTGATTCCAATCTTTGCCCAGTCAATTGGACAGTTGACCTAGAAATCAGCTGTATTGGGGAAAAAGTCAACTGTGTCCAATTGACAGTCAAACCTCATGAAATTTGACCCACATCAACATAATGAACTCATATGAACCATTTGGTCAAGTTTGGATCACAATCCCACAAGAAATTTGATCAGATCGCCAAAAGGGCAAAATGGTCATTTTTAGGGTTTTGACTGCACAAAGGCAATTTTTGACTGTTTGACCTAACCAATGGCAAACCAAGCTCATATATGGACTTAAGTACTCAATGTCATTGTGTTGACCCAATCAACAAGTTCAAAAGATCCCAAATGCATAGGATTGACAGATGAATTTTCCAGTCAACTGATCAAAATTTGACTGTATACTGAAAAGTCAAACTTTGACTTTTTGGTCAAAATCAAGTGCCAAGATTCATTTTTCATCAAGACATGTCAAATTATGAAACTTGTTCATCAATAAATCCAAATTTGCAAATTAGGGTTTAAAATGAGAAAATTTCATAACTTAGAATTTTTCTAAGTTATGAAACTTCCTTATTTTTTCCTAACTTTGTCCCATTTTTTTTATCAAGATACAAATGGATTAAAACAAAACTCAAAACATGAAAGTTGTATTCCATTGCAAAATCTACAACTTTTATTCAAAAAATTTTCTCAAAGGAAGCTTGTAGCTCAAGTTATGATTTTTGGAACAAGGGTGCAAAACATTTTTAACTTAGAAAAATTTTGACCTATTCTAGGCAGGATTTTTGTCCAACTTCTTGGCCATTTTTCACATGCTTCCACTTGGAGTTTCAATTTGAATTACAAATATGGATTGTATTACACATTCCAAGCTTTCCAAATTGTCCAAGACTTCTCAAACACCCTTGTGGTTAGGGAGAATCGAATTTGCAAAGTTGGGCAAAATTCACTTTTGTTCTTGACCAAAGCATGTTCATAACATTGGCATTTTTCTAATCATCTTGTACAAAGATAGCTTGCAGGCCTCAAAACCAGTTTCACACACCTTAATTAAATGCCCAACCTTTGTGTTCAAGCATTATTTTGTGCATTTAGTCATTACACAAAGAACTAACCCTTAAGTAGAAAAAGTAAACTTGCCATTTTTGAAAAATAGTGCTTTATGTCAAATACAAAATCCAAGAGGCATGGGCCAGATCTTAGAGGCTAGAATTTGTACATAAATCCCTCTGATCAAGAACAAGATATGCAGCATGCTTGAGGACATTGGACAAGCCTATATCACAAGTTGACATATCCTTGCTTACATGAGAAGAAAGCTTGCAAAAAACTCTCAATCTCTCATTCCTGTAAACACCAACCAAAGCAAACTTTGTTCTCATCTTACATACACCCTAACTGACCTAAAACACGATTCCTTCATCCTCAATACCCCCTCATTCATCAAAACACCATTTTTCTGCAAGAAACAGGGCATCCCTGCAGATTGAGTTGCACAACTCAGTTTGCTCGTGCGTTTTGGCCAAAGCTTGTTCAAACACATTCCCTACCATCTACTGGAACTATCCCAAGCCCTAAATACAAACTGTAACATCCCTAACCCCTGTTTCCATTTTCATTTTTTCAATTTTGCAGGTGAACTTCCATAGCACGATTCATAGTGATTCAAAGCAAGCCAGGTGTTGGAGAAGCATCCTTGGACTTCAGGCAAGCTGTACCAAAGCTCAAACTCCATTGAAGATACCTCTATTGTTGTACACGATTCAAGCTGAAACAGGTAAAAACATGAACTTCTATCTCTCAATATAGGAAGAGTTAGGCTTAGGTTTGTGAATGAAACATGTTCTCCTCATAGCCCTGAAGCCATCCATATATTTACTTTTCATTTATATTGAGTATGCTGTGAGAATTTTGGCCATGAACATTGAAGAAAAATTAGGTCAGAAATTGGGGATGAAGAAATTCTCCTTCGTTTCTTAGAGTTAAGTCAAGTGTTTTATATGTATGAATTCGTCTCTTGATGCTCTACATTGTTGGTGTTATGAGTTTTTGTTAAAAGTCAAAGAATCAGGAGTTTGAATGAAGCATAGAGGGTGCGCGTTTTTGAAACAGAAGCTGGAGGTTGAAGTTTTCTAATCTTACCTCTTCCCTCTTTGCTATGTTGAATTTCCTTCTGTATGTCATAGCATGGCGTGCATTTCGTTCGGTGTTTCTCCATTTGTCTTTGCCTTTGTCGTTTCTGACTTGCAGCCATCTGTCGGTTGGCACTTCAGCAGGGAGTTTGAAAGTCACTCTTCGAGCAGCCTTGGGATGAGGACTATCAGGCCTTCATTGTTTGTGTCTGCTATCGAAACGTGGGCCCATCTGAACATTTTCTTGATGGTTCCAACAAGGGGCGAAGGGAATCGTTTCGAAGGCTCTGGCCATGCTTTGATCATACACAGCAGAACATCTTGGGCATATCAAGCACTTGGTTGCCCCTTTGTAGCAGCGAAACACAAATTCCAACAAACTTTCTCCAGCCTTAGGATAACACCTGAATAGCTGGTTATCCTGGCGCCAATTGTTGCCAGTTCGAGCCCTCTGTATCCTCTCGAAGTTCGTAGCGATTCTCTGATTGCAGAGGATGCTGCACCTAGGGCACAATATCATGCCTGTATCTCCCTTGTGGCATGTCATGAGGTAATCCTTGAGACTAGCATCTCCAGCATGATTATCCTCCATTTTATACTTCTCTTTTTCTAAGTATCTTTCTACCTCCTCCATCTTAGAGCGAGGCCTCTCCATATCCACCATGTTTACCTCAACATCCTCCCCCTTAGCTTCATCGTCTCCCCATCCTGTGGGTTTTATGTCTTCGATGTGGACTTTTGAACTTTCTGGGGAAGAATATTTGACCAAATAGTCAAATTTTCCACTGGGTTCCCCTAAAGTGTCCCATATTTCTTTCTGAGGGGAAGTTCGCTTCGTGATTTGGACTTTCTCCAATTCCAGCCTCAGGCCTTCAGTGACCTGTCTCAATTCTTGGTTTTGATTTTCCTGGCCTTCAGTAGCCTGGATTTCTTTTGCAACAGCTAAGGGTGCTGCTTCAATCGAAGTCTCTGGTAGCTTCTGGACGTCTTCAGTGACCTCCTTATCGACTTCGACTATCACCCAACTTTCGTTTTCAGTACCTTTCTCTCCTATTGGGGCATCAATTTGGTCAGCTTCCACCATGTTAATCTCTCCAATGCATGCAGGCTCGGAGTAGTTGGTGTCTGCGACGTCCAAGGGATCTTCATCCACTTTCATCTTTGCTTTATCAGCAAACTTCAGTCTGCCATCTTTGATTGCATTCTGAATTAGGTCCCTGAAAAGAAAACACTGAGGTTTTGTAGCCTAGGAAACTATGATATTTGCAAAATCCTCTCTTCTTTCTTTGATCTAAAGGAGGTATTTTGACATTTGATGGCACAATGAGTTGGCCATCTTTGACAAGTAAATCAAAAATCTCGTCACATTTAGTGACATCGAAGGTATAAACCTTCTTTGGGAATTTGTCACTTTTCTCATTTTCAACAATCTCTTTCCCTTTTGAATAATTTGCAGGAGTAGGGTGGTGCCTGTTTTAATTCAGCGAGGTCGATTTCGACCTCTTCGAATTCGAATTCAGGATAATCTTCTGCTTCCTCAGTTCCAACATAGGAGATCCTTTCCTTCTTGTTATTTTTAAAGACTCTGGCCTTTTCGGCCTTTAGCCTTTCGACCTGTCGAACCCTGTCGGCTAACTGAGCCATGTTCCTCAGGTATTGAGTGTCTAGTTTCTTTCGAATAGAGTAATCCAAGCCACCAGCGGCCATTTCGACTAACTCATGTTCAGGCACCACTGTGTAACATCTGGATTTCAAAAGCCTAAATCTATTCAGATAATCATCTATGGGTTCAGTGAACTTTCTCTTGACACTGGCTAATTCCTTCAAGCTTATCTTTGACTGTCCCATGTAAAACTGTTCATGGAATAATCTTTCCAAAAAAGCCCAAGTGTCAATGGACCCAGGAGGCAAAGTGGTGAACCATGTGAAGGCGTTTTTAGTCAGGGAACTTGGGAAGTATTTGATCCTGAGGTCTTCATTATTGGCTATATCTCCCGCTTCGGTTAGATATCTGGCTATATGTTCGACCGTTGACTCATTGGTATCCCCAGCGAACTTTGTAAATTTAGGGACTTTATATCCCCTTGGTAAATCAGTATGCATTATGCAATCTAATATAGGAGAAGCATAATTTGGCCTTCTCATTCCTGTGTTGAGGCCATTCTGGGCCATGACTCTCTCTATCATGGTGGTTAAATTGTTTTCTGCCAAGATGTTATCGTTTCGAATTCTATGAACGACGGCATCAGCATCTTGATTTCGACCCACCATGACAACCCCCCTAGCTTGTTCTTCTCGAAACTCTGGGACTTCCAGCCTTTCGACCCTTGCCCCTGGTTCCATAATTTCTCTTTGTGGGCCTGGGATCATTGGGGCTTCTAGCCTTTGTGCCCTTGCCCCCAAGTTAACTTCTTCTCTAGGTGGTCTATAAGTTGGTTCGTTAGCAACTTGTTCCATAACAGGGATGTTTGCTCGAACTCTCTCCTGATTCTGCCTACGCCTCTCTGGGAGAGCAAAGAAATCTGTTATTCGACTCATGTTATCAGCATTTTCTCTGTTTGTCACAGTCACATTTTGTACTATTGGGGCAAATATTTCCTGCATAGTTTGTGCTAATACCCCTATCATATTATGGTTACTGTCATCCATCAATTGCCTAAAAGCCAACTGGTTTTCTGTGGTTAGAATAGGCATTGTGCTATAACCCACTGACCCTTGGTTATTTATCATAAACTGATTCGCCCCAGACCCAGACCCCAATTGTGGTGATGAATTCGATGTGGAATTGTGTAAACCTTCCATAAAAGATGTTGGCATTCCATAAGAGGAATTTCTGGTTCTATTACTATCGAAACCGGGTGGTCTAGTTAGTGGAGTGGCGAAATGGGTTTGTGTCCCTGATGGTGGAACAAATCCCCCAGGATAACCAATGGTTCCAGCATTTCCTAAGATCGAACTATTAGTTGATATGCCACTCACTCCATTAGTGGCTATATTACTGGTAGAAGACGCAACAGACTGTGCATTCGAAGGGATCACATTAGATGTTCCCATCGAAGCGGACACATTAGTGCCTGTTGTATGTGGGGCATTTTGTTCCCCTTGTTGATTGTCAGAATTAGACATCTTGTTCAAACGTTTTCTTATGGATAAGGGTTGGTTGTTGTTGGTTATTTTACCACTTCTTAGGTTCATAAAACAGCAAACTTATCACTCAGAGGGTCTTTTATAATGGTTACGTCTCAACAATCTTTATTTCTGTTCTAAACTCCGTAACGTCCAACGATTGGTCCCACCGGGTGTGTCAATTTGTTTACAGTGATTTCTGGTAAACAACTGTTAGTCCTCCAAACTATCGAATAAACTTACTGACTGTTATTCAATTCCTCTGGTAACTCGCAGGATCGACTAGATTGATCCTAGAACGTGTTGGTCATTAAGGTAACTCTCATGATCGAACAGGTATTCATGGTTGGTATTTAGAATGTTGTGTAGGTGTTTGACTTATTTCGATTTCTCTCTTAAAGATCTAAAGGTGTAATCAAAATATATGTGCGCGAAACTAAATTGCATGAATAAAGGTCAATTGTAAAGACATGTAAAAACTGCATAAAAGACAAGTAAATGACTTCGAAACGTAAAAAACACAGTTAATGTAAAAGATTCGAATTATGAAGAAAGCGTTTAATGCAAGAAAACTGTAAAATTGCTTTAAGTAAAAAAGGTGTTCGAAGGATAAAAACTTGAAGATAAAGGCATGAAATGTATAACAGTTTCTGAAATGTAAAGTATTTGAAATGGAAGGAAAGCATTTAAATGTAAGGCATCAGTGAAAGATTTCGAATAAAAAGACTTTAGATGTAAAAACTTGTAAATGGTATTGATATAAAGATAAAGAAAGTACTGGAAATGATAAAGGGTTTTCATTAAATCATAAACATGTGATGCTATCATACGTACATTGCTCTTGCATTCGTTTCCCTAGCCATGTGGTAATTTGAATGTTTACTGAGTTTTCTTGTACAATAGATATGACACACGAAATCTTAATGCTAAGACTTCTATTTATACTACTTCGACCATAACGGTCTTGCTATAAGATTCTGCCACGTTCAGAACATGCAGAGCAATGCCTCTCTCTTGCTTCCACGCGTCTTCGAATGCTCCAGCGCATATATTTCAAATTTCGAACATCCCGCTTGCATTTGAATTTCAAATGTTTTGGCACTTCTTCGCTTCGAACGCACTTCTTAGACACAGCCTTGTTGTCATTTCGAGACTTCTTTGGATATATTCTCATAACTGTCACTTGAAGCTCTAAGATTTGATATGCTTATTCGAAGCATTGCTTCTACTATTTCGAAACATGACGTTTTGTTTCATTTCGATCGAAACGTCTAATTTACTTTGCTTCTAATAATATTATCAAAATCTTCAGCCAACACACCCAGAAAAATCGGGAAAGAGAGGAGCGTCGGACAACAGTGGGGGCCGTATTGATTCAGAAGTCCGCACCAGACCAGCCTAGAAACAGTCAACCAAGGAATGATCAGCCCAGAGCTTATCAGCAAAGGCCACCACGGCAGTTTACCCCAGTAAACATGACACCCGCTCAGATCCTTCCACATCTCCTGAAATTAAACCTTGCTAATTTAAAAGAGGCACCAAAGAATGTAAATACCACCTCTCCATCCTACAACTCAAATGCCAAATGTGCCTACCATTCCGACAGTGCTGGGCACGATACCAATAATTGTTGGGCGCTTAAGAACAAAATTCAGGACTTGATTGATGCCAAAGAGGTTAAATTTGATGCTCCTGAGAAGCCCAATGTTATATCTGCTTTGATGCCCAAGCACGGCCATAATGTGCATGCCATTTTGGAAAACCTCCATGTTACTGATGTTGCCGATCTGTTGACTCCATTATTTGTGATTAAAGAGAAGCTGATGAGGGCCGGGATTTTCCCAGGCTGCGGGAAAGGTTGTTACTTTTGTTTGAACATACAAGGTAATTGTCCAATGTTGAAGTCAGGTGTCCAACGCCTGATGGATACCCAATAGATACTTTTCCAGAAAACCCCTGTTGATACTTTCAATCCTTTTACTCCTGATACTTTTGCTACTTCAACCAACGATATTGCAATCATAACCATTTCCGACAACCCTCCCAAGGCTTGCAAAAGGCCTGTCAGGATTACACCCAACTCTGAATGTGTACCATTAAAGATCACCATGCCGGGACCTGTCCCGTACCAATCAAGCAAAACGATACCATGGAACTATGGGGGAGAAATCTTCTACCATGGTATCAAACAAATCGAGACAGTCTAAGAGATTTCTGAAGAAGGAAGCCTTGATATAGGGAACATCGCGGGTACAAGCAAGATAACCCGCAGTGGCCGGATCTTTTCTCCGGAGATTGCTCCCCCTCGAGCAGTTTTTGGACCCTTGAAAGCTTCTGCACCTGTTGGACCATCTGTGCAAGGCCCATTGATTGAGGAATTGGATACTCCTAAAGTAAGACCATCTACTGAAACTACCGACAAGGGTAAGGGGATACTGGAAGTGTTTGTCAAGACGAAGGCCCATGTTGTGGTTATCCCCGAAACCACTCAGAAAGAAATGGATGAAATCTTGAAAATAATCAGAAAAAGTGACTACGACATTGTGGAACAGTTAGGGCAGACCCCTTCTAAAATTTCAATGTTGGCTCTTCTGCTCTGTTCTGAGGCCCACGCTAAGGCCCTGATCAAATTCTTAAAGGCGGCACATGTTCCCCAAGAGACTTCGGCTGACCAGTTTCAGGAATGTGTGGCCAGTCTTACTGTTGATAATGGCCTTGGCTTTTCCGATGCTGACTTAACTCCCAAAGGAAGGAAACACAACGATGTGTTACATGTTTCAGTTGAATGCCGGGGAACCACTCTCGCCCATGTCTTAGTTGATACTGGTCCTTCCTTGAATGTGCTGCCAAAGAAAGCCTTAGACCGCTTGGACTGTGAAGGACTGACCCTCAAGCCTAGTAACATCATTGTTAGGGCTTTTGATGGTTCCAAGAGAATGGTTCATGGAGAGGTTGATATTCCTATCAAAGTAGGCACGAAAGTCTTCAACTCAACCTTTTACGTGATGGACATTCGTCCTTTATATTCATGTTTGCTAGGAAGACCGTGGATCCATTATGCCGGGGCAGTTACCTCCTCTTTGCACCAGATGCTGAAATATCCTGTTAAGGGTAAAATTATAACAGTGCACGGCGAGGAAGATTACATGATAAGCCACCTCAACTCCTTCTGTTATGTGCACCTGGATGGCGAGTTCATCGAAACGCCTTTCCAGCCTTTTGAGGAAGTTTCTCCCGAAGTAGCAGTTACGAAGACAATGGTTGAGGTACCTATTATTCCCAAGCATGTATCTAGGATGGCATCTCTCAAGGACGCAGAGGCGGTGATCAAAGAAGGGAAGATTACAGCATGGGGGCAATTGCCTGATTTTCCCCATAAGACAGACAAGTTTGGTTTAGGGTTTACATCTGCAGGACAGAAGGCTATGCGTCGTTCCAAGACTGGAGGGCCACCCATAAGGATCTCTCACCATGGAATCAATGTTGTAGAAGATGAAGATGAAGAGAGCCACTTTGAGGATTGGATCTTTCTGACCGTCGAAGGGGGTTTAGGCAACTGGGAAGCAAAGGATTTAGTTCCCATCACCTTTATCAACCAGTAATTTTATCTTTGAACAATTTCTCATTTATGGTCTGTAATAACTAACAATTCACACACTATTTTAACCTCATGCCTTGCCCGGGACATGTAGGTCCATTTGTAAGGGCTTGATTTTCTTCATAATCATATGCCATGTTTTAATGAATCATTGGACGTTTTTCATCTATAAGCTGATGTGTTCCTTTTCTTTCCTTTTGCATTTTTTTGTTTAAGGATGACTATCCCTTACACACACCCACACTCACAAATGCAGGTACCCATCCACTCTGAATTCCATGGGTGACTATTTTGTTTTAGCCTTCGATAACTCTGAAGATTTGGTCAATCATGCTGAGTACGAAGTTGACGAAGATTGTGAAGTGCCGGGAGAGTTAGCCAGACTTCTACAACAAGAAGAGAGGGTCATTCTGCCTCATGAGGAGTTGTTAGAAACCATCAACTTGGGGACAGAAGAGGACAGGAAAGAAGTAAAAGTGGGTGCCAACCTGGAACCAAGTGTCAAGGAGCGCTTAGTGCAGTTGTTAAACGAATATGTTGAAATCTTCGCCTGGTCTTATGAAGACATGCCAGGGTTAGACACAGATATCGTGGTTCACCGTCTCCCTACAAGAGAAGACTGTCCACCGATCAAGCAAAAGGTTCGCCGAATGAGGCCTGACATGTCTGAGAAGATTAAGGCTGAAGTAATGAAGCAATTCAACGCTGGCTTTCTGGCTGTTACCTCCTATCCATAATGGGTTGCTAACATTGTGCCCGTACCTAAAAAGGACGGCAAAGTCAGAATGTGTGTAGACTATCGGGATTTGAACAGGGCTAGCCCCAAAGATGATTTTCCACTGCCACATATCGACATTTTGGTTAACAATACAGCTCAGCATAAGGTGTTTTCCTTCATGGATGGATTCTCGGGATACAACCAGATCAAAATGGCCCCCGAAGACATGGAGAAAACTACCTTTGTCACGCAATGGGGAACCTTCTGCTACAAAGTGATGTCGTTCGGACTGAAGAACGCAGGGGCAACCTATCAACGCGTCATGGTAGCTTTATTTCATGATATGATACATCATGAGATCGAAGTTTACGTAGACGACATGATAGCTCGATCAAAGACAGAAGAAGAATACCTTAATCATTTGCAAAAGCTGTTTGCCGGGTTGAAGGAGTATAAACTCAGGCTGAACCCAAGCAAGTGCACTTTTGGAGTTAGGTCTGGTAAACTTTTGGGATTTATTGTCAGCAATAAAGGCATTGAGGTTGATCCAGCTAAAGTAAAGGCTATACAAGAAATGCCAGCCCCCCGTACTGAAAAGGAGGTTAGAGGATTCTTGGGACGCTTGAACTATATTGCGAGGTTCATCTTTCACCTGACATCTACCTGTGAGCCAATTTTCAAACTGTTGAAGAAAGATCAGGTAGTTGAATGGAACAATGATTATCAAGTTGCTTTTGATAAAATCAAGGAGTATTTACTAGAACCTCCTATTCTGATGCCACCCGTCGAAGGAAGGTCGTTAATTATGTATCTGACTGTTTTGGATAACTCAATGGGGTGCGTGCTGGGCCAACATGACGAGTCTGGCCGAAAAGAGCATGCCATTTATTACCTTAGCAAAAATTTTACCGACTGTGAGACTCGCTACTCACTGCTCGAGAAAACTTGATGCGCTTTGGTATGGGCTGCTCGCCGGATAAGGCAGTATATGTTGACTCACACCACTTTGTTGATTTCTAAAATGGATCTGATCAAGTATATCTTCGAGAAGCCTGCCTTATCTGGAAGAATCGCTAGATGGCAAATGATCCTGATAGAGTATGATATCCAGTATACTACCCAAAAAGCTATAAAGGGGAGTGTACTAGCTGACCATCTAGCTCATCAAACCGTCGAAGATTACCAGTCTATGAGATTCGACTTCCCTGACGAGGACATCATGACATTGGACAACATTGAAGGTAACGAACCATATGACGGACCTGAACAAGGATCCCGATGGACCCTGTACTTTGATGGTGCTTCAAACGCACTTGGCAACGGCATCGGTGCGGTACTCATTTCTCCGGAAGGTTTCCATACACCCTTCATTGCCCAACTTTGTTTCAGCTGTACCAACAACATGGCCGAATATGAAGCTTGCATCTTTGGTCTCAAGGCTGCTATAAACTTGGGAATCAAATCTTTGGTCGTATTTGGGGACTCGGCTTTGGTTATCAGTCAAGTCAAAGGAGAGTGGGACACCAAACATCCTAATCTTATCCCATACAAAGAACATGTCCTGACGTTGTTGCCTCATTTTGAGCAGATTACTTTCGAGCACTTCCCGCGAGAAGAAAATCATCTAGCAGATGCTCTGGCTACGATGCCTTCCATGTTTAAACTCAATTGGGATAACGAGGCTCCCCAAATTACCATCGAGCGAATGGACGAACCGTCACACTGTCATGAGATTAATACCGAAGAAGTAGTGGAATAACCCTGGTTTCATGAAATCAAAAGGTATCTCCAGACTAGAGAATATCCTGAAGGAGCTTCCGTCAATGACAAAAAGTTCTTAAGGAGATTTTCTGCCAAGTTCTTCCTAAGCAACGGCATCCTTTATAAGCGCAGCCATGATTATGTTCTCCTTCGTTGTGTGGACAGAGCTGAAGCAGAGTTGATCATGACTGAGATACATAGTGGCACATTTGGCACCCACTTGAGCAGACATATGATGGCTAAGAAGATTCTAAGGGCATGCTACTACTGGTCTACCATGGAAGCTTATTGTCATCAACATTCTCGTACCTGCCATAAGTGCCAAGTCTACACCGACAAGGTACATATTCCTCCTGTTCCTCTCAACGTTCTGACAGCTCCTTGGCCATTCGCAATGTGGGGCATTGACATGATTGGAGAAATCAAGCCCACGGCATCCAATGGACATCGCTTCATCTTGGTGGCTATTGATTATTTCACCAAATGGGTCGAGGCAGCTTCCTTTGCCTCCATTACAAAGAATGTGGTTGCCCGCTTCATCAAGCAGAACCTCATATGCCGGTACGGTGTCCCCGACAAGATCATCACGGACAACGGTATGAATTTGAACAATACTATGATCACTGCTCTATGCGAACAGTTCAAGATTTATCATCACAATTCATCTCCCTATCGGCCAAAGATGAATGGTGATGTTGAAGCTGCGAACAAAAATATTAAGAAGATCATTCAAAAGATGACAGTCACCTACAAGGACTGGCATGAGATGTTGATGTTTGCTCTGCATGGATATCGTACCACGACATGTACTTCAACAGGGGCAACCCCATTTTCTTTAGTATATGGCATGGAAGTTGTGTTACCCATGGAAGTTCAGATTCCTTCCTTAAGGATTATGAAAGACGCTGGTTTGAGTGAAGACGATTGGATTCAGACCCGGCTTGATCAACTTAATCTGATCGACGAGAAACGACTTACTGCTGTTTGTCATGGTCAAACGTATCAAAAATGGACGATCAAGGATTTCAACAAGAAAGTTAGACGTCAAGTATATCAAGTCGGAGATCTTGTAATCAAGCGGATCATCTTACCGCAAAGTGATCCCAGGGGCAAGTGGACTCCTACTTACGAAGGACCATTTATGATCAAGAGCATCTTTTTTGGTGGGGCAGTGATTCTGACCACCATGGACGGCGATGACTTGCCACACCCTGCGAACGCAAACATAGTCAAAAGATACTACGCATAGAACGACCCGACAAGTTGAAAACCCGAAAGGGCGACTTGGGAAAAAATGGGCATCCCGGTGAATTGAAAACCCGAAAGGGCGGTTCAGGCAAAAATTAGGGATAAAACAAAAAAAATTTGTACACCCGGCAAGTTGAAAACCCGAAAGGGCGACTTGGGAAAAAAAGGGTTTCCCGGTGGATCGAAAACCCGAAAGGGCGGTCCAGGAAAAAGTTAGGGAATTAAAGCGTATGATTATGTCTCTTCGGATCACTTTAAGAACAATCTCTTCACCAACAAGCTCCAAGTTTCTGATCAATCCAATCATCTACGGACGAAGCAACGAATGGACAGATACTCAGAGTTGTGAAGGCTATAGCAGAATGGGAACCCCATGGAATTGTTACACATAGCCATCTTTCTTTTTGTATAAATTCTTTCTCAATTGTTACGGCAACATTCTCTTACTAGGATGTTTGTCTCCTTTGTACAAAGATATTCACAAAAATTAATACAAATATACTTCAAAGTATATAAATTTGCTTGTCTTTCTTTTTCTTTTCTACACTTATGTTTTGTTTGAAAACGTCCAATGTTTTGTTAAATAGGCATATGCATTTGAATATAATCACTGCTTACAAATAAAACGAAATTGAAAAAGGATAATTACTTATAGGATTGAAGGAGTAGGAAGAAATCTTTATGCCATTCCAGAAGAAATCCCCTACGATACATCATTCAGATCCTCAACAAGGCTAAATTTGGAGTATATTTCCCAGCGAAGTTAAGCTTCAAGATCCGCAGCGGAGCCAGTGCAGTCTAAAACTTGACTCCCCAGCTGAGTAAAGTTTCAAAATTCCCATCAGAGTTAAGCTTTGAGATCCCTAGTGGAGCCCGAAAACCCTGAAAAATCCTATCCCCAGCAGAGCCAGAATAGTGAACATTCTCCCCACAGAGTTATTTCCCAGCAGATTGAAGATTCTCATTTCTCCGGCAGGAGTCTCCCAGGTTTTAACTTCCCAGTAGAGATTTTCAGGGTTTTCCTTATTCCCCTAAGCGGTCAGCAGTCAGCAAGGATGTCTCATCTTCAAAGATTTTTGGAATCCCCAGCTTTGGTCAAGGATTTACTTTCCCCGACAACAATCAAGGATTTCATTATCTCCAGCTACCAGAATTTATCTTCCTCAGCAAGACAGCTACTCAGCTTACATGCATAACCATTACATTCATATATCATAAACATGGATTACAATTCATTGCATTATACATATCATGCAATATAACTTCGTGTTTTAGCTAACATTTTTACCCTTTTCAGGATAAGATTAAAAGGCTATCATTAACAATTATTCAAATACAATATGGATACACCCTAGACACGGCGGTCATTCTATTACTCATTCAGAACTTCAAGTCAAAATACAGTATGGATACACCCCAGACACGGAGGTCATTCTATTACTCATTCAGACTTCAGCAATCAGATATAGCCTAGATACGCTCCAGACACGGCAGCCATTCTATCTCTCATTCAGATTCAACTATCAACTACAAGTTCAGATACGCTCCAAACACGGATGCCATTCTGACCTTTACACCAGCAGTCTGATTCCCCCAGTGAAGTCGCCACGGAAGTCATTCTGTCACTTATTCAGATCCCAGTTACAGCACGGATACACCCCAGACACGGCGGTCATTCCACTACTCATACAGATCTCAACTTCAGATACAGTCTAGATACGCTCCAGGCACGGTTGGCATTCTGTCACTCATTCATAGTTTATCCCCAGCACGCAGTTGCTCCATACGCAGATGTTTCTCTGTTACCTAGATACACTTCAGACACGACAGTCATTCTGATATTCATTCAAAATTCAAATACAGTTACAGCTCAGATACGCGCCAAACACGGACGCCATTCTTTTTCCCATACAAACTCAGTCTCCAGATACAGTTCAATGGCATTCCAGACACGGATACCATTTTGATTCTCATTCTTCTGACCTACAAGATTGTAATTCAACAAACATTCTTGGATGGCATCTTTAAGCTTGTCTCCAGCAAGATTCTACCATCTCCAAATGGCATCTTCAAGCCCATTCCCGCATCTATGTTTTGGCGAGTGCAAATTTACGGGCACTCTAGTGTCCAATCCTCTTTTACCTTCGAGTCGCGAAAGGCAAACCTGCCAATCTAACTCTTCAGGTTCAAGAAGATTGAACATCGGCATACACTTGGCACTTCTAACAAATTTGGGCATAGTTATAGCAATCATTTTCCATGGTAGACCAATAGTAACCATCCCTCAAAATCATTTTAGCCATGGTATGTCCACTGGAATGAGTCCCGAAATCACCCTCATGTACCTCTTCGATGATCTTTGGTGCTTCATTCTTGTCCACACATCTGAGCAATATCCCATCATGATTTCTCTTGCACGTACCATTGCTGAGGAAGAACTTCATCGACATCCTTCTCAAAAATTTCTTGTCCGTAACAGACGCCTCCTCGGGATATTCCTGGGTCTCAAGGTACCTCTTGATATCATGAAACCATGGATTAACATATAATTCTATCTCAGCTTCAAAACAAAATGTTGGCTCATCCAATCTCATAATAGTGATCGAAGGCGCATCATTAGCCCACTTCACTTTAAACATGGATGCCAGGGTAGCCAAAGCATATGCAAGATTATTTTATTCCCTCGAGATATGTTCGAATGTGATTTCCTCAAAGTAAGGAATCAACTTCATAACATGTTCTCTATAAGGGATCAGATTTAGGTGACGAGTCTCCCATTCTCCATTAATCTGGCTAATCACGAGAGTTGAGTCACCGTAAATTGCCAAAAACTTGATTCGTAAATCAATGGCAACTTCGATCTCATAGATACATGCTTCATATTCTGCCACGTTGTTGGTGTAATAAAAAAAAATTCGTGCAGTGAAAGGTATATGAAAGCCTTTCGGTGAAGTAATAATAGCTCCAACACCATTACCCACCGCATTTGAGGCACCATCGTCCATCATGATCCTGGTTCGGCTCCTTCCTTTGGGCCAGGGATATTAAAATCCCTGATATACATATTCTCTTCGTCTGGGAATTCAAACTTCATTAGCTGATAATCTTCTATGGGCTGATGAGCAAGATAGTCTGCCACCATACTACCTTTAATGGCTTTCTGAGTAGTGTACTGAATGACGTATTTAGTAAAAATCATCTGCCAACTGGATATCCTGCCTGTGAGGGCTGGCTTCTCAAAAAATGTACTTGATAGGATCCATTTTTTATATCAAGTGGGTGGTATGAGTCAACATATATTGTCTCAGGCGTTTGGCGGCCCATGCGAGTGCACAACATGTCTTTTCAAGCAAAGAGTACCTCGCTTCGCACTCTGTAAACTTCTTGCTCAAGTAGTAAATAACCTGTTCTTTATTTCCCATCTCGCCGTGTTGACCGAGTACACAATGGATGGAGCTTTCCAAAACTATTAAATACATGATTAACAGATTTCCCTCTACTGGAGGCATGAGGATCAGAGGTTCCTGCAAATATTCTTTTATTCTGTCAAATGCTCTTTGACAAACATCATTCCAACTGGCCTCTTGATCTTTCTTTAGCATTTTAAACAACGGTTCATACGTGGATGTGAGATGAGAGATTAATCTAGAGATGTATTTTAACCTCCCCAAGAAAACATGGACTTCTTTTTCTGTTTTCGATTCATATTGGTAATAGCTTCTGTAAAGTGTGTCATTTAAGTAGCCATTATAGCCCTCATCTCAGCCAATTCGGCTTGAACTTGATCCATCTGTCGTGGTAAGTTGTTCCTGGTAGAGTAGCAATGAGTAGTCATCGTGAACCCTGATCCATATGTATGAATGAATGATATGCGAATGCAATATTTTACCGTTTCCCGGGAAATCTTAGATTTTCATCAATAACAGAAATAACGGGATATGGAAAAATCATCATTAAAGAAAGAGACTACATATATCATAGGAGAAGATCATCCATACAAAAAGACATCTCAAGACGGGTTCGTACAAATAAAATCAAAGGAACTTGTCCAACAAAATTGGTGGTGAACCGATCAAATAGAAAGAGATCGACAAAGATAAAAGATAGTATCAAACTCCCAATCGAGCTTTTAGTTGAGCTAATTCTTTGGTCACTTGGGCTAACTGGGCATCCTTCTTCTTCAATCAGGTATTCATCGCAAGCCTCAAGGCATCCTTCTCTCTAATTTGCGCCTGGAATTCATCAACCTGCACCTGTTGACTTTGGACCTATTTATCCAAGCTCTCCTGTCGTTTGACAACTTCGTGTGACTTGGACCCTTCCTCACGAAGTTGTTTCCTCAAAGCTTTGACTTCATGTTTGTGATCAACTTACATACAAACTTTGGATGCTCGGATACTTTCAAACTTCTGCTGGCTCTTGACAATATCACTTTGAACCTTATCATAGCTTCCATTTGAATTGGGACGCGAGAACTTTCGACTATTGGCCTTTTCAATTGTCCCAGCAAACCATATTATTTTAACACCCTATCTTTCAGTTTAGCCTCATAAAGCAACTTTTGTTTTTCCTGTGCAGCAAAAGCAAGCTCCAAATTCAAACCCTACTTATCCGACTCTAACTTAAGGTTATCTTCTTCAACCTTCCTAAGGAGTTCCACCGACACAAGCTTGGGTTCACTTGAAACAGGTTATATAATGGACGATTCACGTGGAAGTGACTGACCAATTATGGTGTCTGATGCTAATGAACCATTGAGTGGTAATCCAAAAGTAGGTTGTGGGTACAACAACACTTCTCTTCTGTAAGGCAATAATATCATCTTCACTCGATCTTTGACCCACTGTACGCAGGGATCAAGAGCTAAGCATCCCCCTTTTACCAAAAAGAGTTGTTCCATTCTGATGAACATGATTCCACGCTTTTCTCATCCTCTCTAACAAGATAAGGTCCTCACCTTTTCCAAAATAAACAGTTTCCACTTCATGATCGGTTGGTTTATCCACCATGACGTATCCTAGCTGACGCCGTGCTAAGATAGGTTTATAATTGATACAACCCTTAGTCCCCACAAGCGGCACATTAGGAAAACTTCTGCAACTTACAATGATCTCCTTTACACCCCTTATGTTATTCTAGACAACATCATAAGAAGTAAGAGCCATAATCCTTCGTGACCAGAAAAGAGTGTTTGTAGTGTCAACATATGGTCCCTTGGTGGCCATGTGCGACATGAACCATTTGTAAAGAAGAGGAATGCAACAGAGAACACACCCTTTCTTGCCATGCCAGGAATGAATAGCATAGTAAGTATTGGCAAGAATTGTCAGCACCAGATTTTCGTTCATGAATACACATATGGCTGAGAAATCCACGAAGTGCTCCATATTAGGCAAAAGGATGATGCCATAGATCATGACGGCTAGAAATGCATTGAACGTGATCCAATCATTGTTTCTTGCAAAGTTTCTAGATTTGGTTATCAAAAAGTCCAAATGAAAATCGGGCGTGTCATCTCTTATTGCCCAATTACTTCTCACATTGCTAAGGTTTAAATAAAGAGCCTTAGTGATAGCCATATAATCAGGGACTTCGGGCAAGCAGATAAATGGTGTGTAACTCAGAATCTTGACATCAAGTATGTCTGCATATTCCTCAAGTGTTGGTGCTAGTTGGTAATCCTGGAATGTAAAGCAACACAATGGAGGATCATAAAATTGCAGAAGAGATACCATAGCACAATGTTCATAACCATCATACAATAATGGCAACATATTTCCATATCTAGCTCTGGACGTCTTCTATTTCGGTCCGGTCACTAGAAAACTCAATTCTTTCAACTGAGTCAGTGGAAATCCATGAAAGTGGTGACAAGACGTCTTCTTGAGCAGCTCTTTGGCTATACCAACGTTATTATCCATTCTTGATGACAACCACAGATCAACCTGGAAATGGTATGCATATGCAGATTAGTTTCTTTTTCACATATTTTTTTGTACATTTTTTTGTAAAACTAAATATGCTATGATGAAAATAAAATGATCATGGAACCAAGGTATCCCCAATACTAGCTACTATGTTGTTTCTGACTACACGATAAATATCAGGATCAAAGGTCTGGAACACCAATCAAAGAAAACTTGGAGACACCAGATCAGAAAACTCAGAAAATAAATCTGAGAACCAAACAGTCACTGACGTAACATAACAGTCACCATCTGTACCTGTAAAAGATTGCATTCATTCCCTCCCCGCTCACAAATCAAAACTAGGTCAGGGTAATGCAAGGGTAACTCAAAATCCCAGATCCGCTTAGAGAATACCATCACCGTACACCTACGTGATAATGATGGAATCATAGGACCTCCTCTGAGCATGGACAACATAACCAAATAGGGAGATCTACATCCCCTAACGGTCATGTTCCACTTTATTCCTAGTGTTCCTGTTGTTTGTAACTTGGCCTGGGTACTGGGCCTTTTACCTCTTGTAACACCCACCCATCATGAAAAAGAGACAACATAACAGTAGTATATGGGAAATAGTGAAATGCAATGCACATATATGCTTAGGTAAACATGTTTTAAGTGAGAAAAGTTGTAAAGCATATAAAATAAACACCCAAAGAAAAGAAAACAAGATCTAGGAAGAACTCTAGGATGGCCCAGCATTTGGTCAACTAATACCTAACAGAGTCGCCAGCTGAAACAGCCGGCTGAACGTCAACTGATAATAAAATCAATGAAGTCGCCATCGAACATTTCTTATCCCACAGGAAGAGAAAGGTAAACATTGTGTAAACCTGAGAAGGGTGAAATCAGTCTTGTGACCATAGAGATAGGGTAAGGAAGTCTGTTACGTGGGGGGAAGGTATTAGCACCCCACACGCTCGTAATACTCTACAGTATCCACTCTTGTTATTCTAATCTAATGGGTGTGTTTAAAGTCTATGTCTAAGGTTCAAAGTAAAAAGAAAGGGGAAATGCATGCAGAAGAAGAAAAAAAGAAAGTGTGGGGGAAAAGAAAGAGATTTTTACAAAGATATGCTCGATTAGGCCCCACAAAAAGCCTCTGCCTACATATCCCTTTTTTAGAATCAGAGCAGTCGTAGTTTGGTTTAAATATTTTGGTTAGTTTGTGTTTTTTAGTTAAAAAGACAAAAAAACAATAATCAAGATGGCGAAACATCAGATACAACGACAAAACATCAGATAAGATGGCGAAACATCAAACAAGATGGAAAACATCAGACAAGACGACAAAACATCATATAAGACGGCAAAACGCCAAACAAAATGGCAAAACATCAATAATGACAAAAAAACACCTAATATTGATATTGACAATCAAAGTAGGATAGCAATCATAAGCGATGGCGAAACTTTAGCACAAAGATGATAAATCATTGTAGCAAATATAGTAAAATATCACGACAAAGATAGCAACACACCATGGTAAAGATGATAAAACAACGTAGCATGGATGACAAAACATCACGACATGGATGGAAAAACATCATAACATGGACGACGAAACATCACAACATGGATAGGAAACATGGATGGCAAAACATCACAACATAGATGATAAAACATCACAAATTAGATGATAAAACATCACACCTAACAATGATCTCAAAAATCAAAGTAGGATAACAAACATAAGCGATGACGAAACATCGACACAAAGATAGCAAAATATCATGGCAAGGAATGACAAAACATTACAATTTATATGATAAAACATCACATCTAGCAATGATATTGAAACTCAAGGTAGGATAACAAACATAAGCGGTGGCGAAACATCGATACAAAGATAGTAAAATATCATGGTAAAGGTGGATAGATGGAAACTTAACAAGGTTTAAAACAAAGCCAAAAGGTGCACAAATAATTAAGATTGGTTTTTATTTTTTAGAGATGTTTTATGATTTTCCAAGAAAAAGAAAGTTCTTATTTTAAGATGCAATATGCAAAAAAGAGAAAACAACTAAGGGAGACTATCCTAATCTCTAGCCCTAGTGTAATCATACAATGATGGCCCTACGTCAAGAAAGAATGGGAAATGTCGACCTAAGTGAACATACATGGATAGCTATCCTAATGCCCAGCTCGAGGACTAATCCTACACGAGAAATCCTAAGGGAGCATGGCATATCAAACAAGTGCTTTGGCAAAAGCACACAATCGGGGTAAACTAACTCAGGGGATGGGGGTATGAAGAGAAAATGCTTTAGATAAGGGGAGAGGATCACCCAGAGAAAACAAGTGGGAGATTGAGATAAAATAAAAAAGAAAATAATTACTTTAGCTAAGGGGAGCAGATGACCCGAAGCAAACAAGCAGGTAGCGAAGTGTCAGTAATGGCCATTGCGAACTCTTGACAAGGTGTGGGGGTTTGATTACGAAACACTTTTCCACTTGATCGACTCAATACACATGATCTACATGAATCCAAAGAATCAATGTATAACGTGAGCTAAAGATGACACGGAGGAAATACGAGGGTCGATTGCGAATGCTTTCCGCTCGCCTCCTTTTGAGGACTTATTAGGGTGGGGGAATATGCGAGCACAAATGTAAACACACTTGCAGAATACCTACTTCAAAGGTAGGATTTAAAAAAAACGCAAATAGCACACATAATGCACATAATGCGGAATTACCCTAAACGGGTCTTTAAATAAACCAGAGGGATTACTGACATGATCAACAGCGGAGATCCCCGTCATACATCTCTATTCCTACTTTTCATGGCAAGGAAAGCGGTAAAAGCCCTACTTGACATGACCTCTAGAAAGCAATAAAAAGCGGAAAGGAAAATATAAGGGAAATATATCGAACGGATAACAATCCGTAGACGCTAAGCAATGGCAAAGAAACCCAGAAAACTTCGCGAGCTGATATCACCAATAAAGAAAATACCATCAACATAAGCATCAATGCATCAAACAAATCAAGATTGGAATGTGTGACGGACACATCCAAATATCAAAAGTACACCTGCACGAAACCAATTCATACAATGTACGCAAATAACAATCACATGGTGGAATGTGTCATAGACAAATTCGTGTAACGCCAGGGTACCTGCATAAAACAAAATTTATGCAAGAAAAAAATCGTCTTACGCATCATACGCAAATTTCAACTAAATGATCACATAATGTGCCTTTAAACCAATAATCATGTGCTAATTAAAGGTTGAAGGCTTAAAATGTACCTTGCAAAACATTCACAAAAAGAATTAGAATTAACAAGACAAGATGTGCAAACATGCATCAAAATAAAGAAAAAAATGTTGTTTCTGTCTGGGTAACCGGTTACCATAATAGGGTAACCGGTTTCCATAACTCAAAAAGTTGAGGAAAACGCTACTGTCTTGAGGTAACCGGTTACCATAACTCGGTAACCGATTACCATAACTTAAAAAGTTGAGGAAAATGCTACTGTCTTGAGGTAACCGATTACCATAACTCAAAAAGTTGAGGAAAACACTACTGTCTTGAGGTAACCGGTTACCATAACTCAAAAAGTTGAGGAAAATGCTACTGTTTTAAGGTAATCGGTTACCGTAAATGGGTAACCGGTTACCATAACTCAAAAAGTTAAGGAAAACGCTACTGTCTTAAGGTAAGCGATTACCATAACTAGATAACCCTTACCATAACTCAAAAAGTTGAGGAAAATGCTCCTGTCTTGAGGTAACCGGTTACCAAAATAGGGTAACCGGTTACCACGTACAAATATTTAAATTTCAGTTACATGGAAAAGGTGGTAACTGGTTACCATAACCGGGTAACCAGTTACCCGCAGGCAGAAAGTAGCTTTTTCCAACTTTTTGAGGTTTTGGCTCATGGCTTTGGAAATTGATCAAACACCAAACCTCCACACATTCAATACGTGATTTTGCATAATTTAAGGTCTAGATCCAAACTCGACATGCTTGATTAGGATAAAAAATTAAACCTCATGCAACATCATCAATTTATTTCATCCATTAAGCACTTTATGAGAAGCAACTTAATTCAATAAGCACTTAATTCAACTATACAATTTTGGATCTACACATGATAATTAAATCAACTCATAATTCTAGGCTTAGATCTATATTCTCAATTCAAAATTCAACCTAGATTCATTTCATGCTTGATTGAAAAGTGCTTCTCAAATAATCACTTATTTCAAAAGTGCTTAATTCAAGAAAACTCACTGATAAAAGTGAAGATAAGGCTTATGTATAGAGATCTCAATGAACGGATCCACGGCCGGAAGAGAATTTCTCTTGATCTTGACTTCTAAATCTTGATGAAATAATTGTTGTGTTCTTGACGAAAAAGTTGTAGAACTTTGATTTGATCCTTGAGAGAGTTTAGAGAATATATTTTTGTGTTTGTGAGAATTGGTGAATTATGAGAGCCCCCTTTTTAACAAAAATCATATTTGAGATTATATACATGGGCTAATTGGGCATTGGATGTGCAATTGGATTGGGTCTTTACTTGAAAACGTAAGCCTGGCACGTACCAAAAGTACCACGTCATCATCCGTACGGATTCTTCAAAAAGTTTCAACATGAAAAATGAAGATAATCAAATTTGTGACACATTGCTGAAAGAACAAGTTCAATCGGATAAACTAAGAGGAAGTTGTGAATTTTTGAAGTTTCGCTGACACTGTGTCAGGCAAAAATAATTTCCTGTGCATAATTTTATTTCGTTGCGCACGAAGAAGATAAAAAATGAGAACCTTAAGATCACCATTTGCTTTTAGCATCTGAAGATAAATTGTGGTAGATAAAATTTGTGAACCGATTCCACCAGACCCAGCTCAATACGATAAAAATCGAGTGAGATATGAATTTTACCGTATCAATTATTAATGCAAATGAATTCTGGTTCAACACCAATATGTCTTTAGAAACTCAAAATTCACAGGCCCTTCCTTTGTGAATCAGCTTTTAGCCTCCAAAGATGAGACCGAGACGGAATTTTGGCAATCATAACCGCGCACATACGATATTCCATCCGAGAGTTACGAATTTTTTTAGTGCACACGAAATAACAGTTCAGCCCACTTTTCATTTGTATTTTTCACTGTATAACCTCCAAAAGAATGGCGTATTCAGGGACCTTCCTTTGAGATTTAGCTTTTGGTCCAAACACGAAAGTTGAAGAGAACGTCGAGACCGTTTCAGAACCTCGAGAATTAATCCAAAACACCATTCCAAACGGGAGATATGAATTTCTTGAAGAAGTGAAAAACACAAGAAGGGGGGTTGAATTGTAAAACTGGAAATCAAATGCAGACAACACGGTATTTTTATCCTGGTTCGTTTGACCTCAAACTACTCCAGTCCACCCGCCAAGGTGATTTCGCCTCTCTCCAACGAGGACTTAATTCACTATATTCAACTGAATATTACAACTGCTTTAACAACTGCTAAAGCCTTCTTGAGTCCGAAACCACAACCTGGTTTTCTCAAGGAAATTCACTAAACAGATAATTGTATATAAAAGTGTACAGAGGTGGTTCTAAATAAACAGTATCACAAACTTGTGATGTATTACACAGCTTAATAATGAATTGATGAAGATGAAGACTGTTTGTAGCTTTACTGACTTTTCACGTTTTGTGTCGTTGTTCATCTCTCTGAAATCTTCTTCTAATCTTCTTTATATAGGCTTTGCAATAGAGACATAAGAAGATACTTTTGGTATGTCCATAACACGCGTTTAATGAGCTTTCCAAAACAGGAGATTCTTGTCTGTTTGTAGCCGTTGCATATGATCTTGCATTGATGGAGTTGTAACGCTTGAGAGACAGTATCAGATATTCTGTTTTGCTGCGCTGGTGCATTCAGAAGTTCAAACAGAACTTCTTCATATAAACGTGTTATGCATATTTGATGCTGCTGAATCTTTCATGGTCCACTTAACTTTCGTGCTTGCATAATCAGAACTTCTGATGATGTTCTGGCAGATCTTCCAGTTGCATTAGAACATCTTTTTCACATCAGAACTTTTGCATGTAAAGATACTTATTATTAGCAAGCATATTTGTTCTTTATATCATGTGTTTGTTATCATCAAAACTCTTGCTGGGCTGTAGAACTAAATTATGTTCTAACAATCTCCCCCTTTTTTATGATGACAAAAACTAGTATATTTTGATGGAAAATAAAGAACAAAAATTAAAAGGAAGGCTCCCCCTGAGTAGAGTACTCATCTATGAAGAAAATAAAATAAAATACTTCCCTGACGATCTTTTGATTATGAGTCAACACAAAATATTCTCCATTCTCCCCCTTTTTGTCAGGAATCAAAAAGTGGTAAAGACTCTTATTGGCTTGCTCTGACAGAAGTGCTTTAATCAGTGTGACATCCTCTTCTGGATGCTTCTGAAATTCTATAGAGAGCTTCTGATGTTGTATTTCCATTCCTGTTTCAAATAGTTTCAGAGCCAGTAATCTTCTGTTTCTGATTGCCTCTGAAACCTGTGAATCTTTTAAATTCCAGGCCTTGGAACATATGCTTTCTTTCCTCTATGTGTAGACAGCATCAGAGTCCAGGTGTTAATACTGGAGTTTCAACCTTGCTGTTAAAAATACCTGAAACATAGATGATTTTGTCTTTTGGTACCCATATCTTTCTGGGTCCATGACTGTTAGAGTTTCCAAAATTCTGTTTGAATTTTGGTTTAGTATGAAACGCCTTACCAACATGTTTGATATCGTGTGTTTGTTCAGTGGTGAAGTGAGAATAGAGAAAAGTGTGTTTGATAACCAAATCCTTAACTGTCTTAGGTTGGGATTCTTTTCCTTTGTATCCTATACCTATTCTGCAATTCTTGCTGACTCCATAGATCATTGAAGCCATTTTGCTTCTATCTATGTTGTTAGTCATAAACTTCTGAAAGCTTTGATCATATTCCTTTATTATCTTATCAGCATTAATGGGATCCTCTGAGATTATTTCCTTCTGAGAGTTTTGTAAATTATTTTCTAGTTTTGAAATTTTTTCTTTTAACTCATAGTTTTCTAATCTCAGACTCTCAATTTCTTCAGAGTCAGGCAATATCCTTTTTCAGGTTCTTGCATTTGACTCTGAGCTGCTGATATCGTTCCAGAATCTCGCTCAGACTTTCTGCAAGATCAGTTTTAGACAGATTAATTGCAAAGTTAGGAAATACCTCTTCAGTGTGTGATTATGAGTCTGAACCAGAGGCTTCACTGTCTTCTGATATGTTTGCCATGAGAGCTATGTTTTCTCCTTCATTATCTGACTCTGAGTCAGCTTCAGAGGTGTCTGAATCGTCCCATGTTGCCATGAGGCTTTTCTTCTTCTGCTTGTGCTTCCATAGATGATTGACTCTTCTAGATAGAGACGACAGTTCTTCTTCTTCTAATGAGGATTCTCTTAAGTTTTCTTCTTCTGCTTCTGCCTGCAAAATTTTGGTTTTATATTTGTTAGATTTCAGAGCGAGATACTTACATTGCTTCTGAGGCTCATCATCTTCGAGCTCTATCTCGTGACTTCTGAGGGAGCTGACAAGTTTCTCCAGAGAGATTTTGTTGAGATCCTTAGCTAGCTTCAGCGCTGTGACCATTGGCCTCCACTGTTTTGGTAAACTTCTGATGATCTTCTTTACATGATCAGCAGTTGAGTACCCTTTGTCCAGCATCTCTAGCCCTGCCACCAGAGTTTGGAATCTAGAGAACATTGTTTCTATGTTTTCGTCTTCTTCCATTCTGAAGGCTTCGTACTTCTGAATGAGCGCAAGGGCTTTGGTTTCTTTTACTTGCAAGTTGCCTTCATGCGTCATTCTTAGAGAATCAAACATGTTCTTAGATGTTTCTCTGTTTGTGATCTTCTCATACTCTGAATATGAGATGGCACTCGGGAGAATCATTCTGGCCTTGTGATGATTTCTGAAATCACGCTTTTGCTGATCAGACATTGCTTTCCTGTAAATCTTCAGACCGCTTTTAGCAACAGGATGTATGTATCCATCAGTTACCACGTCCCAGAGGTCAGCATCATAGGCTAGGAATAAACTTCTGATCATATCCTTCCAGTAGTCAAAGTTTTCACCGTCAAATATTGGAGGACTAATGCTGATGTTCTGACTCGTTCCCACCATAGTGTTTTTCTTACGCTGGATCTTGTACTGACACGGTTAAGTGTTTATGAACTCAGGACCAGGCGCTCTGATGCCAATTGAAGAAGTGAAAAACACAAGAAGGGGGGTGAATTGTAAAACTGGAAATCAAATGCAGACAACACAGTATTTTTATCCTGGTTCGTTTGACCTCAAACTACTCCAGTCCACCCGCCAAGGTGATTTCGCCTCTCTCCAACGAGGACTTAATTCACTATATTCAACTGAATATTACAACTGCTTTAACAACTGCTAAAGCCTTCTTGAGTCCGAAACCACAACCCGGTTTCCTCAAGGAAATTCACTAAACAGATAATTGTATATAAAAGTGTACAGAGGTGGTTCTAAATAAACAGTATCACAAACTTGTGATGTATTACACAGCTTAATAATGAATTGATGAAGATGAAGACTGTTTGTAGCTTTACTGACTTTTCACGTTTTGTGTCGTTGTTCATCTCTCTGAAATCTTCTTCTAATCTTCTTTATATAGGCTTTGAAATAGAGACATAAGAAGATACTTTTGGTATGTCCATAACACGCGTTTAATGAGCTTTCCAAAACAGGAGATTCTTGTCTGTTTGTAGCCGTTGCATATGACCTTGCATTGATGGAGTTGTAATGCTTGAGAGACAGTATCAGATATTCTGTTTTGCTGCGCTGGTGCATTTAGAAGTTCAAACAAAACTTCTTCATATAAATGTGTAATGCATATTTGATGCTGCTGAATCTTTCATGGTCCACTTAACTTCTGTGCTTTCATAATCATAACTTCTGATGATGTTCTGGCAGATCTTGCAGTTGCATTAGAACATCTTTTTCACATCAGAACTTCTGCATGTAAAGATACTTATTATTAGCAAGCATATTTGTTCTTTATATCATGTGTTTGTTATCATCAAAACTCTTGCTGGGATGTAGAACTAAATTATGTTCTAACATTTCCAAACCCAGATTAGCTGAAAAACTATATCCTATTCGCACTACTCAGAATTCACCAAAAATACCCAAATCTTCCACAGCTCGACATGTGTTGAACAAATACAGAAGTTTTATTGTGTTGACAAAAATACCTTGAGTACGGATCCAATGATATGCATGTATATGCATGTTAATAAAGTATAAGCCAATTAGAGACAGAAAATGAAGAGGACAAATTTTGGGGTACAACAAATTGGGAAAGTGTGTATGAAGAAAAAATATTTCCATTTGAAAAAATAAAAGAGAAATGCAAGAGAAAGACAGGGAACTTAATTGAATGCAAAACATAACTCTTATTAAGTAAAAATACTGCTTGAAAATAAATGGGGGCCCTTACAAGCTACCCCTATGCCTCGGGCGTGACATAGGTTCTTTTTAAAACTGAAAAATTACTTTGGAAAGAAAAAGGTCTCTGGAATCTCCGCAGCTGTCCAATTTTTTAGTTCTTCACCCGGAGCATATTCACGGATGAAGTTGGATGCTCCTTTGTTGCTTCCTTTGTTAGATAACATTGACACTTGTCCACCATGCTCTACTCCTTTGCTGACGAAGGTTTCCTGGATGGGAGGAAATTGCCCTTTGCCTTTCTGTGTAGCCTTTGAAGGTTTATAGTCCAAACCAAAATGATCTTTCTTCTCACGTATCTCCGCAAGCTTTCCCCAAACTTTGGATGTTCGATCCTACATAGTTCTTTGTAAATATCTCCATGATGCCATAGGGGTTCTAGGTTTCGAGATTTTCTCTACTGGGAGCGTAACCACTGTAGCCACTTCCAAGACTTGGAATGGCGTCTCCACACAACCTTCTCCTACACTGATGTATCTGTAGGAATCTAAATGACTAACGAAGATGTATTCTTCTCCATTAATTATCACCAACTTTCCTTCGATGAGAAACTTCAATTTTGATGAAGGGTTGAGGTGACTGTCCCTGCAGCGTGAATCCAAGGTCGCCCGAGCAAGCAAGTATATGTTGGTTCTATATCCATCACCTGAAAAGTAATGTAGAACATATACGGACCGATCTTTACAGGAAGATCCACCTCTGCAAACATAGTGCTTTGAGAACCATCAAAGGTTTTTACCTCCATAGAACTCGGTCTTATGACAATGACATCCATTGTCAACTTTATCAGGCTGGCCTTTGGTAGCATGTTTAGGGAAGAACTAGTATTAGCGAGTACTCTTGATAGGCTAGTTGTTCCTATCTGAATTTAAATGTGTAGTGCCTTTCTGTGAGCTCTACCTTGTGGAGGTAATTAACTGTCATTAAAGCCTAGACGCGACCCTGATGTTAGATTGGTTATGACTTCATCAAATTAGTTTACTGTGATCTCCTTTGTAACATGTGCAGAGCTTAGAATTTTCATCAGACATTCTTGGTGTGCCTCTTAATTAATCATTAGTGAGAGTATTGAAATCTTGGTTAGGGTTTGGTGTAGTTAATCCACCACCATATAGTCACTCTTCTTAATCATTTTTAATAATTTGTCCGCCTCTTGATCAGAGAGTGTCTTGCTCAGAGTTTATGGCTCTAAACTAGCTTCAACCACAACTTTTCCCTTATCTTGAACCACAGTATTATCCTTCTTTTGTTATTCAAAACCATATACCCAACCACTACGGGTCATGCCCCATGTCCCTGCTATATTTGTAATTGCATGTCCTTGGCTTGTTGATGGTTCACAGTCTTGTTATAGACCATGGACGTAGACAATAGTATCGTAGTTCCATTGTACAACTTTGTCACTTTCATAAGGGGTGGGAGATAGACCCCTGATCACCATCGTACTCTCCAGAACCACTGGTATTGTTACTGGTATTTTTATTGAGATTGGCTCTCCACATGAAATTACAAGTGGTTTCTTTACAGAACTTAGACCTTGGTAAGGAATCACCAATGGTCTTCTTTTACTCTCATTGATTGTAGCTACATATCCTTATTCAGGGTAATGCCCAAATTGAACTATCCCTTGATCCACTAATTTCTTGAATGTGTTTTCGAAGGCGTCATTATGTTCTAATAGAAAACCATATTCCAACAGATGTTCCTTCAGGATATCTATCAGAGCTTTTACTCGTCGAGTTTCTCCAAGATTAGTGACTATCTCAATTGCGTTCACAGCTGGACCACCATGCATAGGCATAGGGTTTGTCTTGATACTTGGTTTGTCAAAAATAATATCCTAGGAATCCAACAAATCTTGAATCTTATGTTTGAAGGCTTAACATTTCTCTATAGAATTGGCATGATATTCACACCTTGCATTTGCATCATATTTTGGGGGGAGTTCCCCAACTGGAGGAGCAAGTGGCTTCAGCTCTACCAAGGATTCTTTGAGTAAGAGTTGTAGTAAATTACTATGTGGCATAAGGAGAGGATTGAATCTTCTCAGAGGCTTTTCGAACCTATTTTGTGGTTGTTGTTCTCGTGGGATCACTAATGGTTGTTGTGCTCTTGGATGCGCTGCGATAACATTAGTTTCTCCTTCCCTTTTTTTGATAAGTTCGGAGTATGCTTCTTTGGATTATAAGAAGTATTGGATGATGCCCCTTTTATCTTTCCACTTTTCACGCCTGCTTCAATTCTTTCACCAATTGTCATTAAATCAGAAAATCCGGAAGAGACGTTGCCCATCATTTTATCATAATACATATCTTGTAGCGTACCCATGAACATGTCAGCCAATTATTTTTCAAGGAGTGGTGGCTATATTCGTGCTGCCATTTCTCTCCATCGTTGAGCATATTCTTTGAAAGACTCATCATTCTTTTAGGACAAATTCTGAAGTTGCAAGCGATTCGGAGCCATGTCCAAGTTGTACTTGTATTGTCTTAAGAATTCATTTGCAAGGTCTACCCATGATTGGGCATGCACTTGCTCCAACTGTATATACCAATCTAAATATGCCCCACTCATGCTATCTTGGAAGATCATTAGTTTTTGATTGTGGGCATAAGCATACATCTTCTTACAGTACATGCGTAGATGCTTCATTGGGCACGTGAGTCCCTTATATTTTCCAAAGTCATGTACTTTGAACTTCGGAGGAATTACCACATCCGGGACTAGACCCATTCAAAAGCATCAACGTCGAAAGCGTCATAACCCTCCATAGCCTTCAGTCTTTCTTCAAGGGCTTTATATTGGTTGACTGCCACAAGATATTCAATAGTCTTTGGTTGGGGAACTTGAGTGGCGCCTTCTACATTGTGGTCCTGATATTGCGGGTCTATGTAATTATCCACGTTGTTGACTGGAATTTACAGAGTATGGGATGCCCCCACATTTGGAGGAGGTAGAACGAAACCTTCAGTAATGATGGTCTCTTATTGGGAAACAGTTGACTTTGTGGGACCAGATTATGGCTCTTGTCTTGGTTGGTGACCGCTTGATGCACCAATGGTTTGGGATACTTCTTTAAAGTACACCTTAGGAATCTCGTCTTGTTTTACTATGATGTTTTTCAAGGCGAGCAGAACTTGACTCATGTCTCCTTTCATCGAGTCGATGTTTCCTTTCACTTGTTCTAAGTGTTCTTGAAAGGTAGCTTGGTTCTCTTTGATTTTCTCCATTACTTTCTTTTGATGAGCTCTTGTTTGATATGGAGGTCAGGAAGGTAGTGTGTTTTTCCCAATGATTTAACTAGAGATGATATGAAAAAGATGAGTTTTTGTATGAGATTGCTAAATGATATGTTTGTGCTTGGATGAATGCGTATGAATATGCTAAAAATTTATTTGAATGTCTTATTCATTTAGATTCCCTTTTATTATTCTTTTTTTTTCAGGTTTTACTTTTTATTGGTGAGCACCTCAAGATAAATACACAAATGAAATACTGAAACAAAATTAATTTATTGAATAATAACCATCATCCTGGCAAAAGAGGAATACAATCCAAATACCGAAACAAATACTAAATGGGAAATACTGAAAGCGGGAAATCAAAACCAAATGTCAAATACTGAAAGGAATAACAAAAGGAAACTAAAATCTCCTAAGCGCGCTTGCGGATTTCTGCCTTAAAACCACCAACCATCTCCCTACAAAGCTTAAGTAAGTCTTCAACATCCTTTGGAAGAGGGACCATCATGGCTTCTGCATCTCCCAAGCTTTTAGGAATGTCACCAATCAGATTGTTTGCTAGTAAAGCAAGCTTTGAATGCTTATCTTTGTATCTCAGATACACCTTGTATAGTGTCGAGATTATGATCTTGTTATCTTCTCCCGCTTGAGCGATCTTTTCATATTTCTCTTCCTAATATCTCTTTTCAGTCCTCATATCCTTATAAAGTTCCCTTTGTATAAGGAAATCCTTTTAGAGGCCTTCTAATTCTTGGCAGACTTGTCCATATTCCTCCACCTTTTGAGAGAGAAGTTATTTTCCCCTCATTTTTCTAAGGTGTTCTCTCTCCTCTTTTTCTTGGATCTCTTGGAGGCTTGTGAGAAATATTTGGATTTTCTCCTTCGAATCTAGGGCACCTTCTGCTAATCCTTGAATTTGGGCTCTCGGACCTTCTTCCAATTTTCTTTTGTCCTGCAATGCTTTGTCATACCATTTCTTTAGACTTGCAATTTCCCTAGGAGCATCATCTAACTGTTGATTGTGGGAATCGAGATTGAAAGTAGCACTTAGAAGCCCCTTGGTTGAACACTTTCTTTTAGACCTTTCTTTTTTAATCAATTCATGGTCATTCTGAATCTGTTGGTCTTTTTGCACAAGTTCTTGTTGCAACTGATTTTTCTCCATATCAAGGTTTTAAATGCCATGCTCTAAATTATCCTTGTCCCTTTGAGCTTGTTCAAGGGAATTTTTTAACTCTTTTATCTCCTCTACAGACATCGGAAGAGGATCTGGTATGTCTGGTATGTATGCAGGATCAATATCATATGGTAGTTTGATGATTTGAACCCTCTTCAAAAACCATTGAGTATAAGGCTCTCTTGCCACCACGTTATTCCTTCCAAATTCAGCACCTTTCTTGTGTACCTTACCCCAAGCTCAGATGATTCTTGCAAGTAACTTAGGGTTTTTCTTACCCATATCATAAAGAACCAATGGTCGAATCTGCTCGTTAGAAGGTTTATCTTCCAAAAGGTACCCAAGTTGACGTAAAGCCAAAGTGGGGTTATAATTAATGCATCCTCTTGTTCCAATCAGAGGAACTTTTGGAAATTCTCCACAGCTAATGACAATATCACCTATATTTATCTTTCTAGCATACCACAAAATAGAATCAGCAGTAAGAGCCCTCAACTTTTGGGACCATTGATTCCTAGTCATATCTTTAACCATATAGTCCTCATTGTAGAGGTGAGTAATGAACCATGAAAAAGTATAGGAATGCAACAATTTAGGACACCCCTCCCTTTTTCATAACGGATATTAAGGGCATAGTAAACATCAACAAGGAAAGTATGAGTATAATCTGCATTCAGAACTCTTATGGCCCAAAATACATTAATAGATGCAGCACCAATATAATCCAAAGTATTTGGAAATAAAACCAAACCAAAAATTAGTAGTACCAAACAGTCCACACAAGCTTCCCATTCTTTCTTATCAGCAAAAGATAGAGCCTTAGATTCTAAGTATTACCTTTTAATACCTTAAACTTCCCTATATTTCTTGTAATTAAGTAAAAAATCAGTGAAAGGTATCCCTATCTCCTTCGCCAAGTTTCTGACACTGATAGTTTGTCCACTCATTTGTAAGCTTCATCTCTGACCCTAGAGAAATCCAAGATCCTACTAAATTCTTCCAAGGTAGGTGTTAGTTAAAAATTCTGGAAAGTGAAATATCTCAGCTGAGGTTCATAGAATTGAGCTTGGGTAGTAACTGCTTCCACTTGTACAATCACCTTGGTCAACTCAAGGATATCCCCATAGTAGAGAGCAAACATCTTCATAGCTTTCTCTATTAATTTTTCCCTAATCAGTTTGATCTTCTTCATATTAGGAACCACGATGCTAACTCAGATGGTTTGTTTCTTATATGCATTCATCTTTAGGATACTCACCAAAAAACTTTGATTATTTTTTCTTAGGAATCCTGTGAATAAGACAAATAAATGCAAAAATGATGAATAATTGAAATATAAAATGTATGTTTATGCATGGTGATGCAATAGGTGGTGGGATTTGTGAAAGGTATCCTTAGTGGGTAGGTACCTAGTTTTGTCCTACAGATATTCTACCCTCTCCATAAGGGTGGCTTCCTTAAGGGTATCATGGATAACACTAGAGGGAAATGCACAAGGGCCTCCCTTAAGTGGAGCCCCTTTGTAGACCAAGAATTTTGTCTCTTAGGTCATACAAGGTATCACCATGAGATTTTTTTTTAGGGTTATACAAAGAGTCATTTGCCAAATCTTGAAGTACTGCCTCCTAGAGGGTCTATCCCTCTAAAAGATATTCCTTGGAACTCAACCGGCTCTAGGAGAAGTCGTCACAAAAACTCATAGGGATGTTAAACCCGTTTGGGCCAATAGACGATCCTTCTTCTAAAGTTTGATATATGATTTTAAATCCCACCAACAAATAAATAATATGATAACCAATATAGTATGAGTAAATAAACAAATAAATAAACATATATAGAAGCACAACATACCAAAAATAGAAAAAAGAACCCAAGAAACCCTATATCTAAAAGGAGGGAAGACTCTAAACCATAGGGTTGTGTCTCCAGCAGAGTCGCCAGCTGGTGTAATCGGCAAAAAATAGAGAGTCACCACCATTAATTTTTATCCTAAGGATGGAGAAATAACGGGTAACCCTAATTTGTATAGAGATTCTAAATTCGTGATTCAGTTAGACAAAGAGAATGTGTTAGGCACCCTTCATCTCCCTTGTTCTCAAGGGGCTCTACATTTAGGTTTAAGCGTAAGATGGGTATTTGATAATCAATGCTTCTATATATTTGAAGAAAATAATTTTAGTTTTTTAGTTGTGAACTCATCTTGGTTTTAACCGCGTGCCTATGTATCTCCTTGTGAAGAATCATAGTCTAAATTCGTAGTTCATATTTTTTTGGTTAGTTTTTTTTTATGGATTGTGGAAATGCTTAGAATTATCCTTGAACCTTGTCTGGGTTTGAAAATAGCATAGTCGTAGATGCATTTGCAGTTAATAGAAAATATATCCACAATCCTTTTTTGAAAATTAAGTTGAATTTGAAATTAAGTTAGTAGAAAAGATGTTAAATTTGATGGATTAGCTGTCTTAGAATGTATGATGCAATTTGAAAAAAGGTAAGTTTGAATGATAAAAATATTTGATGTATTGATAAAAAAAATGTTAGTATTTTTTTGGAAAATAATCAATAAATAATTATTTTCTTTTTATTAAAAATATATTAAATATTTTTAATAATAATTCAATATTTATTTATCAAAATAATTTCTATGATAAATGATGCAAAGAATATTTTTAATGCAATGTGCTAAAAATTAATATGAGAAAATTTGATGATTATTGATATATAAAATAAATAAATAAAACAAATAAATTAAATTAACTAACCTAAATTAATAAAATTAGTTGAAACAGGGGGGTGTATTATTAGTTTAGCAGTAAAAACCAGGGGGTGTAAGTAACAAGGGCTCTAGCCATGATATTTGTTTCAGGCCCAATTACATAGGGGGTATGGTTCTGCACTGTAGTAGTAGAATATAGGGTGTAGTTAGCATTAGGTTTGACCCAAGACAGAGATTGGATTCGTTGGGCAGTGTGTGGTAAAGCGCAAGGTACTATGGTATGCTAAATCTCTTTGGATCGTCTGATCTAGATCTCTTGGGCACCAGAAGTTAATCCTTAGCCTTTGATCAAAAGTATGACAAAAAAACGGTTTTGATTATGCATTGACTGAGGAGCATGTTAAGCAAGGTGCAGGTGACCGACCAACGGCCACCCTATCCAGGGGCTCTGAAGGAGCCACCTGGCACGTATCAGGGAGAGAGAATGATCTATATAAGCTGAACCCATGGCCTTTGTGTCATTTTTCTTTCTTTTCTTCTCCCTACACAAACAACAACGAAACCCTTGTACATTTCTAGAATTACGGCGATCAGCAATCGCCCAGCCCACAACACCGCCGGACGGAAATCACTTCTTTCGGTGGCTTCTTCAACAAACCTAATAAATACCGTTCTACCACTATATTCATTCAACCAAATATCAGAAATATTCATCCAAGCCCAGAAACATTCATCAGACCCTACGAACCCTAGGGTTCTTAATGAAACCTAAGAACCCTAGAACGAACCAAACCCAGAACACATCAACACATATGAATGCTAACCCTAACCTGTTAGAACCCTAACCCTAACCTAACCCTAAGCCCACAATCAAAAACCCTAATCTCCAATTTCAAACCAAAAACACCAATTCAACGCAGCCAAAAATAATTCAATATCCAATCATCCTAAAAAGCTAAGTGTTCAATGTTTACCTCGCCTTGCAATGAATCTCGATGTCTTAATTTCTTTTCTGGTTCCCTGAATCCTTTCTTAATCTTTTCGCTTTTCTTTGTTTCAGGTACACGGAGGCGTATCAAGGAATGAAGAAGACCTCCAACCCTCGGTCTCAAGGTCCAGGGGTTGAATGGTGGTTGCACAAAGCTCTCCAAGGAATCTTCCAACAAAGTCTCCTCTTATTCAATCATCCGTCCTCTTCTCAGTTTTAGGGTTCGGCTTTTATATGATTAGAGGTTAGATTGATTAGAAAATTTCTATTAGTGATTAGTAGTTACGAATTTTAGAATTAGGAAATATCGATTATAAATTGATTTGATTTAGGATTTGATTTATAAATTAGGGATATTTGAATGTGTTGTACCCCAAAATTTGCCCTCTCATATTATCAAGATTTTTCCTCACCAGACCTCTTGGACTCCAGACAGAATTAGGGTTTGCTCAGCTCAAGACCTCACCTTGCACTGATGACCTGAAATTAGGGTTTGAATTTTCTCAAGGATTTTTGGACCATCAATGCTTCATGTGACTTCCATACACCATCTTGGACCCCTAAGATTGCCCATACCAAGTTTCAAGCCTTGAATCACATTTTTGCCCAGTTAATTGGACATTTGACCTAAAAATCAGCTGTATTGGGGAAAAAGTCAACCATGGCAAATTTACAGTAAAACTTCATATTTTTTATCCACAACAACATTCTAGGCTCCTATGTACCATTTGATCAAGTTTCGATCACAACTCCTCAAGAAATTTGATCAGATCATCCAAAGGGAAAAATGGTCAAAATTAGGATTTTGACTGAGAAAGGGCAATTTCTGATTTTTAACCTAGCCAATGACCAATTGGGTTCAAGCATGATTTCAAGGACTCAATATCATAATCTTTACCTAATCACATAGTTCAAAAGATCTCAAATGCATAGGATTGACAAATGAATTTTGCAGTCAACTGATCAAAAATCAATTGTACACTAAAAAGTCAAACTTTGACTTTTTGGTCAAAATCGAGTGCCAAGGGTCATAATTCATCAAGATATGTCAAAATATGAAACTTGTTGACCAAGAAACTTAAAATTTCAAATTAGGGTTTAATTTGAAATTTTTTCATAACTTAGAAAATTTTCTAAGTTATAAAAATTTCTTATTTTTCCCCAACTTTCCACAACTTTTTCACCATGATACAATTGGATTCAAAGAAAACTACCAACATGAAAGTTGTAGTCCTCCATTAAATATACAACTTTTATTCACAAGGTTTTCCCAAAGGATGCTTGGATCTCAAGTTATGATTTTGTGAATAGGGATCCATAAACTTTTTTAACTTAGTGAAAATTTGCCCTAGTTTAGCAGATTTTTTACCTAACTTCATGGCAACTTTTCACCTAGTTCCAAGAGGAATCTCAAAATGCATTTCAAATATGGATTGTATATCATGTTACAAGCTTTCCAAAATGTCCAAGAACTCTCCAAGATCATTTATGGTTAGGGAGAATCGAAGAAAGAAAAATGGAAATTTATCAGTTTTGTTCAAGGCATTTTCACAATGGTTCAAGTTGCAAATCTGTCCTAGCATGCTTGTACTTGGCATTACAGGTCCTAATCCTTTCTACACTCCATAATTGAATGCTAATTTAGTGGAAAATGGCTTTATTTTGACCTTTGGAGCATTGTACAATGAATTAATCCATTTATGGCATAAAGTTCATAATACTACTTTCATAAAGCTAGCTTTTTACAACTTTGCAAATCTTGAGCCATGGACCTGATCTTTTGTTGCAAACAAGATCCACAAACATCAGGCAAAGTACACCAACCCTATGCAGCTAACAAGCAAGCCTGTACAGGCCTTTGGCATTGGTCATGTCAACTTTCTTCAAAAGCAAGCAAACTTGCAAAAGTCAAGACAACTTGTGTATCTGTTAAAGGCAAGACTTTGTATCATTTCAAACAACTTCAGAACCTTGTAACAAGCCTAAACACGAGTCCATAACATCTCAAACACACTCAAACACAAAAAACACCATTTTCTGCCCAAACATGGCATCATCTGCAGAACTGAAGCCAAATCAATATTGGCTCGTGCGTTTCTTGATTTAACCCTTGAAACATCTTCCCTACATCACAGCCAAGCTATCAAAGCATTCATCTTGCAACTGTGAGCTCAGTTTCACACTTCACCATTTTCATTTTGCAAAGTTGCAGGTTGACTCGTGCAAGGAGTTTTAGCCATCTACAAGGCAAGCTGAGCATTGGAGAAGGTTGAGGGAACTTCAAGGAAGCTCACACGATCATCAGGCCTCACTCAAAGTTCCCACATTGCCATATCCAAACTGAACTGAACAAGGTATTTGTCAAGTTTCTATCTCTCTATTTAGGCATCCTTAAGCTTTGATTTGTGAAGCAAAAATGTAGTCCTTAACTTGCTTAAGCTGTACATATGCATAGTTTCCATTTATATTAACTGAGCTAAGAGTATTTGGTTGTTGAACATGCTAAAAAATCTAGGTCAGAAATTAGGGCCATTAAAATTCTCCCTGGTTTCTTAGAGTTAGGTTTCAAATCTTATATCATTGGAATCGTGATCAAAAATGCTACAAGTTTCATGTTGCAAGATTTTGTTTTTGTGCAAAGAATAGAGAGTTGCAGGTTTGAACGCAGGGTGCGCGCGTGAAGCAAGGACAAGGATGAAGTTGATGTTCTGGGCCTGGCGCCTTGGGCCTTTCACTTTCCACACCCCCCATTTTACTTCTGCACCCCCATTTGCATATTTTTATATTTTTTGTATTTTCTTGCATATTTTATATTTCTGACTTTATTTTTTTTTTCTGAACATTAAAAAAATCCCAAAAATATTTTCTTAATTTTTTTCATTTTTGTTTTATTTTTTATCTTATTCTTTGCATATAAAATAATTTTATTTTAATAAGTAGAAATCATTTTCTTAAAATAATTTGTAAATAATAAAAATACAATACATTTTTATTTTGATTATTTCATACATTAAATATTTATTTTTCATACATATTTAATTTTTTTTTAAATAATTGTACATAATATTATTATTATTTTTCTTGAACAAAAATGGATAAAATGAATAATATAAAACATATTTTCTTTTAAAACAAAATTAGGGTTTCCCCTTTTAAAAATAATAATATTATTTTTTCTTATTTTTAGAACTTAAATAATTTATTTATTTTTACATACATAAAACAATTACAAAATATTTTTGCATATTTACATAATTGTTTATTTATTTATTGTATACAAATTCAATTGGGTTGTAATAGTAAATTAGGGTTTTATTTTGTGCAAATATCCCCATTCAAAACTTGTATCCCCCTTCCCATAATATTGTTGTAATAGTTTAGATTTACTTTACGCAATTTATCGCATTATATACATGTTTAGTAAATTAGGGTTTGTATGATAAGACAAAAATCAAACAAATAGCATCACCTAATAGAAGACAAAAATGCATGAAAAATGACAACACATTGCACATAAGCACCTCTAGGGTTTCACCCACTTGGTTGCCTAAACAAAATGGCCATGGTATGCATGCTAGGTATCTTGTCAAAATCAAACAAAACAAAAAGATCATAGTCCCTCGATGACGCTAGACAAGGTTGCCTAAAAACAAATGATCTTGGTCCCTCAAAACTTGCTAAAGATACTTGGCAATATTGCTATCATGGTCATACGATGACCCACGCCCGTCCCGTTTAACATCCAAAGATAGGGTTATCTACCAAAAAAATGGTAGGTTAACAATGTCAAAGGAATAAAAATGTACAAGAAAGACTTTTGAGTAGGTAGATAAGCTTCTAGTTACTTGATCAAATTTGCAAACAATCCTTGCTATTTTCAAACAAACACACACATTTCAAAACATTTTCCAAACAACTTTCAAAACATTGAAACATTTTTCAAAAGACAAACATCTTTGTATACATTCTTACGAACGAGAATCATGACAAAGATTGCCTAAACAAAGGCCTTTTTTCAAAATACTTTCAAAACCACACAAAGCACCATTTCAAACAATTGTCAAATCAAAGCAAGTGATCTAAAACAAGTAACTAAGAGCCCATGGAAAACCATGGATGAAAAGGGTGCTAATACCTTCCCTTTTCATAATCTACCCCCCGAACCCAAAAACAATCTCAAAGGTCTTTCCTTAGCTTTTTTACCTTTCCTTTTGGATAAAATAAAAGTCGATGGTGACTCTTGCTAAACCGTAACATTTGCAAACACAAACACAAAACCTCAAGTCAGTTTTCCCACCGCATCACAGAACTGGAGACTCTGTTGGGGAGTAATGAAGAAAGTGGGGTTACCTTAGGGTTTAGATCACCTTTATTTGCTTACAATTGCTTGACTTGTTTGCTTTACATTTTGGTTTTGTTGTTTGGGTTTGAATCCTCTACCCGGATTTGGGAAACATTCATAGGTAAATAGTAATACATTGTGGAAACTATGCGGGGTATATCGACATGGTCTATGCAATAGCTATATTAGTGCGACATATTTGTGGGTACTAGTAGCCTTTGAGTCAATCAAAGATAATATGGGGCCGCTGAGTGATGCCATGAAGCACTAATGGACTTTTATAACCTTTACTTGACCAACTTGGCCTTTTAGGATGTAGTGAGATGACCGGCTTTGGTGCAGTCTGAAGTTGGTAGATACTCGATACTACACTCATTGAGGGTTGGTTCCTTGGAATATTTCGGTCGCTGGTAAAGAGGCTGAATTGAAACAATGAACAAGGAAACAATCCAGTGATATTGAGCTCCTTAGAACCCGGTTACTATTTCTAGGACAGGTTGAGCCATCTAAACTTCAAGAGGGTACTTACCAATGAAACCTCATGCAAGCCTAAACTAGGAACTTGTGTGATTTGCTTGTACATATATACTTGTGCATAACATCATGGACATCATGAAGCATCATATGCATCCACTAACCATTTCAAGGATTTTGGATTTTCATCTTTGTTCGTGTTTTGTAGGTTATGGATTCACTTCGCATGAAAACTATCCAGATCAACCTTGTAAGAATTCCTCCACAACTCAAGGAGCTAGATTCAAGGATTCCTGAGAATTCTCCATTCACTGAAAGACATGGTCGTCTTCTCAACTTAGTCATTGCCAACACTGAGAAGGATATGCTGAAAGTTCTCTTCCAGTTCTTTGACCCTTTGCATCATTGCTTCACATTTCCTGACTACCAACTTGTGCCCACTTTGGAGGAATTTTCTCAACTCTTGAGGATTCCTATTCTTAATCAACTACCCTTCAACGGTACGGAAAGAGATCCAAAGCCAGAAGAGATTGCTCAAGCCTTACACTTGAACTCATCTGATGTCACAACATATTGGGAAACTAGAAGTGGTGTCAAAGGCTTCTTGTCAAAATTTCTGTTTGAGAAGGCCCAAAGCTGTTGGAATTCTCTAGACTTGCAAGCTTTTGAGGAGATTGTAGCTCTTCTCATCTATGGGATGGTCTTGTTCCCTAATCCTGACCAACTTATAGATGTGAGTGCTGTCAAAATCTACATGACTCGCAACCCGGTGCCTACATTGCTTGGGGATATCCTCCACTCTTTTCACACTCGTACAATGAGGAAAAGAGGTGTTCTCATGTGTTGCACTCCTCTACTGGCAAGATGGTTTATTTCTCATCTTCCCCAATCAGTTTTGAAGAATGAGCAAGGTTTGAGGTGGTCACAACGATTGATGACCCTTACACATTCAGACATTCATTGGTGTTCTCGATCAAAAGAGAATGTCATCATCATTGACCGTTGTGGGGAATTCCATAATGTCCCTCTACTTGGCATTAGGGTAGGCATCACCTACAACCCCTGCTTGGCTCTGAGACAGTTTGGTTATGCCCGAAGGGATGGCCCACATGACATGCTGATTCAAGGTTTGGTTTTCGACTTCGAGAACAACAACCAAGGACTCCGACGAAGGTTCATCCGAGCTTGGAGGATGCCCAACAAGGTAGATAGTAATACCTTGGGACACAAGAATTCCATCCCTCTTAAGCCTTACCTCAAGTGGGTATGAACCCGCGCCCAAAGTCTTATGATGCCTTACCCCTACATTCTCCCTGTGATTATAGAGCCTGTTATGGAAGGAGAGGTTCTATACACCCTCCTACATCCTGACATGCCAACATCACTAGAAGATTTACAAAGAAGTTGGATACAGCTCAAGGGAGAGCGCGATACCTTTGAAGCCCAATTCTACGCAAGCGAGAAGAAAGTTTTGGAACTCACTCGTCTACTTCATGAAGAGCAGACTCTCGACACCTACATTGCACCAAAGAGGATGTGTAACGTCTTTTTACCTTAGAATTTTGTATTATTTTGCCCATGGGGAATTGATGTACTAACAAATTCTATCTTATTAATATGACGTGTGTTTCTTTTTTGTTTAAAACAAACTTGAATTTCTGAATCCTTGAAAGCATTACATGAATACATATCATTCATCATATGCATAAGCGGGTCTTCACACCAAGTTTCCTCATCTCTCTGTTGTTTATTTCAGCAAGATAGATATTGAACAAACGGTCAAAGATTTGCAAGCTCAGAATTCACAATTTCAACAACTACTCTTGACCCTAGCCAAGGGGCAGGAGGAGCTCAAGACTCTGATAGAGAAGGAAAAAGAGAAAAAGAAGAAGAAAAGAGCTGGTGTGGTTGTCATGGGTAGAAGATTTGAAGGACAAGCCATACGGGCTTTGGAATTCCCATCAACATCTGAAGAGGGGGAAGGAAAAGGAAAAGGAATTGCAGTGCCATCTGATTATGAAGTAGAAGAAGAAGATAAGGACTACTCTGAACAACAGTATCCTTCGGCCGATGACAAATACAAAAACCTGGAAGAGCGTCTAGCTACTATGGAAGTGCAGAGAGTACCAGGGCTGGATTTTGAGGAGTTAGGTTTGGTTTCTGGAATTGTAATCCCTCCTAAGTTTAAAGTACCTCTGTTTGCTAAGTACGATGGGGTGTCTTGTCCCAAGATGCACCTACGATCTTATGTCAGGAAAATTCAACCACATTCTTCTGACAAAGACTTGTGGGTCCACTTTTTCCAGGACAGTTTATCGGGGACACAGCTGGATCGGTTTTACCAGTTGGAGAGGTTTGATGTGCATAATTGGGAAGATTTGGCAGCTGCCTTCTATAAACAGTATCAATACAATGCCGACTTGGCGCCGACCCGTACTCAGCTACAGAGTATGGCTATGGCTACCAACGAGGGCTTCAAAGACTACGCCCAGAAATGGAGGGATTTGGCCGAAAGGGTGAAACCGCCTTTATCTGAAAGAGAACTAGTGGACATGTTCTTGGGGACTCTTTCATGTCCTTTCTTTAATCACCTGATTGGAAGCTCCTCTGTAGGTTTCACTGAGTTGATTCTAACTGGCGAGAGGGTGGAAGCCGGTATTAGAAGCGGGAAAATTCAGAAAGATGCATCTACCTCTGTTGTTGCAAAAAAGCCCTTCACGGGAAAGAAGGAAGTGTCTGCTGTCTATGCCCAGAGAAATCAGGGAAGAGCCGAACGACGACCAACAGTGGGGGCCGTTATGATTCATAAGTCTGCATCAGACCAACCGAGAAAGAGTCAACCAAAAAATGATCAGTCGAGGAATAACCAGCAAAGGGTGGAAAGGCTTGTAAGGCAATTCACCAAGATAAACATGACTCTTGCTCAAGTCGTACCCCATCTCTTGAAGTTGAACCTGGCCATGATAAAGGAGGCCCCTAAAAATCCTACCACTACTTCTCCACACTACCATCCCAACGCCAGATGCGCGTACCACTCAGAAAGTCCCGGACACGACACCAACAACTGTTGGGCCCTGAAGAACAAGATTCAGGATCTGATTGACGCCAAGGAAGTTGAATTTGAAGCTCTTGAAAAGCCAAATGTTATCTCCGCTTCAATTCCGAGTCATAATGTTAGTGCGCTAGAGGACAGTGAAGAAGAGGGAAGACTGGAAGATTGGATTTTCCCTACTGTTGACGGAGGACTGTGCAACTGGGAAGCAAAAGACTTTGTTCTGATTACTTTCATACCGCAGTAATTTATCTTTTCCATTCCTGTTGGATCTGTAATAATTTAAAAACAATTCGTACTTTTTCAACCTTGTGTCTTACCCGAGGCACATAGGTCCATTGTAAGGGTTCTTATTTTCATTTCATATGTCATTTTAATGAATCATGGACGCTTTTCATATTTAAACCTTTTTTACTCATTGCCTTTCTTTTACATTTTGTTTGTTTTAAGATGGCTATGTCCCTTACACACACCCACACTCACAAATGCAGGTACCATTCAACTCCGGAACCCATGGGTAATGATACTGCTATAGCCTTCAGTGACTCTGAAGATCTGATCAACCAAGCCCAATACAAAGGTGAGGAAGATTGTGAGGTGCCAGGGGAATTGGCCAGACTTCTACAACAAGAGGAAAGAGCAATGCAGCCTCATGAAGAACAGTTGGATACAATCAACTTGGGAACTGAGGATGACAAAAAGGAAATCAAGATAGGTGCCAATCTAGAGCTGAGTGTCAAGGAGCGCCTAATTCAGCTACTGTATGATTATGTTGAAATCTTCGCCTGGTCATACGAAGACATGTCGGGACTCGACACAGACATTGTGGTACACCGTCTACTCACAAGAGAAGATTGTCCACCAGTGAAGCAGAAGGTCCGCCGCATGAGACCTGACATGTCAGAGAAGATCAAAGCAGAAGTTATGAAGCAATTTAATGCTGGATTTCTGGCTGTTACTTCCTATCCATAATGGGTTGCTAACATTGTGCCCGTGCCTAAGAAGGACGGCAAAGTCAGAATGTGCATGGATTATAGAGACTTAAACAGGGCCAGCCCTAAAGATGACTTTCCACTTCCGCACATTGATATCCTGGTTGACAACACAGCTCAGCACAAACTATTTTCTTTCATGGACGGATTCTCAGGCTATAACTAGATCAAAATGGCACCTTAGGACATGGAGAAAACTACTTTTGTTACACAGTGAGGTACGTTCTGCTACAAAGTGATGCCATTCGGACTGAAGAATGCCGAGGCAACCTATCAACGTGCCATGGTAGCTTTGTTTCATGATATGATACATCATGAGATATAGGTCTACATAGATGACATGATAGCCCGATCACAAACTGAAGAAGAGCACCTTGATCACTTGCAAAAAATTGTTTGTCAGGTTGAAGGAGTACAAGCTCAGACTGAATCCAAACAAATGTACATTCGGGGTCCGATCCGGTAAACTCTTAGGATTCATTGTCAGCAACAAAGGCATCGAGGTTGATCCTGCCAAAGTCAAAGCTATACAAGAAATGTCTGCTCCTCGCACTGAGAAGGAAGTCAGAGGTTTCTTGGGACGCCTAAACTACATTGCTAGGTTCATTTCTCACCTAACATCTACCTGTGAACCAATCTTCAAGATGTTGAAGTAAGATCAGGTAGTTAAATGGAATGATGATTGTCAAGTTGCTTTCAATAAAATCAAGGAGTATTTGCTAGAACCTCCTATCTTGATGCCACCCGTCGAAGGAAGACCGCTAATCATGTACCTGACTGTCTTAGAGAATTCAATGGGGTGCGTACTGGGCCAACATGACGAGTCTGGCCGAAAAGAGCATGCCATTTATTACCTTAGAAAAAATTTTACCGACTGTGAGACCCGATACTCACTGCTCGAGAAAACTTGTTGCGCTTTGGTATGGACTGCTCGCCGGCTAAGGCAGTATATGTTGACTCATACCACTTTGCTAATATCTAAGATGGATCCGATCAAGTACATCTTTTAGAAACCTGCTTTATCTGGAAGAATAGCTAGATGGCAGATGATCCTAACGGAATACGATATACAGTACACGGCCCAAAAAGCTATAAAGGGGAGTGTGCTAGCTGACCATCTAGCCCATCAAGCTGTCGAAAATTACCAATCCATGAGGTTCGACTCCCCTGATGAATACATCATGACATTGGACAATGTTAAAGAATTCAGACCATATGAAGGACCTGAACAAGGATCCCGATGGACCCTGTACTTTGATGGGGCCTCCAACGCACTTGCCAAAGGTATCAACGCGGTACTCGTCTCCCCAGAAGGTTGCCATACTCCTTTCACCACCAGACTTTGCTTCAACTGTACGAACAACATGGCAGAGTATGAAGCTTGTATCTTTGGAATCAAGGCTGCCATAGACTTGGGAATCAAATCTTTGATTGTGTTTGCAGACTCAGCTTTGGTCATCATTCAGATCAAAGGAGAGTGGGATACTAAACATCCAAACCTCATCCCTTACAAAGAACATGTCTTGACATTGTTACCACATTTCGAGCAGATTTCCTTCGAGCACTTCCCGCGAGAAGAAAATAAACTAGCAGATGCTCTAGCTACAATGTCATTTATAATTAAACTTAACTGGGACAATGAGGCTCCCCAAATCTCCATTGAGCGGATGAACGAACCTGCACATTGTCACGAGATTAACACCGAAGAAGTAGTGGACCAGCCGTGGTTTCATGAAGTCAAAAGGTATCTCGAGGCACAAGAATACCCTGAAGGAACTTCAGTCAACGACAAAAAGTTCTTAAGGAGATTCTCGGCAAAGTTCTTCTTAAGCAATGGAATCCTGTACAAGCGCAATCATGATTCTCTTCTGCTCCGTTGTGTGGACAAGGCTGAAGCTGAAAGGATCATGGCTAAGTTGCATGAAGGCACCTTCGGAACTCACTCTAGCGGGAATACGATGGCTAAGAAGATTCTACGGGCAGGCTACTACTGGTCTACCATGGAAGCTTACTGCTACCAACACTCCCGCACTTGTCACAAATGTCAAATCTATGCGGACAAGGTACACGTGCCTCCAGTGCCTCTAAATGTCTTAATAGCTCCTTGGCCATTCGCTATGTGGGGAATCGACATGATTGGAGGGATCAAGCCTACAACATCCAATGGACATCGTTTCATTCTGGTGGCCATTGACTACTTCACCAAGTGGGTCGAAGTGGCTTCCTTCGCATCCGTTACAAAGAATGTTGTTTCCCGCTTCATCAAGCAGAACCTTATTTGCCGGTACGGTATCCCCAAAAGGATTATCACTGACAACGGTACAAACCATAACAATACTATGATCACTGCCTTGTGCGAGCAGTTCAAAATTCAACATCACAATTCATCCCCCTATCGGCCAAAGATGAATGGTGCAGTTGAAGTTGCTAACAAAAATATCAAGAAGATCATACAAAAGATGACAGTCACCTACAAGGACTGGCATGAAATGTTACCGTTTGCTCTTCACGGGTACCGTACCACGGCACGCACATCAACTGGGGCAACACCCTATTCTTTGGTATATGGCATGGAAGTTGTTTTACCTATCGAGGTTCAGATTCCCTCCTTGAGAATCATGAAAGATGCTGGTTTGAGTGAAGATGATTGGATTCAGACCCGACTTGATCAACTTAACTTGATTGACGAGAAGCGACTTACTGCTGTTTGCCACGGTCAGACGTATCAAAAACGGATGATCAAGGCTTTCAACAAGAAAGTCAGACGCCAGACATATCAAGTCGGGGATCTTGTAATCAAGCGCATCATCTTGCCACAAAGTGATCCCAGGGGCAAATGGACTCCTACCTACGAAGGACCATTTGTAATCAAGAACATCTTTTCTGGTGGCGCAATGATCTTAACCACCATGGACGGCGACGACTTGTCGCACCCTGGAAACGCAGACATAGTCAAAATATACTACGCATAAATGACCCGCTAGGTTGACACACCTAGGAAAAAAAGGGCATCCCGGTGAATCGAAAACCTGAAAGGGAGGTTCAGGCAAAAATTAGGGATAAACAAAAAAATATGTACACCCAGCAAGTTGAAAACCCGAAAGGGCAACTTGGGCAAAAAAGGGATTCCCGGTGGACTGAAAACCTAAAAGGACGGTCCAGGCAAAAGTTAGGGAATTAAAGCGTATGACTATGTCTCATCGGATCACTTTAAGGACAATCTCTTCACTGACAAACTTGGAACTTCTGATCAATCCAATCATCTTCGGACGAAGCAATGGATGGACAAGATATTTGGAGTTACAAAGGCTATAGCAAAATGGGAACCCCATGGGATTTTTACACACATAGCTATCTTTCTTTGTATAAATTTTTCTTACTTTTATGACACCATCCTCTTACTAGGATGTCTGTCTCCTTTGTACAAAACACTTACTCAAAGTTAATACAAAGATACCTCTTTAAAGTGCAGAAAACCATTTGTTTTTTTCTTTTTACACTTATGTTTTTATTTGCAAAAACGTCCAATGATTCATTGATGAACATATGCATTTGAACATAATTACTGTTTACAAGTAAACAGGATGAAAAAGAACAATTACTGACAGGTTGAAAGGATAGGAAAACGTCTTTAGACTATTCCAGGAGCAATCCCTACAGTACATCATACAGATCCCCAGCGGAGCAAAAACCTTGAAATACATATCCCCAGCAGAGTTATAATTTCAAACCCTTAACCACCATCAGAGTTAAAACTTCAAACTCCCAATCCCCAGCGGAGCCAGAGCTTTGAGTTACAGATCCCCCAGCGGAGCTGAAACCTTCATCCCCAGTCGAGTCAAGACTTCTAATCCCCAACGGGAACCATCCAATTTCCCAGCAAGTTATCTTGAAGACTGGAAATCAACCAGATAACAATTAACTTTTATCTCTCTCCAAACTAGGATAAATCCCCAGTAGAGTGGCAGACAACCCAAACTCCTGAACTTACTCCTCAGCAGTAAGCCTTCACCCCACAGAGTCTTCATTACTCCTTAGCATGAAGTCGCCAGAGTTTTTACTCCCCAACAGGTTGAAGATTCTCATTCTTATTCCCCAGTGAAATCACCAAAGTTTTCATTGCTCCTCAACAGAATGAAGATTCTCATTCTTAGTTCCCCGCAGAAGTCATCAGAATTCTCCCTATTCCCCAGCCGAGTAAGTATTACCATTGTGTAATCCTCAGTAGAAGTCATCAAGTTCTCTGGATTCTCCAAGCAGATTTCTCAAGCAGTTTGGCATTACTCTTACAACAAATTCTGTCGATACTCCAACTTCAAGACATGAAGGATCCTCACATCCCCACAAAAGTTGTCAAGGATTTTTAATCTCCAACAGTCGCCCAGGATTTTCTTATCCTCAGCAGTCAAGGATTTATTTTCCCCGGGAGCAGTCAAGGGTTTCATTATCCCCAGCCGTCAAGGATTTATTTCCGTCCGCAATACAGCAAATCAGCTTACATGCGCATACATTACATTCATATATAATAAACATTGATAAAGCACATATATTGCATCATATATTTCATGCAACATAACTTTCTGTTTCAGCTAATATTTTACACTTTTCAGGATAAGATTAACAAGCTACCATTAATAGTATGCAATCATGATACAGTACAGATACACTCCAGACACAGAAGTCGTTCTGTTGCTCATTCAGATTCAGATTTCAGATACAGTTCAGATACGCTCAAGATACGGATGCTATCCTGATACTTATTCAGATCTCAACATCAGATATAGATTGGATACGCTCCAGACACGGAAGTTATTCTATTTCTCATTCAGATTCAACTATCAATTTCAAGTTCAGATACACTCCAGACACGGAAGTCATTCTGTTACTTATTCAGATACATTACAATTACACTCTAGACGCGGAAGTCATTCTGATACTCATTCAGACCTACTTATTCAGATACAGTACGGATACGCTCCAGACACGGTTGCCATTCTGTCACCTATTCTGATTTTCCCCAACTCAGAGACGCTCCATACACGGATGCTATTCTATTGCTTATTCAGATTCAACATTCAGATACAGCTCGGATACGCTCCAGACACGGATGCTATTCCTTTTCTCATTCAAATTCAGTCCCCAGATACAGTACAAATATGATCCAGACGCGGATACCATTCTGATACTCATTCTTTTGACTTACAACTTACAACTTAATAAACATTCTTGGATGGAATCTTTAAGCCCATCTCCAACAAGATTATGTCACATCTCCAAATGGCATCTTTAAGCCCATTCCCTCAACTATATTTTGACGAGTACAAATTTACGGGCACTCTAGTGTCCAATCATCTTTTACCTTCGAGTCACGAACGGCAAACTCGCCAATCTAACTCTTCAAGTTCAACAAGATTGAACAGGGGCAGCTGTTGTACCCCAAAATTTTCCCTCTCATTTTATCAAGATTTTCCTCACAAGACTCCTTGGACTCCAGACAGGATTAGGGTTTGCTCTGCTCAAGACCTCACCTTGCACTTATGACCTAAAATTAGGGTTTGAGTTTGCACAAGTAATTTTGGACCATCAATGCTTCATGTGACCTTCATACACCATCTTGGACCCCTAAGATTGCTCATACCAAGTTTCAAGCCTTGAATCACATTTTTGACCAGTCAATTGGACAGTTGACCTAAAAATCAGTTGTATTGGGGAAAAAGTCAACCATGGCCAATTTACAGTCAAACTTCATAAATTTTGATCCACAACAACATTATAGGCTCCTATGTACCATTTGATCAAGTTTGGATCACAACTCCTCAAGAAATTTGATCAGATCATCAAAAGGGCAAAATGGTCAAAATTAGGGTTTTGATTGAGAAAGGGCAATTTCTGATTTTTGACCTAGCCAATGACCAATTGGGTTCAAGCATGATTTCAAGGACTCAATAGCATCATCTTGACCTAATCACATAGTTCAAAACATCTCAAATGCATAGGATTGACAGATGAATTTTGCAGTCAACTGATCAAAAGTCAACTGTGCACTGAAAAGTCAAACTTTGACTTTTTGGTCAAAATCAAGTGCCAAGGGTCATAATTCATCAAGATATGTCAAAATGTGAAACTTGTTGATCAAGAAACATAAAATTTCAAATTAGGGTTTTAATTTGAAATTTTTCATAACTTAGAATTTTTCTAAGTTATGGAAAATTTCTTATTTTCTCCCAACTTTCCACAACTTTTTCACCATGATGCAATTGGATTCAAAGTAAATTTCCAACATGAAAGTTGTATTCCTCCATGAAATATACAAATTTTATTCACAAAGTTTTCTCAAAAGATGCTTGGATCTCAAGTTATGATTTTGTGAATAGGGGTCCATAAACTTTTTAACTTAGTGAAAATTTGCCCTAGTTTAGGCATATTTTTGACCTAACTTCATGGCAACTTTTCACCTAGTTCCAAGAGGAATCTTAAAATGCATTTCAAAGATGGATTGTATAGCATGTTACAAGATTTCCAAAATGTCCAAGAACTCTCCAAGATCATTTATGGTTAGGGAGAATTGAAGAAGGGAAAATGGCAATTTATCACTTTTGTTCAAGGCATTTTCACAATGGTTCAAGTTGCAAATCTTCCCTAGCATGCTTGTACTTGGAATTACAGGTCCTAATCCTTTCTACACTCCCTAATTGAATTCTAATTCAGTGGACAATGGCTTTATTTTGATCTTTGGAGCATTGTACAATGAATTAATCCATTTATGGCATAAAGTTCATAATACTACTTTCATAAAGCTAGCTTTTTGCAACTTTGCAATTCTTGAGCCATGGACCTGATCTTTTGTTGCAAACAAGACCCACAAACATCAGGAAAAGTACACCAACCTTATGCAGCTAGCAAGCAAGCCTGTACAGGCCTTTGGCATTGGTCATGTCAACTTTCTTCAAAAGCAAGCAAACTTGCAAAAGTCAAGACAACTTGTGTATCTGTTAAAGGCAAGACTTTGTATCATTTCAAACAACTTCAGAACTTTGTAACAAGCCTAAACATGAGTGCATAACATCTCAAACACCCTCAAACACAAAAACACCATTTTCTGCCCAAACAGGGCATCATCTGCAGAACTGAAGCCAAATCAATATTGGCTCGTGCGTTTCTTGATTCAACCCTTGAAACATCTTCCCTACATCACATCCAAGCTATCCAAGCATTCATCTTGCAACTGTGAGCTCAGTTTCACACTTCACCATTTTCATTTTGCAAAGTTGCAGGTTGACTAATGCAAGGAGTTTTAGCCATCTACAAGGCAAGCTGAGCATTGGAGAAGGTTGAGGGAACTTCAAGGAAGCTCACACGGTCATCAGGCCTTACTCAAAGTTCCCACATTGCCATATCCAAACTCAACTGAACAAGGTATTTTTCAAGTTTCTATCTCTCTATTTAGGCGTCCTTAAACTTTGATTTGTGAAGCAAAAATGTAGTCTTTAACTTGCTTAAGATGTACATATGCATGGTTTCCATTTATATTAACTGAGCTAAGAGTATTTGGTTGTTGAACATGCTGAAAAAACTAGGTCAGAAATTAGGGACATTAAAATTCTCCCTGGTTTCTTAGAGTTAGATTTCAAATCTTATATCATTGGAATCGTGATCAAAAATGCTACAAGTTTCATGTTGCAAGATTTTGTTTTTGTGCAAAGAATAGAGAGTTGCAGGTTTGAAAGCAGGGTGCGCGCGCGAAGCAAGGACAGGGATGAAGTTGGTGTTTTGGGCCTGGCGCCTTGGGCCTTTCACTTTCCATACCCCCCATTTTACTCCTGCACCCCCCTTTGCAAATTTTTATATTTTTTGTATTTTCTTGCATATTTTATATTTCTGACTTTATTTTTTTTTTCTGAACATTAAAAAAATCCCAAAAATATTTTCTTAATTTTTTGCATTTTTGTTTTATTTTTTATCTTATTTTTTGCATATAAAATAGTTTTATTTTAATAAGTAGAAATCATTTTCTTAAAATAATTTGTATATAATAAAAATACAATACATTTTTATTTTGATTATTTCATACATTAAATATTTATTTTTCATACATATTTATTTTTTTTTAAATAATTGTACATAATATTATTATTTTTTTCTTGAACAAAAATGGATAAAATGAATAATATAAAACATATTTTCTTTTAAAACAAAATTAGGGTTTCCCCTTTTAAAAATAATATTATTATTTTTTCTTATTTTTAGAACTTAAATAATTTATTTATTTTACATACATAAAACAATTACAAAACATTTTTGCATATTTACATTTTATTGCATATTTAAATAATTATTTATTTATTTATTGTATACAAATTCAATTGGGTTGTAATAGTAATTAGGGTTTTATTTTGTGTAGATATCCCCATTTAAAACTTGTATCCCCCTTCCCATAATATTGTTGTAATAGTTTAGATTTACTTTACGCAATTTATCGCATTATATACATGTTTAGTAAATTAGGGTTTGTATGATAAGACAAAAATCAAACAAATAGCATGACCTAATACAAGACAAAAACGCATGAAAAATGACAACACATTGCACATAAGCACCTCTAGGGTTTCACCCACTTGGTTGCCTAAACAAAATGGCCATTGTATGCATGCTAGGTATCTTGGCAAAATCAAACAAAACAAAAAGATCATAGTCCCTCGATGACGCTAGACAAGGTTGCCTAAAAACAAATGATCTTGGTCCCTCAAAACTTGCTAAAGATACTTGGCAATATTGCTATCATGGTCATACGATGACCCACGCCCGTCCTGTTTAACATACAAAGATAGGGTTATCTACCAAAACAATGGTAGGTTAACAATGTCAAAGGAATAAAAATGTACAAGAAAGACTTTTGAGTAGATAGATAAGCTTCTAGTTACTTGATCAAATTTGCAAACAATCCTTGCTATTTTCAAACAAACACACACATTTCAAAACATTTTCCAAACAACTTTCAAAACATTGAAACATTTTTCAAAAGACAAACATCTTTGTATACATTCTTACGAACGAGAATCATTACAAAGATTGCCTAAACAAAGGCCTATTTTCAAAATACTTTCAAAACCACACAAAGCACCATTTCAAACAATTTTCAAAGCAAAGAAAGTGATCTAAAACAAGTAACTAAGAGCCCATGGAAAACCATAGATGAAAAGGGTGCTAATACCTTCCCTTTTCATAATCTACCCCTCGAACCCAAAAACAACCTCAAAGGTCTTTCCTGTGCTTTTTTACCTTTCCTTTTGGATAAAATAAAAGTCGGTGGCGACTCTTGCTAAACCACAACATTTGCAAACACAAACGCAAAACCTCAAGTCAGTTCCCCCACCGCATCACAGAATGTATTTTAGAAATTAGGGTTTTGTAATTCATGTACTTGGTCCAATTTGTATGAAGATTCATAACAATCAATAAAAATTAATTTCCAATCTTCTAAATTGATTTTATTCAGTAACCTGGATTTGGGCTTTTGAAGTTGCTTAGGGCGTAGCAAAAGGAATTATGGTTTGCAACCCTTGGTTGACTTCCAGTCAACCAACAATAATAAAAAATGAATAATTAATTAAAAAAGATATGTTGACCCATGATCAACTTAAACAATAATAATAAAAACAATAATAATAAATAATGAATAATAACTAAATAATAAGGATGAATAACAATAATAATAATTAAATAGTAATTAGATAACAATAATAATATGTTGACCTCGGTCAACCTCAACAACAAAAACCCTAACGGACCTCCAAAAGCTTAATGGGCTATAAAAAAAGGAATGAGATAATGAGCCCTTAAACAAATACACCCCCTTTACTAATTTTAACACTATTGTATCTAAACACACAATTAATATTATAGTTTTAAACCAAAATATAATAACACCAAAATTAAATGAAAAAAATGACCAACTAAAATAAATTGACTATTACCACTAGTGGGGAAAATTTGGGGTATGACACATATCCACTCGTTCCTCATCGTTAACCTCTGTGAACACCCTCATACAAAAGCTCCAATTCGAGCCACCCACTCCGCTCATACACTTCCATTAAACTTCAGCTCGCTCAGATTCAAGCTCCCATTACCACCACCCTTCATATCACCATCAGCACCGTTAATCCTTACATATTCCTTCCCGTGAACCAACTGAGACGCTAAAAAAACCCACAACACCATTCAATTCCTCTATTTTCGCTAACATCAATACACCTTCCGTGAGTTCTCCCTTCCATCTCATACTATGCGACCTCTTTCTACTTGTTATCAACCAATATGTCCTTGTTTCAACAGAACAATCACCACCATCATCAATTTCTAACAACCTACCGCTATACCTCTGTTCAATAACCGTGTACCACCCTTCTCTCATTCCAAAATATTAGTGTATATTTTCTGTATTGGGCTTACAATTGTTATTGGGCCTTGTTATGTATAAACTTTTAGTAAGTAAACTTTACCATTGGAATAGGATAGGATATAAGTGGTTGAGAATAGTTAGATAAGGTTATGCAATGTAACTGTATTGTAATTAATATTCATGTAATGAAAACGCAGAGCATTTCATACTCCATTATGTTATTTGTGATACGGTGGCAGAACCGACTGTTTTGAAAATGTTGGTTTACGTTTTGCGTTTTGTGTTCGCAAAATGTTGCGGTAAGCAAGAGTCGCCACCGACTTTTATTTCATCCAACCGGAAAGGAAAAAAGTACAGAAAAAATCCTTTTTCGAGATATTCTGAGTACGGGGGGTAGATTATAGAAATGGAAGGTATTAACACCCTTTCTATCCATGATTTTCCATGGGCTCTTAGGTACTTTCTCATCTTTTAAAATTGCTTGTGTGTATGCTTGCTTTGAAAAATGTTTTGCTTCGTGATAACCCTTGTATCAGTCCTCAAGGGTGTGACGAAGTTTGTTTTGAAATTTTTTTTTGAAAAGTGTAACTATGAAAAGTTTGATTTGAGCAAGTACCTACTAGAATCTACCTACTCGTAAAAGGATCGTTTATATTCTTGTTTCCTTTAGACAATGCTATCCTACTATTGAGAAATAGGTAGCACCGTCGTTGGATTTGTAAGGGTCGATTTGTAAGGTAAGTACGATCATTAAAGCAATGTTAGGACGTCTTAGTAATAACCCTAAAGTCTTAAGATCATATTCGAGGCGACATTTCCGAGGCAACACTTCCAAGGCAACACTTCTGAGGCAACATTTCCGAATGTGACTTTTGATCTTTGTTAGACAGGAGGGAAACCACTAAGACACCTTATACTTAATGACCATTTACCGAAGGCAACCGAAGTGAGAGTATACCCTAGGAGTGCATATGTGCGAGTGATCTGATTTAAATTATTATCTTTGCACATTAGGGTTTTCTAGCCGTTTTAAAGTATCATGCAATCTTGTCATACAATCCTATTAACATACATCTAAGCAGTTAATATTTGCGAGAATTAAAGTGCGAGAAAATAAACCTACGCTATTACAAGGCTTCGGGGTAGGGATTAATTACATAACAAAAAACCCGTAAAAACGATAAATAAAGAAAGTCCTAGATTAAACTATTACATACTGTGGCCAGTTACATCAATATTGCGAAAAAAATAATAAACACGCGTGATGAATCGAATACAAGATAATTAGGGTTTTGACCCCAACTATACCTAATTGTAATTTAAAGGGAAAATCATTTTTTGTTGTTTTTAATTATTTGGGAAAATAAAGCTTAATTGAATAATAACAAAAAACCTAATTACTAATTAATTTTAATTAAGAAAAATAATTAAATTAACCTATTTTTGTATTTTTATTTTGAGAAATAAATAAAAATTAAATCAAGAGCCTAACCCTAATTTTTCTAATTGGTTTTAATTATATAAAAAAAAGGTTAGAATTTCCCTAAATTAAATTAAACTAAATTAAATTAAATTTGATAATAAAAAAAAACTAATTTTAATTTTTTGTAAACTCTTGATTTTATGATTTTTTGTGAAAAAGAAATTAATTTTGGTTAAAAATAATTAAGCATATTAAATTAAATTAAATAAATAAATTAAAGAAAAGAAAAAAAGAATGGGCCTGATAGCATTAGCAAAAGAGGGGGTGTTGTTTGCAATTCTGAGCCCAACAAGTCCAGGCCTTGTTGACTTCTCCTAATCCTATGTGCATGCTTGACTCAGGCGCATGGTGGACCTTCAAGGGATAAGCCTTGGATCTGGGGTGTTGATGGATGGGACGGCCAGATCTTGAGTTGCATGGTGAATCCCTTGCCATGTGATACGCTGGATTGCTTGTTAAAGAAAAGCATGAATAAAAGTTGGGACCTGGGGATCGAACCTAGGCCCTTAAGCATTCTCCCCTTGCACGCTTGCCAACTGAGCTGGCTGTATTAGTTTTATAAACAATAACAAACAAATATTATATAATACAAACAAAATGTTAGTCCTTAAAACGCACGAAATTCAAACTGGCAAATCAGGGAGCGCCACATATCCATCTTCTTCCTCCCACCGTCGTTGTAAGTTTTGTAACTTTTACCTACGGACATTAAGCATAGGTATAGCCCCTGTGCATTTCCAAAATCTTGTACGCACATGATAAATGAAAACCAATGGTACCAATCAACTCGTTTCAACCTCACGAGCATCACGGTACCATTATCAATGCCTAATTTTCCCTGTATGAGAAATCCCTAAAAACGAAGAACAAACCCTAGCCATGGCAGCTTGATGTACAGTCAATAAAAATGCAATTGAATATAGTCATTAGCTTGCAAACATCTCAAGGATTATAAATATGCCAATCAATCATGCTAAATATGTTGGAATCAATATATTCATATTCAAGAAAAGTGGCAAACTGTGTGAACCTTACAGGGGTGATTCTGAGCGTGGGAAGGCTTGCTAACGATTGAAACACGATCCTAGGACGTCCAGCAAATGATTGGTATGGTTAGAACGGCTTGAGATGGCCTGCAATTTGGAATTTGGTTTGCACTTTTTTCTTGAATTTTTGCAATTGGTTCTCTACCTTTGCACACCTTCATCCTCCTTCTTTTGGTATGCTTTTATTCCCTATGTATACTAGAGTGCATTAGGGTTAAAGTTTGTATCAAATCTTTTCCAATTATGAAGATTGATCAATGATTCAATCCTTGCACCAAATCTTTCCAAAAACAAGCAAATTCAATCTTTTTGTGTCCATATGAAGCCTTGCACGATTTGATCTTGTCTCCAGCTGTATAATGGACCTAATCATGCACAAAATCTCAAGGTTTTAATGATTTTTGATATTTTTCATTATTCTATATTGATTTTATTTTATTTAAATGAAATAAAATCAAAATAAATAACAAAAAATAAAAACTATAACAATTGGAAGGGCTCATGGGTCGTGTATCACATTACAAACTCAGTGCAAGCATAAAAAGTTGGGCCAATTTAGCAAAAAATTCAATTTTGGACACATTTGACTTTTGGCAATTTTGCAAAAAGGGTCAACTTGGCCAATGCATAACTCTCTCAATTTTGACTCTAGATATGTGTTCTTGGACTTTTTAGAAAGCTTAGGATGTCCTCTAAGCAACCCTATTAATCTCATCTCAATTGAGTCTTCCATGTTCATGTATGAAGCTTTGACCTAAAAGGTGTTTTTGTTGACTTTTCAAAATGACCTATAATGTCCAAATTCATATCTTCTTGTGAGTGCATATTTTAAACTTGGGAGATGAATATGAATTGTAAGGAATTACATCCTCTTCAAAATGAGCTTTTGATGGGTCATTTTTGATAAAGTATGAGAAAGTTATGCTTGGTCAAAGTTGAGTTGACTTTTCCTACAAAACCCTAATTTAGCAACTTTTGGGTTTTGATGAATTGTGAGCAATCCTTGAGGAATCATGATCAACCCTTGATAAAATGATGAATAATACTTAAAAATGAGAATGTTGAACAAAAATCTTGAAGTTTGACTGTATTTGGGCCACAGTTGACTTTTGCCCTAACACAGTCAATTTTCAGGCATTTAAGTAGTTGACTGAGCAAACTTCCTCTCCAAGGCTTGAAACTTGACATGGATGGTCTTGAGAACAAATTAGGGCAATGGTGAGCATTTGAGATCATTTTGACTCAAGCATCCTGATGCAAAATGAAACCCTAATTTGAGATAGACTGCCTTAGGAGAGAGTTTGTCTGGTCAACTCTTGGACTTCTTTGAGCAATTTGAGGACTTCACTTGATATATATTGAGAAATATGGGAGGGCAAATTTTGGGGTACAACAGCTGCCCCTGTTCAATCTTCTTAAACCTAAAGATTGGCTCGTCTGCCTTTCGTGATCTGAGGGTGGAAGATGATAGAACACTAGAGTGCCTAGAAATTTGCACTCGCATGAGGTGATACTTGATTTGTGATATCGGGAATAGGCTTATAGATGTCATTTGGTAGTTACTATAGAATTGTTAGAGATGGGCTTAAAGATTCCATCCGAAGAAGTGTCGATCGCACAAGGGATTCCCTTGCGAGAACCCGTATATTTGTTATTGAGGAGGACTTCGCTGGGGAATGTTTGTCTCTGTCTTGAGAGAAATAGAGTTTTAGGAGTTTTAGTTGTCCGTTACTCTACTGGGGAATAAATTCGTTTTGGGAAGGGGAGGTGAACTGTGTATCTGGTTGGGGTATATGTTGTACCGCGACTTACTGGGGGAATGTGAAATCAATTGTGTTTGATCGGGTCCCAGTCTTATAGTGTTCTGGACTACTGTCTGGGGATAAGAGAGAAAGAACCCGGATAGTAGGGTTATGAGAAGGAACCTGGATAGTAGGGATGTGAGAGGGAACCTAGGTAGTAGGGTTTCTTCGATATGATAGCCAGGATAGTAGGGCTGTGAGAAGGAACCTGGATAGTAGGGTTTCTTCGATATGATAGCCTGGGTAGTAGGGTTGTGAGAAGGAACTTGGAGAGTAGGGTTTCTTTGATATGATAGCCTTGGTAGTAGGGTTGTGAGAAGGAACCTGGTTAGTAGGGTTTCTTCGATATGAAAGCCTGGGTAGTAGGGCTGTGAAAAGGAACCTGGATAGTAGGGTTTCTTCGATATGAAAGCCTGGGTAGTAGGGCTGTGAGAAGGAACCTGGATAGTAGGGTTTCTTCGATATGAAAGCCTGGATAGTAGGGATGTGAGAAGGAACCTGGATAGTAGGATTACTTCGATATGAAATCCTGGATAGTAGGGCTGTGAGAAGGAACCTGGATGGTAGGGTTACTTCGAGATGAAAGCCTGAATAGTAGGGCTGTGAGAAGGAACCTGGATGGTAGGGTTACTTCGAGATGAAAGTCGGGATAGTAGGGATGTGAGAAGGAACCTGGATAGTAAGGTTTCTTCGATATGAAAGCCTGAGTAGTAGGGTTGTGAGAAGGAACCTGGATAGTAGGGTTTCTTCGATTTGAAAGCCTGGGTAGTAGGGTTGTGAGAAGGAACCTGGATAGTAGAGTTACTTTGATATGAAAGCCTGTATAGTAGGGTTGTGAGAAGGAACCTGGATAATAAGGTTACTTCGATATGAAAGCCTGGATAGTAGGGTTGTGAGAAGGAACCTGGATAGTAGGGTTACTTCGATATGAAATCCTGGATAGTAGGGTTGCTCTTGTTGCGCCGATGATTACTCTGTTTAGCTTCGAGTGCGGATCATGGGCTTGCTGGAAATAGTTAATAATAATGTCTTTCCTGAAATAAATACAGGGTTACTCATATGTGATGCATGAGATGCATTGTGTGTTGACGTTCTCAAAACAAATGAAACCATGTTATATGTGGTGCATGCATGTGTCATGATGTATGAGCATGAAATGCTGACGTGATAATCATAATCGGGGAAAATAAATCCCTGATTGTCATGAAAACCATAGTTCATCCACCTCTGTTGGGGAAGATGAACAAAGATGACTGTGTTGGGAGTTTTCCCCTTGGCTGGCGAATATTCTGCTAGAAAAGGCCCTGCCTGAGGATAACTCTACGGGGAATAACTCTGTCGATAGATCATGCGGACTTGGAGAAATAACTCAGTTGGGGATGAATTTCTATTTGCTGGTGATAAACACACTCTACTTGGGGAAAGTTTTGCCGACTCATTCGTGATTTGTGAACCTTGGCTGGGGAGAGTGGTGTCCTGTTCGGGAAAGCTAACATCACTGTCTTTGGATACCTTTTACTCTGTGTGGAGTGTATGTATCACTACTCATATTCTCGAGTTGGCTCTATCCCGGTACTTGATGGGCAGAGTAACTGTAAGGTTTGGGCACTTCTTGTTTTCCGTGTTCCTGGAATTACAAGTAATTGTCTTTTGTTTCTTATGTAAATATTTATGAGAAACAATTACTTTCAAATGCACATATCAAAAAATGAATCATTGGACGTTCTTGCAAAACAAAACAGAAAAAAATTTGAAATTTTTTGTGAAAATGAATTGTATTGATTTTTTGAAGTTGGCCTGTAATAGGTGTTTTGTACAAAGAGGCGGACGTCCTAGTAAGAGGACGCCACCGAAAGATAGATTTTACAATTTGTGTAAAAGGAAGAAAAACAGCTATATGAAACAAATCCCATTGGGTTCCAACTCTGCTATTGCCTTTATATCCTCGAGCATCTCATCACTTTTCCGCTTGGTTGAAGGTAGACCAGATTGATTAGCGTCGTCCGAGCTTGATAGTCGATACCGAAGTCTGGCTGCGAGGTGATCCAATGAGACATAGTGTTATGCTTTGATCCCTAATTTTTGCCTGGACCACCCTTTCGGGTTTTCAGTCCACCGGGATACCCTTTTTTGCCCAAGTCTCCTTTTCAGGTTTTCGACTTGCCGGGTGTACATATTTTTTCATTTTCATCCCTTACTTTTTTCCGAACCCTTTTGGTTCGTCGGGAAGCCCTTATTTTTGCCTAGATCAGTCAACCTAGCGGGTCTTTGATTATGCGTAGTATCTTTTTACTATGTCTACATTGACGGGGTGAGGAAGGTCGTCACCATCCATAGTGGCTAGAATCATAGCTCCTCCCGAGAAAATGTTCTTAACCACAAATGGCCCTTCGTATGTGGGGGTCCATTTGCCCCTGGGATCACCTTGTGGCAGTATGATGCGTTTGATCACTAGATCCCCGACTTGATATTCTTGGCGTCTGACTTTCTTGTGAAATGCCCTAATCATTCTCTTTTGATACGTCTGACCATGACAAATAGCAGTAAGCGTCTTTTCATCAATTAGATTCAGCTGATCAAGTCGGGTCTGGATCCAATCGTCTTTGTTCAAACCTGCATCCTTCATAATCTGGAGAGAGGGTATCTGGACTTCGATGGGCAGGACTGCCTCCATACCATACAATAGAGAGTAGGGTGTTACCCCTGTCGACGTCCGTGTTGAGGTACGGTACCCATGAAGAGTGAATGGTAACATCTCATGCTAGTCTTTATAGGTCACCGTCATCTTCTGCACAATCTTCTTGATGTTCTTCTTAGCTGCTTCAACAGCCCCATTCATCTTCGGCCGGTAGGGAGAAGAGTTATGATGTTGTATCTTGAACTATTTGCAGAGCTCAGTAATCATTGTATTGTTGAGATTTGTACCATTGTCCGTAATGGTCCTTTCTGGTACACCATATCGACAAATCAGGTTTTGTCGGATAAACCGCGCCACGACGTTCTTGGTTACTGTAGCAAAGGAAGCTGCATCGACCCATTTTGTAAAGTAATCAATTGCTACCAGAATGAAACGATGCCCGTTGGACACAGTAGGTCTGATCTCGCCGATCATGTCGATGCCCCACATTGCAAAGGGCCAAGGAGCTGTCAAAACATTCAGGGAAACTGGAGGTACATGCACCTTATCAGCATAGACTTCGCACTCAAGACAGGTTCGAGAGTGCTGGTAACAATCAGCTTCCATAGTGGACCAATAATAACCAGCTCGTAGGATTTTCTTCGCCATAGTGTGTCCACTGGAATGAGTTTCTAAGGTGCCTTCATGTAACTCTGCCATGATTCTTTCTGCCTCGCTCTTGTCTACACACCGCAGTAAGGTTGAGTCATGGTTACGCTTATAAAGGATCCCATGGCTGACGAAGAACTTCGCAGCGAACCTTCTCAGAAACTTCTTATCATTAACAGATGCCCCCTCGGGGTATTCTTGAGCCTCAAGATACCTCTTTACCTCGTGAAACCAGGGTTTATCTGCTACCTCTTCAATCTCAATGTCACAGCAATGTGCGGGTTCGTCCAACCTCTCGATGGTAATCTGGGGAGCTTCATTGTCCCACCTGACTTTGAACATAAAAGACATGGTAGCTAGCACGTCCGCTAACTGGTTCTCCTCTCTCGGGAAGTGTTCAAAGGTTATTTCCTCAAAATGTGGGAGCAATGTCAGTACATATTCTTTGTAAGGAATAAGATTTGGGTGCTTCGTATCCCACTCGCCTGTGATTTGACTGATCACCAGAGAAGAATCTCCGAATACACTCAAGAACTTAATCCTCAGGTCAATAGCAGCTCGAAGACCCAGGATACATGCTTCATACTCCGCCATATTGTTGGTGTAGTTAAAACATAATCGGGCAGTGAATGGAGTATGACAGCCCGCAGGAGATATAATCACAGCGCCAATTCCATTACCTAACACGTTCGAGGCTCCATCAAAATACATAGACCATCGGGATCCTTCCTCAGGTCCTTCATCCGGTCCAGGTTCTTCACAGTCGGTTACCAACATGATATTCTCATTCGGGAATTCGAAATTCATGGACTGATAGTCATCCACGGCCTGATGCGCCAAATGATCCACCAACACACTCCCCTTGATTGCTTTTTGGGTGGTATATTGGATATCATACTCGGTGAGGATCATCTTCCATCTCGCTATTCTTCCGGACATGGCAGGCTTCTCGAAGATATATTTGATTGGATCCATCTTTGATATCAACAAAATGGTGTGAGTCAGCATATACTGTCTCAGCCGGCGAGCAGCCCATGCCAAAGCGCAACAAGTTTTCTCGAGCAATGAGTATCGGGTCTCACAGCTGGTAAACTTTTTGCTAAGGTAGTAAATAGTGTGCTCTTTTCGGCCAGACTCGTCATGCTACCCCAGCACACACCCCATTGAACCATCTAGCATTGTCAAGTATAAAATCAAAGGTCTTCCTTCGACTGGAGGCATCAGAATTGGTGGCTCTTTGAGGTATCCCTTGATTCTTTCGAAAGCGGTCTGACATTCATCATTCCATTTTACCACTTGATCTTTCTTCAGCAGCTTGAAGATTGGCTCACAAGTAGCAGTCAGATGTGAAATGAACCTGGAAATGTAATTTAGACATCCCAAGAAACCTATAACTTCCTTCTCTGTGCGGGGAGCCGGCATCTCTTGTATAGCCTTTACCTTTGCAGGGTCTACCTAAATACCCTTGTCACTGACAATGAACCCCAGAAGCTTACCAGATCTTACTCCGAAGGTGCATTTGTTCGGGTTCAACCTCAGCTTGTACGTCTTCAACCTGTCAAACAGTTTCTGGAGATGATCTAGGTGCTCTTCCTCAGTCTGGGACCTGGCTATCATATCATCAACATAAACCTCAATCTCATGGTGAATCATGTCGTGGAACAAAGCGACCATGGCGCGCTGATAAGTTGCCCCAGCATTCTTCAATCCGAAAGGCATTACCTTGTAACAGAAGGTGCCCCACTGTGTAACGAAGGTTGTCTTCTCCATGTCTTCAGGAGCCATCTTGATCTGGTTGTAGCCAAAAAAACCATCCATGAAGGAGAAGATCTTATGTTGCACAATGTTGTCGACCAAAACATCGATGTGAGGAAGTGGGAAATCATCCTTGGGGCTTGCCCTGTTCAGATCTCTATAGTCCACACACATCTGTACCTTACCATCTTTCTTAGGCACTGGAACAACGTTGGCAACCCACTGCGGATAAGAAGTAATAGCTAAAAATCCGGCGTCAAACTATTTCATGACTTCATCTTTGATTTTCTCAGACATCTCAGGGCGCATACAGCGAACCTTCTACTTTACCAGAGGACAGTCTTCTTCAGTCGGCAGGCGGTGTACCACAATATCAGTGTCCAAACCAGGCATGTCTTCATAGGACCAGGCGAAGATCTCAACATAGCCGCGTAGCATTTGTATCAACCGTTGCTTGACACTAGGCTCCAGGTTCGCACCTATCTTAACTTCTTTCCTGTCTTCCTCTGTACCCAAATTCACTGACTCAACTGGCTCTTCATGAGGCTGTATGGCCCTTTCTTCCTGCAGTAACAGTCTAGTAAGTTCTCCAGGCACCTCACAATCATCTTCACCTTCGTCCTCAGCTTGGCTGATCGGATTTTCAAAGTCATAATTGGAAGTAGCAGAGTTGTTATCAATGGGATCCACAATGGATATGGATCTGCATTATGATACGTGAGTGTGTGTAAGAGAATAGCTGTTTTTGATAAAGTGAGAGACAAAAAAAAACAAGGAGCACAAAATTTGTAATGCAAGAAACGTCCAATGTTTTATTAATGATATATGAAATGAAAAATAATAAGCCCTCACAAGCAAAACCAAGGTGCCTCGGGCAAAGCACCGGGCCGTAAAGTTTCAAACTGTTTATTACAAATCTTAAAACAAAAAGTCAATTACTGCGGAATAAAATAAACATGTATGAAGTCCTTCACCATCCAGTTGTTTATTCCACCATTGGTTGTAGGATAGATCCAGTCGTCGATGTCTGAATCCTCTTCACTGTCTTCAATTGGATTAACTCCCTGATTGCTGATATGCAGAGGAGGTCTTCCAATCCGTGCACGCCTAACAGCCCTTTGAGCCCCTGTAGTAAATCCCAAACCAAACTTGTCAGTTTTGTGAGTAAAATCAGGGAGCCGACCCCAATTGGTACACCCACCTTCTTCAACTACAGCCCTGGCATCCTTGAGAGAAGCCATCTTCATCGGAGGTTTGTCGGTAGCAACTTCAGTTGACGCCAAGGTCTGAGGGACCTCTTTAAAGTTCTGACAAGGGGTTTCGATGAATTCCCCATCCATCTCCACGTAGCGGAAGGAATTGAGATGACTCACCATATACTCCTCTTCACCTTGCACCGTGACGATCTTCCCCTTTACCGAATATTTCAGCATATGATGGAGCGTGGAAGTCGCTACCCCAGCCTTATGAATCCAAGGGCGACCCAGCAAGCAAGAATATGATGGTCTGATATCCATCACGTAGAAGGTGGATGCAAAAGTATGAGATCCAACTTTAACAGGGATGTCCGCCTCCCCGTGCACCATTCTCTTTGACCGGTCAAAAGTCCTGACCACAATATTGCTCGGCTTTAGGATCAAACCTTCACAGTCCAGATGGTCTAATTCTTTCTTTGGCAGAACATTTAATGAGGACCCGGTATCCACCATTACATGGGCCATAGTAATGTCCCTTCACTCGATCAAGACGTGCAGAGCATCATTATGATTTCTCCCCTTAGCTTTCAGATCCGCATCTGAAAATCCTAACCCATTGTCAGCAGTTAGGCTAGCCACACAATCTTTGAACTGATCGGATGAAGTTTCCTGTGGCACATGTGCAGTCTTGAGGAATGCAATTAGAGCCTTTGCATGTGCTTCAGAATACAACAACAAGGACAACATGGAGATTTTTGACGGGGTCTGCCCCAGCTGCTCGACTATGTTATAGTCTCTCTTCTTGATTATTTTCAAATTTTCCTCTATCTCTTGTTTCGAGGTTTCTATAATGATCTTCTTAGGCGCCTCCATTCGGGCAGGCTCACCTATGATTTCTTTGTCCCGAGTCCCAGATGGCTCGGCGACAAGGGTGATAACTGGAGTAGAAACTGGGATAGTAGTTGGTGTAATAGCATAAGGAATGACAATAGATTTGTGAACAGTCGGAGGGGAGATCTCGGGAGAAAAGAGTCTTCCACTTCTGGTGACCTTGCTTGTCCCAACAATATTACTGATGTCCATATCGGCCTCTTCAACCCTCAAATCTTGTTTAACACCATTGTAATATACATCAGCGCTGTAATGCCATGGGATAGCTTTGTCTGATGTATATGGGATGGGACCCAGAGCGGTGATTATTAACGGAGCAATTCTTCGAATGGATGTAACCCTAACAGGTTTTCTCGAGGAAACCTTGGAAGGGTTGGCGGAAATGGTGATAATGGCAACATCTTCAAATGGAATTATAGTCTTCTCAAACAAAATTTCCTTATTATCCATCAGGCGCTGAACACCTAACTTCAATAAACAACAATCGGAAGGTAGAATTGAACATATGGGGAAACCTTCGCCACAACCCAGAAATAAACCGGCCAACAACAAATTCTTCTTACCTGTCATCAAAGGAGTAAAGATCTCTTCCATGGAGGTTACAAACGAATCGGTGTCCACAACATTGACTCCACGACCATGCTTGGGAATAGGAGCAGTTATAACGTTGGGCTTTTCGGGAGCATCAAACTCAATCTCTTTAGCTTCCAGCAAATCTTGTACTTTATTCCTCAGGGCCCAGCAATCGTTTGTATCATGACCTGGACTTTCAGAGTGATAGGCGCAGCGGGCATTGGGATTACATCTGGGAGAAGTAGTGTTGGGATTCTTGGGAGCCTCTTTCAAGGTTGCCAAGTTGGACTTTAACAGATGAGGCAAAACTTCAGCCAAAGTCATGTTGATGCGGGTAAACTGCCGTTGTGGTCTTTCCACTCTTTGCTGATTACTGTGTTGTGGAGCAACTACGGGTCTTGATATCACTACAGCATTTACCATTTGACGGTGTTCAGGTCTGCTTTGGCCCCTCGGGCCGTTGACTGCACTAGCTTCCTTCTTACCGGTGAAAGGCTTCTTTACTGCACTTGGTGAAGCATCCTTTTGTATCTTACCACTTCGAATGCCAACTTCTACTCTCTCTCCAGTCAAGATCAACTCAGTAAACCCAGATGACGAATTGTCGATCAAATGATTGAAAAATGGACCAGATAGCATCCCTAGAAACATGTCCACCAACTCCCTATAAGACAAAGGGGTTGGACTCTTCCAGCCAAGTCTCTCCACTTTTGAGCATAGTCCTTAAAACCTTCACTTGCACCCATAGACATACCTTGGAGCTTAGTACGAGTGGGAGCAAGGTCAGCGTTATACTGATACTGTTTGTAAAAAGCGGCAGCAAGGTCCTCCCAGTTTCGGACACTGGCTCCTTCCAACTGATAAAACCATTCAAGTTGAGTCCCTGACAGAATATCTTGAAATAAGTGTACCCACAAATTTCTATCAGCAGTGTGAGGTTGGATTTTTCTGACGTACGAGCGGAGATGGAGTTTTGGACAGGATACTCCATCGTACTTGGATAAAACCAGAGCTTTAAACTTATGAGGGATCACCACTCGCGATACCAGTCCCAGCTCTCCGAAATCCAAACCAGGAATCTTCTAAATCTCCATAGCACTCAGACGGTCTTCTAGCTGCTTGTACCTATCCTCAGCAGGAGGATATTGTTCATAATCATAATCCGTATCGTTATCAGAAACTGCTGGAGTAGGGTCCTTTGTCCTTTCTTGGTTCTCCCCGTCTTTGGATGAGGAGGTCAGATCAGCTGATTGTCTTATCCTTTCTCCGAATCTTCTACCCATGTTTAGAATACCAACCTTCTTCTTCTTCTTCTTCTCTTTCACAATCAGGGTCTTCAAATCCTCTTGCCTTTTAGCCAAGCTTAAGAATATATGTTGGAATTGGGCATTATGTGCCTGAATATATTTGATGGCTTGATCAGAAGACATTTCTGCTGAAATAAACAGCGAAGAAGATGAGAAACCTGTAATGGTACATGTAATGGTGTGCATGGTAATGGGATGCGCATGTAATGATTTCAAAGACTTTGGGAGATTTAAATTTGCAAACCAAAAATAAACAAACTTTATTAGATTAACTTGTAAAAGGTTCAACAATGCCTTTTAAGGCGTTATAAAAAAGTAAAATAGAACACACTCAGAAAACTAAGAAAACAAAATCAAAAGTCCCATGGACGCTTCCTCTTTGTTTCGATGTAGTCGTTGATCACTCTTTCTTCCTCGAGCTTCCTGGTGAGCTTCAAGATCTTCCTTTCTTGCTCGTGGTACTTTTCCCGGTAAGTATCCCTCTCCTCTTTCAGCTGAATCCAGGACCTCTACAACTCCCCAGGATCAGTGGTCATCTAAGGATAAAAGACCGTGTAAGGAACGCCTTCTTCATTGGTGGGCTCCACAATGACTGGCAATACGGCTTCATAAGGCATCCCAAGCTTGTGGGAACGAGCTTGGACCCATTGGAGGTAAGGCTGCATAAGAAGGGAAGTCCTTGGTCCTAGCTCTTGGGGGTCAGATCTGTTCACTATGCCCCAAGATCGTATAAACCTCTGGCGGTGCTCGTCAACGTCCTCCTTGTAGTCAAATGTAATATTCTCAAGAAGTAGATCATGGGGACCATCTCTCCGAGCACGACCAAATTGTCGCAAAGATAGACAAGGATTGTAGGTTATACCCCCTCTGATTCCAAGTAATGGGACATTAGGGTATCCCCCACAACGATCAATGACAACAGTGTCTTCCATAGCCCGGGAGCTCCAAAGAATATTTGTATGGGCAAGTGACATTATCTTGTAGGACCAACCCAAACCTTCTTCGTTCTTCATCACAGACTTAGGGAGGTGCGAAATAAACCACCTCGACAGCAACGGCATGCAACACATAAGAGTCCCTCTTCTTTGCACAGTACGAGTGTAGAGGGTATGCAAGATATCACCCAGTAGAGTAGGCACAGGAGTGCGAGAAAGGAAAATATTTACCGCATTCACATCCACAAAGGAATCCGGATTCGGGAAGAGAACCAAACCATAGATAAGGAGAGTCAAGATATCTTCGAAAGCCTGAAAGTCCAAATTATCCCAGAATAACTGAGCCTGGTCTATAAAAAATTTGGCTAGAAAACCTTCGAACCCGCTTCGTGTTTCCCAATTGGATACTACATCAGCCCGTTTCAGATGCAGAGCTGAGGCAACGTCTTCTGGTCTAGGAACCTCTTTCATACCTGCGAAGGGTACCTGTTCAAGGATGGATATGCCCAATAAGTGAGAGAACTCTTCCAAAGTGGGAACCAGTTGGTAATCTGGAAAGGTGAAGTAATAATACACAGGATCGAAGAACTGGAAAAGTACACTCATCATCTGCTCATCAAGATTTGAGGTGACCGGGCTGAGAAGCTGACCATGTCTCTTAATGAACATAGAATTCTCAGAAACTCTTGAGGCTAACTCCTTAAGTTGAGCAGGTATTTGCACAAAGTTAATTCAAATGGTATTTCTGCGTACGGAAGCCATAATCTGCAAAACAGAACAAAGATAAATTCCCTTGGTCTTTGAAATGGTTAGCGTAATGAAGTATGAATTCCATGTTATAATGCATGATGTCATGATAAAAAAACAACAGGTATAACAGATAACATGCATGGCAAAGGCAAACAAGTCACACAAAGCCCTTAAGTTTAAGGCTTGCATGAGGTCAAAGGTAGTACCCTCTTGAAGTTCAGTTGGTTTCAACCTGTCATAGCAAAATAATTGGGTTCTAGAGGATCTCAATATCACTGACCATCCTCCATCGGTCATGGTTTCAGCTCACGCAATCTTTTCTTGCGGATGGAACTATCTCGAGAGTATGGTCTCAATGAGTGTAGCATCGAGTATCAACCAGTTCTCAGCTTTACACCAAGACCGGCTATCTCACTACTTTCTAATGGCCAAGTTGGTTAATTAGAGGTTCTAAGGTCACTTGATGCTTAACGACACCACACAGCGGCCATGTATTCTCCTCGTTTCTCCACAAGGGATACCAGTACCAACCAATGTGCCACATCAATGTAGCTACTGCTTCAACCGTGTCGGTCTACATCGTACAGTTCCCTCACAATTTATTGCTACTTACCTAAAAGGTGTCCCCAGATCCTAGTTAGGATCTATAGTAACTCCCAAACAAAAACCCTTAGAAGTAAAGCAACCAAAACAAACAAGAGAATCAATTACTATGAAATAGATCCTAAGGAATACCCCACTTATTAATTCCCTAGAAGAGTCGCCATTTCTGTGGTACGGTGGCAGAACCGACTGTTTTGAAAATGCTGGTTTGTGTTTTGCGTTTTGTGTTTGCAAAATGTCACGGTAAGCAAGAGTCGTCACCAAATTTTATTTCATCCAACCGGAAAGGAAAAAAGTACAGAAAAAAATCCTTTTTCGAGATATTCTGAGTACGGGAGGTATATTATAGAAAGGGAAGGTATTAACACCCTTTCTATCCATGGTTTTCAATGGGCTCTTAGGTACTTGCTCATCTTTTAAAATTGCATGTGTGTATGCTTGCTTTGAAAAAAATTTTGCTTCGTGATAACCCTTGTATCAGTCCTCAAGGGTGTGACGAAGTTTGTTTTGAAAATTTGTTTTGAAAAGTGTAAGTGTGAAAAGTTTGATTTGAACAAGTACCTACTAGCATCTACCTACTCGAAAAAGGATCGTTTCTATTCTTATTTACTTTAGACAATGCTATCCTACTATTGAGAAATAAGTAGCACCGTTGTTGGATTTGTAAGGGTTAATTCGTAAGGGACGTACGATCATTAAAGCAATGTTAGGACGTCTTAGTAATAACCCTAAAGTCTTAAGATCATATTCGAGGTGACATTTCTGAGGCAACACTTCCGAGGCAACACTTCCGACGCAACATTTCCGAGGCAACATTTCCGAACGGGACTTTTGATCTTTGTTAGACAGGAGGGCAACCACTAATACACCATATACTTAATGACCGTTTACCGAAGGCAACCAAAGTGAGAGTATACCCTAGGAGTGCATATGTGCGAGTGATCTAATTTCAATTATCATCTTTGCACATTAGGGCTTTCTAGCCGTTTTAAATTATCATGCAATCTTGTCATACAATCCTATTAACATACATCTAAACAGTTAATATTTGCGAGAATTAAAGTGCGAGAAAATAAACCTACGCTATTACAAGGCTTCGGGGTAGGGATTAATGACATAGCCAAAAAACCCGTAAAAACGATAAATAAAGAAAGTCCTAGATTAAACTATTACATACTGTGGCCAGTTACATCAATATTGCGAAAAAAATAACAAACACGCGCGATGAATCGAATACAAGATAATTAGGGTTTTGACCCCAACTATACCTAATTGTAATTTAAAGGAAGAATCATTTTTTTTTTGTTTTTGATTATTTGGGAAAATAAAACTTAATTGAATAATAACAAAAAACCTAATTACTAATTAATTTTAATTAAGAAAAATAATTAAATTAACCTATTTTTGTATTTTTATTTTGAGAAAGAAATAAAAATTAAATCAAGAGCCTAACCCTAATTTTTCTAATTGGTTTTAATTATATATAAAAAAGTTAGAATCTCCCTAAATTAAATTAAACTAAATTAAATTAAATTTGATAATAAAAAAACAAACTAACTCTAATTTTTTGTAAACTCTTGATTTTATGATTTTTTGTGAAAAAGAAATTAATTTTGGTTAAAAATAATTAAGCAAATTAAATTAAATAAAAGAAATAAATTAAAGAAAAGAAAAAAAGAATGGGCCTGATAGCATTAGCAAAATAGGGGGTGTTGTTTGTGATTCTGAGCCCAACAAGTCCAGGCCTTGTTTACTTCTCCCAATCCTATGTGCATGCTTGACTCAGGCGCATGGTGGACCTTCAAGGGATAAGCCTTGGATCTGGGTCGTTGATGGATGGGACGGTCAGATCTTGAGTTGCATGGTGAATCCCTTGCCATGTGATACGCTGGATTGCCTGTTAAAGAAAAGCATGAATAAAAGTTGGGACCTGGGGATCGAACCCAGGCCCTTAAGCATTCTCCCCTTGCACGCTTGCCAACTGAGCTGGCTGTGTTAGTTGTATAAACAATAACAAACAAATATTATATAATACAAACAAAATGTCAGTCCTTAAAACGCGCGAAATTCAAACTGGCAAATCAGGGAGCGCCACATATTCATCTTCTTCCTCCCATCGTCGCTGTAAATTTTGTAACTTTTACCTACGGACATTAAGCGTAGGTATAGCCCCTGTGCATTTCCAAAATCTTGTACGCGCATGATAAATGAAAACCAATGGTACCAATCAACTCGTTTCAACCTCACGAGCATCATGGTGCCATTATCAATGCCTAATTTTCCCTTTATGAGAAATCCCTAAAAATGAAGAACAAACCCTAGCCATGGCAGCTTGATGTACAGTCAATAAAAATGCAATTGAATATAGTCGTTAGCTTGCAAACATCTCAAGGATTATAACTATGCCAATCAATCATGCTAAATATGTCGGAATCAATATATTCGTATTCAAGAAAAGAGGCTAACTATGTGAACCTTATAGGGTGATTCTGAGCGTGGAGAGGCTTACTAACGATTGAAACACGATCCTGGGACGTCCAGCAAATGATTGGTATGGTTAGAATGGCTTGAGATGGCCTGCAATTTGGAATTTGGTTTGCATTTTTTTCTTGAATTTTTGCAATTGGTTCTCTGCCTTTTCACGCCTTAAGCCTCCTTCTTTTGGTCTGCTTTTATTCCCTATGTATACTAGAGTGCATTAGGGTTAAATTTTGTATCAAATCTTTTCCAATTATGAAGATTGATCAATGATTCAATCCTTACACCAAATCTTTCCAAAACAAGCAAATTCAATCTTTTTGTGTCCATATGAAGCCTTGCACGATTTGATCTTGTCTCCAGCTGTATAATGGACCTAATCATGCACAAAATCTCAAGGTTTTAATGATTTTTGATATTTTCATTATTCTATATTGATTTTATTTGATTTAAATGAAATAAAATCAAAAAAAAAATAACAAAAAATAAAAAATATAACAAGTGGAACGGCTCATGGGTCTTGGATCACATTACAAACTCAGTGCAAGCATAAAAAGTTGGGCCCATTTAGCAAAAAATGCAATTTTGGACACATTTGACTTTTGGCAATTTTGCAAAAAGGGTCAACTTGGTCAATGCATAACTCTTTCAATTTTGACCCTAGAGATGTGTTCTTGGACTTTTTAGAAATCTTAGGATGTCATCTAAGCCACCTTTTTGGTCTCATCTCAATTGAGTCTTCCATGTTCATGTATGAATCTTTGACCTAAAAGGTGTTTTTGTTGACTTTTCAAAATGACCTATAATGTCCAAATTCATATCTTCTTGTGAGTGAATATTTTGAACTTGGGAGATGAAGATGAATTTTAAGGAATTATGTCCTCTTCAAAATGAGATTTGGATGGGTCATTTTTGATAAAGTATGAGAAAGTTATGCTTGGTCAAAGTTGAGTTGACTTTTCCTGCAAAACCCTAATTTAGCAACTTTTGGGTTTTGATGAATTGTGAGAAACACTTGAGGAATCATGATCAACCCTTGATCAAATGATGAATAATACTTCAAAATGAGAATTTTGACCAAAAATCTTGAAGTTTGACTGTATTCGGGCCACAGTTGACTTTTTCCCTAGCACAATCGATTTTCAGGCATTTGAGTAGTTGATTGAGCAAACTTCCTCTGCAAGGCTTGAAACTTGACATGGATGGTCTTGAGAAAAAATTAGGGCAATGGTGAGCATTTGAGATCCTTTTGACTCAAGTATTCTGATGCAAAATGAAACCCTAATTTGAGATAGACTGCCTTAGGAGAGAGTTTGTCTGGTCAACTCTTGGACTTCTTTGAGCAATTTGAGGACTTCACTTGATATGTATTGAGAAATATGGGAGGGAAAATTTTGGGGTAGAACAATATCAATCTTCGTCGTTCCAACAAATCTTCTGCTGCTCACACCTACATTCGTTCGTCTTCTTTGAGCTTCAAAAATGAAGCTCGCTCATTTTTGTTACACGTTCTTTGTGTTATAAGATCCTATTGTAAAGCTTCTGAGAAGCTTCATCCATGGCTGCATCACCATAAAATTCGGAATCGCGACCACAACACTCGGTAACACACTTTTTGTTGTTCGCTAACGCATCTAACCACACAGTGTTTGGACCCAAACTTTCTGTCAAACTTCAAGAAAAGAATTTTCTTCTCTGGAATCAGCCGGTTGAAGGTATAATTCCTGCAGCCAAAATTCATCGATTTGTGGTAAAACCATAAATTCTTGAAATGTTCAAGAATGAAGAGGGTCGTCATGCTAACGTTTGATCAGATGAGTATGAATCTTGGATAGTTCAAGATCAAGCTCTATTCACATGGCTCCTGTGATCGGTGGGAATGAGAACTGACTGTTTTGGAATGCTGGTTCATGTTTGCGTTTGTTTTTGCAAAATGTCGCGGTAAGTAAGAGTCGCCACCGTCTTTTATTTTATCCAACAAGGAAAGGACAAAAGCACAGAAAAATTCCTTTTCGAGATGTTTCTCGGGTTCGGGAGGTAGATTATAGAAAGGGAAGGTGTTAGCACCCTTTTTATCCGTCGTTATCCACGGGCTCTTAGGTACTTGCTCACTATGTTTTCAAAAGTTTGTTTTTCTTTGTGTTTGTGGGTTTTGAAAAGAGTTTTGTTTTTGAAGAGAGTGTAAGTGCGAAAAGTTTCGTTTTGTTTTTAAAAGGAGCAAGTACTTAAGAACATCTACCTACTCAAAAAGGAATTAAATTGTGCTAATGTCCTTTAGACAATGATATCCCACTATTGAGGAGTAGGTAGCACCGTCGTTGGAGTTTTCGGGTCAATTCGATTTAAGGGACGCGTGGTCACTAAAGCAATGTTAGGATGCTTTAGCGGTAACCCTAATGTCTTAGATCATTTTTATCGAGGCAACCATTTCGAGGCAACTTTGATCTTTGGACAGGAGGGCGACCTCTAAGACTTCCTATACTCAATGACCACGTTCGAGGCAACCAAGTGAAGCGTACCCTAAGAGTCGTATGTGCGAGTGTGTCAATTTTCAGTTTATATTATCTTTGTACATGTTATGGTGAGCTACGGTTGATTTAAAGGTTAATCTTATCATGCAATCCTAGTTAGCATACATCTAAACAGTTAATATATGTACAAGAATTTAAAGTGCGGGAATTGTAAATCCTACGCTATTACAAGGCTTCGGGGAGGGGGATTATTTACATGTCCAAAATTGGGGGAATAAAGCAGTAAAGTGTAAAAGTCTTAGTTAAGCTATTACAAACCAGTAGGCATTTACAATAAAATAAATGCGCGCGAATCTGAAAATAACCTCTAAAAATCCTAAGAATAAAATATTTTTGTTGTTTTATTTTAATTAAGGAAAATGATCTAAATCTACTTAATTTTAATTTTGAGAAAATGTTAAGATAATTAAAAGATTAATTAATAAAGTTAATTTAATAGAAAAAAACTAGCCTAATGTTTTTTGTGGTTTTTCTTTAATTGATTTTATGTTGATTAAAAAAAGGAATAAAGCTGAAATCTAAGGAAACAGGCAGTAAAAGGTACAATTCTGGAGGCCTGGGTCGAAAGAGGTGTGGGCTGTCTTTCGACCCAGTGAAGAGGCTTGATCTAAGGTGCATGAGGGGCTGCACTTTAGGGGTGTTCGATCTGGATATGTCATCCTTCGATCTGGAAATCCTGGATCCAGTTTGAAGCTAAGCTGCTAAGCTTCGAAACTCTGAACAGGATTCTGAGAAGATATTTCCTGCAAAACGAAACAAATGTTAAAGGTCCAGGGGGGGATTTTACCCCCCTGATTCGAATCTGCTCCCTAATTCGAATCCTTCCTCAATTTGAATCTGCTGAATCTGGGCCTGGGTTTGTTTTATCCTGAGATTCGAAGGAGAAACTCAGATAGTGCCCAAGCAATGGCACGATCTCATCTTTGCGCTATAGCTTACATGCAACATGATCAGTAATAACAAAAATACATATGCAATGTGTATTTAAATGTCATGAAGGTGCAATTTTGGTTTTGCAAACCCTTACCAATTGAAGATGTATGATATGTGGCTCTGGGTGTGGAGATGTTCGTTGGATGGCTGCTTTGGCTTGGATGAAAATGCTGATAACCTTTGGTGGGTTGTGGGCAGCGTATCTCCAAATCCTCCTTTTCTTTCTTTTTCTCCTTTTTCGTTCTGTTCCCTCTGTTATGTTTCTGCAGAGTTTTCTTTTCTTTACTATAATTTTTGTAATGTTTTTTGTTCGTCTCTTTGCACTGTATGCTGGCCCTGTATTTATAGGAGTGTGGGGGTCTAGTAACGGCAAGAGACAACCCATTAAACAGGCCTTTAAAGCCATGAGACAAGAATCAGACACATTAAAAGATTTCCTTTTTTGAAATATTCATGTCTCTTTGGAATCTTGAATGAACCTGGACACCTTGATTTTCGAATGCCTCCAGGCCGTGCTCTTCAATTGGTCTTGAGTTGCCTCCTTCGAATGGACTTCTTATGTGCCCTTCGAATGGGCCTTCTGAATGCTTCGACTGCTTGATTTGAAAAGAATCACTCTGGTTGAATCAGCTCTTGTGGAGTTAGGAACAGAAAAGGCAAGAATCTGGCCTTTAATTCAGGAATTGAATCCACAATCAGCATTTAATTATTTCTATATTTGTAAGGGACACATGCCATTTTCTCATGTTCAGTGTACCTGGACATGTTTTTTTGAGTGCCCTCTTGATGGCCTCTTTCAAATGGCCTGTAAGGAGTTCTTCAAATTGCCCTGGTCTAAATATCAATCGAAGGGTACTAATTAAAATTTCAATCGAAAGGCTTTGTTAACAGGCCAATCGAAAGGTATTGTTCATGCTAATCGAAGGACATGGTTAACATGCCTGTCGAAGCTGCCTTGACACAATGCTAAATCGAAGGATCCCTTGGAATGCCAATTGAAAGGCTTGGCCCAGGGTGCCAAACGAAAAGGTCTTTCAGAATTCTAATCGAAGGGCTTTGACATAATGCCAATCGAAGTGCTTGTCCATAATGCCAATCGAAAGGCTCCTTCAGAATACCAATCGAAGGGTCTTTCAGAATTCCAATCGAAGGCCTTGACATAATGCCAATCGAAAGGCTCATTCAGAATACCAATCGAAGGGTCTTTCAGAATGCCAATCGAAGGGTCTTTCAGAATGCCAATCGAAGTGCTTGTCCATAATGCCAATCGAAAGACTCCTTCAGAATACCAATCGAAGGGTCTTTCAGAATGCCAATCGAAAGGTACTTAAAGCACCACTCAAAAATTTTCTTTTTCCTTAGGCAAGGGTTTCTGGTCAACCATGCATGGGGAAGACTTTGGAAAACATGAGAGGGCAAATTTTGGGGTGCAACAGCTCCTATTAACAATCTCTGAGTTAGAGCTTCCTCGTGTTCTATCTTGCAAGCACTCATATCAGATTTGGGACCAAATTCACAAGTATTTCACTGCAGTTATAAAAGCTAAGGTGCATAAACTTAGAGATAAATTGAAGGTCACGAAGAAAGAAAATCGCTCAATATCTGAATTTGAGCTTTGCATTTGTGCCATTATGGATTAACTTCTTATTGTAAGTGAACCAATATCTGAACATGATCAAATATATGATATTCTGTAAGGACTTCCGGAAGATTATAATATGTTCATTATGATGGTTTATGGAATGTTTGAGACACATACACTGTATGAGATCGAAGCCTTTATGTATGTGCAAAAAGCTCAGCTTGACAAATATTGTCAAGAGCTCTCACTTGCAAATGCTACTGTAAATATTGCTCACACTAGAGACAACTTCAATCACAAGACCACCAGAGGTGGTTCTCAGTATCATAGAGGAAGAGGTAACTTCAAGGGAAGAGGTCGTGGCAAAGCCAGATCAAGTTACACAATTGGAAACATGTCAACATGTCAGTTATGTGGCAAGTATGGTCATGTTGTTATGGAATTTTGCTGGCATAGATATGATGAGAGTTTTGAGCCAGCTTCTTCAAAGAATCAACCATCCACTTCATCAAATGATCAGTCCAAGGGTGATAAGAAGGATCAGGAGTCCAGTTCCATACAAGTCTCAACTTTTCTATCACATCAAGAGGATCTTCAGATTCCATCAAACTTGGAATCCCAAGCATGGTTTGCTGATTCAGGTGCAACTCACCATTTAACTCATAATAGCTCTTATCTTCAAAATACATATAAGTACAATGGCACAATCAGGTCTTAGTTGGTAATGGTTAAGGCTTAAGCATTAACTCTGTTGGCTTATCTAAAATTCAGTCTCCTATAACTCCTCACACAACTTTATTCCTGTAACATTTACTTCATGTACCTAGCATCACTAGAAATCTTATGTTTGCGTCAACATTTTCCAAAGATAACAATGTATTCTTTGAGTTTCATGCTAATAACTGCTTTGCCAAATCTCAGGTATCTAAGTAGGTTCTTTTAGAAGGATTCTTGGATACTAGTGGCCTATACTGTTTCTCAACTCAGCCAGTGGAATCTCCTGCTGCCAACATTGTCAGTATGTCCTCTAAAGACCAGTCCACAGATTTTTCTAATACTTGTTCAAATAAGCTTTCTATGTGGCATAATAGACTAGGTCACACTAATTATGTAGCTCTAAAGTCTATAATGAAACTTTGTAAAACCTATTTACCTAATAAAGATTGCATTGAACTTTGTAGCTCTTGCAGTGTTAGTAAATCCCATAGATTACATGCACCTTTATCTAAAAATGTATATTCCGCTCCCTTTGAATTGGTTCAGGTTGACTTATGGGGTCCTTCACCCTATACCTCCAGTCATGGATATTCATACTATATAGCCATTGTTGACACATACACCAAATATACTTGGTTGTACTTTCTGAAATAGAAGGCTGAAGCCTTAGGCATCTTTAAGCAATTTCTCGTCTATGTGAAAACTCAATTTAAAGCTAAAATAAAAGTTGTACAATCTAACTTTGGGGGTAAATTTAGACCATTCACAAAATACTTAAATGATTTGGGCATAATCTATAGGTTAACATGTCCTCACATTTCACACAAAAATGGAGTTGTGGAAAGAAAACATAGAAGCATAGTAGAAATGGGATTAACACTCTTGGCTCATGCTCATATACCTATTGAATTTTGGGATCAAAATTTTACTTATGTTGTATACCTCTTGAATAGGTTACCAACATCTAATTTTCCAGACTTCGCCTCTCCCTATCATGCTCTTTTTAACACTATATTTGACTACAAAAGTCTTAGAACGTTTGGTTGCTCATGTTTTCCTCACCTCAGACATATTAACAAAAACAAACTGTAACTTAGAAGCTATGAGTGTGTTTATCTAGGTATATCTCCGTATCATAAGGGCCATAAATGCCTCAGTAGGGAAGGAAATATCTATATATCAAAAGATGTAGTATTTGATGAAACAAAGCTTCCATTTAACTCTATATTAGGTAACACAACTAAAAAGGACAATACTTGCTCGAGCAACTCCCTATCTGTACCTAGATTGCTGCTTCATAAAAGTAGTTCAGAAAATTGCTCTACTTAGTCTAGCCATATTCAGTCTGCTACACCACTTAACCAGGCTGACATTCATTCAGGTCAAATCAACTCCACTCCTAGTGTCACTTCTAACAATACTCAGCAGTCTTTACCTAGGAGTCCTAAACAAAAAAATATTGGACATTTCAAATAGTCAAAATAACATTTATCTACATTTTGAGTCTGAGCATATATTAGATCAAATTAAGCTTGTACAAATGTCTTCTTCTTCATATCAAAGCAATCTCACTACACCTATATCCTCTGAGTTGTCTTTATCCCCATTTATTCATGATATTGTGTCAACAATACCCCTAGTCATTAATAATTATGCTATGGTAACCAGGGGAAAAATAGGTAGTTTGAAACCTAAAGTCTTTTTGGCTCATAGTGAACCCACCACAGTCAAACAAGCACTAGCTCAACCTTATTAGTTTGAAGCTATGTAGCAAGAGTATAATGCTCTAGTTTCTAAACACACCTGAACTCTCACCTCTCTTCCTTCTCATAGAAAAGCCATAGGTTGTAAATGGGTGTTTAGGGTCAAAGAAAATTTTGATGGCACTTTTAACAAGTATAAAGCCAGATTAGTTGCCAAAGGCTTCAATCAACAGTATGGTTTTAACTATCATGAGACATTTTCACCTGTCATAAAACCAGCCACCATTAAAGTGCTTCTCACTTTAGCCTTAACATATCATCGGAATATACACTAAATTGACATCAACGATGATTTTCAGAATGGAACTCTGGAAGAAGAGGTCTACATGCTACAACAACCAGGTTTTAAAAATGAAAATAAAGCTCTGGTTTGCTAGCTAAACAGGGCTCTATATGGCCTTAAACAGGCCCCTAGGTCTTGGTATGAGAAGCTACACAAGACACTCTTTCAGTTTGGCTTTATAGCCAGCAAGTGTGTTCACTCATTATTCATCTACAGTCATCAAGGTATTACCCTATATGCTTTAGTTTATGTAGATGACATACTTGTTACAGGTTCCTCATCTCCTCTAATTCACAAGGTGATTTCCAAGCTTCATAATGAATTTACTCTTAAGAAACTTGGTAAGCCAGAATACTTCCTAGGTCTTGAAGTCAAGTATCAGATCAATGCCTCTCTCATCCTTACACAAACAAAATATATCAGAGACTTGCTTAGTAGAGTTAACATGGAAAAGGCCAATGGTGTTGTTATACCTATGTTCAGCCATTGTAAACTTAGAAAATTTGGTACTTATACTATGCAGGATCCTTTATTGTACAAATCAATTGTATGGGCCTTACAATACATCAGACTCACAAGACCTGATATAGCTTATTGTGTGAATAAGGCTAGCCAATTTATGGCTAACCCACTGGACAGTCACTGGAGTATGGTAAAGAGAATTCTCAGGTACCTCAGTGGCACGACTACACTTGGTTTAATGTTATCTCCTTCCAACTCGAATCCAGAACTATTCATTAGAGCTTATATTGACTTAGATGGGGCCAATGACCCTGATGATAGAAAGTCAACATCTGGAACTTGCATATTTGTTGGTCTCAACCTGATTTCTTGGAGCTCCAAGAAGCAAACTCTTGTGGCAAGGTCAAGCGTAGAAGCGGAGTATAAAGCCTTAGCACACATTACAACAGAGTTACTTTGGTTGTAGTCTTTATTTGCTGAATAAAAAGTCAAATGCCTCTCTCCCACTCTATTGTGTGACAATTTAAGTGTTGTTATATTGAGTCAGAATCCTGTCTTACATGCTTGAACCAAACACATTGAGCTTGATATCCATTTTGTTAGGGAAAGGGTAGCTGAAAATAAGCTCAGAATTTAGCGTATCCTAGCCTCTGCTTAAATAGCTGATATCATGACAAAATCATTGTCTAGCTCTGTATTTAAGGATCTCATAAGCAAGCTCAAAGTCGTGTCATTTCCACCACCTAGATATGGAGAGGGAGTATTAGTGTATATTTTCTATATTGGGCTTACAATTGTTATTGGGTTATTAAGCCTTGTCATATATAAACTCTTAGCAAGTGAACTTTACCATTACAATAGGATAGGATATAAGTGGTTGGAATAGTTAGATAAGGTTAGCAATATAATTGTATTGTAATAAAAAATAGAAGCTTCAACTTCAATATTAATGTAATGAAAATGCAGAGCATTTCATACTCCATTATGAAATAATCGCAACATATCTTCTGTTATCTCTGGTGCCACGATACATACTCCCGGACTCACGCACAGATTCTCCCTAAACAACCTCGTTGCCAATACTCCCTCCACCGTAAATATCCTGTTATTTGCTTTATTTGATGCATTTTATGTTGGTTTTGTGTTGCTACAATGGATTTTTGATACATGAGAAATAGAAGAAAGTTGTTTGTTTTACTTGCTGTGCGTAAAAGAGACGGAGGTTACTGGTTTTTTTTTGTCTCATCTGATGCGACGTGTCAATATTAGACTTTCCCATCCGAGTTTGCATTTTTGGAAAGAAAGGAAGTTTGTAAACATAAACAAGAATGCTTTCTCCTCTCTTTTTTTTCTATTATTCAATTTTCATTCATTTAGTTAATTTGGCTTGAATAATTAGATTTTGGGCTTGGGCTTTCTAAAAGTGCTTCTAAATTGACACCCCTAATTTTTTTTACACCTCCTTTACCTTTTAGTTGAATTTATTTAGTTAAGTTAATTGTAATCGCTTTAATTTTATTAGGTTAATTACACCATTAGTTTGTATATTATTTTAATTTCTCCAATTAATTAAACATTCGTTGCATATTTCATTTAGCCTCGATACTTAGTTCTAATCCACTTGGACTTGATTTCTTATTTCACGTGAGCATTCAGATTATCTCTCTGTTATCATGGATTTGTCTGTTTGTTGGGAATTTCATCTGATGCAGGGACCCTTATTCAATACTTGACGATCATTTGATGCTATATATGACATGTTGCGCTTATCTCACGCCGTGGGTTTCTCTGATATTGTCTGCTTGTGATTTATTTTCACATGATACCTAGTATACTCTTGGCTTATTTAATTGCTTATGGCTTTAATCCAAAGTATGAGAATTCTTATTGACTTTATTTATCAAGTGTCGACTCCTATTTGGTCAGACCTTCTATGCCTTAGCCTTTACTTTATGCTTTCTTGTACATAGGATATTCTCTTCATCTCCTACCCCATTCTTTATTTTCAAAAACATCTTTATTATTTAAAAAAGTTTGTTTTTATAAACTTTAACCACTTTCATAATAAACCTCGACTATGTCGAGTGACTTTTCAAACTTTTTTTCTTCTTCAAACTTCTCAAAACACTTAATAAATAATGAGGAGAATCACATTTTCATGAGCCTTGAGAAGTGGACAACAATAAGTAGGTCCATTCCCGAAGCTTATCCTTTATTCCATTCATAGTCTTTTGTAAGGTTCACATCACAAATCCTTTTTTCAAAGACTAGAAAACAATCAAATCTCATTCAAACCTTTTTGTGCACTCGAGCACCTTTTCCCTTTAAAACACTTTCCAATATTAGACACGATTCATTTACAATTGAGATGTTATTCTTCTATCCCCATGGTTGTCTAATTTTCTACTTGAGTACTAGAGGTGTTCCTAAACCCTCCCTCATGTTGGTGCGTAGTCTTTATTTCTTATACCTTGTGGGAGATTAGAGATTCTTCTCCTTAAAAATGACTTGTCTCTTCTTTTAAAATCAATCAACACATCCAATTTTGTTATTTTTTATAAGAACTACGAGTGCCCTGATCCCTTATTGCACGAAGGGATTACGTAGGCGCAACCGCGGCGGGCGCAATAATAAAAAACATTTATTTTTTTGTAAATACTCTTTCATTTATTTCCCTTTAGCAAGTTTAAGCTTTAGATAACACACTCTCTAATTAAGAACAAAAAAAGTGGATCCTACGGAGTACTGTAGATGTTTAAGGTGCTAATACCTTCCTTTTGCATAACCGACCCCCGTACCTCGATCTCTGGTCTTTTATTTCATTTTAGATTTTGTTCTCTTTTTTCCCATTTCCATTTTGAAACAATAAAGTGCAGTGGCGACTTCATTATGTGAGTTAAGTCAATTAATGGCTTAGTCTCAAATTTTACCACTACATTTTTGCATATACAGTGCGACAACTTTGGTGACTTCACTGGGGACTCTTTCCTAAGTGGGTCAATCCTAGCTTTGTTTGTTTTCTCTTTATTCGTATGTTTACCTATTTGCTTTACTTGTTGTTTATTTATTGTATTTTATTGTTTTCCACTACTTTGTATATATTGTTGTGCTGGATTTGCTGGTTTTTCAGGTTGGTGGGTGTTACTATGAGGTAAAAGGCCCAATACCCATGCTCGAGAGTTCATCTAGGAACACATAAGATTTGAGTCGATAGTCATGACGGCTACGAGGCGTATGTATTATTAGTCCAATCATGAGAGCCACACTCAAATGAGGTTCAAATAGGGTACTATCATTATGTATGTATGTGTTATGATGGTAGTACTTTCACGAGGACTCACAACTATGATTTGCCTTTTGACCTTACCCTGACCTATACTTCACTCGTGAGTGGGGAGGGAATTATTCTTACAGGTACATATGTTGGTCCTCTTAGTACTTGGTTCCTTTGTGTTCTGATTTGGTGCTAAACCTTTGAACATGTGATCCTGTTATAGTGCTTTTCATTAAATGACATAGCATATCATTTGCATCCTCTACATCATGCATACATCCAAGTCGTCCAGGATCTTATATCCAGCTGTTTCTTTCTTCCAGTTGTTTTTCAACCGTCAAGCTGTTTCCTCAATATAACTACGAAACTAGAGCTAACTTCATAAGAAGAATGGTAGACCAGAGTTCAAGATTTAATTAGGTATTTTTGTCCTTCAGAGATAGATGTCTTATTTTCAACAATAATCCCATGTCAGAGCATGACAAGTGAAGCTTCAATCAGAGCTAGACTATCTTTCAAGCCAGTGTTTCAGATGGGACATCTCATCCTTGTTACTGATTAGTCACTAGGCCATGTTTCTTTCTATTTTCATTTTCCTTTAATTACATTGACAATTGCTTTCAAACTTTGTTTGTACTTTCATGTTAATCTTAATGAAATGAGAATTGCAATGTTCTGATTCAGTTCATTTTCATTTACATGCTTCTTAATATATTTCTCCTGTTTACTTTCTCTATCAAGCCTTTATTTCTGCAAAGATTTGAGGGAGGATGATGAAAACAAAATACCCATAATTGTTGTCGATATGCTTTCAAATAAACTTTTCTGATGATGTACATGCACTATTTCAACTCCCAAACACTAGAGAAATAAGGAAGATAATCCCTTGTCAACCCCTTTGAGCCTAGAAGTTGGAGTTTCTTTCTCCATGAAAAAACCCATAACCTTAACCTGGGAATGGGTAGTTCTCAGTTAATTTGGTTGTGCATTTAATTACAAGAGAATCATGCAAGACACCTTTCAATAAAAGTTGTAATCAAGATTTCCTTTGCACACAACAAAGGAGCGTCGAAGATGCTCTCCAAATCAAAAGTGACAATGATGATTCTCTGTAATCATTAAGCCAAGAAGTTACTATCTTTCAAAAAAAGAACATTAAAGAAAAAGTTAGCTAAGTCAAAACCTATGAAGGAGACTTAGGCAAAACTAGGGACATCCCGCTGATTGTAATCTTAGATGAAGCAGTTCAGGAAAAAGTTAGGGATGATAAAAAAGAGGTCACTATAATCCTCAAACAAAAATGAGTTAATCGAAGTCCTCAACAAAATGTTGTAAGAAGAAGTGATTGTCTTCTTAAGAATCCCTTGGTTTATGAGACATCATCATTATTATCATCAATACAATTCCAAAATCTCTTGAAACCTGAATGCATAGTTTGAATTAACTGAACGTAGGACTGAAGAACATCATGATGATTGGGTTGGGTACAAATAAACTTTGAGCATTTATCCTTTAGTGAAAGTGGAAGAAGATGAAAGAAAAAGACAAAAGGGGTATTTGTAATAAACAAATACGCGCAGGATATACTCTGTACCGAGGGGCACAGAGTGTGTGCCGGGCGGCACACTTTGTACAGGCCTGGAAATCGTCACAGTATGTGTGGTGAGCGGCACAATGCTAAAATCCAGAATTTCTAGAAATGTTTTTTTTACTACAGAATGATATGGTTTAGAAATATACATAGACATTTATATCAGTACATATATAATAATTTGTGTAACATTAAAACATAGCATATATGTAGATGTAAATATCAGAAAAAATGCCAAACATTTTAACTGAATCTAGAAATTTTAAGTATTCCAAACAATATTCTGAAGAAAAAAACAGAAAGTAAACTGAAAGAATAAAATCTAGTCTAGAAAGGAAAAACATAAAACAATAAATCTATTCTAGAAAGCAAGGAAATCCTAAATTGGTTGTCCTTCCCCCCACACTAACTTAAATAGTGTCCTCACTAGTTTTATGCGAGAGTTGGAAAAAAATGCAAAACATCTATAATCATCAGCCACTATTATTAGTATTCTGAGCAGAGGAGTAGGTGTGTTGAAAAATATGATCCACCTGCTTCGTCACTAAATCCATAAAACCATGAAACTCAATGTGTAATTTAGTGAATTCTTCTCTCAAGCAATTTAGATCAGTTTGTAAAGCAAGGATGGCAGCAACTTGATCAATATAGGGAAGTGCATAGGAAACTGAAGCAACAGAGGCACATGAAGGGGTGGGTTGGTTGGTGGATGGGAAATTGTGATATAATGGAGGTGTTTCAGGATCTATTTCAGGATCATAGAGAAAAGCATCATTATGATCATAGATCTATGGTGTCTCAGGAGAAGCTGAAGGTGAAACTTGGTGTACTTCAAAATCAAATAGTAAGTTGTTTCGGTCATGAATACTAGTTCTGGGATTTGGCAAGGTGAAGATTTGCATAACCTGGTTGTTAATGAGAAGTTCAAATTCACTGGGATCTAGGTTTATAATAATGACAGAGTTGAAATAGAACTGTATATTCATGGGTTGGAATCCACCCAAAGGATGGAGTCTGAGAAGTGGTTGTCGCATTCCAATAGCTTTGTAATCGAAGTGGCTATCATGGTTACTAAGCCTCCTACTAAGATAGGTGCATGACCAGTCTGTGTAATACAGTCAAAGTTAGCTATCATAAAGGTGGCAGCATTAACGAGGCGGTTTTGGGAGGCACAATACATGATGAAAAGTTCATCTTTGGACACAGAGGTAATGTTTTGTTCTTTTCTGAATAGGGTGTGAGCAAGGATCTTACGGAAATAACGGATAGCATGGTTATGGATATTCTCATAAAACATGTTATTAGGCTCGGGGTTTCTATCTCCAGTTATGTTGTCCCAAAAATATCCAAGTTCGAGATCCAAAACAAGATCTTCTTGGGTACTAGAAAAGAAATGTAGGCCACTAGGAAATCCTAACAGATTAGTAAGCTCGTTGTTATTATATTGGTATTCAATACCGAATAATCTAAAGGTAATTAGGCCTCGATTAAATCCTAATCCATGGTTAGGCAAAAAGGTGAGTGAGCTCAAGAATTCTAAGGTTAGCCTACGACAAGAACTAAATCTCCTTCTCAGGGGAGAAGTATCCCAACCTATTTGGTTCATCAAAAACATCACACTATCCCTAATACCTAATGTGGTCATGATAGGGCCATCGGGTTAGAAATTTAGTACCATCTTACTTGCAGCCAGTGCCTCAAAATGCTTCCTTTGGGCTCTTCCTCTGAAAGCAATTCCCATTGTGTTAACTTCTTGCATCGTTAGTTTTTTCGGTTAGTAAAATTAAGTTAGCATGTAAGTAATTCGACAGTTAGAATTAAGTTAGTAGTGGTTAACGTTAGAGAACAAATACTGCATAACTTTTATGAAAAGAAAAAGAATGAAAAGTAAGAAATTGTAAAGACTAAAATTAGTAAATCGAAATAAAAGATTAGAAAGTGGAGTGTCTCCCACCAAGCGCTTTGTTTTATGTTGTAAGCTCGACATAATTTAAATAGGTGGTTAAATCTGGGAGTGAGCGGGTAGCTCTGGAAGATGGAAACTAGTGGAATAACCTCTATTATCGATACAAGATAGTGTATCAAGCGCTGCCCATTTATGATAAACGGTTCGCTAGATTTTCCTTTAATTTCAATAGCTCCACTTGGAAAAACCTTAGTTATTTCAAACAGACCGGACCATCTAGAACAAAGTTTTCCTAGGAATAGTTTAAGTCTAGAATTAAGCAAGAGCATTATGTCGCCCTCGTTGAACTCCTTCATAGATATGCGCTTGTCGTGCCAATTTTTTGTTCTTTCTTTATAGATATTGGCATTTTCATATGCATCTGGTATAAGCTCTTCTAGCTCATGGATATCTAAGATTCGCTTTTCGCTCGCGGCAGTGTAACTTAAATTGAGGGTTTTGATAGCCCAATTAGCTTTATGCTCGAGTTCTACCGGCAGATGACACGATTTTCTATTAACTAGTTTGAATGGGGTGGTTCCTATGGGTGTCTTATAGGCTGTTCTATATGCCCACAATACCTTGTGTAATTTGGACAACCAATCTTTCCTAGAAGCGGCAACTATTTTTTCTAAGATTTTCTTAATCTCTCTATTGCCCACTTGTTTGGGGGTGATAGGGTGTTGCTACACGCTGTCGGACATATTTCATTAATAGTTTTTCAAAGATTTTTGAAATGAAATGAGAGCCACCTTTACTGATGACAAGTCTTGGAACACCGAATCTAGGAAAATTTATATTTTTGAAGAGCTTGATTACTACTCGTGCATTATTTGTTGGAGAAGCTACGACCTTTATCCATTTCGTTACATAATCTACAGTAACGAGTGTGTATTTATTTCCAAAAGAGGATGGAAAAGGTCCCATGAAATCAATTGCCCACATGTTAAAGACTTCTACATCTAAAATGCCTTTTTGAGGCATCTCGTCGCGTCTGCACATCGTCTCGTCGCGTTGGCACCGGTCGCAATTTATGACTATAATATGGACATCTTTGTTAGAACATAGTTTGGTTCTACATCCTTATAAGATTTTTGATGATAACAAACACACAAAGAATAATTATGCTCCCTAAATAAGTATTTTGTTTTGCAGGGAAGTTCTAATGTAAGAAGCATAGAAGATGAGATAGATTGTTGTTAAAACTATGATATGACTCATCTTACGTAGAAAGTAAATCTGTGTAACACGCTTAATTAAAAAAGTTCCAAAGTTACAACTTCTGAGTGCACTAACGCTACGAACAAGAACTATGATATTCTGATACGTAAAATTCTGTAAAGAAGTAAAGTAGTCTCAATGGTAATATTCATCTTCTGATGTGATCTTTAGTAAGCATGTTCTAAAGCGTTACATTTTATTCATGGTTAATCAATAGTAACGGCTGAAAGAAGACAAGAATCTCTATGTTTGGAAAGTAAATTAACTACTATTTATCAACCTTCAAAAAGCACATTCTCATACATTGCCTATATAAAGAAGACGTGAAGAAGAAATTGGATACGATTTTGCAGTGCACTGAGAAAGAGAAATATTACTACCTTTCAATCTATTGCTTTTCAATTGGGTAATACATCACTGTTGTGATATTGTTTTTGTTAGAAAACATATTTGTACATACTTTCAAATATATTATTGTGTAATACCTTGAGAAAATTGGGTTGTGGTTTAAACTCAAGAAGACTTTGACAGTTGTCATTGTATCTGTGTAATCAAGTTTGATTAGTGGATTAAGACCTCATTTGAGAGAGGCAAAATCACCTTGGCGGGTGCACTTGAGTAGTTTGAGTTCAAACGAACCAGGATAACCAACATGTCTTTTATTTTAAGTTTTAAAAACCAAAATTCAACCCCCCCTTCTTGTGTTTTTCCATTCTTCAATTGGTATCAGAGCGCCTGGTTCTAAGTGCAAACACTTAATTGTGTCAGAAGAAGATCCAAGCAAGAAAAATACTATGGTGGGACAAAGTCAGAACATCAACAATGATTATCATGATGAGAAAGACAGAATCAACGGAAAACCTCCAATCTTTGATGGTGAAAACTTCGATTACTAGAAACACAGAATCAAAAGTTTCTTTCTAGCTCATGACGTTGATCTCTGGGATATAGTGACTGATGGGAACATACATCTAGTTGACGAAAGCGGTCAGAAGATCGACTGAAAAAGAATGACAGATCATCAAAAGAAAGAATTTAGAAATCATCACAAAGCCAGAATAATTCTCTTGAGTGATATCTCGTACACCGAGTATGAGAAGATCACAAATAGAGAATTAGCAAAACACATGTTTGACTCCTTGAGAATGACGCATGAGGCAACACACAAGTCAAAGAAACCAAAGCTCCTGCTATCATTCAGAAGTATGAAGCTTTCAAAATGGAAGAAGATGAAACCATTGAAATAATGTTCTCAAGATTTCAAATATCGGTTGCTGGACTAAAATTTCTGGATAAAGGGTACTCAACAACAGTTCATGTAAAGAAAATCATCAGAAGTTTACCCAAGAAATGGAGACCCATGTTCACAGCCCTATAATTGGCCAAAGATCTGAACAAAATATCTCTTGAAGAACTTATCATCTCCCTGAGAAGTCATGAGATAGAACTAGAAGAAGATGAGCCCCAGAAGCAAGGTAAGTCTCTCGCTCTTAAATCTAATAAAAAATATGAACCTAAAGTTTTGCAGGAAAAAGAAGAAAACTCTGGTGGATCCTCGTCATAAGAAGACGAAATATCCCTTCTCTCTGGAAGAGTCAATCAGCTGTGGAAGCACAGGCAAAGGAAGTTCAGAATTCCCAGAAGAATAGGGAATCATTCTGAACCATCTTCTGGATACAGAAAATCAAGTAACAGAGATATTGTTTGTTACGAATGCAATGAACACGGTCATTACAAAAGCGACTGTCCAAATCTTCAAAAATAAAAACCTAAAAAAAAGTTCTTTAAAGAAAATAAGAAAATCCTTATGGCAACATAGGATGACTCATAATCTTCTGAAGCTGAAACATAATTAGAAGATGAACTAGTCAACATAGCCTTAATAGCCAACGTATCAGATGATGTTGGATCATCTGAATCAGAATCAGACTTAGAGGCAGAAGAGGTATTCTCTAACTTTTCTAAATCTCAATTAGAAGAAAGTCTGTCAGAAATTCTTGAAAGATATCAGCAACTTCGAGTCAAAAACAAGAACCTGGAAAAGGATCTAGTATCTAATTCTAAAGAAACTAAGAAACTTAAAACAGAAAACTTTGAGCTAAAAGAAACCATTTCTAAACTCGAAAATGAAAATTATGTTATTAAAAATAAATTAAAAAAATCTCAGAAAGAAACTGTCTCAGAAGTTTCTAGTAACTCTGATAGAATCATAAAAGAATATGATCGTAGCTTTCAAAATTTTCTAGCTAAAAACATATATATGAGCAAGATGGCTTCAATGATCTATGGAGTTAGCAGAAATGGAAGAAAAGGGATAGGATATAAGGGTAAATAATCTCAACTAAAGAAAGTTAATGATCTAGTCATAAAACACACACCTCTTTATTCTCACTTCACCTATTCTCACTTCAAACAGAATTTTTGTAACTCTAACAAACAAGGACCCAAAAAGATATGGGTACCTAAGGACAAAATTGTCTATGTTATAGATGTCTTTAATAACAAAATTGAAACACCAATCTTGGTACCTGGACTCTGGATGCTCTTGACACATGACGGGAAGAAATCATATGTTCCAAAGTTTGGAGCTTAAATATGGAGGCTATGTAGGTTTCGGAGGCAATCAGAAAGGAAAGATTATTGGATCTGGAACTGTTGGTAAAAGTACACTTTCTTCTATAACTAATGTTTTGTTAGTAGATGGATTAATGCATAACCTGTTATCCATAAGTCAATTAAGTGATAATGGTTATGATATAATCTTCAATCAAAAGTCTTGTAAAGCAGTTAGTCAGAAAGATGGATCTATCCTCTTTAATGGAAAGAGAAAGAATAACATTTACAAAATAAAACTTTCTGAACTAAAAAGACGGAATGTAAAATGCCTAATGTCTGTTAATGAGGAGCAATGGGTCTGGCACAAAAGATTGGGGCATGTTAGTATGAGAAGAATATCTCAGATTAACAAACTCAATCTAGTCAGAGGACTTCCTAACCTAAAGTTTAGCTCAGATGCTCTGTGTGAAGCATGTCAAAAAGGCAAGTTTGCAAAACCTTCTTTCAAAGCAAAAGAAATGTTGTTTCTACCTCTAGACCATTAGAACTTCTGCATATAGATTTGTTTGGAGCAGTGAAAATTGCATACATCAGTGGCAAAAAGTATGGATTAGTGATCATAGATGACTATAGAAGATGGAGAGGGGTAAATTCCTTAAGACACAAGGATGAGTCACACTCTGTGTTCTTTACCTTCTATAACCAAGTTCAAAACGAAAAAGATTTTAGAATTGTTAAAGTCAGAAGTGATCATGGTGGGGAATTTGAAAACAAAATATTTGAAGTTTTTTTTAATGAGAGTGGAATCTCTCATGATTTCTCTTGTCCTAGAACTCCTCAACAAAATAGAGTTGTAGAAAAAAAGAATAGAATTTTACAAGAAATGGCCAGAACCATGATCAACGAGACTAACATTGCTAAGAACTTATGGGTAGAAGCAATTAACATAGCATGTTATATTCAAAATAGAATCTCCATAAGACCTATTCTGGATAAGACTCTATATGAACTGCGGAAGAACAGAAAGCCCAACATTTCTTATTTCCATCCATTTGGATGTACTTGTTTTATTCTAAACACTAAAGAACATTTGAACAAGTTTGACTCTAAAGTATAAAAGTGTCTCATGTTAGGATACTCTGAATGCTCAAAAGGTTATAGAGTATATAAAATAGAAACATGGATTGTGGAAGAGTCTATCAGTGTCAGATTTGATGATAAGCTTGGCTCCCAAAAGTCAAAGCAGGGTAAAATTTTTGCAGATATAGAAGTTGAATTTACAGGTACTGAGGACACAACATCAGAAGTTCTCTATAAATAATCACAGTCAAATTCAGAAGAGGATGTCACAAACATTACAGCAACATCTAAAGAACCCATCCAGAAAAGATAATCCAGAAGCAGATTAGCTCATCCAGAAAACACGATTCTGGGAAAGAATGAAGACCCAATCAGAACAAGATCTACATTCAGAAATTATAAAGAGTCTCTCATGGGATTAGTGTCTCTGATTGAGCCAACTTCCATTGACGAAGCCCTTCTGGACAATGACTGGATACTCGTAATGCGGGAAGAACTAAATCAATTAACCAGAAACGATGTGTGGGATCTAGTTCCTAAACCAAAAGTTTTTAACATCATTGGAACCAAATGGGTATTTAGAAACAAGATAAATGAACAAGGAGAAGTCATCAAAAATAAAGAACGACTGGTGGCACAAGGTTATAGTCAGCAAGAAGGGATAGACTATACTGAAACCTTTGCTCCAATCGCCAAGTTAGAATCTATCAGACTTTTAATTTCTTTTGCAGTAAATAATGGCATCACTCTTTATCAAATGGATGTTAAAAGTGCGTTCTTAAATGGTTACATTGATGAAGAAGTTTATGTGCATCAACCCCCTGGCATTGAAAATTCAAAACATCCATAATATGTTTATAAACTTAAGAATCACTATATGGTCTAAAACAAGCTCCTAGAGCTTGGTATGAAAGACTAAGTAAATTTCTGTTAGAAAATGATTTTACCAGAGGGAAGGTGGACACAACCTTATTCTATAAACTATTTAAAAATGACATTCTGGTTTGTCAAATTTACGTAGATGATATAATTTTTGGATATACTAAAGCCTCTTTAGGAAAATAATTTGCTAAGTATATGCAGGCAGAGTTTGAAATGAGCTTGATGGGCAAACTCAAGTTCTTTCTGGGTATCCAAATTAATCAACTCTAGAAGGAACCTACATTAATCAAAGTAGGTATGTCAAAGAACTTCTGAATAAATTTGACTTGTCATAATGTAAGCCATCCAAAACTCTTATGCATCCCACATGCATTCTGGAAAAGGAAGAGGTAAGTAAGAAGGTAGAACAGAAGCTCTACAAAGGTATGCTTGGTTCTCTCTTATATTTGACAGCTTCAAGACCATATATTCTGTATAGCGTTTGTCTTTGTGCTAGATTCCAATCAGATCCTAGAGAATCTCACTTAACAGTTGTTAAGAGAATTTTCAAGTACCTGAAAGGTACTACTAATCTTGATCTTTGCTATAGAAAATCCAAATAATACAAATTAGTATGGTACTGTGATGCTGACTTCGCTGGAGACAGAATAGAAAGAAAAAGCACTTCTAGAAGCTGCCAATTTATGGGAGACAATCTAATCTCGTGGTCCAGCAAAAGGCAATCCACCATTACACTGTCAGCTGCTGAAGCTGAATATATAGCAGCAGCTGGATGCAGCACACATATGCTCTATATGAAAAGTCAACTTAAAGACTTTAACATATATGAGAGTAACATTCCTATCCTCTGTGACAATACTTATTCTATCTATCTTTCAAAATATCCTATTTTACATTCTAGGGCTAAAAATATAGAAATTAAACATCATTTTATTAGGAACTATATTCAGAAAGGAATTCTCTTGTTAAAATTTATAGACACAGACCACCAATGGGCTGGTGTTTTCACTAAACCCCTTTCTGAAGATAGATTTAACTTTATTCTGAAGCATTTCAGCATGAAATTATGCCCAGAATGATAGTTTTATTTCTTTATACTTTAATCCTTAGGATTTTATGCTTTAATTTTCCCTGTGTGAACATCTGATTAATAGTTCTTCAAAAATAAGAAGGAAAGTTATATCAGGATCTATCCAGAAGATCTAAATGTTCTCCAAAACTAGTTCATTTCAAAGATAGAAGCATGCAACTCATAATATCAACATATGTAAACTCTATACGTAAGGTCTTCCTCTAAGGCTGAACACGTGTTTAAATTTTGAAGAGACTGAAACGATTGAGTTGATGCATTGAGGCTCAAGTCAAATCGGTAATTTTTTTATATCTTCACGCTATCCCTCTTTTCAGCAATCATTAAATGCATGTAATCATTTTCTTTGAATCTTTTTTCTTTTTAATTAAGACTACTATTTTCTTTCCATTGGCTATATATACTTCGTTCGTTCACCATCACTATCACACTTCCACTCTCAATTTTGTTTTCTCTTCAATTTGTTCAATCTTTCAAAAACCCTTGAAGAGTCTGTGTGAACAAATGGCTTCCTCTCAATAATTTTCTCAAGGTTCTAAAAGCATTCCTAGTTCTTCCTCCTCAACAGAAGAAAGGTACATCAAACCCTCGAGAACTCTTCTCACACCCATTGAGTCTCTAGAAGTCCTGTGTGAGCTTATTGTAGATTTCGTATGCATGAAGAAAATGGGTATGATTTAATCCCTGATGTTGAGTTTCAAGGATGGACTAAGTAATTCGATCGCCTCCTAGGTCCATTTTTTCCAAAATTTGTTAAATAATTATGGATCCATGTCGCAGCTTCAAATCACCAGGTTACATCCTTTGTTATGGGAAAGAAAATCATCATCTCTGAAGATCTCATTGGGAAACTAATAGGTTAGACAGCGGCGGTATTCGATGCATTGATATGGCTGACAAAAGTTCTGACCTAACCAAGATCTCAAAGGAAATCTTTACTTCTGGACACTCATCCAACAAAATCAAAGACCTGAAGAATTACCTCAGAATTTGGTCTAAAAGAATTTTGGGTTGCATCAATCACAGGAAGCCTACAAGTTCTCCAGATTACATCAATATTGATCAGCAGTACCTTATGTACTTCATCGCCAGCAAAGCAAAAGTTAATCTTACACATATTTTGTTCAATCATCTTAAGACCAGTGTAAAAGAAACAAGATAAGAAGAAATAACAAAGAGAGATTGGATCCCTCTAGGAAGACTTATTTCAGATATTCTGACAGAAAACAGATTTATAGAACATCTGATTGAGGCTCAACAAGCTAGCGCTCTAGAAGCTTGTGCTGGTAAACCTCTCAATGCCGAAAATCTAAAGAAGATTAAGATTATTGAATCTATTAATAAGGATCCAACAATCACCACCAAGGAAGTCATTATCACCCGAAGAGTGCCTCTGAAGGATTTTCCTTTATCCACTCAAGCAGACTCTTCTCCAGATATTGTTCTCATGTATCTGGAAGCATGCAAGAGTGACGGTATGATTCTAGATGTGAACATTCTAGATCTAAGGAAACAACCTCTGGAAGTTTCTCCCAGAAAACCAAGAAAAGGGAAAGCAATTGCAGAAGGAACTTCTCAGAAGACTCCCAAAGCTGCCAAAAAGAAAGGTAACCCCTCTTTTGTTTCTGTTATTGAATCAGTATTGTTATCAACATCTGAAAACCCTTCATCCCCAAAGCCCACAGAAGATCCGTCTCCTCAAACCTTTAATGATTTTGACCTAGACTTTGACACCACAAGTCCTCTAAATAACCTTCTGAACAATCAACCTTCTACCCATATTGACCAAACTCATCTTGAACTTGCACAAGTTCTCTCTGATATCGATCAATTTGATTCACTGTTTGAATCTCCCCAAACCTAAAATCCAAACCTTGATTCTGATACCACAACATCCATCCCTGACATCACCTTCCCTCTCATGGTCTCTCAACCACCAATAATTGCCTCAACTTCTTCACAGACCCTCTCCATTCCAGATCTTCCATCTCCTTATCAGTCCACTCCACCAAATTCACCCATAATAATCCTTTTTTACTCTCCCTCTCCAAATAACTACCCAGAAGATCCCCTTATAATAATCATAGATTTAGAAGCTTGGGACAATCTCGTCATAAGCTCTCAGAAAATTGTCGTTCCAAAACCAAAACCAAAAATCTCCAAAGCAGATGCTGGTAAATCATTGTTGATTTTTGAAACAGAAATACAGGAATGGGTTAACTCTCTAAAGCTAGCTTGCATAGGGAAGCTCAATCCAACTTCTTCTGATTCTCATTGGAACTAGTTCATAAAATGGTTCAACTCTGAATCTCTTAAACTAAAGGAGCTTAGCTATGAAATCATTCAAAAGAACTTCTGTGATCGCCTAAAAATATTCAAGGATCAAGTTCTGGGACACTGGGTAAAGAAGCCACTCCTTCTGCTAGACAATACCCCTTAGGTAGATCATCTATCATCAGAGTGTAATGAAGCACCCTCTGATCCTCTTCCTCTAGTCATGTTTCAAGACAAAGGCTAGAAAGTCGAAGAAGCTCCTGCATCAGAATCAGCTGCAGTTTGTTCTGAAAAAGTGGTCTCTTCTACTAAATTAACCTCATCTTCTATTGTGTTGCAAACTCTGGATGAGTTGAAGAAATAAAATGTTGTGTTTAAGGAAAGGTTAAACAAGCAGGATGAAACTTGCAAGGAAATTAAGGGGATGCTTGGGAAATAAGAAGAATCAAACAATCAGATCAAGAGTTTATTGGAAGCCCTGTTCACATGAATTCCACCTCCTCAAACTTAGTTCTAATTTTTTTCCTTCATTTTGTTATTTCCTTGATCCTTTTTTAATACAAAATGCATTTTATTGTCTAAAGTGTTTTTATTGCTTTTTTATTCTTGAAAAAAAAGGGGGAGAACGTAAGATATTTCGAATATAACAGTATCGAGACTCAGTCTCAAACATTTTCAATATCATAACTTCTATTTTTTATCATCTGAAAGAAAAACAGGAAAAACCTCTATTGAGGACAGTTGTGAAAGCATCAAAAATCTCATTCTCAAAACTCTGATCATAACATCTTTAGGGAAGTATTTTTTCCTTATCTGAGTATGCAACTCATGGGGATACTTTAATGCTTTATGTTGTTTAAGTAGTCTATCAAAATATACAAGTTTTTGTCATCATCAAAAGGGGGGAGATTGTTAGAACATAGTTTGGTTCTACATCCATGTAAGAGTTTTGATGATAACAAACACACAAAGAATAATTATGCTCCTTAAATAAGTATTTTGTTTTGCAGGGAAGTTCTGATGTAAGAAGCACGGAAGATGAGATAGATTGTTATTAAAACTCTGATATGACTCATCTTACGTAGAAAAAAAATATGTCTAACATGATTAATTAAAGAAGTTCTAAAGTTACAACTTCTGAGTGCACTAACGCTGCGAACAAGAACTCTGACATTCTAATACGTAAAATTCTAGAAAGAAGTAAAGGAGTCTCAACGGTAACATTCATCTTCTGATGTGATCTTTAGTAAGAATGTTCTAAAGTGTTACATTTTATTCATGGCTAATCAATAGTAACGGATGAAAGAAGAGAAGAATCTCTATGTTTGGAAAGTACATTAACTACTATTTATCAACCTTCCAAAATCACCTTCTCATACATTGCCTATATAAAGAAGACGTGAAGAAGAAATCATATACAATTTTTTCGTGCACTGAAAAAGAGAAATATTACTACTTTTTAATCTATTTCTTTTAAATTGTGTAATACATCACTGTTGTGATATTATTTTTGTTAGAAAACATATTTGTACACACTTTCAAATATATTACTGTGTAATACCTTGAGAAAATCGGGTTGTGGTTTAAAATCAAGAAGACTTTGACAGTTGTCATTATATCTGCGTAATCAAGTTTGATTAGTAGATTAAGATCTCATTCGAGAGAGGCGAAATCACCTTGGCGGATGGATTGAAGTAGTTTGAGTTTAAACAAACCAGGATAACCAACATGTCTTTTATTTTAAGTTTTAAAAACCCTAATTCAAAACCCCCCTTCTTGTTTTTTTCCATTCCTCAATCTTTCCATAGGTTAGGCCAATAGAGGCCATCTTGTAAGATCTTATTGCAAGTCTTTAAAGTAATTTCATGTCCACCATAGGGAGCAGCATGACAATGGGAAATTATTTTTTCTATTGCATCTTCGGGGATACATCGACGAAAAATACCATTGACTCCTCTCTTGAAAATCATAGGCTCAACCCAATAATATTGTTTAAGATCATGGAAGAACTTCTTCTTTTATTGATAGGTTAGATCCAGCGGAAGCACTCTAGCGGCCAAGTAGTTGACAAAGTCGACGTACCATGGAAATATTGTTTTAGTGTAGAATGCTTCCACAACTTCATTTATCTTGGTATTATAAGTTACAGGGCGTTCAATGGTGTTGTTTTCCAACTGGGCTATGAGTTGTTCGTAAGAGAAATCATCATTGATAGGCACTTGTTCAGGCTTAATGCCTTCCATTCTAGATAAGTGATCAGCTACTATATTTTCAGTGCCTTTTTTGTCTTTGATTTCTAAATCAAACTCTTGTAGGAGTAAGATCCACCTGAGTAGTCTTGGTTTGGCATTCTTTTTTCTTAATAGGTATCTAATTGCAGCATGATCGGTATAGATAATTATCTTTGCTCCTACTAGGTGAGAACGAAATTTGTCTAGGGCGAACACGATAGATAAAAGTTCTTTTTCAGTGGTGACATAGTTCATCTGTGCAGGATCTAAGATTCTATCAGCGTAATAAATTTCATGAAGCTTTTTTATCCTTTCTTTGTCCTAAAACTGCGCCTATAACATAGTCACTAGTGTCACACATGATTTCAAACGGAAATCTCCAATCAGGTGGTTGCATAATAGGTGCGGTAATAAAAGCTTTTTTAAATTGTTCGAATGCTTTTAAGCATTTGTCATCGAAATTTAATTAAGTGTCTTTCATTAATAGTCCAGTTAGCAGTTTGGTAATTTTAGAGAAATCTTTAATGAATCGTCGGTAGAAACCGGCGTGTCCTAAGAATCTTCGTATTTCTCTTACGGTTTTTGGAGGTTGAAGGTTTTCTATAACTTCTATTTTCTCTTTGTCAACTTCAATCCCCTTATCGGATACTATGTGTCCAAGTACCATTCCTTGTTGGACCATGAAATGGCATTTTTCCCAATTTAATACGAGATTAACTTTTACGCATCATTCAAGTACCATTTCTAAGTTCGATAAGCATCCTTCAAAACTTTGCCCACAGACAGAGAAATTATTCATGATGTCATCTATAAAATCATCGAGAATTGACATCATGCACCTTTAAAATGTTGCGGGAGCGTTTCATAGTCCAAACGACATTTGTCTATAGGCAAATGTACCATAAGGACAAGTGAATGTAGTCTTTTCTTGGTCTTAGGGGTGTATAAGGATTTGGAAAAATCCTGAATAACCATCTAAATAGCATAAATGGGAGTGATTAGCAAGTCGTTCGAGCATTTAATCAATGAAAGGTAAAGGAAAATGATCTTTTTGAGTGGCTTTGTTTAATTTCCTATAGTCAATGCACATTCTCCATCCGGTTTGAGTATGTTGTGCTATAGATTCTCCTTTTGCATTGCTGACAATTGTAACACCTCCCTTCTTTGGTATAACATGTACCAGGCTAACCCATTTACTATCGCATATCAGATATATGATTCCTGCTTCTAACAACTTTTATACTTCTTTCTTAACTACATCACTCAGAACTGGATTTATTCTTCTCTGATGTTCTCTTAAGGTCTTGCAGTCTTCCTCAATCATAATGCGATGCATAAAAATTGAGGGGCTTATTCCTTTTAGATCAGAGATGTTATACCGTAAAGCAGTCGGGTATTTCCTTAGGACATGTAATAATTTTTCTATTTCTATCTATCCTAAATTTGTGTTGACTTTGACGGGTTGTCTGAGTTCGGTCTCCAGGAACTCATACCTTATATCTTTTGGTAATGTTTTAAGTTCGACAGTCAATTTCCTCAGGCATGGCGACTCAGGATTTAGTGTGAGACATTCATTTAGATTGTCATCTTCGTATTCATCACACTAATTATTGTCTTCAAGGATGGGAGGTATTGGATTTTTTAAAGCTTCTGAATAGTTGGTATGTTGTTTCTCTATTTCTTTAATGCACTCATTAATGACATCCAAGAAACAACATGAATCATCTATAGCTGGTGCCTTGAAGAATTGTGAGAGAATGAATTCGACTTTTTCTTTTCCAACCTCAAATGTGAGATTACCTCTTTTTACATCTATGATGGCTCAAGCGGTGGTGAGGAGTGGTCTTCCTAATATAATAAGGATATTGGAGTCTTCCTTGATATCCATAATAATGAAATTAGTGGGGATATAGAATTGTCCAATACGTACAGGAACATTTTTTAGCATTCCTAAAGGGAACTTCACTGAACGATCAGCTAGTTGTACGGACATTCTTGTTGGTTGCAATCCTCCCATATTTAGCCTTTTGCAGATTAATAAAGTCATTAGACTAATAATTGTTCCCAAGTTGCATAGAGCTTTGTCTATGACAAATTTTCCGATTCCACATGGTATGAAAAAACTACCAGAGTATTTCAGCTTAGGGGGCATGTTGTTTTGGATTATAGCGCTACACTCTGCATGAAGCATAACGGTTTCATTATCTTCGACCTTTTTCTTATTGGATAAGATTTCTTTAAGGAACTTAGCATAGGAGGGCATTTGTGTGATGGATTTTGTAAAAGGTATAGTGATATTCAATTGTTTCAAAAGTTCAAAGAATTTCTTAAATTTCCCTATATTTTTAGATTTAGCTAACCGTTAAGGGTATGGTATCGGTGGTTTATATGGTGGCGGAGGTACATAGGGTTTTTCTCTCTCTCTTCTATCTCTGCGCTTTCATCTTCTTTCTCATCTTCTTTTGGTTCGTCTTCCTTTTCAGTTGGTTTACCAGTACTCTGGTACATAGCTGGATTTTTGGTTCTTGGGTTAGTTAGTCCATCTACTTCCATTCCACTCTGAAGTATTATAGCATTAGCATGACCTTTCGGATTTGGCTATGGTTGGCCACGAAAGGTGCCAGCTGGAGCAGTTGTAGCTGATTGCTGTTGAGCCACTTGAGAGATTTGCATTTCAAGCATTTTGTTATGAGTGCCTAGGGCGTCAACCTTGTTTAATAGTTTCTTTAGTTGTTCACTGGTGTGTATGTTTTGATTTAGAAAATCATTGTTTTGTTGAGCTTGAGTGGCTACAAAGTTTTCTATCATGATCTCTATATTGGATTTCCTAGGAATATTTGGAGCAATTCAGACGGCTTTCTGGTATCCTGGTGGTGTAGTACGAGCTTGCCCAAGTGCATATAATGCATTTTTGTTCTTGCACGAAAAGTTTGGATGGTTCTTCCAGGTAGGATTATAGGTATTGTCGTATGGGTTTCCTTGAGCATAATTCACTTGATCAGCTGGTACTTCTGATAAAAGTGGACATTCTAGTGCAGCATGTGCGTGAAGTCTGCATAAATCACGGGTTTGTGCTACTGTAACCATGGTGGTTGTGGGAGTTGTGGTCAATTTTTCTATCTTTTGGGTAAGAGCTTCTACCTTAGCGTTAACTTGGTCTAAACTACTAACTTCGTACATACCTACTTTCGATTGAGGTTTCTCTATAATGGTTCTATTGCTTCCCCGCTGGTAATGATTTTGAGCCATGCTTTTGATAAGCTTATAAGCATCGTGATAAGGTTTATCCATCAGTGTGCTACCAACTGCAACGTCAATCGTTAGTCTTATGTTATACAAGAGACCATTGTAAAAGGTGTGAATGATCAGCCATTCTTCTAGACCGTGATGTGGAAAAAGTCGCAACATGTCTTTGTATCTTTCCTATCTTTGAAAAGAGATTCTCTTTCCTTTTATTTAAAACCATTGATATTGGCTCTTAGCATAGCCGTCTTACTCGGCGAAAAGTATCGTGCTAGGAAAACTTTCTTCAACTCGTTCCATGTGGTAACAGAGTTTGATGGCAGAGATTAGAGCCAAGCTCTAGCTCTATCTCGTAATGATAAAGGGAAAAGATGTAGTCTTATTACTTCGGGGCTGACAATATTTGCTTTTACTGTATCTGCGTACTGCAGAAACACGGACAAATGTAAGTTCGAGTCGTCTGTAGGACATCCCAAAAACTGATTTTCTTGGACAACTTATATCAACGAAGGTTTCAATTCGAAATTGTTCCGAGTGATAGCGGGGTGTTGTACCCCAAAATTTTCCCTCTCGCTTATCAATTATTTTCTCACAAAGATCTCTCTTGGTTCAAAATTGCACTAGGATTGATCAACTCAAGACACCTCCTTAAGCATTGATGACCAAATTAGGGTTTGAGATTGCACAAGGATAATTGAACTTTCAATGCTTCATATTACTTTCATGGATCATTATGGACCCCCAAGGTTACTCATGTCAAGTTTCAAGCCTTGGATCACATTGTTGCTCAGTCAATTGAGCAGTTAATCTAAAAGTCAATTGTATTGGGGGAAAAGTTAACTATGGCCAATTCACAGTCAAACTTCATAACTTTTGATCCACATCAACATTATAAACTCATATGTATCATTTGATCAAGTTTGGACCACAATTCCTCAAAAAAGTTGATCAAATCATCAAAAGGGCAAAATGGTCAAAATTAGGATTTTGACTGAGAAAGGGAAATATCTAATTTTTGACCTAATAAATGATCAATTGGTTTGAATCATAATCTCAAGAGTTCAATTGCATCATTTTTACCTAATGGAATGACCTAAAACATTGCTCAAGATCATTGGATTGACAAATGAATTTCAGTCAACTGATGAAAAGTCAAATGTGCATTGAAAAGTCAAACTTTGACTTTTTGATCAAATTCAAGTTTCAAAAATAATATTTCATCAAGACATATAAAAATATGAAACTTGTTCATCAAGAAATTGAAAAGTCAAAATTATCTTTGAAAAGTCAAAATTCTAAGACTTGGAAATTTTTCTAAGTGTTAGAAAGTTAACATTTTTTCATAACTTTGTGCCAAATTTCCACCATGATGCAAGATGATTCAAGGAAAAATTCCAACATAAAATTTATATATCTCAATGATATCTAAAACATTGTAGGGCAGAACTTTTTCTAGAAATTCTTGGATTTTAAGTTATGAATTTATGAAGACATGTCCATGAAACTAAAAATACTTAGTGAAATTTTGAGTATGTTAGTCAGGATTTTGACCTAACTTCATGGAAACTTTTCCTTGTTCCAAATTGATTCTTCAAAAATGTCCAACATGAAAGTTGTATAGGATGTTCCAAGATTTTCAAAATGTCCAAGAACTTGAAGAGATCCTTTTTGAGCTAGGAGATTCGAAGACTTGAAGTTGGCATGATAAACTTGAATTATAAGTCATTTTTGTGATGAACTCATAATCAAATCTCATAACCTTATCATTCAATCTCACTTTTCAGGCCATGTTGCTTCTAAGTATCTCCATAATTAAGTAATTACACAGACCCTAGGTGTATTACACAAGGATTTGATGTTTTGTCCAAGTCTTGATACCATTTATGGTTGAAATTGCAAAAAGTAACATATCCATTCTTGTAAAGTAAGCTTTTTCACAATGTCAACCCTTTCTTGAGCCTCTCAATCGCTCCATCTGCACACACTCAACCTAGCAACTCATAAGAAGCATGTTTAAAGTGATTCAACCACTCTACATAGCTTGTACCATACATTGGGATTTTGGTTTTCCACTTTGCTTCAAAAACAAGCAAAAATGCCATAACATGTGATCTTGGTAATCTGACCATCTCAAGTCTCCAAACCTTTTCCTATATATCAAGACACTCTTATGCAAATGAGGGGACGAATTTACAAGCCCTTAAACCCTCTCATACACTCTCAAACCCGAATTGGCCAAAAATTACCATTTTTAAGCTTTTGAAACCTTAACTTCGAAACTCATCACTCTTGCAACTATTGTCCAAACAAATCCTCTAAACACTTCATATATATCATATAGAAACTATCCATACCCTTGTTTCCTCACTGTAACATCATTTTCATCATCCACCATTTTCAAAATCCACCATTGCAACTTGACTTGAGTAGACCAATCCATACACTTTCAAGGCAAAGTAAAAGTTGCAACATACTCACCAAGGTCCCAGGAAGCTAAAGTAATCATCATATTGCTTCTGGAAGTCGTGTAGAGGCCATTGAATTTTTGCATTAAGAGGTAAGTTTTTCCAACTTTGAAATCTTGATACAAGCATCATTTGCACTTACTTTCAAAAGATAAAATGTAGATATCATGTCTATGAAGCTAACCATATCCTTAAATTTCATTTTAATTGACTGTGGGATGAGAATTTTGAAACTAAATTTTTTGGACATTTAGGTTTTCAGTTTGGTACAGGTAGAAATTTGTGAGTTATAGTGGGAATAAATAAAAACTAATTACATATTTGAAATCCTTGAGAAATTCTAAGCAAGTTTCATTTTTACATTTTTGAATTTGGTTGAGAAATGAGGAAGTTAGAGATTTTTTGAAAAAAAATGGAAAATACATGTTATTACAGTAACAGAAGGAGAGCCTGACCATTTTCAAATTTTTACATCCAAGTTCATTTTATATTTAATGATTGTTGTTTCACTAACAGATGTAACAGCCACTCCAGTGGCAAGTAACACGCGTTTCATGTCACTTTCACCTTAAGGGCGCGGGTTTGAACCATAGTGAACCCCCCTTTTGCATATTTTGTGATTTTGTGATTTCAGGAAGCAATGTTCTCATATAATATTATGCAAGCGCATGATTGACAAAGAAACACGCCTGGCCTAATGGTATTATTTTGAGCCAGCAACTTGAATGTCTTGAGTTCAAGCTTTGGCAGGACCAAAAATCTTATTTTTTCATTTTACATTTTTAACAAACTTCAACAATTTATTTAACCCATCAAGTTAACTCCTTTTGAACTAATTTTTTGCACACTATTAGTTTATTATGTCTATATTATGAATATAAAAAATCTCACCAAAAATATTTTTATTTTCATTATTCGTGATTTATTCAAAGTAGCATCTTTTAGTTTTTATTTATTTATTAAAAAAAACATTTTTCTTAACAAATTTCTTTTCTTGATTAAATTAATTTTTAACTTAGTTTTTGCTTTGAATTTCTTTTCTAGTTAAATAAAATTAGAATTTAGGAATTTTAATTAATTAAATTCTTTCCTTTTATTAGTTTAATTAAATCAAGACTTTTCATAAACAAAAAAACCTAAAAATGCTTTCTTGATTAATTTTATTTCTTTTAAACTAGGGTTTATTTTTACTTTTTTTTTAGATAATTAGGTTAAAACCATTTTCTTCAAAATCTAAACAAAAATCATTTGTTTTCCATTATCTCCTTGTTTATTTATTCAATTATTGTACATTATTCAATATGTTGTAATAGTTAATTATGTTTAATTTTCTTGCAATCCCCACTTGTTAATTTGTACACCCCTCCCCTAATGATGTAATAGCATAGTAATTTTATTTTTCGCAATTTATCGCTTTATATAAATGCTAGTAATTAGGGCTTGTATGGAAAGATAAAATCAACAAGTAGCAAACCCTAATCAAAGACTAAACAAAGCATGAAAATCAACACACTTGCACACAAGCACCCCTAGGGTAAAATCCACTTGGTTGCCTTACAAAAATGACCATATTATGCACGTGAGGTATCTTAGCAAAAAACAATCCAAAATACAATATCATAGTCCCTCGATGACGCTATCTATGTTGCCTTTTCAAAATGATCTTAGTCCCTAAAGAAAAATGCTAAGATACCTTGCAACATTGCTAATTATGGTTATACGATGACCCACACCCATCCTGTTTACATCCAAAGATAGGGTTGCTTACCAAATCAATGGTAAGATAACAATGTCAAAGGAAATAGGAAATGAACATGAAAGACTTTTGAGTAGGTAGAATGCCCCTAGTTACTTGCTCACTTTCAAAACAAAACATCCTTGATATTTTCAAAACAAACACCTACACTTTCAAAATATCTTACAAACTTGAAAACATTTTCAAAAGATCAACATCTTTGTATACATTCTTACGAACGAGAATCATTACAAAGTTTGCCTAAACAATGGCCTCTTTACAAAATACTTTTAAAAACCACACAAAGCACAATTTTAAACAAAAGCAAGTGATCTAGAAAGTAACTAAGAGCCCATGGAAAATCATGGATGAAAAGGATGCTAATACCTTCCCTTTTCATAATCTACCCCCTGAACTCAAGAAATAATCTCAAAGGTCTTTCCTGTGCTTTTTTACCTTTCCTTTTGGATAAAGGAAAATTCGGTGGCGACTCTTGCTAACCGCAACATTTGCAATCAAATGCAAAACACCCAAGTCAGTTCTCCCACCGTATCACACGGGGGGCAATAATGTTGTTGTTAGGTTCCTCTTGCGATGGGGCAGCATAATCCTTCAAAGGACAATTTTGGGGTCCTTCGCCCATTCTTGGTTCAGGGAGAGATAAGTTGAGAACATTAATTCAGGAAGATTGTACTTAATTTGGTATTCTCTAATTAGGCATCTTGTACTAACAAAATGCTTGACCTCGTCGATTGGTTGCTCTAATTCTTCGCCTTGAGAGCGAGTGTTTGGCATACAATCAATGAATAAAAGGAAATAAAATTGGTTTCCTGAGTCTATACTTCATAACAAAGGAATCATAATATTGACTAAATCAGTCCCAACAACGGCGCCAAAAACTTGATCGCGACTTTAAGAGTCTATAGGAGGTAGTGACTGCAAGTGCACAGTCTGATCGCGTAGTTTTAAAAGATATCGAACCCACAAGGACTGAAAATCAAACTACTGCTATCTAAGGTCACTGTGTAAAGCTAAGTCTAATAATTAATCTTTGGATTTTGGGTGAGAAGAAAAATAAACTTAGATTTAGATGAAATATTCGATAACAGGACAAACGTATGTAATATGTCGGACTTCGGGGATTTAGTAAGTCATTAGCATAGCTTTGAGTATTAAAACACTATTTCAGTAGAAACTATCAATTTAAAAACCTTTATCTCACACTCTCGTGATTATTGATTTGGACTTATTATTAATCTTAAATGCTTGCTCTCATTGTCTTATTTAAAATCTAGAAATACTTTTTGAAAACAAATAAAATCTAATTAATCCTAAACCTCTCTCGCTATATTTAAAACTAATGTTCGATTACCACTATCTGGTTAAAATCTCAAACTCTCGTTATATCGATTTTAACCTTCGTCTGTCTTTTACTCTCATAACAAACAGTTTTAATATTAAATGTTGGAAACCAAACCAGAAAAGTATTTTATAAATGTTTATGCCAATTCATTATCGAACCCCTTCGGTTCTATGAACTTACGTACTGGTATCAGGGAAATTAGCTAAACATATTAGTGAGTTCCAACGCGAAATTATAGTAAACAAACAATAACATGATAATGATTAAGTAAAAATAGTATATATATATATATATATATATATATATATATATATATATATATATATATATATATATATATATATATATATATATATATATATATATATATATATATATATATATATATATATATATATATATATATATATATATATATATATATATATATATATATATATATATATATATATATATATATATATATATATATATATATATATATATATGAAATAAGAACTTGGAATTAATAAAGGAAACTGGAATTAATGCTAAACTTCTAGTGCCAAGTGAAATCCTCCACAATATACCGGCAGGATTTACTTGGCGGAAAGTAATAACTTGAGTGCAGAAAAAAATATAAACTAAATCAGAAACTGAAAGATGTGAATAAAATCTACTCGTGCAATAACTCCCTGATATGGAAAACTATTGCTAATTCAGGTGGTTAAGTATCTTCTTAAAATTTCTAAAACAATGCTTCTTGACTATGAGAAAATTAAACAAAAGCGTGAGAGACTTTTTGTTGCTTGGTTGGTTCCTTTTTATAGCCTGCTCATAACTTCCGTTGGATAAGATTTAGGAGTTGTATGGAAATCGAAAGATTCGGCTTCTCCAAATAATCAGGGACATGGTCATCATGGAGTGGAGCATAATATGGGCTTAGTTTTTTCTGGTTGAGAGAATACAAAAGCTTCGTTACAGTCATGGAGAGAACCACATTCATTACAGACTGTGGCGAGGGGCATGCCTTGTGTGCCGTGGGGGCACACAAATCAAAGTTGTGGCGATCGTAACACATGTGTGTCGAGGGGCACACATAATCCCAGGGTGTGGCGACCGACAGGAGGCTGTGACGACCGTCAAAGTCCTCTGATACAATTTCTTATGTTTTCTGTTACATAGTCACTCATTTCTTTATCATTTCTTCCTCTTTTATTATACGAGTCTTGTGAAATGTAAATAACTGAAACACACTTAAAATACCAACATAATGCAACATAGTTAACAGAGAATGGTAACATCATTTATGCTAATCGAGCCGAATATGTGATGCATTTTCATGTTATCAAAACTGACTCCTAAGATCTTTTGCAAATCATTTATCTTGGTATCATGCCTTTGCTTTCTCTTCCACTTTAAATGTCTAAATCGTCGTGTTTTGACCAGTGATTCATTTCTATACATCAATAATATCATCCCAAAAATGATTTTTGATTTCAAAACTTTTGCATGAACTTTGCATTAAAGTTAATGTGATGCGGTGGGAGAACTGACTTGAGGTTTCGCGTTTGTGTTTGCAAATGTTGCGGTTAGCAAGAGTCGCCACCGACTTTTCTTTTATCCAAAAGGAAAGGTAAAAAAGCACATGAAAGACCTTTGAGATTGTTTTTGAGTTTGGGGGTTGATTATGAAAAGGGAAGGTGCTAGCACCCTTTTTATCCATGGTTTTCCATGGGCTCTTAGTTACTTGTTTAGATTACTTGGTTTTCTTTGAAATTGTTTTAAATGGTGCTTGGTGTGGTTTTGAAAGTATTTTGAAAAGAGGCCATTCGTTTAGGCAATCTTTGTAATGATTCTCGTTCGTAAGAATATATACAAAGATGTTTGTCTTTAGAAAAATGTTTCAATGTTTTGAAATGTGTGTGTGTGTTTTTGAAAATAGCAAGGATTGTTTTGAAATGGGACAAGTAACTAGAAGCTATCTACCTACTAAAATGTCTTTCTTGTGCATTTTTATTCCTTTGACATTGTTGATTTACCATTGATTTGGTAAACAACCCTATCTTTGGATGTAAACGGGATGGACGTGGGTCATCGTATAACCATGATAGCAATGTTGCCAAGTATCTTAGCATTTTTGAGGGACCAAGATCATCTTTGTTTAGGAAACCTTTGATAGCGTCATCGAGGGACTATGATCTTATGTTTGTTTTGTTTTTCCAAGATACTTCGCGTGCGTAACATGGCCATTTTTATTTAGGTAACCAAGTGGGAGAAACCCTAAGGGTGATTGTGTACAATGTGTGTCCTTTTCATGCTTTTGTCTTGCAATTAGGTTTTCTATTTGTTTTGTTTTTACTCTTGTCATGCAAACCCTAGTTTACTAAACATGGTATATGAAAGCAATAAATTGCGTAAATGTAAACTAAGCTATTACAACAATTATTATGGGAGGGGGGATACAAGTTTTTGAATGGGGATATTGCACAAATATAAACCTGAAAATACTATTACAACCCAATCGAATATTGTGCGTATTTAAATAAATATACAAATATTAAAATGCAATGCAAATGTATTTATGTAAAAAATGTTTTGTATTTGTTTAATGTATGAGAAAATAATTTATTTAAACCCTAGAAATAAGAGAAAAAATATTATTATTTTTTGAAAGGGGGAAACCCTAATTTTTAATTAAAAGAAAATACATATTTCAAATTAATATTTTGTCCATTTTTTGTACAAGAAAATAATAAATAATATTATATATAAATATTAAAAATTAAGTATGTATGAAAATAAATATTTTATGTGTATAAATAATATAATAAAAAATGTTAAGTATTTTTTAAATGTATTTACAAATTTAAGAAGATAAGTTCTATAAACTATTTTTTTATGCAAAAAAAATAATAAAAAAATAAAATAAAAATGCAAAAAGTAAAGAAATTATTTTTCATGATTTTTATGATTCAGAAAAAATAAATAAAAATAATAAATATAAAAATATAAAAAGAAATATGAAAAATAAAACAAATATGCCAAAGGGTGCAAATAGTGGTAGGGGGTGTGAAAATCAAAAACAGAAGGCCCAAGGCGCCAAAGGCCCAAAACCATCGTCCATGTCCTCCAGCCATGTCCTGCGCGCGCGTTTGCCTTTAAACCTGTAACTCTCAGATGCTTGCACAAAAACAAAAAACTTATAACATGAAACTTGTGGCATTTGAGCTCACGATTCCAACCATATCAATTTTGTGACCTAACTCTCAAAGATCAGAGAGAATTTTAATGGCCCTAATTCGTGACCTAAAAATTTCAGCAACTTCAAGCTTCAAATTCTTTTAGCTCAGTTAATATAAATGAAAAGTATGCATATGTACAGCTTCACCATGTTATGGACTACATCTTTTCTTCACAAATCGTGGCTTGAGGATGCCTAAATACAGAGATAGAGTTTGAGAAAAATACCTCCTTCAGCTGGATTTGGATATGACAATGTGGGGATTTTGAGGGAGGCCTGAGGATCGTGTGAGCTTCCTTGAACTTCCTTCAAGCTATTCCAATGCCTAGCTTGCTTTGTGGATGGCCAGAAGTCTCTGCACAAGTCAAGTTGCAAGTTTCCAAAGTGAAAATGACAATGGCTGAAACAGGGCTTACAGATACAGGATGAATGCTTGGACTGCTTTGGTATAATGTGTATGAAGTGTTTCAAATGTTAAAATGCAAAACGCACGAGCCAAAAATGAAATGGCTATGATTTTGCAGAACTGCTATGTTTGGACAGAAAAATGGAGTTTTTTGTTTTTGAGAGTTTCATATGTAAAGCAATTGTGTTATGTGTTGCACAATGTTAGTATACTTGTATAGAATGGATACAAAGTTCACTCCTCAACAGATGTTCAAGCTTTTTTCTTTTCACCAACTTTCTTGCTTTTTAAGTAAAGTGAGGTGACTTATGCTACATGCTTGTCCTTGCTTGCTTGAAGCCTGAAATCAACTTGTACAAATTGCATGAGAGTTGTGTGAAATGCTTGTACCAAAGGGATAGGTCCAAGGCTCAAGATTTGTAAAGTTGCAAAATTTCACCTTTATGAAAATGGCATTGCAACCTTTTGGCCAAAAATGGAAACATCTCTTGTACAATGCTTCAAAAGTGAAAATAAAGCCTTTAACCTCTGAGTTTGCATTTAATTATGGAGTGTAGAATGAGTTTAGGACCTGTAAAGCAAGATTCAAACATCAAAGATCTGATTTGCAACTTGATACTTTGTGAAAATGGCATGAACAAAAGTGATGAAATGCCAACTTCTCCTCTTCGATTCTCTCTAACCAAAAATGATCTTGGTGAGTTCTTGGACATTTTGGGAAGCTTGCAATGTGCTCTATAATCCATCTTTGAAATGCATTTTGACATACCTCTTTTAACTAGGTGAAAAATGTCCATAAAGTTGGGTCCAAAACTTGCCTAAATTAGGGCAAATTTTCACTAAGTTATTTAGTTCATGGACCTATGTTCACAAATTCATAACTTGAGATCCAAGCATCTTTTGGGAAAAGTTTGTGAAGCAGAGTTGTAGATTTCATGGAGGACTACAACTTTCATGTTGTAAGTTTTCTTTGAATCAAATTGCATCATGGTGACAAAGTGGTGAAAAGTTGGGAAAAAATAAGAAAATTTCCATACTTAGAAAAATTCTAAGTTATGAAAATTTTCAAATTGAAAACCCTAATTTTCAAAATTGGTTTTATTGGTGAACAAGTTTCATGTTTTGACATATTTTGTTGAATTATGACCCTTGGCACTTGATTTTGACCAAAAAGTCAAAGTTTGACTTTTCAGTGCACAATTGACTTTTGATCAGTTGACTGCAAAATTCATTTGTCAATCCAATGAACTTAAGATATTTTGAACCATGTAATTAGGTCAATATGATTCAATTGAGCCCTTGAAATCATGTTTAAACCCAATTGATCATTGGCTAGGTTAAAAATCAGAAATTTCCCTTTCTCAGTCAAAACCCTAATTTTGACCATTTTGCCCTTTTGATGATTTGATCAAATTTTTTGAGTTGTGATCCAAACTTGATCAAATGGTAAATATGAGTCTAAAATTTTGATGTGGATCAAAAATTATGATGTTTGACTGTAAATTGGCCATGGTTGACTTTTTCCCCAATACAGCTGATTTTTAGGTCAAATGTCCAATTGACTGATCAAAAATGTGGTTCAAGGCTTGAAACTTAACATGAGCAATCTTAGGGGTCCAACATGATGTATGGAAGTCACATGAAGCATTGATGGTCCAAAAATCCCTGTGTAAACTCAAACCCTAATTTTGGGTTATCAGTGCAAGATGAGTCTTGAGCTGAGCAAACCCTAATCTTGTCTTGAGTCAAAGAAGTCTTGTGTAAAAATCTTGATAAATGAGAGGGAAAATTTTGGGGTACAACAGTTGCCCCTGTTCAATCTTCTTGAACCTGAAGAGTTAGATTGGCGAGCTTTACCGTTCGTGACTCGAAGGTAAAAGATGATTGGACACTAGAGTGCCCATAAATTTGCACTCGTCAAAATGTAGTTGAGGGAATGGGCTTAAAGATGCCATTTAGAGAGATAATAGAATCTTGTTGGAGATGGGAATGTAGATGCCATCCAAGAATGTTTGCTGAATTGTAAGTTGTAAGTCAGAAGAATAAGTATCAGAATGGTGTCCGCGTCGAAAACGTATCTGAGCTGTATCTGGAGACTTGAAATCTGAATGAGAAACAGAATAACATCTGTGTCTGGAGCGTATCCGTACTGTATAAAGAGTGTGAAATCTGAATTTGAATAAGTATCAGAATGGCATCCGTATCTGGAGCGTATCCGTACTATATCTTGAAGTTGAAATCTGAATAAGTAATAGAATAGCTTCCGTGTATGGAGCGTATCTGAACTGTATCTTGAAGTTGAGGTCTGAATGAGTAACAGAAGGACTTCCGTGTCTAGAGTGTATCTGAACTATATCTGAAAGTTGAAATCTGGATGAGTAACAGAATGACTTCCATGTCTGGAGTGTATCTGAACTGACATCTGAATAAGGGCCAAAATGGCATCCGTGTCTGGAGCATATCTGAACTTGAAATCTGAATGAGTAGCAGAATGACTTCCGTGTCTGGAGTGTATCTGTACTGTATCAAGATTCCATTTTATTAAACGGTAGCTATTAATCTTATCCTGAAAAGGGTAAAATGTTAGCTGAAACACAAAGTTATGTTGCATGAAATGTATGATGCAATATATGTGTTTTGTCAATGTTTATGATATATGGATGTAATGTATACGCATGTAAGCTGGTTCACTGTATTGCTGAGGAAAATAAATCCTTGGCTACTGCCGGGGACAATAAATCCTTGATTGTTGAGGATAAGAAATCCTTGGCGACTTCATTAGGGATATAGGGATCCTTCATGTCTTGAAGTTGGAGTTTTTGACAAAAATTCTGTTGTGAGCAATGCCATATACTGCTTGAGTAATCTACTTGGGGAATCCATAGAGTTTTGATGACTTCTACTGGGGATTACACAAAGGGAATCCTTGTTCTGCTGGGGAATAAAGAAAACTCTGATGACTTCTGCGGGGAATTAATAAAGAGAATCTTTATTCTGTTGGGGAGCAATGAAAAATCTGTGGGGAAGAAAACTTACTGTTGGGGAGTAGGTTCAGGAGTTTGGGTTGTCTGCCATTCTACTGGGGAGTTATCAGAAGTTGTGGAGAGACAAAAGTTAACTATTATCCGGTTGATTTTCAGGCTTCAAGACAACTTGCTGGGGAATTTAGAGAAACTGGATGGTTTCCGCTGGGGATTGATAGTTAGAAGTTTTGGCTCCGCCGGGGATCTGTAGTTTGAAGTTTTAACTCTGATGGGGATTAAGGGTTTAAAATTTTAGCTCAGCTGGGGATCTAGTGTTTGAAGTTTTAGCTCCGATGGGGATCTAGATGATGTACTGTAGGGATTGATCATAGAATAGTCGAAAGACGTTTTCCTAATCCTTTCAGTCTGTCAGTAATTGTTCTTTTCCATCATGTTTATTTGTAAACAGTAATTATGTTCATCAATGAATCATTGGACGTTTTTGAAAATAAAAACACAAGTGTAAAAAGGAAAGGCAAATAGTTTTCTGTACTTTGAAAGAGATATCTTTGTATTTACTTTGAATAAGTGTTTTGTACAAAGGAGACATACATCCTAGTAAGAGGATGGTATCATAAAAGTAAGAAAAAATTATACAAAGAAAGATAGCTATGTGTAAAAATCCTATGGGGTTCCCATTCTGCTATAGCCTTCGTATCTCTGAATATCTTGTCCATTCGCTGCTTTGTCCGAAGATGATTGAATTGATCAGAAGCTCCAGGTTTTTTTGTGAAGAGATTGTCCTCAAAGTGATCTGACGAGACATAGTCATACGCTTTAATTCCCTAACTTTTGCCTGGACCGCCCTTTCGGGTTTTCAGTCCACCGGGAAACCCTTTTTTGCCCAAGTCGCCCTTTCGGGTTTTCAACTTGTCGGGTGTATAGATTTTTTTTTATTTTATCCCTAATTTTTGCCCGAACCTCTTTGGTTTGTCGGGATGCCCTTGTTTTGCCTAGGTGTGTTAACCTAGCGGGTCTCTTATGCGTAGTATCTTTTGACTATTTCTGCGTTCGGAGGGTGTGGCAGGTCATCGCCATCCATGGTGGTTAAGATCATTGCCCCACCAGAAAAGATGTTCTTGATTACAAATGGTCCTTCATAGGTAGGATTCCATTTTCCCCTGGGATCACTTTGTGGCAAGATGATGCGCTTGATCACTAGATCTCCAACTTGATATACCTGGCGTCTGACTTTCTTGTTGAAAGCCTTGATCATCCGTTTTTGATACGTTTGACCATGTCAAATAGCAGTAAGTCTCTTTTCATTAATCAAGTTTAGCTGATCAAGTCGGGTCTGAATCCAATCGTCTTCACTCAAACCTGCATCCTTCATGATTCTCAGAGAGGGAATCTGAACCTCAATAGGTAAAACAGCCTCCATGCCATAAACCAAAGAATAGGGTGTTTCCCCAGTTGATGTGCGAGCCATGGTATGGTACCCGTGGAGAGCAAACGGTAACATTTCATGCCAGTCCTTGTAGGTGACTGTCATCTTTTGTATGATCTTTTTAATATTTTTGTTAGCAGCTTCGACTGCACCATTCATCTTTGGCCGATAGGGAGATGAATTGTGATGTTGAATCTTGAACTGCTCGCACAAGGCGGTGATCATAGTATTGTTAAGGTTTGTACCATTATCAGTGATGATCCTTTCGGGGATACCGTACCGGCAAATAAGATTCTGCTTGATGAAGCGGGCAACAACATTCTTAGTAACGGATGCGAAGGAAGCTGCTTCAACCCACTTAGTGAAATAGTCAATGGCCATTAGAATAAAGTGGTGTCCATTGGAGGCTGTAGGCTTGATCTCCCCAATCATGTCGATTCCCCACATAGCGAAGGGCCAAGGAGCTGTTAAGACATTTAGAGGAACCGGAGGCACGTGTACCTTGTCTGCATAATTTGACATTTATGGCAGGTCCGGGAGTGTTGATAGCAGTTAGCTTCCATGGTAGACCAGTAATAGCCTGCCCGTAGAATCTTCTTAGCCATCGTATGCCCACTAGAGTGAGTGCCAAAGGTACTTTCATGCAATTAAGCCATGATCTTTTCAGCTTCAATCTTGTCCACACAATGGAGCAGAATAGAATCATGATTGCGCTTGTACAGGATGCCATTACTTAGGAAGAACTTAGCTGAGAATCTCCTTAAGAATTTTTTGTCATTGACTGAAGCTCCTTCAGGATGTTCTTGAGCCTCGAGATACCTTTTGACCTCATGAAACCACGGCTGGTCCACTACTTCTTCGGTATTAATCTCGTGACAGTGTGCTGGTTCATCCATCCGTTCAATGGTGATTTGGGGAGCCTCGTTATCCCAATCAAGTTTAAACATAGATGACATTGTAGCTAGAGCATCTGCTAGCTGATTTTCTTCTCGCGGGAAGTTCTCGAAGGTAATTTGCTCGAAATGTGGTAGCAATGTCAAAACATGTTCTTTATAAGGGATGAGGTTTGGATGCTTAGTGTCCCACTCTCCTTTGATCTGACTGATGACCAAAGCTGAGTCCCCAAACACATCTAAGGATTTGATTCCCAAGTCTATGGCAGCCTTGAGTTCAAAGATGCATGCTTCATATTCTGCCATGTTGTTCGTACAGTTGAAGAAAAGTCTGGCAGTGAAAGGAGTATGGCATCCCTCCGGAGATATGAGCACAGCGCCGATGCTGTTACCAAGTGCATTGGATGCCCCATCAAAGTACAGGGTCCATCGGGATCCTTGTTCAGGTCCGTCATATGGTCTGATCTCTTCGCAGTTGTCTACTGTCATGATGTCTTCGTCAGGGAAGTCAAACTTTATGGGTTGATAATCTTCCACAGCTTGATGGGCCAGATGATCAGCTAGCACACTGTCCTTTATATCTTTTTGGGTAGTGTATTATATGTCGTATTCTGTTAGGATTATCTGCCATCTAGCTATCCTCCCAGACAGAGCAGGCTTCTCAAAGATGTACTTTATCAGATCCATCTTAGATATCAGCAAAGTGGTATGGGTCAACATATACTGCCTTAGCTGGCGAGCAGCCCATACCAAAGCGCAGCAAGTTTTCTCGAGCAGTGAATATCGGGTTTCACAGTCGGTAAACTTTTTGCTTAGGTAATAAATGGCGTGCTCTTTTTAGCCAGACTCGTCATGCTGCCCCAGTACGCACCCCATTGAATTCTCTAAGACGGTCAGATACATGATTAGCGGTCTTCCCTCGACGGGTGGCATCAAGACAGAAGGTTCTAGAAAATACTCCTTGATTTTATCAAAAGCAACCTGACATTCATCATTCCATCTGACTACCTGATCTTTCTTCAACAGCTTAAAGATTGGCTCACAAGTAGACGTTAGGTGAGAAATGAACCTAGCAATGTAGTTTAGGCGTCCCAAAAAACCTATGACTTCCTTCTCAGTGCGAGGAGCAGGAATTTATTGTATAGCTTTGACTTTGGCAGGGTCAACCTCGATGCCTTTGTTGCTGACAATTAATCCTAAGAGTTTACCGGACCGGACTCGGAATGTGCACTTGTTTGGATTCAATCTTAACTTGTACTCCTTTAATCTGACAAACAGCTTTTGCAAGTGATTAAGGTGTTCTTTTTTAGTTTGTGATCGGGCTATCATGTCATCTACGTAGACCTCTATCTCATGATGTATCATATCATGAAACAAAGCTACCATGGCACGTTGATAGGTTGCCCCGGCATTCTTCAGTCCGAATGGCATCACTTTGTAGCAGAACGTACCCCACTGTGTGACAAAAGTAGTTTTCTCCATGTCCTCAGGTGCCATTTTGATCTGGTTATAGCCTGAGAATCCGTCCATGAAAGAAAATACTTTGTGATGGGCTGTATTGTCAACCAGGATGTCAATGTGTGGAAGTGGAAAATAATCTTTAGGGTTGGACCTGTTTAAATCTCTATAATCCACGCACATTCTCACTTTGTCGTCCTTTTTAATAACGGGAACAATGTTGGCCACCCATTGAGGATAAGAAGTAACAGCCAGAAATCCAGCATTGAACTGTTTCATAACTTCTGCTTTGATCTTCTCTGACATGTCAGGTCTCATGCGGCGGACCTTTTGCTTCACTGGTGGACAGTCTTCTCTTGTGGGTAGACGGTGTACCACAATGTCTGTATCGAGTCCCGGAATGTCTTCGTATGACCAGGAAAAGATCTCAACATAATCATGCAGTAGTTGAATTAGGCGCTCCTTGACACTCGGCTCTAGATTGGCACCCACTTTGATTTCCTTTTTATCTTCCTCGGTACCCAAGTTGATTGTCTCCAACAGCTCCTCATGTGGCTGAATTGCTCTTTCCTCTTGTTGTAATAATCTGGACAACTCCCCTGGCACCTCACAATCCTCCTCACCTTCGTATTCGGCTTGGTAGATCAGATCTTCAGAGTCACTGAAGGCTATAGCAGTATCATTACCCATGGGATCCGGAATGGAAGGGTACCTGCATTTCTGAGTGTGGGTGTGTGTAAGGGTATAGCCATCTTAAAACAATAAAATGTAAAAGAAAGACAATGAGCATAAAAGGTTTATATGTGAAAAGCGTGCATGATTCATTGAATGACATATGTAGATGAAATAAAAACCCTTACAAATGGACCGTTGTGCCTCGGGTAAGACACAAGGTTTTTAAAGTACGAATTGTTTGTGAATTATTACAGTCTAACAGAAATGTAAAAGATAAATTACTGAGGTATGAAAGTTATTGGAACCAAGTCTCTAGCTTCCCAGTTGTGCAGTCCTCCGTTGACAGTAGGAAATATCCAATCTTCTGGTCTTCCCTCCTCTTCATTGTCTTCTACTGCATTGACGCTTTGGTTGCTAATCTTTATCGGTGCCCTCCCAGCACGGACATGGCGCACAACCTTCTGAGCAGTCGAAGTAAACCCCAAGCCAAACTTGTCTGATTTGTACGGAATGTCTGGAAGCTGACCCCAGATTGTGCATCCCCCTTCTTCCACTACTTCCCTTGCATCCTCTAAAGATGACATCCGAGGTGGAGGTCTTGTGATCTTAGGAATCGAAGATACCGTCTTGGTCGCCGCTATTTCTGGAGAGACTTCTTCAAAATGTTGGAAAGGGGTCTCTATGAACTCTCCATCTAACTCCGCATAACGAAAGGAATTCAAATGACTAATCATATACTCCTCCTCCCCATGGACAATTATGATCTTCCCTTGGACGGGGTACTTTAGCATCTGATGCAAGGTGGAGGTGACAGCACCGGCATTGTGGATCCAGGGGCGTCCCAACAGGCAGGAATAAGAAGGACGGATGTCCATCACGTAGAAAGTGGAGTTGAAGACCTAAGTCCCCGCCTTGATTGGGATGTCCACCTCTCCATGGACCATCCTCTTCGATCCATCAAAAGCTCTGACCACTATGTTGCTGGGTTTTAGAGTCAGCCCCTCACAATCCAACCTATCAAGGGCTTTTTTCGGCAAGACATTTAGAGATGATCCCGTATCAACCAAAACATGAGCTAGGGTTGTTCCTCTGCACTCCACTGAGACATGTAATGCATCACTGTGTTTTCTCCCTCTGGGTGTCAAGTCAGCATCGGAGAAACCCAGGCCATTGTCAGCTGTCAAACTGGCCACACAGTCCTGGAACTGGTCAGCAGACGTCTCTTGCGGCACGTGAGTTGTCTTCAGAAATTTGACCAAAGTTTTGGCATGTGCTTCAGAGCACAGCAACAGGGCTAGCATTGAGATCTTGGAAGGGGTTTGGCCTAATTGTTCAAACACATCATAATCACTCTTCTTAATGATCCTCAAGATTTCTTCCATCTCCTTCTTGGATGTTTCAAGAATAGCTAGTGATTGAGCCTTCGGCTGGACATGCTCCTCTTGAACGTTCTTTCCTTTATTATCAGCAGTGGAAGTAGGAATGGTAATTGTATTGTCTTTGTCGGTGGGTACGCTTGCAGGTACAATCACTGGTGTAGAGGTAATCTTCGGAATGGCCATGGGTCCAACGACTGTTGTTGGAGGAGCAATCTCTGGAGAGAAGATCCTACCACTGCGGGTGATCTTGCTAGTTCCAATAATATTTCTAATGTCGGAACTATCCTCCTCAGAGCTTTCTTCTTCGGCAGTCAGTTCAATCTGTTTAATACCATGGTAGTAGATTTCTCCACCATAGTTCCATGGTACTATTTTATCTGAATTGTATAGGGTCGGCCCGGGCATTGTTATCTTAAGCGAAGCAGTTTTTGGAGCAGGTGTAATCCTAACGGGTCTTTTAGGGGCCCTGGAAGGATTTGTGTAGATGGTTATTATTGAAACTTCTTTCACTGGAACGGGTGAAACAGGAGCATTCTCAAACAAAATTTCTTGGTTATCCATCAGTCGTTGGATACCTTTCTTCAACAGAGGACAATCAAATGAGGAGGACAAACAAACATGGCAGTCTTTGTCGCAACCTGGGAAAATACCAACTTTCAACAAATTTAACTTGATAATCGGGATCGGAGTTAACAGTTCATCCACGGTAGCCACAAACAGATCTTCTTCAATAACGTTGGCATTGTGACCGTGCCTCGGCATTGGGACGGAAATAACATTTGGTTTCTCAGGCGCTTCAAATTCAACTTCCTTCGCGTCTATCAGATCTTGAATCTTGTTCTTCAGAGCCCAACAATTGTTGGTGTCGTGCCCCGGACTTTCAGAATGGTACGCGCATCTGGCGTTGGGATTGTAATGTGGAGAAGTAGTATTAGGATTTTTTGGGGCCTCTTTCAAAGTGGCCAGATTCAACTTTAGAAGATGTGGTAGAACTTGGGCTGGAGTCATGTTAATCTTGGTAAATTGCCGAACTGGCCTTTCTACCCTTTGCTGGTTATTTCTTGGCTGGTCTGATGTAGGCTTCGGAATCATAACGGCCACCACTGTTGGTCGGCGCTCAGTCCTTCCTTGATTCCTCTGTGAATAGACAGCAGATACTTCCTTTCTTCCTGTGAAGGGATTTTTTACAGTTGTTGAGGCAGACGCATCCTTTTGAATCTTCCCACTTCTTATACCAGCCTCCACTCTTTCAATGGTTAAAATCAATTCTGTAAACCCTGCAGAAGAACTTCCATCAGGTGATTGAAGAAAGGGCCTGAAAGAGTTCCCAAGAACATGTCCACCAACTCCCTCTCAGATAGAGGGGGTTGCACCCTTCCGGCTAGATCCCTCCACTTTTGGGTGTAATCTTTAAAGCCCTCATTGGAATCCATAGCCATACTCTGTAGCTGAGTACGGGTTGGAGCCAAGTCGGTGTTGTATTGATACTGTTTATAGAAGGCTGCTGCCAAGTCTTCCCAATTGTGAACATATGCCCTCTCCAACTGGTAGAACCAATCAAGTTGCGTTCCTGATAAACTATCCTGGAAAAAGTGGACCCACAGGTCTTTGTTAGCAGAGTGTGGTTGAATCTTCCTGGCATAGGATCTGAGGTGCATTTTAGGGCAAGACACCCCATCATACTTGGCAAACAGTGGCACTTTAAACTTTGGAGGGATTACAATTCCTGACACCAGCCCTAACTCCTCAAAATCTAGCCCTGGTACTCTCTGGATTTCCATAGCGCTTAGTCGCTCTTCAAGGTGTTTGTACTTGTCATCAGCCGGAGGGTATTGTTGTTAAGAGTAGTCCTCTTCTTCCTCTTCTCCTGCTTCAGAGTCTGATGGTACTACCGTTTCCTTTCCTTTTCTTTCCCCTTCATCAGATGTTGTTGGAAAATCTAAGGTCCGTCTGGCTTGTCCCTGAAATCTTCTGCCCATGATTACCACACCACCTGGCTTCTTCTTCTTTTTCTCTTTCTCTTTTTCTAGCAGAGTCTTCATCTCCTCCTGCCCCTTGGCTAAGGTCATGAGTAGTTGTTGAAATTATGAATTCTGAGCTTGCAAATCTTTGACAGTTTGTTCTAGATCCATCGTACTGAAATAAACAGTAGAGAGATGAGGAAACTTGTTGCAAAGACCTGCTTATGCTTATGATGAATGATATGTATTCATGCAATGCTTTCAAGGATTTAGAAATTCAAATTTGTTTTAAACAAAAAATAAACACACGTCATATTAATAAGATAGAATTGTTAGTACATCAATGCCCCTTGGGCAAAATAATACAAAATTCTAAGGTAAAAAGACGTTGTGCATCCTCTTTGGTGCAATGTAGGTGTTAAGAGTCTGCTCTTCATGAAGTAGTCGAGTGAGTTCCAAAAACTTCTTCTCGCTTGCGTAGAATTGAGATTCGAAAGTATCACGCTCTCTCTTGAGTTGTATCCAACTCCTTTGTAGGTCTTCGAGTAATGTCGGCATGTCAGGATGTAGGATGGTGTATGGAACCTCTCCTTCCTTAACAGGATCTATAATCACTGGGAGGATGGAGGGATAAGGCATCATAACACTTTGGGCGTGGGTTCGTACCCACTTGAGGTAAGGCTCAAGAAGCATGGAATTCTTGTGTCCCAAGGTCTTGCTATCTACCTTGTTTGGCATCCTCCAAGCTCGGATGAATCTCTGACGGAGTCCTTGGTCGTCGTTGTCGTAGTCGAAAACCAATCCTTGAATCAGCATATCATGTGGGCCATCCCTTCGGGCATAACCAAATTGTCTCAGAGATAAGCAAGGGTTGTAGGTGATGCCTCCCCTAATGCCAAGTAGAGGGACATTAGGGAATTCCCCACAACGGTCAACAATAATAACATTCTCTTTGGATCGAGAACACCAATGAATATCTAAATGGTTAAGTGTCATTAACCTTTGTGACCACCTCAAACCTTGCTCATTCTTCAAGACTGTTTGGGTGAGATGAGAAATAAACCATCTTGCCAGGAGAGGAGTGCAACACATGAGAACACCTCTTTTCCTCATTGTACGAGTGTGAAAAGAGTGGAGGATATCCTTAAGCAATGTAGGTACCGGGTTGCGAGACATGAAGATTTTGACAGCGCTCACATCTATGAGTTGGTCAGGGTTAGGGAACAAGACCATCCCATAGATGAGAAGAGCTACAATCTCCTCAAAAGCTTTCAAGTCTAGGGAATTCCAATAGCTTTGGGCCTTCTCAAACAGAAATTTTGATAAGAAGCCTTTGACACCACTTCTAGTTTCCCAATGAGTTGTGACAACAGATGAGTGCAAGTGTAGGGCTTGAGCAATCTCTTCCGGCTTTGGATCTCTTTATGTACCGTTGAAGGATAGTTGATTGAGAATAGGAATCCCCAGAAGTTGAGAGAATTCTTCCAAAGTAGGCACAAGTTGATAGTCAGGAAATGTGAAGCAATGATGCAAAGGGTCAAAGAACTGGAAGATAACCTTCATCATATCCTCCTCTATGTTGGAAGTGACCAAGTTGAGTAGACGACCATGCCACTCGGTGAATGAAGAATTCTCAGGAATCCTTGAAGCTAGCTCCTTGAGTTGTGGAGGAATTCTTACAAGGTTGATTTGGACAGTTTTCCTGCGAAGTGAATCCATAACCTACAAAACAAGAACAAAGATGAATCTCCAAAAATCCTTGAAATGGTTAGTGAATGCATATGATGTTCATGATGTCCATGATGTTATGCACAAGTATATATGTACAAACAAGTCAAACAAGTTCCTAGTTTAGGCTTGCATGGAGTTTATAGGTAAGTACCCTCTTGAAATTTAGTTGGCTCAACCTGTCCTAGAAATAGTAACCGGGTTCTAAGGAGCTCAATATCACTGGATTGTTTCCTTGTTCATTGTTTCAGTTCAAGCCTCTTTACTGGCGACCGAAATATTCCAAGAAACTAACCCTTAATGAGTGTAGTATCGAGTATCTTCCAACTTCGGACTGCACCAAAGTCGGTCATCTCACTACATCCTAAAAGGCCAAGTTGGTCAAGTAAAGGTTCTAGAAGTTCATTACTGCTTCATGACATCACTCAGCGGCCCCGTATTCTCTTTGATTGACTCAAAGGCTACCGGTACCCACAAATATGTCACACTAATATAGCTATTGCTTAGACCATGTCGGTATACCCCGCACAGTTTCCACAATGTATTGCTATTTACCTATAATATTTCCCAAATCTGGGTGAAGGATTCAAACCCAAACAAAGAGCCATAATTGTAAAGCAAACAAGTCAAGCAAGGTAAGCATGTAAATGTGATCTAAAACCCTAAGGTAACCCCACTTTTAGAATATTCCGCAGCAGAGTCGCCAGTTCTGTGATGCGGTGGGAGAACTGACTTGAGGTTTTGCGTTTGTGTTTGCAAATGTTGCGGTTAGCAAGAGTCGCCACTGACTTTTCTTTTATCCAAAAGGAAAGGTAAAAAAGCACAGGAAAGACCTTTGAGATTGTTTTTGAGTTCGGGGGGTAGATTATGAAAAGGGAATATGCTAGCACCCTTTTTATCCATGGTTTTCCATGGGCTCTTAGTTACTTGTTTAGATCACTTGCTTTGCTTTGAAATTGTTTGAAATGGTGCTTGGTGTGGTTTTGAAAGTATTTTGAAAAGAGGCCATTCGTTTAGGCAATCTTTGTAATGATTCTCGTTCGTAAGAATGTATACAAAGATGTTTGTCTTTTGAAAAATGTTTCAATGTTTTGTAAAATGTTTTGAAATATGTGTGTGTGTGTTTGTTTTTGAAAATAGCAAGGATTGTTTTGAAATGGGACAAGTAACTAGAAGCTATCTACCTACTCAAATGTCTTTCTTGTGCATTTTTATTCCTTTGACACTGTTGATTTACCATTGATTTGGTAAACAACCCTATCTTTAGATGTAAACGGGACAAGCGTGGGTCATCGTATAACCATGATAGCAATGTTACCAAGTATCTTAGCATTTTTGAGGGACCAAGATCATCTTTGTTTAGGCAACCTTTGATAGCGTCATCGAGGGACTATGATCTTATGTTTGTTTTGTTTTTCCAAGATAATTCGCGTGCGTAACATGACCATTTTTATTTAGGCAACCAAGTGGGAGAAACCCTAAGGGTGCTTGTGTGCAATGTGTGTCCTTTTCATGCTTTTGTCTTGCAATTAGGTTTTCTATTTGTTTTGTTTTTATTCTTGTCATGCAAACCCTAGTTTATTAAACATGGTATATGAAAGCAATAAATTGCGTAAATGTAAACTAAGCTATTACAATAATTATTATGGGAGGGGGATACAAGTTTTTGAATGGGGATATTGCACAAATATAAACCTAAAAATACTAGTACAACTCAATCGAATATTGTGCGCATTTAAATAAATACACAAATATTAAAATGCAATGCAAATGTATTTATGTAAAAAATGTTTTGTATTTGTTTAATGTATGAGAAAATAATTTATTTAAACCCTAGAAATAAGATAAAAAATATTATTATTTTTTGAAAGGGGGAAACCCTAATTTTTAATTAAAAGAAAATACATATTTCAAATTAATATTTTGTCCATTTTTTGTACAAGAAAATAATAAATAATATTATATATAAATATTAAAAATTAAGTATGTATGAAAATAAATATTTTATGTGTATAAATAATATAATAAAAAATGTTAAATATTTTTTAAATGTATTTACAAATTTAAGAAGATAAGTTCTATAAACTATTTTTTTTATGCAAAAAAAATAATAAAAAAATAAAATAAAAATGCAAAAAGTAAAGAAATTATTTTTCATGATTTTTATGATTCAGAAAAAATAAATAAAAATAATAAAAATAAAAATATAAAAAGAAATATGAAAAATAAAACAAATATGCCAGAGGGTGCAAATAGTGGTCAGGGGGGTGTGAAAATCAAAAACAGAAGGCCCAAGGCGCCAAAGGCCCAGAACCATCGTCCCTGTCTTCCAGCCATGTCCTGCGCGCGTTTGCCTTTAAACCTGTAACTCTCAGATGCTTGCACAAAAACAAAAACTTATAACATGAAACTTGTGGCATTTGAGCTCACGATTCCAACCATATCAATTTTGTGACCTAACTCTCAAAGATCAGAGAGAATTTTAATGGCCCTAATTCATGACCTAAAAATTTCAGCAACTTCAAGCTTCAAATTCTCTTAGCTTAGTTAATATAAATGAAAAGTATGCATATGTACAGCTTCACCATGTTATGGACTACATCTTTTCTTCACAAATCGTGGCTTGAGGATTCCTAAATACAGAGATAGAGTTTGAGAAAAATACCTCCTTCAGTTGGATTTGGATATGACAATTTGGATATTTTGAGAGAGGCATGAGGATCGTGTGAGCTTCCTTGAACTTCCTTCAAGCTATTCCAATGCCTAGCTTGCTTTGTGGATGGTCAGAAGTCTCTGCACAAGTCAAGTTGCAAGCTTCCAAAATGAAAATAGAAATGGCTGAAACAGGGCTTACAGACATAGGATGAATGCTTGGACTGCTTTAGTATAATGTGTATGAAGTGTTTCAAATGTTAAAATGCAAAACGCACGAGCCAAAAATGAAATGGCTATGATTTTGCAGAACTGCTATGTTTGGACAGAAAAATGGAGTTTTTTTGTTTTTGAGAGTTTCAGATGTAAAGCAATCGTGTTATGTGTTGCACAATGTTTGTATACTTGTATAGAATGGATACAAAGTCCACTCCTCAACAGATGTGCAAGCTTTTTTCTTTTCACCAACTTTCTTGATTTTTAAGTAAAGTAAGGTGACTTATGCTACATGCTTGTCCTTGCTTGCTTGAAGCCTGAAATCAACTTGTACAAATTTCCTGAGAGTTGTGTCAAATGCTTGTACCAAAGGGACAGGTCCAAGGCTCAAGATTTGTAAAGTTGCAAAATCTCACCTTTATGAAAATGGCATTGTAACCTTTTGGCCAAAAATGGAAACATCTCTTGTACAATGCTTCAAAAGTGAAAATAAAGCCTTTAACCTCTGAGTTTGCATTTAATTATGGAGTGTAGAATGAGTTTAGGACCTGTAAAGCAAGATTCAAACATTAAAGATCTGATTTGCAACTTGATACTTTGTGAAAATGGCATGAACAAAAGTGATAAAATGCCAACTTCTCCTCTTCGATTCTCTCTAACAAAAAATGATCTTGGAGAGTTCTTGGACATTTTGGAAAGCTTGCAATGTGATCTATAATCCATATTTGAAATGAATTTTGAGATACCTCTTGGAACTAGGTGAAAAATTTCCATGAAGTTGGGTCCAAAACTTGCCTAAATTAGGGCAAATTTTCACTAAGTTATTTAGTTCATGGACCTATGTTCACAAATTCATAACTTGATATCCAAGCATATTTTGGGAAAAGTCTATGAAGAAAAGTTGTAGATTTCATGAAGGACTACAACTTTCATGTTGGAAGTTTTCTTTGAATCAAATTTCATCATGGTGAAAAGTTGGGGAAAATAAGAAAATTTCCATACTTAGAAAAATTCTAAGTTATGAAATTTTTTAAATTCAAAACCCTAATTTTCAAAATTGGTTTTCTTGGTGAACAAGTTTCATGTTTTGACATATTTTGATGAATTATGACCCTTGGCACTTGATTTTGACCAAAAAGTCAAAGTTTGACTTTTCAATGCACAGTTGACTTTTGATCAATTGACTGCAAAATTCATCTGTCAATCCAATGAACTTGAGATCTTTTAAACCATGTAATTAGGTCAAGATAATGTCATTTATCCCTTGAAATCATGTTTAAATCCAATTGGTCATTGGCTAGGTTAAAAATCAGAAATTGCCCTTTCTCAGTCAAAACCCTAATTTTGACCATTTTGCCCTTTTGATGATTTGATCAAATTTCTTGAGGAGTTGTGATCCAAACTTGATAAAATGGTACATATGAGTCTAAAATGTTGATGTGGATAAAAAATTATGAAGTTTGACTATAAATTGGCCATGGTTGACTTTTTCCCCAATACAACTGATTTTTAGGTCAACTGTCCAATTGACTGATCAAAAATGTGATTCAAGGCTTGAAACTTAACATGAGCAATCTTAGGGGTCCAACATGATGTATGGAAGTCACATGAAGCATTGATGGTCCAAAAATCCTTGTGTAAACTCAAACCCTAATTTTGGGTTATCAGTGCAAGATGAGTCTTGAGCTGAGCAAACCCTAATCTTGTCTTGAGTCAAAGAAGTCTTGTGGAAAAATCTTGATAAATGAGAGGGCAAATTTTAGGGTACAACAATTACCATGTTTGAATAAATAATTTTTGCTTGCAAACAAGCATTCCACATCAAGGAATTTCAAGCAGTTGAGTAATTTGGCCAGTGATCCTATCATGGGAAAGTATCTTCCAGATCTTGTTGTGAATCAATTCAAGATTTGTTACTCAGTATGAGTTATTCTCAGAATTGGTTATCCACAAGATCTCTTTCAAGACTCGTACTGAGGCAAGCCTTTCCTTCATTTATTTCAAGAACCGAAGCAATGATCAGTTTATTCCCATCAATAGCCAAACTGAAGCCATGATCAGTTTATCCTCAACAGTCAGTTAATTTGGGGAAATCCTTGTGCAGCTCTTTTGTCCTTTCTCAAAAGATCATCATCCTGATACAATTTACAAGTGTGACAGAAGTGTTTCTCAATAATTTTTATTTCCAAGCAGAGTTGGAAATGTTCCCTGTGTTGAGGAATCAAAGTTCCAATCTTACCTCTCACAAAGAGTCAAGATCCTTTGTTGTAAAAGTCTGGATTACATGCATAGATCATTCATATATCATGCATAGAAAAATTCATATATCATGCATAGCTTGAAGAGTATTTTATCCTCATTTGCATTTCCCAAGGTCTTGTTGTTACCAATATCTTACCTTGTGTTCAAAGTCTGACTTACTTGGCACCTAGCAAAACAAATACATGTCTTTTCTCTCTCTGTACTCCAGTGTCATTCCTGGATGTCATTTCCATCCATGTATTCCAATTCCATTCCTAGATGTCTTTTATCACATTCATTTAGTGTCATTCCTGAATGTAACAATTTACCTTTGCTTTCAGTGTCATTTTTTATAGCCCTTTCTCACTTTATTCAAGCATTTCCTTTAAAGTCTTGTATTGGAATTTCCTCCACGTTACAAGTTAACCTTCGCTCTTGTATTAGCATCGCTTGCTACGTTACAAGTTCACCTTTTCTTGTATTAGAATCATCGCTATATTGCAAGTTATCACCTTTTCCTTGTATTAGCGTTGTTGCTACGTTGCAAGTTTAACCTTTGTCTTGTATTAGCATTGTTGCTATGTTTTAAGTTTAACCTTTCCTTGTATTGGCATCACTGCCACGTTACAAGTTCACCTTCTTCCTTGTATTGGCATCACCGCCACGTTACAAGTTTATCTTTTTCCTTGTATTAGCATCGCTGCTATGTTACGAGTCAACCTGTCCTTGTATTGGCATCACCACCACGTTGCAAGTTTAACCTTTTCCTTGTATTAGCATTGTTTCTACGTTGCAAGTTTAACCTTTCCTTGTATTGACATCACTGCCACGTTACAAGGTTACCTTCTTCCTTGTATTGGCATTACTGTTACGTTGCAACTTATCCTTCTTCCTTGTATTAGCATCATCATTACGTTACAAGTTATCACCTTTCGTCTTGTATTAGCATCATCGCTACGTTGCAAGTTATCACCTTTCGTCTTGTATTAGCATCATCGCTATGTTACATGTTTTCCCCTTGTCTTGTATTGGCATTATTGTTACGTTACAAGTCAATCTTTGGCCTTGTATTAACGTTGTCTCTATGTTATGAGTTAACCTCTGTCCTTGTATTAGCGTTATTGCTAAGTTACAAGCTCCTAAAACCTTTTATACAAAAAAAAATAGATTTCACTCCCTAGTAAAGTTTATTGTTTTTCTGATAATCTCTGATGTATTCAGATTTGGTCTTATTCCATATCTAATGTTTTCCTAGATGTTTCTGATGTATTTTCCAGAGAGTTTACCCCTTCGTCCAAAGCAGGTTATTGCATGTTATGGCTCCTTGTCGTCCAATGTCTTTCCTAGATGACTCTGATGTATCTTCAGATTTGATCTCATTCTGCATCTAATGTTTTCCTAGATGTTTCTGATGTATTTTCTAGAGAATTTTTCCCTTCTCCCAAAGCAGGTTATTGGATGTTTGTGGTATTTTCTGTCCGGTGTCATTCTTAGATGACTCTGATGTATCTTCAAATGTTTTTTTATGTACTTTCTATAGAGTTTGTCGCCTCATTCAATGCCATTCTTGGATGTCGCTACTTGCCTTTTCGGGGTTTATCTCCCTCTTCGCAAGTATTACTGGTTACTCCTTGTCACCTTGACAGATATCCAGAAATATCTTGTATTCCCCAACATGCCTTTCCATGTCATCCCACAAATTTCTAATTTCGAGTCTTTTCCAGTACTTTCCACAAAGTCTGCCTCGAATCATATATCATTCAAAAAATATATGTAAAAAAAATTGTTCATATATTCATTCATAACATATGTTATCATCTCATTGCATCAGGGACGAAATTCAGGTTTGTTTGTATTTAATTATTTTCTGCCTATCTGGCTAAAAGATAATTAAATAGGGGCAGTTGTTGCACCCTAAATTTCGCCCCTAATTTTTCCAGTCATATTTTCACGTCATATTATGTTATTTGGTCACAATCATCAATAAACAACTTCATTCATTCATTTGCATCGTTTAGTCGTATTTAAGTTGACCAAAAGTCAGTTTAAATCAATATTGACATCGTTTTATAGTTGAAAAATACTTGTTATTTCACGTCTTGCAGTTTTATCTCTTTACTCGCTTCTTGCATTGCATTAAGTTGTTTATATGTCGATAATATTGATATTTCATTTTTACAAACAGATCGTTAAAAGCGATTAGACACTGTGCGGAAAATTAGCGAGAAAATATTTCAAGTTTTCACTTTTTACTGACTATTTTATGAATTTAAGTTTCGCGTAGATCATGACGGTATATATGTTTTGTTTTTTCAGTATAATTTGCAGTCTCGTTCTTAATCATAAGCGTTTGTTCGACCTCATATTTTTATTCTCATTTTATTTCGATTTTGATCATTTGAGATGTTTTTTATTAATCTTTTGATCATTTTAAGTCTTCATTTTTTATTTAAAAAAATTAAAATAAAATTGTTTTAAATTATATTAATTTTTATACTTTCAGATTTTTATGTTATTTTTATCATTGAAGAGCTTTTTGCACAGTGAAAAAATTGTTAACCCTAAACTATCGGTGTGTATAAAATAGATTAGAGATAAGAGTTATAGAGGAAACAATTTACTTTATGCTTTCTTGTACACATGATATTCTCTTCATCTCTTACCCCATTCTTCATTTTCAAAAACATCTTTCTTTTTCAAAACTTTTTTGTTTTTATAAACTTTAACCGCTTTCGTAATAAACTTCGACTATGTCGAGTAACTTTTCAATTTTTCTTCTTCTTCAAACTTCTCAAAACACATAATAAATAATTAGGAGAATCACACTTTCATGACTCTTAAGAAGTGGAGAAGGATGAGTGGGTCCATTCCTGAAGCTTGTCCTTTATTCCATTCATAGTCTTTTATGTGGTTCAAATCACAAATCATTTTTTCAAAGACTAAAAAACATTCAAATCTCATTCAAACTTTTTTGTGCGCTCGAGCACCTTTTCCCTTTAAATCTTTTTCCAAGATTAGACATGATTTATTTATAATCGAGATGTTATTCTTCTATCTCTATGGTTGTTGACTTTTCCACTTGAGTATTATAGGTGTTCTCAAACCCACCCTCATGTTGGTGCGTAATCTTTATTTCTTATATCTTGTGGGCGATTAGAGAGTCTTCTCCTTAAAAATGATGACTTCTATCTTCTTTTAAAATCAATCAACACATCTAGTTTTGTTCTTTTTTAGAAGAACTATGAGTGCTTTGATCTCTTATTGTACGAAGGGGGTACGTAAGCACAAAGGTTCGCTTCCGCAACAGGCACAATAATTAAAAAAAAAACATTTCTTTTGTTTGTAAATACTCTTTCGTTCATTTCCCTTTAGCAAGTTTAAGCTTTAGATAACACACTCTCTGATTAAGAACTAACAAAGTGGATCCTGCGGAGTACCGTAGATGCTTAGGGTGCTAATACATTCCCTTTGCATAATCGACCCCGTACTTTGATCTCTGATCTTTTATTTTATTTTGGGATTTGTTCGCTTATTTCCCATTTCTCTTTGGAAACAATAAAGTCGATGTGGCGACTTCATTGTCTAAGTTAAGTCAATTAATTGCTTAGTCTCAAATTTTACCGCTACATTTTCGCATATACAGTGCGACAACTATTTATAATAAACCTAACATACTAAACTAATGGGATTTTTCACAAATACCCGTTACAGGCTAACTTAGGGTACAAGCTAACTTGAACAATTAAACATAATAAACAAGCCCAAATTCGAAATACTAACAACCCTAGCATTTCGACATCCACATACTAGAACACACTTCGACTATAGTATGCTGGTCTTCAACACTAGTATATGAACATACTTCGACGGTATGCATAAATATTGTCAAACCAAAAGCTACTCTTCGATTCAATAGAATTCGATCCAATATCTCACATTATCCCTAGCTTTGTCGCAGCGGTGGAGAATCTTGAAAGTAAATTTGTTCCCACCTTATTAATGTCCAAGACTTTTGGTGGATTGTGAACAACATTTTTAGATCGAGAAGGTTGGGTATATGGCATAGTTTCCATTATAAGTTGAGACGTGTGGTTATTTGTTAATATCCATTGTAACAGTTAAGGAAAAGTTAAGTTAGATTGAAAACTATGTTAAAGTTGCAAGTGGAAAAGATATAAATCTCACCAACTATATGCTACAAAAATAGTTGAGAAAGAATGAGAGGTTTAGAATATCAGTGGAAAGAATGCAGTCCACAATCATCTGGAATGGAACCAGGTCTCCTAAAAAACCCTGCGCTGACTCTTGCTATTGCAAAAAGAAGAAAAATCAACCTAAAATATATTAACTACCAAGGGTTGAGTTGTGTTGGAGTTTAAAAATAAGCTTTAGTGTCCATGTAGTCAAACTAGAAAAATGAAAGAGTAACCGAGAAGAAGTAATTGAAATGTTGAGATGGAACCATGGTAGTGAAAAGACAGGTCACTGTCCTGAAAACTAATCAGCATGTCTGAAATCTTTCACCAAGGATTATGGTTGTACTATGTAATAAGGAAAGTGCTTTGAAAATATGCAGCAAGTAACATCATTGGAGTAGCACGGTTATCGAAGCCATGTTGTAGGTAAATAACTTTCTCATATTTGCATAAAGTGTTGAAGAAAGTTAGTATTATAAAGCAAGAAAAAAGGTGTTATAAAAAGTGACAAGGGTTTGCAAATTTTTGAAAAGACAGTATAGGGGACGTTTGGACTGTAAAGTAAGTTATTGAAAGAATACATTTATTATATTTAAGGTGATGAAGGTACATATGTACATGATGAATGGTACCAACAAATTAGGTTAAAAAGGTAGCGATGTAAAAGTTGATGTTTGGACTACATATGTAAAATATCATGTACGGGTTTATAATAAAAGTGGTTAATTGATATATAGCTTCTAAGAAAAAGAATTTAAATACTATTGTTCAATTTAAATGGCACAGTTAATTGGAATTGAGTTTATTTTATTTAATTCGTTGCATGTACCAAGTGTATGAAATAGTTGTGCCTTTGAGAATTTATGCCGACAATATTTATATAACATAACTTCTGATCTGACCTGATCAGAAATGGACCGTCACGGCTGGCTTCGAGCAGAAAGCTTTTTTGAACGAGGTGGGGGTACCTGCAAGGCACTCTGATGCTGAAGTAAGTAGGAGTACGAGCAGATAATAGCAAGTGTAAGGTTAGAATGATGAATACCTGACCCTCTGGAAGCAGAGGATATTTATAGCCCCCAGCGCTGGGCCAAGGTTCTTTCATTGGGCCGGGCAGGTTTGGCTCAATGGAGGAACTGTCAGGTTCTACGTGCGTAGTGGGGACCCGCACGTGGTCCCCTCCCTGGATGTTCTGCGTGAAGTGCGGGCAGACGGAGACGCGGTCTTTCCGGAGTATCGTTGGGGAACAGTGGACTGAGTCTGCCCTAGCTGGGGTGCTCGAGGTAACGTCGAGCTGGACCTCAGAATGTGGTGCTGGACCACCTTATGTCGAGCTGGAGGTGTATCGTCGAGCCAGTGGCTGCGCGTCGGGCACGGTCCCACTCTTTGGTCGGTGAGGCCCCTGTAAGTCCATTTGGACTGGGCCTTTGCAATGCTTTTGGGCCAGTCGGGCCCAGTCCAGAACAGGAGCCCCCCAAGTCGTGGTTCCTTTGCGAGGAGCCATGACTTGAACTCAAGTCGTTTCCTCATCGAGGTCTCGTGCCCGGGACGGAGGTGTGGCCCTCGAGGGCCTCCTCGTGTCGTGCTCGGAGACATCTTCGGCGGTGGATGCGCGGAGGATCCTTACCGGGCGCGTCTGTCGAGCATACGAGGTATCTTTCGGGAACCGTGCCGCCACCCTATGGGGATAGGGTCATCATTGCGTTGGGAGCAGCGCGTCGAGGAGAGGGAGTCCGTGGTTGCCCGGGGTGTCGTTTGGTATTCCACGTCATCACTATAAATAGGGACCTTGGGCCCCATAACACGTTTCTGTTCTCTGTGCTCTCTCTGCTGCTGCTCTTCCAGATTTTTTCCAGTTGCGACTTTTTGCCACAGATTCTTCTACTCCGTAGCCAAATCCTACTCTTTGATTCAAGTAAGTGGTCTATCTTCTTCATTTTTCTGTTAGAATGCATGATTTTTGGCGTTTGTAGATGTTTTAGGGTCGTGCGCGTGGGATTAGCCCGGTAAACTCATACTTAGCCCGACATATTCATGTCTAGGACCGGCAAACGCATGTTTGTGGCCGGCGTATTCATAGTTTTAGGTGATAAACTTCAGCGCTGCCCGGGATCTTCGTGATCCAGGGCGCCTGATTCATGATCGCGCCTGGTATGTTCATGGTCTCGGCCGTGGGCCTCGTGGTGTGGCTCGCCACGTTCATACCTTGGGTCGATATGTTGGAGAGTGACCGCGTAGTTGGTTTGAGGAAGAACACCGAGTTTCAGGATGTCGGGGAGGAAACCATTCGTGGAAACGGACTATGTGGTCGTGAATGGGACGACGTGATTTGTCGAGCGTATGGCTTCGTGCCCAATTGACTGGTTTTCCGTGGTCTGCAGGTAACCATGGCGGACGAGCCGAGCTCCTTCGGGCGTCACGATCGTGAAGAACAAAGCGCCGACGAGTCGGTCAATCTGATTGATACTGTGACCGACCCTTTGCTGGATTGGGTGGGCGTCGAGCCCCGAGGGATCGCGTCGGTCTACAGTCGGGGCGACCGGGATCCGTATGCTGTCATTGAAGCGGGCCAGGGTCAGCCCGACTTCCAAAAGAACTTCGTAGTCATGCGCCCGTCATCCCGTGCAAGGATCTGCTCGGTTTATCCGGAATATAGCTTCGCGATGTATGAGATCGCGTTCAAAGATCTAGGGCTGCGGCTGCCCTTCACTGATTTCCAGGTCGGGGTCTTCACTCACCTGGAGCTGGCCCCGTCCCAGCTACATCCAAACTCTCTCGCCTTCATCCGGGCGTTTGAGTTGACGTGTTGCTACCTGAGGATCGGGGCGACCATACCGCTCTTCTTCCGGATTTTTCACCTGCAACGCCAGTCCCGAGGAGGGAAACATAGCTGGGTCTCCCTGAAGCAGTCGAGGAGACTTTTCAAAATGTATATGGACTCCGTGAGGGGTTTTAAAGACAAGTGGTACGTGGTGCGGCCAGTTACCACCTCTGCTTTAAATTCTCTTTTCGAGGAGGAGGAGCCGCTGAGCGACGAGGACGGGGAGGCGGTTTTGGGCGACGATGGGAACCTTGTGTTGGCCCGTACGGCCAAGGTCCCGGTGCACTGGATGTTCCGGCATTACGAGCATGGGACTGGTTATTACCATACTGCTGCCGGGGACATGTGCTCGGAAGACGAGGAGGCGTACGCCGCACTTTGCCGGTTTGTCGATAGCTTCCATCCTGCCCGGTGGGTTACGCGGGAAGGGGATGATATCTTGGACAAAGATGGTTACCCAACGTTCGAGTCCCGTCCGATTGATACCAAGGCGCTCGTGGAGTTCCTGACGTACAGGCAGGCTGCCCGCCTGTTAGGTTGTTTGTTGCTTGAATTTCTTTGCTCGTCATTTATTTATGAGTTTGCTCGATACTGACCCGACTTTTATTTTGTGCAGGTTCGATGGCTGGTCGACATGAAAGGCTTTTGAAATTATCTTGCGACCAGAAGCGAGGCCGGAGGGTCGTGAAGGCCCCACAGGCGACGAGGATGGGTCCACCACACAGTCCAAGTGCTCCTCAGCCGGTGAGGGTGGACTCGCCGTCAAGCTCGGGGGCCGCGTCGGATGGGACCCCAGAAGTTGAAGAGATCGACCCTAGCGCCGTCCTGATACAGAGGAAGAGGACCCGTGTGGACAGTGGTCCGACTGTTGGCGAGGACGCCAGTGCCGTTAAATCTTTCGCCTTCCCCCCTTGCTTCGAAGAGGTGGGCTTTTTCGAGAGATTCCCTCTGACAGTGGTTGCCGACGAAGCTGCAGCTATAAAAAAGATGAGTAAAGAGGAGCGGAAGACGCATCTGGCCGCCAGCATGGACGGGCTAGTAAAAATGGCCGAGATGGCTTTGGTGCTATCCGAGGAAGGAGGGGATCCTGCCCGTGTCGAAGAACTCGAGCAGGAGAAGGCGGCCCTGACCTCGAGCTCGCGGAAGTTGAAGATCACTCTGGAACGCTCCGAGGAGATGTTCCGCGAGCAGACGGCGATGCTCGATGCTGAGAGGGAGATGTTGACCCTGGAGAAGGAGAAGTCGGGAAAGTTAGCCGAGGAGGGGGAGCTTCTTCGGGCAGACAGGGATCGTCTGGGGGCCGAAGTCGAACGCTTGGCCCAGCAGATCGAGGAAATGAACGCTGCCATGCAACCTGCCGAGGACGAGCCCGAGGACATAGTGGCTTTGAAGAGTCGGTTGGAGCTGGTCGCCCATATCCGGCTCCTCGAGGCAGATTGCGTCGGTGCCCTGGAGGATGGGTTCAACTCTGCGGTCGACCAACTCTCCTTGCTAAACCCTGGCCTGGTCACTGAGGGTATCGGCCACACACATCAGATCGTGGATGGTGTGATCGTTCCTCCGCCCGACTCTCCAAGCGCCGACAATGATGGTTCTGGGGAGACCTGACTAGGATAGCGGGCCTGCGTGCCCTTGACATTTGTATTCTTTGGGCCTGCGTGCCCGTTTGTTGTACGTTATGAACATCGCCGGCCTTCTTGGTCGGTTTATAATTGTTTTATCGCCTTCGGGCATTTATATCAATGTTGTTTTACATTTCGGATGTTTTGTTTGAAATCATATATTTGCATGAATTTTTAGCCTAAGTCATGGGCCCGAGGAGTGCCCGTAAGTGGCTTTTATTTGGCGAGCGAGTCTGCCCGCCTTCCGTTTGTATGCATGTCCGGCCCTCTTTCGCTGGCCAGAGTCACCTAAGTGTTGTGCTCGAGGGGAGAGATTTCCCTTTGACCCTTTTAGATGGCCCGTTATTCTTGATGGAATGTCGGGCATTTCGGAGCGAAGTTGCTCAGTCGGGCGTGGAGCCCGTTAGGGACTATTCGCCCTTGGTGTGAACTGCCCATCGCGAGCTGGGTGTTCTGCCTTATGGGTACAACGACGGTGGGGCTCGGTATAGCTGTCCACGTCGGGCACTATCGATCGTCATCGTTTACCGCGCGATGCTGTGCCATTTTGGCCGTATGTCGGGCTTGTACCTTAGCCTTATACGAAGTTGGACGTTTTTCCTCGTTGACCGAGCGCGGGTGCTGTTGGTCGAGGGTCCCAGGTGTTGGTAGTTTCTAACTGTAGTACTGCTTTAGCTTAGCAGCGTTCCAGGGTCGTGGTAATGGCTCTCCGTCTAATTGCTCGAGGTAGTATGCCCCGGTACCCGTGGTGCCGTGGACGCGGTAAGGTCCTTCCCAGTTCGCGGCCAACTTCCCTTCGCGGGAATCTTTCTGGTTCCTGCGTAATACCAGACTGCCGATTTCGAACTCGCGCTTGATGACCTTGTCGTTGTGGCGCAGAGCCACTCGTTGTTTTAGGGTGGCTTCGCGCAGGGATGCACCCGATCGGATTTCCTCGACTAGGTCGAGTTCATCCCTTAGTGCTTCGTCGTTCATTTCTTCGTCGAGGGGTTCCTCCGTTCGTCGGGATGGTTCCATGATTTCGACCGGGATGACAGCCTCGGTGCCATACGTCATCCGAAATGGTGTCTCACCCGTCATTGAGTGGGGTGTGGTGCGGTACGCCCACAAGACGCTGTGGAGCTCCTCGACCCATCCTCTTTTGGCTTCGCCTAGACGACGTTTGAGCCCTCAGAGGATGACTCTGTTCGCGACTTCGGCTTGCCCGTTGGTCTGAGGATGCTCGACCGACGTGAAATGTTGTTTTGTCCCAAGTTTGGTGACGAAGTCTCGAAACCCGTGGTTGGTGAACTGGGTACCGTTGTCGGTCACCAGGGCCTGCGGAATTCCGAACCTGGCGAGGACGTTTCTTTTGTAGAAACGAAGGATATTGTGCGAGGTGATTTTTGCGAGTGCCTCAGCCTCGATCCACTTCGTGAAGTAATCCACGGCGACGATTAGAAATTTGTTCTGGTAGGTTCCTTGTACGAAGGGCCCGAGGATGTCCATGCCCCACCAGGCGAACGGCCATGGGTACGACAATGTATTCAGCTCGTGCGGGGGGGCGAGGTGCATATCCCCGTGCTTCTGGCACTTGTCACATTTTTTCACGTGTTCCTTGGCGTCCTATTGCATCGTCGGCCAGTAGTATCCTGCTCGAAGGGCTTTCCTTGCAAGGATTTACCGCCCATGTGCTGGGCGTTAATCCCTTCGTGTATCTCCCGCAGTACGTCGGGGATGGCGGACTCGTCGATGCATTTCAGGAGGGGAATGGAGAATCCTCTTCGGTACAGTTTCTGCTCGAGAACTACATAGGAACATGCTCGTCGCTTGATTATGGCAGCTTCGGACTGGTTCGACGGGAGTTCTCCTTTTGTCAGGAAATTATAAACCGGGGTCATCCAGGACGTGGCATCGCCGATGGCATGGATCTCGACTGTAGTCGAGGGTGGTTCGATACTCGGACGTGCCAGAGATTCCTGGATGACGGATTTATTCCCGCCCTTCTTTCGTGTGCTCGCGAGTTTGGACAATATGTCGGCCCTCGTGTTTTGCTCGCGGGGAACATGAGAAATTTCTGCTCGTACGAACTTTGCCATGTGTTTTTTGACTAAGTTCAAATATTCGATGAGGTTGTCGTTTTTGGCCTGGTAGCTTCCCTGTACTTGAGAAGCGACGAGCTGGGAGTCGGTGTAAATTTGTACCTCGTGGGCCCCCATGTCCTCGGCTAGTCTCAGTCCTGCGAGCAGGGCTTCGTATTCTGCCTGGTTATTTGACGTCGGGAAGGAGAGGACTAAGGAGTGCTCGATCACTACGCCTTCTTCGTTTTCCAAGAGGATCCCTGCGCCGCTACCGGACGAGCTGGACGCTCCGTCGACGAAGATGGTCCACTTGTGTTCCTTCCCCGGGGGAAGGTCGTGAGTGGTCATCTCCGCGACGAAGTCGGCCAAGGCTTGTGCTTTCAGGGCCTTCCTGCTCTCGTACTGAATGTCGAATTCGGAGAGTTCCAAGGACCATTTCAGCATCCTGCCCGCCATATCTGGCCGACCCAGGAGCTGCCTCACCGGCTGATCGGTTCGCACGATGATGGTGTGGGCTAGAAAGTGGTGTCTGAGCCTCCTCGCAGCATTGACGAGGGCCAGAGCAACCTTTTCTATCTGTTGATATCTGCTTTCGGGCCCCTGTAAGGCTTTGCTCGTGAAGTAGACAGGTTTCTGCCCGTCAGGGGTCTCGCGGACAAGGGCTGCGCTGATGGCTTCGTTCGAAACGGCCAAGTATAAGTACAGCGATTCCCCGTCGTCTGGTCGAGACAACACGGGCGGTTGAGACAGGCTCTGCTTCAGATGGCGAAGTGCGTGCTCGCATTCCTCGTTCCATTTGAAGGCTGCTTCCTTTCGAAGGAGTTTGAAGAAGGGGAGGGCGTGCTGAGCAGACTTCGCGACGAAGCGGGATAGTGACGTCAGCATGCCGTTCATGATTTGTATCGACTTCTTCGACGTCGGTGTTGGGAGGTCGGAGAATGCCCGACATTTGTCGGGGTTGGCTTCAATCCCTCGTTCCGTTAGATAGAATCCAAGGAATTTTCCTGCCTTAACCCCGAACGTGCACTTCTCGGGGTTGAACCTCATTTTGCACTGTCTTGCTTGGGCGAAGACTGTCTTGAGATGAGCTGCGTGATCGGTGTCTGCTCGGGATTTGACGATCATGTCGTCCATATATACCTCGAGCATGTCGCCAATCTGTTTGTTGAACACTCTGTTCATCATACGTTGGTAAGTTGCTCCGGCGTTTTTCAGTCCGAAGGGCATTACGTTGTAGTAATAGTTGCCCGAGCTGGTCATGAATGCCGTGCAGTGTTTGTCGCCCAGAGCCATTGGGATTTGGTTGTATCCCGAGTAGGCGTCCATGAACGACAAAGTCTTGTAGCCGGCCGAGTTGTCGACCAGCATGTCTATGTTAGGTAAAGGAAAAGCATCTTTCGGGCAAGCCCGGTTGAGGTCGGTATAGTCAACACACATTCTCCATTTTCCATTATTCTTTTTAACAAGTACAACATTTGACAGCCAGGTGGAGTACCGGGCTTCAGAAATAAAATTTGCCTCTAGGAGGTCTTTTACAGCTTTTTCAGCAGCCTCCGTTTTTTCTGGAGACTGCCTACGCCTACGTTGTATTACGGCCTTGGCGGCTGGATCAATGGCGAGGTGGTGACAGGCGACCTCAGGGTCGAGTCCAGGCATCTCTGCAGCGCTCCAGGCGAAGAGATCAGCATTCTCACGCAGACAGGCCTTGATTTGCTTCCTGGCCAAGTCGGGGAGGTCTTTGCCAATCTTCACTCCCTTGGTCGGGTCTGTGCCGAGGGGAACGAGTTCAAAATCACCGTCCGGAATAGGTCGGAGTGGGATTTGCTCGCTGCTGGATGGCTCGTCCTGATCGAAGCGAGCGTCGATGGCTATGGAGTCGACCTTAGGTGGGGCCTTCTGGACTTCTTCCTCGGGGGATGCTTTTCTGTCGGGCTCCTGCTTCGTCCTCTTGGTGGGTCTGGTCCCTACGTCGACGGTATCCCGTCCCTTTGAAGCAGCGTTGAAGCACCTGCGGGCAGCGGCGAGGTCTCCTTGGATGGTGGCTACCCGTGCCCTTTTGGTATAGAACTTCATCTTCAGATGGACAGTCGAGGGCACCGCTGTCAACTCCGCCAGAGTCGGTCTCCCCAGGATGCAATTGTATAGAGACGGGCAGTCAATGACGAGGAAGCGGACCTTAACCTGTCTCGTAGCTGTTCCTTCTCCGAACGTAACCAAGAGCTCGACATAACCCCAAGGTTTGGAAGTCGAGCCGTTGAAGCCTTGAAGATCCGAACCCACATACGGAGAGAGATGTGAGTCGTCCAGTTGCAAGGTCCGGAACAACTGGCTGTACATCACGTCGATGGAACTCCCTTCGTCGACCAGGATGCGATGCACGTCAAAATTGGCCATTTTTGCCCTTATTAGCAAGGGAATGACCGCGTTCGGGGCTCCGCCGGGGAGTTCTTCCAGGTAGAAGGTGATGGGCTCTGACCTGCCCTTCACCCTTTCGAACGTCACAGTTTGTGGAGGAGCTATGTCGACCAGCTCGTCCAACTTCCTCTTGGCCGAATTGATGGTGAGGTCGTTGAACCCGCCCCCGTTGATGACCATGGCGGAGGGGAAATATTCCCACCTGCTGTGTGTTGTCAGGGGCTCCTGCAGGAGCTCGGGAACGTCGAAGTCTTCGGGCCTGGTTACTGAGAAGGCGGTCTGGATAGGCACCGACTCGTCTGATGGTCGGGCATCTTTTTCGGGCTCCTTGGCTTCATGGGCGTCACGACGGGGAGCGTCGTTTCTCCTGTACTGTGCGAGCCTCCCTCCCTTGATGAGGGTTTCAATGGCGTCCTTGAGGTGGACGCAGTCCTCTGTCAAATGACCATGACTCCTATGGTATTGACAGTATTTATTTGTATCTGCCCCTGGCTTGGCGGGAGCAGGTCGGGGACGCTTGACGCCACCGTCTCTGAAATCTGTACTGGCACACTCCGCCAAAATACGCTCGCGGGAAGCTGTGAGCGGAGTGTACTCGGTGAAACGGCCCGAGGGGCCCCTTTGTTCCCGGACTTCCCGGGGTCGGTCTTCTTTCCTTTTCTCCCCGGTACGTCGGGGAGGGGGCTCCTGTCGTGAGCTGCTGCTGTTGTTGGGAGCGCGAGCCCTGGAGTCTCGGGCCCTGTTGGCAGCTTCTCTCTCCTTGTAGTCCATGTATGCTCGGGCCTTGTCGAGGAGGGCATCAAAAGTTGGAGGTGGCTCAATACCCACAGCCTTTCTGAATTCTGTGCCGGGGAGGAGGCCCCTCTCCAGCAAGTATCTTTTCATATGGTCCGCGCAGGGGACCTGTATTGCTTCCCGGTTGAAGCGGTTGATGAATTCCCTCAAGGTTTCATCCTGTCTTTGGATGATGGCCTCGAGGGCCGCCTCGGTCTTCGGGTGGCGCCGAGAAGCTGTGAAGGAACTGATGAACTGGTTCTTCAGGTTCCGCCACGACGTAATTGAGCCCGAGGCAAGTCCTTTATACCAGTCCATGGCCGCCTTCCTGAGAGTCGTGGGGAAAAGACGGCACTTGATGGGCCCCCCGACATTATGATAGTGGAGCATGGCTTCGAACCCGTCAATGTGGTCGACCGGGTCTGCTACTCCGTCATACTCCTTCAGGTGCGGGGGCTTCTCCATGCCTGGGGGGATGGGTGCATCCATGATGGCCTGCGACAGGGGACCGCGGGGGTCGTCCTCGTCGCTCCTCTCCGGAGAAAGAGAAGGGGTCCTGTAGTATGTCTGGCACGATGATCGTGCTGAGTTTCCCTCGAGCGTGATGCTCGGTGGTTGAAGATCACACGCCCGTCCCCGGCGTGCCTCTTGTCGTGCCTTGATGGGTTGCGACTGGGTTCTCCGGCAGGGATGACGGGCTGTCTCTCATGGTAGGGCCGCCTCTGCTTTGGCCGGGGAGAAGGGCTCCTAGAGTTCTCCCTATAGTGTCTTCGCGGGGGAGAAGGGTGTCGAGCTCCCGTGACCCGAGGAGGTGGAGAATGTGGCCTCCGATGTCTCCTCGGGGGTCGTCGATCATCTTCAAGTGCCCTTAATCTTTCTCCTTGGGCGAAGATGAGATAATTTGTCTGATTAATGGCCGCGAACAGTGCCTGAGTCGTGGCATCTGCCCCGGCGGGAACTGGGACTTCATAGAACCGGGCAGCTCTGCGATGTGCGAGAGCTACCGGGTCGTCTTCGAGTGCCGGAGGGGTCGAAGAGGATGATGCAATAGCCCCGTCCCTGTAGGAGGAAGGTCCAGGGGCGGTCATCACAGGGATGGCACTGTGGCCGGGATCACCGGGGTTATCGAGGTGTCCATTCTTGTCCGCGGTACCGTTGTTAGTGTCGGCGACACGGGCGGGCTGCTCGTGACGAGCTGGATCAGCCATGACAGGTAGTTGAATTGAGCTTTGGTCTTTTTAGAGTTGTTCGTTAGACGGGGAAGCTAGTTTCCCACAGACGGCGCCACTGATCTGACCTGATCAGAAATGGACTGTCACGGCTGGCTCCGAGCAGAAAGCTTTTTTGAACGAGGTGGGGGGGGGTACCTGCAAGGCACTCCGATGCTGAAGTAAGTAGGAGTACGAGCAGATAATAGCAAGTGTAAGGTTAGAATGATGAATACCTGACCCTCTGGAAGCAGAGGGTATTTATAGCCCCCAGCGCTGGGCCAAGGTTCCTTCATTGGGCCGGGCAGGTTTGGCCCAATGGAGGAACTGCCAGGTTCTACGTGCGTAGTGGGGACCCGCACGTGGTCCCCTCCCTGGATGTTCTGCGTGAAGTGCGGGCGGACGGAGACGCGGTCTTTCTGGAGTATCGTTGGGGAACAGTGGACTGAGTCTGCCCTAGCTGGGGTGCTCGAGGTAACGTCTAGCTGGACCTCAGAATGTGGTGCTGGACCACCTTATGTCGAGCTGGAGGTGTATCGTCGAGCCAGTGGCTGCGCGTCGGGCACGGTCCCACTCTTTGGTCGGTGAGGCCCCTGTAAGTCCATTTGGACTGGGCCTTTGCAATGCTTTTGGGCCAGTCGGGCCCAGTCCAGAACAACTTCATTTCAAAAAGTATGATTACCACAGTAGGACTCAGTTTGATTCATATTGCTGAGTAATCTGAGGGGAATATGAAAACCACGCATTTTATAGCACAATACTTTGATCAATATACTTCATAGTATGGTTGGATATGAAGAAATATAAGAATTGAAATCATTAATTGCAAGATAGATGATAATATTAACCATGTTTAGCAACAAAAAAAAACAGTTAAATGCATTACAACATTAAGTGACATTTTGTCTAATAAGAACTGAAAATGGACTTAAAACACCGTTCAAAAGATAAGTTGACATAAAAACTGGCTTAAACAAAGGCATGTTTAATTAAAAGATTCTCCACAAAAAATATTTAAAAAAAAAACAATTTGGAGATCCCAAAAAGTGAAGCAGTTGATGTTCACTTGTTTTTGTTATGTCTTCCAGTCTTGGTCCTTGCTGACTTTGTGGCAGAAAGTTTTGGTGTTAACAAATCAGGGCCCTCTGGATCTTGAACTGAATCAAATGGAGACAACCTCTTTGAAGAGGTATTGTTAAAGCTGGTTTCGGGGCTCCAGTTCTGAGCTGCAGATGTAGTAGTATGAAACATTGGAAGCAATATATGTAAGTGTGTTCAAAATGAAAGTGTAAGGATAATTTATTAGACTTAATATGGAATGCATAAAGACTTACTTTGGAATTGGTAACTTGTGTTTTTGTGTTCATGGCATTATTGTCTTCATTGCAGAGTATGCCATTTTCCTTAGTAAATTCATCATTGTTGGGGATGGTTAGAGAAGCCTAAAAGCAAGTGGGTGTTATGTTAGAATTAAGACTTATAAAATGACATTGAAATGAATTGTTTATTTGCTTACCTGAGTTGTGTTCACGACATTGTTGTCTTCAAGGTAGAGTATTGCCTTTCCCTTAGCAGATCCATCGTCGTTGGGGATGGTTAGAAAACTCTAACAGCAAGTGTGCTTTACTTTAAGAATTAAGACTTATAAAACGAAATTGACTTGGATTGTTTACTTGCATACCTGAGTTGGTGTAATGACTTTTTTTATCTGTTGGATCACCTCAGAATCTTGATTTAGTCTAACTACAGAAGCTTGTTTGTAGTAAGGCTGGTATTTGGCACGAAAAGAAAACTTCTTCTTCAAAAGATGGTCAAGGTGTTCAGGATAAATATTTGGGTGATCCTCATTTGTCTATGTTTTGTAATGGGATCAGAAGAACAAATTAATAGACATATTGTATAATATAGGGAATTTGGGAATTTGATAAATTATGATCAATTATGATATTATTTGAGTAAAGTAATTTATATGGAATGATCATATAGGAGATATTCATGATAGAGTAAAAAAACATAATGGTATATTTATTGAGTACATGACCTGTCATGAAAATATAATACATTGGGTTGACATGTTATTTAAATTCAGAAGCAGTATTTTAATCTGTCATTGAATGATGTAATGTACAAACCTTTTTCATGATCTCTCTTAGATCATGAGACGACATCACAACATAAGGAATAAATTCCTTGTCCCAAAACACAAAATTAGTAGTCTTGGATTCATGTTCCACCTCAATCTCAATTTTATACCTACACAGGGGAAATATTTTTTGATGTACTACATTTATGTTTCAAGTATACGAAAAAAACCAAAAGATAATACTCTTTTGTGTAAGGATGCTTACTTAGCTATTGGGTTGAAATGTTATCAGAACAATTGCATTGGAATGGGGAGCCCGGAGTTTGATTTGTTTTGTTACAAGTTAGACATAACTCATAATACCACCTAAAAGGGTTAGCCATGAACCTCATTGTCATTCCAACCGTACTGTAGAAAATGTCCTACATAACACATAATGAGTCATTTAAATAGATACACAAAAGGAAAAATGTAGAAGTAAGGTGAAGTTAAAATCTGGAAAGAAAAGAGACATGCATTAGTAAGAGTGAGCATCTCAGCAATGATTTTAACATCCTTGGTGAATGAGAAAGCCCTGTCGTCGAATGATCCTTGGTGTTGTACCCCAAAATTTTCCCTCCCATATTATCAAGATTTTCCTCACAAGACTTCTTGGACTCCAGACAAGATTAGGGTTTGCTCAGCTCAAGACCTCATCTTGCACTGATGACCTGAAATTAGGGTTTGAGTTTGCACAAGGATTTTTGGACCATCAATTCTTCATGTGACTTTCACACACCATCTTGGACCCCGAAGATTGCCCATATCAAGTTTCAAGCCTTGAATCACATTTTTGCCCAGTCAATTGGACAGTTGACCTAAAAATCAACTGTATTGGGGAAAAAGTCAACCATGGCCAATTTACAGTCAAACTTCATAATTTTTGATCCACAACGACATCCTAGGCCCCTATGTACCATTTGATCAAGTTTGGACCACAACTCCTCAAGAAATTTGATCAAACCATCAAAATGGCAAAATGGTCAAAATTGGGGTTTTGACTGAGAAAGGGAAATTTCTGATTTTTTACCTAACCAATGACCATGATTTAAAGGAATCAATAGAATCATATTGACCTAATCACATGGCTCAAAAGATCTCAAATGCATAGGATTGACAGATGAATTTTCCAGTAAACTGATCAAAAATCAATTGTACACTGAAAAGTCAAACTTTGACTTTTTGGTCAAAATCAAGTGCCAAGGGTCATAATTCATCAAGATATGTCAAAATATGAAACTTGTTGATCAAGAAAATCAATTTTTCAAATTAGGGTTTCAATTTGAAAAATTTTCATAACTTAGAAAATTTCTAAGTATGGAAAATTTCTTATTTTTTTCCAACTTTCCACAACTTTTTCACCATGATGCAATTGGATTAAAAGAAAACTTCCAACATGAAAGTTGTATTCCTCCATGAAATCTACAACTTTGACTCACAAAGTTTTCCCAAAAGATGCTTGGATCTCAAGTTATGATTTTGTGAATAAGGGTCCATAAACTTTTTAACTTAGTGAAATTTTGCCCTAGTTTAGGCAGATTTTTGACCTAACTTCATGGCAACTTTTCACCTAGTTCCAAGAGGAATCTAAAAATACATTTCAAAGAAGGATTGTAGAACATGTTACAAGGTTTCCAAAATGTCCAAGAACTCTCCAAGATCATTTATGGTTAGGGAAAATCGAAGAAAGGAAAATGGCAATTTATCACTTTTGTTCAAGGCATTTTCACAATGTTACAAGTTGCAAATCAGTTTCAAACATGCTTGTACTTGGTATTACAGGTCCTAATCCCTTCTACACTCCATAATTGAATGCTAACACATTGGATATTGGCTTTATTCTAACCTATGGAGCTTTGCACAAAGAATTAATCCATTTATGGCATAAAGTTCTCAATACCATTTTCATAAAGCTTGCTTTTTCCAACTTTACATTTCTTGAGCCATGGACTTGATCTTTGGTTGCAAACAAGATCCACAGTTATCAGGAAATTTGTACCAACTCTATGCAGTCCATAAGCTAGCAAGTACAAGCTTTTGCATTGTCACTTCCAACTTTCTTCAAAAGCAAGCCAACTTGCAAAAGTCAATATAACTCATCCATCTGATAAAGGCAAGGCTAAGCATTATTTGAACGAACTTCAGAACCTTGTAACAAGTAAAAGCACGAATTTCTAACATCTCAAACACCATCAAACACAAAAAACACCATTTTCTTCCCAAACAGGGCAGCTTCTGCAAATCTCAAGCCAAATCAATATTGACCCGTGCGTTTCTTGATTCAACCCTTGAAACACCTTCCATACATCACACCTAAACTATCCAGGCCTTTGTCTTGCAACTGTGTACCCTGTTTCAAGCTTCACCATTTTCATTTTGAAGGTTTGCAGGTTGACTTCTACAGGGAGATTCAAGCATCTACAAGGCAAGTTGAGCATTGGAAAAGGTTGAGGGAACTTCAAGGAAGCTCACACGATCTTCAGGCCTCACTCAAAGTTTTCACATTGCCATATCCAAACTCAACTGAACAAGGTATTTGTCAAGTTTCTATCTCTCGATTTAGGCATCCTTAAGTCACGATTTGTGAAGCAAAAATGTAGTCCTTAACTTGCTGAAACTACACATATGCATACTTTCCATTTATATTGACTGAGCTAAGAGTATTTGGTTGTTGAACATGCTGAAAAAACTAGGTCAGAAATTATGGACATTAAAATTCTCCTTGGTCTTTTAGAGCTAGGTCATGTTCTTTATATAATTGGAATCGTGAGTTCATGAGCTACCTTTTTTGTGTTATGAATTTTTGATTTTATGCAAGTATGAGCAAGAACAGGATTTGAACACAGAAGCGCGCGTTTGGGACAAAGTTGGAGGTCAGGGATGAAGGCTGTCTGGGCCTGGTGCCTTGGGCCTGTTTCTTTTCACACCCCCTTGTTTCCTTTTTGCACTCCCTTGGCCCATTTTCTATATTTTGCATTTTTTTTTTCATTTCTTTTATGTTTATTGACTTTAATATTTTTTTCTGAATATTAAAAAATCCCAAAAATATTTTCTTAATTTTTTGCAATTTTTATTTTATTTTTATTATTTTTTCCATATATAAAATAGTTTTATTTTAGTTAATGGAAATCATTTTATTAAAATAACTTGTAAATAATTTAAAAATATCATATATTTTATTTTTATTATTCATACACTTAAAATATTATTTTCATGCATATTTTAATTTTTTTAACATTTTGTATATATTTTTATTATTTTCTTGTACATACATGAAATAAATGAATAATATAAAATATATTTTCTTTTAAAACAAAATTAGGGTTTCCCCTTTCAAAACTAATAATATTATTTTTTTCTTATTTTTAGAATTTAAATAATTTATTTTCTCATACTTAAAACAATTACAAAAACTTTTTTTTGCATATTTACATTTTATTGCATATTTAAATAATTGTTTATTTATTTATTATACAATAAGTTCAATTGGGTTGTAATAGTAAATTAGGATTTTATTTTGTGCAAATATCCCCCATTCAAAACTTGTATCCCCCTTCCCATAATATTGTTGTAATTGTTTAGATTTACTTTACGCAATTTATCGCATTATATACATGTTTAGTAAATTAGGGTTTGTATGATAAGACAAAATCAAACAAATAGAATGACCTAATACAAGACAAAAATGCATGTAAAATTACAACACATTACACACAAGCATCTCTAGGGTTTCACCCACTTGGTTGCCTTAAAACATGGCCATGGTATGCATGCTAGGTATCTTGGCAAAACAAAACAAAACAAAAGATCATAGTCCCTCGATGACGCTATCTTGGTTGCCTAAAAAATTGATCTTAGTCCCTCAAAACTTGCTAAATATACTTGGCAATATTGTTATCATGGTCATACGATGACCCACGCCCGTCTCGTTTAACATCCAAAGATAGGGTTGTCTACCAAAACAATGGTAAATCAACAATATCAAAGAATAAAAATGTACAAGAAAGACTTTTGATTAGGTAGATATGCTCCTAGTTACTTGATCTCTTGCAAACAATCCTTGCTATTTTCAAACAAACACACACACACACATTTCAAAACATTTCCAAACAACTTTCAAAATATTGAAACATTTTTTCAAAAGACAAACATCTTTGTATACATTCTCACGAACGAGAATCATTACAAAGATTGCCTAAACGATGGCCTCTTTTCAAAATACTTTCAAAACCACACAAAGCACCATTTCAAACAATTGTCAAAGCAAAGCAAGTGGTCTAAAACAAGTAACTAAGAGCCCATGGAAAACCATGGATGAAAAGGGTGCTAGCACCTTCCCTTTTCATAATCTACCCCCCGAACTCAAGAAAACATCTCAAAGGTCTTTCCTGTGCTTTTTTACCTTTCCTTTTGGATAAAAGAAAAGTCGATGGTGACTCTTGGTAACCGCAACATTTGCGAACACAAATACAAAACCTCAAGTTAGTTCTCCCACCGTATCACAGAACTGACGACTCTGCTGGGGAGTATTATAAAAGTGGGGTTACCTTAGGGTTTTAGATCACCTTTACATGCTTATCTTGCTTGACTTGTTTGCTTTACACTTTAGTTCTATTGTTTGGGTTTGAATCCTCTACCCGGAATTGGGAAACATTCATAGGTAAATAGCAATACATTGTGGAAACTGTGCGGGGTATATCGACATGGTCTAAGCAATAGCTATGTTAGTGCGACATATTTGTGGGTACCGATAGCCTTTGAGTCAATCAAAGAGAATACGGGGCCGCTGAGTGATGTCATGAAGCACTAACGAACTTTTAGAACCTTTACTTGACCAACTTGGCCTTTTAGGATGTAGTGAGATGACCGGCTTTGGTGCAGTCTGAAGTTGGTAGATACTCGATACTACACTCATTGAGGGTTGGTTCCTTGGAATATTTCGGTCGCCAGTAAAGAGGCTGAATTGAAATAATGAACAAGGAAACAATCTAGTGATATTGAGCTCCTTAGAACCCGGTTACTATTTCTAGGACAGGTTGAGCCAACTAAACTTCAAGAGGGTACTTACCTTTGAAACCCCATGCAAGCCTAAACTAGGAACTTGTGTGACTTGCTTGTACATATATACTTGTGCATAACATCATGGATATCATGAAGCATCATATGCATCCACTAACCACTTCAAGGATTTTTGAGATTCATCTTTGTTCTTGTTTTGTAGGTTATGGATTCACTTTGTAGGAAAACTGTCCAAATCAACCTTGTAAGAATTCCTCCTTAACTCAAGGAGCTAGCTTCAAGGATTCCTGATAATTCTCCATTCACCGAGATACATGGTCGTCTGCTCAACTTAGTCACTACCAACACTGAGGAGGATATGCTGAAAGTTCTCTTCCAGTTCTTTGACCTTTTGCATCATTGCTTCACATTTCCTGACTACCAACTTGTGCTTACTTTGGAGGAATTTTCTCAACTATTGAGGATTCCTATTCTCAATCAACTACCCTTCAACGGTACGAAAAGAGGTCCAAAGCCAGAAGAGATTGCTCAAGCCTTACACTTGCACTCATCTGATGTCACTACACATTGGGAAACTAGAAGTGGTGTCAAAGGTTTCTTGTCAAAGTTTCTGTTTGAGAAGGCCCAGAGCTGCTGGAATTCCTTGGACTTACAAGCTTTTGAGGAGATTGTAGCTCTTCTCATCTATGGGATGGTCTTGTTCCCCAATCCTGATCAACTGGTAGATGTGAGTGCTGTCAAAATCTTCATGACTCGCAACCCGATACCTACATTGCTTGGGGATATCCTCCACTCTTTTCACACTCAAAAAATGAGGAAAAGAGTTGTTCTCATGTGTTGCACTCCTCTACTGTCAAGATGGTTTATTTCTCATCTTCCCCAATCAGTCTTGAAGAATGAGTAAGGTTTGAGGTGGTCACAACAATTGATGACTCTTACACATTCAGATATTCATTGGTGTTCTCGATCAAAAGAGAATGTTATCATCATTGACCGTTGTGGGGAATTTACTAATATCCCTCTACTTGACATTAGGGGAGGCATCACCTGCAACCCTTGTTTATCTCTGAGACAGTTTGGGTATGCCCGAAGGGATGGCCCACATGATATGCTGATTCAAGGCTTGGTTTTCGACTTCGACAACGACAATCAAGGACTCCGACAAAGGTTCATCTGAGCTTGGAGGATGCCCAACAAGGTAGACAGTAAGACCTTGGGACATAAGAATTCCATCCCTTTTGAGCCTTACCTCAAGTGGGTACGAACCCGCGCCCAAAGTCTCATGATTCCTTACCCCTCCATTCTCCCTGTGATCATAGAGCCTGTTATGGAAGGAGAGGTTCTATACACCCTCTTACATCCTGACATGCCAACATCACTCGAAGATTTACAAAGGAGTTGGATAAAGCTCAAGGGAGAGTGCGATACTTTTGAAGCCCAATTCTACGCAAGCGAGAAGAAGGTTTTGGAACTCACTCGGCTACTCCACGAAGAGCAGACTCTCAACACCTACATCGCACCAAAGAGGATGCGCAACGTCTTTTTACCTTAGAATTTTGTATTATTTTGCCCATGGGGATTTGATATGCTAACAAATTCTATCTTATTAACATGATGTGTGTTTCTTTTTTGTTTAAAACAAATTTGAATTTCTGAATCCTTGAATGCATTACATGAATACATATCATTCATCATATGCATAAGAAGGTCTTCACACCAGGTTTCCTCATCTTTCTGTGGTTTATTTCATCAAGATGGATATTAAACAAACGGTCAAAGATTTGCAAGCTCAGAATTCATAATTTCAACAATTACTCTTGACCTTGGCCAAGGGGAAGGAGGAGCTTAAGACTCTACTAGAGAAAGAGAAAGAGAAAAAGAAGAAGAAGCAAGCCGGTGTGGCCATCTTGGGCAGAAGGTTTGAAGGTCAAACCAGAAGAACTTTGGAATTCCCATCAACATCTGAAGAGGGGGAAGGAAAAGGAAAGGGAACTGCAGTGTCGTCTGATTCTGAAGTAGAAGAAGAGGAAGATGAAGATTACTCCGAACAACAATACCCTCCGATCGATGACAAATACAAGAACTTGGAAGAACGTCTAGCTGCTATTGAGATACAAAGAGTACCGGGGCTAGATTTTGAGGAGTTAGGGTTGGTTTCTGGAATTGTAATCCCTCCTGTTGTACCCCAAAATTTTCCCTCTCATTTCATCAACATTTCTCATCACAAGAATCTTGGAATTCAAGGTCAAGCTAGGGTTTGCTCTGCTCAAGACACCTCCTTGCACTGTTGACCTAAATTAGGGTTTGAGTTTGCACAGTGATTTTTTGACCTACAATGCCCAAATTGACTTTCATACTTCATGTTGGACTCATAAGTTTGTCCATACCAAGCTTCAAGCCTTGATTCAAATTTTTGCCCAGTCAATTGGACAGTTGACCTAGAAATCAACTGTATTGGGGAAAAAGTCAACTGTGGCCAATTGACAGTAAAACCTCATGGATTTTGACCCACATCAACATTATGAACTCATATGAACTATTTAATCAAGTTTGGATCACAATTCCACAAGAAATTTGATCAGATCATCAAAATGGCAAAATGGTCATTTTTAGGGTTTCGACTATACAAAGACAATTTTTGACTGTTTGACCTAGCCAATGACAAATCAAGCTCAACCATGGGCTCAAGGACTCAATGACATTGTCTTTACCCATTCAACAAGTTCAAAAGATCTCAAATGCATAGGATTGACAGATGAATTTCTCAATCAACTGATCAAAATTTAACTGTATACTGAAAAGTCAAACTTTGACTTTTTGGTCAAAATCAAGTGTCAAGGGTCATTTTTCATCAAGACATGTCAAATTATGAAACTTGTTCATCAAGAAACCAAAAAATGCAAATTAGGGTTTAAAATGGAAAATTTTCATAACTTAGAAATTTTCTAAGTTATAAAATTTTCTTATTTTTTCCTAACTTTGTCCCATTTTTTCACCAATATGCAAATGTATTCAAACAAAACTTGCAACATTAAAGTTATAGTCCATCACAAAGTATACAAATTTTATTCACAAAGTTTTCTCAAAAGAAGCTTGGATCTCAAGTTATGATTTTTGGAACAAGGGTACCTAAAACTTTTAACTTAGAGAAATTTTGCCCTAGTTTAGGCAGGATTTTGACCCATCTTCTTGGCCATTTTTCACATAGTTCCACTTGGAGTTTCAAGTTTCATTTCAAATATGGATTGTAGTACATGTTGTAAGCTTTCCAAATTGTCCAAGAACTCCTCAAACACCTTTGTGGTTAGGGATAATCAAATGCTTGAACTTGGCAAAAACTCACTTTGCAACCATGGCCAATACATGTTCATACAACTTGTATTTTCAAACCAGCTTGCTTTGTACTAGCTTGCAGGCCTCTAAACCCTTTTAAACTCCTTAATTGAATGCAAATCCACTGAGCTAATGCATTATCTTGGCCATTTGGGCATTGTACACAAAACTAATCCCTATTTGGAAAAAGGTACAGTGCCATTTTTGAAAAGTTATACTTTATGTCAAACCAAGATCTTTGAAGCATGGGGCCATATCTTTGAGGCAAGATCAAATCCATAAATTGAAAGTATCAAGGGAAAAGTATGCAACATACAAGATAGAGGTTACAGGCCTGTAATGACAAGTTACACTTTCTTGCTTCACAAAGAAGAAATTTGTCCAAATCCTCCCAACTCAAAAACCAACCATAGTCAGCTTACACAAACATTGCAAACAAGTTTCATACACCCTAACAAGCAAGAAGCATGAGCCCTTGACCCCTAGAACCTCCTTATACACAAAATCTCCACTTTTATGCAAAACAGGGCAAGCCCTACAGAATCACCTCCATCTCCACTTTGCCTCGTGCGTTTTGCCTCAAACTTGTTCTATTACCTTCCATTCAACTCACCTGAACTATTCCAGACCTCCATTGCCAGCTGTAACTCCATTAACACACATTGCCATTTTTGTTTGGAAGCTTTGCAGGTTGAGTTATGTAGCACGATTCAGGCTACTTCAAAACAAACTAGGCATTGAGAAAGCTTCAGTGGACATCAGGCAAGCTCAAAAGAACCTCAAGCACCCTTGGAAGTTGCTGCATTGTCCAGCTCAAAGTCAACTGAAACAGGTATTTCATGAACTTTTATCTCTCTATTTAGGAATAGTTAGACTTAGGTTTGTGAATGAAAGATGTTGTATTCATAGCCCTGAAACCATACATGTGCTTAGTTTTAATTTATATTAATCGTGCTAGGAGAATTTCATCCATGAACTTTCTGAAAAAACTAGGTTAAAAATTAGGGCCAGAGAAATTCTCTCTGGTCTTTGAGAGTTAGCTTAAGTTTTTTATATGGTTAGATTCGTTGTTTGATGCTCTACAAGTTTCATGTTATCAGTTTTGTCAAAAAAGCACAGAATCAGGAGATAGCAGTTTGTGTGGAAAATGCGCATTTTTGTTTGAACTGAGGAAGAAGATGAAGTTGATGGGCTAGGCTGGCTCATTTTTTGCTTCTAACACATGCATTTTCAGTTCACACCTCTGGCCCATTTCTTTGTATATTTGTCATTTTTGCTTTTTTATTTTAATTCTTACTTTATTATTTTATGTCTAAATATGAAAAATGACAAAAAAATTATTTTTATATTTTTTACATTTATTTGGTATTTATTTTTATTTTTTACTAGTGTAAAAATGTTTATATGCTTTTATATCATTTTGTTTAAATTAAAAAGATAATGCAAATAATACTTAAATAATTTAAAATATTTTCTTTAAATATATACATTTTTGTAAATAATATTTTATTTTTTATACACACTTAACATATTTAATATATATATATATATATATATATATATATATATATATATATATATATATATATATATATATATATATATATATATATATATATATATATATATATATATATATATATATATATATATATATATTATTAATTAATTAGAACAAAAAACACAAAAATAATACATTTTTATTTTTATTAATATTTTATACTAAAAATATCTTTTTTTTTAATATACTTTTATTTTTGTACAAATCAATACATTATTGTATATAAATAATAAATAATACTATTTATTTAAGAAATTAGGGTTTTTGCCCTAAAAAACAAAATAATTGAAATTGACTTTTTATTTATTTACACTTCACATTAAAAATACTTTTTACATACATAAAAACTATTTTTTACATAATACATTTTATCTAACATTTATTTATTGTATTTTATTTAATTATTGTACATTTAAATATTATGTCTTACACATTCAATTTGGTTGTAATAATTTAGGATTTAATTTCTTGTAAAATAATCCCCAATTCAAATTTGTACCCCCCACCCTATATCATGTTGTAATAGTATAGAATTTAAATTCTCGCACCTTTAAATGCTTTCAATTATGCCATGATTAGACCTAGGATTTGTATGCAAAATCAAATCAACAATTAGCTTGACCTAATCAAAAGACAAAAATGTATGAAAAACAAACACAATACACACTTGCACCCCTAGGGTTACAATCCACTTGTTGCCTTCAAAAATGGGCCATGATATGCATGTCAAGTACTTTGGCAAAACAAAAACAAAACAAAAGATCATAGTCTCTCGATGACGCTATCTGAGTTGCCTAAACAAAATGATCAAGTCCCTTAAGAAAATTGCCAAAAATACTTGACACCATTGCTATCATGGTCTATACGATGACCCGCGCCTGTCCCGTTTAACATCCTAACACAAGGTTGTTCATCAAATACAATGGTGAAACAACACTGTTAAAAGGGTTAAAAACATAAGAAAGATCTTTGAGTAAAATAGGGTAGACAACTCTTAGTTACTTGATAAAAGCATGCAAAACATCCTTGCTATCTTCAAAACACACTTCACAACACAATTTCAAAACCCTACTTTCAAACATTGAAAACTTTTCAAAAGACAAAAACACCTTTGTATACATTCAAGCAAGAATTATTACAAAGGTTGCCACAACGATGGCCTCTTTTCAAAACATCTTTCAAAACCACACACAAAGCACAATTTCAAACAATTGAAGAGCACCATTTCAAACAATTGAAAAGCAAAGCAAGTGATCTAAGCAAGTAACTAAGAGCCCATGGATAACCATGGATAGAAAGGGTGCTAATACCTTCCCTTTCTATAATCTACTCCCCGAACCCAAGAAAAAATCTCAAAGGTCTTTCCTGTGCTTTTTGGCCTTTCCTTAGGATAAAATAAAAATTCGATGGCGACTCTTGCTAAACTGAAACATTTGCGAACACAAAATGCAAAATCCCAAGTCATTTCTCCCACCGTATCACAGAACTGGCGACTCTGCTGGGGAAATATTTAAAAGTGGATTAACCTTAGGGCTTAGATCACCCTTTGCATGATTTGATTGCTTTACATTTGGTTCTCTTGTTTGGGCTTGAAATCCTCTACCCGGATTTGGGAAACATTCATAGCTAAATAGCAATACATTGTGGAAATTGTGTGGGGTATACCGACACGGTTGAAGCAATAGCTATATTAGTGCGACATATTTGTGAGTACCGGTATCCTTTGAGTCAATCAAAGAGAATACGGGGCCGTTGAGTGATGTCATGAAGCACTAATGAACTTTTAGAACCTTACTTGACCATCTTGGCCTTTTATTATGGGTAGTGAGATGACCGACTTTGGTGCAGTCCGAAGTTGGTAGATACTCGATACTACACTCATTGAGGGTTGTTTTCTTGGAATATTTTGGTCGCTAGTTAAGTGGCTAAACCAAAACAATGAACATAGAAAATAATCCAGTGATATTGAGATCCTTAGAACCCGGTTACTATTTATAGGACATGTTTGAGCCAACTAAACTCAAGAGGGTACTTACCTATGAAACCTCATGCAAGCCTGAAACTAGGGTTTTGTGTGACTTGCTTGTACATGTGCTTGTGCATACATCATGAACATCATAAAGCATCATATGCATCCACTAACCATTTCAAGGGTCTGGATCTTCATCTTTGTTCTTGTTTTGTAGGTCATGGAATCTCTTCGCAGGAAAACAATTCAAGTCAACCTTATGAGAATCACTCCTTAACTCAAGGAGCTCACTTCCAGGATTCCAGATAATTCTCTCTTCAGTGAAAGACATGGTAGGCTTATCAACTTGGTCAACTCCAACATTGAAGAAGACATGGTGAAAGTTCTCTTCCAGATCTTTGACCCCCTCCACCACTGTTTCACATTCCCTGATTACCAATTGGTGCCTACTTTGGAGGAATTTTCTCAACTCCTGAGAATTCCTATTCTTCATCAACTACCCTACAACGGTACGGAAAAAGAACCAAAGCCTGAAGATGTTGGTCAAGCATTACACTTGCAACCATCAGACATCAAGGGACATTGGGAAACCAGAAGTGGTGTTAAGGGTTTCTTGGCAAAGTTTCTATTTGAGAAGGCACAAGACTGCTGGAATTCTCTTGATCTACAAGCCTTTGAAGAGATTGTGGCACTCCTTATCTATGGGTTGGTCTTGTTCCCAAACCCTGACCAACTTATAGATGTGAATGCTGTCAAGATTTTCATATCCAGGAATCCTATACCTACATTGCTTGGGGACATCCTACACTCATTTTACACACGAACAATGAGGAAAAGAGGTGTTCTCATGTTCTGTACTCCTCTCTTAGCAAGGTGGTTTATTTCTCACCTTCCACAATCAATTTTGAAGAATGAGCAGGGTTTAAGGTGGTCACAACGGTTGATGACCCTCACACATTCTGATGTACATTGGTGTTCTCAGTCTAGAGAAAATGTCATCATCATTGATCGTTATGGGGAATTCCCTAATGTCCCACTACTTGGCATTAGGGGAGGCATTACCTACAACCCCTTTTTAGCTCTAAGACAGTTTGGATATGCTCGGAGGGATGACCCTCATGACATGCTGATTCCTGACCTAGTTTTTGACTTCGACAACGATGCGCAAGGACTTTGACAAAGGTTCATTAGAGCTTGGAGGATGCCCAAAAAGGTGGATAGTAAGAACTGGGGCACAAGAATTCCATCCCCCTTGAGTCTTACCTCAAGTGGGTATGAACCCTCTCCCAGAATCTTATGATGCCATACCCTCACATTCTCCCTTTGATCAAAGAGCCTGTTATGGAAGGAGAGGTTCCATACACCCTCCTACATCCTGACATGCCAACATCATTGGAAGAATTACAAAAGAGTTGGATCCAACTCAAAGAAGAACAAAATACTTTTGAAGCCAGCTTCTATGCCAGCAAGAAGAAGGTTTTGGAGCTTACCCGCCGACTTCATGAGGAGGAAACTCTCAACACTTACATCGCACCAAAGAGGATGGCAATGTCTTTTTACATTAAGAATTTTGTAATATTTTGCCCACGGGGCACTTATGTACTAACAATTTCTTCTTAATATGACGTGTGTTCCTTTTTATTTGCGACAAATTTGAATTTCTGAATCCTTGAATGCATTACATGAATAACATACCATTCATCATATGCATAAACATGTCTTCACACCAGGTTTCCTTATCTTTCTGCTGTTTATTTCAGCAAGATGGATTTGGAGCAGACGGTAAAGGATCTACAGGCACAAAATTCACAATTCCAGCAAATCCTCATGACCTTGGCAAAGGGTCAAGAGGACCTCAAAGCTATGTTGGAGAAGAATAAAGAGAAAAAGAAAAAGAGGTCCGAAGTAGCCACTTTTTGAAGAAGGTTTGAAAGCAATGCCAGAAAGGTTCTTGAGTTCCCCTCAACGTCTGACGAAGGGGCTGGTAAAGGGAAAGGGGCTGATGTACCTTATGAATATGTGATTGAAGAGGAAGAAGACGAAGACTACTCCGAACAACAATATCCTCCAGCGGATGATAAATATAAGAACCTTGAGGATAGATTGCCAGCCATGGAGTTGCAGAGGGTACCTGGTTTGGATTTTGAAGAACTAGGGTTGGTAGCTGGAATTGTTATCCCTCCTAAGTTCAAGGTGCCAACATTTTCCAAGTATGACGATCGGTCGTGTCCAAAGATGCACCTGAGATCATATGTCAGAAAGATCCAACCCCACTCATCTGATAAAGACCTCTGGGTACACTTTTTTCAAGACAACTTGTCAGGCACGCAGTTGGACTGGTTCTATCAGCTCGAGAGATCAGAGGTTCACAATTGGGAAGAATTAGCTGCCGCTTTTTATCGTCAATATCAGTACAACGCTGATTTGGCGCCCACTCGTACTCAGCTACAAAGTATGGGAATGGCTTCCAATGAAGGGTTTAAAGAGTATGCCCAGAAGTGGCGTGATCTGGCTGGAAGGGTGCAGCCACCGTTGTCAGATAGGGAGTTAGTTGACATGTTTCTAGGGACCCTGTCTGGCCCTTTCTTCAATCATCTAATCGGGAGTTCTTCCGCGGGATTTACTGAACTAATTTTGACCGGCGAAAGGGTTGAGGCCGGTATTAAAAGTGGCAAGATTCAGAAGGATACTTCCGCATCCACTGTTGTTAAAAAAGCCTTCCCAGCTAAGAAGGAAGCCTCTGCTATGTATTCTCAGAAGGGTCAGGGAAGAACCGAGCGTCGGCCAACTGTAGGGGCTGTGATGATTCAAAACTCTTCAAATGATCAACCTCGCGGAAATCAGTCAAGACCTAATCAATAACGGGTAGAAAGGCCACAGCGGAAGTTCACCCGAATCAACATGACACCCGCTCAAGTACTCCCTCATTTGTTGAAGCTGAATCTTACCAGTTTGAAGGAAGCGCCAAAGAACCCTAACACCTCCTCTCCATACTACCACTCCAATTCCAAATGTGCTTACCATTCTGACACTGTTGGGCACGATACCAATAATTGTTGGGCGCTTAAGAACAAAATCCAAGATCTGATTAACGCCAAAGAAGTAGAATTTGATGCTCTTGAGAAGCCCAATATGATATCTGCCCCGATGCCCAAGCACGACCACAATGTTCATGCTGTTATAGAAGACCTCCATGTTACTGATGTTGCCGATCTTTTGACTCCATTATTAGTGATTAAAGAGAAGTTGATGAGAATCGGGATATTCTAAGGCTGCGGGAAGGACTATTATTTTTGTTTGAACATACGAGCTGACTGCCCAATGTTGAAATCATGTGTCCAACGCCTGATTGATACCCAAGAGATACTTTTCCAGAAAACCCCTGTTGATACCTTCACTCCTGCTACTTTTTCTACTTCAACCAACGATATTGCAATCATAACCATTTCCGACAATCCTCCCAAGGCTTGCAAAAGGCCTGTCAGGATTACGCCAAACCCTAAATCTGTACCGTTAAAGATCACTATGCCGGGACCTGTCCCGTACCAATCCAGCAAAACGATACCATGGAATTATGGAGGAGAAATCTTCTATCATGTTATCAAACAAATCGAAGCAGTCCAAGAGAATTCTGAAGAAGAAAACCCTGATATAGGGAACATTGCGGGTACAAGCAAGATAACCCGCAGCGGCCAGATTTTTTCTCTGGAGATTGCTCCCCCTCGAGCAGCTTTCGGACCCTCGAAAGCTTCCATACCTGTTAGACCATCTGTACAAGGCCCAATGATTGAAGAATTGGATACTCCTGAAGTAAGACCATCTGTTGATACTACCGACAAAGGTAAGGGGATACTAGAAGCGCCTGTCAGGACAAAGGCTCATGTTATGGTTATCCCCGAAACCACTCAGAAAGAAATGGATGAAATCTTGAAAATAATCAGAAAGAGTGACTACGACGTTGTGGAACAGCTAGCGCAGACCCCTTCTAAAATTTCAATGTTTGATCTTCTACTCTTCTCTGAGGCCCATGCTAAGGCCCTGATCAAATTTTTGAAGGCGGCACATGTACCCCAAGAGACTTCGGCTGACCAGTTTCAGGAGTGTGTGGCCAGTCTTACTACTGATAATGGCCTTGGCTTTTCCGATGCTGACTTGACTCCCAAAGGAAGGAAACACAATGATGCACTACATGTCTCAGTTGAATGCAGGGGAACCACCCTCGCCCATGTATTAGTTGATACTGGTTCTTCCTTGAATGTGCTGCCGAAGAAAGCCTTAGACCATTTGGACTGCAAAGGATTGACCCTCAAACCTAGTAACATCGTTGTTAGGGCCTTTGATGGGTCCAAAAGAATGGTTCATGGAGAGGTTGATATTCCTATCAAAGTAGGCACAGAAGTTTTCAACTCCACCTTTTACGTGATGGACATCCGTCCGTCATATTCGTGTTTGTTAGGAAGACCGTGGATCCATTATGCCGGGGCAGTTACCTCCTCTTTACACCAAATGCTGAAATATCCTGTTAAGGGTAAGATTATAACAGTGCACGGCGAGGAAGAGTACATGATAAGTCATCTCAATTCCTTCCGCTATGTGGAGTTGGATGGCGAGTTCATCGAAACGCCTTTACAACATTTTGAGGAAGTATCTCCTGCGATTGCAGTTGCGAAGACAATGGTTGAGGTGCCTGACGTTCCCAAGCATGTATCTAGGATGGCATCTCTCAAGGACACAGAGGCTGTGGTTAAAGAAGGAAAGAGCACATTATGGGGGCAATTGCCTGATTTTCCCCATAAGACGGACAAGTTTGGGTTAGGGTTCACTGCTGCAGGACAAAAAGCTATGCGTCGCTCCAAGGCTGGAGGACCACCCATCAAGATCTCTCAACATGGAATCAATGTTGTAGAAGATGAAGATGAAGAGAGCCACTTTGAAGATTGGATCTTTCCGACAGTCGAAGGGGGTTTAAGCAACTGGGAAGCAAAGGATTTTATTCCCATCACCTTTATCAACCAGTAATTTTATCTTTGAACAATTTCCCATTTTATGGTATGTAATAACTAAACAATTCTCACACTATTTTCACCTCATGCCTTGCCCGGGGCATGTAGGTCCATTTGTAAGGGCTTGATCTTCTTCATTATCATATGCCATGTTTTAATGAATCATTGGACGTTTTTCATCTATAAACTGCTGTGTTCATTTTCTTTCCTTTTGCATTTTGTTTGTATAAGGATGGTTATCCCTTACACACGCCCACACTCACAAATGCAGGTACCCATCCACTCCGGATTCCACGGGTGACTATTCTGCTTTAGCCTTCGATAACTCTGAAGATTTGGTCAATCATGCTGAGTACGAAGTTGACGAAGACTGTGAAGTGCCGGGAGAGTTAGCCAGACTTTTGCAACAAGAGAGAGGGTTATTCTGCCTCATGAAGAGTTGCTAGAAACCATCAACTTGGGGACAGAGGAAGACAAGAAAGAGGTAAAAGTGGGTGCCAACCTGGAACCAAGTGTCAAGGAGCGCTTAGTGCAGTTGTTGAACGGATATGTTAAAATCTTCGCCTGGTCTTATGAAGACATGTCGGGGTTAGACACAGATATCGTGGTTCACCGTCTCCCTATAAGAGAAGACTGTCCACCGGTCAAGCAAAAGGTCCTCCGAATGAGGCCTGACATGTCTGAGAAGATTAAAGTTGAGGTAATGAAGCAATTCAACGCTGGCTTTCTGGCTATTACTTCCTATCCATAATGGGTTGCTAACATTGTGCTCGTGCCTAAGAAGGACGGCAAAGTCAGAATGTGTGTGGACTATCGGGATTTAAACAGGGCTAGCCCTAAAGACGATTTTCCACTGCCACATATTGACATCTTGGTTGACAACACAGCTCAACACAAGATTTTTTCCTTCATGGATGGATTCTCGGGATACAACCAGATCAAAATGGCCCCCGAGGACATGGAGAAAACTACTTTTGTCACGCAATGGGGTACCTTCTGCTACAAAGTGATGCCATTCGGACTGAAGAATGCAGGGGCAACCTATCAACGCGCCATGGTAGCTTTGTTTCATGACATGATACATCATGAGATCGAAGTTTACGTAGACGACATGATAGCTCGATCACAGACAGAAGAAGAACACCTTGGTCATTTGTAAAAGCTGTTTGTTAGGTTGAAGGAGTATAAGCCCAGACTGAACCCAAGCAAGTGCACTTTTGGGGTTAGGTCTGGTAAACTTTTGGGATTTATTATCAGCAACAAAGGCATTAAGGTTGATCCAGCTAAAGTAAAGGCTATACAAGAAATGCATGCCCCCCCGCACTGAAAAGGAGGTTAGAGGATTCTTGGGACGCTTAAACTATATCGCCAGGTTTATCTCTCACCTGACGTCTACCTGTGAGCCAATCTTTAAGCTGTTGAAGAAAGATCAGGTGGTTGAATGGAACAATGATTGTCAAGTTACTTTTGATAAAATCAAGGAGAATTTACTAGAACCTCCTATTTTGATGCCACCCGTCGAAGGAAGGCCGTTAATCATGTATCTGACTGTTTTGGACAACTCAATGGGGTGCGTGCTGGGCCAACATGACGAGTCTGGCCGAAAAGAGCATGCCATTATTACCTTAGCAAAAAGTTTACCGACTGTGAGACTCGATACTCACTGCTCGAGAAAACTTGCTGCACTTTGGTATGGGTTGCTCGCCGGCTAAGACAATATATGTTGACTCATACAACTTTGCTGATTTCCAAAATGGATCTCATAAAGTATATCTTCGAGAAGCCTGCTTTATCTGGAAGAATCGCTAGATGGCAAATGATCCTGACTGAGTATGATATCCAGTATACTACCCAAAAATCTATAAAGGGGAGTGTACTAGCTGACCATCTAGCTCATCAAGCCGTCGAAGATTACCAATCTATGAGATTCGACTTCCCTGACGAGGACATCATGATGTTGGACAACATTGAAGGTAACAGGCCGTATGACAGACCTGAACAAGGATCCCGATGGACCCTGTACTTTGATGGTGCTTCAAATGCACTTGGCAACGGTATCGATGCGGTACTCATTTCTGCGGAAGGTTGTCATACACCCTTCACTGCCCGACTTTGCTTCAGTTGTACCAAAAACATGGCTGAATATGAAGCTTGCATCTTTGGTCTCAAGGCTGCTATAGACTTGGGAATCAAATCTTTGGTCGTATTTGGGGACTCGACTTTGGTTATCAGTCAAGTCAAAGGAGAGTGGGATACCAAACATCCCAATCTTATCCCATACAAGGAACATGTCTTGACGTTGTTGCCTCATTTCGAGCAGATTACTTTCGAGCACTTCCCGCGAGAAGAAAATCAGCTAGCCGATGCTCTGGCTACAATGTCTTCCATGTTTAAACTCAACTGGGACAACGAGGCTCCCCAAATTACCATCGAGCGAATGGACGAACCTGCACACTGTCACGAGATTAATACCGAAAAAGTAGTGGAACAACCCTGGTTTCATGAAATCAAAAGGTATCTCCAGACTAGAGAATTCCCTGAAGGAGCTTCCGTCAATGACAAAAAGTTCTTAAGGAGATTTGCTGCCAAGTTCTTCCTAAGCAATGGCATCCTTTATAAGCACAACCATGATTGTGTTTTACTTTGTTGTGTGGACAAAGATGAAGTAGAGTTGATCATGACTGAGATACATAGTGGCACATTTGGAACCCACTTGAGCGGACATACGATGGCTAAGAAGATTCTAAGGGCAGGCTACTACTGGTCTACCATGGAAGCTGATTGCCATCAACATTCTCGTACTTGTCACAAATGCCAAGTCTATGCTGACAAGGTACATATTCCTCCTATTCCTCTCAACGTTCTGACATCTCCTTGGCCATTCGCAATATGGGGCATTGACATGATTGGAGAGATCAAGCCTACGACATCCAATGGACATCGCTTCATCCTGGTGGCTATTGACTATTTCACCAAGTGGGTCGAGGCAGCTTCCTATGCCTCAGTTATAAAGAATGTGGTTTCCCGCTTCATCAAGCAGAACCTCATATGCCGGTATGGTATCCCCGACAGGATTATCACGGACAACGGTACAAATTTGAACAACACCATGATCACCGCTCTATGCGAACAGTTCAATATTTATCATCACAATTAATCTCCCTACCGGCCGAAGATGAACGGTGTTGTTGAAGCCGCAAACAAAAATATCAAGAAGATCATTTAAAAGATGACAGTCACCTACAAGGATTGGCATGAGATGTTACTGTTTGCTTTGCATGGATATCTTACCACGACACGTACTTCAACAGGGGAAACCCCATTTTCTTTGGTGTATGGCATGGAAGTTCAGATTCCTTCCTTAAGGATTATGAAGGATGCTGGTTTGAGTGAAGACGATTGGATTCAGACCCGGCTTGATCAACTTAATTTGATCAACGAGAAGCGACTTATTGTTGTTTGTCATGGTCAGACGTATCAAAAACGGATGATCAAGGCTTTCAATAAGAAAGTCAGGCGTCAGGTATATCAAGTCGGAGATCTTGTAATCAAGCGAATCATCTTACTGCAAAGTGATCCCAGGGGAAAATGGATTCCTACTTACGAAGGACCATTTGTGATCAAGAGCATCTTTTCTGGTGGGGCAATGATTTTGACCACCATGGATGGCAACGATTTGCCGCACCCTGCGAACGCAGACATAGTCAAAAGATACTACGCATAAAACGACCCGACAAGTTGAAAACCCGAAAGGGCGACTTGAGTAAAAATGGGCATCCTGGTGAATCGAAAACCCGAAAGGGCGGTTCAGGAAAAAATTAGGGATAAACAAAAAAATTCGTACACCCGGCAAGTTGAAAACCCGAAAGGGCGACTTGGGCAAAAAGGGGTTTCCCGGTGGATCGAAAACCCGAAAGGGCGGTCCAGGAAAAAGTTAGGGAATTAAAGCGTATGACTATGTCTCATCAGATCACTTTAAGAACAATCTCTTCACCAACAAGCTCCAAGCTTCTGATCAATCCAGTCATCAGCGGACGAAGCAGCGAATGGACAAGATATTCAGAGTTGTGAAGGCTATATCATAATGGGAATCCCATGGACTTGTTACACATAGCCATCTTTCTTTTGTATAAAAATTTTCAATTTTTTACGACAACATTCTCTTACTAGGATGTCTGTCTCCTTTGTACAAAGATACTCACAAAAGTTAAATACAAAGACACTTCAAAGTGCAGAAATTTGCTTGCCTTTCTTTTCTTTTTACATTTATGTTTTATTTGAAAACGTCCAATGTTTTGTTAAATAGGCATATGCATTTGAATATAATCACTGCTTACAAATAAAACGAAATTGAAAAAGGATAATTACTGATAGGTTGAAGGTGTAGGAAGATATCTTTGTGCCATTTCAGAAGAAATCCCCTACGATACATCATTCAGATCCTCAACAAAGCTAAAAATTTAAAGTATTATTCCCCAGCGGAGTTAAGCTTCAGGATCCCCAGCGGAGCCAGTGTAGTCTGAAACTTGATTCCCCAACTGAGTTAAGTTTCAAAATTCCCATCAGAGTTAAGCTTCAAGATCCCCAGTGGAGCCCGAAAACCCTGAAAATCCTATCCCCAGCGGAGCCAGAATAGTGAACATTTCCCCCACAGAGTTATCTCCCAGCAAGATCGAAGATTCTCGGTCTCATTTCTCCAAGCAGAAGCCTCCTAGGTTTCAACTCCCCAGTAGAGATTTTCAGATTTTTCCCTATTTCCCCAGAAAGTCATGAAAGATTCTCATTCCCTGCAGAAGTCGTCAAAGGCCTTGTTAATCCCCACAAATTGCCGAGGATTTTCAATCTCCAGCAGTGGTCCCGGGATTTCTCATTCTCAACAATCAGAGATCTTTAATCCCCAAGCAGTCAGCAAGTATTTCTCATCTTCAAATAATCAAAGATTTTTGGAATCCCCAGCATCGGTCAAGGATTTACTTTCCCCGACAGCAGTCAAAGATTTCATTATCTCCAGTTATCGAGGATTTATTTTCCTCAGCAAGGCAGCTACTCAGCTTACATGCACATTCATTACATTCATATATCATAAACATTAATGAAATACAGTTCATTGCATCATATATATCATGCAACATAAATTTGTGTTTAGCTAACATTTTACCCTTTTCAGGATAAAATTAAAAGGCCATCATTAACAATTTTTCTGATACATTATGGATACACCCCAGACACGGCGGTCATTCTATTACTCATTCATAATTTCAAGTTAAAATACAGTACAGATACACCCCAGACACGGCGGTCACTCTACTACTCATTCAGGCTTTAGCAATCCGATACAGACTAGATACGCTCCAGACACGGCGACCATTTTATCTCTCATTCAGATTCAACTATCAACTTCAAGTTCAGATACGCTCCAAACACGGATGCCATTTTGGCCTTTACACCAGCTGTTTGACTCTCCCCAGTGCAGTCGCCATGGAAGTCATTCTGTCACTTATTCAGATCCCAGTAACAGTCTCAGATACACTCCAGACACGAAAGTCATTCTGCTACTCATACAGATCTTAACTTCAGATATAGTCCAGATACGCTCCAGACACGGTTGCCATTCCGTCACTCATTCGGAATTTATCCCCAACCCAGAGATGCTCCATACACAGATGTTTCTCTGTCGCCCATTCAGAATTTAGATACAATACAGATACACTTCAGACACGGCAGTCATTCTAATATTCATTCAAAACTCAAATACAGTTACAACTCAGATAAGCTCCAGACACGGACGCCATTCTTTCGCTCACACAGACTCAGTCTCCAGATACAGTTCAAATGCATTCCAGACACGGATACCATTTTAATGCTCATTCTTCTGACCTACAACATTGCAATTTAACAAATATTCTTGGATGGCATATTTAAGCCCATCTCCAGCAAGACTCTACCATCTCTAAATGGAATCTTTAAGCCCATTTCCTCAGCCATATTTTGACGAGTGCAAATTTACGGGCACTCTAGTGTCCAATCCTCTTTTACCTTTGAGTCGCGAAAGGCAAACTTGCCAATCTAACTTTTCAGGTTCAAGAAGATTGAACAGGGGCAACTGTTGTACCCCAAAATTTTCCCTCTCATTTCATCAACATTTCTCATCACAAGAATCTTGGAATTCAAGGTCAAGCTAGGGTTTGCTCTGCTCAAGACACCTCCTTGCACTGTTGACCTAAATTAGGGTTTGAGTTTGCACAGTGATGTTTTGACCTACAATTCCCAAATTGACTTTCATACTTCATGTTGGACTCATAAGTTTGTCCATACCAAGTTTCAAGCCTTGATTCAAATTTTTGCCCAGTCAATTGGACAATTGACCTAGAAATCAGTTGTATTGGGGAAAAAGTCAACTGTGGCCAATTGACAGTCAAACCTCATGGATTTTGACCCACATCAACATTATGAACTCATATGAACCATTTGATCAGGTTTGGATCACAATTCCACAAGAAATTTGATCAGATCATCAAAAGGGCAAAAAGGCAATTTTTGACTGTTTGACCTAGCCAATGGCAAATCAAGCTCAACCATGGACTCAAAGACTCAATTACATTGTCTTGACCCATTCAACAAGTTCAAAAGATCTCAAATGCATAGGATTGACAGTTGAATTTCTCAGTCAACTGATCAAAATTTAATTGTATACTGAAAAGTCAAACTTTGACTTTTTGGTCAAAATCAAGTGCCAAGGGTCATTTTTCATCAAGACATGTCAAATTATGAAACTTGTTCATCAAGAAACCCAAAAATGCAAATTAGGGTTTAAAATGGAAAAAATTTCATAACTTAGAAATTTTCTAAGTTATAAAATTTTCTAATTTTTACCTAACTTTGTCCCATTTTTTCACCAAGATGAAAATGGATTCAAACAAAACTTGAAACATGAAAGTTGTAGTCCATCACAAAGTCTACAACTTTGATTCACAAAGTTTTCTCAAAAGAAGCTTGGATCTCAAGTTATGATTTTTGGAACAAGGGTGCCTAAAACTTTTAACTTAGAGAAATTTTGCCCTAGTATAGGCAGGATTTTGACCCATCTTCTTGGCCATTTTTCACATAGTTCCACTTGGATTTTCAAGTTGCATTTCATAGATGGATTGTATTACATGTTTCAAGATTTAAAAATTGTCCAAGAACTCCTCAAACACCTTTGTGGTTAGGGATAATTGAATGCTTGAAGTTGGCAAAAACTCACTTTGCAACCATGGCCAATACATGTTCATACAACTTGCATTTTCAAACCAGCATGCTTTGTACTAGCTTGCAGGCCTCTAAACCCTTTTACACTCCTTAATTGAATGCAAATCCACTGAGCTAATGCATTATCTTGTCAATTTGGGCATTGTACACAAAACTAATCCCTATTTGGAAAAAGGTACATTGCCATTTTTGAAAAGTTATACTTTATGTCAAACCAAGATCTTTGAAGCATGAGGCCATATCTCTGAGGCGAGATCAAATCCACAAATTGTAAGTATCAAGGGCAAAGTATGCAGCATACAAGATAGATGTTACAGACCTGTAATGACAAGTTACACTTTCTTGCTTCACAAAGAAGAAATTTGTCCAAATCCTCCCAACTCAAAAACCAGCCATAGTCAGCTTACACAAACATTGCAAACAAGTTTCATACACCCTAACAAACAAGAAGCACGAGCCCTTGACCCCTAGAACCTCCTTGTACACAAAATCTACATTTTTCTGCAAAACAGGGCAAGCCATGCAGAATCACCTCCATCTCCACTTTGCCTCGTGCGTTTTACCTCAAACTTGTTCCATTACCTTCCATTCAACTCACCTGAACTATTCCAGACCTCCATTGCCAGCTGTAACTCCATTAACACACATTGCCATTTTTGTTTGAAAGCTTTACAGGTTGAGTTCTGTAGCACGACTCAGGCTACTTCAAAACAAACTAGGCATTGTGAAAGCTTCAGTGGACATCAGGCAAGCTCAAAAGAACCTCAAGCACCCTTGGAAGTTGCTGCATTGTCCAGCTCGAAGTCAACTGAAACAGGTATTTCATGAACTTCTATCTCTCTATTTAAGAATAGTTAGACTTAGGTTTGTGAATGAAAGATGTTGTATTCATAGCCCTGAAACCATACATGTGCTTAGTTTTCATTTATATTAATCGTGCTAGGAGAATTTCATCCATGAACTTTATGAAAAAACTAGGTTAAAAATTAGGGCCAGAGAAATTCTCTCTGGTCTTTAATAGTTAGCTTAAGTTTTTTATATGGTTAGATTCGTTGTTTGATGCTCTACAAGTTTCATGTTATGAGTTTTGTCAAAAAAGCACAGAATCAGGAGATAGCAGTTTGTGTGAAAAACACGCGTTTTTGTTTGAACTGAGGAAGAAGATGAAGATGATGGGCTGGGTTGGCTCACTTTTTGTTTCTAACAGATGCATTTTCAGTTCACACCCCCCTGACCCATTTCTTTGTATATTTGTCATTTTTGTTTTTTTATTTTAATTCTGACTTTATTATTTTATGTCTAAATATAAATAATGCCAAAAAAATTATTTTTATATTTTTTACATTTATTTGGTTTTTATTTTTATTTTTTACTAGTGTAAAAATGTTTATATGATTTTATATGATTTTGTTTAAATTAAAAAAATAATGCAAATAATACTTAAATAATTTATTTTATTGTTATACACATTTGAAAATATTTTCTTGAAATATATAAATTTTTGTAAATATATATATATATATATATATATATATATATATATATATATATATATATAAATATATATATATATATATATATATATATAAATATATATATATATATATATATATATATATATATATATATATATATAAATATAATATATATATATATATAAATATATATATATATATATATATATATATATATATATATATATATATATATATATATATATATATATATATATATATATATATATATATATATATATATATATATATATATATATATATATATATATATATATATATATATATATAATAATATAATATATTTTATTAATTAATTAGAACAAAAAACACAAAAATAATACATTTTTATTTTTATTAATATTTTATACTAAAAATACCTTTTTTTTTAATATACTTTTATTTTTGTACAAATCAGTACATTATTGTATATAAATAATAAATAATACTATTTATTTAAGAAATTAGGGTTTTTGCTCTAAAAAACAAAATAATTGAAATCGACTTTTTATTTATTTACACTTCATATTAAAAATACTTTTTACATACATAAAAACTTTTTTTTTGCATTATACATTTTATCTAACATTTATTTATTGTATTTTATTTAATTATTGTACATTTAAATATTATATCTTACACATTCAATTTGGTTGTAATAATTTTGGATTTAATTTCTTGTAAAATAATCCCCAATTCAAATTTGTAACCCCCCCCCCCCCTATATCATGTTGTAATAGTGTAGAATTTAAATTCTCGCACCTTTAAATGCTTTCAATTATGCCATGATTAGACCTAGGGTTTGTATGCAAAATCAAATCAACAATTAGCTTGACCTAATCAAAAGACAAAAATGTATGAAAAACAAACACAATGCACACTTACACCCCTAGGGTTACAATCCACCTGTTGCCTTCAAAAATGGGCCATGATATGCATGTCAAGTACTTTGGCAAAACAAAAACAAAACAAAAGATCATAGTCCCTCGATGACGCTATCTGAGTTGCCTAAGCAAAATGATCAAGTCCCTTAAGAAAATTGCCAAAAATACTTAACACCATTGCTATCATGGTCTATACGATGACCCGCGCCTGTCCCGTTTAATATCCTAACACAAGGTTGTTCACCAAATACAATGGTGAAACAACAATGTTAAAAGGGTTAAAAACATAAGAAAGATCTTTGAGTAAAATAGGGTAGACAACTCTTAGTTACTTGATAAAAGCTTACAAAACATCATTGCTATCTTCAAAACACACTTCACAACACAATTTCAAAACCCTACTTTCAAACATTGAAAACTTTTCAAAAGACAAAAACACCTTTGTATACATTCAAGCAAGAATTATTACAAAGGTTGCCACAACGATGGCCTCTTTTCAAAACATCTTTCAAAACCACACACAAAGCACCATTTCAAACAATTGAAGAGCACCATCTCAAACAATTGAAAAGCAAAGCAAGTGATTTAAGCAAGTAACTAAGAGCCCATGGATAACCATGGATAGAAAGGGTGTTAATACCTTCCCTTTCTATAATCTACTCCCTGAACCCAAGAAAACATCTCAAAGGTCTTTCCTGTGCTTTTTGGCCTTTCCTTAGGATAAAATAAAAAGTCGGTGGCAACTCTTGCTAAACCGAAACATTTGCAAACACAAAACGCAAAATCCCAAGTCATTTCTCCCACCGTATCACACCTTCTAAATTTAAAGTGCCACTGTTTTCCAAGTATGATGGGGTGTCTTGCCCAAAGATGCACCTACGATCTTATGTCAGGAAAATTCAACCACATTCTTCTGAAAAAGACCTGTGGGTCCACTTTTTCCAGGACAGTTTGTCAGGAACGCAGCTTGATTGGTTCTACCAGTTGGAGAGAACAGATGTCCATAATTGGGAAGATTTTGGCAGCCGCCTTCTATAAACAGTATCAATACAACGCCGACTTGGCGCCGACCCGTACTCAGCTACAGAGTATGGCCATGGCTTCCAATGAGGGCTTTAAAGACTACGCCCAAAAATGGAGGGATTTAGCCGGAAGGGTGCAACCACCGTTATCTAAAAGAGAGCTAGTGGACATGTTCTTGGGGACTCTGTCAGGTCCTTTCTTTAATCACCTGATTGGAAGCTCCTCTGCAGGTTTCACTGAGTTTATTCTAACTGGAGAGAGGGTGGAAGCCGGTATTAGAAGCGGGAAAATCCAGAAAGATGCATCTACCTCTGCAACTGTAAAAAAGCCCTTCACCAGAAAGAAGGAGGTGTCTGCTGTCTATGCTCAGAGGAATCAGGGAAGAACTGAAAGACGACCAACAGTGGGGGTCGTTATGATTCAGAAGTCTGCATTAGACCAGCCAAGAAACAACCAGCTGAGGAATGATCAGCCCAGAAATAGCCAGTAAAGGGTGGAAAGGCCTGTAAGGCAATTCACCAAGATAAACATGATTCCTGCTCAAGTCTTACCATATCTCTTGAAGTTGAACCTGGTGTGATCGGTGGGAATGAGAACTGACTGTTTTGGAATGCTGGTTCGCGTTTGCGTTTGTTTTTGCAAAATGTCGCGGTAAGCAAGAGTCGCCACCGTATTTTATTTTATCCAACAAGGAAAGGACAAAAGCACAGAAAAATTCCTTTTTGAGATGTTTCTCGGGTTCGAGAGGTAGATTATAGAAAGGGAAGGTGTTAGCACCCTTTCTATCTGTGGTTATCCACAGGCTCTTAGGTACTTGCTCACTATGTTTTCAAAAGTTTACTTTTCTTTGTGTTTGTGGGTTTGAAAAGAGTTTTTATTTTAAAGAGAGTGTAAGTGCGAAAAGTTTTGTTTTGTTTTAAAAGGAGCAAGTACTTAAGAACCTCTACCTACTCAAAAAGGAATTAAACTGTGCAAATGTCCTTTAGACAATGCTATCCCACTATTGAGGAGTAGGTAGCACCGTCGTTGGAGTTTTCGGGTCAATTCGATTTAAGGGACGTGTGGCCACTAAAGCAATGTTAGGACGCCTTAGCAGTAACCCTAATGTCTTAGATCATTTTTCTGAGGCAACCGTTTCGAGGCAACTTATGATCTTTGGACAAAAGGACGACCTCTAAAACTTCCAATACTTAATGACCACGTTCGAGGTAACCAAGTGAGGCGTACCCTAAGAGTGGCATGTGCGAGTGTGTCAATTTTCAGTTTATATTATCTTTGTACATGTTATGGTGAGCTACGGTTGATTTTAAATTAAAGGTTAATCTTGTCATGCATAGCCTATTATTCAAACATCTAGCAGTTAATGGTTGCGGAAAATAAATTGCGGAAAATAAAACTAAGCTATTACAAGGTGTCGGGTATTTACATCGCCAAAAACAAACCCTTAAAATTAAATGCGAAAAAGTAAATAAAAGCGGTAAATAAAATCCTAAGTTAAAGCTGTTACATTCTCGGAGCAATTACAATTATATGGATAAAAAATAATATGCGCGCGAGAAAATTGAATCGGAACGTCCTAGGGTTTTGACCCTTTTTTCATTAAATAAAGTATATTTTTTTGTCATTTTTGATTTAAGAATTAAGTCTAACTAATGATTAATTAATTAAAAAAGAAAATATTTTTTGAGTTTTATTTTAATTAAGGAAATAAAATTAGAAAGGTAAAAATATATCAAAACCCTAATTCTAAATCAATTTTTATTTATTGCAAAAATGTTATTATTAAACTATTTAAACTAAATAAATTAATTGATTTTTTATTTACAAAAATAATAAGTGAAATTAATAAATATTATTTTTTGTGTTTTCTGATTTTTATGAGAAAAATTAATGGTTGGTTAATTAAAAATAATAAAACAAATTAAATAAAAGAAATATGGAAAAGAATAAACCAAAGGGGGAGGTGTGGGCCTGAATTGGTGGTAAGATCAACAATTTTGAGGCCCATCAACGTTTCAGCCTTGTTTGACCTTTCAGATTGCCTATGCGCTTGTTGACCAGAGTGTATGGTAAACCTCCATCCTTAGCCATTGGATCTGCCTTGGTAACCACGTAGCCTTTGAGATCTGGAGGTATATGGTGCTCCCTGCCTGAAGTGCTGCATGTGAACGCCTGAAATAAAATGATAACAAAGTTTTGGGGGACCTGGGATTCGAACCCAGGTCCCAATGGACAATTCAACCGATGCGCTACCAACGGAGCCATGATGTTAACCTGTTAGTGGGATATCAATTAAATATTATAAAACAAACTAGAAATTATTCCCTGAAAAACGCGCTAATATTCAAATGAGCCAATCATATTAGGACACAGTATCATCTTCTTCGCCGAAACTCTGGTTTGATTACCTGCGGATTTTTTATCCGCGAGAAGGTTCCTAGGATCTTTCCAAAATCCTCCCTAGGTCACAAAAATGGAATCCAAGAATACCAAGGTACTCGTCTCACTCCCTTGAACTCATCCATGGCCATTATTGGCCTTAATTTAACCTGCACACGAAACGCCTAAAAACATACACAAGAACCCTAGGTTCTGGATAGGGGGTTAGAGGCCACAAAAATCAAATTAAATAATACAGTTTGCTTAGAAATTTAATGGTCGGTATGAATATGCAAGAGATTTGGCACAAGGATGCAGAAAAAACTGAGTTAGGATTCTATGTGCAGAGCAATGTTCATGGAGACTTACAATGCGTTATGGGCAATGGAAAGTCTTCCTTTTGATGGGTATAACTCCACTGGATGGCAAGGAAGAGAGCTGTGTTTTGCTTTTGGTCTGAATTCACCTCTAAACCAAAATCCGATCACCACTTTTTCAAGGTTTTTTGCAAAACTGTTCTGGCCGTTTCCACAGAGTTTTTGTGCGTTTTCTTTTTTGTCCTTTTTTCTTTGTGAGCATAATGTTTATATAGACAAAGGAATTTAGGTCAACATTTGTGTATCAAATCTTGGTCCATTATGATGAAGAGATTTGATTTGATTTCTTCATAAAGACTTGCTATATTTGATTCAATCACGTGCCAATCTATTTTCATGCGTTACTGCCAGCCTGTCATGAGTTGTTTGGGCCTCCAATATGATAAAAATCAAAAGCTGACCTGCCCCTTCAGATCCACTTCCCTTCGAATTTGCTTTCTTCGATAGCTCTAAGCTCCACTTCGAATTAATCCAGCTTCGATGTCACAACCCCTTCGATTGAGACTCCTTCTGCTTCGACTGCATGTTTGCAAGGATAACATGCCATTTTGAACTTGGGGTGGACCTGGAAAGGTTAGGATATGTTTTTTTTTGCTTAGTCCTGCCAGTCTACTTCATTTCTTCGAATCTACATTGCTTTGCCAGCTTCAAAGTCCCATTTGACCCAATCAAGACTTTCCTTAGTAGAACCTTGTTCTACTTAATGGTTCTGAGTCGAATTATGCCAACTTCAATACTAGGGCTCCTTCGATTGAGCCACCCTTTAATTCGATCTCCTGTCCTTTTGAAGAAAATTCCCTATTAGGCAATTTCGACCAGCTCTTGGCCTTGTGATAAGTCTAAGTTCTGATTCGAAGTATTCAAAATTTCCTTCATCAGAGCATCTTAGATTAAGACCAACTCTGCAATAAAATTCCATTCGAAGGTCATTTCATTTTGATGTTTTGATTGAGGTAAAGTATGAAATTCCAATCGAAGGACCCTCTGAAGTACTAGTCGAAGCATTGTGAAATTGACTTGATCGAGGGGTCCAACGCTCAATCAAAGACTAGCAGACCAAAGCTTGATCGAAGGGTTCCAAACACCTAATCGAAGCTTACTAATCAAAGCCTAATCGAAGAGTGCCAAATGCCTAATCGAAGACTGGTGAGTCAAGCCTGTATCGAAGTATTTTGGATACCTAATCGAAGACTTTTCCCAGATGCCAATCGAAAGACACTTTGTTCATCTTCAAAAAACTTTATTTTCGTTAGGCAAATGTTTGTGACCAACCATGTAAGGGAAGACTTTTGAAAACATGAGAGGGCAAATTTTGGGGTACAACAGTTGCCCCTGTTCAATTTTCTTAAACCTGAGGATAGAGATTGGCTTTCGAGCCTTTCGTGATCTGAAGGTGGAAGATAATTGAACATTAGAGTGCCCAGAAATTTGCACTCACATGGTGTAGTATCAGCATTGTGATGTCGAGAATGGGCTTACAGATGCTATTTGGAGATTGTTGGTAGGAGGATGGGCTTATAGATGCCATCTGCAGGAGTGTTGATCGCATAAGAGATTCCTTAGCGAGAACTTGCATACCCGTTGTTTGTAGAAGATTCCGCTGGGGAAGTCTAACTTTTGTTGAGATTTAGGAACTGACTCGTGCTCACCGAGAGTATACTGTTGAGGTTATAGAACTTGTCATGTCTGGTTCCAAGTATTAATCGCTGACCTGAGAAAGAAAAATAGTTTTCATGGCTTGTTACAAGTATTAATCTTCAATATCTTCATGTAGATAATTTTCCTGGCTTGTTACAGGTATTAATCTACAATCAGTCGTCCACGGATAGTTTTCCTGGCTTGCTACAGGTATTAAACTGGGACTTGAAATGGTTGGTCGAGGAGATAGCTGTCCTGGCTGGTTTCAGGTATCAATTTCTGACCTGAGAAAGAAAGATAGTTTTCCTGGCTTGTTACAGGTATTAATCTTCAATATCTTCATGTAGATAATTTTCCTGGCTTGTTACAGGTATTAATCTACAATCAGTCGTCCACAGATAGTTTTCCTGGCTTGCTACAGGTATTAAACTGGGACTTGAAAAGGTTGGTCGAGGAGATAGTTGTCCTGGCTGGTTTCAGGTATTAATCTCTGGCCTGAGAAAAAAAGATAGTTTTCCTGGCTTGTTACACGTATTAGTCTTCAATATCTTCATGTAGATAATTTTCCTGCCTTGTTACAGGTATTAATCTATAATTAGTCGTTCACAGATAGTTTTCCTGGCTTGTTACAGGTATTAATCTGGAACTTGAAAAGGTTGGTCGAGGAGATAGCTGCCCTGGCTGGTTTCAGGTATTAATCTCTGACCTGAGAAAGAAAGATAGTTTTCTTGGCTTGTTACAGGTATTAATCTTCAATCTCTTCATGTAGATGGTTTTCCTGGCTTGTTACAGGTATTAATCTACAAGCAGTCGTTCACAGATAGTTTTCCTGGCTTGTTACATGTATTAATCTAGAACTTGAAAAGGTTGGTCGAGGAGATAGCTGTCCTGGCTGGTTTTAGGTATTAATCTCTGACCTGAGAAAGAAAGATAGTTTTACTGGCTTGTTACAGGTATTAATCTTCAATATCTTCATGTAGATAATTTTCCTGGCTTGTTACAGGTATTAATCTACAATCAGTCGTCCACAGATAGTTTTCCTGGCTTGCTACAGGTATTAAACTGGGACTTGAAAAGGTTGGTCGATGAGATAGCTGTCCTGGATGGTTTCAGGTATTAATCTCTGACCTGAGAAAGAAAGATAGTTTTCCTGGCTTGTTACAGGTATTAATCTTCAATATCTTCATGTAGATAATTTTCCTGGCTTGTTACAGGTATTAATCTACAATCAGTCATCCACATATAGTTTTCCTGGCTTGCTACAGGTATTAAACCGGGACTTGAAAAGGTTGGTCGAGGAGATAGTTGTCCTGGCTGGTTTAAGGTATTAATCTTTGACCTAAGAAAGAAAGATAGTTTTCCTGGCTTGTTACATGTATTAATCTTCAATATCTTCATGTAGATAATTTTCCTGGCTTGTTACAGGTATTAAGCTATAATCAGTCGTTCACAGATAGTTTTCCTGGCTTGTTACAGGTATTAATCTGGAACTTGAAAAGGTTGGTCGAGGAGATAGCTGCCCTGGCTGGTTTCAGGTATTAATCTCTGACCTGAGAAAGAAAGATAGTTTTCCTGGCTTGTTACAGGTATTAATCTTCAATCTCTTCATGTAGATGGTTTTCCTGGCTTGTTACAGGTATTAATCTACAATCAGTCGTTCACAGATAGTTTTCCTGGCTTGTTACATGTATTAATCTAGAACTTGAAAAGGTTGGTCGAGGAGATAGCTGTCCTGGCTGGTTTCAGGTATTAATCTCTGACCTGAGAAAGAAAGATAGTTTTACTGGCTTGTTACAGGTATTAATCTTCAATATCTTCATGTAGATAATTTTCCTGGCTTGTTACAGGTATTAATCTACAATCAGTCGTCCACAGATAGTTTTCCTGGCTTGCTACAGGTATTAAACTGGGACTTGAAAAGGTTGGTCGAGGAGATAGCTGTCCTGGCTGGTTTCAAGTATTAATCTCTGACCTGAGAAAGAAAGATAGTTTTCCTGGCTTATTACAGGTATTAATCTTCAATATCTTCATGTAGATAATTTTCCTGGCTTGTTACAGGTATTAATCTACAATCAGTCATCCACAGATAGTTTTCCTGGCTTGCTACAGGTATTAAACCGGGACTTGAAAAGGTTGGTCGAGGAGATAGTTGTCTTGGCTGGTTTCAGGTATTAATCTCTGACCTGAGAAAGAAAGATAGTTTTCCTGGCTTGTTACAGGTATTAATCTTCAATATCTTCATGTAGATAATTTTCCTGGCTTGTTACAGGTATTAATCTACAATCAGTCGTCCACAAATAGTTTTCCTGGCTTGCTACAAGTATTAAACTGGGACTTGAAAAGCTTGGTCGAGGAGATAGCTGTCCTGGCTGGTTTCAGGTATTAATCTCTGACTTGAGAAAGAAAGATCGTTTTCCTGGCTTGCTACAGGTATTAATCTTCAATCTCTTCATGTAGATAGTTTTCCTGGCTTATTACAGGTATTAATCTACAATCAGTCGTCCACAGATAGTTTTCCTGGCTTGCTACAGGTATTAAATTGGGACTTGAAAAGGTTGGTCGAGGAGATAGCTGTCCTGGCTGGTTTCAGGTATTAATCTCTGACCTGAGAAAGAAAGATAGTTTTCCTGGCTTGTTACAGGTATTGATCTTCAATATCTTCATGTAGATAATTTTCCTGGCTTGTTACAGGTATTAATCTACAATCAGTCGTCCACAGATAGTTTTCCTGGCTTGCTACAGGTATTAAACTGGGACTTGAAAAGGTTGGTCGAGGAGATAGATGTCCTGGCTGGTTTCAGGTATTAATCTCTGACCTGAGAAAGAAAGATAGCTTTCCTGGCTTGTTACAGGTATTAATCTTCAATATCTTCATGTAGATAATTTTCCTGGCTTGTTACAGGTATTAATCTACAATCAGTCGTCCACGGATAGTTTTCCTGGCTTGCTACAAGTATTAAACTGGGACTTGAAAAGGTTGATGTAGCCATCTTTTGATTGACCTTTTCCTGAAAAAGGTAAAACGTTAGCTGTATGCAATGTCATGATGTATGAAATGCATGATGTCATGATGTTCTCAAAAATAAATGAGATCGTGTTGTATGCACTTTATCATGTATGTAAATAGGAGGTATGAAATGTGAAATGTTTATGAATGTATTTTCGTCTGGGAAAATAAATCCTTGATAAATGTCGGGGAGTTTGTTAAATCCTGGACTGCTGTTGAAGAGTATGTGTGTCTTCAAACTTTGCTTAGAATGTTTCTGATGGGGATGACGAACGAAGATGATTGTGAGAATAAACCTGTAGGAGAAAATAACTCTGTTGGGGAATAAACATGGCGAAGAGATTACTCTGCGGGGAATTATTCTCTGGGGAAGAGATACTTCGCTGAGATTTTAATGATAAACTCCGTTGGGGATTCCGTTGATAAGCTTTGTTAGGGGATTTTGATGATGAACTCCGCTGGGGATAGAAAGAACTTCGCTGGGGATGATCTTTCAGTTGCAACTTGCTGAGGATAACCCGGTTAGACTCTTGTGAGGATAACCTCTGAATTTGGCTGGGGAGATACATTTGTATTCTGCAGGGGACAAGCTTCCAGAATCTACTGGGTAAGATGATTTAACTCTGGCGGGGAAGCTTTTTTAGACTGCGCTGGGGAAATGACTCCATTGGGGTATCTTGTATTCCGCCGGGGAACATTCTTATATTTTGTTGAGGAATATTAAGACTGTCGGGGATGCTCTTACGCTTGCTGGAGAATATCTTTATACTCCGCTGGGGAATACTAAGATCTTCTGGGGAGACCAAGCCTTTTCGGGGCTGACGGTAGACTAACTCTACTTGGGGGAGAGTATGGCTGATTCGTTCGTGGTTGCGAGTCTCAGTGGGGAGAGCTACCATTACTGTTTTACTCTGCAGGGAGTGACGGTATCTTGGTCACATTCTTCAGCTGAATCTACCTTGGTACCTTGGTGGACAGAGCAACTAGACCGCTCGGACAATTCTTATTGCCCCTGTTTCTGCGAGAGAAGGTGCATGCGGAGGCCCTGTGGATCGAGTATTATCCCCACCTATGAGGTGCTTGGTATCTTTCGGTCAAAATGACAAGTCTTCTTCTGGTAGGCCAGTGACGAGATGACGAGACATAGTCGTACGCTTTGATCCCTAATTTTTGCCTGGACTTCCCTTTTGGGTTTTCAGTTCACCGGGATACCCTTTTTTGCTCAAGCCGCCTTTTCAGGTTTTCGACTTGCCGGGTGTACAGATTTTTTTTTCATCCCTTATTTTTTCCCGAACCCTTTTGGTTCGCCGGGAAGCCCTTATTTTTGCCTAGGCCAGTCAACCTAGCGGGTCTTAGATTAGGCGTAGTATTTTTTGACTATGTCCACGCTCTCAGGATGTAGGGAGGTGTCACTGTCGGTAGTGTTGTGTTGCCATACTACCAGAAGATCTTCGTTTGATCATGCAAGATTCGTTGCTGGAATTCATATCCAATGCCCCAATTGATTCAGATGGAGATCTGCCCTGGCCATTTGGCATTTTGAGAGATTCCTTGAATCTTGACTTGACTGCCCCAGATGATGGACAATGATCATGCCGTGCCCCTTGATTGGAAGTGTTTTTCCACTTGAGGTGATCCTTTTTATTGAGAAGGTTTTTGTTCGCTAGATATTCGTCGTGCGAATTTCTCTGCTGTTGAACAAATAGTCATATGCAAACAATATTATTTTAAGAATGCAAAGCTTATGTCTGTTTTGAAATTTTTGAAAATGCCTTTTTCCAGTAAAACAAGCGAATTTTTGTAAAATGTGATGTCAATTCAGGATTTTACAACGAGCCCTACAGGAGTCAGGATACCTTTTGTAACAGTATGCTTTCGAACTAACCCGTGCTTCAGCTAGGACTTTAAAGGGTTATAACGTGGCCTGGTTTACAGTTTAAGAAACAAAGGATAAAGTCTCAAAACTTATTTGTACCCCCCGCTCTTCGTGATGTTCTTCGATCCTAAACTCAGCTAACCGTGCATTTAGATCCTGTTTGAGTCTTTGCTCTGATATACCAGTGATGGTTTGGATACTGACAATTTATTTTGAACAGGAAGTAATTTTGTTGAGAGTTTGCAGGATCTCTTTCTTTTTGGTTTTTATTATCCCTGTTTTTTGCCTGAATTGTTTCTTTTTGTGACTACAGTCAGCGGGATGCCCCAGTTTTTCTTAAGTCTCCTTCATAGGTTTTGACTTATTGGGCTTTTATTTCGAGAGATAATGACTGCCTGTCCTTACGATAATACAGAACCATCACCATCCTTTGTTTCAGAAGGACTTCTTTGCTGCCATTCATTGTGCACCCGAATTAACTGAGAAACTACCCTGCCCCAGGTTATAATTATGGGTTTTAATTTGTGAAACGAAAAAAAACTCCAACTTCTTTGGCTCAAAGGGGTTGACGAGGGATTATCTTCCTTATAACTCCACTGTTTAGGATTTGAAACAATGCATGTACCTCATCAGCGGGGTCTATTCAAAAGCATACTGTAAAGATCGTGGTATCGTTTTCGTCATCCTCCCTCTAAAGTCTTAGAATTTTTTAATCGAGAGTTTATCATCACAATAAAAGCAATTTGAATATAGTGAAATACGAATGGATTGATTCAAAACAGACATATGCAATGCATTAATGAAATAAAAGAGTTCGACATGATAATAATTGTTTGAATAAGCAAAGAAAAATACAACTTCAGAATTCAAATGAACAAAAGTCTCTTAGTTTGAACTAGTCATCTCAGATGGAGAATTCTCAGCGGAAGATTTTCATCTCACCATCCGGCATGAACTCCAGCACCCTTCCGTTAATCAAGTCTTGGATCTTGTTCTTTAGAGCCCAACAGTTGTTTGTGTCATGTCCCGGACTGTCAGAGTGGTATGCACACCTTTCATTGGGATGATAGGTAGGAGCGGAAGTATTTGGGTTCCGGAGAGGAGCCCTTAAAGGAATCAGATTTACCTCCAACAAGCGTTTCAGTATTAGAGATGATGGTATATCAGTCTCATAGAAATGTCTTCCAGACGTATTTTGCTTACGCCGATTACCCCGTTGATGTTGGCGAGGTTGATGTTGGGCTTGTGACCCTGAAGCAAGATAAGGAGCTTTTCCCTTGTCTTCTTTCCCCAAAGGTGGTTGAATGATGACTTGATCTTCAACCCTAGTTGTTTGCCCCACTTGGTTATTTTGAAGCAGCTTGTTGACGAGGACCCTGAGCTCTTCTTGTCTTTGAGCTAAGTCTTGAATGAGAGCCATCTGGCCCACCAGTTGTCCCATCATCTGGATCTTCATTGTTGCCAACTCAATCTGTAGCCCTTCCAATTGATCATTCCTGACGCCTCATGGATTACCTAGGACTAAGCCCCTTGTGAGGAGATCTTTTATCTCTTCTTGCCCCTGGGATAGGTTCAAGAACATTTCTTGAAGTTGGGCGTTTTGAGCCCGGAGATCTTGGTTGTCTGGTTGGAAAGCCATTGCTGAAATAAACAGCGAGAACATGAGAGACCTGTATCGGATGACCTGTTATGCAATGATATGTATGATATATGTATGCAATGTTTTCAAGGATCTCGCGGGGTAAACAAGAAACTTGTTAGAATTTGATAGAAGAAACTTCATGTCGTTAAGAGTCCTTCTTCAAGAGTCAAGCTCACCATATCGAGTGGGTCATAGCCCCTGACTCAAGTTATCGTGTTTTGATTTCTAGACAACCTTGGCTAGAGGAAAATAAATCCCCTTGCCCCTTGCTAGACATTTGGTTCATCATGACCTGCATCATAAACCTTTGAGATCCTTGAAATGGTTAAGGAAATGTTAAGGTATGATGTTATGATGTGTATGCTATGCGTTTAAGCAAAAGTGTGAAGCGATGTAAGTAAACCCTGCAATAAATCCAAATTATTGGATAAGGACTGTAAACAAAACCTGCAAGGAACTCATGTTGTCAGATAACAAGAATGTGCAAGTAGTTCAAGTTTGAAGGCACACAAGTCACACAATAGCCCTTAAATTTCAGGCTGGCATGGAGCTTAGGTACTACCCTCTTTCAGTTTCAGTTGGTTAAGACCTGTCCTAAAAAATAGTAATCGGGTTCTAGAGGATCTCAATATCACTGACTACCCTCAATCGGTCATAATTCCAATTTAGCAACCTTTTCTTGCGGCCGAAATCATCGCGAGAGTTTAGTCTCAATGAGTGTAGCATACGACTACTGTTCTATGTCCAAGTTTGTCAATTTAAGGTTCTAAGGTCAGTTGGTGCTTAATGACTCCTTAGTAGACCCATATTCTCCTTGTTCCAACACAAGGGATATCGGTACAGACTAAGGTGCCACACCAACGTAGCTACTGCTTCATCCGCGTCGGTCTACGCCGGACAGATCCCTCACAGTTTATTGTTACTTACCTAAAGGGTATCCCCAGATCCGGGTTAGGATCTATAGAACTCTGATACAAGCCCATAAAATTTAAAGCATACAAAGCATACAATTGAAAACACAAGTGATCTAATCCTAAGGTACACCTCACTTATAAGAATCCCCAGCAGAGTCTCCAGTTCTGTGATCGGTGGGAATGAGAACTGACTGTTTTGGAATGCTGGTTCACGTTTGCGTTTGTTTTCGCAAAATGTCGCGGTAAGCAAGAGTCGCCACCGTCTTTTATTTTATCCAACAAGGAAAGGACAAAAGCACATAAAAATTCCTTTTTTGAGATGTTTCTCGGGTTCGGGAGGTAGATTATAGAAAGGGAAGGTGTTAGCACCCTTTCTATCCGTGGTTATCCACGGGCTCTTAGGTACTTGCTCACTATGTTTTCAAAAGTTTGCTTTTCTTTGTGTTTGTGGGTTTGAAAAGAGTTTTTGTTTTGAAGAGAGTGTAAGTGCGAAAAGTTTTGTTTTGTTTTAAAAGGAGCAAGTACTTAAGAACCTCTACCTACTCAAAAAGGAATTAAACTGTGCAAATGTCCTTTAGAGAATGCTATCCCACTATTGAGGAGTAGGTAGCATCGTCTTTGGAGTTTTCAGGTCAATTCGATTTAAGGGACGTGTGGCCACTAAAGCTGTTAGGACGCCTTAGCAGTAACCCTAATGTCTTAGATCATTTTTCTGAGGCAACTGTTTCGAGGCAACTTATGATCTTTGGGCAAAGGGACGACCTCTAAAACTTCCTATACTTAATGACCACGTTCGAGGCAACCAAGTGAGGCGTAACCTAAGAGTGGCATGTGCGAGTGTGTCAATTTTCAGTTTATATTATCTTTGTACATGTTATGGTGAGCTACGGTTGATTTTAAATTAAAGGTTAATCTTGTCATGCATAGCCTATTATTCAAACATCTAGCAGTTAATGGTTGCGGAAAATAAATTGCAGAAAATAAAACTAAGCTATTACAAGGTGTCGGGTATTTACATCGCCAAAAACAAACCCTTAAAATTAAATGCGAAAAAGTAAATAAAAGCGGTAAATAAAATCCTAAGTTAAAGTTGTTACATTCTCGGAGCAATTACAATTATATGGATCAAAAATAATATGCGCGCGAGAAAATTGAATCGGAACGTCCTAGGGTTTTGACCCTTTTTTCATTAAATAAAGTATATTTTTTTGTCATTTTTGATTTAAGAATTAAGTCTAACTAATGATTAATTAATTAAAAAAGAAAATATTTTTTGAGTTTTATTTTAATTAAGGAAATAAAATTAGAAAGGTAAAAATATATCAAAACCCTAATTCTAAATCAATTTTTATTTATTGCAAAAAATGTTATTATTAAACTATTTAAACTAAATAAATTAATTGATTGTTTATTTACAAAAATAAATAAGTGAAATTAATAAATATTATTTTTTGTGTTTTCTGATTTTTATGAGAAAAATTAATGGTTGGTTAATTAAAAATAATAAAACAAATTAAATAAAAGAAATATGGAAAAGAATAAACCAAAGGGGGAGGTGTGGGCCTGAATTGGTGGTAAGATCAACAATTTTGAGGCCCATCAACGTTTCAGCCTTGTTTGACCTTTCAGATTGCCTATGCGCTTGTTGACCAGAGTGTATGGTAAACCTCCATCCTTAGCCATTGGATCTGCCTTGGTAACCACGTAGCCTTTGAGATCTGGAGGTATATGGTGCTCCCTGCCTGAAGTGCTGCATGTGAACGCCTGAAATAAAATGATAACAAAGTTTTGGGGGACCTCGGATTCGAACCCATGTCCCAATGGACAATTCAACCGATGTGCTACCAACGGAGCCATGATGTTAACCTGTTAGTGGGATATCAATTAAATATTATAAAACAAACTAGCAATTATTCCCTGAAAAACGCGCTAATATTCAAATGAGCCAATCATATTAGGACACGGTATCATCTTCTTCGTCGAAACTCTGGTTCGATTACCTGCGGATTTTTTATCCGCAGGAAGGTTCCTAGGATCTTTCCAAAATCCTCCCTAGGTCACAAAAATGGAATCCAAGAATACCAATGTACTCGTCTCACTCCCCTGAACTCATCCATGGCCATTATTGGCCTTAATTTAACCTGCACACGAAACGCCTAAAAACATACACAAGAACCCTAGGTTCTGGATAGGGGGTTAGAGGCCACAAAAATCAAATTAAATAATGCAGTTTGCTTAGAAATTTAATGGTCGGTATGAATATGCAAGAGATTTGGCACAAGGATGCAGAAAAAACTGAGTTAGGATTCTATGTGCAGAGCAATGTTCATGGAGACTTACAATGTGTTATGGGCAATGAAAAGGCTTCCTTTTGATGGGTATAGCTCCACTGGATGGCAAGGAAGAGAGCTGCGTTTTGCTTTTGGTCTGAATTCACCTCTAAACCAAAATCCGATCACCACTTTTTCAAGGTTTTTTGCAAAATTGTTCTGGCCGTTTCCACAGAGTTTTTGTGCGTTTTCTTTTTTGTCCTTTTTTCTTTGTGAGCATGAAGTTTATATAGACAAAGGAATTTAGGTCAACATTTGTGTATCAAATCTTGGTCCATTATGATGAAGAGATTTGATTTGATTTCTTCAAAAAGACTTGCTATATTTGATTCAATCACGTGCCAATCTATTTTCATGCGTTACTGCCAGCCTGTCATGAGTTGTTTGGGCCTCCAATATGATAAAAATCAAAAGCTGACCTGCCCCTTCAGATCCACTTCCCTTCGAATTTGCTTTCTTCGATAGCTCTAAGCTCCACTTCAAATTAATCCAGCTTCGATGTCACAACCCCTTCGATTGAGACTCCTTCTGCTTCGACTGCACGTTTGCAAGGATAACATGCCATTTTGAACTTGGGGTGGACCTGGAAAGGTTAGGATATGTTTTTTTTTGCTTAGTCCTGCCAGCCTACTTCATTTCTTCGAATCTACATTGCTTTTCCAGCTTCAAAGTCCCATTTGAGCCAATCAACACTTTCCTTAGTAGAACCTTGTTCTACTTAATGGTTCTGAGTCAAATTGTGCCAGCTTCAATACTAGGGCTCCTTCGATTGAACCACCCTTTGCTTCGATCTCCTGTCCATTTGAAGAAAATTCCCTATTAGGCAATTTCGACCAGCTCTTGGCCTTGTGATGAGTCTAAGTTCTGATTCGAAGTATTCAAAATTTCCTTCATCAGAGCATCTTAGATTAAGACCAACTCTGCAATGAAATGCCATTCGAAGGTCATTTCATTCTGATGTTCTGATTGAGGTAAAGTATGAAGTTCCATTCGAAGGACCCTCTGAAGTACTAGTCGAAGCATTGTGAAATTGACTTGATCGAGGGGTCCAACGCTCAATCGAAGACTTGCAGACCAAAGCTTGATCGAAGGGTTCCAAACACCTAATTGAAGCTTACTAATTAAAGCCTGATCGAAGAGTGCCAAATGCCCAATCGAAGACTGGTGAGTCAAGCCTGTATCGAAGTATTTTGGATACCCAATCGAAGACTTTTCCCAGATGCCAATCGAAAGACACTTTGTTCATCTTCAAAAAACTTTATTTTCGTTAGGCAAATGTTTGTGACCAACCATGTAAGGGAAGACTTTTGAAAACATGAGAGGGCAAATTTTGGGGTACAACACCTGGCCATATTAAAGGAGGCCCCTAAAAACCCTAACACTACTTCTCCACATTACCATCCCAACGCCAGATGCGCGTACCACTCAGAAAGTCCAGGGCACGACACCAACAACTGTTGGGCTCTGAAGAACAAGATTCAAGATCTGATCGACGCAAAGGAAGTTGAATTTGAAGCTCCTGAAAAGCCAAATGTTATCTCCGCTCCAATGCCTGGGCATGGACATAATGCCAACGCTGTGGAAGAAGATCTGTTTGTTTCTACTGTGGATGAATTGTTAACTCCTTTCCTAACCATCAAGTTAAATTTGTTGAAAGTCGGGGTGTTCCCAGGTTGTGACCAAGATTTCCATGCTTGCCTGTCCTCCTTATTTGACTGCCCTCTGTTGAAGAAAGGAATCCAACAACTGATTGATAACAAGGAAATTTTGTTTGAGAAAGCTCCCGTCTCACCCATTCCAGTTCCAGAAGTTTCAATAATAACCATATATGCCAATCCTTCCAGGGTTCCTAAAAAACCCGTTAGGATTACATCCGCTCCAGTGACTACTTCGTTGAAGATAACAATGCCCAGGCCAACCCCATACAAAACTGATAAAATGGTACCATGGAACTATGGTGGAGAAATCTACTATCATGGTGTCAAACAGATTGAACAGACCATTGAAGAAGAAAGCTCTGAGGAGGATAATCCCGACATCAGTAACATTGCCAGAACAAGCAAAATTACTCGTAGTGGGAGAATCTTTTCTCCAGAGATTGCTCCTCCAACAGCAGTCTTTGGACCCGCGGCCATTCCGAAGATCACCCCTGTGACTGTACCTGCAAGTGTACCCGCCAACAAAAACAATACAATTCCCATCCCTGTTTCCGCTGCCGAGAAAAAAGGAAAGAATGTTTAAGAGGAGCTTGTCTTGACGAAGGCTTAGCCACTTGTTACTCCTTAGACATCCCATAAAGAGATGGAAGAAATTATGAGGATCATTAAGAAGAGTGATTATGATGTTGTTGAACAACTGGGGCAGACCCCCTCCAAAATCTCTATGTTAGCCCTGTTGTTGCGCTCTGAGGCACATGCTAAAGCTTTGGTCAAGTTTTTGAAGACGGCCCACGTGCCGCAAGAAGCCTCCGCTGATCAATTCCAAGAGTGTGTGGCCAGTTTAACAACCGACAATGGCCTAGGATTTTCCGATGCAGACTTGACCTCCAAAGGGAGAAAACATAACGATGCGCTACATGTCTCGGTGGAGTGTAGGGGAACCACCCTAGCTCATGTTTTGGTTGATACTGGGTCGTCTTTAAATGTCTTTCCGAAGAAAGCCTTGGATAGGTTGGATTGTGAAGGCTTAACCCTGAAACCCAGAAATATAATTGTCAAAGCCTTTGATGGTTCTAAGAGGATGGTCCATGGAGAGGTGGACATCCCGATCAAGGTGGGCACCCAGACGTTCAATTCAACATTCTACGTGATGGACATCCTTCCTTCCTACTCTTGCTTGTTAGGAAGACCTTGGATCCACCATGCTGGAGTTGTCACTTCTACTCTGCATCAAATACTCAAGTACCCTGTCCAGGGGAAAATCATAATTGTTCATGGCGAAGAGGAATACATGATTAGTCATCTTAATTCTTTCTGCTATGTAGAATTGGATGGCGAATTCATAGAAACCCCTTTCCAACACTTTGAGGAAGTTTCTCAGGAAATAGCGGCGACTAAAGCGGTGTCCTTAACTCCTGTGATCACAAGACCACCACCTCGAATGTCGTCTCTCAAGTATGCAAGGGCAGTGGTGGAAGAAGGAGGATCCACCATCTGGGGGCAGCTTCCAGACTTTCCTTTCAAATCAGACGAATTCGGCTTGGGTTTTACTTCGACTGGTCAGAAGGATGTGCGTCGCGCCCGTGCCGGAGGGCCACCTGTGAAGATCAGCCATTGAGGGGTCAATGCACTAGAGGACAATGAAGAAGAGGGCGACTTGGAAGACTGGATTTTTCCTACTATTGACGGAGGACTGTGCAACTGGGAAGCAAAAGACTTTGTTCCGATTACTTTCATACTGCAGTAATTTATCTTTTCCATTTCTGTTGGACTGTAATAATTCACAAACAATTCGTACTTTTTCAACCATGTGTCTTACCCGAGGCACATAGGTCCATTTGTGAGGGTCTTTATCTTCATTTCATATGTCATTTTAATGAATCATGGATGTTTTTCATATTTAAACCTTTTATGCTCATTGTCTTTCTTTTACATTTTGTTGTTTTAAGATGGTTATCCCTTACACACACCCATACTCACAAATGCAGGTACCCTTCCATTCCAGAACCCATGGGTAACGATACTGCTATAGCCTTCAGTGACTCTGAAGATCTGATCTACCAAGCTGAATACGAAGGTGAGGAAGATTGTGAGGTGCCAGGGGAATTGGCCAGACTTCTACAGCAAGAGGAAAGAGAAATTCAGCCTCATGAGGAACAGTTGGATACGATCAACTTGGGTACTGAGGATGATAAAAAGGAAATCAAGATAAGTGCCAATCTAGAGCCAAGTGTCTGTGATACGGTGGGAGAACTGACTTGTGATTTGCGTTTGTGTTCGCAAATGTTTCGGTTTAGCAAGAGTCGCCACCGACTTTTTATTTTATCCTAAGGAAAGGTCAAAAAGCACAGGAAAGACCTTTGAGATGTTTTCGTGGGTTCGGGGGGTAGATTATGAAAAGGGAAGGTTCTAGCACCCTTTTCATCCATGGTTATCCATGGGCTCTTAGTTACTTGTTTTAGATCACTTGCCTTTGCTTTTCATTTGTTTGAAATGGTGCTTTGTGTGTGTGGTTTTGAAAAAGTTTTGAAAAAGATGCCTTGTCTAGGCAACCTTTGTAATGATTCTTGTTTGAATATATACAAAGGTGTGAGTCTTTTTGAAAAGATAATTCAATGTTTTGAAAGTTGTTTGGAAATTGTTTTTGAAGTTGTATTTGTGAAGTGTGTTTGAAAAATGGCAAGGATGTTTTGCAAGATTTTTGACCAAGTAACTAAGAGTTGTCTACCCTATTTTACTCAAAGATTTTTCTTATGTTTTAACCCTTTTAACAGTGTTGTTTCACCATTGTGTTTGATGAACAACCTTGCGTTAGGATGTTGAACGGGACAGGCGCGGGTCATCGTATGCAATCATTGAAGGCAACTTATGAGACGCTCTAGCAATTTCGTAAGGGACGAGATCGTTTTATCGAAGGCAACATCAAGGGTCATCGAGGGACTACGATCTTTGTTTATTGAAGGGACATTTGCTAGAGTGTCTCATACTCGAGGGACATGATTGCATTTTCCGAGGCAACAAGCGAGCTACCCTAGATGTGCAAGTGTGAATTGTGTTTTATTTACATGCATTTAGTCTTAGATTAGGGTGGTCTATTTGTTGTTTTTATCTTACCATACACACCTAATTACTAGCATTTGTACAAAAGTAATAAAAAGTGCAAAAAATAAATCCTACACTATTACAACCATATTGAAGTGCATAGAAATGTAAAGGAAAAAATAAGATAAAAAGAAGTAAAAAAGAGATCCTTCGATTCAGGAAGGAGCACCCTTCGATTTGCATTCTGCTGGCCTCCTTCGATTGGGACTAGCACCAGTGAGGTCCTGGCCTTCGATTGCCCTGGAAGTCAGTGTATGGCGAAGCCTTCTGGTTCTGCCTTGCTGTCTTCTTCGACTGGAGGTCGAAAGCATTGAGGGAATGCCTTTCGACTGAGCTTGGAATCAGTGAAGGCATGTTTATCGTCCTGGTTGTCTCTTTCGTTTGACCTGGAGAAAGAGGGTAGAAGCCAGAAGCATCGTTTCCTATTTCCTGTTTCCTGTTTTCTTTCATTTAAAGCATTAAATGGCAACATGGCCCGAGGCCATGCTAGTATTTGTCTTGTAAGCAGTTTAATAGTTAAAGAAAGTTCAGGTAAACAAAAAGCAAAACGAAAGGGTTAGCTCTGAAAAATATGTTAAAAGGGTGGAAACGAAAGGAACAATGGTATGTACATATTTCAAACAAAAGGGAAAATTACTATGCCATGAAACGAAAAGTTCAAAGGTAAGAATAACTTACCTTGCTTCAGGCCTTGATTGGATGTGGGATTCGAACTTGAACTTCTACCTGGACGTTTCTAGAATTCAAAGAGTAGTCACAGGGGGTTTGCTTTTTGGTTCGAAGAGTTGTCACACAAGGTTGTCTTTGAGTTTGAACAAACTTCTATGTGTGGGATGTTCTTCAGAATCAAAAGAGGTGAGTGTTTGGGATTCTGGGTTTTTTGATTTCTCAAGTGTTGATGAACTTGAGAAGTTTTATTGTGTTTGAGAAAATTTGGGAGATTCGTTCCTCTGGTCCAAAGATGCTCTCCTAGCTTTGTAAATGTTCCTCTATTTATAGAGAAAGAATGGACATGTTGTCCAAAGCCAGCCTTGCAAATAAATGATAAAATAATGTAACGTGAAAGTACATGTGGGGGGCCTCTTGGCAGTTGGGGTGCAGAAGATGTGACTTATGCTTCTGACGTTGCTTGTGCTCAGACCAAAATCAGGTTGAAAGCTGATTTTGTGACTAAAGTACTCTCTATGAAAGGAAAGAGCATGTAGCCTTTAACCAATAATAGTAGTATCTAAAAGACAACGTTTAAAACCCTTGTACAAGCTTCTGACTATGTAAAGATTTGGATGCAACATAGCCTGGAAAACGAGATTTGATCTTGAGTCAAATGCAAGAATGAGATCGAAGCACACTTGTTCGAAGGAAGCCTTTGCCTCAGTCGAAGCTTGTGGTCGAAACAAACTTACTCGAAGGAAGCTAATGTTTCCTAATCGAAGCATGTGGATCGAAACAAACATAAAGGGAGTCATTGCCTTTTAGCGTGAGGGAAGTTCCTGACTTCTGAGTCGAAGGGTGTTCCTTCAAGGGAAGCAAGAACTTAGACACATCTTGTATGAAGATACTTCTTGGATCAAACGAAGCTTGTATGAAGCAAAGTATGCAAGAGGCCCTTGGTGCAAGTGGATTTGAAGGATGCATAGAGATGGTTACTTTGTCCCATCGAAACTTGTCCAAACGAAGCAAGCATGCAGGCAGCAAACTTGCCCAGTCGAAGCAGGCTTGTAGGCAGTAAACTTGTCCAAATCGAAGTAGGCTTTGCAGGTAGCACGCTTGGTGAATCGAAAAGGTTTCCTTACAGGGGGCATGTGTGGCCAACATGTCATGGCCTTTGATTTCAACCATGTAGGCAGCACACTTGTCCAATCAAAAGGCTGAATCGAAGGAGGTTTCAAATCCAAACGAAGGATGTACCTAAGTTGCATTCGAAGGAGGTTTCAAATCCAAACGAAGGATGTACCTAAACTGGCATTCGAATGAGGCTTTAAGTTCAAAATGAAGGATGTAATCTAAGTTGCATTCGAAAGAGGCCAAGAGTCAATCGAATGGTGCTGAATCGAAAGAGACCTGTTTTCCTCCAAATTTGTCAAAATGTTATTTTTATCTGTTTTCTCCTTTTTTGACAGTTTCCTTTTAATTTTGGTACTGGAAAATTCCAAAGTACTTGTGCAAGCTTGAACCTTGAAAATCCTTGTAAGAAAGGCCTTGAGAATTGAGAGGGCAAATTTTGGGGTACAACAGTTGCCCCTGTTCAATCTTCTTGAACCTGAAGAGTTAGATTGGCAGTTTCGCCGTTCGCGACTCGAAGTTAAAAGATGATTGGACACTAGAGTGCCCAAAAAATTTGCACTCGTCAAAGCGTAGTTGAGGGAATGGGCTTAAAGATGCCATTTGGAGATGTGACAGAATCTTGTTGGAGATGGGCTTAAAGATGCCATCCAAGAATGTTTGTTGAACTGTATGTCATTGGTGAGTGGGTGAGTATCAGAAAGGTGTCCATGTTTTGGAACATCTCTGAGTTAGGGTTCTGAATAAGCAATAGATTGACATCCTTGTTTGGAGAATCCGTAAACTATTTTCAAAGGTTGAGTCTGAACCAGCGATAGATTAACATCCGTGTTTGAAGAATCCGTAAACTGTTTTCAGAAGTTGAATTTGAATAGTGATCAGTCTGTGTAGAACTTCATTCGAAATTTTCTGAAAAGGAACCTGTGTAGAGTTGCTTTATGATGAGTCCGTGTAAAACTGCATCTGAATTTGAGAAGGAACCGGTGTAGGGTTGCTTGATGATGAGTTCGTGTAAAACTGCATCTAAATTTTGAGAAGGAACCGGTGTAGGGTTGCTTCATGATGAGTTCGTGTAAAACTGCATCTGAATTTGAGAAGGAACCGGTGTAGGGTTGCTTCATGATGAGTACGTGTAAAACTGCATCTGAATTTGAGAAGGAATCGGTGTAGGGTTGCTTCATGATGAGTCCGTGTAAAACTGCATCTGAATTTGAGAAGGAACCGGTGTAGGGTTGCTTCATGATGAGTCCGTGTAAAACTGCATCTGAATTTGAGAAGGAACCGGTGTAGGGTTGCTTCATGATGAGTCCATGTAAAACTGCATCTGAATTTGAGAAGGAACCGGTGTAGGTTTGCTTCATGATGAGTCCGTGTAAAACTACATCTGAAATTGAGAAGGAACCGGTGTAAGGTTGCTTCATGATGAGTCCGTGTAAAACTGCATCTGGATTTGAGAAGGAACTGGTGTAGGGTTGCTTCATGATGAGTCCGTGTAAAACTGCATCTTGGAAAGAGAAGGAACCGGTGTAGGGTTTCCTGATGATGAGTCCGTGTAAACTTGCATCTTGGAAAGAGAAGGAACCGGTGTAGGGTTGCCTGATGATGAGTCCGTGTAAAACTTCATCCGAAATTTCCTGAGAAGGAACCTGTGTAGGGTTGCTTCATGATGAGTCTGTGTAAAACTTCATCTTGGTAAGGGGTAACCTGTGTAGGGTTCCCTGAGCTGGTCGTCCACAGATAGCTCTCCTGGCTTGTTACGTGTATTAATCTGGAACTTGAAAAGGTTGCTGGTAACCATCTGTTGATTGTCCTTTTCCTGAAAAAGGCAAAACATTAGTTGTATGCAATATCGTGATGCATGAAATGCATGATGTCATGATGTTCTCAAAATAAATGAGATTGTGTCATATGCACTTATCATGTATGTAAATAGGAGGTGTGAAATGTGAAATGTTTATGAATGTATTTTTGTCTGGGAAAATAAATCCTTGACAAATGCTGGGGAGTCGTTAAACCCTGGACTGTTGTTGAGAAGTTGGTGTGTCTCCAAACTTTGCTTAGAATACTTCTACCAGGGATTCTTGTTTTGTTGTTTGAGGAGAACTCCGCTGGGGGGTATTGAAAACTCTGTGGGGAGTATGTTTATTTCTTCTTGGGAAAAGAGTTTAGGAGTCTTAGTCGTCCGTTGCTCTACTGGGGAGTCGAAGTTGAACTGATATCTGGTCGGGTCCAGGTTTCGCAGTAACTTGCTGGGGATTGTAGAGTAGTCTACTGGGGAAGAGGAGTTGTGGTCCTTTGATTTGTAGTAGTCGGAGAGGAAAACTCAAGCTGGGGAATCCTGGTGTTGTTGGGGAAATAAACCTTGTCGTCAGTCTGCTAGAGAGGTGACATCTTCGTTGGGGGAAGTCCTCGAGGATTCTTGAGGTTGATTCAGCTGGGGAAAGGGGGTCAGAGATTATACTCTTGCTGGGGAATCATCCTATGAGAAGGACTTTGGGGAGACTTGTCATTGCCCCCATTAGCGAATGTTTGTGGCATTGCCAAAAAGTTTGATTGTACGCAACCCTTTGTTGGGATTGACGCTCAATGTCCCAAGTGACGGAGATGGAGACCTGCCCCTGGTTACTCTGCACTTCTTTGAGAGATTTCCTGGAATCTTGACTGGACTTCCCCAGGTGTGCTGGATAGTGACATGTCATGCCCCCTTGTTGATAGGAGATTTGTCAATGGAAGTGTCATCCTTTTTGAAGTGATTTTGTTCATTGAGAGGGCTTTCGTTCATCGGAACATTCACTGTGTGAATTTCTTCGCTGTCAAACAAATAGCCATATGCAAACAACGATATTCAAATAATGCAAAGTTTATGTTTGTCTTGAAGTTTTTTGAACATGCGTTTTAGCGAGTAAAGAAATTTTGCTAAGAAAATTCAAACTCAAGATTTAGAGCAGAGCCTTACAGGAGTCAGGATACCTTTTGTAACAGTATGCTTTCGAACTAACCCATGCTTCAGTTAGGACTTTTGAAGGGTTGTAACGTGGCTTGGTTCACGGTTTTAAGAAGTAAAGGATAAAGGCTCAAAGTATATTTGTACCCACCCGCTCTTCGTGATGTTCTTCAATCCTAAACTCAGTTAATTGTGCGTTTGAACTCCAAATGAGTCTGGAACGACGTTTTTGGTGATGGTTCACACAAGTTGAATTTTGGAAGGCAGTCATCATTTTTTTTGCAACATTTTTCATGTTGTCGAGGATTTGTAATGACCTCGTTCTTTTGATTTATTATCCCTAATTTTTTCCTGACTGTTCCTGTTTTCGAGATTACAGTCAGCGGGATGCCCCAAATTTCTTAAGCCTCCTTTATAGGTTTTGGCTTAGTGGGCTTTTCTTTTTTTGAGAGATAATGATTGCCTATGAGATAAGGAACCACCACTGTCTTTTGATTCCAGAGGAATGCTTTTGATGTCGTTCGTTGTATTACGAATTGAGAGTTTGCGACTTCAATGCGCATCTTTTTGAATTAACTGAGTGACTACCCTGCCCCAGGTTTAAATTAAAGGTTTCAATTTGTGTTTAAAACAGAAAACTCCTACTTCTTTGGCTCGAAGGGGTTGACTAGGGATTATCTTCCTTATAACTCCAGTGTTTAGGATTTGAAAGAAACGCCTGTACATCGTCAGCAAGGTCTGTCCAAAAGCATACTGTATGAGATTATGGCATTGTTTCGTCATCCTCCCTCTAAAGGCTTGTAACTTTTAGCAAGAGTTAAATGTCATAAAGTGGGTAAAAAGCATAGTTTAAATGAAATGAAAACGAATGAATTAATTCAAGACATGACATATGCGATGCATTAATGAAACAAAGTTTGACATTAATAGATAATTGTTTGAACAACAAAAGGAATTACAATTGAAAATTCAAAATGAACAAGACACTCTCAATGATTCGGCGTAGGAGCAGATGTCACGTTTGGAGTCTCCGGAGGATCAAACTCAATCTCCTTGGCGTCAATCAAATTCTGAATTTTGTACTTCAATGCCCAACATTCATTAGTGTCATGCCCGGGACTGTCAGAATGATAAGCACATGTTGCATCAGGATTGTAGTTAGGAGAAGAAGTTTTGGGGTTTGGATGAGGTCCTATCAATGTAATTAGATTCATCCTCAACAAGTGTTGCAGTGCTTGAGACAGCGGCATGTTGATGTTGGTGAACTGTATTTTAGGCTCGTCTGGCCTTCGTTGATTTCCCCTTTGCTGTTGTCGGTGTGACGCAGAACCAGAGATCAGGACTACCCCTACGTGTTGGTCATGGCGACTCTTTTGACTGTACACAACATTAGACTCTTTCTTCCCACTGTAAGGCTTTTTCTGAGCATCAGAAGGTGTAGCTTCTTGAATCTTCCCACTTTTGATGCCAACTTTGACCCTTTCGCCGGTCAGTATTAGCTCGGTGAACCCGACTGAAGAGCTTCCGATCAAGTGTTTGAAGAAAGGCCCTGTCAATGTTCCCATGAAGATGTCAATCATCTCCCTATCAGTTAAAGGGGGTTGCACCCTACCAGCCAGATGTCTCCACTTTTGAGCGTATCCTTTGAAGTTTTCGTTGGAACTCATGGTCATGTTCTGCAATTGCACACGAGTTGGTGCAAGATCAGCATTGTACTGATACTGTTTGTAAAAAGCAGCAGCTAAATCCTCCCAAGTGTGGATGCGAGAACTCTCCAATTGATAAAACCACTCGAGTTGAGTCCCTACCAGGCTTTCTTGGAAGAAATGGATCCAAAGCTTTAGATCAGTTATGTATGGTTGAATTTTGCGGACATAAGACTTTAGATGCATCTTAGGGCAGGAGACTCCATCATACACGACAAAGATATGGACTTTGAACTTTGGCGGGATGACCAACCCAGAAACTAAACCCATGTCTCCTAAATCTAAGCCAGGTATTTGTTGAATCTCCATAGCACTGAGGCGATCCTCCAACTGTTTGTACTTGTCATCAGCGGGAGGATATTGTTCTTCGGAGTAGTCAACTTCAACATCATCGATCTCCAAATTGTGGTCTTCTTCAAGACTATCCCCTATGTTGGATGGAGTTTAAATATATAGGGTTTTAGGTCTTCTTTTCAAGTTCAGGATGCCCGCTGCCTTCTTGGACTTCTTCTTCTTGTCTTTGAGAAGGAGAGCTTTCAGATCCTCTTTCCCTTTACCCATAGCCAGAAGCATTTGTTGGAATTGAGCGTTTTGAGCTTGGAGATCTTTCACTGTTTGTTCCATATCCACCTTACTGAAATAAACAGTAGGAAGATAAGGAGACCTGTATGGGAGAAACCTGTCATGATGCGATGCATGATATGTGGATGCATGTTTTCAAGGATCTCGCGGGGTAAACACAAGAAAATGTTAGAAATTGAACATCCTTGATTGGAGAACTTTGTATCGGTGGATGTCTTTCCACGAGAATCAAGCTTACCATGTCAAGTGGGTCATAGCCCCCGATTCAAGTTGTTGCACTTGATCTTTGACGGTGTTTGTTTAGAGGGTAACCCTCTTGCTCTTTGGTAGACGTCTGGTTCAATGTGCCCCTGTATCAAAAGACCCTCGAGATCCTTGAAATGGTTATTGAAAAAAATGCTATGGTATGATGTTATGATGTTATCTACATGTATGCAAAAGTAAGCAAGTGTATATACAGACAGTCATATTCACACAGAGCAAACAAGTCCTTAGGTTTAGGCTTGCATGGGGTTTGTAGGTAAGTACCCTCTTGAAGTTAGTTGGCTCAACCTGTCCTAAAATAGAAACCGGGTTCTAAGGAGCTCAATATCACTGGATTATTTTTTGTGTTCATTGTTTTGGTTTAGCCACTTAACTGGCAACCAAAATATCCCAAGAAAACAATCCTCAATGAGTGTAGTATCGAGTATCTACCAACTTCGGACTGCACCAAAGTCGGTCATCTCACTACCCCTAAAAGAGGCCAAGATGGTCAAGTAAGGTTCTAAGAGTTCGTTAGTGCTTCATGACATCACTCAGCGGCCCCGTATTCTCTTTGATTAACTCAAAGGCTACCGGTACCCACAAATATGTCACACTAACGTAGCTACTGCTTCAACCATGTCGGTATACCCCGCACAGTTCCCTCACAGTTTATTGCTACTTACCTAAACAGGTGCCCCCAAATCCGGGTGTAGGATTTACAGTAAACCCAAACAAGGAACCCAAAAAGTAAAGCAATCAAAGCAAACAAGTTAAGCATGTATAGGTGATCTAAAACCCTAAGGTAACCCCACTTTTAGAAATACTCCCCAGCAGAGTCGCCAGTTCTGTGATACGGTGGGAGAACTGACTTGTGATTTGCGTTTGTGTTCGCAAATGTTTCGGTTTAGCAAGAGTCGCCACCGACTTTTTATTTTGTCCTAAGGAAAGGTCAAAAAGCACAGGAAAGACCTTTGAGATGTTTTCGTGGGTTCGGGGGGTATATTATGAAAAGGGAAGGTGCTAGCACCCTTTTCATCCATGGTTATCCATGGGCTCTTAGTTACTTGTTTTAGATCACTTGCCTTTGCTTTTCATTTGTTTGAAATGGTGCTTTGTGTGTGTGGCTTTGAAAATGTTTTGAAAAAGATGCCTTGTCTAGGCAACCTTTGTAATGATTCTTGTTTGAATATATACAAAGGTGTGAGTCTTTTTGAAAAGATAATTCAATGTTTTGAAAGTTGTTTGGAAATTGTTTTTGAAGTTGTGTTTGTGAAGTGTGTTTGAAAAATGGCAAGGATGTTTTGCAAGATTTTTGATCAAGTAACTAAGAGTTGTCTACCCTATTTTACTCAAAGATTTTTCTTATGTTTTAACCCTTTTAACAGTGTTGTTTCACCATTGTGTTTGATGAACAACCTTGCGTTAGGATGTTGAACGGGACGGGCGCGGGTCATCGTATGCAATCATTGAAGGCAACTTATGAGACGCTCTAGCAATTTCGTAAGGGACGAGATCGTTTTATCGAAGGCAACATCGAGGGTCATCGAGGGACTACGATCTTTTTTTATTGAAGGGACATTTGCTAGAGTGTCTCATACTCAAGGGACATGATTGCATTTTCCGAGGCAACAAGAGAGGCTACCCTAGATGTGCAAGTGTGAATTGTGTTTTATTTACATGCATTTAGTCTTAGATTAGGGTGGTTTATTTGTTGTTTTTATCTTACCATACACACCTAATTACTAGCATTTGTACAAAAGTAATAAAAAGTGCAAAAAATAAATCCTACACTATTACAACCATATTGAAGTGCATAGAAATGTAAAGGAAAAAATAAGATAAAAAGAAGTAAAAAAGAGATCCTTCGATTCAGGCAGGAGCACCCTTTGATTTGCATTCTGCTGGCCTCCTTCGATTGGGACTAGCACCAGTGAGGTCCTGGCCTTCGATTGCCCTGGAAGTCAGTGTATGGCGAAGCCTTCTGGTTCTGCCTTGCTGTCTTCTTCGACTGGAGGTCGAAAGCATTGAGGGAATGCCTTTCGACTGAGCCTGGAATCAGTGAAGGCATGTTTATCGTCCTGGTTGTCTCTTTCGTTTGACCTGGAGAAAGAGGGTAGAAGCCAGAAGCATCGTTTCCTATTTCCTGTTTCCTGTTTTCTTCCATTTAAAGCATTAAATGGCAACATGGCCCGAGGCCATGCTAGTATTTGTCTTGTAAGCAGTTTAACAATTAAAGCAAGTTCAGGTAAACAAAAAGCAAAACGAAAGGGTTAGCTCTGAAAAATATGTTAAAAGGGTGGAAACGAAAGGAACAATGGTATGTACATATTTCAAACAAAAGGGAAAATTACTATGCCATGAAACGAAAAGTTCAAAGGTAAGAATAACTTACCTTGCTTCAGTCCTTGAATGGATGTGGGATTCGAACTTGAACTTCTACCTGGACGTTTCTAGAATTCAAAGAGTAGTCACAGGGGGTTTGCTTTTTGGTTCGAAGAGTTGTCACACAAGGTTGTCTTTGAGTTTGAACAAACTTCTATGTGTGGGATGTTCTTCAGAATCAAAAGAGGTGAGTGTTTGGGATTCTGGGTTTTTTGATTTCTCAAGTGTTGATGAACTTGAGAAGTTTTATTGTGTTTGAGAAAATTTGGGAGATTCGTTCCTCTGGTCCAAAGATGCTCTCCTAGCTTTGTAAATGTTCCTCTATTTATAGAGAAAGAATGGACATGTTGTCCAAAGCCAGCCTTGCAAATAAATGATAAAATAATGTAACGTGAAAGTACATGTGGGGGGCCTCTTGGCAGTTGGGGTGCAGAAGATGTGACTTATGCTTTTGACGTTGCTTGTGCTTAGACCAAAATCAGGTTGAAAGCTGATTTTGTGACTAAAGTACTCTCTATGAAAGGAAAGAGCATGTAACCTTTAACCAATAATAGTAGTATCTAAAAGACAACGTTTAAAACCCTTGTACAAGCTTCTGACTATGTAAAGATTTGGATGCAACATATCCTGGCAAACGAGATTTGATCTTGAGTCAAATGCAAGAATGAGATCGAAGCACACTTGTTCGAAGGAAGCCTTTGCCTCAGTCGAAGCTTGTGGTCGAAACAAACTTACTCGAAGGAAGCTAATGTTTCCTAATCGAAGCATGTGGATCGAAACAAACATAAAGGGAGTCATTGCCTTTTAGTGTGAGGGAAGTTCCTGACTTCTGAGTCGAAGGGTGTTCCTTCAAGGGAAGCAAGAACTTAGACACATCTTGTATGAAGATACTTCTTGGATCAAACGAAGCTTGTATGAAGCAAAGTATGCAAGAGGCCCTTGGTGCAAGTGGATTTGAAGGATGCATAGAGATGGTTACTTTGTCCCATCGAAACTTGTCCAAACGAAGCAAGCATGCAGGCAGCAAACTTGCCCAGTCGAAGCAGGCTTGTAGGCAGTAAACTTGTCCAAATCGAAGTAGGCTTTGCAGGTAGCACGCTTGGTGAATCGAAAAGGTTTCCTTACAGGGGGCATGTGTGGCCAACATGTCATGGCCTTTGATTTCAACCATGTAGGCAGCACACTTATCCAATCAAAAGGCTGAATCGAAGGAGGTTTCAAATCCAAACGAAGGATGTACCTAAGTTGCATTCGAAGGAGGTTTCAAATCCAAACGAAGGATGTACCTAAACTGGCATTCGAATGAGGCTTTAAGTTCAAAATGAAGGATGTAATCTAAGTTGCATTCGAAAGAGGCCAAGAGTCAATCGAATGGTGCTGAATCGAAAGAGACCTGTTTTCCTCCAAATTTGTTAAAATGTTATTTTTATCTGTTTTCTCCTTTTTTGACAGTTTCCTTTTAATTTTGGTACTGGAAAATTCCAAAGTACTTGTGCAAGCTTGAACCTTGAAAATCCTTGTAAGAAAGGCCTTGAGAATTGAGAGGGCAAATTTTGGGGTACAACAGTTGCCCCTGTTCAATCTTCTTGAACCTGAAGAGTTAGATTGGCAGTTTCGCCGTTCGCGACTCGAAGGTAAAAGATGATTGGACACTAGAGTGCCCAAAAAATTTGCACTCTTCAAAGCGTAGTTGAGGGAATGGGCTTAAAGATGCCATTTGGAGATGTGACAGAATCATGTTGGAGATGGGCTTAAAGATGCCATCCAAGAATGTTTGTTGAACTGTATGTCATTGGTGAGTGGGTGAGTATCAGAAAGGTGTCCATGTTTTGGAACATCTCTGAGTTGGGGGTCTGAATAAGCAATAGATTGACATCCATGTTTGGAGAATCTGTAAACTATTTTCAAAGGTTGAGTCTGAACCAGCGATAGATTAACATCCGTGTTTGGAGAATCCGTAAAATGTTTTCAGAAGTTGAATTTGAATAGTGATCAGTCCGTGTAGAACTTCATTCGAAATTTTCTGAAAAGGAACCTGTGTAGAGTTGCTTTATGATGAGTCCGTGTAAAACTGCATCTGAATTTGAGAAGGAACCGATATAGGGTTGCTTGATGATGAGTTAGTGTAAAACTGCATCTAAATTTAGAGAAGGAACCGGTGTAGGGTTGCTTCATGATGAGTCCGTGTAAAACTGCATCTGAATTTGAGAAGGAACCGGTGTAGGGTTGCTTCATGATGAGTCCGTGTAAAACTGCATCTGAATTTGAGAAGGAACCGGTGTAGGGTTGCTTCATGATGAGTTCGTGTAAAACTGCATCTGAATTTGAGAAGGAACCTGTGTAGGGTTGCTTCATGATGAGTCCGTGTAAAACTGCATCTGAATTTGAGAAGGAACCGGTGTAGGGTTGCTTCATGATGAGTCCGTGTAAAACTGCATCTGAATTTGAGAAGGAACCGGTGTAGGTTTGCTTCATGATGAGTCCGTGTAAAACTACATCTGAAATTGAGAAGGAACCGGTGTAGGGTTGCTTCATGATGAGTCCGTGTAAAACTGCATCTGGATTTGAGAAGGAACTGGTGTAGGGTTGCTTCATGATGAGTCCGTGTAAAACTGCATCTTGGAAAGAGAAGGAACCGGTGTAGGGTTTCCTGATGATGAGTCCGTGTAAAACTGCATCTTGGAAAGAGAAGGAACCGGTGTAGGGTTGCCTGATGATGAGTCCGTGTAAAACTTCATCCAAAATTTCCTGAGAAGGAACCTGTGTAGGGTTGCTTCATGATGAGTCTGTGTAAAACTTCATCTTGGTAAGGGGTAACCTGTGTAGGGTTCCCTGAGCTGGTCGTCCACAGATAGCTCTCCTGGCTTGTTACGTGTATTAATCTGGAACTTGAAAAGGTTGTTGGTAACCATCTGTTGATTGTCCTTTTCCTGAAAAAGGCAAAACATTAGTTGTATGCAATATCGTGATGCATGATGTCATGATGTTCTCAAAATAAATGAGATTGTGTCATATGCACTTATCATGTATGTAAATAGGAGGTGTGAAATGTGAAATGTTTATGAATGTATTTTTGTCTGGGAAAATAAATCCTTGACAAATGCTGGGGAGTCGTTAAACCCTGGACTGTTGTTGAGAAGTTGGTGTGTCTCCAAACTTTGCTTAGAATACTTCTACCAGGGATTCTTGTTTTGTTGTTTGAGGAGAACTCCGCTGGGGGGTATTGAAAACTCTGTGGGGAGTATGTTTATTTCTTCTTGGGAAAAGAGTTTAGGAGTCTTAGTCGTCCGTTGCTCTACTGGGGAGTCGAAGTTGAACTGATATCTGGTCGGGTCCAGGTTTCGCAGTAACTTGCTGGGGATTGTAGAGTAGTCTACTGGGGAAGAGGAGTTGTGGTCCTTTGATTTGTAGTAGTCGGAGAGGAAAACTCAAGCTGGGGAATCCTGGTGTTGTTGGGGAAATAAACCTTGTCGTCAGTCTGCTAGAGAGGTGACATCTTCGTTGGGGGAAGTCCTCGAGGATTCTTGAGGTTGATTCAGCTGGGGAAAGGGGGTCAGAGATTATACTCTTGCTGGGGAATCATCCTATGAGAAGGACTTTGGGGAGACTTGTCATTGCCCCCATTAGCGAATGTTTGTGGCATTGCCAAAAAGTTTGATTGTACGCAACCCTTTGATGGGATTGACGCTCAATGTCCCAAGTGACGGAGATGGAGACCTTCCCCTGGTTACTCTGCACTTCTTTGAGAGATTTCCTGGAATCTTGACTGGACTTCCCCAGGTGTGCTGGATAGTGACATGTCATGCCCCCTTGTTGATAGGAGATTTGTCAATGGAAGTGTCATCCTTTTTGAAGTGATTTTGTTCATTGAGAGGGCTTTCGTTCATCGGAACATTCACTGTGTGAATTTCTTCGCTGTCAAACAAATAGCCATATGCAAACAATGATATTCAAATAATGCAAAGTTTATGTTTGTCTTGAAGTTTTTTGAACATGCGTTTTAGCGAGTAAAGAAATTTTGCTAAGAAAATTCAAACTCAAGATTTAGAGCAGAGCCTTACAGGAGTCAGGATACCTTTTGTAACAGTATGCTTTCGAACTAACCCATGCTTCAGTTAGGACTTTTGAAGGGTTGTAACGTGGCTTGGTTCACGGTTTTAAGAAGTAAAGGATAAAGGCTCAAAGTATATTTGTACCCACCCGCTCTTCGTGATGTTCTTCAATCCTAAACTCAGTTAATTGTGCGTTTGAACTCCAAATGAGTCTGGAACGACGTTTTTGGTGATGGTTCACACAAGTTGAATTTTGGAAGGCAGTCATCATTTTTTTTGCAACATTTTTCATGTTGTCGAGGATTTGTAATGACCTCGTTCTTTTGATTTATTATCCCTAATTTTTTCCTGACTGTTCCTGTTTTCGAGATTACAGTCAGCGGGATGCCCCAAATTTCTTAAGCCTCCTTTATAGGTTTTGGCTTAGTGGGCTTTTCTTTTTTTGAGAGATAATGATTGCCTATGAGATAAGGAACCACCACTGTCTTTTGATTCCAGAGGAATGCTTTTGATGTCGTTCGTTGTATTACGAATTGAGAGTTTGCGACTTCAATGCGCATCTTTTTGAATTAACTGAGTGACTACCCTGCCCCAGGTTTAAATTAAAGGTTTCAATTTGTGTTTAAAACAGAAAACTCCTACTTCTTTGGCTCGAAGGGGTTGACTAGGGATTATCTTCCTTATAACTCCAGTGTTTAGGATTTGAAAGAAACGCCTGTACATCGTCAGCAAGGTCTGTCCAAAAGCATACTGTATGAGATTATGGCATTGTTTCGTCATCCTCCCTCTAAAGGCTTGTAACTTTTAGCAAGAGTTAAATGTCATAAAGTGGGTAAAAAGCATAGTTTAAATGAAATGAAAACGAATGAATTAATTCAAGACATGACATATGCGATGCATTAATGAAACAAAGTTTGACATTAATAGATAATTGTTTGAACAACAAAAGGAATTACAATTGAAAATTCAAAATGAACAAGACACTCTCAATGATTCGGCGTAGGAGCAGATGTCACGTTTGGAGTCTCCGGAGGATCAAACTCAATCTCCTTGGCGTCAATCAAATTCTGAATTTTGTACTTCAATGCCCAACAATCATTAGTGTCATGCCCGGGACTGTCAGAATGATAAGCACATGTTGCATCAGGATTGTAGTTAGGAGAAGAAGTTTTGGGGTTTGGATGAGGTCCTATCAATGTAATTAGATTCATCCTCAACAAGTGTTGCAGTGCTTGAGACAGCGGCATGTTGATGTTGGTGAACTGTATTTTAGGCTCGTCTGGCCTTCGTTGATTTCCCCTTTGCTGTTGTCGGTGTGACGCAGAACCAGAGATCAGGACTACCCCTACGTGTTGGTCATGGTGACTCTTTTGACTGTACACAGCATTAGACTCTTTCTTCCCACTGTAAGGCTTTTTCTGAGCATCAGAAGGTGTAGCTTCTTGAATCTTCCCACTTTTGATGCCAACTTTGACCCTTTCGCCGGTCAGTATTAGCTCGGTGAACCCGACTGAAGAGCTTCCGATCAAGTGTTTGAAGAAAGGCCCTGTCAATGTTCCCATGAAGATGTCAATCATCTCCCTATCAGTTAAAGGGGGTTGCACCCTACCAGCCAGATGTCTCCACTTTTGAGCGTATCCTTTGAAGTTTTCGTTGGAACTCATGGTCATGTTCTGCAATTGCACACGAGTTGGTGCAAGATCAGCATTGTACTGATACTGTTTGTAAAAAGCAGCAGCTAAATCCTCCCAAGTGTGGATGCGAGAACTCTCCAATTGATAAAACCACTCGAGTTGAGTCCCTACCAGGCTTTCTTGGAAGAAATGGATCCAAAGCTTTAGATCAGTTATGTATGGTTGAATTTTGTGGACATAAGACTTTAGATGCATCTTAGGGCAGGAGACTCCATCATACACGACAAAGATAGGGACTTTGAACTTTGGCGGGATGACCAACCCAGAAACTAAACCCATGTCTCCTAAATCTAAGCCAGGTATTTGTTGAATCTCCATAGCACTGAGGCGATCCTCCAACTGTTTGTACTTGTCATCAGCGGGAGGATATTGTTCTTCGGAGTAGTCAACTTCAACATCATCGATCTCCAAATTGTGGTCTTCTTCAAGACTATCCCCTATGTTGGATGGAGTTTAAATATATAGGGTTTTAGGTCTTCTTTTCAAGTTCAGGATGCCCGCTGCCTTCTTGGACTTCTTCTTCTTGTCTTTGAGAAGGAGAGCTTTCAGATCCTCTTGCCCTTTACCCATAGCCAGAAGCATTTGTTGGAATTGAGCGTTTTGAGCTTGGAGATCTTTCACTGTTTGTTCCATATCCACCTTACTGAAATAAACAGTAGGAAGATAAGGAGACCTGTATGGGAGAAACCTGTCATGATGCGATGCATGATATGTGGATGCATGTTTTCAAGGATCTCGCGGGGTAAACACAAGAAAATGTTAGAAATTGAACATCCTTGATTGGAGAACTTTGTATCGGTGGATGTCTTTCCACGAGAATCAAGCTTACCATGTCAAGTGGGTCATAGCCCCCGATTCAAGTTGTTGCACTTGATCTTTGACGGCGTTTGTTTAGAGGGTAACCCTCTTGCTCTTTGGTAGACGTCTGGTTCAACGTGCCCCTGTATCAAAAGACCCTCGAGATCCTTGAAATGGTTATTGAAAAAAATGCTATGGTATGATGTTATGATGTTATCTACATGTATGCAAAAGTAAGCAAGTGTATATACAGACAGTCATATTCACACAGAGCAAACAAGTCCTTAGGTTTACGCTTGCATGGGGTTTGTAGGTAAGTACCCTCTTGAAGTTAGTTGGCTCAACCTGTCCTAAAATAGAAACCGGGTTCTAAGGAGCTCAATATCACTGGATTATTTTTTGTGTTCATTGTTTTGGTTTAGCCACTTAACTGGCAACCAAAATATCCCAAGAAAACAATCCTCAATGAGTGTAGTATCGAGTATCTACCAACTTCGGACTGCACCAAAGTCGGTCATCTCACTACCCCTAAAAGAGGCCAAGATGGTCAAGTAAGGTTCTAAGAGTTCGTTAGTGCTTCATGACATCACTCAGCGGCCCCGTATTCTCTTTGATTAACTCAAAGGCTACCGGTACCCATAAATATCTCACACTAACGTAGCTACTGCTTCAACCATGTCGGTATACCCCGCACAGTTCCCTCACAGTTTATTGCTACTTACCTAAACAGGTGCCCCCAAATCCGGGTGTAGGATTTACAGTAAACCCAAACAAGGAACCCAAAAAGTAAAGCAATCAAAGCAAACAAGTTAAGCATGTATAGGTGATCTAAAACCCTAAGGTAACCCCACTTTTAGAAATACTCCCCAGCAGAGTCGCCAGTTCTGTGATACGGTGGGAGAACTGACTTGTGATTTGCGTTTGTGTTCGCAAATGTTTCGGTTTAGCAAGAGTCGCCACCGACTTTTTATTTTGTCCTAAGGAAAGGTCAAAAAGCACAGGAAAGACCTTTGAGATGTTTTCGTGGGTTCGGGGGGTATATTATGAAAAGGGAAGGTGCTAGCACCCTTTTCATCCATGGTTATCCATGGGCTCTTAGTTACTTGTTTTAGATCACTTGCCTTTGCTTTTCATTTGTTTGAAATGGTGCTTTGTGTGTGTGGCTTTGAAAATGTTTTGAAAAAGATGCCTTGTCTAGGCAACCTTTGTAATGATTCTTGTTTGAATATATACAAAGGTGTGAGTCTTTTTGAAAAGATAATTCAATGTTTTGAAAGTTGTTTGGAAATTGTTTTTGAAGTTGTGTTTGTGAAGTGTGTTTGAAAAATGGCAAGGATGTTTTGCAAGATTTTTGATCAAGTAACTAAGAGTTGTCTACCCTATTTTACTCAAAGATTTTTCTTATGTTTTAACCCTTTTAACAGTGTTGTTTCACCATTGTGTTTGATGAACAACCTTGCGTTAGGATGTTGAACGGGACGGGCGCGGGTCATCGTATGCAATCATTGAAGGCAACTTATGAGACGCTCTAGCAATTTCGTAAGGGACGAGATCGTTTTATCGAAGGCAACATCGAGGGTCATCGAGGGACTACGATCTTTTTTTATTGAAGGGACATTTGCTAGAGTGTCTCATACTCAAGGGACATGATTGCATTTTCCGAGGCAACAAGAGAGGCTACCCTAGATGTGCAAGTGTGAATTGTGTTTTATTTACATGCATTTAGTCTTAGATTAGGGTGGTTTATTTGTTGTTTTTATCTTACCATACACACCTAATTACTAGCATTTGTACAAAAGTAATAAAAAGTGCAAAAAATAAATCCTACACTATTACAACCATATTGAAGTGCATAGAAATGTAAAGGAAAAAATAAGATAAAAAGAAGTAAAAAAGAGATCCTTCGATTCAGGCAGGAGCACCCTTTGATTTGCATTCTGCTGGCCTCCTTCGATTGGGACTAGCACCAGTGAGGTCCTGGCCTTCGATTGCCCTGGAAGTCAGTGTATGGCGAAGCCTTCTGGTTCTGCCTTGCTGTCTTCTTCGACTGGAGGTCGAAAGCATTGAGGGAATGCCTTTCGACTGAGCCTGGAATCAGTGAAGGCATGTTTATCGTCCTGGTTGTCTCTTTCGTTTGACCTGGAGAAAGAGGGTAGAAGCCAGAAGCATCGTTTCCTATTTCCTGTTTCCTGTTTTCTTCCATTTAAAGCATTAAATGGCAACATGGCCCGAGGCCATGCTAGTATTTGTCTTGTAAGCAGTTTAACAATTAAAGCAAGTTCAGGTAAACAAAAAGCAAAACGAAAGGGTTAGCTCTGAAAAATATGTTAAAAGGGTGGAAACGAAAGGAACAATGGTATGTACATATTTCAAACAAAAGGGAAAATTACTATGCCATGAAACGAAAAGTTCAAAGGTAAGAATAACTTACCTTGCTTCAGTCCTTGAATGGATGTGGGATTCGAACTTGAACTTCTACCTGGACGTTTCTAGAATTCAAAGAGTAGTCACAGGGGGTTTGCTTTTTGGTTCGAAGAGTTGTCACACAAGGTTGTCTTTGAGTTTGAACAAACTTCTATGTGTGGGATGTTCTTCAGAATCAAAAGAGGTGAGTGTTTGGGATTCTGGGTTTTTTGATTTCTCAAGTGTTGATGAACTTGAGAAGTTTTATTGTGTTTGAGAAAATTTGGGAGATTCGTTCCTCTGGTCCAAAGATGCTCTCCTAGCTTTGTAAATGTTCCTCTATTTATAGAGAAAGAATGGACATGTTGTCCAAAGCCAGCCTTGCAAATAAATGATAAAATAATGTAACGTGAAAGTACATGTGGGGGGCCTCTTGGCAGTTGGGGTGCAGAAGATGTGACTTATGCTTTTGACGTTGCTTATGCTCAGACCAAAATCAGGTTGAAAGCTGATTTTGTGACTAAAGTACTCTCTATGAAAGGAAAGAGCATGTAACCTTTAACCAATAATAGTAGTATCTAAAAGACAACGTTTAAAACCCTTGTACAAGCTTCTGACTATGTAAAGATTTGGATGCAACATAGCCTGGCAAACGAGATTTGATCTTGAGTCAAATGCAAGAATGAGATCGAAGCACACTTGTTCGAAGGAAGCCTTTGCCTCAGTCGAAGCTTGTGGTCGAAACAAACTTACTCGAAGGAAGCTAATGTTTCCTAATCGAAGCATGTGGATCGAAACAAACATAAAGGGAGTCATTGCCTTTTAGCGTGAGGGAAGTTCCTGACTTCTGAGTCGAAGGGTTTTCCTTCAAGGGAAGCAAGAACTTAGACACATCTTGTATGAAGATACTTCTTGGATCAAACGAAGCTTGTATGAAGCAAAGTATGCAAGAGGCCCTTGGTGCAAGTGGATTTGAAGGATGTATAGAGATGGTTACTTTGTCCCATCGAAACTTGTCCAAACGAAGCAAGCATGCAGGCAGCAAACTTGCCCAGTCGAAGCAGGCTTGTAGGCAGTAAACTTGTCCAAATCGAAGCAGGCTTTGCAGGTAGCACGCTTGGTGAATCAAAAAGGTTTCCTTACAGGGGGCATGTGGGGCCAACATGTCATGGCCTTTGATTTCAACCATGTAGGCAGCACACTTGTCCAATCAAAAGGCTGAATCGAAGGAGGTTTCAAATCCAAACGAAGGATGTACCTTGCATTCGAAGGAGGTTTCAAATCCAAACGAAGGATGTACCTAATCTGGAATTCGAATGAGGCTTTAAGTTCAAAATGAAGGATGTAATCTAAGTTGCATTCGAAAGAGGCCAAGAGTCAATCGAATGGTGCTGAATCGAAAGAGACCTGTTTTCCTCCAAATTTGTCAAAATGTTATTTTTATCTGTTTTCTCCTTTTTTGACAGTTTCCTTTTAATTTTGGTACTGGAAAATTCCAAAGTACTTGTGCAAGCTTGAACCTTGAAAATCCTTGTAAGAAAGGCCTTGAGAATTGAGAGGGCAAATTTTGGGGTACAACAGTTGCCCCTGTTCAATCTTCTTGAACCTGAAGAGTTAGATTGGCAGTTTTGCCGTTCGCGACTCGAAGGTAAAAGATGATTGGACACTAGAGTGCCCAAAAAATTTGCACTCGTCAAAGCGTAGTTGAGGGAATGGGCTTAAAGATGCCATTTGGAGATGTGACAGAATCTTGTTGGAGATGGGCTTAAAGATGCCATCCAAGAATGTTTGTTGAACTGTATGTCATTGGTGAGTGGGTGAGTATCAGAAAGGTGTCCATGTTTTGGAACATCTCTGAGTTGGGGGTCTGAATAAGCAATAGATTGATATCCATGTTTGGAGAATCTGTAAACTATTTTCAAAGGTTGAGTCTGAACCAGCGATAGATTAACATCCGTGTTTGGAGAATCCGTAAAATGTTTTCAGAAGTTGAATTTGAATAGTGATCAGTCCGTGTAGAACTTCATTCGAAATTTTCTGAAAAGGAACCTGTGTAGAGTTGCTTTATGATGAGTCCGTGTAAAACTGCATCTGAATTTGAGAAGGAACCGATGTAGGGTTGCTTGATGATGAGTTCGTGTAAAACTGCATCTAAATTTTGAGAAGGAACCGGTGTAGGGTTGCTTCATGATGAGTCCGTGTAAAACTGCATCTGAATTTGAGAAGGAACCGGTGTAGGGTTGCTTCATGATGAGTCCGTGTAAAACTGCATCTGAATTTGAGAAGGAACCGGTGTAGGGTTGCTTCATGATGAGTCCGTGTAAAACTGCATCTGAATTTGAGAAGGAACCGGTGTAGGGTTGCTTCATGATGAGTCCGTGTAAAACTGCATCTGAATTTGAGAAGGAACCGGTGTAAGGTTGCTTCATGATGAGTCCGTGTAAAACTGCATCTGAATTTGAGAAGGAACCGGTGTAGGTTTGCTTCATGATGAGTCAGTGTAAAACTACATCTGAAATTGAGAAGGAACCGGTGTAGGGTTGCTTCATGATGAGTCCGTGTAAAACTGCATCTGGATTTGAGAAGGAACTGGTGTAGGGTTGCTTCATGATGAGTCCGTGTAAAACTGCATCTTGGAAAGAGAAGGAACCGGTGTAGGGTTTCCTGATGATGAGTCCGTGTAAAACTGCATCTTGGAAAGAGAAGGAACCGGTGTAGGGTTGCCTGATGATGAGTCCGTGTAAAACTTCATCCGAAATTTCCTGAGAAGGAACCTGTGTAGGGTTGCTTCATGATGAGTCTGTGTAAAACTTCATCTTGGTAAGGGGTAACCTGTGTAGGGTTCCCTGAGCTGGTCGTCCACAGATAGCTCTCCTGGCTTGTTACGTGTATTAATCTGGAACTTGAAAAGGTTGCTGGTAACCTTCTGTTGATTGTCCTTTTCCTGAAAAAGGCAAAACATTAGTTGTATGCAATATCGTGATGCATGAAATGCATGATGTCATGATGTTCTCAAAATAAATGAGATTGTGTCATATGCACTTATCATGTATGTAAATAGGAGGTGTGAAATGTGAAATGTTTATGAATGTATTTTTGTCTGGGAAAATAAATCCTTGACAAATGTTGGGGAGTCGTTAAACCCTGGACTGTTGTTGAGAAGTTGGTGTGTCTCCAAACTTTGCTTAGAATACTTCTACCAGGGATTCTTGTTTTGTTGTTTGAGGAGAACTCCGCTGGGGGGTATTGAAAACTCTGTGGGGAGTATGTTTATTTCTTCTTGGGAAAAGAGTTTAGGAGTCTTAGTCGTCCGTTGCTCTACTGGGGAGTCGAAGTTGAACTGATATCTGGTCGGGTCCAGGTTTCGCAGTAACTTGCTGGGGATTGTAGAGTAGTCTACTGGGGAAGAGGAGTTGTGGTCCTTTGATTTGTAGTAGTCGGAGAGGAAAACTCAAGCTGGGGAATCCTGGTGTTGTTGGGGAAATAAACCTTGTCGTCAGTCTGCTAGAGAGGTGACATCTTCGTTGGGGGAAGTCCTCGAGGATTCTTGAGGTTGATTCAGCTGGGGAAAGGGGGTCAGAGATTATACTCTTGCTGGGGAATCATCCTATGAGAAGGACTTTGGGGAGACTTGTCATTGCCCCCATTAGCGAATGTTTGTGGCATTGCCAAAAAGTTTGATTGTACGCAACCCTTTGTTGGGATTGACGCTCAATGTCCCAAGTGACGGAGATGGAGACCTGCCCCTGGTTACTCTGCACTTCTTTGAGAGATTTCCTGGAATCTTGACTGGACTTCCCCAGGTGTGCTGGATAGTGACATGTCATGCCCCCTTGTTGATAGGAGATTTGTCAATGGAAGTGTCATCCTTTTTGAAGTGATTTTGTTCATTGAGAGGGCTTTCGTTCATCGGAACATTCACTGTGTGAATTTCTTCGCTGTCAAACAAATAGCCATATGCAAACAACGATATTCAAATAATGCAAAGTTTATGTTTGTCTTGAAGTTTTTTGAACATGCGTTTTAGCGAGTAAAGAAATTTTGCTAAGAAAATTCAAACTCAAGATTTAGAGCAGAGCCTTACAGGAGTCAGGATACCTTTTGTAACAGTATGCTTTCGAACTAACCCATGCTTCAGTTAGGACTTTTGAAGGGTTGTAACGTGGCTTGGTTCACGGTTTTAAGAAGTAAAGGATAAAGGCTCAAAGTATATTTGTACCCACCCGCTCTTCGTGATGTTCTTCAATCCTAAACTCAGTTAATTGTGCGTTTGAACTCCAAATGAGTCTGGAACGACGTTTTTGGTGATGGTTCACACAAGTTGAATTTTGGAAGGCAGTCATCATTTTTTTTGCAACATTTTTCATGTTGTCGAGGATTTGTAATGACCTCGTTCTTTTGATTTATTATCCCTAATTTTTTCCTGACTGTTCCTGTTTTCGAGATTACAGTCAGCGGGATGCCCCAAATTTCTTAAGCCTCCTTTATAGGTTTTGGCTTAGTGGGCTTTTCTTTTTTTGAGAGATAATGATTGCCTATGAGATAAGGAACCACCACTGTCTTTTGATTCCAGAGGAATGCTTTTGATGTCGTTCGTTGTATTACGAATTGAGAGTTTGCGACTTCAATGCGCATCTTTTTGAATTAACTGAGTGACTACCCTGCCCCAGGTTTAAATTAAAGGTTTCAATTTGTGTTTAAAACAGAAAACTCCTACTTCTTTGGCTCGAAGGGGTTGACTAGGGATTATCTTCCTTATAACTCCAGTTTTTAGGATTTGAAAGAAACGCCTGTACATCGTCAGCAAGGTCTGTCCAAAAGCATACTGTATGAGATTATGGCATTGTTTCGTCATCCTCCCTCTAAAGGCTTGTAACTTTTAGCAAGAGTTAAATGTCATAAAGTGGGTAAAAAGCATAGTTTAAATGAAATGAAAACGAATGAATTAATTCAAGACATGACATATGCGATGCATTAATGAAACAAAGTTTGACATTAATAGATAATTGTTTGAACAACAAAAGGAATTACAATTGAAAATTCAAAATGAACAAGACACTCTCAATGATTCGGTGTAGGAGCAGATGTCACGTTTGGAGTCTCCGGAGGATCAAACTCAATCTCCTTGGCGTCAATCAAATTCTGAATTTTGTACTTCAATGCCCAACATTCATTAGTGTCATGCCCGGGACTGTCAGAATGATAAGCACATGTTGCATCAGGATTGTAGTTAGGAGAAGAAGTTTTGGGGTTTGAATGAAGTCCTATCAATGTAATTAGATTCATCCTCAACAAGTGTTGCAGTGCTTGAGACAGCGGCATGTTGATGTTGGTGAACTGTATTTTAGGCTCGTCTGGCCTTCGTTGATTTCCCCTTTGCTGTTGTCGGTGTGACGCAGAACCAGAGATCAGGACTACCCCTACGTGTTGGTCATGGCGACTCTTTTGACTGTACACAGCATTAGACTCTTTCTTCCCACTGTAAGGCTTTTTCTGAGCATCGGAAGGTGTAGCTTCTTGAATCTTCCCACTTTTGATGCCAACTTTGACCCTTTCGCCGGTCAGTATTAGCTCGGTGAACCCGAATGAAGAGCTTCCGATCAAGTGTTTGAAGAAAGGCCCTGTCAATGTTCCCATGAAGATGTCAATCATCTCCCTATCAGTTAAAGGGGGTTGCACCCTACCAGCCAGATGTCTCCACTTTTGAGCGTATCCTTTGAAGTTTTCGTTGGAACTCATGGTCATGTTCTGCAATTGCACACGAGTTGGTGCAAGATCAGCATTGTACTGATACTGTTTGTAAAAAGCAGCAGCTAAATCCTCCCAAGTGTGGATGCGAGAACTCTCCAATTGATAAAACCACTCGAGTTGAGTCCCTACCAAGCTTTCTTGGAAGAAATGGATCCAAAGCTTTACATCCGTTATGTATGGTTGAATTTTGCGGACATAAGACTTTAGATGCATCTTAGGGCAGGAGACTCCATCATACACGACAAAGATAGGGACTTTGAACTTTGGCGGGATGACCAACCCAGAAACTAAACCCATGTCTCCTAAATCTAAGCCAGGTATTTGTTGAATCTCCATAGCACTGAGGCGATCCTCCAACTGTTTGTACTTGTCATCAGCGGGAGGATATTGTTCTTCGGAGTAGTCAACTTCAACATCATCGATCTCCAAATTGTGGTCTTCTTCAAGACTATCCCCTATGTTGGATGGAGTTTAAATATATAGGGTTTTAGGTCTTCTTTTCAAGTTCAGGATGCCCGCTGCCTTCTTGGACTTCTTCTTCTTGTCTTTGAGAAGGAGAGCTTTCAGATCCTCTTGCCCTTTACCCATAGCCAGAAGCATTTGTTGAAATTGAGCGTTTTGAGCTTGGAGATCTTTCTCTGTTTGTTCCATATCCACCTTACTGAAATAAACAGTAGGAAGATAAGGAGACCTGTATGGGAGAAACCTGTCATGATGCGATGCATGATATGTGGATGCATGTTTTCAAGGATCTCGCGGGGTAAACACAAGAAAATGTTAGAAATTGAACATCCTTGATTGGAGAACTTTGTATCGGTGGATGTCTTTCCACGAGAATCAAGCTTACCATGTCAAGTGGGTCATAGCCCCCGATTCAAGTTGTTGCACTTGATCTTTGACGACGTTTGTTTAGAGGGTAACCCTCTTGCTCTTTGGTAGACGTCTGGTTCAACGTGCCCCTGTATCAAAAGACCCTCGAGATCCTTGAAATGGTTATTGAAAAAAATGCTATGGTATGATGTTATGATGTTATCTACATGTATGCAAAAGTAAGCAAGTGTATATACAGACAGTCATATTCACACAGAGCAAACAAGTCCTTAGGTTTAGGCTTGCATGGGGTTTGTAGGTAAGTACCCTCTTGAAGTTAGTTGGCTCAACCTGTCCTAAAATAGAAACCGGGTTCTAAGGAGCTCAATATCACTGGATTATTTTTTGTGTTCATTGTTTTGGTTTAGCCACTTAACTGGCAACCAAAATATCCCAAGAAAACAATCCTCAATGAGTGTAGTATCGAGTATCTACCAACTTCGGACTGCACCAAAGTCGGTCATCTCACTACCCCTAAAAGAGGCCAAGATGGTCAAGTAAGGTTCTAAGAGTTCGTTAGTGCTTCATGACATCACTCAGCGGCCCCGTATTCTCTTTGATTAACTCAAAGGCTACCGGTACCCACAAATATGTCACACTAACGTAGCTACTGCTTCAACCATGTCGGTATACCCCGCACAGTTCCCTCAAAGTTTATTGCTACTTACCTAAAAAGGTGCCCCCAAATCCGGGTGTAGGATTTACAGCAAACCCAAACAAGGAACCCAAAAAGTAAAGCAATCAAAGCAAACAAGTTAAGCATGTATAGGTGATCTAAAACCCTAAGGTAACCCCACTTTTAGAAATACTCCCCAGCAGAGTCGCCAGTTCTGTGATACGGTGGGAGAACTGACTTGTGATTTGCGTTTGTGTTCGCAAATGTTTCGGTTTAGCAAGAGTCGCCACCGACTTTTTATTTTGTCCTAAGGAAAGGTCAAAAAGCACAGGAAAGACCTTTGAGATGTTTTCGTGGGTTCGGGGGGTATATTATGAAAAGGGAAGGTGCTAGCACCCTTTTCATCCATGGTTATCCATGGGATCTTAGTTACTTGTTTTAGATCACTTGCCTTTGCTTTTCATTTGTTTGAAATGGTGCTTTGTGTGTGTGGTTTTGAAAATGTTTTGAAAAAGATGCCTTGTCTAGGCAACCTTTGTAATGATTCTTGTTTGAATATATACAAAGGTGTGAGTCTTTTTGAAAAGATAATTCAATGTTTTGAAATTTGTTTGGAAATTGTTTTTGAAGTTGTGTTTGTGAAGTGTGTTTGAAAAATGGCAAGGATGTTTTGCAAGATTTTTGATCAAGTAACTAAGAGTTGTCTACCCTATTTTACTCAAAGATTTTTCTTATGTTTTAACCCTTTTAACAGTGTTGTTTCACCATTGTGTTTGATGAACAACCTTGCGTTAGGATGTTGAACGGGACGGGCGCGGGTCATCGTATGCAATCATTGAAGGCAACTTATGAGACGCTCTAGCAATTTTGTAAGGGACGAGATCGTTTTATCGAAGGCAACATCGAGGGTCATCGAAGGACTACGATCTTTTTTTATTGAAGGGACATTTGCTAGAGTGTCTCATACTCAAGGGACATGATTGCATTTTCCGAGGCAACAAGCGAGGCTACCCTAGATGTGCAAGTGTGAATTGTGTTTTATTTACATGCATTTAGTCTTAGATTAGGGTGGTTTATTTGTTGTTTTTATCTTACCATACACACCTAATTACTAGCATTTGTACAAAAGTAATAAAAAGTGCAAAAAATAAATCCTACACTATTACAACCATATTGAAGTGCATAGAAATGTAAAGGAAAAAATAAGATAAAAAGAAGTAAAAAAGAGATCCTTCGATTCAGGCAGGAGCACCCTTTGATTTGCATTCTGCTGGCCTCCTTCGATTGGGACTAGCACCAGTGAGGTTCTGGCCTTCGATTGCCCTGGAAGTCAATGTATGGCGAAGCCTTCTGGTTCTGCCTTGCTGTCTTCTTCGACTGGAGGTCGAAAGCATTGAGGGAATGCCTTTCGACTGAGCCTGGAATCAGTGAAGGCATGTTTATCGTCCTGGTTGTCTCTTTCGTTTGACCTGGAGAAAGAGGGTAGAAGCCAGAAGCATCGTTTCCTATTTCCTGTTTCATGTTTTCTTCCATTTAAAGCATTAAATGGCAACATGGCCCAAGGCCATGCTAGTATTTGTCTTGTAAGCAGTTTAACAATTAAAGCAAGTTCAGGTAAACAAAAAGCAAAACGAAAGGGTTAGCTCTGAAAAATATGTTAAAAGGGTGGAAACGAAAGGAACAATGGTATGTACATATTTCAAACAAAAGGGAAAATTACTATGCCATGAAACGAAAAGTTCAAAGGTAAGAATAACTTACCTTGCTTCAGGCCTTGAATGGATGTGGGATTCGAACTTGAACTTCTACCTGGACGTTTCTAGAATTCAAAGAGTAGTCACAGGGGGTTTGCTTTTTGGTTCGAAGAGTTGTCACACAAGGTTGTCTTTGAGTTTGAACAAACTTCTATGTGTGGGATGTTCTTCAGAATCAAAAGAGGTGAGTGTTTGGGATTCTGGGTTTTTTGATTTCTCAAGTGTTGATGAACTTGAGAAGTTTTATTGTGTTTGAGAAAATTTGGGAGATTCGTTCCTCTGGTCCAAAGATGCTCTCCTAGCTTTGTAAATGTTCCTCTATTTATAGAGAAAGAATGGACATGTTGTCCAAAGCCAGCCTTGCAAATAAATGATAAAATAATGTAACGTGAAAGTACATGTGGGGGGCCTCTTGGCAGTTGGGGTGCAGAAGATGTGACTTATGCTTCTGACGTTGCTTGTGCTCAGACCAAAATCAGGTTGAAAGCTGATTTTGTGACTAAAGTACTCTCTATGAAAGGAAAGAGCATGTAGCCTTTAACCAATAATAGTAGTATCTAAAAGACAACGTTTAAAACCCTTGTACAAGCTTCTGACTATGTAAAGATTTGGATGCAACATAGCCTGGCAAACGAGATTTGATCTTGAGTCAAATGCAAGAATGAGATCGAAGCACACTTGTTCGAAGGAAGCCTTTGCCTCAGTCGAAGCTTGTGGTCGAAACAAACTTACTCGAAGGAAGCTAATGTTTCCTAATCGAAGCATGTGGATCGAAACAAACATAAAGGGAGTCATTGCCTTTTAGCGTGAGGGAAGTTCCTGACTTCTGAGTCGAAGGGTGTTCCTTCAAGGGAAGCAAGAACTTAGACACATCTTGTATGAAGATACTTCTTGGATCAAACGAAGCTTGTATGAAGCAAAGTATGCAAGAGGCCCTTGGTGCAAGTGGATTTGAAGGATGCATAGAGATGGTTACTTTGTCCCATCGAAACTTGTCCAAACGAAGCAAGCATGCAGGCAGCAAACTTGCCCAGTCGAAGCAGGCTTGTAGGCAGTAAACTTGTCCAAATCGAAGTAGGCTTTGCAGGTAGCACGCTTGGTGAATCGAAAAGGTTTCCTTACAGGGGGCATGTGTGGCCAACATGTCATGGCCTTTGATTTCAACCATGTAGGCAGCACACTTGTCCAATCAAAAGGCTGAATCGAAGGAGGTTTCAAATCCAAACGAAGGATGTACCTAAGTTGCATTCGAAGGAGGTTTCAAATCCAAACGAAGGATGTACCTAATCTGACATTCGAATGAGACTTTAAGTTCAAAATGAAGGATGTAATCTAAGTTGCATTCGAAAGAGGCCAAGAGTCAATCGAATGGTGCTGAATCGAAAGAGACCTGTTTTCCTCCAAATTTGTCAAAATGTTATTTTTATCGGTTTTCTCCTTTTTTGACAGTTTCCTTTTAATTTTGGTACTGGAAAATTCCAAAGTACTTGTGCAAGCTTGAACCTTGAAAATCCTTGTAAGAAAGGCCTTGAGAATTGAGAGGGCAAATTTTGGGGTACAACAGTTTCCCCTGTTCAATCTTCTTGAACCTGAAGAGTTAGATTGGCAGTTTCGCCGTTCGCGACTCGAAGGTAAAAGATGATTGAACACTAGAGTGCCCAAAAAATTTGCACTCGTCAAAGCGTAGTTGAGGGAATGGGCTTAAAGATTCCATTTAGAGATGTGACAAAATCTTGTTGGAGATGGGCTTAAAGATGCCATCGAAGAATGTTTGTTGAACTGTATGTCATTGGTGAGTGGGTGAGTATCAGAAAGGTGTCCATGTTTTGGAACATCTCTGAGTTGGGGGTCTGAATAAGCAATAGATTGACATCCATGTTTGGAGAATCTGTAAACTGTTTTCAAAGGTTGAGTCTGAACCAGCGATAGATTAACATCCGTGTTTGGAGAATCCGTAAACTGTTTTCAGAAGTTGAATTTGAATAGTGATCAGTCCGTGTAGAACTTCATTCGAAATTTTCTGAAAAGGAACCTGTGTAGAGTTGCTTTATGATGAGTCCGTGTAAAACTGCATCTGAATTTGAGAAGGAACCGATGTAGGGTTGCTTGATGATGAGTTCGTGTAAAACTGCATCTAAATTTTGAGAAGGAACCGGTGTAGGGTTGCTTCATGATGAGTCCGTGTAAAACTGCATCTGAATTTTAGAAGGAACCGGTGTAGGGTTGCTTCATGATGAGTCCGTGTAAAACTGCATCTGAATTTGAGAAGGAACCGGTGTAGGGTTGCTTCATGATGAGTCCGTGTAAAACTGCATCTGAATTTGAGAAGGAACCGGTGTAGGGTTGCTTCATGATGAGTCCGTGTAAAACTGCATCTGAATTTGAGAAGGAACCGGTGTAGGGTTGCTTCATGATGAGTCCGTGTAAAACTGCATCTGAATTTGAGAAGGAACCGGTGTAGGTTTGCTTCATGATGAGTCCGTGTAAAACTACATCTGAAATTGAGAAGGAACCGGTGTAGGGTTGCTTCATGATGAGTCCGTGTAAAACTGCATCTGGATTTGAGAAGGAACTGGTGTAGGGTTGCTTCATGATGAGTCAGTGTAAAACTGCATCTTGGAAAGAGAAGGAACCGGTGTAGGGTTTCCTGATGATGAGTCCGTGTAAAACTGCATCTTGGAAAGAGAAGGAACCGATGTAGGGTTGCCTGATGATGAGTCCGTGTAAAACTTCATCCGAAATTTCCTGAGAAGGAACCTGTGTAGGGTTGCTTCATGATGAGTCTGTGTAAAACTTCATCTTGGTAAGGGGTAACCTGTGTAGGGTTCCCTGAGCTGGTCGTCCACAGATAGCTCTCCTGGCTTGTTACGTGTATTAATCTGGAACTTGAAAAGGTTGCTGGTAACCATCTGTTGATTGTCCTTTTCCTGAAAAAGGCAAAACATTAGTTGTATGCAATATCGTGATGCATGAAATGCATGATGTCATGATGTTCTCAAAATAAATGAGATTGTGTCATATGCACTTATCATGTATGTAAATAGGAGGTGTGAAATGTGAAATGTTTATGAATGTATTTTTGTCTGGGAAAATAAATCCTTGACAAATTTCTGGGGAGTCGTTAAACCCTGGACTGTTGTTGAGAAGTTGGTGTGTCTCCAAACTTTGCTTAGAATACTTCTACCAGGGATTCTTGTTTTGTTGTTTGAGGAGAACTCCGCTGGGGGGGTATTGAAAACTCTGTGGGGAGTATGTTTATTTCTTCTTGGGAAAAGAGTTTAGGAGTCTTGGTCGTACGTTGCTCTACTGGGGAGTCGAAGTTGAACTGATATCTGTTCGGGTCCAGGTTTCGCAGTAACTTGCTGGGGATTGTAGAGTAATCTACTGGGGAAGAGGAGTTGTGGTCCTTTGATTTGTAGTAGTCGGAGAGGAAAACTCAAGCTGGGGAATCCTGGTGTTGTTGGGGAAATAAACCTTGTCGTCAGTCTGCTAGAGAGGTGACATCTTCGTTGGGGGAAGTCCTCGAGGATTCTTGAGGTTGATTCAGTTGGGGAAAGGGGGTCAGAGATTATACTCTTGCTGGGGAATCATCCTATGAGAAGGACTTTGGGGAGACTTGTCATTGCCCCCAGTAGCGAATGTTTGTGGCATTGCCAAAAAGTTTGATTGTACGCAACCCTTTGTTGGGATTGACGCTCAATGTCCCAAGTGACGGAGATGGAGACCTGCCCCTGGTTACTCTGCACTTCTTTGAGAGATTTCCTGGAATCTTGACTGGACTTCCCCAGGTGTGCTGGATAGTGACATGTCATGCCCCCTTGTTGATAGGAGATTTGTCAATGGAAGTGTCATCCTTTTTGAAGTGATTTTGTTCATTGAGAGGGCTTTCGTTCATCGGAACATTCACTGTGTGAATTTCTTCGCTGTCAAACAAATAGCCATATGCAAACAACGATATTCAAATAATGCAAAGTTTATGTTTGTCTTGAAGTTTTTTGAACATGCGTTTTAGCGAGTAAAGAAATTTTGCTAAGAAAATTCAAACTCAAGATTTAGAGCAGAGCCTTACAGGAGTCAGGATACCTTTTGTAACAGTATGCTTTCGAACTAACCCATGCTTCAGTTAGGACTTTTGAAGGGTTGTAACGTGGCTTGGTTCACGGTTTTAAGAAGTAAAGGATAAAGGCTCAAAGTATATTTGTACCCACCCGCTCTTCGTGATGTTCTTCAATCCTAAACTCAGTTAATTGTGCGTTTGAACTTCAAATGAGTCTGGAACGACGTTTTTGGTGATGGTTCACACAAGTTGAATTTTGGAAGGCAGTCATCATTTTTTTTGCAACATTTTTCATGTTGTCGAGGATTTGTAATGACCTCGTTCTTTTGATTTATTATCCCTAATTTTTTCCTGACTGTTCCTGTTTTCGAGATTACAGTCAGCGGGATTCCCCAAATTTCTTAAGCCTCCTTTATAGGTTTTGGCTTAGTGGGCTTTTCTTTCTTTGAGAGATAATGATTGCCTATGAGATAAGGAACCACCACTGTCTTTTGATTCCAGAGGAATGCTTTTGATGTCGTTCGTTGTATTACGAACTGAGAGTTTGCGACTTCAATGCGCATCTTTTTGAATTAACTGAGTGACTACCATGCCCCAGGTTTAAATTAAAGGTTTCAATTTGTGTTTAAAACAGAAAACTCCTACTTCTTTGGCTCGAAGGAGTTGACTAGGGATTATCTTCCTTATAACTCCAGTGTTTAGGATTTGAAAGAAATGCCTGTACATCGTCAGCAAGGTCTGTCCAAAAGCATATTGTATGAGATTATGGCATTGTTTCGTCATCCTCCCTCTAAAGGCTTGTAACTTTTAGCAAGAGTTAAATGTCATAAAGTGGGTAAAAAGCATAGTTTAAATGAAATGAAAACGAATGAATTAATTCAAGACATGACATATGCGATGCATTAATGAAACAAAGTTTGACATTAATAGATAATTGTTTGAACAACAAAAGGAATTACAATTGAAAATTCAAAATGAACAAGACACTCTCAATGATTCGGCGTAGGAGCAGATGTCACGTTTGGAGTCTCCGGAGGATCAAACTCAATCTCCTTGGCGTCAATCAAATTCTGAATTTTGTACTTCAATGCCCAACAATCATTAGTGTCATGCCCGGGACTGTCAGAATGATAAGCACATGTTGCATCAGGATTGTAGTTAGGAGAAGAAGTTTTGGGGTTTGGATGAGGTCCTATCAATGTAATTAGATTCATCCTCAACAAGTGTTGCAGTGCTTGAGACAGCGGCATGTTGATGTTGGTGAACAGTCTTTTAGGCTCGTCTGGCCTTCGTTGATTTCCCCTTTGCTGTTGTCGGTGTGACGCAGAACCAGAGATCAGGACTGCCCCTACGTGTTGGTCATGGTGACTCTTTTGACTGTACACAACATTAGACTCTTTCTTCCCACTGTAAGGCTTTTTCTGAGCATCAGAAGGTGTAGCTTCTGGAATCTTCCCACTTTTGATGCCAACTTCGACCCTTTCGCCGGTCAGTATTAGCTCGGTGAACCCGACTGAAGAGCTTCCGATCAAGTGTTTGAAGAAAGGCCCTGTCAATGTTCCCATGAAGATGTCAATCATCTCCCTGTCAGATAAAGGGGGTTGCACCCTACCAGCCAGATCTCTCCACTTTTGAGTGTATCCTTTGAAGTTTTCGTTGGAACTCATGGTCATGTTCTGCAATTGCACACGAGTTGGTGCAAGATCAGCATTGTACTGATACTGTTTGTAAAAAGCAGCAGCTAAATCCTCCCAAGTGTGGATGCGAGAACTCTCCAATTGATAAAACCACCCGAGTTGAGTCCCTACCAGGCTTTCTTGGAAGAAATGGATCCAAAGCTTTGGATCAGTTGTGTATGGTTGAACTTTGCGGACATAAGACTTTAGATGCATCTTAGGGCAGGAGACTCCATCATACACGACAAAGATAGGGACTTTGAACTTTGGCGGGATGACCAACCCAGAAACTAAACCCATGTCTCCTAAATCTAAGCCAGATATTTGTTGAATCTCCATAGCACTGAGGCGATCCTCCAACTGTTTGTACTTGTCATCAGCGGGAGGATATTGTTCTTCGGAGTAGTCAACTTCAACATCATCGATCTCCAAATTGTGGTCTTCTTCAAGACTATCCCCTATGTTGGATGGAGTTTAAATATCTAGCGTTTTAGGTCTTCTTTTCAAGTTCAGGATGCCCGTTGCCTTCTTGGACTTCTTCTTCTTGTCTTTGAGAAGGAGAGCTTTCAGATCCTCTTGCCCTTTACCCATAGCCAGAAGCATTTGTTGGAATTGAGCGTTTTGAGCTTGGAGATCTTTCACTGTTTGTTCCATATCCACCTTACTGAAATAAACAGTAGGAAGATAAGGAGACCTGTATGGGAGAAACTTGTCATGATGCGATGCATGATATGTGGATGCATGTTTTCAAGGATCTCGCGGGGTAAACACAAGAAAATGTTAGAAATTGAACATCCTTGATTGGAGAACTTTGTATCGATGGATGTCTTTCCACGAGAATCAAGCTTACCATGTCAAGTGGGTCATAGCCCCCGATTCAAGTTGTTGCACTTGATCTTTGACGGCGTTTGTTTAGAGGGTAACCCTCTTGCTCTTTGGTAGACGTCTGGTTCAACGTGCCCCTGTATCAAAAGACCCTCGAGATCCTTGAAATGGTTATTGAAAAAAATGCTATGGTATGATGTTATGATGTTATATACATGTATGCAAAAGTAAGCAAGTGTATATACAGACAGTCATATTCACACAGAGCAAACAAGTCCTTAGGTTTAGGCTTGCATGGGGTTTGTAGGTAAGTACCCTCTTGAAGTTAGTTGGCTCAACCTGTCCTAAAATAGAAACCGGGTTCTAAGGAGCTCAATATCACTGGATTATTTTCTGTGTTCATTGTTTTGGTTTAGCCACTTAACTGGCAACCAAAATATCCCAAGAAAACAATCCTCAATGAGTGTAGTATCGAGTATCTACCAACTTCGGACTGCACCAAAGTCGGTCATCTCACTACCCCTAAAAGAGGCCAAGATGGTCAAGTAAGGTTCTAAGAGTTCGTTAGTGCTTCATGACATCACTCAGCGGCCCCGTATTCTCTTTGATTAACTCAAAGGCTACCGGTACCCACAAATATGTCACACTAACGTAGCTACTGCTTCAACCATGTCGGTATACCCCACACAGTTCCCTCACAGTTTATTGCTACTTACCTAAAAAGGTGCCCCCAAATCCGGGTGTAGGATTTACATCAAACCCAAACAAGGAACCCAAAAAGTAAAGCAATCAAAGCAAACAAGTTAAGCATGTATAGGTGATCTAAAACCCTAAGGTAACCCCACTTTTAGAAATACTCCCCAGCAGAGTCGCCAGTTCTGTGATACAGTGGGAGAACTGACTTGTGATTTGCGTTTGTGTTCGCAAATGTTTCGGTTTAGCAAGAGTTGCCACCGACTTTTTATTTTGTCCTAAGGAAAGGTCAAAAAGCACAGGAAAGACCTTTGAGATGTTTTCGTGGGTTCGGGGGGTAGATTATGAAAAGGGAAGGTGCTAGCACCCTTTTCATCCATGGTTATCCATGGGCTCTTAGTTACTTGTTTTAGATCACTTGCCTTTGCTTTTCATTTGTTTGAAATGGTGCTTTGTGTGTGTGGTTTTGAAAATGTTTTGAAAAAGATGCCTTGTCTAGGCAACCTTTGTAATGATTCTTGTTTGAATATATACAAAGGTGTGAGTCTTTTTGAAAAGATAATTCAATGTTTTGAAAGTTGTTTGGAAATTGTTTTTGAAGTTGTGTTTGTGAAGTGTGTTTGAAAAATGGCAAGGATGTTTTGCAAGATTTTTGATCAAGTAACTAAGAGTTGTCTACCCTATTTTACTCAAAGATTTTTCTTATGTTTTAACCCTTTTAACAGTGTTATTTCACCATTGTGTTTGATGAACAACCTTGCGTTAGGATGTTGAACGGGACGGGTGCGGGTCATCGTATGCAATCATTGAAGGCAACTTATGAGACGCTCTAGCAATTTCGTAAGGGACGAGATCGTTTTATCAAAGGCAACATCGAGGGTCATCGAGGGACTACGATCTTTGTTTATCAAAGGGACATTTGCTAGAGTGTCTCATACTCGAGGGACATGATTGCATTTTCCGAGGCAACAAGCGAGGCTACCCTAGAGGTGCAAGTGTGAATGGTGTTTTATTTACATGCATTTAGTCTTAGATTAGGGTGGTCTATTTGTTGTTTTTATCTTACCATACACACCTAATTACTAGCATTTGTACAAAAGTAATAAAAAGTGCAAAAAATAAATCCTACACTATTACAACCATATTGAAGTGCATAGAAATGTAAAGGAAAAAATAAGATAAAAAGAAGTAAAAAAGAGATCCTTTTATTCAGGCAGGAGCACCCTTCGATTTGCATTCTGCTGGCCTCCTTCGATTGGGACTAGCACCAGTGAGGTCCTGGCTTTCGATTTCCCTGGAAGTCAGTGTATGGCGAAGCCTTCTGGTTCTGCCTTGCTGTCTTCTTCGACTGGAGGTCGAAAGCAGTGAGAGAATGCCTTTCGACTGAGCCTGGAATCAGTGAAGGCATGTTTATCATCCTAGTTGTCTCTTTCGTTTGACTTGGAGAAAGAGGGTAGAAGCCAGAAGCTTCGTTTCCTATTTCCTGTTTCCTGTTTTCTTTCATTTAAAGCATTAAATGGCAACATGGCCTGAGGCCATGCTAGTATTTGTCTTGTAAGCAGTTTAACAGTTAAAGAAAGTTCAGGTAAACAGAAAGCAAAACGAAAGGGTTAGCTCTGAAAAATATGTTAAAAGGGTGGAAACGAAAGGAACAATGGTATGTACATGTTTCAAACGAAAGGGAAAATTACTATGCTATGAAAGGAAAAGTTCAAAGGTAAGAATAACTTACCTTGCTTCAGGCCTTGAATGGATGTGGGATTCGAACTTGAATTTATACCTGGACGTTTTTGGAATTCAAAGAGTAGTCACAGGGGGTTTGCTTTTTGGTTCGAAGAGTTATCACACAAGGTTGTCTTTGAGTTTGAACAAACTTCTATGTGTGGGATGTTCTTCAGAATCGAAAGAGGTGAGTGTTTGGGATTCTGGGTTTTTTGATTTCTCAAGTGTTGATGAACTTGAGAAGTTTTATTGTGTTTGAGAAAATTTGGGAGATTCGTTCCTCTGGTCCAAAGATCCTCTCCTAGCTTTGTAAATGTTCCTCTATTTATAGAGAAAGAATGGACATGTTGTCCAAAGCCAGCCTTGCAAATAAATGATAAAATAATGTAACGTGAAAGTACATGTGGGGGGCCTCTTGGTAGTTGGGGTGCAGAAGATGTGACTTATGCTTCTGACGTTGCTTGTGCTCAGACCAAAATCAGGTTGAAAGCTGATTTTGTGACTAAAGTACTCTCTATGAAAGGAAAGAGCATGTAGCCTTTAACCAATAATAGTAGTATCTAAAAGACAAAGTTTAAAACCCTTGTACAAGCTTCTAACTATGTAAAGATTTGGACGCAACATAGCCTGGCAAACGAGATTTGATCTTGAGTCAAATGCAAGAATGAGATTGAAGCACACTTGTTCGAAGGAAGCCTTTGCCTCAGTCGAAGCTTGTGGTCGAAACAAACTTACTCGAAGGAAGATAATGTTTCCTAATCGAAGCATGTGGATCGAAACAAACATAAAGGGAGTCATTGCCTTTTAGCGTGAGGGAAGTTCCTGACTTCTGAGTCGAAGGGTGTTCCTTCAAGGGAAGCAAGAATTTAGTCACATCTTGTATGAAGATACTTCTTGGATCAAACGAAGCTTGTATGAAGCAAAGTATGCAAGAGGCCCTTGGTGCAAGTGGATTTGAAGGATGCATAGAGATGGTTACTTTGTCCCATCGAAACTTGTCCAAACGAAGCAAGCATGCAGGCAGCAAACTTGTCCAGTCGAAGCAGGCTTGTAGGCAGTAAACTTTTCCAAATTGAAGTAGGCTTTGTAGGCAGAACACTTGGTGAATCGAAAAGGTTTCCTTACAGGGGGCATGTGTGGCCAACATGTCATGGCCTTTGATTGCAACCATGTAGGCAGCACACTTGTCCAATCAAAAGGCTGAATCGAAGGAGGTTTCAAATTCAAACGAAGGATGTACCTAAGTTGCATTTGAAGGAGGTTTCAAATCCAAACGAAGGATGTACCTAAACTGGCATTCGAAGGAGGCTTTAAGTTCAAAATGAAGGATGTAATCCAAGTTGCATTCGAAAGAGGCCAAGAGTCAATCGAAGGGTGCTGAATCGAAAGAGACCTGTTTTCCTCCAAATTTGTCAAAATGTTATTTTTATCTGTTTTCTCCTTTTTTGACAGTTTCCTTTTAATTTTGGTACTGGAAAATTCCAAAGTACTTGTGCAAGCTTGAACCTTGAAAATCCTTGTAAGAAAGGCCTTCAGAATTGAGAGGGCAAATTTTGGGGTACAACAGTGTCAAAGATCACCTAATTCATCTACTACATGATTATGTTGAAATCTTTGCCTGGTCATACGAAGACATGTCGGGACTCGATACAGACATTGTGGTACATCGTCTCCCCACAAGAGAAGACTGTCCACCAGTTAAACAGAAGGTCCGCCGCATGAGACCTGACATGTCCGAGAAGATCAAAGCAGAAGTTATGAAGAAGTTCAATGCTAGGTTTCTGGCTGTTACTTCCTATCCACAATGGGTTGCTAACATTGTGCCTGTACCTAAGAAGGACGGAAAAGTCAGAATGTGTGTGGATTATAGAGATTTAAATAAGGCCAGCCCTAAAGATGACTTTCCACTTCCGTACATCGACATCCTGGTTGACAACACAACTCAACACAAAGTAGTTTCTTTCATGGACGGATTCTCAGGCTATAACCAAATCAAAATGGCCCCTGAGGACATGAAGAAAACTACTTTTGTTACACAGTGGGGTACATTCTGCTACAAAGTGATGCCATTCGGACTGAAGAATGCCGGGGAAACCTATCAACGCGCCATGGTAGCTTTGTTTCATGATATGATACATCATGAGATAGAGGTCTACGTAGATGACATGATATCCCGATCACAAACTGAAGAAGAACACCTCGATCACTTGCAAAAGCTGTTTTTCAGGTTGAAGGAGTACAAGCTCAGATTGAACACAAAACAAGTGTATATTCGGAGTCTGATCCAGTAAACTCTTAGGTTTCATTGTCAACAACAAAGGCATCAAGGTTGATCCTTCCAAAGTCAAAGCTATACAAGAAATTCCCGCTCCTCGCACTGAAAAGGAGGTCAGAGGTTTCTTGGGACGCCTAAACTACATTGCAAGGTTCATTTCTCACCTAACATCTATCTGTGAACCAATCTTCAAGTTGTTGAAGAAAGATCAGGTAGTTAAATGGAATGATGACTGTCAAATTGCTTTCGATAAAATCAATGAGTATTTGTTAGAACCTCCTATCTTAATGCCACCCGTCGAGGGAAGACCGCTAATCATGTATCTGACTGTCTTAGAGAATTCAATGGGGTGCGTACTGGGCCAACATGACGAGTCTGGCCGAAAAGAGCATGCCATTTATTACCTGAGCAAAAAGTTTACCAACTATGAGACCCGATACTCACTGTTTGAGAAAACTTGTTGCGCTTTGGTATGGGCTGCCCGCCGGCTAAGGCAGTATATGTTGACTCATACCACTTTGCTGATATCTAAGATGGATCTGATCAAGTACATCTTTGAGAAGCCTGCTTTGTCTGGAAGAATAGCTAGATGGAAGATGATCCTAATGGAATACGATATACAGTACACGACCCAAAAATATATAAAGGGAAGTGTTCTAGCTAACCATTTGGCTCATCAAGTTGTTGAAGATTACCAATCCATGAAGTTCGACTTCCCTGACGAAGACATTATTACATTGGACGACATTGAAGATTTCAGACCATATGACGGACTTGAACAAGGATCCCGATGGACCCTGTACTTTGATGGGGCCTCCAATGCACTTGGCAACAGTATCGGCGCGGTACTCATCTCCCCAGAAGGTTGCCATACTCCTTTCACCGCCAGACTTTGCTTCAACTGTACGAACAACATGGCAGAGTATGAAGCTTGCATCTTTGGACTCAAGGCTGCCATAGACTTGGGAATCAAATCTTTGATTGTGTTTGGGGACTCCGCTTTGGTCATCAGTCAGATCAAAGGAGAGTGGGATACTAAACATCCAAACCTCATCCCTTACAAAGAACATGTCTTGACATTGTTACCACATTTCGAGCAGATTACCATCAAGCACTTCCCGCGAGAAGAGAATCAGCTAGCGGATGCTCTAGCTACAATGTCATCCATGTTTAAACTTAACTGGGATAACGAGGCTCCCCAAATCACCATTGAACGGATGGTCGAACCTGCACATTGTCACGAGATTAACACCGAATAAGTAGCTTCAGTCAAAAGGTATCTCAAGGCTCAAGAATACCCCGAAGGAGCTTCAGTCAACGACAAAAAGTTCTTAAGGAGATTCTCGGCTAAGTTCTTCCTAAGTAATGGCATCCTGTACAAGCGTAATCATGATTCTGTTCTGCTCCGTTGTGTGGACAAGCTTGAAGCTGAAATAATTATGGCTGAATTGCATGAAGGTACCTTTGGCACTCACTCTAGCAGGCATACGATGGCTAAGAAGATTCTACGGGAAGGCTATTACTGGTCTACCATGGAAGTTGACTGCTAGCAACACTCCCGCACTTGTCATAAATGTCAAATCTATGCAGTCAAGGTGCACGTGCCTCCTGTTCCTCTAAATGTCTTAACAGCTCCTTGGCCATTCGCAATGTGGGGAATCGACATGATTAGAGAGATCAAGCCTACAACATCCAATGGACACCATTTCATTCTGGTAGCCATTGACTATTTCACCAAGTGGGTCGAAGCAGCTTCCTTCGCATCTGTGATACGGTGGGATAACTGACTTAAGTTTTTGCATTTGTGTTCGCAAATGTTTAGGTTTAGCAAGAGTCGCCACCGACTTTTTATTTATCCTAAGGAAAGGTCAAAAAGCACAGGAAAGACCTTTGAGATGTTTTCGTGGGTTCGGGGGGTAGATTATGAAAAGGGAAGGTGCTAGCACCCTTTTCATCCATGGTTATCCATGGGCTCTTAGTTACTTGTCTTAGATCACTTGCCTTTTCTTTTCAATTGTTTTGAAATGGTGCTTTGTGTGTGTGGTTTTGAAAATGTTTTGAAAAAGATGCCTTGTCTAGGCAACCTTTGTAATGACTCATGTTTGAGTATATACAAAGATGTATGTCTTTTTGAAAAGATGTTTCAATGTTTTGAAAGTTGTTTTGGAAGTTGTGTTTGTGAAGTGTGTTTTTGAAAAGTGGCAAGGATGTTTGCAAGTTTTTTGATCAAGTAACTAAGAGTTGGTCTACCCTATTTTACTCAAATATTTTTCTCATGTTTTAACCCTTTTAACAGTGTTGTTTCACCATTGTATTTGGTGAACAACCTTGCGTTAGGATGTTAAACGGGACAGGCGCGGGTCATCGTATACAATCATTGAAGGCAACTTGTGAGACGCTCTAGCAATTTTGTAAGGGACGAGATCGTTTTATCAAAGGCAACATCGAGGGTCATCGAGGGACTACGATCTTTGTTTGTCGAAGGGACGTTTGCTAGAGTGTCTCATACTCGAGGGACATGATTGCATTTTTCCGAGGCAACAAGCGAGGTTATCCTAGAGGTGCAAGTGTGAATGGTGTATTGATTTTCATGCATTTATCTTATGTTAGGTTATCTAGCGGTTGATTTTGAATCTTCGCATACAAACCCTAATTACTATACAGTATATGAAAGGCGATAAATTGCGGGAATTTAAAGTCTAAGCTATTACAAATAAGTATCCGGGGATGGGGGTACAAATGTTTACAAATGGGGATGAGTCTTCTCAGAATAGTAGTGTCCAAATATTATTTACAACCCCGAATCGTCGCATTCTCAATATAAAAATATAGCAAGGTATAAGAATCAAAGAAAATCAACAGTATTGTATGATCCATATGATTATTTACCATTGATTAAAATTAATTATTATTATTTATTTTTGTGTTTTTCTGTTAATTATACAAACAAGGGTTTTAAAGAAAAGAAGAGAAAATTTGTTTAAGTTTAAGTATTCTATTATTTATGTATTTTGCCAATATTATTTAGGAATTTATATAAAAAAAGATTTATTAAGCAAAAAGTTTTAAGACAAAAAATCTATTAACCTAATAAATCTAATATTTACATATTTTAAGTGTAATAAAAAGTATTAGTAAAATTTATACAACAAAGTAATATATTATTTTAATTTAACAAAAGAATTAGAAATTAGGTTTCTATAAAAAAAAGAATAAGGTGATAAAATGTATTGATGTATAAACATGAGAAAGGAAACTAAATGGGCTTTAGGGGGGCTTGGCCCAAGTGAAAAACAAACAAGGTAATAAAAAAGGGGGTGCAGGCGCCAGTTTTTATGGGCTTAAGGGTTTTGTGCGTGGAGCAGGCCCAACTACGCGTTTGACAAAGTTTTGTTGGGGTTTCATTTTGTTTTGTTCAGAATAGGGTTTCACAGAACGGCGCCGCTCTCCATCTTCTTCGTCTCTTCCTCGCTCTCAACAGAGTTTCTGATGCCTTCCACTCGCCTCAGCCGCCGGACGCCACCTCCAATCTCTCCTCTCTTCACGGCTTGCTCAAGGCGATGATTCAAAAGGTATGGTTTCGCTTTATCGCGTTTTAGGGTTCTGGATTCATGCATGTTCTTGAACTTTTACATATTCTGATCTTTATGTGTTATTTGTGTTTGTGTGAGGTGTAGAAAAAAGGGAAGAGGAATTTATACCTTGTGTGATCGGTGGATCTGGAACTGACTGTTTAACGCTGGTTCGCGAAATGTCGCGGAAGCAAGAGTCGCCACCGTCTTTTATTTTCTCCAACATGGACAGGACAAAAGCACAGCAAAATTCCTCATGAGAATAGTTCTCGGTTCGGGAGGTAGATTTATAGAAAGGGAAGGTGTTAGCACCCTTTCTATCCATGGTTATCCATGGGCTCTTAGATACTTGCTCATTGTGTTTTCAAAAGTGTTTGCTTTTCAATTATGAGTGGGTTTGAAAAAAGTTTCGTTTAAAAATTTCAGATCGACTCTTGTATCAGTCCTCAAGAGTGTTTGAAAAATTATTTTGAAATCTTTTTGAAAGTGTCGGTGTGAAAAGAGTTTTCTTTGTTTTGAATAGAGCAAGTATCTATGAGTCATCTACCTACCCTAAGGAATTAGGCTGTGTAAAAGTCCTTAAGGTAGTGCCATCCCACCATTGAGAGGTAGGTAGCACCACCGTTGGAGGTGTTCGGGTCAATTCGAGTTTAGGGACAGTGTGGCCACCGAGCAACAGTAAGACACCTTAGAAGCTACCCTTATGCCATTGATCTTTTTATTCCGAGGCAACTATTCCGAGGCAACTTGTTTCGAGGCAACTTGTTCGAGGCAACCGTTTCGAGGCAACTAGATCAATGGAACATAAGGACTCACTAAGACGTCCTATACTCGACGACCACGTTTCGAGGGGCAAGGCAACAGTGAGGCGTACCCTAGGAGTGGTGTGTGAATTGTGTGTCATTTTCAGTTATGTTTTATCTTGATCATGCATTGGGTGAGCTACGCTTTGATTTTACTTGGGCCATTCATTCTTTCATGCAATAGTTAGCAGTTAAAAGGTGCGGAAATTAAAATGCGGAAGATAAAAGTCCTACGCTATTACAAGGCGCGGGTCTATACATCGCCAAATTAACAAAGACCCGATTTTGAATAAAAGTGCGGAAAGTAAATGTCCTAATTATTATTACAAAGCTTTGGGGCAAATACATTATATTCACAAAAGAAATAAAAATAAATGCGCGAAAAGAATTTAGAATCGATTATGAGGGCGTTGGACCCTTTAAAGAAATTAAATTGAAATTGGAAGTGAATTAATTATTAAATAAAGAAAAGAAATGATTTTTTATGTTTTTTGTATTTAATGGAAATAAAGAGAATTAATTAAAATTAGAAATTAAATAAAACCCTAATTCTAAATTGTTTTTAATTATTAAAGAAAAATGTTTAAGTTTTAACCTAATTTACCCTAATTAATTAATTGCATATTTATTTACAAGATAATTAATAATTAATAATGATAAGAATAAAAAGTTATTTATTAAGAAAAAGAATAAAAAATACTAAAACCCTAATTTCTACATTTTAGTTTATTTAAGAAAAAGAACATTAAAGTTGAAAACTTAAGATTAAACTAATTTGATTATTAAGATTTATTTACAAAAAATATTAATGCATTAAATAATAACTAAACATATTTTATTTTTGACTTTTCTGATTTTTTTGTATTTTTGTATTATGAGAATTAATTTTATGGAATTAAATAAAAGCAATTAATCAAATAAAAGAAAAGAAAAAAAAAAGAGAATTAAAATAAAAAGAGATATGCAAACCATAGGAGGGGTATCTGCCCAATTTGGAGGTTAATGCAAAGGAATTTGGCCCATTGAACCAGGCCTTTTTGACCTTCTGGCGCTTGTGTGTGGGACGTTTGACTAGGGTACATGGTGGATTGCTTGTGATGGCCATTGGATTGACCTTCAGGGATATGTGGCAGGCAAGCACGTATGCGTGCATGGTGGACTTTAGATGAGGCGCTGCATGGAAAGGTGTTAAGAAAAATAATATTGAAGAAGTGGGGGACCTGGGAATCGAACCCATGTCCCAATACCTGCAGCGTACATCCCTGGCCAACTGAACCATCACGTTTATTCATATATAATATAATAAGAAAATATAATATGGAGGAAACGTCCACTATGCTGAAAAGCGCGCCAATCATTCAAACGGACCAACCACCTTCAGCCACGCCAGCATCTTCTTCGTTCTACCTGAAAATAAGACATAGATAGCGGGGGTTTTAAACCCCCACTAACCCTAACTTGCAATAATAGCGATTAGAGCATGGTAAAAAAGAAAAAGGGCGCGAGGTATGGATTTTATCCTTCAGAATGTCACGATTTCAATGGTGTAGGTCTTGTTGTCTAATTTTTCCGGATGTGTAAAGCCCTAAATCAAGGTCTCTGAAACCCTAAGAAATGTCCATGGTAACTTTCTGTACATGCAGGCATTCTTCAATTGAATTGTGCCATTAACTTCAGAATCATCATATTAGTATAAATCAAACATTAAAACATATGGAAAATGCATGTAAATTCAAATACGATTAAGAAAATTTTCATGAACAGGGCGATTGCGTTCTACCACTTCTTCGAGTATGGAGACTTGGCTTTGATTGGAAAAGAATCCTGGTAGGGTCAGCAACGTATTGGAACTCTTTTTAGGCCTTGAAACACCTTGTATCTATGAAAACAGTTTTCAAACTTTTGGTCAAAAATGCAAGTTTTGTTTCTTTGTTTCAGCGCAGCTTGCCTCGTTTTTGAGCATTAGGTTTTGTTTGTATATGTATGTAGCATGATTAGGTCAAGCAAAACAAGCCCATGATCCATTGTTTTAATGCTTTCAATATTTGATTTTCAAGCATCTTTTTCCAAATCTTTTTGCCATGAAAACTTGCCTATTTGCATAGAATCTTTCCTTTTTGATTGTGCACGAATTCTTGAGGTCATGATGAGTGGATATGCTGCACAAAAAGATTTGGAAAACATGTTTTGCTATTTTTGTCATATTTAATTTTAATTAGGTGAATTAATAATAATAATAATTCAAATAATTAATCAAAAATGATAAAATAACTCCATTGGATGTCAATGGGTCGTGCATAGCCTTTGGATAGTGTTTCATGGAAGAAATTGAGGCCCATTAGCATTTTTGAACCCTTTTGTGCAAAGTTGACTTTTCAAAATTCTCAAAAATTTCTCAACTTCCACAAGGCATATCTTGCTCAATTTTTAAGCTTTGATCATGTTCTTGGACATTTTGGAAAGGTATTGAAGTCCTCTAACCAATGTCTTTGGTCCCATGTCATTTTGATTTACCAATCTCAAGTTATGGTCTTTGACTTAAAGTGCCTTTTTGTTGACTTTTGAAAATGACCTATAATGTTGAGATTGATAACTTTTTGTGAGAGCATTTCTTGGACTTGAAGTGTGAAGATGAGTTGTAGGAAATGTCATTCTCTTCAAAATGAGATTTGGATGGAATTTTTCTGATAAACCATGTGGAAGTTATGCCCTGGCCAATTTGCAGTTGACTTTTTCAACTGTCCAAATATAGAAACTTTTGCATCTTGAGACTTTTTGAGCCATGCTTTTGAGAATCATGATCAAGAATTTATCAAATGATGTTTGTGGCTTCAAAATAAGATGTTGACCAAAAATTTTGACTTTTGACTGTCAAATGACCATTTTGCCCCTACAGTTGACTGTGAAGCAATTAGGGTTTTTGACTGTGCAATTTTGTGTTGTGAGTCTTGAAACTTGGCATATGGATGCTTGACCATGTTTGTAGGCATGTGGGACTTGTTTGGACCCTTGGAAACTTCAACTTCTTTGCCAGAACCAAAACCCTAATTTTTGACTGTTAGGAGGCAATTGGACTGTGCAACTCTTGGGAGATTTTTGAAGCATGATCTTAGCAAACCTTGAAGAATATGGGAGGGAAAATTTTAGGGTACAACAGTTGCCCCTGTTCAATCTTCTTAAACCTGAGGATGTAGATTGGCTGGCGTGCCTTTCGCAATCCGAAGGTGGAAGATGATTGAACACTAGAGTGCCCAAAAATTTGCGCTCACATAGTAGTGTGATGGTGGGAATGGGCTTACAGATGCCATTTGGGGATTGGTCGCGTAAGAGTTTCCTTAGCAAGAACTTGCGTACCTCAGCGAGATGATGAATGGATCAGGGACGATTACTACCTCAACGGGACAGTGAGAGAACCTTGGACGATTACTACCTCAACAGTAACGATGAGAGAACCTGGGGCGATTACTACCTCAACAGTAACGATGAGAGAACCTTGGACGATTACTACCTCAACAGTGACGATGAGAGAACCTGGGGCGATTACTACCTCAACAATAACGATGAGAGAACCTAGGGCGATTACTACCTCAACAGTAACGATGAGAGAACCTTGGGCGATTACTACCTCAACAGTAACGATGAGAGAACCTGGGGCGATTACTACCTCAACAGTAACGATGAGAGAACCTGGGGCGATTACTACCTCAACAGTAACGATGAGAGAATCTTGGGCGATTACTACCTCAACAGTAACGATGAGAGAACCTTGGGCGATTACTACCTCAACAGTAACGATGAGAGAACCTGGGGCGATTACTACCTCAACAGTAACGATGAGAGAACCTGGGGCGATTACTACCTCAACAGTAACGATGAGAGAACCTTGGGCGATTACTACCTCAACAGTAACGATGAGAGAACCTGGGGCGATTACTACCTCAACAGTAACAATGAGAGAACCTGGGGCGATTACTACCTCAACAGTAACGATGAGAGAACCTTGGGCGATTACTACCTCAACAGAATGATGAAGGAATCTTGGATGTCTTCTACTGAGTCTTCATTAGGAAAATCTTTAGGAATCAATTTAACTGGACCAGAGAAGGCCTTTGACTGGATCGACATCAGAAAAATCTTTAGGAGTCGATTTAACTGAACCAGGCAAGGTCTTGGAATCTTCAACTGGAATAAGAATCAGGGAGATCTTAGCGTCGATCTGACTGAACCAGAGAAGGCCTTTGACTGGATCGGCATCAGAAAAATCTTTAGGAGTCGATTTAACTGAACCAGGCAAGGTCTTGGAATCTTCAACTGGAATAAGAATCAGGGAGATCTTAGGGTCGATCTGACTGAACCGGAGAAGGCCTTTGACTGGATCGGCATCAGAAAAATCTTTAGGAGTCGATTTAACTGAACCAGGCAAGGTCTTGGAATCTTCAATTGGAATAAGAATCAGGGAGATCTTAGGGTCGATCTGACTGAACCAGAGAAGGCCTTGGATTAACTTTGACTGGATAAGAATCAGAAAAATCTTAGAATTGATTTAACTGAACCAGACTAAAGTCTTGGAATATCTTCAACTGGAATAAGAATCAGGGAGATCTTAGCATCGATCTGACTGAACCAGAGAAGGTCTTGGATTAACTTTGACTGGATAAGAATCAGAAAAATCTTAGGGTCGATTTAACTGAACCAGACGAAAGTCTTCCATAGATGTAGTTTTTTCTCTTTTGAGGGGACTACTAGGTCATATGAGTGGTCAGCGGTGTTTACTGATTCGTCTTTCCCTGAAATGGTAAAGGGTCAGTCATATGCAATGTCATGATGTATGAAATGCATGATATATATCAAGCAATGATGCTCTCAACATAGATGAGATTGTATGTTCATGATGCGTATATGCATGCTATAATGTATGGAAATGCGATGTTTATGAATGTATGCTTTCGTCTTAGGAAAATAAATCCTTGACGGGTGCCAGGAAGTCACATCCTGGGCTAATGTTGAGGAATAGTGCTTTGTTGTTTCCGCTGGGGATGATGGTTGCAAGAATACCAGTAGGAGAAGATAACTCCATTGGGGAATAAACTTGATGAAGAGATTACTCTGCAGGGAATAACTACTCTAGCGATCTTGCTGGGGAACAATGCTCTGTGGGAGGAGAGGTACTCTGTTGAGATGTTGATGATAACTCCGCTGGGGATACCGTTGTCATGTTGGAAGTTTTAATAGACTCCGCTGGGGATGAGAAGATTTCGCCGAGGACGATCTTTCCGTGACTATTGGCTGAGGATAACCCAGTTATATCCTGGTAGGGAAATAAACTTTGAATAAAGCCGGGAGACGCGTTCATGCTCTGCAGGGGGGAGCTTCTAGAATCTACTGGGGATAAGCTTCCTGCTGGGGAAATCTTGGACTCTCCTGGGGAAAATTTTGAGATATATTGGGGAAGTGGCTCCACTGAATGTCTGGTATACCACCGGGGAACAGTCTTAGATCAAGACTGCCGGGGATGCTTGTTAGGAATATTTGTACTCCGCCGGGGAATATTGAGATCTTCGGGGGATAATCCAACTTCCTTAAAGCTGACAGTAAGCTAACTCTGCTTGGGGAGAGTGTTGCTGACTTGCTGGAGGCATTGTGCCTTCTCTGCTCGGGGGAGTATGGCTGAACCTTATCTCATTCTGTGGGGAATTAGGGTATCTTGGTCATTCTTCAGCTGAACTTGTCTTGGTACCTTGATGGCAGAGCAACTAGATCGCTTAGACAACTCATTATTGCCCCAGTTTCAGTGGGAGAAGGCACCTGTGGGGGTAATTGACAAATCTTCTGGTAGACAGGTGACGAGATGCCAGGATATAGTCGTACGCTTTGATCCCTAATTTTTTCCTGGACCGCCCTTTCGGGTTTTCAGTCCACCGGGATACCCTTTTTTTTTGCCCAAGCCGCCTTTTCAGGTTTTCGACTTGCCGGGTGTACAGATTTTTCATTTTCATCCCTTATTTTGCCCGAACCCTTTTGGTTCGCCGGGAAGCCCTTATTTTTTCCTAGGTGTGTCAACCTAGCGGGTCTTTGATTGTGCGTAGTATTTTTTTCGACTATGTCCACACTCTCAGGATGTAGGGAGGTGCCCCTGTCAGTAGCATTGTGTAGCCATATTACCAGAAGATCTTTGTTTGATCGTCCAACGCTCCAAGTGATCCAGATGGAGATTTGCCCCAGGCTGGTTGGCCTTTTGAGAGATTCTCCGAATCTTGACTTAACTGCCCCAGATGATGGACAATGATCATGCCATGCCCCTTGATTGGAAGTGCTTCTTCCATTTGAGCTTTTGTTGAGAAGATTTTGTTCACTGGATATTCGTCGTGCGAATTTCTCTGCTGTTCAAACAAGAAGTCATATGCAAACACTGTTATATCAAAATGCAAAGCTTATGTCTGTCTTGAAGATTTTGAAAATGCATTCTTTTTCATAAAAACAAGTGAATTTTTTGTAAACAGTAATGTCAACTCAATATTTTATAGCAAGCCTTAAGGAGTCAGGATACCTTTCGTAACAGTATGCTTTCGAACTAACCCATGCTTCAGCTAGGACTTTTAAGGGTTATAACGTGGCCTGGTTCATGGTTTAAGAAACAAAGGATAAAGGCTCAAATTATTTATACCCACCCGCTCTTCATGATGTTCTTCAAACCTAAACTCAGCTGATCATGCGTTAGACCTTGTTTGAGTCTTTGCTCTTGATGTTCCGATGACGGTTCAGATACTGATAGTTTTATTTTGAATAGGCAGTCATTTCTTTTTTGTCGAGGGTTCGTAGAACCTCTTTCTTTTTTGATTTCGTTATCCCTGTTTTTTTGCCTGAACTGTTTCTTTTGTGAATACAGTCAGCGGGATGCCCCAGTTTTGTAAGTCTCCTTCATAGGTTTTGACTTATTGGGCTTTTGTTTTTTTTTTTTGAAAGATAATGACTGCCTGTCTTGACGATTATAGGGAACCATCACTGTTTTTTTGTTTTGTAATGACCTCTTTGGTGCCGTTTGTTATGCACTTGGATCAACTGAGAGAACTACCCTGCCCCAGGTTATGATTAAGGGTTTTAATTTTCGAGAAGAAAAACTCCTACTTCTTTGGCTCAGAGGGGTTGACGAGGGATTATCTTCCTTATAACTCCAGTGTTTAGGGATTGAAACAATGCCTGTACCTCATCAGCGGGGTCTGTTCAAAAGCATACTGTAATGATCGCGGTGTCGTTTTCGTCATCCTCCCTCAAGAGGCTTAGAATTATCAATTGAGAGTTTGAACATCACAAAAATGAAAACAGTTTGAATATAGCGAGTGCGAATATATTGATTCAAAATAGACATATGCGATGCATTAATGAAATAACAACGTTTAATATGAATAACATGTTTGAACAATCAAAAGAAGATTACAACTTGAAAGATCCTAATGAACAAAAAGTCTTCTCATCTCAGGGCTTGTTACTTCAACTGGTGAATCCTGTAGGGATGGTAGAAGTGCTCAGCCTGGCCATCTTGGGTGAACTCCACAGCTCCTTCATCAATCAGGTCCTGGATCTTGTTCTTCAAGGTCCAACAATCCTCTGTAGCATGCCCCGGGCTGTCAGAATGATAAGCGCAGCGGGCGCTAGGGTTATACCTTGAAGGTGTCCTGTTGGGATTCTTAGGAGGATCCCTTAGAGTTACCAAATTCAACCTCAACAGTTGTTGTAAAGCTTGAGGCAGCGACACGTTGAGCTTGGTGAATTGCCTTTTGGGCTTGTCTGGCTGAAGCTGCTGAATTTGTGACCTTGAAGCCAGTTGAGGAGCTTTTCCCTTGTCTTCTTGCCTCAAAGGTGGTTGAATGATGACTGGCTCTCCAACCTTAGATGTTTGCCCCAGCTGGTTACCCCGAAGCAGTTGGTTGACGAGAACCCCGAGCTCTTCTTGTCTTCGAGCTAAGCCTTGAATGATAGTCACCTGCCCCAGCATCTGGGCTCTCATTGCATCCACCTCAGCTTGCAGATGTTTCAGCCGTTCATCCCCAGCACTGTTCCTGACCAAAGTCCCCATGAGAAGTGTTCTCAGCTCTTCCTGCCCCTTGGATAGATTCAGGAGGATTTCCCCGAACCGAGTCTCTTAAGCATGAAGGTCCTGGTTGTATTGTTGGGAAGCCATTGCTGAAATAAACAGCGCAGATGGTAAGTGACCTGTAACAAGGGTACCTGTAATGCGATGATATGTATGCTATGCATGCAATGTTTTCAAGGACCTCGCGGGATAAACAAGAAAAATTGTTAGAATTTGGAACCGGTAGCTTGATTGAAGGAACTTCATGTTGTTGAGAGTCCTTCTTCAAGGGTCAAGGCTCACCATATCTAGTGGGTCATAGCCCCTGACAAGTTATCACCCTTGGCTAGAGGAAAATAAATCCCCTTTTGGCCCTTGCTAGACAGTCGGTTCATCATGACCTGCATCACAAGCCCTTGAGATCCTTGAAATGGATTAGTCCTTATGTAGGATGTATGCAATGGTATGATGGTATGATGTTATGCTATGCGTGGGGTGATATAAGTAAACCCTGTCATGATTCCAGATTAAGGACTGTAAACAAAACCTGCAAGAAACTCAAGTGTCAGATAACAAGCATGCAAGTAGTCAAGTTTGAAGGCACACAAGTCACACAAAGAGCCCTTAGAGTTTAGGCCAGCATGAAGTTTGGGATACTACCCTCTTGAAGTTGGTGGGCTCAAACCTGTCCTATCAGAAGTAACCGGGTTCTAAGGGTCCCAATATCACTGGATTGCTTTCATTGTTCATCGTTTCGATTTAGCCACTAAACTGGAGACCGAAATATTCCAAGAAAACAACCCTCAATTGAGTGTAGTATCGAGTATCAACCAACTTCGGACTGCACCAAAGTCAGTTATCTCACTACTCTAAAGAGGCCAAGATGGTTCAATTAAGGTTCCTAAGGTCAGTTGATGCTTCACGACACCACGCGGCGGCCCCGTACTCTCCTTGACTTGACTCAAGGGTTACCGGTACTCACCAAAGTGCCACATCAACGTAGCAGACTGCTTCAACCGTGTCGGTATACCCCGCACAGTTCCCTCACAGTCTTGTTGCTACTTTCTAAGAAGGTATCCCCCAGATTCGGGTTAAGATCTATAGAACTCCCAAGACAGTGCACACAATAATAAAGCAAACAAAACACAGCAATTGAAAACACAAGTATGAGTTATCCTAAGGTACACCTCACTTTAAGTATCCCCGGCAGAGTCGCCAGTTCTGTGATCGGTGGATCTGAAACTGACTGTTTAACGCTGGTTCACGAAATGTCGCGGAAGCAAGAGTCGCCACCGTATTTTATTTTCCCCAACATGGACAGGACAAAAGCACAGCAAAATTCCTCATGAGAATAGTTCTCGGTTCGGGAGGTAGATTTATAGAAAGGGAAGGTGTTAGCACCCTTTCTATCCATGGTTATCCATGGGCTCTTAGATACTTGCTCATTGTGTTTTCAAAAGTGTTTGCTTTTCAATTATGAGTGAGTTTGAAAAAAGTTTCGTTTAAAAATTTCAGATCGACTCTTGTATCAGTCCTCAAGAGTGTTTGAAAAATTGTTTTGAAATCTTTTTGAAAGTGTCGGTGTGAAAAGAGCTTTCTTTGTTTTGAATAGAGCAAGTATCTATGAGTCATCTACTTACCCTAAGGAATTAGGCTGTGTAAAAGTCCTTAAGGTAGTGCCATCCCACCATTGAGAGGTAGGTAGCACCACCGTTGGAGGTGTTCGGGTCAATTCGAGTTTAGGGACAGTGTGGCCAACGAGCAACAGTAAGACACCTTAGAAGCTACCCTTATGCCATTGATCTTTTTATTTCGAGGCAACTATTCCGAGGCAACTTGTTTCGAGGCAACTTGTTCGAGGCAACCGTTTCGAGGCAACTAGATCAATGGAACATAAGGACTCACTAAGACGTCCTATACTCGACGACCACGTTTCGAGGGGCAAGGCAACAGTGAGGCGTACCCTAGGAGTGGTGTGTGAATTGTGTGTCATTTTCAGTTATGTTTTATCTTGATCATGCATTGGGTGAGCTACGCTTTGATTTTACTTGGGCCATTCATTCTTTCATGCAATAGTTAGCAGTTAAAAGGTGCGGAAATTAAAATGCGGAAGATAAAAGTCCTACGCTATTACAAGGCGCGGGTCTATACATCGCCAAATTAACAAAGACCCGATTTTGAATAAAAGTGCGGAAAGTAAATGTCCTAATTATTATTACAAAGCTTTGGGGCAAATACATTATATTCACAAAAGAAATAAAAATAAATGCGCGAAAAGAATTTAGAATCGATTATGAGGGCGTTGGACCCTTTAAAGAAATTAAATTGAAATTGGAAGTGAATTAATTATTAAATAAAGAAAAGAAATGATTTTTTATGTTTTTTGTATTTAATGGAAATAAAGAGAATTAATTAAAATTAGAAATTAAATAAAACCCTAATTCTAAATTGTTTTTAATTATTAAAGAAAAATGTTTAAGTTTTAACCTAATTTACCCTAATTAATTAATTGCATATTTATTTACAAGATAATTAATAAGTAATAATGATAAGAATAAAAAGTTATTTATTAAGAAAAAGAATAAAAAATACTAAAACCCTAATTTCTACATTTTAGTTTATTTAAGAAAAAGAACATTAAAGTTGAAAACCTAAAATTAAACTAATTTGATTATTAAGATTTATTTACAAAAAATATTAATGCATTAAATAATAACTAAACATATTTTATTTTTGACTTTTCTGATTTTTTTGTATTTTTGTATTATGAGAATTAATTTTATGGAATTAAATAAAAGAAATTAATCAAATAAAAGAAAAGAAAAAAAAAAGAGAATTAAAATAAAAAGAGATATGCAAACCATAGGAGGGGTATCTGCCCAATTTGGAGGTTAATGCAAAGGAATTTGGCCCATTGAACCAGGCCTTTTTGACCTTCTGGCGCTTGTGTGTGGGACGTTTGACTAGGGTACATGGTGGATTGCTTGTGATGGCCATTGGATTGACCTTCAGGGACATGTGGCAGGCAAGCACGTATGCGTGCATGGTGGACTTTAGATGAGGCGCTGCATGGAAAGGTGTTAAGAAAAATAATATTGAAGAAGTGGGGGACCTGGGAATCGAACCCAGGTCCCAATACCTGCAGCGTACATCCCTGGCCAACTGAACCATCACGTTTATTCATATATTATATAATAAGAAAATATAATATGGAGGGAACGTCCACTATGCTGAAAAGCGCGCCAATCATTCAAACAGACCAACCACCTTCAGCCACGCCAGCATCTTCTTTGTTCTACCTGAAAATAAGAAATAGATAGCGGGGGTTTTAAACCCCCACTAACCCTAACTTTCAATAATAGCGATTAGAGCATGGTAAAAAAGAAAAAGGGCGCGAGGTATGGATTTTATCCTTCAGAATGTCACGATTTCAATGGTGTAGGTCTTGTTGTCTAATTTTTCCAGATGTGTAAAGCCCTAAATCAAGGTTTCTGAAACCCTAAGAAATGTCCATGGTAACTTTCTGTACATGCAGGCATTCTTCAATTGAATTGTGCCATTAGCTTCAGAATCATCATATTAGTATAAATCAAACATTAAAACATATGGAAAATGCATGTAAATTCAAATACGATTAAGAAAATTTTCATGAACAGGGCGATTGCGTTCTACCACTTCTTCGAGTATGGAGACTTGGCTTTGATTGGAAAAGATTCCTGGTAGGGTCAGCAACGTATTGGAACTCTTTTTAGGCCTTGAAACACCTTGTATCTATGAAAACAGTTTTCAAACTTTTGGTCAAAAATGCAAGTTTTGTTTCTTTGTTTCAGCGCAGCTTGCCTCGTTTTTGAGCATTAGGTTTTGTTTGTATATGTATGTAGCATGATTAGGTCAAGCAAAACAAGCCCATGATCCATTGTTTTAATGCTTTCAATATTTGATTTTCAAGCATCTTTTTCCAAATCTTTTTGCCATGAAAACTTGCCTATTTGCATAGAATCTTTCCTTTTTGATTGTGCACGAAATCTTGAGGTCATGATGAGTGGATATGCTGCACAAAAAGATTTGGAAAACATGTTTTGCTATTTTTGTCATATTTAATTTTAATTAGGTGAATTAATAATAATAATAATTCAAATAATTAATCAAAAATGATAAAATAACTCCCTTGGATGTCAATGGGTCGTGCATAGCCTTTGGATAGTGTTTCATGGAAGAAATTGAGGCCCATTAGCATTTTTGAACCCTTTTGTGCAAAGTTGACTTTTCAAAATTCCCAAAAATTTCCCAACTTCCACAAGGCATATCTTGCTCAATTTTTAAGCTTTGATCATGTTCTTGGACATTTTGGAAAGGCCTTGAAGTCCTCTAACCAATGTCTTTGGTCCCATGTCATTTTGATTTACCAATCTCAAGTTATGGTCTTTGACTTAAAGTGCCTTTTTGTTGACTTTTGAAAATGACCTATAATGTTGAGATTGATAACTTTTTGTGAGAGCATTTCTTGGACTTGAAGTGTGAATATGAGTTGTAGGAAATGTCATTCTCTTCAAAATGATCTTTGGATGGAATTTTTATGATAAACCATGTGGAAGTTATGCCCTGGCCAATTTGCAGTTGACTTTTTCAACTGTCCAAATATAGAAACTTTTGCATCTTGAGACTTTTTGAGCCATGCTTTTGAGAATCATGATCAAGAATTGATCAAATGATGTTTGTGGCTTCAAAATAAGATGTTGACCAAAAATTTTGACTTTTGACTGTCAAATGACCATTTTGCCCCTACAGTTGACTGTGAAGCAATTAGGGTTTTTGACTGTGCAATTTTGTGTTGTGAGTCTTGAAACTTGGCATATGGATGCTTGACCATGTTTGTAGGCATGTGGGACTTGTTTGGACCCTTGGAAACTTCAACTTCTTTGCTAGAACCAAAACCCTAATTTTTTACTGTTAGGAGGCAATTGGACTGTGCAACTCTTGGGAGATTTTTGAAGCATGATCTTAGCAAACCTTGAAGAATATGGGAGGGAAAATTTTGGGGTACAACACCTTGGTTCTTCTTTTTGGAAAGGAGAAGGAGAGTTTGGACATGAGGCTTCTTAGGCGGCCAAGGCGTGGGACTGGTGATGTGCTTGCTGGCCTTCTGGTATTTCGTATTTTTGCTTTGAATGTTTAGTGATGATAGCTTTCTGAAAACACTTCTGAATCTTCTTTTCTTCTTCTGATTTGGTTGCCTTGTTGTCATTCTGATTAGGCTATGTTGATGAACTTTAAATCTCTCTTTGGCTTGATTTGTTTTCAATGATGAGTATTAAACTGAGATACTTGTGCTTCTGAGTTGCTTATTTGTTTAATTCTAACTTTCTTCCTCTCTTTTGCTTGATTTGTTTAGCCTATGATGAACATGTTCTGAGGTTGTTTTTGATATGTGTTTGATGATGTTTGATGATGAATTGCAATGGTTGATGTTTGGATTGCCTATGATGAACTTGGTTCTGAGGCGTTTGTTGGTGTTTTGATTTTGAAATGGTTTGGATTGAAGGCAGTTTTGAGGCTTGAATGCTTGTGCAGGTTTCAAGGTTTTGTTGTTTTGAAATTTTGAGGCAGGTTGATACAGTTTTGTGGTTTGGTAACTGGTATAGGCAGGCTTCTAGAGGTTTTAGCAGGCTTGTGCTTTTGTTGTTCACAAGTTTGAAGCAGGCTTGAGGCAGGTTAGCAGGCTTGTGCTTTTGTTGTTCACAAGTTTGAAACAGGCTTGAGGCAGGTTAGCAGGCTTGTGCTTTTGTTATTCACAAGTTTGAAACAGGCTTGAGGCAGGTTAGCAGGCTTGTGCTTATGCAGGCTTCAGGGCTTGTGTTATGCTTGCTTAGATACAGGTTACAGGTTATGTAGTTTTTGAGCTTATTAGTTTTTGAGAGGCTTTGATGCAGGATGTGTTATGGTTGGCTTTGGTGTTTTACAGTTTTGTGATATATTTTTCTTTATGTGTTCTGCCCCCCTTGAACTGTTGGATATCTTGTTATATTTATCTATCTTCTAAGCCTTCCCAAAAACTGTAAGCCTGCTTCACTTTTTCTCTTTCTCTCTCTCCAGAAAATTATATTTAATTACTTAATGGTACTTTTGTTCTGAAAAGGTTGTGGCTAGAAAATGATGAAAGAGTGCTTTTACAAGCTTGCTTGAAATTTGATTTTCCTCTGCATATCTCTTATCTTCCAGATTTTCTGCATTTGCTTTTTGTGTACTTGTTGACAGTTTTGTTGACAACTCTTTGACAGTTTGGTTTGCCTAGTTTGGTTGACAGTTTTATTTGCCTTTATGCATTGTGCAACTTGTTTGTTCAGTTTGCAATTTGGTTTGCCTCTTTGGCAGTTTGAATTGCCTCTTGGACAGTTTGCACTTATGCAGCTTTGTGCATTTGTTTAATATGCTGCCTTGTATTTAATTAATTCCATGCTTGCAAACAATTTTACTTTCCTCTTTGTGAACCAAGAAGAGGAATTTTCTTGCGATTTGCAGAGAGGACGAGTAAAAATAAAACAAACTGATTCTGGCCAACAACCTTTAATGATGAACTTTTTTATTAACTGTCTGAAAATGCCTTTTTTAATTCATCTGTGTTTGACTTCTCTTTTTCTAGCTTTGCAGGTGAATATCAATTGGGGCAAGGGAAGCAGTAGTAGAAGATGAAGATTTTAAGAAACTTAGGATAGTTTTATTTTATTTATAATCATTTGTAATAAACATTATTGTAAATATTGTAAATAAATTTACTGTATTCAAATAACACTTGTACCAATAATTAAAAATAAATAAAAGTCCTTTTTTGTCAGATAATTCTTGATTTCTTCTGCACTTGTTTATTTAATTACTTAAATTTCTTGAATTATAATAATTGGAAATTATCCCAATAATTTTAACTTAGAAATTATAAATAATCAACAAACGTCCGGCGTTCCAAATAACCAAAAGCATTGCACAGTTAAACAAACAAACGTCCATACGCCTTTCACTTCACTGATTAAACCAACACTTCAAACTCTCAATCAGAAGCCTCAACTTCTATCCCAGATGTTTAGACTTTGAGAAACAAACATGAATCTTGAACAAGCGTCAAAACCATGTGACAGTCAAATGAAATGTTGTGGATTCAAAATCTTCTGAGAATGCTCGTGAAAACCCTAATTCTGGATTTACTGTCAAAGAAACGTCCGCTTGATCAAAACCCTGAGCCAAACTCAAAGAAACCCTAATAATCTGCTTGACTGATTCAAAATCAATGAAAACCCTAATTTTGTCTGACTGATAAGAAAAGTCTGTTTGACCGATTCTTAAGCCAATCTGAAAAATCAGGAAAATACCGAAGCTGTGATTTCTTGTGAAAAAGAGGAGGGCAAATTTTGGGGTACAACAGTTGCCCCTGTTCAATCTTCTTGAGCCTGAAGAGTTAGATTGACAGTTTTGCCGTTCGTGACTCGAAGGTAAAAGGAGATTGGACACTAGAGTGCCCGAAAAATTTGCACTCGTTAAAGCGTAGTTTGAGGGAATGGGCTTAAAGATTCCATTTGGAGATGTGACAGAATCTTGTCGGGGATGGGCTTAAAGATGCCATCCAAGAATGTTTGTTGAACTGTATGTCAGAGATTGGCTTAAAGATGCCATCCAAGAATGTTGTAGGTGCAATGTTGTAGGTCAGAAGAATGAGCATCAAAATGGTATTCGTGTCTGGAATGCCATTGAACTGTATCTGGAGACTGAGTTTTTATGAGCAAAAGAAATGGCGTCCGTTTCTGGAGCGTATCTGAAATGTATTTGAAGGAGTGAAAGAATGACATTCGAATCTGGATCGTATCTGGACTGTATTTGAAGGAATCTGGAATAAGTATCAGAATGTCGCCATATCTGGGTCACATCTGAACTGTCTCTAGAAGGAATCTGGAATAAGTATCAGAATGTCGCCATATCTGGGTCACATCTGAATTGTCTCTAGAAGGAAATCTGGAATAAGTATCAGAATGTCGCCATATCTGGGTCGCATCTGAACTATATCTAGAAGGAAATCTGGAATAAGTATCAGAATGTTGCCATATCTGGGTCACATCTGAACTGTCTCTAGAAGGAAATCTGGAATAAGTATCAGAATATCGCCATATCTGGGTCACATCTGAACTGTCTCTAGAAGGAAATATGGAATAAGTATTAGAATGTCGCCATATCTGGGTCACATCTGAACTGTCTCTAGAAGGAAATATGGAATAAGTATCAGAATGTCGCCATATCTGGGTCACATCTGAACTGTCTCTAGAAGGAAATCTGGAATAAGTATCAGAATGTCGCCATATCTAGGTCACATCTGAACTGTCTCTAGAAGGAAATCTGGAATAAGTATCAGAATGTCTCCATATCTGGGTCACATCTGAACTGTCTCTAGAAGGAATCTGGAATAAGTATCAGAATGTCGCCATATCTTGGTCACATCTGAACTGTCTCTAGAAGGAAATATCGGAAGATGATGATCTTTGCCTATTGATCGATCTTTCCTGAAAAGGTAAAGAGTTAGTTGTATGCAATGTCATGATGTATTCATTGTGTAATGATGTTCTCAAAATAAAATGAGATTTGTGTCATATGTATTTTGTATGCATATGTTATGAATGTTGTTGAAGTGTAATTTTATCTTGGAGAATAAATCCTTGACAAGTGTTGGGGAGTCATTAAATCATGGACTGCTGTTGAAGAGTATGTGTGTCTTCAATCTTTGCTCAGAATATTTCCAATGGATTCCTGTTTTGTTGTTTTTAGGAGAAATCCGCTGGGGGAAGTTGAAAATTCTGTGGGGAGAATATTTATTCCTGCTTGGAAAAAAGAGTTCAGGAGTCTTAGTCGTCCGTTGCTCTACTGGGGAGTCGAAGTTGAACTGATATCTGGTCGGGTCCAGGTTTCGCAGTAACTTGCTGGGGATTGTAGAGTAGTCTACTGGGGAAGAGGAGTTGTGGTCCTTTGATTTGTAGTAGTCGGAGAGGCAAACTCAAGCTGGGGAATCCTGGTGTTGTTGGGGAAATAAACCCTGTCGTCAGTCCGCTAGAGAGGTGACATCTTTGTTGGGGAAGTCCTCGAGGATTCTTGAGGTTGATTCAGCTGGGGAAGGGTTTTCAGAGGTTAAACCCTTGCTGGGGAGTCATCCTATAAGAAGGACTTTGGGGGATATTTGTCATTGCCCCTAGTGGTGAGTGTTTGTGGCACTTCCTGGAAATGTTTGACTGTATGTAACCCCTTGTTGGGATTGACGTTTAATGCCCCAAGTGATGATGAAGGAGACTTGCCCCAGGTTAATCTGTAATTGAGAGATTTGTTGAAATCTTGACTGGACTGCCCCAGGTTAACTGAACTTTGAAAGATTTGTTGAAATCTTGACTGGACTGCCCCAGGTTACTGGACAATACCACATCAAATCCCCTTTTGTTGATAGGAGATTTTTGTAACGGAAGTGTCATCCTACTTGAAGTGATTTTGTTCACTGAGAGGGCTTTCGTTCATCGGATATTCGTTGTGTGAACTTCTCCGCTGTCAAACAAATAGCCAAATGCAAACAGTGATATTCAAGTAATGCAAAGTTTATGCTTGTCTTGAAATTTTGAAAAAAAGCGTTTTTTAGCAGAAAACTCTTTATAAGACAAATTCAACACAAGATTTAGGGCAAAGCCTTACAGGAGTCAGGATACCTTTTGTAACAGTATGCTTTCGAACTAACCCATGCTTTAGTTAGAACTTTTGAAGGGTTGTAACGTAGCTTGGTTCACGGTTTAAGAAACAAAGGATAAAGGCGCAAAGTATGTTTGTACCCACCCGCTCTTCGTGATGTTCTTCAATCCTAAACTCAGTTAATTATGCGTCGAACTCTATTCGAAATTAGAACGACTTTTTGGTGATGGTTCACACCAGTTGAATTTGTTGGAAGACAGTCATCATCATTTTTTGTAACATTTTTTCATGTTGTTGAGAATTTGTAGTGACCTCTTTCTTTTGATTCGTTATCCCTAACTTTTGCCTGACTGTTCCTGTTTTCGAGATTACAGTCAGCGGGATGCCCCAGCTTTCTTAAGCCTCCTTTTTTGGTTTTGGCTCAGTGGGATTTTTTATTTTGAGAGATTGACTGCCTATGAGATAAGGAACCATCACTGTCTTTTGATTCCAAAGGAATGTTTTTTGATGTCGTTCGTTGTATTACAAACTGAGAGTTTGCGACTTCAATGCGCATCTTTTTTGGATTAACTGAGAGACTACCCTGCCCCAGGTTTAAATCAAAGGTTTCAATTTGTTTAAAAACAGAAAACTCCTACTTCTTTGGCTCGAAGGGGTTGACTAGGGATTATCTTCCTTATAACTCCAGTGTTTAGGATTTGAAAGAAATGCCTGTACATCGTCAACAAGATCTGTTCAAAAGCATACTGTATGAGATCATGGTATTGTTTCGTCATCCTCCCTCTAAAGGCTTGTAGCTTTTTATCAAGAGTTAAATATCATAAAGAAAGCATAAGAATAGTGAAAACGAATGGATGAATTCAAGACAAACATATGCAATGCATTAATGAAACAAAGTTTGACATCAACAGTTAATTGTTTGAATAACAAAATAAATTACAACTTGAAAATTCAAATGGAACAAAAGTCTCTCAGTTCGGGCTTTGTCATTTCAAATGGAGAACCCTTGGCGGAATATTTTCATCTCTCCATCCGGCATGAATTCCAGCACTCCTTCGTCGATCAAGTCTTGGATATTGTTTTTCAAAGCCCAACAGTCATCGATGTCATGTCCAGGACTATGGGAGTGGTTTACACAAAACGCGTCGGGGTGATAGCTAGGAGAAGAAGTCTTAGGGTTCGGATGAGGAACCTTTAAAGTAAGCAGGTTGACCTCCAACAAGCGTTTCAGTATCAGAGATGATGGTATGTCAGTCTCAGAGAAATGTCTTCCAGACGTATTTTTCTTACGCCAATTACCCTGTTGACGCTGATGGGCTTGTGACCCTGAAGCAAGTTAAGGAGCTTTTCCCTGGTCTTCTTGTCTCAAAGGGGGTGGAATTATGACTTGATCTTCAACCTTAGGTGTTTGCCCCACTTGGTTGTTTTGAAGCAGCTTATTGACGAGGACCCTGAGCTCTTCTTGTCTTTGAGCTAAGTCTTGAATGAGAGCCATCTGGCCCACCAGTTGTCCCATCACCTGAATCTTCATTGTTGCCAACTCAATTTGTAGCCCTTCCAACTGATCATTCCTGATGCCTCCTGGATTCCCTAGGACCAGGCCCCTTGTGAGGAGAGCTTTTATCTCTTCTTACCCCTGGGATAGGTTCAAGAACATTTCTTGAAGTTGGGCGTTTTGAGCCCGGAGATCTTGGTTGTCTCGTTGGAAAGCCATTGCTGAAATAAACAGCGAGGGCATGAGAGACCTGTATTGGGAGACCTATTATGCAATGATATGTGTGACATATGTATGCAATGTTTTCAAAAATCTCTCGGGGTAAACACAAGAAAATGTTAGAGGTTGAACTTCGATCAACATCTTTGATTGGAGGACCTTGTAATGGTGGATGTCTTTCCACGAGAATCAAGCTTACCATGTCAAGTGGGTCATAGCCCCTGATTCAAGTTGTTGCACATGATTTTTTACGGCATTTTTTTAGAGGAGAAACCTCTTACCCTTTGGTAGACGTCTGGTTCAACGTGACCCTGCATCAAAAGACCCTCGAGATCCTTGAAATGGTTATTGAAAATGATATGGTATGATGTTATGATGTTATGTACATGTATGCAAAAGCAGGTAAGTGCATATACAGGTAATCATATTCACACAAAGCAAACAAGTCCTTAGGTTCAGGCTTGCATGGGGTTCATAGGTAAGTACCCTCTTGAAGTTAGTTGGCTCATCCTGTCCTAAAATAGAAACCGGGTTCTAAGGAGCTCAATATCACCGGATTATTTTCTGTGTTCATTGTTTTGGTTTAGCCACTTAACTGGTGACCAAAATATTCCAAGAAAACAATCCTCAATGAGTGTAGTATCGAGTATCTACCAACTTCGGACTACACCAAAGTCGGTCATCTCACTACCCCTAAAAAGGCCAAGATGGTCAAGTAAGGTTCTAAGAGTTCGTTAGTGCTTCATGACATCGCTCAGCGGCCCCGTATTCTCCTTGACTACTCAAGGGCTACCGGTACTCACAAATATGTCACACTAACATAGCTACTGCTTCAACCATGTCGGTATACCCCGCACAGTTCCCTCACAGTTTATTGTTATTTACCTAAGAAGGTGCCCCAAAATTCGGGTGTAGGATTTACAGCAAACCCAAACAAGGAACCCAAAAAGTAAAGCAAACAAAGCAATCAAAGTAAGCATGTAAAGGTGATCTAAAACCCTAAGGTGACCCCACTTTTAGAAATATCCCCAGCAGAGTCGCCAGTTTTGTGATACGGTGGGAGAACTGACTTGAGTTTTTGCGTTTGTGTTTGCAAATGTTTCGATTTAGCAAGAGTCGCCACCGACTTTTTATTTATCCTAAGGAAAGGTCAAAAATCACGGGAAAGACCTTTGAGATGTTTTCGTGGGTTCGGGGGTAGATTATGAAAAGGGAAGGTGCTAGCACCCTTTTCATCCATGGTTATCCATGGGCTCTTAGTTTCTTGTCTTAGATCACTTGCCTTTGCTTTTCAATTGTTTTGAAATGGTGCTTTGTGTGTGTGGTTTTGAAAATTTTAAAAAAGATGCCTTGTCTAGGCAACCTTTGTAATGACTCATGTTTGAGTATATACAAATATGTATGTCTTTTTGAAAAGATGTTTCAATGTTTTGAAAGTTGTTTTGGAAGTTGTGCTTGTGAAGTGTGTTTTTGAAAAGTGGCAAGGATGTTTGCAAGTTTTTTGATCAATTAACTAAGAGTTGGTCTACCCTGTTTTACTCAAAGATTTTTCTCATGTTTTAACCCTTTTAACAGTGTTGTTTCACCATTGTATTTGGTGAACAACCTTGCGTTAGGATGTTAAACGGGACGGGCGCGGGTCATCGTATACAATCATTGAAGGCAACTTGTGAGACGCTCTAGCAATTTTGTAAGGGACGAGATCGTTTTATCGAAGGCAACATCGAGGGTCATCGAGGGACTACGATCTTTGTTTATCGAAGGGACGTTTGCTAGAGTGTCTCATACTCGAGGGACATGATTTCATTTTTCTGAGGCAACAAGCGAGGTTATCCTAGAGGTGCAAGTGTGAATGGTGTATTGATTTTCATGCATTTATCTTATGTTAGGTTATCTAGCGGTTGATTTTGAATCTTCGCATACAAACCCTAATTACTATACAGTATATGAAAGGCGATAAATTGCGGGAATTTAAAGTCTAAGCTATTACAAATAAGTATTTGGGGATGGGGGTACAAATGTTTACAAATGGGGATGAGTCTTCTCAGAATATTAGTGTCCAAATATTATTTACAATCCAATTGAATCGTCGCATTCTCAATATAAAAATATAGCAAGGTATAAGAATTAAAGAAAATCAACAGTATTGTATGATGCATATGATTATTTACCAATGATTAAAATTAAGTATTATTATTTATTTTTGTGTTTTTTTGTTAATTATACAAACAAGGGTTTTAAAGAAAAGAAGAGAAAATTTGTTTAAGTTTAAGTATTCTATTATTTATGTATTTTGCCAATATTATTTAGGAATTTATATAAAAAAGATTTATTAAGCAAAAAGTTTTAAGACAAAAAATCTATTAACCTAATAAATCTAATATTTACATATTTTAAGTGTAATAAAAAGTATTAGTAAAATTTATACAACAAAGTAATATATTATTTTAATTTAACAAAAGAATTAGAAATTAGGTTTCTACAAAAAAAAAAGAATAAGGTGATAAAATGTATTGATGTATAAACATGAGAAAGGAAACTAAATGGGCTTTAAGGGGGCTTGGCCCAAGTGAAAAACAAACAAGGTAATAAAAAAGGGGGTGCAGGCGCCAGTTTTTATGGGCTTAAGGGTTTTGTGCGTGGAGCAGGCCCAACTACGCGTTTGACAAAGTTTTGTTGGGGTTTCAGTTTGTTTTGTTCAGAATAGGGTTTCACGGAACGGCGCCGCTCTCCATCTTCTTCGTCTCTTCCTCGCTCTCAACAGAGTTTCTGATGCCTTCCACTCGCCTCAGCCGCCGGACGCCACCTCCAATCTCTCCTCTCTTCACGGCTTGCTCAAGGCGATGATTCAAAAGGTATGGTTTCGCTTTATCGCGTTTTAGGGTTCTGGATTCATGCATGTTCTTGAACTTTTACATATTCTGATCTTTATGTGTTATTTGTGTTTGTGTGAGGTGTAGAAAAAAGGGAAGAGGAATTTATACCTTGGTTCTGCTTTTTGGAAAGGAGAAGGAGAGTTTGGACATGAGGCTTCTTAGGCGGCCAAGGCGTGGGACTGGTGATGTGCTTCCTGGCCTTCTGGTATTTCGTATTTTTGCTTTGAATGTTTAGTGATGGTAGCTTTCTGAAAACACTTCTGAATCTTCTTTTCTTCTTCTGATTTGGTTGCCTTGTTGTCGTTCTGATTATGCTATGTTGATGAACTTTAAATCTCTCTTTGGCTTGATTTGTTTTCAATGATGAGTATTAAACTGAGATACTTGTGCTTCTGAGTTGCTTATTTGTTTGATTCTGACTTTCTTCCTCTCTTTTGCTTGATTTGTTTAGCCTATGATGAACATGTTCTGAGGTTGTTTTTTATATGTGTTTGATGATGTTTGATGATGAATTGCAATGGTTGATGTTTGGATTGCCTATGATGAACTTGGTTCTGAGGCGTTTGTTGGTGTTTTGATTTTGAAATGGTTTAGATTGAAGGCAGTTTTGAGGCTTGAATGCTTGTGCAGGTTTCAAGGTTTTGTTGTTTTGAAATTTTGAGGCAGGTTGGTACAGTTTTGTGGTTTGGTAACTGGTATAGGCAGGCTTCTAGAGGTTTTAGCAGGCTTGTGCTTTTGTTGTTCACAAGTTCGAAGCAGGCTTGAGGCAGGTTAGCAGGCTTGTGCTTTTGTTGTTCACAAGTTTGAAGCAGGCTTGAGGCAGGTTAGCAGGCTTGTGCTTTTGTTGTTCACAAGTTTGAAACAGGCTTGAGGCAGGTTAGCAGGCTTGTGCTTTTGTTGTTCACAAGTTTGAAACAGGCTTGAGGCAGGTTAGCAGGCTTGTGCTTATGCAGGCTTCAGGGCTTGTGTTATGCTTACTTAGATAGAGGTTACAGGTTATGCAGTTTTTGAGCTTGTTAGTTTTTGAGAGGCTTTGATGCAGGATGTGTTATGCTTGGATTTGGTGTTTTACAGTTTTGTGATATATTTTTCTTTATGTGTTCTACCCCCTTGAACTGTTGGATATCTTGTTATATTTATCTATCTTCTAAGCCTGCCCAAAAATTGTAAGCCTGCTTCACTTTTTCTCTTTCTCTCTCTCCAGAAAAGTATATTTAATTGCTTAATGGTACTTTTATTCTGAAAAGGTTGTGGCTAGAAAATGATGAAAGAGTGCTTTTACAAGCTTGCTTGCAATTTGATTTTCCTCTGCATATCTCTTATCTTCCAGATTTTCTGCATTTTCTTTTTGTGTACTTGTTGACAGTTTGTTGACAGCTCTTTGACAATTTGGTTTGCCTAGTTTGGTTGACAGTTTTGTTTGCCTTTATGCATTGTGCAACTTGTTTGTTCAGTTTGCAATTTGGTTTGCCTCTTTGGCAGTTTGAATTGCCTCTTGGACAGTTTGCACTTATGCAACTTTGTGCATTTGTTTAATATGCTGCCTTGTATTTAATTAATTCCATGCTTGCAAACAATTTTACTTTCCTCTTTGTGAACCAAGAAGAGGAATTTTCTTGCGATTTGCAGAGAGGACGAGCAAAAATAAAACAAACTGATTCCGGCCAACAACCTTTAATGATGAACTTTTTGATTAACTGTCTGAAAATGCCTTTTTTAATTCATCTGTGTTTGACTTCTCTTTTTCTGGCTTTGCAGGTGAATATCAATTGGGGCAAGGGAAGCAGCAGTACAAGATGAAGATTTTAAGAAACTTAGGATAGTTTTATTTTATTTCTAATCATTTGTAATAAACATTATTGTAAATACTGTAAATAAATTTACTGTATTCAAATAACACTTGTACCAATAATTAAAAATAAATAAAAGTCCTTTTTTGTCAGATAATTCTTGATTTCTTCTGCACTTGTTTATTTAATTACTTAAATTTCTTGAATTATAATAATTGGAAATTATCCCAATAATTTTAACTTAGAAATTATAAATAATCAACAAACGTTCGGCGTTCCAAATAACCAAAAGCATTGCACAGTTAAACAAACAAACGTCCATACGCCTTTCACTTCACTGATTAAACCAACACTTCAAACTCTCAATCAGAAGCCTCAACTTCTATCCCAGATGTTTAGACTTTGAGAAACAAACATGAATCTTGAACAAGCGTCAAAACCATGTGACAGTCAAATGAAATGTTGTGGATTCAAAATCTTCTGAGAATGCTCGTGAAAACCCTAATTCTGGATTTACTGTCAAAGAAACGTCCGCCTGATCAAAACCCTGAGCCAAACTCAAAGAAACCCTAATAATCTGCTTGACTGATTCAAAATCAATGAAAACCCTAATTTTGTCTGACTGATAAGAAAAGTCTGTTTGACCGATTCTTAAGCCAATCTGAAAAATCAGGAAAAGCCCGAAGCTGTGATTTCTTGTGAAAAAGAGGAGGGCAAATTTTGGGGTACAACAGCATCCGTAACTAAGAATGTTGTTGCCCGCTTCATCAAGCAGAACCTTATTTACCGGTACGGTATCCCCGAAAGGATTATCACTGATAATGGTACAAACCTTAACAATACTATGATCACCTCTCTGTGCGAGCAGTTCAAAATTCAACATCACAATTCATCTCCCTACCGGCCAAAGATGAACGGTGTTGTCAAAGCTGCGAACAAAAATATCAAGAAGATCATACAAAAGATGACAGTCACCTACAAGGACTGGCATGAAATGCTACAGTTTGCTCTTCACGGGTACTGTACCACGGCATGCACATCAACTGGGGCAACACCCTATTCTTTAGTTTATGGCATGGAAGTTATTTTGCCTATCGAGGTTCAGATTCCCTCCTTGAGAATCATGAAGGATACTAGTTTGAGTGAAGACGATTGGATTCAGACCCGACTTAATCAATTGAACTTAATCGACGAGAAGAGACTTACTGCTGTTTGCCATGGTCAGACGTATCAAAAACAGATGATCAAGGCTTTCAACAAGAAAGTCAGACGTCAAACGTATCAAGCCGGGGATCTGGTAATCAAGCGCATTATCTTGCCGCAAAGTGATCCCAGGGGCAAGTGGACTCCTACCTACGAAGGACCATTTGTAATCAAGAACATCTATTCTGGTGGGGCAATGATCTTAACCACCATGGACATCGACGACCTGCCGCACCCTGCGAACGCAGACATAGTCAAAAGATACTACGCATAAATGACCCGCTAGGTTGACACACCTAGGCAAAAAAAGGGAATCCCGGTGAATCGAAAACCCGAAAGGGCGGTTCAGGAAAAAATAAGGGATAAAACGAAAAAATTTGTACACCCGGCAAGTTGAAAACCCGAAAGGGCGACTTGGGCAAAAAAGGGTTTCTCGATGGACTGAAAACCCGAAAGGGCAGTCCGGGAAAAAGTTAGGGAATTAAAGCGTATGAATATGTCTCGTCAGATCACTTTAAGGGCAATCTCTTCACTGACAAACTCTAAGCTTCTGATCAACTCAATCATCTTCGGACGAAGCAACAGATGGACAAGATATTCGGAGTTACGAAGGCTATAGCAGAATGGGAACCCCATGTGATTTCTACACACATAGCTATCTTTCTTTGTATAAAATTTTCTTACTTTTTATGACACCATCCTCTTACTAGGATGTCTGTCTCCTTTGTACAAAACACTTATTCAGAGTTAATACAAAGATATCCCTTTTAAAGTACAGAAAACTATTTGCCTTTTTCTTTTACACTTGTGTTTTTATTTGCAAAAACATCCAATGATTCATTGATAAACATATGCATTTGAACATAATTACTGTTTACAAATAAACAGGATGGAAAAGAATAATTACTGACAGACTGAAAGGATAGGAAAACGTCTTTAGGCTATTCCATGAGCAATCCCTACAGTACATCATTTAGATCCCCAGTGGAGCTAAAACCTTGAAATACATATCCCCAGCGGAGCTAAATTTCAATTCCTTAATCCCCGTCAAAGTTAAAACTTCAAACTCCCATTCCCCAGCGGAGCCAAAGCTTTGAGTTACAGATCCCCAGCGGAGCTGAAACCTTCATCCCCAGTCGAATCAAGACTTCTAATCCCCAGCGAAAACCATCCAATTTCCCCAGCAAGTTATCTTAAAGCCTAGAAATCAACCAGATAACAGTTAACTTTTGTCTCTCCCCAACCTAGGATAACTTCCCAGTAGAGTGGCAGACGACCGAAAACTCTTGAACTTACTCTCCAGCAGTAAGCCCTCTTCCCCGCAGAGTCTTCATTACTCCCCAGCATGAATTTTTCAGAATTTTTACTCCCCTACAGAATGAAGATTCTCATTCTTATTTCCCCAGTGAAGTCGCTAAAGTTTTCATTACCCCTCAACAGAATGAAGATTCCCATTCTTAGTTCCCCGCAGAAATCATCAGAGTTTTCCCTATTCCCCAGCCGAGTAAGGATTTCCTTTGTATAACCCCCAGTAGAAGTCATCAAAGTTCTGTGGACTCCCCAAGCAGATTTCTCAAGCAGTATATAGCATTGCTCGCAACAGAATTCTCATCAATACTCCAACTTCAAGACATGAAGGATCCTCACATCCCCACAGAAGTTGTTAATGATTTTTAATCTCCAACATTCGCCCAGGATTTCCTACTCTCAGTAGTCAAGGATTCATTTTCCCTGGTAGCAGTCAAAGGTTTTTATTATCCCCAATCATCAAGGATTTATTTTCCTCAGCAAGACAACTAATCAGCTTGCATGCACATACATTACATCCATATATCATAAACATTGATAAAACACATATATTGCATCATACATTTCATGCAACATAACTTTGTGTTTCAGCTAACATTTTACCCTTTTCAGGATAAGATTAACAGCTATCTTTAACAATATTCAAAGATTCTAGATACAGTGCAGATACACTCCAGACACGGAAGTCATTCTGCTACTCCTTCAAATTTCAACTATCAGATACAGATTAGATACACTCCAGACACGGAAGCCATTCTATTTCTCTTTCAGATTCAGATATTAGATACAGTTCAGATACACTCCAAATGCGGGAGTCATTTTGTCACTTATTCATATTCTAGTTCAGATAAGCTCCAGACACGGATGCCATTCTGGCCCTTATTCAGCTTTCTGATTCAGATACAGTGCGGATACGCTCTGTGATACGGTGGGAGAACTGACTTGAGTTTTGCGTTTGTGTTCGCACTTGTTCGGTTGAGCAAGAGTCGTCATCGACTTTTTATTTTATCCTAAAGGAAAGGTTAAAAAGCACAGCAAAAACCTTTTGAGATATTTCGTGGGTTCGGGGGGTAGATTATGAAAAGGGAAGGTATTAGCACCCTTTTCATCCATGGTTATCCATGGGCTCTTAGTTACTTGGTTTTTTAGATCACTTGCCTTGATTGCTTGAAATTGTGGTGTATGTGTGTGTTTTGAAAATGTTTTTTGAAGAGATGCCTTGTCTTAGGCAACCAATGTAATTGACTCGTGTTTGAGTGTTTTACAAAAGTGTGTATCTTTTCGAAAAGATGTTTCAAAATGTTTTTGGAAGGTTGTTTGAAAGTGTGTATGAAGTGTCGTTTTTGAAAAGAAGGCAAGTGTTTTGGCAAGTTGGTCTCAAGTAACTAAGAGTTTTGTCTACCCCTATTGTACTCAAAGGTTTTCTCTATGTTTTCAACCCTTTTTAACAATTTTGTTCCACCATTGAATTTGGTGGACAATCTTGCGTTTAGGAAGTTTAACGGGACGGGCGCGGGTCATCGTATGGACCATGAATGCAATGGTGCCAAGTGTCTTTGGCAATTTTGCTTGAAGGGACTTGATCATTTTGATAGGCGACTTTCGAAAGCGTCATCGAGGGACTTATGATCATTTTGAATTCGTTTTGCCAAAGAAACTCGACGTGCAAGCATGGCCCATTTTGGAAGGCAACATGTGGGATTACCCTAGGGGGTGCAAGTGTGATTGTGTATTGATTTCATGTATTTGTTTTGAATTAGGTTATCTAGCGTTTGGATTTTATGTACATGCAAACCCTAGGTCTAACCATGGTATAATTGAAAGCGGTAAATTGCGGGAATTTAAAAGTCTACGCTATTACAAAAAGTATCCGGGAGTGGGGGTACAAATTCACAAATGGGGATGAGACTTAAATAATTACAACCAAATTGAATCGCGATCAAATATAATCAATGTATAGCAAAGTATAGCAAATGTATAATGCATCAAAATGTAAAATGTATTGTGTAAGTGTACATGTATGTGTATTTTATTTACAAGTTTGCGAAATGTGAATTTAATAAGAAAATTAAATATCGTTTATTTATCAAGTATTGTTATCCGCTTTTGATTTAAATTTGTATTTTTATATCTTTGTTTGATATGTACAAAAACAAGTATTTTAATTAAAAGAAAGGAAAACGTTTTAAGTTTTAATTTTTAATTATATTATGTATATTAAAAATGTATTTTATGATTATGTACAAATTAATGTATTATTAGAAAAGAAAATGTTTTTGGTGTATTGTAATTAATGTTTTAGTTAAAAAAGAATATTCAAACTAAAAAAAATCTATTTCTTTATGTATTTTTTTATAAATGTTTTAAGCAAGATTTACATTAAAAATAAAAAAAGGAGTTTTAATAAAAGAAAAGAAAAAAAGGTTTTAAGTTTTATGTATTTAGTATTAATGAAAAGTGTTGGTAATATTGTTATTAAGAAAGAAAAAAAAAACAAAGAAATTAAGTTATTAAGTTATGTATAGAAAGAGATGGGCCAAAAGGGGTCTTGTGTCCCAAACACCATTTACAGAGAACGAAACAGAAAGGGGGGTATGAACTGGAAATACGCTTGGGCTTCAGCATAGAAACGGGTTAGGCCCAATTTATTTGAAACAAAGCTTTTAGGGTTTGATGACTTTTGTTTCATTTGGGACATGGCTTAAGCTTTACAGCGTCGTTCACGCCTTCGTCTTCCTCCTTCGTTCGCCATCTTTTACCAGTTTCTGAGCTCCTTCGCCCAAGCCACCGACGCCATCATCACCTCCTCTCCATGGTTAAGCACGCGATGGCTCATTCAAGGTTGAATTTCGTTTTTTAATCTCTTTGTTTTTTATGATTTGCATGCTTAGTTTTATGTCACTGATTCTGATCACGCATTTCTTTTGTTTGAGGTGCGAAGAGAAGGATAAAAAGGTTACCTTCGTTGGAGGAGGTGGTTAGGAGGCGTTTGGAGAGCTTTTGACGGCGGAGACGATGCTGAACTGGGTGCTAGCTTTGATTCCTGGTTTGTGTATTCTTTTGCCTCTTTTTTTTGTTGCCTTGATGATGATGATGAACTGAACCACTTCGATATTTTTCTCTTCTTCTCTCTTTGCTGCCTTGGTGATGATGATGAACTGAACCACTTTTATATTTTTCTCTTCTTCTCTCTGTGCTGCCTTGGTGATGATGATGAACTGAACCACTTTTGTAATTTTTTCTCTTCTTCTCTGCCTCGTTGCTTGCTTAGTTGCCTTATGATTCGTGAATGCTAGCCCAATGATGAAGAAATTCTGAGGGTTTTTGTGATGTTTGGCCCTGTATTTCCGAGTATGCTTCTGAATATTGATATGCTGAGATTTTGTTGGTTAGTGTGTTTGCCCAATGATGGTGTTTCCTGAGGGCTTTTGTGGGTTCTGTACGTGTTTGGAAACTGGTTTAGGTTTGGAAGGTTGGTGCTTAGCGTGAGGCTATGGTTTTATGGTTGGAGGTTTTTTGCTTCAGGTTTACTGGTTATGATTGAAAGGTTTACAGGCTACTGGTTTTTGAACTTGTTTTTTAAGCTTCAAGCAGGTTTGTGCTGTTATCTTTGAGTGCAGGTTTTTGGCTTTTGATCAGTTTATGCGTTTGAGGTTTTGTTGAGGTCTTTGAAAGGTTTACAGGTTTAGGCTTTGGGCTTCTGGTTTACTGGTTGTTAAGTTTGACAGGTTAAAGGCTTGAATGGTTATTGAGGCTAAAATGCTTATGCTTTGAAAGGCTTCAGATTTTTTTGAAAAGGTTTTAGGGACTTGGCTGGTTTATGCAGGTTCTTAAGCTTTTGACAGGGTTGGTGTTTTTTGATACTGAGACCGTTCTTCCTCTTTTCTTTTTTTTTGGACTTGGTTCTCTTTCTTTTAAGGGCCTTGGCTTTAGTTTTTGTGATATTCTTTGCATATCTGTTTAGGCTCTTTAGCGCCTATGCTTTTGAATGTCTCAGGTTTTGGTATCTTTTCTTTGGTTAAGCTGCTGGGCAGGTTTGCAGGGTTTTAAAGAGGAAAGATAATTCTGTTACCTTTTATGGACAGTTTTGTTTGCACGCCAATTCCTTCATACTTCTGCCTTCTGCTTCACTGTTTTATTGCAGTTTCTGTGTTTATATTTCTTTATGCCTAAAGCCAAACCAGTAAGCCTACACTTCTCCTCTCTTTTTCTCTCTCTCCAATACTTAAGCATATTATATTGCTTAACATGTATTAATTCTGAAAAAGCACATTGGCCTGGAAATGATGAACTGAATTTGCTTGCAATAGTAGCCTAACTCTGCATATTTTGTCTTCTTCTTTCCATACTTTGTGCTTCTTGACAACATTGATGATACTTTTGTGTTTTGACATCCTTTGGACAGTTTTGACATTGGAACTGAGTTTTGAAATTTAAGCATGCTTTAGGACATTCAGTTTGTAACTTGGACTTTGTTATTTGCCCATGCTGTCTTTGAACTATGTAGTTTTGACAAACTTTGAATTGTGCAATTTTTAACCTGTGCATTTATTTTTAATTTGCAAATATTTTCACCCTTCTTTGTGAACCGGGAGAAATCCCGTGATTTGCAGAGAGGGTTAACTGATCCCGGCCATTTGCTTTTAATGATGAACCCAAAACTTTAATTGTCTGCTTTTAATTATTTATCTGCTTCTAACTTTTCTTCTTTTCTTTTGCAGATAAAAATTGAATGGAGAGGATTTATCAACAGATGAAGAATGAAGAATTGAAGAATTAGAAAAAATTAGGATAGTCTTATTTTAAATTTAATTATTGTAACTATTATTATTATAAATACCGTGTAAATGAATACTTGTATTTACATAATAATTTGTAACAAATATTTAAAGATGAAATAAAAATTCTTTTTATCCAATTAATTTTTTTTATCCTTTTCAATTATTTATTTTATTATTTATAATTCTAAAATTATAATAAATGGAAATAAATTCCAATTATCTAAACTCAGAATAATAAACAATTAAATAAACAATGTTTCAGCATCGATCAACTAATAAATCTGGTGCTTCACAAATCCAAAGCAAAGCACAGTCAATCACACCAACTGCCCAGACGTATTTTCCCTTTACTGATTCTAACCAAACACTGCAAATTCAATCCCAATGCATCCTTCATTGATTTAGTCACACAATGTGAATTCAATCCAAATGTTTCAATCCACATCTCAGCATAACTTGAAAAACACTGTAGAGTTAAACCTTTCTGAGGAACCGCGCATAAAAACCCTAATTCATGGTTAAATGCCAAAGAAACGTTCGCCTGATCAAAGATGAGCCAAAATCAACCAAAACCCTAAGCAACTGTAAGAACTGTTCTAAAGCCATGAAAATCAATGAACACCCTATTTTTTGTCTGTCTGACGAGAAAAGTCTGTTTGACCGATTCTTGAACCAGTTTGGAAAAATCAGGAAACGCCTGAAGCTGTGATTTCTTGAGGAAAAATGCGAGGGCAAATTTTGGGGTACAACAGTTGCCCCTGTTTAATCTTCTTGGACCTGAAGAGTTAGAAGGGCAAGTTTGCCTTTTGCGACTCGAGGGTAAAAGGAGATTGGACACTAGAGTGCCCGGAAATTTGCACTCGCATGCAGGAGTATCAGCAATGTGATGGCGGGAATGGGCTTATAGATGCCATTTGGAGATAGGATGGATAGGAGGATGGGCTTATAGATGCCATCTGGAAGTGTGACAGAACCTTGTCGGGAATGGGCTTATAGATGCCATTTGGAAGTGTTGATCGCGTAAGAGATTCCTTAGCGAGAACTTGCGTACTTTGAGAGAGGAAGATGTTTCCTAGCTTGTTACAGGTTTTGATCTTTAGTCCCTTCCTACAGATATGCCCTGGCTGGATACAGGAATCGAATCTGGAAAATGTTGCTCACAGACGTGCCCTGGCTGGATACAGGAATCGAATATGGAATTGTTGTCTTCAGATGTGCCCTGGCTGGATACAGGAATCGAATCTGGAATTGTTGTCTTCAGATGTGCCCTGGCTGGATACAGGAATCGAATCTGAAATTGTTGTTCACAGACGTGCCCTGGCTGGATACAGGAATCGAATCTGGAATTGTTGTCTTCAGATGTGCCCTGGCTAGATACAGGAATCGAATCTGGAATTGTTGAAGGTTGGTGGAGATGGCTTTCCTGGCTGGATACAGGGGTAAACCTCTAACCTGAGGATGAAAGATACTTTCCTGGCTTGTTACAGGGGTTGACCTTCATACTCTTTATGTAGATATGCCCTGGCTAGATACAAGTATCGAATCTACAATCAATCACTCACAGATGTGCCCTGGCTAGATACAGGAATCGAATCTGGATTCGTGATATTTGATAGTAATCATCTTTTGGATTGACCTTTTTCCTGAAAAGGCAAAACATCAGTTGTATGCAATGTCATGATGTATGAAATGTATGATGTCATGATATTCTCAAGAATAAATGAGATTGTGTGTTTATGATGCGTATATGCATGCGTCATGGTGTACGATAATGTGATGTTTATGAATGTATTTTCGTCTAGGAAAATAAATCCTTGACGTGTGCCGGGAGCTTGTTAAATCCTGGGCTGCTGTTCGAAGAGTAGAGTTCTTCATTTCCGCTGGGGATGTTGGTTGCAAGATAAACCGATAGGAGAAGATGACTCTGTTGGGGCATACACTTATTGGGGAAATCACTCTGAGGGGAAGTACTCCGTGGGAAGAGATAGTTTGCTGAGGCTTTGATGAGAGCTCCGCTGGGGATTCTGCTGATAAATTATGTCAGAGAATTTGATGAACTCTGCTGGAGATTGTTGAGGTAGCTTGGTCATGTTCTTCAGTTGAACCTACCTTGGTACCTTGGCGGACAAAGCAACTATACCGCTTGGTCACTTCAAAATTGCCCCATGTTTCTGATGTCACCTGTCATTAATCCTTTGTCTTGTATGTAAACATTTATGATCTAGCAATTTAACGTTAAATGCATATATCAAAAATGAACATTGGACGTTCTTTGCAAAACAAAAAAGGAAAAGCAATGGATAATTTGTCTGAAAAATCGAACTTGTATTGATTTTGAAATTTGCCTGTAAATAGGCGTTTATGTACAGGAGGCTGACATCCTAGTAAGAGAACGCCGCCGAACAACATAGAGTTTATACAATTTTGAAAAGAAAACAAGACAGCTATGTGAAAAAACTAATCCCACTGGGTAACGACTCTGCTATCGCCGTTATGTCTTCAAGCGTCTCATCATTTTGCCGCTTAGTTGAAAGTGAAGTTGATTGATCGATGCCGAAGTCTGAGCCCTGATAGTTGATGCCGAATTCTGGATGCAAGGTGATCTAATGAGACATAGTATTACGCTTCATCCCTAACTTTTGCCTGGACTGCCCTTTCGGGTTTTCAATCCACCGGGATACCCCTTTTTGCCCAAGCCGCCTTTTCAGGTTTTCGACTTGCCGGGTGTACAGATTTTTTTTTATTTCATCCCTTATTTTTGCCCGAACCCTTTTGGTTCACCAGGAAGCCCTTATTTTTGCCTAGGTGTGTCAACCTAGCGGGTCCTTAGTTCACGCGTAGTATCTTTTTACTATGTCTGCATTAACGGGGTGAGGAAGGTCGTCACCATCCATGGTGGTTAGGATCATGGCTCCTCCTGAGAACACATGTTTAACCACAAATGGCCCTTCGTACATAGGGGTCCATTTGCCCCTGGGATCACTTTGAGGAAGAATGATGCGCTTGATTACCAGGTCCCCAACTTGATACTCTTGTGGTCGGACTTTCTTGTTAAATGCCCTGATCATCCGTTTCTGATACGTTTGACCATGACAGATGGCAGTAAGTCTCTTTTCGTTTATCAGGTTTAATTGATCAAGTCGAGTCTGGATCCAGTCATCTTCGCTCAAGCATGCATCCTTCATTATCTGGAGAGAAGGTATCTGGACTTCAATCGGCAAGACTGCCTCCATGCCATAGACCAAGGAGAAGGGAGTTGCCCCGGTTGACGTTCTTGCTGAGGTACGGTACCCATGAAGAGCAAACGGTAACATCTCGTGCCAATCTTTATAGGTCACTGTCATCTTCTGCACAATCTTCTTAATATTCTTATTTGCTGCTTCTACAGCCCCATTCATCTTCGGCCGGTAAGGTGAAGAGTTGTGGTGTTGTATTTTGAATTGCTCGCAGAGCTCAGTGATCATTTTGTTGTTAAGATTGGTACCATTGTCCGTAATGATCCTTTCAGGTACACCGTATCGACAGATCAGGTTGTGTCGAATGAATCGTGCCACAACGCTCTTGGTTACAGTGGCGTAGGAAGCTGCTTCAACCCACTTTGTGAAGTAATCAATCGCTACCAAGATGAAGCGGTGCCCATTGGATGCCGTAGGTCGGATCTCGCCGATCATATCGATGCCCCACATTGCAAAAGGCCAAGGCGCTGTCAAGACGTTCAGAGGTACCGGAGGAATGTGCACCTTATCCGCATAGATCTGGCATTTATGACAAGTTTGCGAATGCTGATAACAGTCGACTTCCATTGTGGACCAGAAATACCCCGCCCGAAGGATTTTCTTTGCCATGGTATGTCCACTGGAATGTGTTCCAAATGTACCTTCATGTAGTTCTGCCATAATCTTTTCTGCTTCAGTCTTGTCCACACAACGCAGTAAAGTTGAATCATGGTTTCTCTTGTTGAGAACGCCATTACTGAGAAAGAACTTTGCCGCAAACCTTCTCAAGAATTTCTTGTCATTAACAGATGCACCTTCGGGGTATTCTTGAGCTTCCAAGTACCTCTTTACCTCATGATACCAGGGTTTCTCTGTTACCTCTTCGGCCTCAAGATCACAACAATATGCAGGTTCGTCCAATTTCCAAATAATGATCTGGGGCGCTTCGTTGTCCCACTTGACTTTGAACATAGAAGACATTGTATCCAGCGCGTCCGCCAACTGATTCTCTTCTCTTGGGAAGTGTACAAAAGTTATCTCTTCGAAGTGGGGAAGCAATGTCAGCACATACTCCTTGTAAGGAATAAGATTTGGGTGTTTCGTATCCCACTCGCCTTTGACCTGATTGATCACGAGAGCGGAATCTCCGAATACACTCAGAAACTTGATCCTTAAGTCGATTGCAGCTTGAAGACCCATGATACATGCCTCATACTCCGCCATGTTGTTGGTGCAGTTAAAACATAGTCGGGCAGTGAGTGGAGTATGAGTGCCTTTAGGGGATATGATCACGGTGCCAATACCATTACCCAAAGCGTTTGAGGCTCCATCAAAGTGCATAGACCATCGGGATCCTTCCTCAGGTCCTTCATCCGGTCCAGGCACTTCACAATCAGTTACCACCATGATATCTTCGTCTGGAAATTCAAAGTTCAATGACTGGTAATCGTCCACAGGTTGGTGTGCCAAATGGTCTGCCAATACACTTCCTTTGATTGCTTTTTGAGTTTTGTACTGGATGTCGTATTCCGTCAAGATCATTTGCCATCTTGCTATTCTTCCGGACAGAGCAGGCTTTTCGAATATGTACTTGATTGGATCCATTTTTGAAATCAACAGAGTAGTGTGAGTCAACATATACTGTCTCAGCCGGCGAGCAGCCCATACCAGAGCGCAGCAAGTTTTCTCGAGCAGTGAGTATCGAGTCTCACAGTCGGTAAACTTTTTGCTCAGGTAATAAATAGCATGCTCTTTTCGGCCAGACTCGTCATGCTGCCCCAGCACACACCCCATTGAGTTGTCAAGCACTGTCAAGTATAGTATTAGAGGTCTTCCTTCCACTGGTGGCATGAGGATGGGTGGTTCTTGGAGATACTCTTTTATCTTTTCAAAAGCGGTATGACATTCATCGTTCCAACGTACTACCTGATCTTTCTTCAGCAGCTTGAAGATTGGTTCACAAGTAGCAGTTAGGTGCGAGATGAATTGGGCGATGTAATTCAGACGTCCTAGAAAGCCTCTGACTTCTTTCTCTGTCTTGGGAGTCGGCATTTCTTGAATGGCTTTAACCTTGGCAGGGTCCACTTGAATACCCTTGTCACTTACAATGAAGCCTAGCAATTTTCCAGACCTCACCCCAAAGGTGCACTTGCTTGGGTTCAACCTTAGCTTGTACAACTTCAGACGGTCAAACAGTTTCTGCAGATGGTCAAGGTGTTCCTCCTCAGTTTGAGACCTTGCAATCATATCGTCGACGTACACTTCTATCTCATGATGGATCATATCATGAAATAAAGCAACCATGGCACGTTGGTAGGTTGCCCCAGCATTCTTCAACCCAAATGGCATGACCTTGTAACAGAAGGTGCCCCACTGAGTAACAAAGGTAGTCTTTTCCATGTCTTAAGGAGCCATCTTGATCTGATTATAACCTGAGAACCCATCCATGAAGGAGAACACCTTGTGCTGAGCAGTATTGTCAACAAGAACGTCAATGTGAGGTAGGGGAAGTCATCTTTGGGGCTGGCCCTGTTCAGATCCCTGTAATTAACACACATTCGGACTTTACCATCCTTCTTTGGTACCGGCACCACATTGGCAACCCACTGAGGGTAAGAAGTCACTGCAAGAAAACCGGCGTCAAATTGTTTCATAACCTCGGCTTTGATTTTCTCGGACATCTCTGGACGCATGCGGCGGACCTTCTGTTTTACTAGAGGGCAATCTTCCTTGGTAGGCAGGTGGTGAACCACGATGTCGGCATCCAAACCAGGCATGTCTTCGTAAGACCAAGCAAAGATTTCCATGTAGTCATGCAACATCTGAATCAGTCGTTGTTTCACACTGAGCTCCAGATTGGCACCAATCTTGACTTCCTTTCTATCTGTCTCAGTACCCAGATTTACCGTTTCCACTGGCTCTTCATGCGGCTGAATGGCCCTCTCTTCCTGGAGTAGCAGTCTTACAAGTTCACCAGGCACTTCGCAATCATCTTCACCTTCGTCTTCGGCTAAGTTGATCAGATTTTCGAAGTCATAACTGGCAGTAGTAGAGTCGTTACCAGTGAGATCCAGAGTGGATTGGAACCTGTATAAGTGAGTGTGTGTAAATATAGCTGTTTCGCAATATATGATAAAGAAAGAAAAAGAGCACAAGATTTGAAATGCAACAAACGTCCAATGTTTTGATTAATGATATATGAAATGTCATACAAAAATCCCTCATAAATGGAGCCACGGTGCCCCGGGTAGGACACCGCGCTATAAAAGTTTCAACATATTGTTTGTTACAAATAGAAGACAAAAAAGTTCATTACTGAGTGACAAAAGTAATAGGTGTAAAATCGTTTGTCGTCCAGTTGCTTGGTCCATTGTCGGTCATCGGGTAGATCCAGCTGTCGAATTCCGCTTCCTCTACGTCGTCCTCAATAACATTCACTCCTGGGTTGGTGATGAATACCGGAGGTTTTCCGATCCTTGCTTTGCGAACAGTCCTCTGAGCCTCTGCAGTGAAGCCTAGCCCAAACTTGTCGGTCTTTGGAGTGAAGTCAGGAAGCCGACCCCAGTTTGCGCACTCGCCTTTCTCAATTACATCCCGGGCATCCTTCAAGGAAGCCATCTTCAAAGGAAAATCTTCTTCAATCACTGCCTCAGCTGACGCCAATGTTGGAGGTACCTCCTCAAAATGTTGAAAGGGGGTTTCAATAAACTCCTCGTCCATCTCAATATACCGGAAGGAATTCAGATGACTAACCATGTATTCTTCCTCCCCCTACACAATAACAATCTTCCCTCTGACAGGGTATTTGAGCTTCTGGTGTAGAGTGGAGGTCACAGCCCCCGCTTTGTGAATCCACGGTCGTCCCAGCAAACAGGAATAAGATGGACGAATATCCATCACATAGAACGTTGAGTCGAAGACTTGGGAACCCACACGAATAGGAATGTCTACCTCACCATGCACCATCCTCTTAGAACCGTCGAAGGCTCTAACAATGATGTTACTAGGCTTCAATTCCAGGCCCTCACAATCCAATCGGTCTAAGGCCTTCTTGGGCAATACATTCAGGGAAGAACCGGTGTCCACCAATACGTGTGCAAGAGTAGTTCCCCTGCATTCTATGGAGACATGCAGAGCATCATTGTGGTTCTTTCCCTTGGCGGTAAGATCAGCATCCGAGAAACCCAAACCATTGTCAGCTGTCAAATTGGCCACACAGTCAGTGAATTGATCTGCAGATGTCTCTTGCGGCACATGGGCCGTCTTCAGAAATGAAATCAGGGCCTTGACATGGGCCTCTGAGCATAGCAGCAATGATAGCATAGAGATCTTGGAGGGGGTATGCCCCAGCTGTTCTACGACGTTGAAATCGCTTTTCTTGATTATCTTAAGAATTTCCTCCATCTCTTGCTGGGAGGCTTCAACAGCAGTCGTCTTTGGTGCCTCTGTCCGGGAAGGCAAATCGGTAGCAACTCCTTTGCCCCGAGCATCAGAGGACTCGGCGGCAGGGGTAGACACAGAAACTGGATTTGGAAGGGAAACATGCACACTTGCGGGTGTGATGATAAGAGGTTTTTGGATAACTGGTGGTGCAATGTCAGGCGAGAAGAGCCTGCCACTGCGAGTTACTTTAGTTGGACCAGTGATGTTACTGATACTGGTGCCGGTGTTGAATTCCTGCTTTACTCCAATTACATACACATCTGCCCCATAGTGCCATGGGACAGCCTTGTCAGACTTGTAGGGGATTGGCCCCGGAACAGTAATGGTTATAGGTGCAACAGACATAATTTTGACTGGCTTCCTCGGGGGAGCCTTGGTAGGATTGTTGAAAATTGTGACGACAAATACTTCTTCAGCGGGAACAAAAGGGACAGCGGTCTTCTTGAACAGAATCTCTTTGCTATCCATCAGGCTTTGGATACCTAACTTCAGCAGTGGACAACCGGTATGGGTAACAGCACACAGGAGGCAACCCTTGCTACAACCCGGAAATAAACCGGCTAGCAACAGGTTCCTCTTAACAGTCAATAGAGGGGTAGCAACATCGTCCACCAAAACAGCGTACAAGTCTTCCTCAACGGCGTTTACTCCATGCTGGGGCATAGGAGCAGTCACAACATTTGGCCTCTCGGGCGCCTCGAATTGTATTTCCTTGGCATCGATAAGGTCTTGAACCTTATTTCTTAGGGCCCAACAATCATCTGTAGTATGCCCGGGGCTATCAGAGTGATAAGCGCAACGGGCATTGGGGTTGTATTTCAGAGAAGCTGTATTCACCACCTTCGGAGCCTCTCTGATAGTCACCAAGTTGGTCGATAGCAGTTGCGGCAAGATTTATGACAAGGTCATACTCAGCCGAGTGTATTGCCTTTTGGGCCTCTCACCCCTTTGTTGATTATACTGCGGAGGAGCAGCAACAGGCTTTGAAATGACCAATGCATTGACAGCTTGGCGGCGTTCTGGCTTAACTTGTCTTCTAGGACCATAAACTGCATTGGCTTCCTTCTTGAAAGGCTTCTTCTCAATACTCGCGGAGGCACCTTTATGTATCTTCCCTGACTTGATGCCAGCTTCTATCCTTTCACCGGTCAAGATCAAATCTGTAAACCCAGCGGAGGAATTACCAATCAGATGATTGAAGAATGGACCAGACAGGGTCCCCAGAAACATGTCAACAAGTTCACGGTCAGTCAAAGGAGACTGCACCCTGCCAGCCAAGTCTCTGCACTTTTGCGCATATTCTTTGAATCCTTCGTTCGTTCCCAGCGACATACCCTGAAGTTGGGCACGTGTGGGAGCGAGGTCAGAATTGTATTGATATTGTCTATAAAACGCAGCAACCAAGTCCTCCCAGCTTCGGATACTGGCCCCGTCTAACTGATAGAACCATTCGAGTTGAGACCCCGAAAGGCTATCTTGAAAGAAATGGATCCAAAGGTTCTTGTCCGCAGTGTAAGGTTGGATCTTCCTTACATATGATCGGAGATGCAGCTTGGGACAGGAAGCCCCGTCGTACTTTGCAAAGACAGGCGCCTTGAACTTGTGTGGGATCACCACCCCAGAAGATAACCCTAAATCTCCGAAATCCAACCCCGACACCTTTTGAATCTCCATGGCACTTAAACGGTCCTCTAGTTCTTTGTATCTGTCAGCAGCAGGAGGGTACTGTTCATCGTTGTAATCCATCTCGTTGTCGGAGACTGCAGGACTAGGAGCCCTTCCCCCTTGGGGACTGTCTTTCTCTGCAGAGGAAGTAGTTGGATCAGCCTCGTTATGGAGTGTATTCCCAAACCTGCGTCCAGTATTGAACAACACAGTCCTCTTCTTCTTCTTCTTCTTCAAGAGCAGAGCCTTCAACTCTTGTTGACCTTGGGCTACGCTCAGGACCATCTCTTGAAACTGGGCGTTCTGGGCCTGGAGGGCCTTGATAGCTTGCTCGGTAGTAGGCTCGGAAGACATGATGCTTGAGTGCTGAAATAAACAGCGAAGAAGATTAAGCAACATGTAGAAGAAGGGTACCTGTTATGCACATGATGTAATGAAATGCGTATGATTTATGTTTTCAAAGATAATCGGGATTCAACTTTGTAGACAAAAAGGAAACACACTTCATTAGATTCAAACTTTAAATTGTTCAACAATTGGCCCTTAGGCATTACAAGAATGAAAATACTGAAAAGGAAATAAAAGCTGTAAAAGAAACATCCAAAGCCCATCAATGCTCCCATGGCCTCCTCTTCTCAGTGCGGATATAGTCATTCAGGGTCCACTCTTCCTCCAATTGCTTAGTCAGCTTCTGGATCTTCTGTTCCTGTTCGTTGAACTTTTCCCGATAAAAATCCCGTTCTTCCTTTAGCTGCGCCCAAGATCTCTTCAGTGTATCGACATCAGTGGGTATCTGAGGAGGGAGGACAGTTGGAGGAACCCCATCTTCATCAAGAGATTCAAGAATGACAGGTCTGACAGCTTCATACGGCATACCTAACTTCTGAGCACGGATGCGGACCCATCTGCAATAGGGTTCTATTGGTAGAGAAGTCTTCGGTCCCAACTCATGTGGGTCAGCTTTGTGAATTCTGCCCCAAGCCTTAATGAATCCACGGCGTAGTTCGTCACTGTCTACCTAAAATTCAAAATGGAAGTGAGGAACCAACATCTCATGAGGCCCTGCTCTTCTAGCTCTTCCAAATTGACGGAGAGCTAAACATGGATTATAAGAAATTCCTCCCTGAATGCCGATCAAGGGAACATTAGGGTATTCTCCACAACGATCAATAACAGCTACCTCATCCAAACCTCTGAGAGTCCAAGTGATGTCGTTATCAGTGAGAGACATTAACCTATGAGCCTAACCCTTTCCTTCTTCATTCTTCAGCACGAACTTAGGAAGGTGCGAAATAAACCACCTCACTAGCAAAGGAGCACAACACCACGGAGTTCCCCGTTTTCGGGCAGTACGAGCATAGAGTTGTTGCAGGATATCACCCAAAAGAGTGGGTACAGGATTCCGAGACATGAAGATCCTTATGGCATAGATACTGATAAAGGTGTCAGGATTTGGAAACAACACTAGACCATAGATCAAAAGAGCCAGAATGTCTTTGTACGCTTTGAAGTCTAAGTCATTCCAGAAATCATTAGCTTTGCCAACCAGAAACTTAACCAAAAAGCCCTTAACTCCACTCCTAGTTTCCCAGTTAGCCATTATCTCCTCTTTAGTCAAGGGCAGGACTGCAACAATCTCTTCAGGCCTAAGAGTCTTCTCCCAACCAGTGAATGGAGTTTGCTCCAAAACAGGGATACCAAGCAAGTCAGAGAATTCTTCCAGGGTAGGGACCAGCTGGAAGTCTTGAAAGGTGAAGCAATGATACAGGGGATCATAAAACTGGGTCAGGACACTTATCAGTTGTTGGTCCCACTTTGAAGTGATCAAACCAAGGAGATAGCCATGCCTCTTGATGAAGGAAGTAGTGTTTGGAATCCTACCAACCAATTCCTTGAGCAAAATTGGTGGTTGAACAAAGTTGAGCCGGATAGTATTCCTACGCACGGGCATCATGATGTCCTACAAAACAGAGCAAAGATGAAACCCTCTTGTCTTTGAAATGGGTCAGTCCTTATACAGGATGCATGCAATGGTATGATGGTATGATGCTATGATGAAACACACCACAAGTATTCACAATGATAAGGCACATAAGTCACACAAGACAACCCTTAGGTTTTAGGCCAGCATGTAGTTTAGGTATTACCCTCTTTTAGTTTCGTTGGTTAAAACCTGCCCTATCAAAAGTAACCGGGTTCTAGAGGATCTCAAATCCTTGACTACCCTCAATCGATCATAACTCCAGCATCGCAATCTTTTCTTGCGGCCAGAACCATCGCAAGAGTTTAGCCTTAATGAGTGTAGCATACTGCTACTGTTCTATGGCCAAGTTTGGTCAATTTAGGGTTCTAAGGTCGGTTGGTGTTTGATGACTCCTTAGAAGACCCATATTCTCCTCGTTGCAACACAAGGGATATTGGTACGGACTAAGGTGCCACACCAACGTAGCCACTGCTTCACCCATGTCGGTCTACGCCGGACAGGTCCCTCACAGATTATGCTACCTAAAAGGGTATTTCCCAGATCCGGGTTAGGATCTATGAAACTCCGATGCAAAGCCCACAGATATAAAAGCAAACAAAGCAACCAATTGAAAACAAAGGTGATCTAAACCCTAAGGTAACCCAACTTTTTATAGAATTCCCCAGCAGAGTCGCCAGTTCTGTGATACGGTGGGAGAACTGACTTGAGTTTTGCGTTTGTATTCGCACTTGTTCGGTTGAGCAAGAGTCGCCACCGACTTTTTATTTTATCCTAAAGGAAAGGTTAAAAAGCACAGCAAAAACCTTTTGAGATATTTCGTGGGTTCGGGGGGTAGATTATGAAAAGGGAAGGTATTAGCACCCTTTTCATCCATGGTTATCCATGGGCTCATAGTTACTTGGTTTTTTAGATCACTTGCCTTGATTGCTTGAAATTGTGGTGTATGTGTGTGTTTTGAAAAAAAAATTTGAAGAGATGCCTTGTCTTAGGCAACCAATGTAATTGACTCGTGTTTGAGTGTTTTACAAAAGTGTGTATCTTTTCGAAAAGATGTTTCAAAATGTTTTTGGAAGGTTGTTTGAAAGTGTGTATGAAGTGTGGTTTTTGAAAAGAAGGCAAGTGTTTTGGCAAGTTGGTCTCAAGTAACTAAGAGTTTTGTCTACCCCTATTGTACTCAAAGGTTTTCTCTATGTTTTCAACCCTTTTTAACAATTTTGTTCCACCATTGAATTTGGTGGACAATTTTGCGTTTAGGAAGTTTAACGGGACGGGCGCGGGTCATCGTATGGACCGTGAATGCAATGGTGCCAAGTGTCTTTGGCAATTTTTCTTGAAGGGACTTGATCATTTTGATAGGAGACTTTCGAAAGCGTCATCGAGGGACTTATGATCATTTTGAATTCGTTTTGCCAAAGAAACTCGACGTGCAAGCATGGCCCATTTTGGAAGGTAACATGTGGGATTATCCTAGGGGGTGCAAGTGTGATTGTGTATTGATTTCATGTATTTGTTTTGAATTAGGTTATCTAGCGTTTGGATTTTATGTACATGCAAACCCTAGGTCTAACCATGGTATAATTGAAAGCGGTAAATTGCGGGAATTTAAAAGTCTACGCTATTACAAATAGTATCCGGGAGTGGGGGTACAAATTCACAAATGGGGATGAGACTTAAATAATTACAACCAAATTGAATCGCGATCAAATATAATCAATGTATAGCAAAGTATAGCAAATGTATAATGCATCAAAATGTAAAATGTATTGTGTAAGTGTACATGTATGTGTATTTTATTTACAAGTTTGCGAAATGTGAATTTAATAAGAAAATTAAATATCATTTATTTATCAAGTATTGTTATCCGCTTTTGATTTAAATTTGTATTTTTATATCTTTGTTTGATATGTACAAAAACAAGTATTTTAATTAAAAGAAAGGAAAATGTTTTAAGTTTTAATTTTTAATTATATTATGTATATTAAAAATGTATTTTATGATTATGTACAAATTAATGTATTATTAGAAAAGAAAATGTTTTTGGTGTATTGTAATTAATGTTTTAGTTAAAAAAGAATATTCAAACTAAAAAAAATCTATTTCTTTATGTATTTTTTTATAAATGTTTTAAGCAAGATTTACATTAAAAATAAAAAAAGGAGTTTTAATAAAAGAAAAGAAAAAAAGGTTTTAAGTTTTATGTATTTAGTATTAATGAAAAGTGTTGGTAATATTGTTATTAAGAAAGAAAAAAAACAAAGAAATTAAGTTATTAAGTTATGTATAGAAAGAGATGGGTCAAAAGGGGTCTTGTGGCCCAAACACCATTTACAGAGAACGAAACAGAAAGGGGGGTATGAACTGGAAATACGCTTGGGCTTCAGCATAGAAACGGGTTAGGCCCAATTTATTTGAAACAAAGCTTTTAGGGTTTGATGACTTTTGTTTCATTTGGGACATGGCTTAAGCTTTACAACGCCGTTCACGCCTTCGTCTTCCTCCTTCGTTCGCCATCTTTTACCAGTTTCTGAGCTCCTTCGCCCAAGCCACTGACGCCATCATCACCTCCTCTCCATGGTTAAGCACACGATGGCTCGTTCAAGGTTGAATTTCGTTTTTTAATCTCTTTGTTTTTTATGATTTGCATGCTTAGTTTTATGTCACTGATTCTGATCACGCGTTTCTTTTGTTTGAGGTGCGAAGAGAAGGATAAAAAGGTTACCTTCGTTGGAGGAGGTGGTTAGGAGGCGTTTGGAGGGCTTTTGACGGCGGAGACGATGTTGAACTGGGTGCTAGCTTTGATTCCTGGTTTGTGTATTCTTTTGCCTCTTTTTTTTGTTGCCTTGATGATGATGATGAACTGAACCACTTCGATATTTTTCTCTTCTTCTCTCTTTGCTGCCTTGGTGATGATGATGAACTGAACCACTTTTATATTTTTCTCTTCTTCTCTCTGTGCTGCCTTGGTGATGATGATGAACTGAACCACTTTTGTAATTTTTTCTCTTCTTCTATGCCTCGTTGCTTGCTTAGTTGCCTTATGATTCGTGAATGCTAGCCCAATGATGAAGAAATTCTGAGGGTTTTTGTGATGTTTGGCCCTGTATTTCCGAGTATGCTTCTGAATATTGATATGCTGAGATTTTGTTGGTTAGTGTGTTTGCCCAATGATGGTGTTTCCTGAGGGCTTTTGTGGGTTTTGTACGTGTTTGGAAACTGGTTTAGGTTTGAAAGGTTTGTGCTTAGCGTGAGGCTATGGTTTTATGGTTGGAGGTTTTTTGCTTCAGGTTTACTGGTTATGATTGAAAGGTTTACAGGCTACTGGTTTTTGAACTTGTTTTTTAAGCTTCAAGCAGGTTTGTGTTGTTATCTTTGAGTGCAGGTTTTTGGCTTTTGATCAGTTTATGCGTTTGAGGTTTTGTTGAGGTCTTTGAAAGGTTCACAGGTTTAGGCTTTGGGCTTCTGGTTTACTGGTTGTTAAGTTTGACAGGTTAAAGGCTTGAATGGTTATTGAGGCTAAAAGGCTTATGCTTTGAAAGGCTTCAGGTTTTTTTGAAAAGGTTTTAGGGACTTGGCTGGTTTATGCAGGTTCTTAAGCTTTTGACAGGGTTGGTGTTTTTTGATACTGAGACCGTTCTTCCTCTTTTCTTTTTTTTTGGACTTGGTTCTCTTTCTTTTAAGGGCCTTGGCTTTAGTTTTTGTGATATTCTTTGCATATCTGTTTAGGCTCTTTGGCGCCTATGCTTTTGAATGTCTCAGGTTTTGGTATCTTTTCTTTGGTTAAGCTGCTGGGCAGGTTTGCAGGGTTTTAAAGAGGAAAGATAATTCTGTTACCTTTTATGGACAGTTTTGTTTGCATGCTAATTCCTTCATACTTCTGCCTTCTGCTTCACTGTTTTATTGCAGTTTCTGTGTTTATATTTCTTTATGCCTAAAGCCAAACCAGTAAGCCTACACTTCTCCTCTCTTTTTCTCTCTCTCCAATACTTAAGCATATTATATTGCTTAACATGTATTAATTCTGAAAAAGCACATTGGCCTGGAAATGATGAACTGAATTTGCTTGCAATAGTAGCCTAACTCTGCATATTTTGTCTTCTTCTTTCCATACTTTGTGCTTCTTGACAGCATTGATGATACTTTTGTGTTTTGACATCCTTTGGACAGTTTTGACATTGGAACTGAGTTTTGAAATTTAAGCATGCTTTAGGACATTCAGTTTGTAACTTGGACTTTGTTATTTGCCCATGCTGTCTTTGAACTATGCAGTTTTGACAAACTTTGAATTGTGCAATTTTTAACCTGTGCATTTATTTTTAATTTGCAAATATTTTCACCCTTCTTTGTGAACCGGGAGAAATCCCGTGATTTGTAGAGAGGGTTAACTGATCCCGGCCATTTGCTTTTAATGATGAACCCAAAAATTTAATTGTCTGCTTTTAATTATTTATCTGCTTCTAACTTTTCTTCTTTTCTTTTGCAGATAAAAATTGAATGGAGAGGATTTATCAACAGATGAAGAATGAAGAATTGAAAAATTAGAAAAAATTAGGATAGTCTTATTTTAAATTTAATTATTGTAACTATTATTATTATAAATACCGTGTAAATGAATACTTGTATTTACATAATAATTTGTAACAAATATTTAAAGATGAAATAAAAATTCTTTTTATCCAATTAATTCTTTTTATCCTTTTCAATTATTTATTTTATTATTTATAATTCTAAAATTATAATAAATGGAAATAAATTCCAATTATCTAAACTCAGAATAATAAACAATTAAATAAATAATGTTTCAGCATCGATCAACTAATAAATCTGGTGCTTCACAAATCCAAAGCAAAGCACAGTCAATCACACCAACTGCCCAGACGTATTTTCCCTTTACTGATTCTAACCAAACACTGCAAATTCAATCCCAATGCATCCTTCATTGATTTAGTCACACAATGCGAATTCAATCCACATCTCAGTATAACTTGAAAAACACTGTAGAGCTAAACCTTTCTGAGGAACCGCGCATAAAAACCCTAATTCCTGGTTAAATGCCAAAGAAACGTTCGCTTGATCAAAGTTGAGCCAAAATCAACCAAAACCCTAAGCAACTGTAAGAACTGTTCTAAAGCCATGAAAATCAATGAACACCCTAATTTTTGTCTGTCTGACGAGAAAAGTCTGTTTGACCGATTCTTGAACCAGTTTGGAAAAATCAGGAAACGCCTGAAGCTGTGATTTCTTGAGGAAAAATGCGAGGGCAAATTTTGGGGTACAACATGCTCCATACACGGAAGCCATTCTATTACTCATTCAGATTCAAACTTCAGATACAGTCCAGATACGCTCCAGACACGGTTGTCATTCGGTCACCTATTCTGATTTTCCCCAGCTCAGAGACGCTCCAGACACAGATGCTATTCTATTTCCTATTCAAATTCAACATTCAGATGCAGCTTGGATACGCTCCAAATATGGATGTTATTCCTTTGCTCATTCAGATTCAGTTCCCAGATACAGTACAAATACGTTCCAGATACGGACACCATTCTGATGCTCATTCTTTTGACTTACAACTCAGAAAACATTCTTGGATGGCATCTTTAAGCCCATCTCCAATAAGATTCTATCACATCTCTAAATGGCATCTTTAAGCCCATTTCCTTAACTGTATTTTGACGAGTGCAAATTTACGGGCACTCTAGTGTCCAATCATCTTTTACCTTCGAGTCACGAACGGAAAACTCGCCAATATAACTCTTCAGGTTCAAGAAGATTGAACAGGGGAAGCTGTTGTACCCCAAAATTTGCCCTCTCATATTATCAAGATTTTCATCACAAGACTTCTTGAACTCCAGACAAGATTAGGGTTTGCTCAGCTCAAGACCTCATCTTGCACTGATGACCTGAAATTAGGGTTTGAGTTTGCACAAGGATTTTTGGACCATCAATGCTTCATGTGAATTTCACACACCATCTTGGACCCTCAAGATTGCCCATATCAAGTTTCAAGCCTTGAATCACATTTTTGCCCAGTCAATTGGACAATTGACCTAAAAATCAACTATATTGGAGGAAAAGTCAACCATGGCCAATTTACAGTAAAACTTCATAATTTTTGATCCAAAACAACATCCTAGGCCCCTATGTACCATTTGATCAAGTTTGGACCACAACTCCTCAAGAAATTTGATCAAATCATCAAAAGGGCAAAATGGTCAAAATTAGGGTTTTGACTGAGAAAGAGCAATTTCTGATTTTTGACCTAACCAATGACCAATTGGGTTCAATCATGATTTCAAGGACTCAATAGCATCATCTTTACCTAATCACATGGTTCAAAAGATCTCAAATGCATAGGATTGATAGATGAATTTTCCAGTAAACTGATCAAAAATCAACTGTACACTGAAAAGTCAAACTTTGACTTTTTGGTCAAAATCAAGTGTCAAGGGTCATAATTCATCAAGATATGTCAAAATATGAAACTTGTTGATCAAGAAAATCATTTTTGCAAATTAGGGTTTCAATTTGAAATTTTTTCATAACTTGGAAAATTTCTAAGTATGGAAAATTTCTTATTTTTTCCCAACTTTCCACAACTTTTTCACCATGATGCAATTGGATTCAATGAAAACTTCCAACATGAAATTTGTAGTCCTCCATGAAATATACAACTTTTATTTACAAAGTTTTCCCAAAAGATACTTAGATCTCAAGTTATGATTTTGTGAATAAGGGTCCATAAACTTTTTAACTTAGTGGAATTTTGCCCTAGTTTAGGCAGATTTTTGACCTAACTTCATGGCAACTTTTCACCTAGTTCCAAGAGGAATATCAAAATGCATTTCAAATATGGATTGTATAACATGTTACAAGCTTTCCAAAATGTCCAAGAACTCTCCAAGATCATTTATGGTTAGGGAAAATCGAAGAAAGGAAAATGGCAATTTATCACTTTTGTTCAAGGCATTTTCACAATGTTACCAGTTGCAAATCAGTTTCAAACATGCTTGTACTTGGTATTACAGGTCCTAATCCCTTCTACACTACATAATTGAATGCTAACACATTGGATATTGGCTTTATTCTGACCTATGGAGCTTTGCACAAAGAATTAATCCATTTATGGCATAAAGTTCTCAATACCATTTTCATAAAGCTTGCTTTTTCCAACTTTACATTTCTTGAGCCATGAACCTGATCTTTGGTTGCAAACAAGATCCACAGTTATCAGGAAATTTGTACCAACTCTATGCAGTCCATAAGCTAGCAAGTACAAGCTTTTGCATTGTCACTTCCAACTTTCTTCAAAAGCAAGCCAACTTGCAAAGGTCAATATAACTCATCCATCTGATAAAGGCAAGGCTAAGCATCATTTGAACGAACTTCAGAACCTTGTAACAAGAAAAAGCACGAATTTCTAACATCTCAAACACCCTCAAACACAAAAAAAAACACCATTTTATACCCAAACAGGGCAACTTCTGCAAATCTCAAGCCAGATCAATATTGGCTCGTGCGTTTCTTGATTCAACCCTTGAAACATCTTCCATACATCACACTTAAACTATCCAGGCCTTTGTCTTGCAACTGTGTACCCTGTTTCAAGCTTCACCATTTTCATTTTGAAGGTTTGCAGGTTGACTTTTACAGGGAGATTCAAGCATCTACAAGGCAAGCTGGGCATTGGAAAAGGTTGAGGGAACTTCAAGGAGCTCACACGATCTTTATGCCTCACTCAAAGTTCCCACATTGCCATATCCAAACTCAACTGAACAAGGTATTTGTCAAGTTTCTATCTCTCTATTTAGGCATCCTTAGGTCACGATTTGTGAAGCAAAAATGTAGTCCTTAACTTGCTGAAACTATACATATGCATACTTTCCATTTATTTTAACTGAGCTAAGAGTATTTGGTTGTTGAACATGCTGAAAAAACCAGGTCATAAATTAGGGCCATTAAAATTCTCCTTGGTCTTTTAGAGCTAGGTCATGTTCTTTATATCATTGGAATCGTGAGTTCATGAACTACCTTTTTTGTGTTATGAATTTTTTATTTTATGCAAGTATGAGCAAGAACAGGATTTGAACACAGAAGCGCGCATTTGGGACGAAGCTGGAGGTCAGGGATGAAGGCTGTCTGGGCCTGGTGCCTTGGGCCTGTTTCTTTTCACACCCCCCTGTTTCCTTTTTGCACCCCCTTGGCCCATTTTCTATATTTTGCATATTTTTTTCATTTCTTTTATGTTTATTGACTTTAATATATTTTTTTCTGAACATTAAAAAATCCCAAAAGTATTTTCTTAATTTTTTGCAATTTTTATTTTATTTTTATTATTTTTTCCATATATAAAATAGTTTTATGTTAGTTAATGGAAATCATTTTATTAAAATAACTTGTAAATAATTTAAAAATATCATATATTTTTATTTTTATTATTCATACACTTAAAATATTATTTTTATGCATATTTTAATTTTTTAAATATTTTATATATATTTTTATTATTTTCTTGTACATAAATGAAATAAATGAATAATATAAAACATATTTTCTTTTAAAACAAAATTAGGGTTTCTCCTTTCAAAAATAATAATATTATTTTTTATTATTTTTAGAACTTAAATAATTTATTTTCTCATACTTAAAACAATTACAAAAACTTTTTTTTGCATATTTACATTTTATTGCATATTTAAATAATTGTTTATTTATTTATTGTACAATAAGTTCAATTGGGTTGTAATAGTAAATTAGGGTTTTATTTTGTGCTAATATCCCCCATTCAAAACTTGTATCCCCCTTCCCATAATATTGTTGTAATAGTTTAGATTTACTTTACGCAATTTATCGCATTATATACATGTTTAGTAAATTAGGGTTTGTATGATAAGACAAAATCAAATAAATAACATGACCTAATACAAGACAAAAATGCATGTAAAATGACAACACATTGCACACAAGCATCTCTAGGGTTTCACCCACTTGGTTGCCTTAAAACATGGCCATGGTATGCATGCTAGGTATCTTGGCAAAACAAAACAAAACAAAAGATCATAGTCCCTCGACGACGCTATCTTGGTTGCCTAAACAATTGATTTTAGTCCCTCAAAACTTGATAAAGATACTTGGCAATATTGTTATCATGGTCATACGATGACGCACTCCCGTCCCGTTTAACATCCAAAGATAGGGTTGTCTACCAAAACAATGGTAAATCAACAATATCAAAGGAATAAAAATGTACAAGAAAGACTTTTGAGTAGGTAGATATGCTCCTAGTTACTTGATCTCTTGCAAACAATCCTTGCTATTTTCAAATAAACACACACACATTTCAAAACATTTCCAAACAACTTTCAAAACATTGAAACATTTTTTCAAAAGACAAACATCTTTGTATACATTCTCATGAACGAGAATCATTACAAAGATTGCCTAAACGATGGCCTCTTTTCAAAATACTTTCAAAACCACACAAATCACCATTTCAAGCAATTGTCAAAGCAAAGCAAGTGATCTAAAACAAGTAACTAAGAACCCATGGATGAAAAGGGTGCTAGCACATTCCCTTTTCATAATCTACCCCCCGAACTCAAGAAAACATCTCAAAGGTCTTTCCTGTGCTTTTTTACCTTTCCTTTTGGATAAAAGAAAAGTCGGTGGTGACTCTTGCTAACCGCAACATTTGCAAACACAAACGCAAAACCTCAAGTCAGTTCTCCCACCGTATCACACTTGGGAACATAAATTGAGAGAAAATAATTGTGTACCCGATTGTTCTTGGTTACCCTCAAGAAATCCGTGTTAAAGGAAAATAGAAGAACAAATTTCAAAACACCAAGTCAACAAAGTGGTACCATATTAGAAACAGAAAAATTATGTAGGTTACTATACTTTGTTTTGAATTTAACAACTTGTGGATGATCATGGTTCAGTAGTAGTTTAGATCCATTCTAGGCATTAGAAATGTTGAGCTTCCCATTGACTGAAATAAATAGGAAACCATTAAAATGTAATAACAATATGACATTTGCAAGAATTTGAAAATCCATTACATAAGCTTTGTTAACACCATGCATGCGTAAGTAGGAGGACGGCATGTCCACTTTCAGCAGCGTGGTTCATAAACTGGTTTGCATATGCTTCCCGTAGAGTAAGATTAATCTCAGTCCCACTACAATGAAAATCACAAATTAGTGTTACTTTTATATAAAAAAAAGTGAATGAAATAGTTGAAGTTAAAATGTTATGAATTCGTATAGTAGTAGACCATTCATCCGACAAAGTGAGGTTCACGCAAGCCTTTTTCCAGCACCTACTACTTGAGTCCTAACAACCTGCTAATGTTACATAGGTAAAGATATGAAACTGTTTTATAGTAAGAACATAATTGATGATGAAACACCATAAAGGCGATCAACAACAAAATCTCCTTGTAAGAATTCAGTAAAGAACTTGAACTGGAAGTGGTGTCGTGGAATTTCTGGGATGTCCACGGCCGTGATAGTTGTGGCATGATTAAAAAATAGCTTGTACTTGTTATCACACACTTAGAGAGGCATGTCATTCAACAATGCTTCACCATTATACACCATGTAGGTTTGATTTTCCTGCAAGGTCTTGTTCCAGAGATCAAGGTCACGAGATCGAGTAACAACATAGATTTGTTCAGCATGTAGTTGGAAAAAAACTCTACCATGTGTAAAGAACTCGCAAATGCATAATATTAAAACATATGATATAAACAAAAAAAATACCTTTGCATCTTGAATAATAGCTTCAAGATGCTGCTGGCCATTGCGTTCCTTTATGTTCCAGACATCGACGACCCTAATAGCTATTTTCCAAACATGCTGTTCAGGTTTCAAGTTGCAAATCATAATCGATGGTCTCGACATAATTGGTTGGAAAATTGAAAAATAAACCAGATTTACATAAGAGACATCAAAACGAAACAAATGGTAAAAAACTACAAATCTTTTTTCATGAAAACATTACTTCCACGCAAACTTAAAGTCCTAAAAAACCAAAACTTGATAATAACCAAAACTTTGTTTATAATAAGAAAAACTTTAAAGTTGATAAAAATCAAAACTTTATAATAACCAAAACTTTGTAAAAAACAAAACTTGATAAAAGAGAAAACTTTCCACATTTCCTAAAGATATTTCTTTGTTATAATAGTTGAAAATGAAGGAAAAATACAACAACCAAAACATCAGTTCATCTGTTCCATAATGGAAGGTAGAACCAACAACAATATTAAAAAGAGAAGACAAACTTACACACCAATTCGGTTTGTAACAAATGGCGAATGTGAACAACATAAATAAAAAATAAATATAAAATATGAGACATCACAAGACAAGAGTAAGAATAGAAAAATAAGATGTGTTACCTGTGTGGAAGGCGCTTGGAATGAAGGAGGAAGAACACGAAAGACGATCGAAATGGAAGATAAAGAAGACGGAACTGGTTTTACTGGGAAAGTGTGTGGAGAGAAAACAAAGAAAACACAATGAATGAAGAAGAGAGAATGAGAGGGAAATGTAATGGAAGTATGATGGTTGTATGTTTTCATCTACCGGGTAATGCAACGTCTCACCCAAAATCCAATGCAATATTTCAAATAGATGTGCCACTTGGAAGAATGGAACAATTTGATTGGTCTAATAGAGTTGATTTAGAAAATTACCATTAAGGGTTTTTTGTAGTGTAAATATGTTATAATCTTAGTTAGGTAGTTGATAAAAAAATGTGTTTTTTTTTGCGTGTTCTTTTTCTGAGTCAGTCTTGTTTTGAGTAATTTATTTCTAAGACCCTTAGGTTGTGTCTCTTTGTGTGAGTCCTTTTTTGTTTTATTTTCTTCTTCTTCAGTTGAGTCAGTTCTGTTTGGGTGAGTTTGTCCTTTTTTTAGTCAGTTTGGTGCTTCTTGTTCTGCATCAAGGAATATAGTTTTCCTTGTTTATCTTGAATTAATTCTTGCTTGTTTTGATTCTTCTGTGTCAATTTCTATTCGCTCTGATTTTTTTTAATTTTTGGCTAAAATGGGGGAGAAAAGTATTAGCGTGAGTCTGTAGGTCTAGGTCTCTTATAATGTTGGTTGCTTTATGCAACACAGTGTTGGTTTCTTTATGCAACACTTTATGGAAAGCATGATTGTCCATCATGTGAGTCTTGAGTCTGTCTTGTTACTGTGTTCTGTGTTATTTGTAGGATGTCTTATATGATGTTACAACATCCTGTCTTTTGTGTGAGCATTATTGTGTCATGTGCTCTAAGTTGTGCGTGTTGCTTCTGCTGCACGTGCTTCTAATATGTTGTGTTCTTGAGGGGGAGATTTATCTCTCTGTGCCAATAATTGGTTCTGTGTTTGAGGGAGAGTAACTCTCATATTCTTTTTTATGTACAAAGTTTACATATTTACCATGTAGCTTGTGTTGTATAACTATTGTATCTCTGATACATGTTCTGTGCAGTTTGGTTTGTGTTTTTATTCCTGTGTGGTTCTATTCTTGTGTGGTGTTATTCCTCTCTTCAATGTATTTGGTCTTTGGTTGTTTTAGCCAATATTTGTCAAAGGAGGAGATTTTTAGTTCCATGGTTTTAGGATTGACATGATTTTGCTAAAACATGGTTCTATACTAATGTTGATCAAGATGGTGCAACATTTTTATCAACTGTCATAATAGGTTTGATGTTATGAGTTTTTCAGCCAAATGTTGAAGCAGATGCCATGACATCTTGGTCTGGTACAAAAGACGCTGTTGTTTTAAATCTTGACATATTTGATGTGATTCTGTGATATTTCTTTTGGATATATCTCAGTAAATTTTGCAGGTCAAGAAGATTTAATCTGGAACATGTTTTATATCTCCAGCTGTACATTAGTTACTAAATTGAGCCTTGAGACAATTTAGGAAACTTTGTATTGTTTGTTTCAAGATTTAAGGAGATTTTGCTACACAATTGATGCTTCACTCAGCTTATGGATCAAGAAATATCTAGATGAAGATTTTGAAGCTCATGGACTGCAGATGTGTATTTAAAGGAGAATCCTAACCTAATGTAATTAGTTCTTTCAACAATTGTAAAATTAGGGGGGGAAATAGTCTTAGGTTTTGAGAGTCTCTTGTGTATTGTGTGGTGTAAGTCACCCTTGTATCTTTTGATACTTGCGGTCGACATTATGTTCTCACTCAGAAGCCTTTAGGCAATGAGTTGAGTATTGTTCTTGGATGAAGCTTTTAAGAAAATTCAAGTATTGTTCTTAGTCAAGAGTCTTGGCTAAGTATTGTAATGGAAGTATGATCTTGTTGTTGAGTTATTCTTGATACAGTCACTGAGATTTAAACTGTTAAATATCACTAAGGTGCTTTTGGAAGTGAGATGACAATTTTTCATATTTAGGAGGTTCCTAGGTAGAAGTTACATTGGGCAGGGATTAGGAGGGAAGTTGTAAACTGAGACTGTTTAGACTTTGAACTAATACTGCGCTATTAGTAGACTTCCTTCCTGGCTTGGTAACCCCAGATATAGGTGATGTTGCACCGAACTGGATTAACAACTCTATGTGTTATTTATCATTCTGCAATTTAAATTTCGGTATCTGTTATAACTTGATAAATCTGCTCAGTCTGCCAACAGATGTTGTAACATCGATAATGACATTGTTCTGATACTAAGACATCAATATTAACATGTGTTGCCCGTATCAGAGAAATTTCACATGTCACAATAAAAGTGGAGATGATAAAAAATCTAAAAAATTAGAAAATAGAGAAATTAAAAAATTGAATTTTAAAATAAGAAATTAAAAAATAATTTTAATAGTTTTTTTAGTTTATATAAGTTAACATGTTTTTTATTTTCGTCCAGGATTTTTTTTGTTGAAAATAATTTTTAAATATTATAATATTTTGGATTTAAATTATTAAAATTAAAAATCTAAAAGAAAATCAATAAAAAAAATTCTGCCAATTTTAATTTTAAAAATAAAATCCAAAATTTAAAGATTTTATCCACACAAACAATGCAGGAACACAAAAACCCACCAACTTAATGTAATCAAAATACTAAAGAAATTAAAACATTCAAAGGATAAAAATGCATTTAATAGTATCTTCTTTTGTCCTTTACAACAGGCCTCACTAATGGATTGAATTCCACTACAGTTAGAGTCCATGCATTTACCCATTCAAGTGTTGGTAGCTGTTAGATTAAAACCAGACGATTTTGATTTAAAAAAGATAGTTTAAAAATTATAACATAAAAATAAATCTAATTTTTTTACACCGTACGATCAAGATTCAATGGCTAAAAGTGTTCTGCTTGCGTGAATGTGAATTTTTGCCGACTGCAGAGAGGATTCTATTTCCTCACTAATGAAGGAACATCGTACTAGTACTTATGTTTTCTAACGAGTTGACTCAGAACTAAACACGGTGATGTTTCACACCGATGTTATAACCTCGACGATTCAGAATCTTTCGTCTCTTATTTCAAATTGTGTCACAGCGAAAAGCTTTAACCATGCCAAAGCGTTGCACTCTCACCTTATCAAAACCGCGTTTTTCTATGACGTTTTTCTCGCCAATGGACTCATCGATTTGTATTCCAAATGTGGCTGTGTAGAGAGTACCCACAAAGCCTTTGATGATCTTCCCAACAAAACAACACGTTCGTGGAACACGCTGCTCTCTTTTTACTGCAAAAAAGGAGTTTTCAATGAAGCCTATAAGCTGTTTGATAAAATGCCGCAAAAGAATCTCGTTAGTTATAACTCGTTTATATCAGGTTTAACACGTAATGAGTCTTATGAAGAAGCGGTTAAACTCTTTAGGGTGATGCAAAAGGGTTGTGGTGGTTTGATGTTAGATGAGTTCACGCTTGGTAGCATAGTGGGTAGCTGTTCTTGTTTGAGTAATGTTAAATGGTTGAGACAGGTTCATGGGGTGGCAGTTATATTTGGATTTCACTCCAATGTGATTCTCAACAATGCTTTGATTGATGCTTATGGGACATGTGGGGAACCTAATGTTTCGTTTAGTTTGTTTGGTTCAATGTTAGATAAAGATGTTGTGTCTTGGACATCGATGATTGTTACATACACTCGAGCATCGAGAATAGCCGATGCGTGTAAGGTGTTTGATGAAACGCCAATTAAGAATACGGTTTCTTGGACTGCGTTGATCTCGGGTTTTGCGAAAAGTGGACGGTGTTATGAAGCTTTGGAAGCTTTTCGCAGAATGATTGGAGAACGGGTAATGCCTAGTGCACAAACTTTTGTAAGTGTTTTAGATGCTTGTGCAAGTGAGGCTCTTATAGGAAAAGGTAAACAGGTTCATTGTCAAATTATTAGATGTAGAAATAGTGGCAATTTGTTTAATGTGTATGTATGTAATGCTTTGATTGACATGTATGCAAAGTGTGGAGATATGGAATCAGCTGAAAATTTGTTTGAGATGATGATTTATGTGAGGGATGTAGTGTCTTGGAATACATTAATAACTGGATTTGCACAAAATGGTTGTGGCGAAGATTCGTTAGTTGTTTTTAGAAGGATGGTAGAAGCCAACATAGAACCAAATCATGTGACCTTTCTTGGAGTACTTTCTGCTTGCAACCATGCAGGTTTAGTTAGTGAAGGGTTAGAGTTGCTTGATTCAATGGAAAGGCGATACGGAGTGAAGGCACAAAGTGATCACTATGCCTTATTAATTGATTTGCTTGGAAGGAATAACAGGCTTAAAGAAGCTATGGGTTTGATTGAGAAAGTGTCATATGGAACTAAAAATCACATTGCAATGTGGGGTGCATTGTTGGGTTCTTGTAGAGTTCATGGAAACTTGGAACTTGCTAGAAAAGCCGCAGAAGCTTTGTTTGAGTTAGAACCTGAAAACACAGGTAGATATGTTATGTTATCTAACATTTATGCTGCTTCTGGTAGATGGGGTGATGCTAACAATATTAGAAATGTAATGAAGGAGAGGGGTTTGAAGAAAGAACCAGCTTGTAGTTGGATTGAGTTGAAAAATTCAAAGCATGAGTTTGTAGCCAAGGACAAGTCTCATCCACAGATTGATGAGATATATGAAGTAAACAATAAGTTAGTTCAGCATTTGATTGATGTTGGATATCAACCATACCTTAGTTATCCTTATCTTCTTGATGAGGATGATGATTTCTACTTTAGTTAGCTGTTACAGATGAATTGATAGTAAGTTACTTCACTAATTTTTAATTTTTGTGAAATAATTTTTGTATTTTTTATTTTTGTATTGATTGATTTAGAAAATAAAAATGTTTAATTCTTTGTTACATGTCAATTCGTCAATCAATTACGTATTAATGCGAATGTTAGGTCGTTGTCCGAAAACAACACGTTATATGACTCAGTACTCTGTCAAAAGAGTAAGGGATGCTACATCGCCACCTAAATGTAGTGAAAAATAAGAAAGAGTTCCTACATTTTTGTGAACGGTGTGGGTATAGAAGTTAGTTCATGAGAATAAGATCCGTTTTATAACATGGAATATAGGCACACTTATTGAAAAATCTATATAAATAGTGGACACTATGGGTTAAGAGGAAGATCAATTTTATGTGTCTATAAGAAACTAAGTGGACGGATGAAAATGTGAAAGAATTAGACAACTTAGTTTCTAAGCTTTAATACACCGGTAAAGTTAAATCTAGAAATCGGGTGGGATTTATTGTAGATAATGAGTGGAAGAATGATATTGTGGATGTTAATGATATTTGTGGAAGAATGATATTCTTGGAGATAGAGACATTTAGTGGCTCACCAAATTATAACGAAATTATGAGTTCAAAACAAATGTCAGATGAACGAAGAAGAAACACTTTAGTTCTAATTTATAAAAATAAGTGGGATATACAAAATTGTGCAAGTTATTGGAAGAATAAACTTGTGAGTCATAGCATGAAGTTATGAAAAATAGTGATTGTGCGAAGACTAAGAAAAGAGACTCAAGTTACTGAGAACCAATTTGATTTTATGTTTGGGAGATCGACCATGGAAGCAATATATATACTACGACGTGTGATGAAGTAGTATCATATGGATCAACAAGACTTTCATCTTAGTTTCATTGACTTGAAGAAGGAATATGATAGAGTGTTGGGAGAGATTTTGTGAAAAGTCCTTGAGAAGAAAGGGGTTAGGATTTTCTATATTCAAGTTATCCAAGATTTGTATGAAGGAATATCGACTACTATGTGGAAATAGGGTGGAGAGACAAAAGATTTCCTCATTACAATAGGATTTCACTAAGGTTCAACTCTAAGCCCTTATCTTTTCTTTTTTTTTATTTTGGATGTACCCACAAAACACATCCAAGAGGTAGCACTAAGATGCGTGTTTTTTTTTGCAGATGATATAGTCCTCCTTGGAGAGTCAAAGGAGAATTTAAATTAAAGGTTGGGGACGAACTTTAGAAACTCATGACTTTCGCCTAAGTAGAAGTAAGACAAATTATATGAAATGAAATTTCAAAGAAATGAGAAGTGTTTGTAATTTAAATGTGAAAGTTGGAGACCATATCATCCCACAAATCACCTAATTTAAATATTCTGGGTCCGTAATACAAAATGATGGAGAAATAGAACTTGATGTAAACTATCAAATTCAAGTTGAGTGGCAAAAATGGAGGAGGATCTCAGGGGTTTTATGTGACACAAAAGTACCGTCCAAGTTGAAGGCTAAATTTTATCAGAGAGCACTAAAGCACGCGATGTTGTACGAGACAAAATGTTGGAAGATTAAGAATCAGCACGAGAATAAAATAAGTGTAGCAGAGACGAGAATATTACGTTGAATGTGTGGTAACACTAGACATGATAAAATTAGAAATGAGAATGTTAGAGAGAGTGTTGGGGGTAACACTTATAATAGAAAATATAATGAAAAATAGACTTAAGTGATTTAGACATGTAGTGATAAGATTTGTAGATTTTGGTTTAAGAATAATAGATCAGATGAAGAGGTGTCAAACAATTAAAAATAAAGGAAGATTTAGAAAAGCTATAAGGGAAACTATTAATTTTTTTTTGTTGAGATTATCAAATTGGATATAAATGATTAGGACTTGACATCGGTCGGTTTGAGTTGGATTCGGGTCCAAAATGTCAAACCGTTCGAAACCATGGATGCATTACTTAGGCCCAATACCGACTAAATTTTATATCGGTTTGATCAGATTCGATTTAATTGATTTATCGATTAAAATGGATTAGTTTATCGGTTAATTAATCCTTAATTGTTATAAAAAATTCAGCTACTATTTAATTTTTTTAAATAAAGCGATGGTTAATAAAAATTTGGTTATACCAAATATAGCAAAAAAACCCAATTTTAGACAATTCTGCATCCAACAAGTACATTTGGGCCATCAAATATTACTAATGGCCTGCAAACTTCATTCAAATAGCTTAATTTAGAGTCATCTAAATCAAGATTCATCATATTGTTAATAACAACAAAGTTTATCAAGCATTCATGATAAGATCTAATAATATATAATTGTATCTGCTGCAGCAAGCAGATCAAAACACAACCTATCAATATATTATACTTATCTAAGTTTAAAAACATCAAATATTTTAAAAATAAACTAATCAATGGACCACCATGTTTAATTCTGATAAGCTATAGTTGTATTCTAATTCAGATAAGTTATTTCTGCTTATGTATTCCACTCCATCTCCTAAACAAGAAATCATGCAACATGGAGGAAAAAACATCAACAATTCATAATTTATTTAAACTTAAATTAAATAAAGTGAATTTAAACCACACTTGAAATATCAGTTTGAAACTAATAAAATGTAAGTTTGAATACACTTGAAATGTCAATTCATTATATCTCACAAAATTATTTCAATAGCAGTTTGAATTCATAAAATGTAAAAAGAGTATGTTTCTGATCCCATAGTCTCATTTTTCTCATTCTAAACCGAATATAAAGGAAAGAGTCATTATTAATATACTTATGCAGTGAATCACATTTTATCAGAAAATCAATGACTCTAATCTAATCAATTGTTTGGTTTTCCCCACAATCCAGCAGCTCTGGAGGCCGGTCTGCTGTAAGTAAATTAAGCGGCACAAAATCTTGACTTAATTCTACAACCTGATCATTTTATTACTAAATGATCAATGAATATTACAATTAAAGTTAATGAAAGCAGAGGCCGATGAGAAGAAAAATAGATGATCATGACTTCTGAGATGTGTTATGGAATTCGTGTCACAAATAAAGACAGAAGAATATTATATACACATTCATAAATACAAGGTTTTAACTTTTAAACTTACCTTAATTGTAAGGAGTCTAACTCATAAGTATTAACATTCATGTTGTGCCTTGAAGAGCTATTATTGTCCATGCTAGATATACTACACATCCAACTATGATCTAAATAACTTTCTTGCAAGATTTACAAATATTAAGAATTCTTATTTATATCAAGAATTCATATTTATTAATAAAGAATTCATAATAAATTTTTTTTATTAAGTATAATTTCAGAAAGTATAATTTTTCAACAATAAGTATGATTTCATAAACAATGTAACAATTCAATAATTAATTCATGTTTAAGAAATTTCTTGAGTTAATATATTCAGTTATATAAGAATGGAAAACAACGTTGGTAGTATCATGGAAAGTTCTCATATATCACAAGTTCTGTAAAATTATTATATCTTGAATCAGCTTTAGCAGCAACAAAATTGAAAACAGCTTTGTTTCCCAAAATGAGTTTAAAAAAAAGTTTTAGGTTAGGCTTCTGTTGTTGAGTCCCAAAGTAACTCTAAAATATCCCAAAAAAGTCTTCAAAAAGATAGGTTCATACACTTGAATCAACAAAGAGTAATAACTCACCTTACAACACAGGAGCTATATTGAGCCAATTGATCAAAGTATACCATGGCTATATCATACCATACAATCTGGTAGAAGACAATGAAGATTTACCTTAGTCTTAGTGTTATACATGAAGAAGTGAAAAATACAAGAAGGGGGGGTTGAATTGAAAACTTAAAATCAAAAGCGCAGTAGACACGATATTTTTATCCTGGTTCGTTTGATCTCAAACTACTTCAGTCCACCCGCCAAGGTGATTTCGCCTCTCTCCAACAAGGACTTAATTCACTAATCAAAACTTGATTACAATTCTACTTTAACAATTGTTAAAGTCTTCTTGAGTCCAAAACCACAACCCGGTTTTCTCAAGGAAATTCACTAAACAGATAATTGAATAAATGTGTACAGTATCTTTTTCTTTACAAAAACAGTATCACAACTTGTGATGTTTTACACAGTTTAATATTGAATATTGATGATGAAGATTGTTTGCAACTTTACTGACTTTTCACGTTTTGTGCGTAGTTGTTCATTCTTCGTAATTCTTCTTCATGTGTGCTTTTTATATGCCATGCAATAGTGACATGAGAAGATACTTTTGGTATGTCCATAACGTGAGTTAATGACTTTCCAAATCAGGAGATCTTTGTCTGCTTGTAGTCGTTACTCATGATATTGTATTGAGAGTTTGTAACGCTTCAGAGCTTCTCACATCAGAGGATGGGTGTTACCGTTGAGAGTCCTTTACAACTTCTATCAGAACTTTGCAGATCAGAATATCAGAGGTCCTATTTCAGCGCTGATGCATTCAGAAGTTCAATCGGAACTTCTTCATATAAGCGTGTCATGCATATTTGATGCGTCTGAATCTTTCATTGTCATCTCAACTTCTGTGCTCGCATAATCAAAACTTCTGGTGATGTTCTGGCAGAACTTCCAATTGCATCAGAACATATTTTTAACATCAGAACATCATGCATGTAAAGATACTTTTTATTAGCGAGCATATTTTTTCTTTATATCATGTGTTTGTTATCATCAAAACTCTTGTTGGGATGTAGAACCAAATTATGTTCTAACAATCTCCCCCTTTTTGATGATAACAAAAACTAGTATATTTTGATGGAATATAAAGAACAAAAATTAAAAGGAAGGCTCCCCTTGAGTAGAGTACTCAGCTAACGAGAAAATAAAAATACTTCCCTGATGATCTTCTGATTATGAGTCAAAATATTCTCCATTCTCCCCCTTTTTGTCAAGAATCAAAAAGTGGTAAAGACTCTGATTGGCTTTCTCTGACAAAAGTGCTTGAAATAGTGTGACATCCTCTTCTGGATACATCTGAGATTCTCTAGAGAGCTTCTGATGCTATATTTTCATTCCTGTTTCAAATAGTTTTAGAGCCAGTAATCTTCTGTTTCTGATTGCCTCTAAAACCTGCAAATCTTTTAAATTCCAAGCTTTGGAACATATTCTTTCTTTCCTCCATGTGTAGAGAGCATCCAGAGTCCAGGTGTTAATACTGGAGTTTCAACCTTGATGTTAAAAATATCTGCAACATAGATGATTTTGTCTTTTGGTACCCATATCTTTCTGGGTCCATGACTGTTAGAGTTTCCAAAATTATGTTTGAATTTTGGTTTATTATAAAATGCCTTACCAACATGTTTTATATCATGTGTTTGTCCAGTGGTGAAGTGAGAATAGAGAGAAGTGTGTTTGATAACCAAATCCTTAACTTTCTTAGGTTAGGATTCTTTTCCTTTGTATCTGTGATCGGTGGGAATAGAACTGACTGTTTTTTAGCTGGTTTCGCGAAATGTCGCGGTAAGCAAGAGTCACCACCGTCTTTTATGTTCTCCAATATGGAAAGGACAAAAGCACAGCAAAATTCCTTATTCGAGAATGTTTCTCGGTTCGGGAGGTAGATTTATAGAAAGGGAAGGTGTTAGCACCTTTTCTATCCGTGGTTATCCACGGGCTCTTAGGTACTTGCTCTTATGTTTTTAAAAATTGTTTGCTTTTCAAGTGTGTGTGGGTTTTGAAAAAGTTTCGTTTGAAAAATTTCTAAGTAACTCTTGTATCTGTCCTCAAGAGTGTATGAAAAATTTGTTTGAAAACTTTTTGAAAGTGTCAGTGTGAAAAGTTGTTTTGTTTGTTTGAAAAGAGAAAGTACTTAAGAGAAACCTACCTAAGGAATTAGGCTGTGTAAGAGTCCTTTAGATAGTGCTATCCCACCATTGAGAGGTAGGTAGCACCATCGTTGGAGGTATTCGGGTCAATTCGATTATAAGGGACATGTGTGGTCACCGAAGCAATGGTAGGACACCTTAGAAGTAACCCTAATGTCTTAGATCCTTTTTATCTGAGGCAACCGTTTTGAGGCAACTGGATCTTTAGACAAAGGGCGACCTCTAAAACACCCTATACTTGATGACCACGTTCGAGGCAACCAGTGAGGCGTACCCTAAGAGTGGCATGTGCATGTGTGTTCAATTTCAGTTTATGTTTATCTTTGAACATGTTATTTGTGAGCTACGAATTGGTTTTATTTGTCATACATTCTTGCAGGCATGGTTAACAGTTAGGAGTGCGGAAAATAAATTGCGGGAAGATAAATCTAGCTATTACAAGGCGCGGGTCTATACATCGCCAAAAACAAAAACCCGTTTTGGAAAATAAAGTGCGAGAATTTAAATAAGGCGATAAAATCCTAATTAACTATTACATACTCTGTACAGATACATAAATATAATCAAAAGAAATTAAAGCGCGAAAGAAGATTGAATCGGGAACGTCCTAGGGTTTTGACCCTTTTTTTTTAAAAAGAATGAGATTGTCCTTTTTTTGCAATTAATTAAAAATTAAACCTAATTAAAGAAAAAATGTTTTTTGTGTTTTTTATATTTTTAATGAAAATAAAATAAAAGGAATTAAAAGTTGTCAAAAGAAAGACCTAATTCTAAATTAATTTTATTTATTGTGAAAAGATTAAAATTAAACCTAATTAAACAACTAAGTTAATTAATGTTAGAATTTATTTAAAAAAAAAAGTGATTTGAAATTAATAAAAATATTTTTTTGGTTTTTTCTGAATTTTTATTGTGAAAATGTTGATTAATTGGATGGGGAATAATTAATTAAAAAAACAATAGAAATAAATAAAACAATAAAAGAAAGAAAATAAAATGTAAAATGCAAAACCCAAGGGGGGGGGTGTGGGCCAGATATGAAGGTGTATTGGTAATTCCTTGGCCCAAACAAACACTCAACCACGTTTGACCTTTTGCCATTGCCTACAGCATGCTTTGACTTGGAGTATAGTGGACAGCGCCTTATGGCCTTTGGATCTGAGCGTGTAGCAACCTGGCAGGCTGGGACATGAGGTGCATGGTGGGACGTCTTTGGGGGCCTGCACGTGAACACATTAAGCAAAATAACATGGAAATTATGGGGGACCTGGGATTCGAACCCATGTCCCAGGGGATGATTCATGTACGCCTTAGCCAGTTGAGCTGTGTGTTCAATTTGAAATAATAATAACAACTAAATATTATATTAGAAAACCAACGTATATGCTAAAAAAATAAAAACGCGCGTTGGTTTGAAATGGGCCAGTAGCAAGCTGACACGCCCTTCGTCTTCATCCTGTAACCTGCAAAACAAAAGCAATTAGCGGGGGTTTTTAACCCCCACAAAGTGAAACTGTCAATAATAGCGAATATGATCCTAGGTGTTATACCCCAAAATTTTCCCTCCCATTTTCCCAACATTTTCTCATCACAAGACCCTTGGAGCTCAAGATCCAGTTAGGGTTTCCTCTGCAAGACTTCTCCTAGCACTGTTGACCCAAATTAGGGTTTGTGTTTGCACAAAGATATTTTGACCTAAAATGCCCAAATTGACTTTCATACTTCATATTGGACTCACAAGTTTGTCCATACCAAGTTTCAAGCCTTGATTCCAAACTTTGCCCAGTCAATTGGACAGTTGACCTAGAAATCAGCTGTATTGGGGAAAAAGTCAACTGTGGCCAATTGACAGTCAAACCTCATGAAAATTGACCCACATCAACATTATAAACTCATATGGACCATTTGATCAAGTTTGGATCACAATTCCACAAGAAATTTGATCAGATCACCAAAAGGGCAAAATGGTCATTTTTAGGGTTTTGACTGCACAAAGGCAATTTTTGACTGTTTGACCTAGCCAATGGCAAACCAAGATCACATATGGACTCAAGGACCCCATGGAATTGTCTTGACATACTCAACAAGTTCAAAAGATCCCAAATGCACAAGATTGACAGTTGAATTTTCCAGTCAATTGATCAATTTTGACTGTATACTGGAAAGTCAAACTTTGACTTTTTGGTCGAAATCAAGTGTCAAGATTCATTTTTCATCAAAACATGCCAAATCATGAAACTTGTTCATCAAGAAATCAAAAATCACAAATTAGGGTTTGAAATGAAGATTTTTCATAACTTAGAATTTTTCTAAGTTATGAAAAACCCTAATTTTTTCCTAACTTTGTCCCACTTTCTCATCAAGATGCATTTGGATTAAAGGAAAAGTCAAAACATGAAAGTTTTAGTCCATTGAAAAATCTACAACTTTGATTCACAAAGTTTCCTCAAAAGAAGCTTGTAGCTCAAGTTACAATTTTTGGAACAAGGGTACCAAACCATTCTTAACTTAGAGAAATTTTGAACCATTTTAGGCAGGATTTTTGCCTAACTTCAAGACCATTTTTCACATGCTTCCACTTGGAATTTCAATTTTCATTTCAAATATGGATTGTAGTACACATTCCAAGCTTTCCAAAATTTCCAAGAACTCATCAAACAACCTCATGGTTAGAGAGAATCGAATTTGGCAAGTTGAGAAAAAGTCATTTTGATTCATGGCCATGTACATGTTCATAACTTGTGCAATTTTTCAAATCAGCTTGCACAACTTGATTACAGGTCCTATATCCCATTTGCACTCCTAAATTAAATGCAAACCCTTTGAGTTCAAGCCTTGCATTATGTGTTTAAGCATTACATGAAGGTTTAGTCCTAAAATAGAAAAAGCATAATGTCCATTTTTGCAAAAGTAGAACTTTATGTCAATTAGAAAATCAAGAGGTACACAGCAAATCTCCTTGGCACAAGTTTTTGAACTGATCCCACTGATCAAGGGCAAGCTTAGCATCACATTAGGGGGGCCTCCATCAGTCTAAAACAGAACTTAGCATTTTGTTGCTTAAAGGTGAAGAAAACTTGCATAACATACACCAACTCTCATCTCAGCCAACACAACCTTAAGCAAAGTTATCAAACACTTTCTAATCATCAAACCTAAGCTGAAACACAAGCCAACCAAGTTCCAAACATCCTCAAACACAAAATCACCATTAAACTGCACAAAAACAGGGCATCCTGCAATTGGAATCCCACAACTCATTTCCATCGTGCATCTTGGCCAAAACCACTTCAAACACTTTCCCTACCATCCATACAAACTGTCCAAAGCATTAGAAGTAGACTGTAACACTCCTAATCAACATCACCATTTTCATTTTTCTGTTTTTCAGTTGAAGTGCCATAACACGATTCATTTGGTTTCAAAGCAAACTAAAGCTTGGAATAACATCCCTGGACATCAAGGAAGCTATACCAATCATCACCTTGCATTAAAAACACATCCATCACCAGATACGATTCCAACTGAACAGGTAAGTTCATGAACTCTTATCTCTCTATCCAGGCGTTGTTAGGTTTAGATTTGTGAAGAGATTATGTCACATTCATAGCCCTGAACATGCCCATATCATTAGTTTTCATTTATGTTATGTGTGCTTAGAGAATTTTAAGTCTGAACATTGAATAAAAATTAGGTCAGGAATTGGGGGAGAAGAAATTCTCTCTCATTTCTGAGAGTTAAATCATGTTCTTTATATGTATGAACTCGTGAGATGATGCTTTACATTTTTTGTGTTGTGAGTTTTCATTAAAAGTCAAAGAATCAGGTTCTTGTTGTGGAAGCAAAGAGGCGCGCGTTTTCAAACAGAGATGACTGAAGGTTGAAGAAGCTTGCCTTTGGGCTGGGCCTGTTTCATTTTTCTTATTTGCACCCTATGTTTACTTTTGAACCCCCTTGGCCCATTGTGCTTATTTAAAACATTTTCTTGACTTTTCTTTTTATTTCTGACTTATTTATTTTTTCTCATATTATTAAAAATATAAAAAATATTTTTCACACCATTTTTGTATTTATTAGGCATTTATTTATTTAAATTGATGTTTGTACATAAATAATACATAATATCTTTTATTTAAAAAAACACTAAAATTAATACCAATACATTTTATTTTCTGATTTTTATTTTATTTTATCTTTTGAAAATATTTTATGAAAACATACTTTTTTTTGTAAATATTAAATATTTTATTTTTGTACATATTTAATATATTTATCATATAATATAAATATTTACATATTTATTAGGATATTTAGGATAAAAATACCAAAATATATACATTTTTATTTTTATTAATATTAAACATTAAAAATACCTTTTTGACAAATATACTTCTCATTTTTTATTTTTTGTAAATAATTAATAAATATTGCATATATCATACAATAAATACTTTTATTTGTAAAAATTAGGGTTTTTATCCTAAATGCTTAAAAATACCAAAAATTAATTAATTTTATTTTTGCTTATTTGATACATGACAAATACTTTTACATACATATGAAAAACCTTTTTTTTTTGCATTTTGCATATTTATCTTATTTTTATTTGAATATTGTGTAATTAAATACCTTGCAAAATTCCAATTTGATGTAATAGTCTAGGGTTTTAATTCTTGTCAAAATACCCCCATTTGAACATTTGTACCCCCTTCCCATATATTGTGTTGTAATAACTTAGGAACTTTATTTTTTGCACTTTAAAGCTTTCTAATTATGCCATGTTAGAATTAGGGTTTGTATGCAAATCAATTAACCAAAATAGTTTGACCTAATTTCAAGATAAACAAGCATGAAAATGGACAACACCAATCACACTTGCACCCCTAGGGTATTCCACTTGTTGCCTTCAATAATGGGCCATATTGCATGTTAGGTCTCTTTGGGCAAAACAAACACAATTCAAATGATCATAGTCCCTCGATGACGCTTTCGAAAGTTGCCTAAAAAATGATCAAGTCCCTCCAAGGAAAAAATGCCCAAAGATGCTTGGCACCATTGCAATTATGGTCTAAACGATGACCCGCGCCTATCCCTTTCACATCCTAACACAAGATTGTCCACCAAATACAATGGTGAAACAAAATTGTTAAAAGGGTTAAGACGTAGCAAAGATCTTTGAGAAATTTAGGGTAGATAACTCTTGGTTACTTGCTCCCTTGCAAAACAAAAACACTTGCATATTTTTCAAACCGCACATCACTACACTTTCAAAACAACTTTCAAAAAACATTGAAAACCTTTTCAAAAGACATACACCTTTGTATACATCCCAACATGGATCATTACAAAGGTTGCCACCACATTGGCCTCTTTTCAAAACATTTTCAAACCCACACAAAGCACCATTTCAAACAATTGAAAATCAAGGCAAGTTGATCTAAGCAAGTAACTAAGAGCCCATGGATAACCATGGATAGAAAGGGTGCTAATACCTTCCCTTTCTATAATCTACTCCCCGAACCCAAGAAAACATCTCAAAGGTTTTTGCTGTGCTTTTTAACCTTTCCTTAGGATAAAATAAAAAGTCGGTGGCAACTCTTGCTCAACCGAAACATTTGCGAAAACAAACGCAAAACTCAAGTCAGTTCTCCCACCGTATCACAGAACTGGCGACTCTGCTGGGGAACACTTAAAAGTGGAGTAACCTTAGGGCTTAGATCACCCTCTTGCATGATTAATTGTTTGTCTTGATTGCTTTATATCTTGGCTCTCTTGTTTGGGTTTGCAATCCTACACCCGGATTTTGGGAAACATTCATAGATAGCAATACGTTGTGGAAACTGTGCGGGGTATACCGACACGGTCGAAGCAATAGCTATATTAGTGCGACATATTTGCGAGTACCGGTAACCCTTGAGTTCAATCAAGGAGAGTACGGGGCCGCTGAGTGATGTCACTAAGCACTAATGACCTAGAACCTTACTTGACCATCTTGGCCTTTCATTAGGGGTAGTGAGGTGTCCGGCTTTGGTGCAGTCTGAAGTTGGTAGATACTCGATACTACACTCATTGAGGATTGTTTTCTTGGAATATTTTGGTCACTAGTTAAGTGGCTAAACCAAAACAATGAACAATGAAAACAATCCAGTGATATTGAGCTCCTTAGAACCCGGTTACTATTTATAGGACAGGTTTTTAAGCCAACTACACTCAAGAGGGTACTTACCTATGAAACCCCATGCAAGCCTGAAACTAGGGTTTGGTGTGAATTGCTTGTACATATGCTTGTGCATACATCATGAACATCATAAAGCATCATATGCATTTACTAACCACTTCAAGGGTTTAGATCTTCATCTTTGTTCTTGTTTTGTAGGTCATGGAAATTCCTCGCAGAAAAACCATCCAAGTCAACCTTGTGAGAATCTCTCCTCAACTCAAGGAGCTCACATCAAGAATTCCGGAAAGCTCTCCCTTCAGTGAAAGACATGGTAGACTGCTCAGCCTAGTCAACACCAACATTGAAGAGGACATGATGAAAGTGCTATTCCAGTTCTTTGACCCTCTTCATCACTGTTTCACTTTCCCCGACTACCAGTTGGTGCCCACTTTGGAGGAATTTTCTCAACTCCTGAGAATTCCTATCCTTAATCAACTACCTTTCAACGGTACGGAAAAGGAACCAAAGCCTGAAGATGTTGCTCGAGCACTACATCTACAGCCATCTGACATCAAGCGGCACTGCGAAACTAGAAGCGGTGTCAAAGGCTTCTTAGCAAAATTCTTGTTTGAGAAGGCACAAGAGTGTTGGAACTCATTGGACCTACAAGCCTTTGAAGAGATTGTGGCACTCCTTATCTATGGGTTGGTCCTGTTCCCAAATCCTGACCAGCTTGTAGAGGTCAACGCCGTCAAAATCTTCTTGCCCAGAAATCCAATACCAACATTGCTTGGGGACATCCTTCACTCATTTTACACACGAACAATGAGAAAGAGGGGTGTTCTCATGTGCTGTACTCCTCTCCTTGCAAGGTGGTTTATTTCGCACCTTCCACAATCTGTCTTGAAGAATGACCAAGGCTCAAGGTGGTCCCAACGGTTGATGGCTCTTACTCACTCTGATGTACATTGGTGTTCTCGGTCCAGAGAAAATGTCATCATCGTCGATCATTGTAGAGAGTTCCCTAATGTTCCATTACTTGGCATTAGAGGGGGCATTACCTACAACCCTTGCCTAGCTTTGAGGCAATTTGGATATGCACAGAGAGATGGCCCTCACGACATGTTGATTCCTGACCTAGTCTTTGACTTCGACAACGATGCGCAAGGACTTCACCAAAGATTCATCAGAGCTTGGGGGAGGCCTAACAAGGTTGATAGCAAGACACTGGGGCACAAGAACTCCATCCCTCTTGAACCTTATCTCAAGTGGGTACGAGCCCGAGCCCAGAGTCTAATGATGCCTTATCCTCATGTTCTCCCTGTGATTAAAGAGCCCGTCAAGGAAGGAGAGGTTCCCTACACCATCCTACATCCTGACATGCCTACATTGTGGGAGGAGATGCAGAAGAGTTGGATCCAACTCAAGGAGGAACGAAACACTTTTGAAGCCAGCTTCTACGCCAGCGAGAAGAAGGTTCTAGAGCTCACCCGCCGACTCCATGAGAAAGAGGCCCTCAACACCTACATTGCGCCAAAGAGGATGCGCAACGTCTTTTTACCTTGAGAAGTTGTTTTTGTAATATTTGACCCATGGGGCACTTATGTACTAACAAATTTCTTCTTATTAATATGACGTGCGTTCTTTTTGTCTGCAACAATTATGAATTTCTAAAATCCTTGAATGAATTGCATAGATAGCATCTCATGCATCATGTGCATAACAAGTACCCCTTTTTTCTACAGGTTGCTTAATCTTCTTCGCTGTTTATTTTGAACAGTCATCATGAATCCAGAATCATCCAGTGAGCAAGCTATCAAGGCCCTCTAGGCCCAGAGTGCCCAGTTTCAAGAGATGGTCATGAGCCTGGCCCAAGGTCAACAAGAGTTGAAGGCTCTGCTCTTAAAGAAGAAGAAGAAGAAGAGGACTGCGTTATTCAACACTGGACGCAGATTTGGGAACACACTCCATAACGAGGCTGGTCCAACTACTTCCTCTGCAGAGAAAGACTGTCCCCAAGGGGGAGGGGCTCCTAGTCCTGCAGTCTCTGACAACGAGACGGATTACAATGACGAACAATACCCTCCTGCTGCTGACAGCTACAAGCAATTAGAGGACCGCTTGAGTGCCATGGAGATTCAAAATGTGTCGGGGCTGGATTTCGGAGATTTGGGTTTATCTTCTGGGGTGGTAATCCCACACAAGTTCAAGGCGCCTACCTTTGCAAAATACGACGGGGCTTCATGTCCAAAGCTGCATCTCAGATCGTACGTAAGGAAGATCCAACCTTACACGGCAGACAAAAACCTTTGGATCCACTTCTTCCAAGATAGCCTTTCGGGGTCACAACTTGAGTGGTTCTATCAGCTAGATGGAACCAGTATCCGACATTGGGAGGATTTGGCTACCGCCTTTTATAGACAATATCAATACAATTCTGACCTCGCTCCTACGCGTACCCAACTTCAGGGTATGTCGCTAGGAACGGGCGAAGGATTCAAAGAATATGCGCAAAAATGGAGAGATTTGGCTGGCAGGGTGCAGCCTCCTTTGACTAACCGTGAACTGGTTGACATGTTTCTAGGGACCTTGTTTGGTCCATTCTTCAATCATCTGGTTGGTAATTCCTCCGCTGGGTTTACGGATTTGATCATGACGGGTGAAAGGATAGAAGCTGGCATCAGGTCAGGAAAGATACAGAAAGGAGCCGCCGCAAGTACTGAGAATAAGCCTTTCAAGAAGGAAGCTAGTGCCGTCTATGGTCCTAGAAGACAAGTTAAGCCCGAACGCCGCCAAGCCGTCAATGCCTTGGTAATTTCAAAACTTGTTGCTGCTCCTCAGCAGTACAATCAACAAAGGGGTGAGAGGCCCAAAAGGCAATACACTCGGCTGAGCATGAACTTGTCACAAATCTTATCGCAACTGCTATCAACTAGCTTGGTGACCACCAGAGAAGCTCCGAAGGTCGTGAATACTGCATCTCCTAAGTATAACCCAAATGCCCGTTGTGCTTATCATTCTGATAGCCCCGGGCATACTACTGATGATTGTTGGGCCCTGAGAAATAAGGTTCAAGACCTTATCGATGCGAAGGAAATTCAGTTTGAGGCGCCTGAGAGGCCAAATGTTGTAACTGCTCCTATGCCCCAGCATAGAGTAAATGTCGTCGAGGAAGATTTGTATGCTGTTTCGGTGAATGATGTTGCGACCCCTCTATTGACTGTTAAGAGGAACCTACTGCTAGCCGGTTTATTTCCGGGTTGTAGCAAGGGTTGCCTCCTGTGTGCTGTTATCCCTACCGGTTGTCCGCTGCTGAAGTCAGGCATCCAAAGCCTGATGGATAGCAAAGATATTTTGTTCAAGAAAACCGCTGTTCCATTTGTTTCCGCTGAAGAAGTATCTGTCATCACAATTTTCAACGATCCTACCAAGGCTCCCCCGAGGAAGCCAGTCAAAATTATGTCTGTTGCACCCATTACCATTACTGTTCCGGGGCCCCTCCCCTATGAATTTGACAAGGCTGTCCCATGGCACTATGGGGCAGACGTGTATATGCTCGGAGTGAAGCAGGAGTTCAACACCGGTACCAGTATCAGTAACATCACTGGTCCCGCCAAGATTACTCGCAGTGGCAGGCTTTTCTCGCCTGACATTGCACCACCAGTTATCCGAAAACCTCTTATCATCACACCCGCAAGTGTGCATGTTCCAAATCAAGTTCCTGTGTCTACTACTGCCGCCGAGTCCTCTGATGCTCGGGGCAAAGAAGTTGCTACCGATTTGCCTGCCCGGACGGAGGCACCAAAAAAGACTGCTGTTGAAGCCTCCCAGCAAGAGATGGAGGAAATCCTTAAAATCATTAAAAAGAGTGACTTCAATGTCGTTGAACAGGTGGGGCATACCCCCTCCAAAATCTCTATGCTATCATTGCTGCTGTGCTCAGAGGCCCACGCCAAGGCCCTGATTTCATTTCTAAAAACGGCCCATGTGCCACAAGAGACATCTGCAGATCAATTCACTGACTGTGTGGCTAATTTGACCGCTGACAATGGTTTGGGTTTCTCGGATGCCGACCTGACCGCCAAGGGAAAAAATCACAATGATGCCCTGCATGTCTCTATAGAGTGCAGGGGCACTACTCTCGCACACGTGTTGGTGGACACCGGTTCTTCCCTGAATGTATTGCCCAAGAAGGCCTTAGATCGGTTGGATTGTGAGGGCCTGGAATTGAAACCTAGTAACATCATTGTTAGAGCTTTCGACGGTTCTAAGAGGATGGTGCATGGTGAGGTAGACATTCCTATTCGTGTGGGGTCCCAAGTCTTTGACTCAACATTCTACGTGATGGATATTCGTCCATCTTATTCCTGTTTGCTGGGTCGACCCTGGATTCACAAGGCTGGGGCGGTAACATCCACTCTACACCAGAAGCTCAAATACCCTGTCAGAGGGAAGATTGTTCCTGTACAGGGAGAGGAGGAATACATGGTTAGTCACTTGAATTCATTCCGGTATATCGATATGGACGGGGAGTTTATTGAAACCCCCTTTCAACATTTTGAAGAGGTACCTCCAACGTTGGCGTCAGCTGAGACAGTGGTTGAAGAAGACTTTCCTCTGAAGATGGCTTCCCTGAAGGATGCCCGGGCTGTGATCGAGAAAGGGAAGTGTGCAAACTGGGGTTAACTTCCTGACTTCACTCAAAAGGCCGACAAATTTGGGTTGGGCTTCACTGCAGAGGCTCAAAGGGCTGTTCGCAAAGAAAGGATCAGAAAACCTCCGGTGTTCATCACCAACCCAAGAGTGAATGCTATCGAGGAGGACGTAGAGGAAGCTGAATTTGACAGTTGGATCTATCCAACAACCAACAACGGACCAAGCAACTGGACGACAAAAGATTTTACGCCTATTACATTTGTCACGCAGTAATGAACCCTTTTGTTTTCAATTTGTAACAAACAATATGTTGAAACTTTTATTGGCTCGGTGTCCTACCCGGGGCACCGTGGCTCCATTTGTGAGGGCTTTTTGTATGACATTTCCATATATCATTAATCAAAACATTGGACGTTGTTGCATTTCAAATCTTGTGCTCTTTTTTCTTTCTTTGTTATATATTGCAAAACAACTATATTTACACACACTTACTTATACAGGTTCCAATCCACTATGGATCTCACTGGTAACAGCTCTGCTACTGCCAGTTATGACTTCGAAAATCCGATCAACTTGGCCGAAGACGAAGGTGAAGATGATTGCGAAGTGCCTGGTGAACTCGCAAGACTGCTACTCCAGGAAGAGAGGGCCATTCAGCCGCATGAAGAGCCAGTGGAGACGATAAACCTGGGTACTGAGACAGATAGAAAAGAAGTCGAGATTGGTGCCAATCTGGAGCTCAGTGTGAAACAACGATTGATTCAGATGCTACATGATTACATGGAAATCTTTGCTTGGTCTTACGAAGACATGCCTGGTTTGGATGCCGACATCGTGGTTCATCATCTGCCCACCAAGGAAGACTGCCCTCCGGTAAAGCAAAAGGTCTGCCGTATGCGTCCAGAGATGTCCGAGAAGATCAAAGCTGAGGTTATGAAGCAATTCGATGCCGGGTTTCTAGCAGTGACTTCTTACCCTCAATGGGTTGCCAACGTGGTGCCGGTGCCGAAGAAGGACGGTAAGGTCAGAATGTGTGTCGATTACAGGGATCTAAACAGGGCAAGCCCCAAGGATGACTTCCCCTACCTCACATCGACGTTCTTGTTGACAATACTGCTCAATACAAGGTGTTCTCCTTCATGGATGGTTTTTCAGGGTATAATCAGATCAAGATGGCTCCTGAAGATATGGAAAAGACTACCTTTGTGACTCAGTGGGGCACCTTCTGCTACAAGGTCATGCCATTCGGGTTGAAAAATGCTGGGGCAACCTACCAACGTACCATGGTTGCTTTATTTCATGATATGATTCATCATGAGATAGAAGTATACGTCGACGACATGATTGCAAGATCTCAAACTGAGGAGGAACACCTTGACCATCTGCGGAAGCTGTTTGACCGACTAAAGTTGTACAAGCTGAGGTTGAACCCAAACAAATGCACCTTTGGGGTGAGGTCTGGAAAATTACTAGGTTTCATTGTAAGCGATAAAGGTATTCAAGTGGACCCTGCAAAAGTGAAAGCCATACAAGAGATGCCAACTCCCAAGACAGAGAAAGAAGTCCGAGGCTTTCTAGGACGACTGAATTACATTGCCCGATTCATCTCACATCTAACTGCTACCTGTGAGCCAATCTTCAAATTGCTGAAGAAAGATCAAGTAGTACGTTGGAACGATGAATGTCAGGCCGCTTTCGAAAAGATAAAGGAATATCTCCAAGAGCCACCCATTCTTATGCCACCGGTTGAAGGGAGACCTCTAATACTATACTTGACAGTACTTGACAACTCAATGGGGTGTGTGCTGGGGCAGCATGACGAGTCTGGCCGAAAAGAGCACGCTATTTATTACCTGAGCAAAAAGTTTACCAACTGTGAGACTCGGTACTCACTGCTCGAGAAAACTTGCTGCGCTCTGGTATGGGCTGCTCGCCGGCTGAGACAGTATATGTTGACTCACACCACTCTGTTGATTTCAAAAATGGATCCAATCAAGTACATATTCGAAAAGCCTGCTCTGTCTGGAAGAATAGCAAGATGGCAAATGATCTTGACGGAATATGACATCCAATACACAACTCAAAAAGCAATCAAGGGAAGTGTATTAGCAGACCATTTGGCACACCAACCTGTGGACGATTACCAATCATTGAACTTTGAATTTCCGGACGAAGATATCATGGTAGTAACTGATTGTGAAGTACCTGGACCGGGTGAAGGACCTCAGGAAGGATCCCGATGGTCTATGCATTTTGACGGAGCTTCGAACGCTTTGGGTAACGGCATCGGCGCTGTGATCATATCCCCCAAAGGCACTCATACTCCACTCACCGCCCGGCTGTGTTTCAACTGCACCAACAATATGGCAGAGTATGAGGCATGTATCATGGGTCTTCAAGCTGCAATCGACTTAAGGATTAAGTTTCTAAGTGTCTTCGGAGATTCCGCTCTCGTGATCAATCAGATCAAAGGCGAGTGGGATACGAAACACCCAAATCTTATTCCTTACAAGGAGTATGTGTTGACTTTGCTTCCCCACTTTGAAGAGATAACTTTTGAACACTTCCCAAGAGAAGAGAATCAGTTAGCGGATGCACTAGCTACGATGTCTTCAATGTTCAAAGTCAAATGGGACAACGAGGCTCCCCGGATCATTATCTGGAAGTTGGACGAACCTGCATACTGCTGCGATCTTGAGGCCGAAGAGGTAACCGAAAAACCCTGGTATTATGAGGTGAAGAGATATTTGGAAGCTCAAGAATACCCCGAAGGCGCATCGGTCAATGACAAGAAGTTTCTGAGAAGGTTCGCAGCGAAATTCTTCCTCAGCAACGACATTCTCTACAAACGAAACCATGATTCAACTTTACTACGTTGTGTGGATAAAACTGAAGCAGAGAAGATCATGATAGAACTACATGAAGGTACATTCGGAACTCATTCCAGTGGACATACCATGGCAAAGAAAATCCTTCGGGCAGGATATTTCTGGTCCACAATGGAAGCCGACTGTTACCAACATTCTCGAACTTGTCATAAATGCCAGATCTATGCTGATAAGGTGCATATCCCTCCGGTTCCTCTGAACGTCCTGACGACACCTTGGCCTTTTGCAATGTGGGGGATTGATATGATCGGCGAGATCCGACCAACGGCATCCAACGGGCATCGCTTCATCTTGGTAGCGATTGATTATTTCACAAAGTGGGTAGAAGCAGCTTCTTACGCCACCGTAACCAAGAGCGTCGTTGCACGTTTCATTCGGCATAACCTGATATGTCGGTACGACGTCCCGGAAAGAATCATTACAGACAATGGTACCAATCTTAACAACAAGATGATCACTGAGCTCTGCGAGCAATTCAAGATACATCACCACAACTCTTCTCCTTACCGGCCGAAGATGAATGGAGCTGTCGAAGCGGCAAATAAAAACATCAAGAAAATTGTGCAGAAGATGACAGTGACCTAAAAAGATTGGCACGAAATGTTACCATTTTCTCTTCATGGGTATCGTACCTCAGCAAGGACGTCAACCGGGGCAACACCCTTTTCCTTGGTCTATGGCATGGAGGCAGTCTTGCCGATTGAAGTCCAGATACCCTCTCTCCGGATAATGAAGGATGCAGACTTGAGTGAAGATGACTGGATCCATACTCGACTTGATCAATTAAACCTAATTGACGAAAAGAGACTCACCGCTATCTGTCATGGTCAGACGTACCAGAAATGGATGATCAAGGCATTTAACAAGAAAGTCAGACCACAAGAGTATCAAGTTGGGGACCTGGTAATCAAACGTATCATCCTTCCTAAAAGTGATCCCAGGGGCAAATGGACCCCTACATTTGAAGGGCCATTTGCGGTTAAACATGTGTTCTCAGGAGGAGCCATGATTCTAACCACCATGGATGGTGACGACCTTCCTCACCCCGCCAATGCAGACATAGTAAAAAGATACTACGCATGAATAAAAGACCCGCTAGGTTGACATACCTAGGCAAAAATAAGGGCTTCCCGGTGAACCAAAAGGGTTCGGGCAAAAATAAGGGATGAAATGAAAAAAGAATCTGTACACCCGGCAAGTCGAAAACCTGAAAAGGCGGCTTGGGCAAAAATGGGTATCCCGGTGGACTGAAAACCCGAAGGGGCGGTCCAGGCAAAAGTTAGGGATAAAGCGTAACACTATGTCTCATTGGATCACCTTGTATCCAGAATTCGGCATCAACTATCGGGCTCAGACTTCGGCATCGATCAATCAGCTTTATCTTCAACTAAGCAGCAAAGTGATGAGACGCTTGAAGACATAAAGGCAATAACAGAGTTGGAACCCAGTGGGAATTTTTTTCACATAGCTATTTTGTTTCCTTTTCAAAGTTGTATAAACTTTATGTTTCTCGGTGGCGTTCCCTTACTAGGACGTCAGCCTCTTGTACAAAAACGACTATTTTACAGGCAAATTTCAAAATCAATACAAATTCACTTTTCCATACAAATTGCCATTTGTTTTTCCTTTTTCTGTTTTGTCTTGCGAAGAACGTCCAATGTTCATTTTTGATATATGCATTTGACATTAAATTGCTAATTCATAAATACTTGCATACGAAACAAAGGACTAATTACATGTGACATCAGAAACAGGGGCAATGTAGAGTTGTCCAGGCAGTCTAGTTGCTCTGTCCGCCAAGGTACCAAGGTAGATTCAACTGAAGAATGTGACCAAGTTGCCTCAACTCCCCACAGAGTAAGACATGATTAAGCAATACTCCCCCCAGGAAGAGTTAGTCTATCATCAGCCCTACAACAGGCACCCTGTTCCCCTAGCAAGTCAGCAATACTCTTCTCCAGCAGAGTTAGTCTACGCTCAGCCTAAAGGAGGTTGGGTATCCCCAGAAGATATCAACTTTCCCCAGCGAAGTATAGGCATTCCTCAGCAAGCATCCCCGGCAGTCTTGATCTAAGATTGTTCCCCGACGGAACACAGACACCCCAGTGGAACCATTTTCCAGTATAGTCCGAAAGTTTCCCCAGGAAATTTGAAATCCATATCCCTAGTAGGTCTGGAAGCTTATCCCCAGTAGATTCTGGAAGCTTATCCCCTGCAGAGTACGCACGTCTCTCCCGGGCTTTATTCAAAGTTATTCCTTACAAGGGCTTATAACTGGGTTATCCTCAGCTAATTATCACGGAAGATCGTCCTCGGAAAAGTTCTTCCTATCCCCAGCGGAGTTCATCAAAGTTCCCCAACATAACTTATCAACACAATCCTCAGCGGAGTTTATCATTGTTATCCCCAGCGGAGTCCATCATTGAAATCCTCAGCGGAGCTCTCATCAAAACCTCAGCAAGGTATCTATTCCCCTCAGAGTAATCTCTCCAACAAGTTTATTCCCCAACGGAGTCATCTTCTCCTACCGATGTATTCTTGCGATCCTCATCCCTAGCGGAAACGAAGAACTCTACTCTTCAACATCAGCCCAAGATTTAATTCCCCGGCCGGTCGTCAAGGATTTATTTTCCTAGACGAAAACGCATTCATAAACATTTCACATTTCATACATCTTGCTTACATACGTGATAAAGTGCATACAACACTATCTCATTTTGAACATCATGACATCATGCATTGCATACATCATGACATTGCATACAACTGATGTTTTGCCTTTTCAGGGAAAAATACAACCCAAAAGACAACTACCTTCAACTGTCACAATTCCAAATTCGATTCCTGTATCTAGCCAGGGCACATCTGTGAGTGATCAGTTTCCAGATTCGATTCCTGTATCTAGCCAGGGCACATCTGAAGAGTTTGAAGATTCAATTCCTGTATCCAGCCAGGGCATATCTGTTGACGACTAATTCCAGATTCGATTCCTGTATCCAGCCAGGGCATATTTGTTGACGACTAATTCCAGATTCGATTCCTGTATCTAGCCAGGGCACATCTGAAGAGTTTGAAGATTCGATTCCTGTATCCAGCCAGGGCATATCTGTTGACGACTAATTCCAGATTCGATTCCTGTATCTAGCCAGGGCACATCTGAAGAGATTGAAGATTAACACCTGTAACAAGCCAGGAAAACATCTGTCTTTCTCAAAGTACGCAAGTTCTCGCTAAGGAATCTCTTATGCGACCAACACTTCCAAATGGCATCTATAAGCCCATTCCCGACAAGTTTCTGTCACGCCTTCAGATGGCATCTATAAGCCCATCTCCCTATCCACCATCTCTCTAAATGGCATCTATAAGCCCATTCCCGACATCACATTTGCTGATATTCCAACATGCGAGTGCAAATTTCCGGGCACTCTAGTGTCCAATCTCCTTTTACCCTCGAGTCACGAAAGGCAAACTTGCCAATCTAACTCTTCAGGTTCAAGAAGATTGAACAGGGGCAACTGTTGTACCCCAAAATTTTCCCTCCCATTTTCCCAACATTTTCTCATCACAAGACCCTTGGAGCTCAAGATCCAGTTAGGGTTTCCTCTGCAAGACTTCTCCTAGCACTGTTGACCCAAATTAGGGTTTGTGTTTGCACAAAGATATTTTGACCTAAAATGCCCAAAGTGACTTTCATACTTCATATTGGACTCACAAGTTTGTCCATACCAAGTTTCAAGCCTTGATTCCAAACTTTGCCCAGTCAATTGGACAGTTGACCTAGAAATCAGCTGTATTAGGGAAAAAGTCAACTGTGGCCAATTGACAGTCAAACCTCATGAAAATTGACCCAAGTCAACATTATGAACTCATATGGACCATTTGATCAAGTTTGGATCACAATTCCACAAGAAATTTGATCAGATCACCAAAAGGGCAAAATGGTCATTTTTAGGGTTTTGACTGCACAAAGGCAATTTTTGACTGTTTGACCTAGCCAATGGCAAACCAAGCTCACATATGGACTCAAGGACCCCATGGAATTGTCTTGACATACTCAACAAGTTCAAAAGATCCCAAATGCACAAGATTGACAGTTGAATTTTCCAGTCAATTGATCAATTTTGACTGTATACTGGAAAGTCAAACTTTGACTTTTTGGTCAAAATCAAGTGTCAAGATTCATTTTTCATCAAAACATGCCAAATCATGAAACTTGTTCATCAAGAAATCAAAAATCACAAATTAGGGTTTGAAATGAAGATTTTTCATAACTTAGAATTTTTCTAAGTTATGAAAAACCCTAATTTTTTCCTAACTTTGTCCCACTTTCTCATCAAGATGCATTTGGATTCAAGGAAAAGTCAAAAAATGAAAGTTGTAGTCCATTGAAAAATCTACAACTTTGATTCACAAAGTTTCCTCAAAAGAAGCTTGTAGCTCAAGTTACAATTTTTGGAACAAGGGTACCAAACCATTCTTAACTTAGAGAAATTTTGAACCATTTTAGGCAGGATTTTTGCCTAACTTCAAGACCATTTTTCACATGCTTCCACTTGGAATTTCAATTTGTATTTCAAAGATGGATTGTAATACACATTCCAAGCTTTCCAAAATGTCCAAGAACTCATCAAACAACTTCATGGTTAGAGAGAATCGAATTTGGCAAGTTGGGAAAAAGTCATTTTGATTCATGGCCATGTACATGTTCATAACTTGTGCAATTTTTCAAATCAGCTTGCACAACTTGATTACAGGTCCTATATCCCATTTGCACTCCTAAATTAAATGCAAACCCTTTGAGTTCAAGCCTTGCATTATGTGTTTAAGCATTACATGAAGGTTTAGTCCTAAAATAGAAAAAGCATAATGTCCATTTTTGCAAAAGTAGAACTTTATGTCAATTAGCAAATCAAGAGGTACACAACAAATCTCCTTGGCACAAGTTTTTGAACTGATCCCACTGATCAAGGGCAAGCTTAGCAGCACATTAGGGGGGCCTCCATCAGTCTAAAACAGAACTTAGCATTTTGTTGCTTAAAGGTGAAGAAAACTTGCATAACATACACCAACTCTCATCTCAGCCAACACAACCTTAAACAAAGTTATCAAACACTTTCTAATCATCAAACCTAAGCTGAAACACAAGCCAACCAAGTTCCAAACATCCTCAAACACAGAATCACCATTAAACTGCACAAAAACAGGGCATCCGGCACTTGGAATCCCACAGCTCATTTCCATCGTGCATCTTGGCCAAAACCACTTCAAACACTTTCCCTACCATCCATACAAACTGTCCAAAGCATTAGAAGTAGACTGTAACACTCCTAATCAACATCACCATTTTCATTTTTCTGTTTTGCAGTTGAAGTTCCATAACACGATTCATTTGGTTTCAAAGCAAACTAAAGCTTGGAATAGCATCCCTGGACATCAAGGAAGCTATACCAATCATCACCTTGCATTGAAAACACCTCCATCACCAGATACGATTCCAACTGAACAGGTAAGTTCATGAACTCTTATCTCTCTATCCAGGCGTTGTTAGGTTTAGATTTGTGAAGAGATTATGTCACATTCATAGCCCTGAACATGCCCATATCATTAGTTTTCATTTATGTTATGTGTGCTTAGAGAATTTTAAGTCTGAACATTGAATAAAAATTAGGTCAGGAATTGGGGGAGAAGAAATTCTCTCTCATTTCTGAGAGTTAAATCATGTTCTTTATATGTATGAACTCGTGAGATGATGCTTTACATTTTTTGTGTTGTGAGTTTTCATTAAAAGTCAAAGAATCAGGTTCTTGTTGTGGAAGCAAAGAGGCGCGCGTTTTCAAACAGAGATGGCTGAAGGTTGAAGAAGCTTGCCTTTGGGCTGGGCCTGTTTCATTTTTCTTATTTGCACCCTATGTTTACTTTTGAACCCCCTTGGCCCATTGTGCTTATTTGAAACATTTTCTTGACTTTTCTTTTTATTTCTGACTTATTTATTTTTTCTCATATTATTAAAAATATAAAAAATATTTTTCACACCATTTTTGTATTTATTAGGCATTTATTTATTTAAATTGATGTTTGTACATAAATAATACATAATATCTTTTATTTAAAAAAACACTAAAATTAATACCAATACATTTTATTTTCTGATTTTTATTTTATTTTATCTTTTGAAAATATTTTATGAAAACATACTTTTTTTGTAAATATTTAATATTTTATTTTTGTACATATTTAATATATTTATCATATAATATAAATATTTACATATTTATTAGGATATTTAGGATAAAAATACCAAAATATATACATTTTTATTTTTATTAATATTAAACATTAAAAATACCTTTTTGACAAATATACTTCTCATTTATTTGTTTTTTGTAAATAATTAATAAATATTGCATATATCACACAATAAATACTTTTATTTGTAAAAATTAGGGTTTTTATCCTAAATGCTTAAAAATACCAAAAATTAATTAATTTTATGTTTGCTTATTTGATACATGACAAATACTTTTACATACATATGAAAAACCTTTTTTTTTTGCATTTTGCATATTTATCTTATTTTTATTTGAATATTGTGTAATTAAATACCTTGCAAAATTCCATTTTTATGTAATAGTCTAGGGTTTTAATTCTTGTCAAAATACCCCCATTTGAACATTTGTACCCCCCTTCCCATATATTGTGTTGTAATAACTTAGGAACTTTATTTTTCGCACTTTAAAGCTTTCTAATTATGCCATGTTAGAATTAGGGTTTGTATGCAAATCAATTAACCAAAATAGTTTGACCTAATTTCAAGATAAACAAGCATGAAAATGGACAACACCAATCACACTTGCACCCCTAGGGTATTCCACTTGTTGCCTTCAATAATGGGCCATATTGCATGTTAGGTCTCTTTGGGCAAAACAAACACAATTCAAATGATCATAGTCCCTCGATGACGCTTTCGAAAGTTGCCTAAAAAATGATCAAGTCCCTCCAAGGAAAAATTGCCCAAAGATGCTTGGCACCATTGCAATTATGGTCTAAACGATGACCCGCGCCTATCCCTTTCACATCCTAACACAAGATTGTCCACCAAATACAATGGTGGAACAAAATTGTTAAAAGGGTTAAGACGTAGCAAAGATCTTTGAGAAATTTAGGGTAGATAACTCTTGGTTACTTGCCCCCTTGCAAAACAAAAACACTTGCCTATTTTTCAAACCACACATCACTACACTTTCAAAACAACTTTCAAAAAACATTGAAAACCTTTTCAAAAGACATACACCTTTGTATACATCCCAACATGGATCATTACAAAGGTTGCCACCACATTGGCCTCTTTTCAAAACATTTTCAAACCCACACAAAGCACCATTTCAAACAATTGAAAATCAAGGCAAGTTGATATAAGCAAGTAACTAAGAGCCCATGGATAACCATGGATAGAAAGGGTGCTAATACCTTCCCTTTCTATAATCTACTCCCCGAACCCAAGAAAACATCTCAAAGGTTTTTGCTGTGCTTTTTAACCTTTCCTTAGGATAAAATAAAAAGTCGGTGGCGACTCTTGCTCAACCGAAACATTTGCAAAAACAAACGCAAAACTCAAGTCAGTTCTCCCACCGTATCACACTAGGCCATATAAATATTTCGCGAGCACAGATTCATGTTCGTCTGGATGTGACGAATCCAACCATGGGTCTCATTGGTTCTGATTTTACTTATGATGTAAAGCCCTAAGTTGAGATCTTTGAAAACCTAGAATTCGTCCATGGTGATTTCTGTTTCACTGTATAATAATTCAATTAAGTAATACCAACAGCTTTATAGGGATGCAAACAATGTAAAACAAGCTTTAAATCACATCAAATGTTCATGAATTGGGAGTTTCGATTTTGAAAAATATTGACAAACCGTGATCTTGTTTGGCGTGATTTCTCAAGCTTCAGCCCTTGATTTTGATTCCAAAAGACTCCTGAGAGTTCCAGCAAAGTGTTAGAAATGAAAAAAGGCTTGGAATTACGTTGGAAGGTGGATTTCAGTTTTGACTTTGTTCTTGATTTTTTTGAATTTGGTTTGGCCGTTTGTGCAGTGCTCAGGTCGTGAATAATGTTGGGAAGGCTTGCATATGTATGTATGAAGGGAATTAGGTCACATTATGAGCTTGTATCTTGTGCAATTAAGCCTTGAGATTTTGGTTTACCACCATTAAAGAACATTCCAAGTTTGAAGCAAAACCATGATTTTATGCTCAAAATAGCCTTACACGAATTTGGTAGTTGGCATATGCTGTATGAAAGCCATTCAAACCACAAAGGTGCCATTTAATTAATTTTTTTGATTTTATTTGAATTATTATGGATTAAAATGAATTAAATCCATAAAAATTAAATAAAAATGAAAAAAAATAAATGTTTGGTCTTGAAATTAATCATGGGACACGTGGGTGGCATGATAAGGCTGAATCAAGTGGAAGAAAGTGGACCCTTTTGTCAAAAATTGAAGTTTCAAGGATAGTTGACTTTTTCCATTTCACAAAAATTTCCCAACTTCTCCAATGCATATCTTGCTCAATTTTGATCATATGAACATGTTCTTGGACATTTTGGAAAGGTCTTGAAGTCCTCTAACCAATTCCTTTGGTACCATGTCATTTGGATTTACCAATCTCAAGTTATGGTCTTTGACTTAAAGTGCCTTTTTGTTGACTTTTGAAAATGACCTATAATGTTGAAATTGATAACTTTTTGTGAGAGCATTTCTTGGACTTGGAATGTGAAGATGAGTTGTAGGAAATGTCCTCCCCTTCAAAATGAGCATTGGATGGGATTTTTATGATGAACCATGAAAAAGTTATGCCTTGGTCAAGTTACAGTTGACTTTTCAACTGTCCAAAAATGGAAACTTTTGCATCTTGATGATTTTTGAGCCATTCTTGTGGAATCATGATCAAGATTTGATCAAATGATGATTGTGGCTTCAAAATTAGATGTTGACCAAATTTTTTGACTTTTGACTGCCAAATTACCATTTTACCCCTACAGTTGATTGTGAAGCAAATGAGGCTTTTGACTGTGCAACTTAACCTTGTGAGCCTTGAAACTTGGCATATGGATGCTTGACAATTTATATAGGCACATGGGACTTGATTGAGCCCTTGAAAACCTCAACTTCCTTGCAAGAACCAAAATCCTAATTTTAGCTGGCTTAGGAGGCCTTTGGACTGTGCAATCCTTGAGAGATCTTGAAGCCTTTGAAGATTGATCTTGACAAATCTTGAAGAATATGGGAGGGAAAATTTTGGGGTACAACAATATCCTATACCTATTCTTCCATTCCTGCTGACTCTATAGATCATTGAAGCCATCTTGCTTCTATCTATGTTTTTAGCCAGAAACTTCTGAAAGCTGTGATCATACTCTTTGATGATCTCATCAGCATTACTGGGAGTCTTTGAGATTATTTCCTTCTGATAATTTTGCAAATCATTTTCTAATTTTGAAACTTTTTCTTTCAACTCATAGTTTTCTAATCTCATAATCTCAATTTCTTCAGAGTCAGAAGCAAGATCCTTTTTCAGATTCTTGAATTTGACTCTGAGCTGCTGATACCTTTCCAAAATATCACTCAGACTTTCTCCTAGTTCAACTTTAGTAAAATTAACAGTAAAGTCAGGAAATACCTCTTCAGCGCATGATTCTGATTCTAACCCTAATTCTGATTCAGAAGATTTAGAGACATCTAATAAGTTGTCCGTTTGAGCTATATTGGCTTGTTCATCTTCTGATTCTGTCCCGTCTTCAGAAGATTCAGAGTTATCCCATGTTGCGATAAGACTTTTGTTCTTCTCCTTAACGAACTTCCTTTTATGTTTCTCCTTCTTAATCATTGGATAATCACTTTTGTAGTGACCTTGTTTATTGCATTCATAGCAGGTAATGATTCTGTTACTTGATTTTCTGTATTCAGAGGATTGTTCAGAGTCATTTCTGATTCTTCTGGAGTGTCTTAAATTCTTCATTTTGTGCTTCCACAACTGATTAATACTTCTGGATAGAACTAACAGTTCGTATTCTTCTGATGAGGATTCTCCAGAGTTTTCTGCTTCTGCTTCTGCCTACAAAACTTTGGTTTCATATTTGTTAGATTTCATAGCGATAGACTTACATTGCTTCTGAGGCTCATCATCTTCTAACTCTATCTCATGTCTTCTGAGGGAGCTGACAAGTTCTTCTAGATATATTATGTTTAGATCTTTTTCCAGTTTGAGAGCTGTGACCATTGGTCTCCATTGTTTTGGTAAACTTCTGATGATCTTCTTTACATGATCAACAGTTGAGTACCCTTTGTCCAGCACCTTTAGTCCTGCCACCAGAGTTTGGAATCTAGAGAACATTGTTTTAATGGTTTCGTCTTCTTCCATTCTGAAGGCTTCATACTTCTGAATGAGCGCAAGGGCTTTGGTTTCTTTTACTTGCATGTTGCCTTCATGCGTCATTCTCAGAGAATCAAACATGTTCTTAGCTGTTTCTCTGTTTGTGATCTTCTCATACTCTGAATATGATATGGCACTTAAGAGAATCGTTATAGCCTTGTGATGATTTCTGAAGTCTTGCTTTTGATGATCTGTCATCCCTTTTTTGTCAATCTTCTGACCACTTTCATCAACAGGATGTATGTATCCATCAGTTACTACACCCCAAAGGTCAGCGTCATAGGCTAGGAAGAAGCTTCTGATCATATCCTTCCAGTAGTCAAAATTTTCACCGACAAATATTGGAGGGCTGCTGCTGATGTTCTGACTTGTTCCCATCATAGTGTTTTTCCCCCTTGGATCTTTATCTGACACGGTTAAGTGTTTGAACTCAGAACCAGGCTCTGATACCAATTGAAGAAGTGAAAAACACAAGAAGAGGGGCGTTGAATTGAAAAATTGAAATCAAAAGCGCAGTAGACACAATATTTTTATCCTGGTTTGTTTGATCTCAAACTACTTCAGTCCACCCGCTAAGGTGATTTCGCCTCTATCTAACGAGGACTTAATTCACTAATCAAAACTTGATTACAATTCTACTTTAACAACTGTTAAAGTCTTCTTGAGTCCAAAACCACAACCCGGTTTTCTCAAGGAAATTCACTAAACAGATAATTGAATAAATGTGTACAATATGTTTTTCTTTACAAAAACAGTATCACAACTTGTGATGTTTTACACAGTTTAATATTGAATGTTGATGATGAAGATTGTTTGCAGCTTTACTGACTTTTCACGTTTTGTACGTAGCTGTTCATTCTTCTTAATTCTTCTTTATGTGTGCTTTTTATATGCCATGCAATAGTGACATGAGAAGATACTTTTGGTATGTCTATAACGTGAGTTAATGACTTTCCAAACCAAGAGATCTTTGTCTGCTTGTAGCCGTTACTCATGATATTGTATTGAGAGTTTGTAACGCTTCAGAGCTTCTCACATCAGAGGATGGATGTTACCGTTAAGAGTCCTTTACAACTTTTATTAGAACTTTGTAGATCAGAATATCAAAGGTCCTATTTCAGCACTGGTGCATTCAGAAGTTCAATCAGAACTTCTTCATATAAGCATGTCATGCATATTTGATGCGTCTGAATCTTTCATTGTCCTCCCAACTTATGTGCTTGCATAATCAGAACTTCTGGTGATGTTCTGGCAGAACTTCCAATTGCATTAGAACATCTTTTTAACATCAGAACATCCTGCATGTAAAGATACTTTTTATTAGCGAGCATATTTGTTCTTTATATCATGTGTTTGTTATCATTAAAACTGTTGCTGGGATGTAGAACCAAATTATGTTCTAACAATACATGCATTGTAAACAGTTAGACTTAAAGAGTACAAGTGTTCCCTCACCAAACATCATATTTCATTGTGTTCCTGAATAAGCTTGAAGAGCTCCATAGGTATAAAACTGCTGACAAACAACATAGACATAAAAGTTTAGAGACTGACCCATATTTTGAGATTTAAATAGTAAAGTTAAATTGATTACCTATTCCTTGGTGAAAAAACTTGAGTTGTTGATTTCCTAAAAAGTGAGTTTCAAAAAGTGACACCAAAATAAAAAAAAAAGGCTTGTGTTGTTGAGTCACAAAGCGACTCCAAAATATTCAAAAAAATTTACCTGCAAATAAATTTATAAACTTAGATTAGTATGGTTATAACCATGTAACATAACCAAAAACCATTTAAAATAACCAAATTTATACCTAAGAGTGAATCAAACAGGTCCAACCTGTGCAGGAGCAACTGCTCCACCAGTAACAGCTACTTGAAACTCTACAAGTTAATAAAAATAAATAAGGCTTAAGTTTAACAAAAATATTTAAAACTATATTAAAAAAGTATTCGTAAAATATCAGAGACAAATGAATCCATTATCTCGTATTCTTCATTCATATTCAGGATTTTTAGGTCGTTGTCAGAAGGTTTCAACCAATTTTGAGAACAAATAAGGGCCTCGACCATTTCGGGACTCAAAGAGCTCCTATACATATCTGAAATTCTCCCCTCCGTGCTAAAAGCACTTTTTGAAGCTACGCTTGAAATAGAGGTTTCCAAAATATCCCGAACCAACGTTGCTAAAACAGGATAACTAGTGCAATTCTCCTTCCACCAGTTAAGAATGTTGAAAATTTCCACATCCGCACAACAAGGGTCAACCAAGTAATTATCTAGTTCATTTTGATTTTCAATTGTTTCTTTCTCCTTCAAATGTCTTTTAAAAGCACCAGCCCTCGAAAAATGTGATAAACCTTTAGATTGAGAAGATGTTTCTCCAAGGGAAGTGCTCCATAATGGTCCATTTATGAGAGCAGCCCCAACATTCTTATCATGCTCAGATTTATACCAAGTGTACAGTTTATAGAGACTAGTTTTGATACCCTCAAGATTTTTCTTAGCAAGTTCACTATAAACCCCATACATTTCATTAAAAGACCACTGAATATAACCAAACTTAAACCTAGGGTCAAAGATCACACCAAAGTAAAGGAGATAATTCATTTTTCCCACATCCCCCCCAATACTTATCATATTTAATATTCATAGTTGAAACCATTGGAGCCACAAAAGTATTCATATTCAAAGACGCTTCTTGAAGCTCAAACAAAATTGAAGACAAGTTATGAAAACCTAAATGCAAGGACACTATTTATGAAGCTGAAAAACACTTTAGCTGCTTCATAGAAAGTTTTTTAAAAAATCACAAAAGCCCTACCTTTTTCCCAATCAACAAAACCAGATGGACCGGTAAGGGGAAAAATTCCATGTATCCAGAATCCTTATCCTCTAACTTTAGAAAAGTCGCCTTAAACTTTTCAGCAGCATCCAACATCAAGTAAGTGGAATTCCACCTTGTAGAAACATCAAGAGACTTTATTTTACATGTTATTCCGACAATTTCAATACACTCCTTCAATTTTAAAGCCCTTTGCAGAGAATACCTCACATGCCTAACAACATCGCGAACACTTTTAATAGACAATTCATGGTCTTTTTGTCCATCTCTCACTACCAAGTTCAAGATATGGGCAACACACCTCATATGAAAAATAGCCCCTTCACCCATTAAAGCATTCTTGTTCTTAAGTCTTTTTTCCAAATAAGTCACAACAACATCATTACATGTTGCATTGTCAAGGGTAATTGTTGACACTTTCTTAAGCCTCCATTGCTTCAAAACCTCCTCAACTTTCTTACCAATCATTTCCCCTTTGTGATTTGGAATTAAACTGAAGTGGGTAGTGGTGGCCATATAACTAAGGTTTTGAATGCAAGTCCAACAGTCGGTGGTTAGTGTAACCCTAGTACAATCAGATTAAAAAAAGGCTTTTAGTCGTAACTTTTCTTCTAGGTAAAACTTAAAGCAATCCCTAACAATAATCCTCCTTAAAGGGATATCCAGTTGTATTTGCAAGTGCTTACATAGTTTCCTAAATCCCTCACACTCGACCACTTTAAAAGGATGCTCATCAAGGATGATAAATGTGTTAATGGCCTTCCTACATATAACAGGGTTGTACCTTTTTCTTGTAGGAACTAAAAACCCCTCATTACCACTAACAAGGTTTCTTTGAGTTGGGTCTTTCAACAAAAGAGCTGGATTTTTGTGACATACTTTCGAGTGAGCTAGCATGTTAGATGTTTCATGTGTTTTAGGGTTGCATCTATATCATTTGTGACAATGTTTACACGCGGCTATTGGTCCAGGCTCACCGGGTAAAATGTTAAAGTCAGCCCAAACAGGGGAAGTTTTCCTATTTACACTAGCATTAAGTTTTCTTTTTTCCTACCATCGGGAAGGGGAGTAAGTGCAGCAGCAGCTGCTGGTTGTGTTTGTTGAGTAGGGGAAATAGGTTATTGCATCGCTGAAAAAAATTGGTTTATTAAAAATCATAGTGAGTTATAAATTTCAGATAGAGTTATAAATTTCAGATAGAGTTATAAATTTAAAATGCGTGAGTTATAAATTCCAGTGAGAGTTATAAATTTTAGATAGAGTTATACAAATCAATCATGTGATTTTAATAGTGCTTAAGTTATAAATTATGTTGTGATTCACAGACCATTGAATACTTATCATATTTATCATGTATGAATTACAAGATAAAAATTGAATTATCTTCACTCACTTCTTGCAAGCTAGAGACTCCGACTCCTTGCACGTTAGGACCTCCACCTTCTTGCAAGCTACTTTCTCTATGCTACATCTTACAATATAAAAGGGCAACCAAAACACAACCAACAAAACAACAACTGTCAATTAAAAATTACTACTTTCTTTCATCAACTTACTTTCGCAGATAATTTAATGAACCAAGAAGTTATAAATTTACAAAATTGAAATCATGAGTGAATCACAATGAAAAACATTGATACCTCAAATAGGACCTTCAGACCTTCAGACCTTCAGACATTCAAACCTGACTATATGAAGAAAAAAAGTCACAATGAAACATGGCTGAGCATACCAGACATCATACCTTCAAACTTCATACCTCAAATAGGATTAACAAGTGCCAATAAAACAAAAGATTCACGCAAATACAAAATATTCGTGTAAATAGAGTAAACATTTTTCATCAATCAATTTATTTACCTCTAGCATCTAACAAAGATATCAGAATGTTCAAGAAAAATAATTTCACCATTTCAGTTTTGTTAAGGTGACATAAAAATGAAAGTTTTAAGTTGTTATAGAGAGATAGAGAAAGACATGACAGAAGAAGAAGAAAGAGATCAACGAAAAGGAAGTGAAACTTACATGATCTGAAACGATGGTGGCGTGGTGGTGGTACAACGACAACAACAACAACAACTTGAAGATGAATGAACATCGTTATGTTGTTATCTTGTTGCGTTTCTGAATTCTGAAACCCTAGAAACATGAGAAATGAACAACAAAATGAAGGATTTGTTCTGTTGATGTTTTTGTCTTGGGCCATGCCCAGTTATTGAGTCCAAATTCCAGTTCAGTCCAGTGTGATAAAGTAATAATACATAATACAATTATTGGGCCTGCCAGATTCGAATATCAAAGGGTCTAAATCAATCATCTGAACCAACCCACATAAACTCATGTAAACTCATAAATAACTAACCCGATAACCCAAAAAATCAGTTCACCCGAACCGAAAGCATACGGGCCTAATGGGACAGACAGTTTAGACTGATTTTACTTATTTTGTCCAACCCTAAAAATGATATTAAATAAAATTTATGACAAAATTTGATATGCGTAGCCTATTATACTTAATAGGATACAAATTGGTTGTTATTGACATCATTGATACATGTCAATTTTGTCTCTAGTTAACAGCTCCATAGTGAAATTAAAGTACCCACTTTTTGTGTATTGAGCTGACACTATGACACAAGACATTTGTTTTTGTTATTTTTTATTTGAAGTTTAAACTGACCACGGTTGTTCCATAATCACACATTTGTTTTTGTTATTTTTTATTTGAAGTTTAAACTGACCAAGGTTATTCCATAATCACATGATAACAAGTATATGAGAAATTAAATATTATCCCTATTTTATATATGTCATCTCTTAGACGTGACATATTTAACAAATTTTCTCTGAAATATATAAGAATAAATGTAGAAAATTTTGTTAAATTTTTAAGTTTTTACCGTATTATTTGATCATAATCGGAAAATTGAAATTTTTGATATCGGAAATTTTAAATTTCTGGTGTTTTTCCTTATTATAAAAACATATCAGAAATTTAAAATTTTACGGTATATGTATTCATTATAAAACTTCATCTACAAACATATAAGAAATTTCAAATATAATTGAAATTTCTGATACTCTAGAAATTTGAAATTCCCGATAAAGATTTTATAGCAAATTTTTGGTATGTGTAAAGACTTTTGTAAAATTTTACGGAAATTTTAAAATTTCCGATAAATCGTAATCGGAAATTTTGAAATTCCTTATATATCACTATCGAAAATTTGTAGAATGTAAAAAATTTCTGATATACGATAAAAATCGATACCGAAAATTTGCTAAGAGTAGCAGAAATTTTGAAATTTATCTTTTTAACCAATAGTAACTTTTTTTTGATAAAAATAAAAAATTTAAAATAAATAGGAAAATGAATATTTTAAAAATGGCATGTATAATATAGAAAATGATAATGTTAATTTCTTTAAGTTTATGGTCATTAGAAACCACACAAACTCAAACTGTGCCGGATAAAATCCACTTATTTTCTTGGAAACTTCATGACAAAATTTGATTCTAGTTTCTAGAAGCCTGAGTCACCGTAATATAACCCTTAATAAAGCACTTTGATTAAGTTACTTTACTAATTTTTATTTTTGTGAAATAATTTTTTTTATTTTTGTATTGATTAATTAAAAAAATAATTTTTTTTAATCAATTCATCAATCAATTATGTATTAATGTGAATGTTGGGTCATTGCCCGAAAACAACACGTTATATTAGTCGAGTACATTGTCAAAAGAGTAAGTGGTACTATATCGCCATCTGAATGCATTGAAAAATAAAAAGAGTTTCTACATTTTCGTAAACATGTGTGAGGAAAGCAGTTAGTTCATGAGAATAAGATTTTTTTGAAACATAGAATATAGGTACACTTATAAAAAATCTATGGAACTAGTGGACACTATGATTAGGAGAAAAATCAATTTTACGTGTCTATAAGAAACTAAGTGGACATATGAAAATGTGAAAGAATTAGGCAATGTGGTTTCTAAGCTTTGGTACACTGGTAAAGTTAAATCTAGAAATCAGGTGGGATTTATTATAGACAATGAGTCGAAGATGATATTGTGGATGTGAAAAGAGTAGGAGATTGGATCATAACTCTGAAATGTGTAATAGAAAAAGACACATTTAATATTATTATTACTTATGCGCCTAGTTAGAAGAACAAGATAAAGTAAAATTTAGAGAGGATTTAGAAAGTTTATTTCAGAATATATTTTAAGGAAAGAAGATTTTTTTAGGAGGGGATCTAAATTGACATGTATGGAGCATAACAAGAGGTTTTGATGGCGTGCATGAGAGGTATGGTCTCAGGGAGGTAAATATTGAGGGTAAATCTATCTTGAAATTTTCGTCGACTTTTTATCTTATTGTAGCTAATATCTGATTTAGGAAAATAGATGATCATCTTATTACTTATAAGAGTGCGACAACATGTTCTTAAATATTTTTCTTTCTTAGTAGAAACTCAGATGAAAAGATTTGTTTGGATCATAAAGTTATATCCAGGAGAGAGTTTGATTATCCAATATAGAGTATTGGTTATGGTTGTAAGAGTCAAGAGGAGAGCAAAGAGAAGAAAAGACATGAGAGCTCCAACGATCAATAGGTGACATTTTTGAAGGGTGGAAATCAAAAGAGTTTCTAACACAAAATCTTGGAGGGAAGGTTTAGACCGCCACAAGAAAGTCTAAATGATAAGTGGAACAATATCATCCAATAGATTATAAAAGTAGTTAAAGAGACGTTGAGAGAATCAAATTTTAAACCTAGAGATAAATAATAATCGTGATGAAATGAAAGTGTTCACAATAAACTAAAAGAGTGATTCAAATGTAAAAATACCGAAAGTTAGAAAAAATATAAGAAAGTTAAGAAAGGAACCAAGAAAATTGTGAGTGAAAATTAAGAATCCTAACTTTTGACGTTTTATTACAATTTTTAGTGTGATAAGAATTAGTTATTCTTGTTGTCACGGCTCTGTTACACATCAATTTTATCCTCTACTTGATAGTTCCACACAATTACATTAAAGTATACATTGTTTTGTGCCCTTAGTTGACTCAATAGATTTTTTTGTTATTTTTCATTTGAAGTTTAAACTAACCATAGTCAAGGTTGTTCTAGAATCACATGATAACAAGTATACGGTCATTTGAAACCACAAAACTCAAACTGTGCTTGGTCAAAATCCACTGATTTTCTTGGACACCTCATGCCAAATTGTGATTCTAGTTTCTAGAAGCCTGAGTCACCATAATACAAGCCTTAATAAAAAACTCTGATGTCACCCAAGTTCACCCATCAATCGCTGCGTTAACAAGTGAATGTATTGATTTTGTACTTGATGAGATATATATGTGGAAAATGAATACTCTGACCATATACTTTCTTATACTCCCATCTTAGACGGCAATGACTTATGACTCACAAATTCCACCAAGAAAAAGACATTGACTTAATATTTTTATCATAATATGAACATCACTTCCCTTTCTCTCCTACTCAAAACCACTTCTTCTCTTTTCACTCATCTCTTAAACCATGAGCTACTCAACCTTAATCCAAACAAACACTCGTAACAATAATGAAGGAGAAGACAAAGACTTCTGCTTCTGGACTTCACCATCTTCAGAATCTTCAAGGATCAAAGATATTTTAGAAGGAAAGAAGGAACTTATGGAGATGATGAAACACATGCCTGAGTCTAGCTTTGAACTCTCTTTCCAAGACATGGTTGTTGAGCAACATCAAGTTCCAGAAGCTAAACCAGAACCAGAACCAGAACCAGAACCAAAACAAGTGTCTAGTAAAGTTCAACAACCTCAACACAAGAAGCTGAATGAGAAGAAGAAAACAAAGAAGAAGGAAAACAAATGCAATAATAGTAGACACGGTAAGATATTGAGAGCTGAAAGCATGGACAGTGAAACATTCTTACTGAAGATGGTTTTTCCAACTTCTCTTGATTGGAAGAAGAAGAAGACTACTAAAGTACAAAATGGCTCCAAGGTAGAAGTTAAAAATAAAGAATGGAGAATCAAAAGATTTTTCACTGAACATAGACAAAATACTCGTAGTAGTAGTAGCAGCAGCGACAACAATGACAAAAGCAGGTACATATATGATATTTTTTTCAGAAAATCTTAGACACTGATTCATGATACTAACACGTCAACAATAATACTAATTAATTTACATTTTGTTTGACTAGGTATGTTGATCGCAGCTACTCATTCTCACAAGGTTGCTTCCCATTCTTTGATCATATAAAAAGCAAAGTAAAGAAGGACACTTTGAAACTTGGAGGATGATTACTCATGCTCCTTTGCCAGCTTGAAAATTCCGAGTGAAATAGAGAACTCAATGCATGAAGAATTTGCAAAGAAGGACCCTTAGATATTCTTGAATTCTTGGGTTTTGATTTGTAGTAGTAGCACTCATTTTACATATTTGACAAAAATTAAAATCCAGTTTCACAAATAGGCCAAAGATGTAATTTGAAAGCTATTAGCTAAATATTTGTATTAAAAAAACTAAATATTAATCCCTGGTCCCAACATAGAATTTTTCTTCCCAATTGTATATATTCATATTAGTATTACATTATTTCTATATTTTTCATTTTTATAATTTATAGAATAGTAAGAACATATGATTTTTATTTTTTATTTTTATAGAAAAGTCCTCAGTCAGAAAACCATACGCCTAAGTGTGTGATTTGCAGGAGATTTTAACTTGCCACCTCCTAAATTGTATTTTACACCCTTTATTTAAAGTGTTTTTACTCTTATACTCATGCAAAAATCAATTTTTTTAAAGTGTTGCTGTTTATTGGAAATTTCAAATTGCTATGAGAAATTTATCAAAAATTAAGGTTCTTTCAATTTTACCACAAGAGACGTGATGTTATCAGAAATTTGAAATTTAAAAAAAAAAGAATTATTTTATTGAAAATTTCGAAATTTTTGATATTTAGTAAAAAATTCCGAAAATATGAAATTTCCGGTATAGCGTCAGATTTTCAAAATCCACTATTTTTTCATTACTTTTTCTCGAATAATCGAATCGATAAAAAAATATCCAATAAAATATATACATATAAAAACTATGCTACATAAGGATACAAAACAAATTAGGATGACTTTCTAACTTCATCTTTCAAGTGTCTAAAGTGACTCACATATGCTGATTCCCATACTTTTGCATCTTCAGTATAATTCTGTCTTCAACGGTCAGTCACAGGAGGCAATGAGCAATCAAGTTTCAACTTTACCTGAACTCAATGATTGTTGTTGACAAAACCAACAACAATGATTTTATGCCTGCTCGTATACATAGGTGGAGCTAAGACAAGAGGGAAAAATATGATGTTAAGCCTTTTGCAAAGGGAGATAAATACGACATTGTATCTAGAAGCAATAGGGTAATTCATATCAAGAATCTTCATCCATTTATCGATACCCTACATACCTAAGTAGTCTACTCGTAACACATTCCTAACGGTAGAGATCGTGTCATAGAACAACTTGGAAAACAATTGCGTGTGTTGATGAACTTGAGTATCTAATTGTGTCTGTCTCAATGGCCACGAATCTTCGCCCCATCTAAGTAAGCTCACGGAAATCATAATTTCCATCGTCACGAACATCAATAATGTTATTAATGTATGGATGTAAGAAATCAGGTAACTGGAACAAGTAAACATGTCTTGAAGATTCGGTGGATGACTGGCTACCAATTGACATACTTGACAGTTGACTTGCAGTTTATTTTGCGCATGATCTTTTCATAGTCTTACTCCCTTGCGAGCCCCAGCATACTCCTACTAGTTAGGATCACGATGCACATCACTCTCTTGACTCTTCTTACTCTCTTATTTCCCCTGTTAGGCTTAAACTTCACCGGCGGTCGACACATAGAAGTTATGGATGGACGTGTTAGTTTCTGAACCTTTTTCTTTAACACCCTCTAGCCTACAATATCCAAAGTACTGAAATATATCTCCAATTTTTCACACTCTGCTTCTAAATCCAATTGTGTGCCACTTTCTTCATGACTGACCTCATGCTCTTCAATGTGTAATTTCTTCCAAAAAATACGAATCGAGTCTAACAAAACATGATTGCCTTGTAGTTGGAAAATGGCAAGCTGACACACACACACGATAATCCATGCGTTGTTCTAATGAAGCAACCACATCTTTCTTGGATTGCACCAATAAATTTTACCCTTTCTAGTTCCTTTCCAATGAGTTGTATATACTGTCTTGAAACAAAACCATACAAGTTGAAATAGAATGGAGTGTTATAATGATGCTCAATATTGACAATACCTTTTTGGAACGATATTTTGAATGAACCTAGCTACAACTTCAACATGGTGTTCACAACATACCAACTTCGGCATAAATCTCTCAGACTTGTAGTCAACATGTTTTTTAGTCTTCAATCAGTAGACTCCATCCTAAAAACCATAAATAGAAATATATGTTAATTTATGATTATTAATGTAATAACATCAAACTGTCACGTTCCATGTACTTATTTGTTGTTGTATTTCCTAAAGGAGTGACTCTGTTAGTTCAAGAAACAACAAACCTTTATTTAAAAGGTGTCAGTCATGTTTCATTCACATACTTAACAAATAAAGGAATATCAACAAAAACAGTCTCACAGTGTTTCACGTGTTCGACTAACTCAATTTCTCTATTTGAATACATGATGTTGTTCTATATATCCATGACATGTTGGTGCCTTTCCGATTTAACACTTTACATTTCATACTAATATTTTTTGAGATATGGAACAGACACAAGAGATGAGTTAAATTTGGGAACACAAACTCCATGGCATTCATCAACGCAAGTTCTCGGTTCATCACCACAACCTTCGGTAGCAATATCTCGGAAGAGAAAAACTCTATGAGCTTTTCCAGTGCCCATTTGAAATTCGCATCCCTTTCATGTTCTAAATAGGAAAATCCAACTGAAAACATCAACTTTGTTGATGTAACACCAACAATCTCAAGCAGTGGTATCCAGTACCTGAATGATCACGATGGACATAATAAAAAAAATTGATAAATCAAAGTATGCATTTTATAATAAGCAATGATAGTCATTACCTATTTGACTTGTATGTGCAATCAAAGACCAACAATAAATGAAACATATTCAACAACTTCACTGAATCTGGATGTGTCCAAAAGATATTAACAACAACATTTGATTCGTGCAACACCCTAAAAATCTTGCGCTTATTATAATAAAATAAAGCATGCAAAGAACACATATATACACTTAGGATGTTAATCGACACGAAACTCATCTGCTCTATAACACATAATTTAACAAACAAAACATTTAACATCTAACATCACATCCTCACCTTCACTTAGGTTATCATCGCAACCGAGTACTTTATTAAAACTTAACAAATAGAGTAAAAATCTCCTCAAAACAACGTAGTAAGCATCAAACACAAGAGCATAACATTCCACTCTATAATAAACATAAACAAAATAAAAATAGTATTTTTCCTCCCGTCCAGTGTTACAGATCAGAGTAACGTAATTCTAATAACACAAAATAAAAAATAAAGAAGAAAAACCTCTCACCATTCTCCTACTCTAAGCAGCTACTCAGTTACCTGCTTATTTGTACTCCAAAGAGGAGCACATACCACAACAACAACAAAGGGGTGAGAAATCACATTAATAAAAAAAGAAATATATACTTCAAGGTAGATTACAAATATCTACATAATCAACAAGCAATCACACAATATTAGTACACAATAATATTATCACACCTAACTCTACATTATACACCAATCATCATTATGCATACAATTCATTTATGCAATGCGACTCAAGTATGCAACTCTATGCATATGCATGTGGTACCAACTCAACATTTAGTTCTCTGAGGAATCGGGTCCTCTCTCTGAACCCATGAGCCCCTATTTGAGCTCCAAGCCCCTTCTCTGAGCTTGTGATAAGCCACTAGTCCCTTCTCTGAGCTAGCGAACATGCCTTTTAACATAACTCAAATGATACGTGAATCATACATATAAATGTCAATACGTTAATATCCCTCTACGATCCTAACATAATGCATTGACGATTCTCGTAATCCCCTCGCTGGATTACCACATAACACAATCACATATGCACAACATAATATAACTATATGCAACTTAAACATGCAATAATTATTCTCATCCGGATTATATTCTCATACATACCATAACACAAAAATCACAATTAAACACACTCAATATATCATAACATCACCATAAATCATAATTCATTCTCAACACAACACCAAAACTCACATCAATCAATATTTACTTGATTAAATAAATTTAGAGTTATTAATTCTCATCATCCCCAACATAACATCAACAAACCATGTAATCCATATAAAAATACTCATGTTATCACAACATATTTAGCCTATTAAGACAATTCCATTTGATAGTATTTTGTGTTAGCTTTCCAACACTTCAAATAACAACTCATTTGGACTTACAGATCAAAAGTTATGGACAAAACTTTGGGGAATATAAATTAGGTCAAAACGACCATATTTCAAATTCTGCCCAGTATGTATCGACTCCTAGGGAGCATGTGTCAACCTATGGGACTTATGTGTCGACCTATGAGACTTATGTGTCGACTCCAAAAGAACATAAAGTGTGAATTTGCAAACGACTCGGTATGGGTCGACCCATGCAACATGTGTGTCGACTCTCAACTGCAGAATGCATAATTTCTGTGTTTTTTCATCGTTGGAGGTCTTTCGGACCTTCGATTTCAATTATGTAAAAACCCCCGATCTCAGAATTCTAAATACTACAATTATCCAATAATTAAAATAGAAAATTCACAATATTTCACAAATTAGCATCAATAAGATCATCACTTTTCAAGATTTTCAACTCGTACAACAAAATCACTTATTTTCCAAACTTCACCTGATCACTCCCTAACATGTCGAAACAACTTATTTCGAAAATCTATCATTATAGGTCATTTATATACTGTTATTACATCTCAAACCTATCAACTAACATCATATACATGTTATACATCACCAATATCATGTCAAATAATCAAATGAACACATAAAATTCTCAAATCTCCTAAAATCATACTAACCCCAAAACCTCAAAACTTTCAATAATGGCGGAAAACCTATCAAGAACCCAAAACAGAATTGTACCCATATAGGCACACAAAATTAATTATGAAAAACAAAGTATAACATCAAGGAATCATAATTTTTCAGATTCACATAATAACACAATAAAACATACATGTTAATACCAACCTATTGGAGGTTAAGGACTCTTATACCCTTCTCTTAATGCATATACCCTTTATTATGGTTATTCTCCCCTTTACCCCTTTACCTTGCAATTCCAGCAAGAATAAACAATCTCTATGGCATCCTCTCCCAAAACTCTAGCTCTCCTATTGTTCTTCTTTTTGCCCTAGCTCCTTCTCTTTTCCAATTCACGTACTGTCTAACCCCTCTAACTCTCTATTGTACCCCAAAATTTGCCCTCTCATTTTATCAAGATTTCCCCTCACAAGACTCTTTGGATTCAAGACAGGATTAGGGTTTGCTCAGCTCAAGACATCTCCTTGCACTGATGACCTGAAATTAGGGTTTGAGTTTGCACAAGGATTTTTGGACTTCCAATGCTCAAGGTGAATTTCATACTTCATGTTGGACTTATAAGATTTTGCATACCAAGTTTCGAGCCTTGAATCAAATTTTTGCCCAGTCAATTGGCCAGTTGACCTAAAAATCAGATGTATTGGGGAAAAAGTCAATTGTGGCCAATTTACAGTCAAACATCATAATTTTTTATCCACATCAACATTATAGACTCATATGAACCATTTGATTAAGTTTGGACCACAACTCCTCAAGAAATTTGATCAGATCATCAAAAGGGCAAAATGGTCAAAATTAGGGTTTTGACTGTATAAGGGCAATTTCTGATTTTTCACCTAGCCAATGGAAAATTGGATTCAAGCATGGATTCAAGGACTCAATGGCATCATCTTGACCTAATCACAAGGTTCAAAAGATCTCAAAAGCATTGGATTGACAGATGAATTTTCCAGTCAACTGATCAAAAATCAACTGTATACTGAAAAGTCAAACTTTGACTTTTTGTTCAAAATCAAGTGCCAAGGGTCATTTTTCATCAATATGTGTCAAAACATGAAACTTGTTCACCAAGAAACCTAATTTTGGAAATTAGGGTTTAAAATGGAAAATTTTCATAACTTAGAAATTTTCTAAGTTATGAAAATTTCTTATTTTTTCCCAACTTTTCCAAACTTTTTCACCATGATGAAATTGGATTCAAAGAAAACTTACAAAATGAAAGTTGTAGTCCTCCACAAAATCTAAAACTTTTATTCACAAAGTTTTCCCAAAAGATGCTTGGATCTCAAGTTATGATTTTTGGAATAAGGGTCCATGAAACTTTTAACTTAGTGAAATTTTGCCCTAGTTTAGGCAAGATTTTGACCTATCTTCATGGCAACTTTTCACCTAGTTCCAAGTGTAATATCAAAATAAATTTCAAATATGGATTGTAGATAATGTTACAAGCTTTCTAAAATGTCCAAAAACTCTCCAAGATCATTTGTGGTTGGGGAGAATCGAAAGTTTGAAAATGGCAAATCATCACTTTTGTCCAAGGCATTTTACACCATGCTACAAGTTGCAAAATCTGTCCAAACCTTGCTTGTACTTGGTTTACAGGTTCTAATCCTTTCTACACTCATAAATTAAATGCAAACACATTGGATTAAGGCTTTTTTCTTATCTATGAAGCATTATACAAAGGTTTAATCCATTTTTGGCAAAAAGTTAACAATGTCATTTACATAAAGCACAACTTTTGCAATTTTGTTTGTCTTGAGAATTGGACTTAATCTTTTGCAGAAAACCACATCCAAAAACATCAGAAAAAGTTTACCAACCCTCCTCAGGCCTTGAGCTAGCCTGTACAGGCCGTGCCTTTGTCAACTCACCCTTTACTTCAAAAACAAGCAATTATGCAAAAGGTCCATAACTCTTGTATCTGTTAAAACTAAAGCTTGTACACTTTTCAAACAACTTTAACATATCACACCAAGCCAGAAACATGAGTTAGCAAGTTCTCAAACCCTCCAAAACACCAAAACACAAGTTCTTGTCAAAACAGGGCAGGTTCTGCAGATTGACTTCCAAAACAAAATCCACTCATGCGTTTTGCTTGAAACCAGTTCCAACACACTCCATAAAACATACCTAAACTATTCCAACCATTCTCAAGTCACTGTAACTCCATTTTCACACTTCACCATTTTTACTTTGAAGCTTTGCAGGTTGAGTTCTACAAGCATATTCAGGCCATTTCAAAGCAAGCCAAGCATTGGGGAAGGTTGAGTGAACTTCAGGCAAGCTAACACGACCTTCAGGCCTCATCAAAAACCCCTACACTGCCATACTCGAGCTTGACTAAAACAGGTATTTGACAAACTTCTATCTCCTTATTTAGGAATCATTAGGCTTAGGTTTGTGAAGAAAAAATGTAGTTCTCATTGTCCTTGAGCTGTACATATGCATAGAATTCATTTATATTAACTGAGCTAGGAGTATTTGATAGTTGAACTTACTGAAAAAATTAGGTTATAAATTAGGGGCACTGAAATCCTCTCTGGTTTCTTAGAGTTAGATTAAGTTTTTTACATGGTTGAAATTGTGGTTTCAAGCTCTATAATTTTCATGTTATGAGTTTTTGATTTCAAGCAAAGAATAGAGAGAACAGGTTTGAAGTTGCAGCGCGCGCATTTTTGTTCTGGAGGACAGGGATGAAGAGGAATGTGGGTTGGGCTTGGTTTGGCTGACTATTTGCACCCCTAGCTTACTTTCTGCACCCCCTTGGCCCATTTCTTTATTTTTGTATATTTTTCTATTTCTTTTACATTCCTGACTTTTATTTATTTTTTCCAAATATTAAAAATCACCAAAAATATTTTCTTAAATTTTCACATTTTATTTTATTTTTGGCATAATATTTAGTTTAATACATTTATTTTCTTAGATAAAAACTTATAATTAATACAAAAATATTATATATATTTTTTTTATTATTTATACATATAAAATAATATTTTCTCACATATTTTATTTTTTAATATTTTTGTGAATATTTTTATTTATTTTCTTTGTACATAAATGAATAAATATATAATATAATACATTTCCTTTTAAAACCAAAAAACTAGGGTTTCCACCCTTTTCAAAAATAGTCATTAATATTTTTTCTTATTTTTTAGACATAAATAATTTATTTTACATACATAAAATAATACAAAAATATTTTGCATATTTATATTTAATTGTCCATTTAAATATTTGCTTATTTTATTTATTTGTGCAATATTTCAATTTGGTTGTAATAATAGTTTTAGGGTTTATTTTTAAGCCCCCTATTCAAACTTGTATCCCCCTCCCCATATCAATGTTGTAATAGTTGTAGATTTACTTTTACGCATTTTATTGCTTTCAAATATGCATGATAGTAAAAACTAGGGTTTGTATGCAAAGACCAAAATCAAACAAATAGTATGACTAAACACAAGACAAAAATGTTTGAAAAATGACAACACAATGCACACAAGCATCCCTAGGGTTTCACCCACTTGTTGCCTTAAAAACATGGCCATGGTATGCATGCTAGGTATCTTGGAAAAATCAAACAAAAACAAAAAGATCACAGTCCCTCGATGATGCTATCTTGGTTGCCTATACAAAAATGATCTAGTCCCTCAAAAAACTTGCTAAGATACTTGGAACCATTGCTATCATGGTCATACGATGACCCACGCCCATACCGTTTAACAACCTAATACAAGGTTGTTTACCAAATACAATGGTAAAACAACAATGTCAAAAGGGTTAAAAAAGTGTAAGAAAGATCTTTGAGTAGGGTAGACAACTCCTAGTTACTTGATCAAACTTGCAAACCATCCTTGATATTTTCAAAACACACAATTTCAGAACAATTTCCCAAAACAAACTTTCAAACATTGAAACATCTTTTCAAAAGACAAACACCTTTGTATACATTCAAACAAAGAATCATTACAAAGGTTGCCTAGACAAAGGCCTCTTTTCAAAATACTTTCAAAACCACACAAAGCACCATTTCAAACAATTGGAAAAGCAAAGCAAGTGATCTAAACAAGTAACTAAGAGCCCATGGAAAACCATGGATGAAAAGGGTGCTAGCACCTTCCTTTTTCATAATCTACCCCCCGAACCCAAGAAAACATCTCAAAGGTCTTTCCTGTGCTTTTTGACCTTTCCTTTGGATAAAATAAAAAGTCGGTGGCGACTCTTGCTAAACCGCAACATTTGCGAACACAAACGCAAACACCTCAAGTCAGTTCTCCCACCGCATCACAGAACTGGCGACTCTGCTGGGGAGAATATAAAAGTGGGGTTACCTTAGGGTTTATATCACGTTTACATGCTTACCTTGTTGCTTTGATTGCTTTACATTTTGTTCTTTTGTTTGGGTTTGAATCCTCTACCCGAATTTGAGAAACATTCATAGGTAAATAACAATATGTTGTGGAAACTGTGCGGGGTATACCGACATGGTTGAAGCAATAGCTATATTAGTGCGACATATTTGTGGGTACCGGTAGCCTTTGATTCAATCAAAGAGAATACAGGGCCGCTGAGTGATGTCATGAAGCACTAATGGGTATTTAGAACATTTACTTGACCATCTTGGCCTTTTTAGGAGTAGTGAGATGACCGGCTTTGGTGCAGTCCGAAGTTGGTAGATACTCGATACTACACTCATTGAGGGTTATTTTCTTGGAATATTTCGGTCGCCAGTAAAATGGCTAAACTGAAACAATGAACACAGAAAATAATCCATTGATATTGAGCTCCTTAGAACCCGATTACTATTTATAGGACAGGTTGAGCCAACTAAACTTCAAGAGGGTACTAACCTATGAAACCCCATGCAAGCCTAAACTAGGAACTTGTGTGATTTGTTTGTACATATATACTTGTGCATAACATCATAGACATCATGAAGCATCATATGCATCCACTAACAATTTCAAGGATTTTGGATCTTCATCTTTGTTCCTGTTTTGTAGGTTATGGAATCACTTCGCAGGAAAACTATCCAGGTGAACCTTGTGAGAATTCCTCCTCAACTCAAGGAGCTTACTTCCAAGATTCCAGAGTATTCTCCATTCACTAAAAGACATGGTCGACTTCTCAACTTGGTCAACTCCAACATAGAGGAAGACATGGTGAAGGTTCTCTTCCAGTTCTTTGACCCCCTACACCACTGCTTCACATTTCTTGACTACCAACTAGTGCCTACTTTGGAGGAATTTTCTCAACTCTTGAGCATTTCTATTATCCATCAACTACCCTACAACGGTACAGAAAGAGATCCAAAGCCTAAAGAGGTTGCTCAAGCCCTACACTTGCAACTATCTGATGTCAAAGGTCATTGGGAAACCAAAAGTGGTGTCAAGGGTTTCTTGGTAAAGTTCCTGTTTGAGAAAGCTCAAGAATGTTGGAATTCTCTAGATCTGCAAGCTTTTGAGGAGATTGTAGCACTTCTCATCTATGGGTTGGTCTTGTTCCCAAACCCTGACCAGCTTATAGATGTGAATGCTGTCAAGATTTTCATATCTAGGAATCCTGTGCCTACATTTCTTGGGGATATCCTCCACTCATTTCACACTCGAACAATGAGGAAAAGAGGTGTTCTCATGTGTTGTACTCCTCTTCTGGCAAGGTGGTTTATTTCTCACCTTCCCCAATCAGTATTGAAGAATAAGCAAGGTTTGAGGTGGTCACAACGATTGATGAATCTTACACATTCAGATGTTCATTGGTGTTCTCGATCCAGAGAAAATGTTATCATCATTGATCGTTGTGGGGAATTCCCTAATGTCCCTCTACTTGGCATTAGGGGAGGCATTACCTACAACCCCTGCTTGGCTCAGAGACAGTTTGGGTATGCCCGAAGGGATGACCCACATGACATGCTGATTCCAGACTTGGTTTTTGACTTCGACAACGACGCTCAAGGACTTCGACAAAGGTTTATCCGAGCTTGGAGGATGCCCAACAAGGTGGACAGTAAGACCTTGGGACACAAGAATTCCATCCCCCTTGAGCCTTACCTCAAGTGGGTACAAACACGCGCCCAAAGTCTTATGATGCCTTACCCCTACATTCTCCCTATGATCAAAGAGCCTGTTATGGAAGGAGAGGTTCCATACACCCTCCTACATCCTGACATGCCAACATCATTGGAAGATTTACAAAGGAGTTTGATATAGCTCAAGGGAGAACGTGATACGTTTGAAGCCCAATTCTACGCTAGTGAGAAGAAGGTTTTAGAACTTACTCGTCAACTTCACGAAGATCAGGCTCTCAACACCTACATTGCACCAAAAAGGATGCGCAACATCTTTTTACATTAGAATTTTGTATTATTTTGCCCATGGGCCATTTATGTACTAATAAATTCTATCTTATTAATATGACGTTTGTTCCTTTTTGTTTACAACAAATTTGAATTTCTGAATCCTTGAATGCATTACATGAATACATTTCATTCAACATATGCATAAACAGGTCTTCACACCAGGTTTCCTTATCTCTCTGTTGTTTATTTCAGCAAGATGGATATAGAGCAGACAGTCAAAGATTTGCAAGCACAAAATTCACAGTTCCAATAACTACTCATGACCTTGGCAAAGGGTCAGGAGGATCTTAAAGCTCTGTTAGAGAAGGAGAAGGAAAAAGAGAAAAAGAAAAAGAAGAGAGTTGGTGTGGCTACCTTGGGCAGAAGATTTGAAGGTCAAGCCAGAAGGGTCATGGATTTCCCCTCAACATCTGATGAAGGGGTAGGAAAAGGAAAAGGAGCTGCAATACCATTTGAGTTTAAGGAAGAAGAAGAAGAGGAGAATAAAGACTATTCTGAACAGCAGTATCCTCCTGCAGATGAAAAATACAAAAATCTGGAAGAACGTCTGGCAGCCATGGAGATTCAGAGGGTGCCTGGGCTGGACTTTGAAGAGCTGGGTTTGGTTTCTGGAATAGTTATTCCTCCAAAGTTTAAAGTACCTCTATTTTCTAAATACGATGGGGTGTCTTGCCCAAAGATGCACCTACGGTCTTACGTCAGAAAAATCCAACCATATTCTTCCGACAAGGACCTGTGGGTACATTTCTTCTAGGATAGTCTTTTAGGGACGCAATTGGATTGGTTCTACCAGCTAGAGAGGTTGATAAGTAGAACTCAAACTCAACTTCGTATCCAAAGCTTTCTTCAAACTCTCCCAAAATCTTAATGTAAACCTATGATCTCTGTCAGATACAATACTGGATGGAATCCCATGAAAACTGACAATTTTCTCAATATACAACTCTGCTAGCCTCTCCAACAGATAGTTAAGTTTAATCAGAATTAAATGAGCCAATTTAGTCAACATATCCATAATAACCCAAATAATGTCACAACTCTTCACTATTCTCAGCAACCTGGACACAAAGTCCATCAAAATGCTATCTCACTTCCCCTTAGAAATAGATAACAACTGCATCAAACCCAATAGCTTCTGATGCTCAACTTTGGACTTCTGGAAAGTCAAACATAAATAGACGAACTCAACAACCTCCTTTTTCATTCCAGGCCTTCCTTACATCTTGATACATCTTCGTAGTACTGATATGAATACTCATACCACTTTGGTGTCCTTCCTCAAGAACACTCTTCTTAAGTTCCGACACATTGGAACACACACTCGATCACAGAACCTCATAACACCATTATCGTCAATTCAGAAATCTGCACCTTGACATTGATTGATTAAGGCTAGTTGATCAACCAATTTCAAATTAATCTCCTGACTTTCTCTAATATCCTCAAGAACACCACAGGCAAGCTTCAACATACCCAACTTCATACTTTGTAGCATAAATTCACAAACCAAACTCAAATCTTTAATTTCTTATATCAGCTCTAACTCTCTAGCCATCAATGTCGACATATGCAGCGTATTTCAACTCAATACATCGACCACGACATTGGCTTTACCAGGATGGTACTTTAAACCAAAATCATAATACTTCAACAACTCTTTCCATATCCAATGTCTCATATTCAACTCATTTTGATCAAACAAATACTTCAAGCTCTTATGATCACTAAACACTTCAAATCTAGAGCCGAACATATAATACCTCCAAATCTTAAGTGCGAACACAATTGCAGTCATCTCTAAATCATGATTAGCATAATTCTTCTCATGAAATTTAAGTTTCCTTGATGTATAGGCCAGAACTTGTCCATTCTACATTAACACACTCCAAGACCCATCTTAGAAGCATCATAATACACTACAAGAGATTCAGTTGGACTCGGAAAAATCAACACTGGAGCTTACATCAACCTCTTCTTAAGTTCTCAGAAACTCTCTTCACACTTCATATCTACAGATAAGCTTGACCCTTCCTAGTTAGCTGAGTTAACGACAAGGTAAACTTAGAAAATCCCTTAATGAATCTACGATCATAACCAGCTAATCCAAGAAAATTTTGAATCTCAGTAACACACTTTGGAGTCTCCCTCTATAACACAACTTCAACCTTCGATAGATCTACAATAATACCTCCACTAGAAATCACATAGCCGAGAAAACTTACTTCTATTAACCAAAACTCACACTTTGACAACTTAGCATACAATTTCTTCTTTTGCAACAATTTTAACACAACCCTCAAATGTTCAACATGTTCCTCTTCAGTCTTAGAATAAATCATAATATCGTCAATAAACACCACCACAAAGTTATCCAAATACACATGAAAATCTTTGTTCATATACCCCATGAACACACTAGGAGCATCAAACACACCAAACAATATCACTGAATACTCGTAATGACTATACCTTATCCTAAAAGTAGTCTTTGGAATATATCAACCTTCACGTGAATATGATGATATCCTGGCCTTAAATTAATATTACTGAAGACAAAGCACACACTAACTGATCCATCAAATCATCAATTCTCAGAAGCAAATACTTATTCTTGATATTAACCTTTTTAAGTTGTCAATAGTCAACATATAACGCATAATACCATCCTTCTTCTTTACTAACACTGGCACAACCTACGGAGAAACACTAGGCAGAATGAACTTCTTCTCGAGCAGATCCTCTTGTTGCTTTTTCAATTTTCTCAACCCTGCAGTAGACATTTGATACGAAGCCATTGACACCAGACTCGTACCTGGTACTAAGTCGATGGAAAATTCCACTTCAAGCTCTGGCGAAAAATCACTAATGTCTTCGGGAAACACTTCTGGAAATTCATAAGCGACAGGTAAATAACTAATAACTCCATTTCCCTTTCCATCCAATGAAGCTAACACCATATATACCATCGCACCATCTTTCATCGACTCATCTACTTGCGTAGAAGACACAAACTCTAGAAATGACACTACCTTTTTGAAACAGTTAATATGGACATGGTTGAACTCCAACCAATTCATACCAAGGATAACATTGAGTTGATCCAACTTCTCGCTCTGGCGGCAAGTCACAAATATCCCCGGGAGAAACATCAGGAAACTCGCACACAACAAACATATCAATAGCTGCAATATTTCTCTCCACTCTCAGAGATACAAACCACACATGACCATCCCCTCTCAAGGACACTTTAACCTGACAGGTGGGCATGAATCTCGAATCCTTACTTTCTTTGGGTTCGGGAAACACCACCACCTCTACAACACATACACTCTTGCAATTAGCTGCACATTGAACCAACACTTCACAACTAAAACATCTTAGAGAAGCAAAATATTCTCCCCCACTTATTTCAATCCCAGTATTGAAGACAAGTGGTTAGAAAAAGAAATGAGCACCGACAGTGTTTCACACACATGTCGCATACTAGGGAACAAACAAAGTACAAAAACTAGTTGAATGGACCGACCTGCTATAATACCAACTATGTAACACCATAAAAACCCCAAACTTATTATAATAAAATAAAGCATGAAAAAAACACATATGTATACTTAGGATGTTACTCGACATCAAACTCATCTGCTCTATAACACATAATTTAATAAGTAAAACATTCAGCACCTGTCATCAGATGCTCACCTTCACTTAGGGTATCATCGCAATGGGTTCATAAATATAAGCACGCTTTGCAAAATCACATAAGTCTTATAAAATACTTTATTTAAACTCAACAAATACAGTACAAATCTCCTCAAAATAGTGTAGTAAGCATTAAACACAAGAGCATAACATTCCACTCTCTAATAAACATAAATAGAATAAAAATAGTATCGTTCACTTCACCCAGTATTACAGATTAAAGCAACGTAATTCTAATGAAACAAAATAAACAGTAAAGAAAAACAAACTCTCACCATCATCCCACTCTAAGAAACTACTCAGCTACCTGCTTATCTGTACTCTAAAGACGAGCACATACCACAACAACAACAAGGGGGGTGAGAAATCACATTAATAAAGTAAGCGGTACATACTGTAAGGTAAAGTACAAACATCTACAGAATCAAGAAGCAATCACACAACATTACTACTGTTAACTAGAAATTTTTGACCAAGGGAAGTGATTATAAGATAACGGTCATCCCTAAGAGGAAAGTATTTCGACATAACCCATGGTGAAAAAAGGGGCGTCGACACGTAGTCCGGTTGAGACTTAACAAAATTCAGAGTTTCTGGAGTTGGGTCGACGTAATGGTTTAAAGGCAGTCGACTGGGAGCCCAGTTGATGCGGGGTTTGAAAGCCAAAAGCAAATACATAAAGCGTTCAACATTAGAGCAGTTTTCATCGACAATTACAAATATAACATGGGAAGGTTCAGAAAGGCAGTTTTTCATCACAAACTCCAAAAGTGGTTATAATAATCGTTGAACGTGTCATATATAAGTTATTTTTGTTTGTTATTTAAGCAAGTTTTTCATTCATGTTAGAGGTTGCATTTTGTAACATTTAAGAAAGCACTCAAAGTATTAGCGTCAAAGAGAGAAACGAGTCACTTCTGAAAAATGTATGCTTGCGTACAAATTTAAATTCAAAGAAATTTACTTCAAGTTTTCTGTATTATTTATCACTCTTGCATATTTATCTTTATCTTTATCTTTTATCTTTTTTCTATTTTCTATTCCCAAAACACCATACCAAACTTAACACCGAGTCTAGGACTTTTGTGGCCGATCTTGCAAGTAACCTTTAAGTAAGAGGCTAGAGATTGTCCGCGAGAAACCCTTAAGAACAAATCGGCACACTCAGTGGGACGCGTTTGTGTTAAGTTCGTTTTAAAATTGTCTCAACCTGTGCATGAGATTGAGGAGTGGTAGAAAAATGGTATATCCTAGAAATCCAGATGGGGAACAACCCCCAGGAGTAAATACTAGTGTTGCATCAAGTGTTGGCTCAAGCTATGTGCCTATGTCTTCGACGACCCCAAGTACACCAATCACTATGAGTCATCTAGTAACTACAAGACCAAATATAGTTAATACTAAATGGCAATATGTGCCTAGTTTCACAATGCCTACACATGGTGTTAGGGAACGAGTGTCTGGAATGCCAACAACAATGATGACAGGCTTGCATAATAGCATTTCAACATTTGGTGAAAATGCAGCATCAACATTTTCCCCTTATCACGCACCAGGGCTTGGGGGAAGTCAGTTTGGTCATTCGACTGGATTGAATTTTTCTCACCAAGTAATAACCACTTTCACTTCAAGTACCATTGCAGTTATGAGGCAATAAATGGATGAAAGTAATAACAAAATGGTCAACATGATTACTCACTAGATGAGTGTCATATTGAGACCATTTATAAAGAGTTTGATGCAGAGTTACCAAACATTGGCAACTCAAATGACTCGTATTGGTGATTTTCTTGGTGCCCCTAGAGCGCCAATTCGACATATTGCACTGCCTCCACCGAAAGAGCCAGTGCATTATGAATAAATGGTCGATGACTGTGATCGGTGGAAATAGAACTGACTGTTTTTTAAGCTGGTTCGCGAAATGTCGCGGTAAGCAAGAGTCGCCACCGTCTTTTATGTTCTCCAATATGGAAAGGACAAAAGCACAACAAAATTCCTTCTTTGAGATGTCTCTCGGTTCGGGAGGTAGATTATAGAAAGGGAAGGTGTTAGCACCCTTTCTATCCATGGTTATCTATGGGCTCTTAGGTACTTGCTCTTATGTTTTCAAAAGATTTGTTTGCTTTTCAAGTGTGTGTGGGTTTTGAAAAAGTTTCGTTTGAAAAATTTCTAAGTAACTCTTGTATCTGTCCTCAAGAGTGTATGAAAAATTTGTTTGAAAACTTTTGAAAGTGTCAGTGTGAAAAGATTGTTTTTTTTCTTGTTTTTGAGAGAGCAAGTACCCATGAGATCTACCTACCCTAAGGAATTAGGCTGTGTAAGAGTCCTTTAAACAGTGTTATCCCGCTATTGAGAAGTAGGTAGCACCGTCGTTGGAGGTGTTCGGGTCAATTCGATTATAAGGGACAGTGTGGTCACCGAAGCAATAGTAGGACACCTTAGAAGTAACCCTAATGTCCTAGATCCTTTTTCATCCGAGGCAACCGTTTTGAGGCAACTGGATCTTTAGACAGGAGGGCGACCTCTAAGACACCCTATACTTGACGACCACGTTCGAGGCAACCAGTGAGGCGTACCCTAGGAGTGGCATGTGCATGTGTGTTGTTTTTCAGTTTAATTATCTTTGAACATGCATTTGTGAGCTACAGATTAATTTTATTTTTCATACAAGTCTTTCATGCATTTTTAACAGTTAAGAGTGCGGGAAATAAAGCGCGAAAAGGTAAATCTAGCTATTACAAGGCGCGGGTATATACATCGCCAAAAACAACAACCCGTTTGGAAAATAAAAATGCGAGAATTTAAAAGAAAGCGATAAAGTTCTAATTAATTATTACATTTCCTGAGCAGATACAAAATAATGAATTAAAAAAAATAAATGCGCGCGCGAAAGATTGAATCGGGACGTCCTAAGGGTTTTGACCCTTTTTTTTGAGAAAGAATTGAATTTTGTCCTTTTTGCAATTAATCAAAATTAAAACTAATTACTAATTAATTAATTTAATTAAAGGAAAATATTTTTGTGTTTTTTATGTTTTTAATAAAATAAACAAAAGAAATTAAAAGTTGAAAGTCCTAATTCTAAATTGTTTTTATTTATTGTAAAAAAGTATTAAAGTTAATTAATTAAGCTAATTTAATTTAATTTACATTTTATTTACAAAATAATTACCTAAGTGAAATTAATAAAAATAAATATTTACATTTTTTAGTTTATTTTTTATTTTTTATGAAAAATATTAACTATGTTAATTTAATGACAAGAATAATAATTAAAAAAATAGTTAAATAAAATAAAAGAGAAAAATAGAAGAAAAAAAAGGAATGGACCAGGGGGTATTGGGCCCAGAATAGGGGTGCATCTAGAGATTCTGAGGCCCAAAGGCACTTCAAGCCCTGTTGACTTTTGGAATTGTCCATGCTGGCTTGACTGGGGAGCATGGTACTCCTTCATTTCTTGGCCTTCAGATCTGTGGGACTGGACACATGGCACGTTGATGCATGAGGGCATATGGTGTTGGTTGTTTGGAAGACTGCATAGGAACATATTGGAAAAAATATTAACAAGCTTTTGGGGGACCTGGGAATCAAACCCAGGTCCCAGTGATCATTTGCCAGCACCTGTACCACTAGATCACTTATGCACGTTTGTAAATAAGATGAGAAACAAATATAATATATGAAAAACAAGTCACATGCTGAAACTAAAAAAAAAAAGCGCGCGCCATTTGAATCAGCCAGTAGCAAGCTGACACGCCCTTCGTCTTCATCCTGTAACCTGCAAAACAAAAGCAATTAGCGGGGGTTTTTAACCCCCACAATATTGAATGGCCAAAAATAGCGAATAGGAATCCAGGGCATATAAATATGGCGCGAGGTGTCCAATGTCTTCGTCTCATTCAGGCGGTTTCAACCATGTGCATCTTGAGGTCTGATTTTACAGTATGTGAAAAGCCCTAATTCCAGACCTCAAGAACCCCTAAAATTTGTTAATGGCAATTCACGATTAGGTGCATTATAATCCAATTGATTAATATCATTAGCTTCCTGTGGACTCGGACAATGCAAAACAACCAACAAATTAAGTTAAATGCGCATGGAATATGAATTGTGATTACAAGAAAATTGTGCAAACCGTGAGTTCGTGTAGGGCGATTCCTTAGGCCTGAGCGCTTGGTTTTGATTCCAAAAGACTCCTGAGAGTTCCTGCAAAGTGTTAGAAATGAGATAAGGCTTTGAATTGCCTTGGAAGGTGGATTTCAGTTTTCAAATTTTCTTGAGTTTTTTGGAATTGGTTCTGGCCGTTTCAATGAGCTCTAGGTCGTGCTTGAGGTATGGAACACTTGCATATGTATGTATGAATGATAATAAGTCACATTATGAGCCAATGATCCCTTGCAATTAAGTTTTTGGATTCTTCATAACCACCATTAAAGATCATTCCAAGTTTGTTCAAATTTTGAATTTTTATGCTTAAAATGGCCCTAGCACGAAATTGGTAGGTTGTTCATGACACATAAAAGTCATTCAAATCAAAAGATGTTATTTAATTAATTTTTTTGATTTTATTTGAATTTTATGGATTTAAAATTAATTAAATCAAATAAAATTAAATAAAAATAGAAAAATTAATGTTTAATCTTGAAATTGATCATGGGACACGTGGGTGGCATGACAAGGCTGAATCAAGTGAAAAAAGTGGACCCTTTTGTCAAAAATTGAAGTTTCAAGGATAGTTGACTTTTGCCATTTCACAAAAATTTGCCAACTTCTCCAATGCATATCTTGCTCAATTTTGATCATATGAACATGTTCTTGGACATTTTGGAAAGATCTTGAAGTCCTCTAACCAATGCCTTTGGTCCCATGTAATTTTTATTTACCAATCTCAAGTTATGGTCTTTGACTTAAAGTGCCTTTTGAAAATGACCTATAATGTTGAAATTGATAACTTTTTGTGAGAGCATTTCTTGGAATTGGAATGTGAAGATGAGTTGAAGTAAATGTCATCCCCTTCAAAATGAGCATTGGATGGGATTTTTCTGATGAACCATGAAAAAGTTATGCCTTGGTCAAATTACAGTTGACTTTTCAGCTGTCCAAAAATGGAAACTTTTGCATCTTGATGATTTTTGAGCCATTCTTGTGGAATCATGATCAAGACTTGATCAAATGATGATTGTGGCCTCAAAATAAGATGTTTACCAAAATTTTTGACTTTTGACTGCCAAATGACCATTTTACCCCTACAGTTGATTGTGAAGCAACTAGGGCTTTTGACTGTGCAACTTGACCCTGTGAGCCTTGAAACTTGGCATATGGATGCTTGGCAATGTATATAGGCACATGGGACTTGATTGAGCCCTTTAAAACCTCAACTTCCTTGCAAGAACCAAAACCCTAATTTGACTGGCTTAGGAGGGTGTTTGAACTGTGCAACCCTTGAGTAGACTTGAGCAAGATGATGCTTGTCAAACTTGAAGAATATGGGAGGGCAAATTTTGGGGTACAAAAGTTGCCCCTGTTCAATCTTCTTAGACCTGAGGATGTAGATTGGCTTGCGTGCCTTTCGTGATCCGAAGGTGGAAGATGATTGAACACTAGAGTGCCCAGAAATTTGCACTCGCATAACAGAATATCAGCAATGTGACAGCGGGAATGGGCTTACAGATGCCATTTGGAAAGACGGTGGATGGGAGGATGGGCTTATAGATGCCATCTGGATATTGTTGGTAGGAGGATGGGCTTATAGATGCCATCTGGAGATGTGACAGAATCTTGTCGGGAATGGGCTTATGGATGCCATTTGGAAAGGTGATGGATAGTTATGGAGATGGGATTATAGATGCCATCGGGGTGTCGATCGCGTAAGAGATTCCTTAGCGAGAACTTGCGTATTTGAGAAAGAAAGATAATTTCCTGGCCTGTTACAGGTGTTGATCTTCAATCTCTTCATGCAGATATGCCCTGGCCGGATACAAGTATCGAATCCACAATCAATTGCTCACAGATGTGCCCTGGCTAGATACAGGAATCGAATCTGGAACTTCAAAAGGTTGCTTACATATGTGCCCTGGTTGGATACAGGAATCGAATATCTAAACTCTTCATGCAGACATGCCCTGGCTGGATACAGGTGTCGAATCTACAATCAATTACTCACAGATATGCCCTGGCTAGATACAAGAATCGAATCTGGAATTGGTCGTCTACAGATATGCCCTGGCTGGATACAGGAATCGAATCTACAATCAGTTACTCACAGATATGCCCTGGCTAGATACAGGAATCGAATCTGGAATTGGTCGTCTACAGATATGCCCTGGCTGGATACAGGAATCGAATCTCTAAACTCTTCATGCAGACATGCCCTGGATGGATACAGGTGTCGAATCTACAATCCGTTACTCACAGATATGCCCTGGCTGGATACAGGTATCAAATCCGGAACTTGTCGTCTACAGATATGCCCTGGCTGGATACAGGAATCGAATCTCTAAACTCTTCATGCAGACATGCCCTGGCTGGATACAGGTATCGAATCTATAATCAGTTACTCACAGATATGCCCTGGCTAGATACAGGAATCGAATCTGGAATTGGTCGTCTACAGATATGCCCTGGCTGGATACAGGTATCGGATCTCTAAACTCTTTATACAGACATGCCCTGGCTAGATACAGGTGTCGAATCTACAATCAGTTACTCACAGATATGCCCTGGCTAGATACAGGAATCGAATCTGGAATTGGTCGTCTATAGATATGCCCTGGCTGGATACAGATATCGAATCTGGAATTGCGACGGTTGATTGTAATTATCTTTGGATTGACCTTTTTCCTGAAAAGGCAAAACATCAGTTGTATGCAATGTCATGATGTATGAAACGCATGATGTCATGATGTTCTCAAAAATAAATGAGATTGTGTGATATGATGCGTATATGCATGCGTCATGGTGTATGATAATGTAATGTTTATGAATGTATTTTCGTCTAGGAAAATAAATCCTTGACGAATGCCGGGAAGTTGAATCCTGGGCTGATGTCGAAGAGTAGAGTTCTTCATTTCCACTGGGGATGATGGTTGCAAGAATAAACCGGTAGGAGAAGATGACTCCGTTGGGGGATAAACTTGGCGAAGAGATTACTCTGCGGGGAATTACTCTGTGGGAAGAGATACTTCGTTGAGGTTTGATGATAACTCCGCTGGGGATTCCGTTGATATGTTTTGTTGAGGAATTTTGATGAACTCCGCTGGGGGATAGGAAGAACTTCGTCGGGGACGATCTTTCCGTGGTAATTAGCTGAGGATAACCCAGTTATAAGCTCTGGTGGGGAATAACCTTTGAATATGGTCGGGGAAAGATATGTGTACTCTGCAGGTGATAAGTTTCTAGAATCTACTGGGGATAAGCTTCCAGAAACTACTGGGGAGATTGATACAACTCTTCTGGGGAAACTTTTGGACTGGACTGGGGGAAGTGGCTCCACTGGGGTGTCTGTATTCCACCGGGGAACAATCTTAGATCAAGACTGCCAGGGATGCTTGCTTAGGAACATTTGTATACTCCGCTGGGGAATATTAAGATTTGCTGGGGATATCCAACTTCCTTAAGGCTGATAGTAGGCTAACTCTGCTTGGGGAGAGTGTTGCTGACTTGCTGGAGATACTGTGCCTTGTTAGGGTTGATGGGAGACCAACTCTGCTCGGGGGAGAGTATTACTGATTCTGGTCTTACTCTGCGGGGAGTGAAGGTATCCTGGTCACGTTCTTCAGCCGAACCTACCTTGGTACCTTGGTGGACAGAGCAACTAGATCGCTTAGACAACTCATTATTGCCCCTGCTTCTGATGTCACCTGTAATTAGTCCTTTGTTTCGCATGCAAATATTTATGATTAGCAATTAGTGTCAAATGCATATATCAAAAATGAACATTGGACGTTCTTTGCAGAACAAAACAAAAAAAGGAAAAACAATTGGCAATTTGTCTGGAAAATTGAATTTGTATTGATTTTTGAATTTGCCTGTAAATATGCGTTTATGTACAAGAGGCTGACGTCCTAGTAAGAGAACGCCGCCGAACAACATAGAGTTTATACAATTTTGTGAAAAGGAAAACAAAATAGCTATGTGAAAGAATAATCCCACTGGGTTCCAACTCTGCTATCGCCTTTAAGTCTTCAAGCGTCTCATCACTTGGCTGCTTAGTTGAAGATGAAGCTGACTGATCAATGCCGTCTGAATCTGATAGTTGATGCCGAATTCTGGATGCAAGGTGATCCAATGAGACATAGTATTACGCTTATCCCTAACTTTTTCCTGGACTGCCCTTTCGGGTTTTCAGTCCACCGGGATACCCATTTTTGCCTAAGCCGCCTTTTCAGGTTTTCGACTTGCCGGGTGTACAGATTTTTTTTCATTTCATCCCTTATTTTTGCCCGAACCCTTTTGGTTCGCCGGGAAGCCCTTATTTTTGCCTAGATGTGTCAACCTAGCGGGTCTTTTATCATGCGTAGTATCTTTTTACTATGTCTGCATTGGCGGGGTGAGGAAGGTCGTCACCATCCATGGTGGTTAGAATCATAGCTCCTCCTGAGAAGATATGTTTAACCATAAATGGCCCTTCGTACGTAGGGGTCCATTTGCCCCTGGGATCACTTTGAGGAAGAATGATGCGCTTGATTACCAGGTCTCCGACTTGATACTCCTGTCGTCTGACTTTCTTGTTAAATGCCCTGATCATTCGTTTTTGGTACGTTTGACCATGACAAATAGAGGTGAGTCTCTTTTCGTCGATCAGGTTTAATTGATCAAGTCGAGTCTGGATCCAGTCATCTTCGTTCAAACCTGCATCCTTCATTATCCGGAGAGATGGTATCTGGACTTCAATAGGCGAGACTGCCTCCATGCCATAAACCAAGGAAAAGGGTGTTGCCCCGGTTGACGTCCTTGCTGAGGTACGGTACCCATGAAGAGCAAATGGTAACATTTCGTGCCAATCTTTGTACGTCACTGTCATCTTCTGCACAATCTTCTTGATGTTTTTATTTGCTGCTTCGACAACCCCATTCATCTTCGGCCGGTAGGGAGAAGAGTTGTGGTGCCGTATCTTGAATTGCTCGCAGAGCTTAGTGATCATCTTGTTGTTAAGATTGGTACCATTGTCCGTAATGATCCTCTCAGGTACGCCGTATCGACAGATCAGGTTATGCCGAATGAATCGTGCCACGACGTTCTTGGTTACGGTAGCATAGGAAGCTGCTTCAACCCATTTTGTGAAGTAATCAATCGCTACAAGGATGAAGAGATGCCCGTTAGACGCTGTAGGTCTGATCTCGCCGATCATATCAATGCCCCACATTGCAAAAGACCACGGTGCTGTCAAGACGTTCAGAGGAACCGGAGGAACGTGCACCTTATCAGCATAGATCTGGCATTTGTGACACGTCTGAGAATGTTGATAACAATCGGCTTCCATTGTGGACTAGAAATATCCTGCCCGAAGGATTTTCTTTGCCATGGTATGTCCACTGGAATGTGTTCCGAAGGTACCTTCATGCAGCTCTGCCATGATCCTTTCTGCTTCAGTCTTATCCACACAACGCAGTAAGGTCGAATCATGGTTTCGCTTGTATAAAATGCCATTGCTGAGGAAGAACTTTGCAGCGAATCTTCTCCGAAACTTTTTGTCATTGATGGATGCACCCTCGGGGTATTCTTGAGCTTCCAAGTACCTCTTCACTTCATGATACCAAGGTTTTTCAGTTACCTCTTCAACCTCAAGATCACAACAATGTGCAGGTTCGTCCAACTTCCAAATAATGATCCGGGGAGCCTCGTTGTCCCATTTGACTTTGAACATAGAAGACATCGTAGCTAGCGCATCCGCCAACTGGTTCTCCTCTCTTGGGAAGTGTTCAAAGGTTATCTCCGTGAAATGGGGGATCAACGTCAACACATACTCTTTGTAAGGAATAAGATTTGGGTGTTTCATATCCCACTCGCCTTTGATCTGGCTGATCACGAGAGCGGAATCTCCGAAGACACTCAGAAACTTGATCCTTAAGTCAATTGCAGCTTGAAGACCCATGATGCATGCCTCATACTCCGCCATGTTGTTGGTGCAGTTGAAACATAGCCAGGCAGTGAGTGGAGTATGAGTGCCTTTAGGGGATATGATCACAATGCTAATACCGTTACCCAAAGTGTTTGAGGCTCCGTCAAAGTGCATAGACCATCGGGATCCTTCCTCAGGTCCTTCATCCGGTCCAGGTACTTCACAATCAGTCACTACCATGATATTCTTGTCTGGAAACTCAAAGTTCATAGATTGGTAGTCATCCACTGCTTGGTGTGCGAAATGGTCTGCCAATACACTTCCCTTGATCGCTTTCTGAGTCGTGTACTGGATGTCGTATTCTGTCAAGATCATCTGCCATCTTGCTATTCTTCCAGACAGAGCAGGCTTTTCGAATATGTACTTGATCGGATCCATTTTTGAAATCAACAGAGTAGTGTGAGTCAACATATACTGTCTCAGCCGGCGAGCAGCCCATACCAAAGTGCAGCAAGTTTTCTCGAGCAGTGAGTATCGGGTCTCACAGTCGGTAAACTTTTTGCTAAGGTAATAAATGGCGTGCTCTTTTCGGCCAGACTCGTCATGCTGCCCCAACACACACCCCATTGAGCTGTCAAGTACTATTAAGTATAGGATTAGAGGTCTCCCTTCAACCGGTGGCATAAGAATGGGTGGCTCTTGGAGATACTCTTTGATTCTGTCGAAAGCGGCCTGACATTCATCGTTCCAACGTACCACTTGATCTTTCTTCAGTAGCTTGAAGATTGGTTCACAGGTAGCAGTTAGATGTGAGATGAATCAGGCAATGTAGTTCAGCCGTCCTAGAAAGCCTCTGACTTCTTTCTCTGTCTTGGGAGCTGGCATCTCTTGTATGGCTTTCACCTTGGCAGGGTCCACTTGAATACCTTTGTCGCTTACGACGAAGCCTAGAAATTTTCCAGATCTCACCCCGAAGGTGCACTTGTTCGGGTTCAACCTCAGCTTGTACAACTTCAGACGGTCAAACAACTTCTGTAGATGGTCAAGGTGTTCCTCCTCAGTTTGGGACCTTGCAATCATATCGTCGACGTATACTTCAACCTCATGATGGATCATGTCATGAAATAAAGCGACCATGGCACGTTGGTAGGTTGCCCCAACATTCTTCAACCCAAAAGGCATGACCTTGTAGCAAAAGGTGCCCCACTGAGTAACAAAAGTGGTCTTCTCCATGTCTTCAGGAGCCATCTTGATTTGATTATAACCTGAGAACCCATCCATGAAGGAGAATACCTTATGTTGAGCAGTATTGTCAACCAAAACGTCGATGTGAGGCAGAGGGAAGTCATCCTTGGGGCTTGCCCTGTTCAAATCCCTGTAATCAACACACATTCGGACCTTACCATCTTTCTTCGGCACTGGCACCACGTTGGCAACCCATTGAGGGTAAGAAGTCACTGCTAGAAACCCGACATCAAATTGTTTCATAACCTCAGCCTTGATTTTCTCGGACATCTCTGGACGCATACGGCGGACCTTCTGCTTTACCAGAGGGCAGTCTTCCTTGGTAGGCAGGTGATGAACCACAATGTCGGTATCCAACCCAGGCATGTCTTCGTAAGACCAGGCAAAGATTTCCACGTAGTCACGCAACATCTGAATCAACCGTTGTTTCACACTGAGCTCTAGATTGGCACCAATCTTGACTTCCTTTTTGTCTGTCTCAGTACCCAGATTTACCGTTTCCACTGGCTCTTCATGTGGCTGAATGGCCCTCTCTTCCTGGAGTAGCAGTCTTGCAAGCTCACCAGGCACTTCGCAATCATCTTCACCTTCGTCTTCGGCTAAGTTGATTGGATTTTCGAAGTCATAACTGGCAGTAGCATAGTCGTTACCAGTGAGATCCAGAGTGGATTGGAACCTATATAGGTGAGTGTGTGTAAATATAGCTGTTTTGAAATATATAAAGAAAGAAAGGGAGCGCAAGATTTGAAATGTGAAAAACTTCCAATGCTTTTATTCATGATATATGAAAGTGACAAATAACAAGCCCTCACAAATGAAGCCACGGTGCCCCGGGTAAGACACCGGGCCATAAAGTTTAGTAATATTGTTTGTTACAACTTTAAAACAAAGGAGTTCATTACTGAGTGACAAAAGTAATAGGTGTAAAGTCTTTTGCAGTCCAGTTGCTTGGTCCACCGTTGGTCGTTGGGTAGATCCAGCTGTCAAATTCAGATTCCTCCACGTCGTCATCCTCCCTAATAGCATTTACTCCATGATTGGGCATGGGAGTTGTCACCACATTAGGCCTCTCGGGCGCCTCGAACTGAACCTCTTTAGCATCAATTAGGTCTTGAACCTTATTCCTCAGAGCCCAATAATCTTCTGTGGAATGCCCCGGGCTATCAGAGTGATAAGCGCAACGGGCGTTGGGGTTGTACTTTGGAGAGGTTGTGTTCACTACCTTCGGAGCTTCCTTGACAGTTACCAGATTAGTTGACAGCAGTTGCGGAAAAATCTGAGACAGGTTCATACTGAGTCGAGTGAACTGCCTTTTAGGTCTCTCACCCCTTGGCTGGTTGTATTGCTGACGAGCAGCAGCAGGCTTTGAAATCACCACCGTGTTGACAGCTTGGCGGCGTTCTGGTTTGTTCTGTCTTCTGGGACCATAAACAGCACTAGCTTCCTTCTTGAAGGGCTTCTTTTCAGTACTCGAGGAGGCACCTTTCTGTATCTTCCCCGATTTGATACCAGCTTCGATCCTTTCACCAGTCAGGATCGGGTATGTAAACCCAGCGGAGGAATTACCAATCAGGTGATTGAAGAATGGACCAGACAGGGTCCCCAAGAACATGTCCACAAGTTCACGGTCAGTCAACGGTGGCTGCACCCTGCCAGCCAGGTCTCTCCACTTCTGCGCGTACTCCTTAAAACCTTCACCCGTTCCTAGCGACATACCCTGGAGTTGGGTACGCATGGGAGCGAGGTCGGAATTATACTGATACTGCTTATAAAAAGCAGTAGCCAAGTCCTCCCAGTTACGAATATTGGTTCCATCCAACTGATAGAACCATTCGAGTTGAGTCCCTGAAAGACTCTCCTGGAAGAAATGGATCCATAAGTTCTTGTCTGCAGTGTAAGGTTGGATCTTCCTTACATAAGATCTGAGATGCAGCTTAGGGCAGGAAGCCCCGTCGTACTTCACAAAGGCAGGTGCCTTGAACTTGTGTGGGATCACCACCCCAGAAGATAACCCTAAGTCTCCAAAATCCAACCCAGGCATACGTTGAATCTCCATAGCATTTAACCGGTCCTCCAGCTGTTTGTACCTGTCCTCAGCAGGAGGGTACTGTTCATCATTGAAGTCTGTCTCGGTGTCAGAGACCACGGGACTAGGGACCCCCCCCCCTCCTGGTGACTGCCTTCCCCAACAGATGGAGTAGTCAGCTCAGCTTCATTCTGCAGTGTATTCCCTAGTCTGCGTCCAGTGTTGAACAACACAGTCCTCTTCTTCTTCTTCTTCTTCAGGAGCAAAGCCTTCAACTCCTGTTGTCCTTGGGCTAAGCTCATGACCAGCTCTTGAAACTGGGCGTTCTGGGCCTGGAGGGCCTTGATAGCTTGCTCGGTAGTAGGTTCAGGACTCATGATGACTGAGTGCTGAAATAAACAGCAAAGAAGATTAAGCAACCTGTAGAAAAGGGTACCTGTTATGCACATGATGCATGATATGCAATGCATTCAAGGGTTTTAAAGTTCAAATTCGTTGTAGACAAAAAAGGAACACACGTCATATTAAGAAATAATTTGTTCAGTACATCAGGGCCTCATGGGCAAAACATTACAAAATAATTAATCCCAAAAGACACTGCGCATCCTCTTTGGAGCAATGTAGGTGTTGAGAGTCTTTTCCTCGTGAAGTAGACGGGTGAGCTCCAAGACCTTCTTCTCACTGGCATGTAGACTGGTTTCAAGAGAATTCCGTTCTTCCTTGAGTTGGATCCAGCTTTTTTGCATTTCTTCCCAAGATGTTGGCATGTCAGGATATTGAATGGTGTAGGGCACCTCTCCTTCCAAAATTGGCTCTTTGATCACAGGAAGGACATGAGGATATGGCATTACCAGCTTCTGGGAGCGGGCTCGTACCCACTTGAGATAAGGCTCCAGGGGGATGAAGTTCTTGTGCCCCAGTGTCTTACTATCTACCCTGTTGGGCATCCTCCAAGCTCTGATAAATCTCTGGCGAAGTCCTTGTGCATCGTCGTCGAAGTCAAAAACTATGTCAGGAATCAACATATCATGAGGGCCATCCCTCCGAGCATATCCAAACTGTCTCAAAGCCAGACATGGGTTGTAAGTAATGCCCCCTCTAATTCCAAGTAAAGGAACATTGGGAAACTCTCCGCAACGATCAATGATAGTGACATTTTCTCTGGACCGAGAACACCAATGTATATCAGCATGTGTAAGAGTCATCAATCATTGTGACCATCTCAAACCCCGCTCGTTCTTCAAAACTGATTGTGGAAGGTGCGAAATAAACCACCTTGCCAGGAGAGGAGTACAACACATGAGAACACCTCTTTTTCTCATGGTTCGAGTGTAACATGAGTGAAGGATGTCCCCAAGCAATGTAGGTATAGGATTCCTGGACATGAAGATCTTGACAGCATTGATATCTATAAGCTGATCTGGATTCGGGAACAACACCAACCCATAGACAAGGAGTGCCACAACTTCTTCAAAAGCTTGTAGGTCAAGGGAATTCCAACATTCTTGGGCCTTCTCAAACAGGAACTTGGCCAAGAATCCTTTGATACCACTTCTAACTTCCCAATGTCCCTTGATGTCAGATGGTTGTAGGCATAATGCTTTAGCAACCTCTTCAAGTTTTGGCTCCCTTTTTGTACCGTTGTAGGGTAGTTGACTGAGAATGGGAATCTTCAGAAGCTGGGAAAACTCTTCCAAAGTAGGCACCAGTTGATAATCCGGGAAAGTAAAACAGTGGTGCAGAGGGTCAAAGAACTGGAACAACACTTTCACCATATCCTCTTCAATGTTGGTATTGACCAAGCTGATGAGTCTACCATGCCTTTCACTGAAGGAAGAGTTCTCGGGAATCCTGGATGTAAGCTCCTTAAGCTGAGGAGGGATCCTCACAAGGTTGACCTGAATTGTCTTTCTGCGGATAGTTTCCATGTCCTACAAAACAAGAACAAAGATGAAGATTCGAACCCTTGAAGTGGTTAGTAAATGCATATGATGCTGTATGATGCTATGATGTTATGATAAGGACACACCACAAGTATTCACAGAAAGCAAACATGATAAGGCACACAAGTCACACCACAGCCCTTAGAGTTTAGGCCAGCATGAAGTTTGGGGTACTACCCTCTTGAAGTTGGTGGGCTCAAAAACCTGTCCTATCAAAAGTAACCGGGTTCTAAGGAGCTCAATATCATTGGGTTGTTTTCTGTGTTCATTGTTTTGATTTAGCCACTGAACTGGCGATCAAAATATTCCAAGAAAACAACCCTCAATGAGTGTAGTATCGAGTATCTACCAACTTCGGACTGCACCAAAGTCGGTCATCTCACTACCCCTAAAGAGGCCAGGATGGTCAAGTAAGGTTCCTAAGGTCAGTTGATGCTTCACGACACCACGCGGCGGCCCCGTACTCTCCTTGACTTGACTCAAGGGTTACCGGTACTCACCAAAGTGCCACATCAACGTAGCAAACTGCTTCAACCGTGTCGGTATACCCCGCACAGTTCCCTCACAGTTTGTTGCTACTTTCTAAAAGGTATCCCCCAGATCCGGGTTAGGATCTATGAAACTCCCAAAACAGGCCCACAATATTAAATCAAGCAAAGCAAGCAATTGAAAACATGATGATGAACTATTCCTAAGGTACACCCCACTTAATATTTGTCCCCAGCAGAGTCGCCAGTTCTGTGATCGGTGGAAATAGAACTGACTGTTTTTTAAGCTGGTTCACGAAATGTCGCGGCAAGCAAGAGTCGCCACCGTCTTTTATGTTCTCCAATATGGAAAGGACAAAAGCACAGCAAAATTCCTTCTTTGAGATGTCTCTCGGTTCGGGAGGTAGATTATAGAAAGGGGAGGTGTTAGCACCCTTTCTATCCATGGTTATCCATGGGCTCTTAGGTACTTGCTCTTATGTTTTCAAAAGATTTGTTTGCTTTTCAAGTGTGTGTGGGTTTTGAAAAAGTTTCGTTTGAAAAATTTCTAAGTAACTCTTGTATCTGTCCCAAGAGTGTATGAAAAATTTGTTTGAAAACTTTTGAAAGTGTCAGTGTGAAAAGATTGTTTTTTTTCTTGTTTTTGAGAGAGCAAGTACCCATGAGATCTACCTACCCTAAGGAATTAGGCTGTGTATGAGTCCTTTAAACAGTGCTATCCCACTATTGAGAAGTAGGTAGCACCGTCGTTGGAGGTGTTCGGGTCAATTCGATTATAAGGGACAGTGTGGTCACCGAAGCAATAGTAGGACACCTTAGAAGTAACCCTAATGTCCTAGATCCTTTTTTATCCGAGGCAACCGTTTCGAGGCAACTGGATCTTTAGACAGGAGGGCGACCTCTAAGACACCCTATACTTGACGACCACGTTCGAGGCAACCAGTGAGGCGTACCCTAGGAGTGGCATGTGCATGTGTGTTGTTTTTCAGTTTAATTATCTTTGAACATGCATTTGTGAGCTACGGATTAATTTTATTTTTCATACAAGTCTTTCATGCATTTTTAACAGTTAAGAGTGCAGGAAATAAAGCGCGGAAAGGTAAATCTAGCTATTACAAGGCGCGGGTATATACATCGCCAAAAACAACAACCCGTTTGGAAAATAAAAATGCGAGAATTTAAAAGAAAGCGATAAAGTTCTAATTAATTATTACATTTCCTGAACAGATACAAAATAATGAATTAAAAAAAATAAATGCGCGCGCGAAAGATTGAATCGGGATGTCCTAAGGGTTTTGACCCTTTTTTTTTTAGAAAGAATTGAATTTTGTCCTTTTTGCAATTAATCAAAATTAAAACTAATTACTAATTAATTAATTTAATTAAAGGAAAATATTTTTGTGTTTTTTATGTTTTTAATAAAATAAACAAAAGAAATTAAAAGTTGAAAGTCCTAATTCTAAATTGTTTTTATTTATTGTAAAAAAGTATTAAAGTTAATTAATTAAGCTAATTTAATTTAATTTACATTTTATTTACAAAATAATTACCTAAGTGAAATTAATAAAAATAAATATTTACATTTTTTAGTTTTTTTTTTTTTGATTTTTTATGAAAAATATTAACTATGTTAATTTAATGACAAGAATAATAATTAGAAAAATAGTTAAATAAAATAAAAGAGAAAAATAGAAGAAAAAAAAGGAATGGACCAGGGGGTATTGGGCCCAGAATAGGGGTGCATCTGGAGATTCTGAGGCCCAAAGGCACTTCAAGCCCTGTTGACTTTTGGAATTGTCCACGCTGGCTTGACTGGGGAGCATGGTACTCCTTCATTTCTTGGCCTTCAGATCTGTGGGACTGGACACATGGCACGTTGATGCATGAGGGCATATGGTGTTGGTTGTTTGGAAGACTGCATAGGAACATATTGGAAAAAATATTAACAAGCTTTTGGGGGACCTGGGAATCGAACCCAGGTCCCAGTGATCATTTGCCAGCACCTGTACCACTAGATCACTTATGCACGTTTGTAAATAAGATGAGAAACAAATATAATATATGAAAAACAAGTCACATGCTGAAACTAAATAAAAAAAAGCGCGCGCCATTTGAATCAGCCAGTAGCAAGCTGACACACCCTTCGTCTTCATCCTGTAACCTGCAAAACAAAAGCAATTAGCGGGGGTTTTTAACCCCCACAATATTGAATGGCCAAAAATAGTGAATAGGAATCCAGGGCATATAAATATGGCGCGAGGTGTCCAATGTCTTCGTCTCATTCAGGCGGTTTCAACCATGTGCATCTTGAGGTCTGATTTTACAGTATGTGAAAATCCCTAATTCCAGACCTCAAGAACCCCTAAAACTTGTTAATGGCAATTCACGATTAGGCGCATTATAATCCAATTGATTAATATCATTAGCTTCCTGTGGACTCGGACAATGCAAAACAACCAACAAATTAAGTTAAATGCGCATGGAATATGAATTGTGATTACAAGAAAATTGTGCAAACCGTGAGTTCGTGTAGGGCGATTCCTTAGGCCTGAGCGCTTGGTTTTGATTCCAAAAGACTCCTGAGAGTTCCTGCAAAGTGTTAGAAACGAGATAAGGCTTTGAATTGCCTTGGAAGGTGGATTTCAGTTTTCAAATTTTCTTGAGTTTTTTGGAATTGGTTCTGGCCGTTTCAATGAGCTCTAGGTCGTGCTTGAGGTATGGAACACTTTCATATGTATGTATGAATGAGAATAAGTCACATTATGAGCCAATGATCCCTTGCAATTAAGTTTTTGGATTCTTCATAACCACCATTAAAGATCATTCCAAGTTTGTTCAAATTTTGAATTTTTATGCTTAAAATGGCCCTAGCACGAAATTGGTAGGTTGTTCATGACACATAAAAGTCATTCAAATCAAAAGATGTTATTTAATTAATTTTTTTTGATTTTATTTGAATTTTATGGATTTAAAATTAATTAAATTAAATAAAATTAAATAAAAATAGAAAAATTAACGTTTAATCTTGAAATTGATCATGGGACACGTGTGTGGCATGACAAGGCTGAATCAAGTGAAAAAAGTGGGCCCTTTTGTCAAAAATTGAAGTTTCAAGGATAGTTGACTTTTGCCATTTCATAAAAATTTCCCAACTTATCCAATGCATATCTTGCTCAATTTTGATCATATGAACATGTTCTATGACATTTTGGAAATATCTTGAAGTCCTCTAACCAATTCCTTTGGTCCCATGTCATTTTGATTTACCAATCTCAAGTTATGGTCTTTGACTTAAAGTGCCTTTTTGTTGACTTTTGAAAATGACCTATAATGTTGAAATTGATAACTTTTTGTGAGAGCATTTCTTGGAATTGGAATGTGAAGATGAGTTGTAGGAAATGTCATCCCCTTCAAAATGAGCATTGGATGGGATTTTTCTGATGAACCATGAAAAAGTTATGCCTTGGTCAAATTACAGTTGACTTTTCAGCTGTCCAAAAATGGAAACTTTTGCATCTTGATGATTTTTGAGCCATTCTTGTGGAATCATGATCAAGACTTGATCAAATGATGATTGTGGCCTCAAAATAAGATGTTGACCAAATTTTTTGACTTTTGACTGCCAAATGACCATTTTACCCCTACAGTTGATTGTGAAGCAACTAGGGCTTTTGACTGTGCAACTTGACCCTGTGAGCCTTGAAACTTGGCATATGGATGCTTGGCAATGTATATAGGCACATGGGATTTGATTGAGCCCTTTAAAACCTCAAATTCCTTGCAAGAACCAAAACCCTAATTTGACTGGCTTAGGAGGGTGTTTGAACTGTGCAACCCTTGAGTAGACTTGAGCAAGATGATGCTTGTCAAACTTGAAGAATATGGGAGGGAAAATTTTGGGGTACAACAATGACACATTCAACCAAGAGAAAGAGATTCCCCAACACGTCGAACCTATACCGAGGGTTGTTGAATAACCCCCAGTGGTGATAGAAATTGAAACCAAAATGCCGACCCAGTAGTCAGGCAGGTTCGATGAGACGCAATGGTTGGAGAATAAAACCTAGAAGCCATTGTTGAACGGATCATGGTTTGAAACATAATGAATACAGGCTCTCAGAGGCCTACATATTCTTCTTTGTTACCAGATTTTGTTTTGCAAACAAAATTACCTAGGGGTTGGAAAATCCCTGAATTCACTAAGTTTGCATGGGATATGGAAGAGTCCACTGTTGAGCATGTTGCCAAGTATCAAACTGAATCTTGTGATATAGCCAACAATAAAGATCTGAAACTGAAAAATTTCCCAAGCTCCCTGTCGAAAAATGTGTTTACCTAGTTTGCGATGCTACCTTCCCAGTCGATCCATACGTGGAATCAATTAGAGAAATTGTTCCATGAACAATTTTACATGGGGCAATAAAAAATAAGTCTAACAGAAATTGATGGCGTCAAACGAAAAGCTATTGAGTCCATTGGCCGGTACTTAAACAAGTTTAGACTTTTGAAAGCAAGATGTTCTACTCAAGTCCCTGAACACGAATTAGTCGAAATGGTTGCGAATGGCCTAGACTATTCGATTAATAAAAAGTTGGATACTCAATACTTGAGAGATATGGCACAATTAGCTATTAGGGTTCAAAAAATCGAATGCTTGAAAGCTGAGAAAGCCAAAGTCAGCAAGCATCAAAAGAAAGGGAAAGTTGCGTTTGTAATCACTGAAGAGTATTCTTCTGATGATAGTGAGACAATCAAAGAAACTAAGGTTAATGTGAATGAACTCCAGCATGGGCCTCCTTATGCTTGCAAACCATTGAAGCCACCGAACGCGAATAATCCCGTCGAAACCGAGAAAAGTGACAAAGTCATTACAAAAACTTACACTTTCGACATAACTAAGTGTGATGAAATATTGATTTGTTAGTAGATGATGGTCAAATTATTGTGCCCCGGGGCCTAAAGAATCCCCGATTAGTGATAACGAGAAAACATATCATATAATTACCATGCTTTTTACCAATTTTATATTTCATTAAGTCGTCTAACCCCCGATTATTCCGAGATTATTTGTCTTTTTGCAGGTATAACACTTGTCGACTCAAACCGATGGAAAAGGACAACATGAAGAAGGCTAGACAATAAACAAAGAGAAAAAGAATAAAAAATTACAAAGTTTGGACTTCTGGAGCAGTGACGGTCGTCACGTCCCTGTGACGGGCGTAACACCCCCCAACATAAGGAAACGCTCGTCACACACCACTGACGAGCGTAAGGCACTACTTCAGCGCGTGACGACCGTCACCCACCTGTGACGACCATCACGCGCGTGAAGGTGGACGTTATGCATGGATTGAGACGTGGGCGTTAAGGGCAGACTCGTTCTCCCTTTTTCTACTGAGTCCCCTATTTTCTTGCCACCACTATTAGTGCTCCTGTATTTTCTCCACTGAAGACTTCATCAAGAATTCAAAAACTGCTGATTTTTCCTATGCTATATATATGGGTACCAGTGCACAGTTCAAGGGTTGAAGAATTTTCCTCAGAACAAATATTATTTTATTTTGCAGTTATTTTCCAATTTGCTTGTTTTGGAATTCTGTTTTCATTTTCCTATAATTTTCAGTCAAAGTCTTAGTTTTTTAGTTTTAAGTGTTAATTCTTCTTTCAAGAATTAACACGAATCATTTACTGCAAGTCAAGCTCGAAGATTGGATCATTGTAATACTCAAGATTACCATAGCAACTTTGATTCCAGGTTTTTTATATTGCAATTATTATTCATTCAGTTTTTATAATATGCCAATTATTGCCATGAATTATATTTTGAACTGTATTGCTGTTAAGTTAATTATGTCTGGCTAAATTATTAATATCGGTATGTGACCGTAAGAACTGAAAGAATTCAGTGATACCTTGGCCAAAAATATTTATAAAACAATTTCTGGTTTCCAATTTCCAAGATTAATTTAACTATCCTTGTCACGAGAGTGAGAGGTTAATTAACACGATTTTGCCACGAGAGTGGGAAATTAATTAAGGCAAGAACCTGCATGCGAGAGCTGGGGTTCAACCCAGATAGTGGTAACGAAGCATTGATTTTTAAATACACGAGAGTGTTTTAATAAATTAATTAAATTCAAATTGTTTTAAAAAAGTGTTATTAAATTTAAAGTGCATCCACTAGGTTTAGTAGCATGACTTATTTCATAAACACGAGAGTGTATGTCTCAGGTTTTTAAACAATTAGCTTTTACCGAAATACTTTATAGGCCAAGCGATTCACCGAATTCCCTAAGTCCGATTATCACATACCGGTATAATTAGTACTATTATTCTTAATTAAACTGTCTCCCCCAAAAATCGAATATTCATCGCTTAGTTAGACAAACTGTAGCATTAGATCGTATGCGATTGATCCTCAGTCTCTGTGGGTTCGATAATCTTTTAAAACTAGAACGACTGAACTGTATACTTGCAGTTAGTATCCTGACAGACTTATAAAGTCCTGACCAATTAGAACAAAAGAAGAAAAAAGGATTATGCAAATTTTATAATTTCCTTGGTCATAAAACATATCAATGTGTTCTTCAAGCTTCAATTTAGTGAAAAGCCAAAGATGTAGGTGGACACTGATCTGTTGAAGGTCGAAGAGGATCTATATACAGAGCCTTACGAGTGCATAATTGTTAGAGCTACTAAGGGTTTCAACGATGAAGTTATGGTGGTCGAAGCTACTGAAGGTTTTGATGTGAAGATGGAAAATGAGTTACTAGCCGTTTATCCTTAACCTGAGGAAGGTTTGGCTAATTTTCAGGAAAAATGCAAATTGAATGGGTTAGAAGCTAAATTGTGCCCAAGGTGTAATGTTGTGTATGAAAAAAAGCGGTCGAAAGATACAAAGCTGCAGCAAAAGAGGCTTTCATGAAAGAAAAGCCTCTAGTACCAAGATTTGTGTTCAATAAAGAGGTAATCCCTCGACACAATGAAGAATATAGGAGGCAATTTCAATAGCCTCGACAAAAAACCTTTCGTCCTTCATCAGAGATCCCACAACAAAAATGGGTGGAACCGATAAATCAAAAAGGAGGGAAAAGGCTAAAGTGGAGAGTAGTTGTACAAGAGGCTGAGGCTCAGGAGAAGAAAACTGAGTCTAAGGGATAACCAGTGTCCAATAACTATAAGGGAAAGAATCCGATGACCAGAACACAGTGGAGGCGTTATTAGAGAAATAATAAAGTTGCAAAAGAAGCCTCGACGTCACAGATGAAGGATGTCGAAGTTCCTAAGAACATGGAAACTGTAAAGTCTATCAAAAGTTTGAAGCTAGTTGAAGCTATCAAAGCTGTCAAAGTGCCAGTCCAGAAAAGAAGTTACCCAAAATAGAGGTTGAGAGGAAAAGAAAAGATCACCGCAAATTAGAGATTGGAAATGAGAATGACACCTCTAGGAAATAAGGAAGTGATGCCAATACAAAATGTAGAATACACTCATATGGATAAAGATGAAAAGGAAGAGGAATATGAACCTCTGCCTGAAGATGACGGGGATGATTATAATCCTTTTGATGATGAAATGGTCGATGATGACTATGGCAAAGATTTCATCATTAACTGTGGTATTGTGTCGGTATTTCCAGCGGAGTACGACGAAGTGTTAGAAGTATATGAAAATGAGGAGGATTATGTGCCAGATGAAGCAGTTGATGAGAGGCTATTATGCTAATATGTCATGAATAGTAGTGTGGTGGATGAGAAAAAAGTGGTGTTCGAGAAACCAAGTTCAAGCATGCTATGTCACCTCAAACCTTTGTTCATAAGGGAAAAATGGATGGTATGCCGGTGAATAAAGTATTTTTCGGGAGGGGGGGGGGGGGGGGAAGCTGTGAACTTAATGCCCTATGCCTTGTTTAAGAAAATAGGGGAAGTGTGATACTGATCTTCGGCCACATAACATGGTTTTATCCAACTATGAAGGAAAAACCAACATCATCCTAGGAGTTTTTAAGGTCGAATTGGCTGTCGGTACAACCACTAGGCCGAGACTCTTCACGATAATAAGTTAAAAAGCCAATTTTAATATATTGATGGGACGTGAATGGATTTATAGGATAGGGGCGGTACGAAAAACCATGCACTAAAGGATGTCCATTTGGAGAAAAGATGGTGTGGTCGAGAATATAGAGGCTGACCAGAGTTATTACAAAATTAATGAGAGTAAAGGTGGAAATGAATCATTTGACCAACACTTGGCAAATGTGGCACCTTGTGACGATGATGTTCATGCTCCTAAAGAAAATACCAAATGTTTTCTAAGTTTGAATCCTGACTATATACTCATTTGGGACACTGAAGAAGCATTGATACCAAGGGAGCAGAGTCCACCTACAGGGTGGTCTGTGGTCGATGATGATGACCAGTGAGTCATAAAGCTTGGATCGAATTTTGGCCTATGTGGCTAAAAATAGACAAACATTGGTTTTAGAAGCCTAAAAGTTACATAATTTGGCTGTCAAAGCCAAAGCAAAAAATCTAGAAGGCCATTATGGCCAAGCATCAGCTTCAAAAATCCAAAGACTATATTGTATCTACGAAAATGAGCCTTTAGGGTTTAAAAAAGACCCATTGAATTTAATGTAGAAAATGCAGGCCCAAGATCCTTTAGAAGAAGTGGATATAGGCGATGGCATGATGAAGATACCAACTTACATCAGTATGAAAGTTGGGTCGAAGATGAAGGTTCAATTGGTTAAACTATCGGGAGAATATAGAGATTGCTTTGCTTGGGACTATGGTCAAATGCCCGGATTGAGTCAAAGCATAGTGGAGCATCGTCTGCCTATTCAACAAGGGAAAAAGGCCGGTAAAACAACATCCTCGAAGGTTCGCCCCAAAAATCATGTTGAAGATCAAACAGGAGATCGAAAGACTACTCAAGAGCAAGTTCATCAGAACTGCAAGGTATGTCGAATGGCTAGAAAATATTGTTCCTGTTATTTAGAAAAATGGAACTCTTAGAGTTTGCATAGATTTTAGGGATTTAAATAAAGCGACTCCTAAGGATGAATATTCGATGCCAGTGGTAGAAATTTTAGTCGATTCAGCTGTAAGTTTTGAATATTTGAGCATGCTCGATGGATATTTTTGGTATATCCAGATTTTTTATATCATATGAGGATGTGCCCAAAATGACGTTTCTATGTACAGGGGCCTTGGGGACTTATGAATGGGTTGTAATTCCATTTGGTTTAAAAAATGCCGAAGCAACCAATCAAAGGGCCATGAATGCCATATTCCATGATTTCATAGAGCATTTTATGCAAATTTATATTAATGATATTGTAATCAAATCTCCATCTGAAAGTGGTCATCTAGACCATCTTCGAAGATCATTCGAAGGAATGATAAAATATGGATTGAAAATGAATCCACTAAAATGTGCTTTCAGTGTGCATGCAGGAGACTTCTTAAGCTTCATAGTGCACAAAAAAGGCATCGAGATCAACCAAAACAAAACAAAAGCGATTTTGGATCTCAAGCCTCCTTTAACCAAAACAATTGCAGTCTTTGTTGGGGAAAATCAATTTCTTGAGGAGATTTATATCAAATCTAAGTGGCAAAATGAAAATTTTCTCGCCATTTCTCAAGATCAAAACAAAAAGAGAATTCCACTGGGGAGAAGAGTAGCAAGAGGCTTTCAATGCAATCAAGGAGTACCTGACAAAGCCTCCTATCTTACTGCCACCTAGTCAAAATAAAAACATGAGATTGTATATAGCTGCATCTGAATTTACAATAGGAAGTATGTTATCCCAAGAGGATGATAATAGTGTCGAAAGACCCACCTATTACCTTAGCCGAGTGTTAATAAATGCAAAAACTAGGTATAGCTTAATTGAAAAATTGTGTTTGTGTTTATATTTCTCATGTACAAAATTAAAGCAATATATTAAGCCAATTGATGTTTACGTTTCGTCTCACTTTGATGTTATTAAACACATGCAAGCCCTTATTACATAGTCAAATTGGGAAGTGTGCGTTAGCATTAACTGAGTTTTCTTTGTCTTATTTGCCTTTAAAATCGATGAAAGGTTAAATTATGGCAGACTTTATTGTGGATCACACAATAGTTGAGCCATCCATGAATATGGTAGACACAAACCCTTGGAAATTATATTTCGACGGGTCGAGCCATAAAAATGGAACTGGTGTAGGAGTCTTGATAATTTCTCCAAGAGGAATGCCAACAAAATTCAAGTGTCGAGTAGATGGAAAATGTTCTAATAATGTGGCAGAATATGAAGCCTTAATCAATAAACTCAAAGTCTTGTGAGATTTGGGTGCAACAAAAATCGAGATAAAAGGTGATTCAGAGTTTGTGATCAAACAAATCACACGAGAGTATAAGTGTATCAAGGAGCATTTATTGATATACTTTGCGATTGTGAATCGACTATTGGAGGGTTTCGAAGTGGCATGTATTACGCATGTACCCAGAATAGAGAATCAAAAGCCTAATGAGCTAGCCCAAATTGCGTCTGGTTATAAAGTATCGACAGCCAGGCTTAAGGAGTTTGTCGAAGTCAGGGAGAAAGTCATCTCGACGACTCCAACAAATGTGTCAATCCCAAAAGCTTGGGGGGAAGATAATATTTTGGAGGAAATTTTTTCCATTGAAAATTTGTTGGATAAAGACTGGCAAAAGCCAATTGTGAGGTGTTTAGAAAATCCAGTCGAAAGTACTGACAGGAAAAAAATACAAGGCATTGAGTTGAATTTGTATGGGAAATAAATTTTTCAAAAAGACCCCTAAGGGCATACTACTCAAGTGCCTGAGAGAAACTGAAGCATTTGTGGCAGTATCCGAAGTTCATAGTGGAACTTTTGGTGCTCACCAAGCTGGCCATAAAATGAAATAGATGTTATTTCGACATGGTGTATATTGGCCAAACATGTTAAAAGTCTGCATAGATTTGGCCAAAGGTTGTCAGGAATGTCAAAAGCATGCATGCATTCAACATGTGCTAGCAAGTGAATTGCATGCAATCATTAAACCACGACCTTTTCGAGGATGGGCTTTGGATATTATAGGAGAAATTCGAGCAGCTTCATTGAAACAAAAGAAGTTTATCTTGGTAGTGTTTTACCCCAAAATTTGCCCTCTTACTTGTAAACAAAATAGCTTATATTTTATCATCGTATTTATCATTTTCATTGCATTAACTCAATCACATGGGATCAAGGGTTTTGGCTGGGTGAGTGTACACTACTCAAGAGAAGAAAATTTATCTTCAAGGGTTGAGCATCTGAAGTTTCTCCATCATAAACATCATCTTAAGTCATAAGATATATATGAGTTCAAGAGTTCTTCAGGATATTCCAGTTGGATTAGGGTTTTGAACTATGGTCAACATCTCCTATCTTTTGTGATGTAAACTAGGGTTTTTGACCAAAGGCGTGATCTAATTGATTTTTCAAGTGTAAGATGATCTCATTGTTTTCCACCTGTCTTAAAGTATTTGTATATGGTTTATTAATCTTCACATCTTGTCAGAAAATCGGGATTGATTGAATAAGGAGAGATTTGAGTGTGTATGGGCAAAAGTCAACAAAAAGTCAAAGGTTGACTAAATGGATTTTTTGGTCAAGATTATTGTCAAAAGTCAAAATATGAGAAAAGGTGATCATTTATTGAGAAAATTCGAAAGAATCAGCCAAATTTGAAGTTTCTTGCATTTTAAGTAATTTGGACACTTAGAAAATTTTCTAAGTCTCAAGAGTTTCTGTGTTCATCTAGTCATCTTTGCAGCTCTATATCTCATTCATGTGTGGTCAGAAAGTTGCAAACTTTTGCTCATTGGAAAGAGGAAATTTCGTACTCCATTTTTGTCCTTGAGGACTTATCTCCAAAAAGTGCTTAGATTTTGAGTTATGAGGTTTGAAAGAGGAGTGTTCATAAGAAATTGAATGTGACACTTAGTGAAATTTTGGATGATTTTTGATATGTTCAAGTAGTTAACTTTGAATGCATTCAGGTGTGATTCTAAGCCTTGTTTCAAGATGTGTTCAACTGCAAAGTTGTTCGTCTCACTACAATCTACATCTTTAAAGAAGGAATCAAATTCATTTGGGCACTGAATTGAAAGTTATAAGTGGATGAAGTTCCTATCTCAAGTTAAAACCACTTCAAGTAATTCCAGAATTTTATGCAGAATTTTTATGTGATCGAATAGATGACTTTGAGCTACATTTCCATGTGATTCAGAGCTTTATTTCAAGAAGTGTCCAACTTCAAAGTTGTGTGTCTCGCCACATTCTACAGTTTTGAAGAAGAAATCGAAGTCGTTTCAGCCTTGGATCAAAAGTTATAATGAGATAAAGTGGAGAACTCATTAAAACTCAGATTAAAAACATTTGGTTAAAATCTGGAAATTCTCAAAGTATTCAAGTGGTCACCTTTGAATGCTAAATACTAATGGATTAAGGCTTCATTTCAAATCGGACCCAACTGTAACATTGTTCATCTTATTGCTAGCTACAAGTTTAAAGAAGAGAGTAATCCGAAATTATGCACTGATCAAAAGATATAGGGGCATAAAGTACAGCCTTCAAGGTGTTCGATTAAGTGACACTTAGCAGAAATCCGGGGGAGTTTCTCAAATGGTCGAGACACGACTTGAGTGAGTATTTGCATGGTGATACAGGTTCCTACTCTTAATTCTTCCAATAACAAACTCACTCTATCAAATGTATTCTTCTCCATGGTACTAAGATTGTCTCGTTTGATCCAATATTGAGGAAATTATGAACTCAGAAAGACGGCTGCATGGGCGTAAGTTTGGTATCATACTTGGCTAGATTTTTACGACATGCCACATGTTTTGGTTGCAGTACACGCAGGCTGGAGAGTTTTACTCGATTTAGCCAAACAAACACTCTCATGCATGCATAATGAAAAAACATGATTCAAATGGAAGATGATACCCAGTCCCTTTGTACACGATAATCACAACGATTGAAAAACGAAAACTCACTCACTCTCTCTTTTTTGTTTAGTCTTTCATCACCATAATATAAAAAAAATCATTTTTCCTCTCATCTCACGGTAACAAAGCCGTTCCTTCTCTCTTCATTTTTTAACTCAACGAGCTTGCACAACACGCGCCTCATGTTGCTATTCTTCATAAAGAGAAAAATTCAGTTATGATTTTGTTACACAACGACGTAACAGACAAACCCTCTCTTTCTTTCATTCATCACCTCAAACTCTCACCTCCTCGTTCTTCTATTCAGCAACAAACCGTCTCTCTCTTTTTCGTTCTTCATCTGCAAAGTCTCTCTCGATCCTCTGAACTCCAAGCTTTATTCAGATATTTATTTGCTTCTTCTTTTTCTTTTGAGAACAAGAAGAATCTCTCTCCCCCCGTCATAATCCATTAAAGTCAGTTTTGGCGCGGTTTTGATCCAGTTCTCTATCGAAGGTTTAAGCGTTGCATTTGTTAGGTTAGACGTGGTATCTTTTAGTTGTTTAGTGCAGAAATAAACTCCTACCTTTTAGGAGGTAGTTTTGAGAGACTAGTTCAAAATTGTTTTAAATTATGCGTGTAACAAACTCCACTATTCAAGTGCAGTTTATTTTTGTAAGGCTATTTAAAAGCCAAAGCTTTCATAATAAACTTAAGGAATTGATTCCTACTTCTTGTGTGACTGATTTATTGAGTGCAACAAATCTGGTATCAAGAGCTTCAAAAAAAGCCTGGCCTGTGTGAAAAAAAGGGAAGAAAGAGTGAAACAAAGTGAGTGAAAATCAGTACATGATGAGTGAAAGCAGTAGCTTTGCGCAACCAAGCATTCCCAAGTTTGACGGGGATTATGATCACTGGAGTCTCCTCATGGAGAACCTTCTTAGGTCAAAAGAGTATTGGAGCGTGGTGCAAGCTGGCTTCGTTGAACCAGCAAATGAAGAAACCCTATCTGCAGTCCAAAAGAAGAATACTGATGAAGCTAGGTTAAAGGATCTAAAGGCCAAGAACTATCTGTTCAGTTCAATTGACAAGACCATCTTGAAGACAATCACTCAAAAGGAGACATCAAAACAGCTTTGGGATTCGATGAAAATCAAATATCAGGGAAACGCAAGGGTGAAACGAGCACAGCTGCAAACATTGCGTAGAAACTTTGAACTGTTGGACATGAAGCAAGGGGAGTCAGTCACAGAATATTTTGGTAGGGTTATGGTGGTTGCCAACGACATGAGGAATTGCGGAGAAGACATGCCAGACGTAAAAATTGTGGAGAAGATCTTGAGGACGCTCACGGAAAATTTCAATTACATTGTATGTTCGATTGAGGAGTCCAAAGATATTGACAATCTAACTGTAGATGCTTTACAAAGCTCACTGCTCGTTCATGAGCAGAAATTTAAGAAGACTACCAATGGAGGAGGAGAAGAACAAGTTCTAAAGATCTCACATGATGAACGTGGCAGAAGAGGCAGAGGAAACGTGATTCGAGGAAGGGGGAGAGGCAGAGGAAGGTCGTTAGACAGAGCACTCGTGGAGTGCTTTAAGTGTCATCAACTAGGGCACTTCCAATATGAATGTCCACAATGGGAAAGAAAAGCAAATTATGCAGAATTTGACGAAGAGGATGAGATGCTGTTGATGGTGGAGTCAAACAATGCCAAGAAAGAAGAGGTATGGTTCTTGGATTCAGGTTGTAGTAATCATATGTGTGGAAACAAATTCTGGTTTACAGATTTGGACGAAGACTATCGACATTCTGTAAAATTAGGAAACAATACTCGAATGGAAGTCACGGGAAGAGGAAATGTGCGGCTTAATATTGATGGAACAGTCCAAGTGGTGTCAAACGTTTACTACGTACCAGACTTAAAGAGTAATCTCCTCAGCATAGGCCAACTCCAAGAAAGAGGCCTCACTATTCTGATCAAACACGGTGTCTGCAAGATGTTTCATCCGAAGAGAGGGTTGATAATGCAAACATGGATGACGACAAACCGAATGTTTGCATTATTAGCAACAACAGTAGTCAAAGTTGCTGATACCCCTAGATGCATGCAGACCTCAATAAATGACGAGTCCCAGTTGTGGCACCGTAGGTACGGACATTTGAATTACAAAGGTTTGAGAACCTTGAAGTTCAGAAATATGGTGACAGGATTGCCGGAGTTAAAAGCAGCGACCAAAGCATGCACCAACTGTTTAGTAGGCAAGCAACACCGCAAAACCATTCCAAAGAAAAGTTCATGGCGTGCTTCAAGAAAATTGCAACTGGTACATTCAGACCTCTGTGGTCCAATTACTCCATCATCAAACAGTGATAGAAGATATATGATGACTCTCATTGATGACTACAGCAGAAAGGTATGGATTTATTTTTTGAAAGATAAATCTGAAGCTTTTACATTCTTTAAACATTATAAGAGTCAAGTTGAGAAGGAAAGTGGATCAATGATATGCTGCCTGCGAACCGACAGAGGAGGTGAATTTACCTCAGATGAATTTAATTTATTTTGTAAGGAGACTTGTATTACAAGACAACTTACAGCAGCCTATACACCACAACAGAACGGGATAGCAGAGCGCAAAAATCGGACGATTATGAATATGGTTCGATGTATTTTGAATGACAAAGGAGTGCCAAAGAGGTTTTGGCCTGAGGCTGCTAAATGGGCAGCACATGTGCTAAACAGGAGTCCAACATCAGTGACAAAGGAGAGAACACCAGAAGAAGTATGGAGTGAAGTGAAGCCAAATGTAGACTATTTCAGAGTCTTCGGTTGCTTAGCCCACATGCATGTTCCAGATCAAAGGAGAAAAAAACTTGACGATAAGAGCCTATGTTGTGTGCTACTTGGGGTAAGCAATGAGTCGAAAGCATACTGAAGGGGTGAAAAACACAAGAAGGGGGGGGGGGGGGTTGAATTGTAAAACTGGAAACTTTAAAGCAAATGACAAGGTATTTTTATCCTGGTTCGTTTGATCTCAAACTACTCCAGTCCACCCGTTCAAGGTGATTTCGCCTCTCTCCAACGAGGTCTTAATTCACTATATTCAACTGAATACAAATCTGCTTTAGCAACTGCTAAAACCTTCTTGATTCAAACCACAATCCGGTTTGTCAAGGCAACACTTTCTTACAAAGGAATGAACAAGTGTGTATGAATGTTTTCTACAAAAACTATATCACAACTGTGATGTTTACACAAATGAAGCTTAGAATACTAAGATGCTAAACGCTAATAGAGTATCAGAGTTTGGTGGTTTAGCAAAACTTGTAGAGTTAAGATTACTGTTCAGCTTTTTGCGTGTAGAGAGTTTGGAAGCATTAGCCGTGATAATCTTCAAAGCTTGGTTTATATAGCACTTGAGAAGATGAACGTTGAAGCAAATATTCTTGATTCAATGCTATTAACAAGCTTTCCTTTCTGAGCAGATCTTGTCTAGAATGATGCCGTTGGTATTGATTAGCTTTCAATGCACAGTACCGTTGCTTCTTCAATGCACGTTCTGGCTTGGCTCATTCTGATTCTGCTTTGCTGCTGATGAACTAATTTGATTCTGTATCAGAGTATTTCACGCGCAGTTCTGTTCATCAAGCTTCAGCATGTGCAAGCGTTGATCTTCTGATCTTGACGTTCTGATTCAGCAACTTCTGATGCTGGTGTGCAAACTCATATTCTGATGCTGAGAACGTGATCTTGCTTATTTTAATCAGCATATCTGCAAGTCAGAGCATAGTAATTTTAAGTAGCATATAATTCAATCATGAAATATTTAACTACTATATCTTTTCACTTTGTTATCATCAAAACTTAATTATAGGGTACTAGATTCAAACATTGTTCTAACAATCTCCCCCTTTTTGATGATGACAAAAACTAGATATTTTAAATAAAGAATAACGTGAAAAGTTATCAGATCTATGTATCAGAATAAGAAGTACGGAGAAGTCAGAGTTAAGAGATACTCCCCCTGAGTTTGTTACTTCCTTTTGATATGTGTGTTCTTCAGAGTCAGATCTTTTTCTATCTTTGAGCATCAGATTATAAGTCTTTGACTTATCAGAGAGCAGAGCTTCAGAGCTTTTCCTGTCAGAGCTTTGCTTCGGATCAGAGTGTTAGGTCGATCAGATCTTCATATATCAGAACTTCATATTTGATCAGAGCAACATGAGCTTCTACATTTTTGATCAGAGCTTCTAGTCTTCATTGTGCCTGTAGACTTAAAGACAAAACAGAAAAACATTTCAAGTAATAGAGTTAGAATGTTTGAGAATTTCTGTCTAGTTAGCCGTTATTGATTTTAAATATCATTCTTGTTCTCCCCCTTTTTGTCAGCAATCAAAAAGTGCTGGTGATGTGCTAAAATGATTTAGATCAGAAAAACTAATAATATTAAAGATAGTTCAGAATTAGAGCAAAATAGCATTACAAACCATAGTCAAAACATAGTCAAAAGTACATCAGAAAATGAAGAAAATATAGAGAATGTCATGCATGAAAAAAAATTTTAAGGTTGTGGGGGCATGCGTGAGAACAGACTTTCCAGCATTGCCTGAATCTTTTCAGAAGTTGCATTCTGCTTCTGAACCATGGTGACAACAGTATCAATCTTGCTGTCCTGGACATTCATTCTTGCTTCCATCTTCTGATTATTCTCATCCATCCGCTGCTGTAGACGCAAGTCATTCAGCCTTAATTCTTCCAGAGCCTGCCTGTCCAAGGCAGCTTGAGAACTTTCAGCAGGAGGAAGCTTCTCAGAACTTTCAGCTACATCTTCTGCTGGATTTTCTTCTTGAAGAGTCTTGTCTTCTTCTGCTGGTTCCACCTGTGCAGCTTGTTCTTTCTCAGACCACGATTCAGAGTCTAGAGGGAGCACAACTTCTTGAGGCAGCTGACTCTCAACTTCCTTCAGCAGCTTGCTAAAGTTCTGTTGAGCCTGCTCATAGTTGACGTCCTGCAGCTTGAGTGCTTCAGCACGAACCCATACTCTGAACTGTGACCAGAGCTGATCAGAAGCAGCTGGGTCGATCATCCCCGGACAAACTTGCTTCAGCGAAGTAATCCACTGCAGCATACCTGTTTCAAAGTCCAAAATACCAGAGCCAACATCTAATTGCTTTGGTTTGGGAATGGCCAATTTGTGTCTTAAATCAGCAAGACGTTCAAGACTTGTTAAGTCAATGAATGTTCTGCTGGGGTTTTCAGATGATTGGTTTTCAGAGGTGTGCTGAGGTGCTGTTTGTTTTGGTGGATGGTTATCAGAGTCAGAGGATATGTCTATTGGAGTGGTTGGAGTTTTTGGAGGTGTTGATTCCTCTGATGATGGTAACTGGGGTGTGATAATGGTGGTTCCACATGGCAACTGGATTGCCAGCGGTGAAGGTTGAGGTGAGTGGGGATCAGAATGATGAGGAGATGGGGTGTCATAGCGATGAAACTCTGTTTGAGGTGAGGGAGGATTATTTTCTGGTTGAGGAGGTGGAACTTCTGATTGTTCAGGGATCAGAGGTTCTTCTGTGATAGGTTGTGGTTGTTCTGGTTCTGGTTGTGTTTCTGGTTGAATTTCTGGTTCAGGTTGTGGAGGAGGGATATTTGGTGGTTCAGAGTGAGGTTGAACAGAAGCATGTTCACGCTCAATGTCAGCTAGCACGCTATCAAGTGCTGATGTTGTTGAAACAGTTGGTTGTTGTTTGGTAATTTTGAGAGGAATTTTAATTCTGGTTCTTCTGAGTTGTAAGGCCTCAGAAGGGTCTTCTGGTATGTTTTCATCAATAGTGGGGATTGGAATGGAAATTCTGTGAGAGGTTTGGGGTGGAGCAACAGATGATGGAATAGTAGTTGAAATTGAAATAGGAGCAGCAGATGGATTACCTCGTTTCTTTGGAGTCTGGTGAGATGATCCTTCTGCTTTCCTCTTCTTTGACTTCTTCTGAGTCACTTCAGGTTGAACTTGACTCAGGTCTTTGATCTTCAGCCTAGAACCTGCAACTTCTGCCTTGGGAGAATCTGGATACTTGGCAACCATATCAGGGTGAGATTCCATCTCAGAAAATCTTGGAAAATCACTCAGAGGCACTCTTCTTCTGGAGATGTCAGCAGTTGAAGGAGCTCTGGGTTCCTTCCTGATATTGTCTATCAGCTTCATCTTTTTTAGATTCTTGGCATTCAGCGGTTTTCCAACAGTTGGTTCAAAATTGCCCAGTACTTTAGCTTCGCTCAGATAATCTATCAGCTTATTCTCTGTCAGAATATCTGATATGAGCCTCCCAAAAGGTATCCAGTCTCTTTTCGTCCTTTCTTCTTCTCTAGTCTCTTTCACACTAGTCTTCAGATGATTGAACAGGAAGTGTGCCAAATTGATCTTCACCCTCTGATTAATAAAGTAGATCAGAAATTGCTGATCCACGTTTATATAGTCAGGAGAGCTTGTTGGCTTCCTGTGATTGAAACAACCTAGGACAATCTTGGCCCACACTCTGCAGTGATCCTTCAGGTCCTTGATTTTGCTGCTGGGAAAACCAAGAGTGAAGATGCAGTTTGCTACCACACCAATATCAGGGCACCTATCAGCCATGTCCACACAACGGACTCCACCACCACTCTGACCTATTAACCTGGCAATGAGGTCTTCAGAAATTATTATCTTCTTCCCCATGACAGAAGAGATAACTAGATGCTTATCAATCTTGGCATGAATCCAAAATTCTTTGACAAGCTCTGGGAAGGTTGGTCCAACCAATCTATCAAAGTACCTCTCCCACTTCTGAGCTTTGACTTCAGCAGATAGGTCAAATCCATTATCCTTCAAACTTTCGAAATCGATGATTAATTCAGAGAGAACCTCAAGATTCTTAACCGGTGTGAGAAGAGTTCTGGTAGGCGCTTGATATTGCTCAGAGGTTTCTTTCTTCTGATTTCCTGCAGAAATGCTGGAGGATGCCATTGTTCTCACACAAAAAGCTTGAGAGTGATTTGAGAAAAGCTAGGGTTTTTGAAGGAGATATGCAGAAAAATTCTTAAGAGATTATGAATAAGCGTAAAGAATAAACATGAAGAGTAATGTGCTTTAAATAGGATTTTCAAAAATTATTTTGAAAAATAAAACGTTTTTAAGAGAGAGAAAAAAATAATGATTGCAATTAACAAGCGTGATTACTTTTGCATTTAATGCTTGCTGATTTTGGGGGATTTGAGAAAGATACTTAAAAACGGTTACCAGACATGTGTCTCAATGCACCCAATCAGCGCTTTCCTTTCTCAGAAGCGTGCACGCGTTCTGCTTCAGGGATTTGCTGATGATTGGATGACACTTGTTTGATGTAGTGATCAGCACGTCTGTATTTGAGATTAGACTCTCAGATCTTTAGACTTGCCTCTGATACAATCTGCATGTTCTAACTTTCTGAAACAAAGATTGATCAGAAGTTCACAGTAATATAATTACATTCTGAAAGATAAAAATATGGAATTAAAGCATTTTCATTCTGGGCATACTTTCATGCTGAGATGTTTCAGAATGAAATTAAACCTATCTTCTGAAAGGGGTTTTGTAAAGATATCAGCCCATTGATGGTCTGTATCTATAAATTTCAAGTTTAAAATGCCTTTCTGAATATAGTCCCTAATGAAATGATGTTTTATTTCTATATGCTTAGCTCTAGAATGTAAAATAGGATTCTTACTTAAGCAAATAGCAGAAGTATTATCACAAAGAATAGGAATGTTACTCTCAAAAATCTGGAAGTCTTCAAGCTGACTTTTCATCCAGAGCATCTGTGTGCTACATCCAGCTGCTGCTATGTACTCAGCTTCTGCTGTTGACAGAGCAATAGTTGATTGCCTTTTGCTGGACCACGAGATCAGATTTTCTCCCAGAAACTGGCAGCTTCCAGAAGTACTTTTGCGTTCCACTCTGTCTCCAGCAAAATCAGCGTCGCAGTAGCCTACTAAACTGTAATCACTAGATTTTCTATAAAACAAACCCAGATTAGTAGTACCTTTCAGATACTTGAAAATTCGCTTAACAGCTGTTAAGTGAGATTCTCTAGGATCTGATTGGAATCTAGCACAAATACATACACTGAATAGAATATCAGGTCTTGAAGCAGTCAGATAAAGGAGAGAACCAATCATACCTCTGTAGACCTTCTGTTCTACGCTTTTGCTTACCTCTTCTCTTTCCAGAATGCACGTGGGATGCATTGGAATCTTTGATGGCTTACATTCTGAGAGGTCAAATTTCTTCAGAAGATCTCTGATGTATTTGCTCTGATGAATGTAAGTTCCCTCTGGAGTTTGATTGATCTGAATTCCTAAAAAGAACTTCAGTTCCCCCATGAGGCTCATCTCAAATTCTGCCTGCATACACTTAGCAAATTTTCTTCCAAGAGAAGGATTAGTAGAACCAAAGATTATATCATCAACATAAATTTGACAGACTAAAATGTCACTCTTAACTGTTTTACAGAATAGAGTGGTGTCCACTTTCCCTCTGGTGAACTCATTTTCAAGCAGAAAGTTGCTTAGCCTTTCATACCAAGCTCTGGGAGCTTGTTTCAGACCATACAGTGACTTTTTCAGTTTGAAAACATGTTCTGGATGTTTAGTATTTTCAAAACCTGGGGGTTGGTGAACATACACTTCTTCTTCTATATAACCATTTAAGAATGCACTTTTGACATCCATCTGATACAGAGTGATGCCTCTATTAACAGCAAATGAGATTAAGAGTCTGATAGATTCTAACCTGGCGACTGGGGCAAAGGTTTCTGTATAGTCTATCCCCTCTTGCTGACTATAACCTTGTGCAACCAGTCGTGCCTTGTTTCTGACGACTTCACCTTGTTCATTGAGCTTGTTTCTGAACACCCATCTTGTTCCAATGACGTTGAATCCTTTTGGTCTTGGAACGAGATCCCAAACGTCGTTTCTGGTGAATTGATTCAGCTCTTCTTGCATTGCCAGAATCCAGTCATTGTCCAGAAGTGCTTCATCAATAGAAGAAGGTTCAATCAGAGACACAAGTCCCATCAGAGTTTCTTCAGAGTTTCTGAAGCTTGCTCTTGTTCTGATTGGATCTTCCTTTCTTCCTAGGATAGTCTCTTCTGGGTGATCCAAACTGCTTCTGGGTAATCTCTTCTGAGGTTGATCAGCAGCAGTTGTAGGATTTCTAGCATTGCTTCTTTCAGACGTTGAAGGAATGTCTGTGTTGAGAGCTTCTGATGACCTGTCTTCAGAACCTGCAAATTCAATTTCTATACCTGCAAGATTTTCATTCTGCTTTGACTTTTCAGAGTCAAGCTTGTCATCAAAACGAACACTGATTGATTCTTCCACAATCTGTGTTTCTGTATTGTATACCCTGTACCCTCTTGAGCGTTCAGAGTATCCTAACATAATACACTTCTGTGCCTTAGAATCAAACTTGTTCAAATAATTCTTAGTATTTAACATATAGCAAGTACATCCAAATGGATGAAAGTACGAAATGTTGGGCTTTCTGTTCTTCCACAATTCATATGGAGTCTTTTCCAGAATAGGTCTTATTGAGATTCTATTCTGAATGTAGCACGCTGTGTTTATTGCCTCTGCCCAGAAAGTCTTAGCAACGTTTGTCTCATTGATCATGGTTCTGGCCATTTCTTGCAATGTTCTGTTCTTTCGTTCTACAACTCCATTTTGTTGAGGAGTTCTAGGACAAGAGAAATCATGCAGAATGCCTTTGTCATTAAAGAATGACTCAAAATCTTTATTTTCAAATTCTCCACCATGATCACTTCTGACTTTAACGATTCTAAGATCTTTTTCATTCTGAACTTGGTTACAGAAGGTAACAAACACAGAGTGTGACTCGTCCTTGTGTCTTAAGAACTTTACCCATGTCCATCTGCTATAGTCATCTACGATTACTAACCCATACTTCTTGCCACTGACAGAAGCAGTTTTAACTGGTCCAAATAAGTCAATGTGCAGAAGTTCTAATGGCTTAGAGGTAGAGACAACATTTTTGGATTTAAAAGAAGGTTTTGCAAATTTGCCTTTCTGACATGCTTCACACAGAGCATCTGAATTGAACTTCAAATTTGGAAGTCCTCTGACCAGATTGAGTTTGTTAATCTGAGATATTCTTCTCATACTAACATGTCCCAATCTTCTGTGCCAGATCCATTGCTCGTTGTTAACAGACAGAAGACATTTTACGTTCTGACTCTTAAGTTCAGAAAGTTTGATTTTGTAAATGTTGTTTTTCCTCTTACCATTAAATAGGATAGTCCCATCTTTCTGACTAACAGCTTTACATGATTTTTGATTAAAGATTATATCATAACCGTTATCACTTAATTGACTTATGGATAACAGGTTATGCATCAATCCATCAACAAGCAGAACATTATTAATAGAGGGAAGATTTCCGTTACCTACAGTTCCAGAGCCAATTATCTTTCCCCTCTGATTGCCTCCAAAGCCAACGTGGCCTCCAGGCTTAAGTTCCAGGCTTTGGAACATATGCCTTCTTCCCGTCATGTGACGTGAGCAGCCAGAGTCCAGGTACCATGATTGGTGTTTCTGACTTGCTGCTAAAGATATCTGCAACATGTATTATTTTATCCTTAGGTACCCAGATCTTCTTGGGTCCTGATTTGTTAGTTTTACCAAAACTCTGGTTGAATTTTGGTTTCACAAAGTGATTACTACTAGTATATTTGATGTCATGTGTGTGACCATACACAAAGTGTGAATTTAGAGGAGTGTATTTAATTGTTAAATCCATGACATTTTTGGGTGTAGGAACCTTACCTAGGTATCCTATTCCTTTCCTGCCGTTTCCGCTAACTCCATAGATCATCGAAGCCATTCTGCTTCTATCTATGCTTTTAGCAAGGAACTTCTGGAAACTATGATCATACTCCTTGATGATCTCATCAGCGTTGCTGGGAGTTTCAGAAATTGGTACCTTCTGAGATTTTTGTAAAGAGTTTTCTAATTTTAAAATTTTATCTCTCAGCTCAGAGTTTTCCAATTTGAGACTCTCAGACTTATTAGAGTCAGATTCAAGAGTCCTTTTCAGGTCTCTGAATTTAGCTCTAATCTGCTGATAACGTTCCAGAATTTCATTTAGGCTTTCAGCAAGTTCAGCCTTTGTAAAATTAACAGCGAAGTTAGGGAATACCTCTTCTGTGTCTGATTCTGAGTCTGAGTCAGAAGCTTCACTGTCATCTGGAATGTTAGCCATAAGCGCTATGTTCGCCCTTTCATCATCTGATTCTGAGTCAGCTTCAGACGAGTCAGAGTCATCCCATGTGGCCATGAGACTTTTCTTCTTCTCTCTTCCAAACTTCCTTTTTGGCTTTTCCCTCTGAAGCTTTGGGCAGTCGCTCTTGTAGTGACCTTGCTCATTGCACTCGTAGCAGATGATGTCTTTTGTATTTGGCTTCTTGCTACCTGAGGAGCCTTCAGATCTTCTGTATCCAGAGGAAGAATCTGTTCTTCTGTATCTGGAGGAAGACTCGTTCTGATCAGATCTTCTGGGATTCCTGAATTTCTTTTGTCTTTGCTTCCACAGTTGATTTACTCTTCTGGAGAGAAGAGAAAGCTCGTCTTCTTCTTGCTTCTGAGGCTCGTCAGCTTCCAGCTCTATCTCATGACTTCTGAGGGAGCTTATAAGTTCCTCCAGAGTGATTTTGTTGAGATCTTTCGCCAGCTTCAGAGCAGTAACCATAGGCCTCCACTGCTTGGGTAAACTTCTGACTATCTTCTTGACATGGTCAGCAGTAGAGTACCCCTTGTCCAGAACTTTGAGACCAGCTACCAGAATCTGGAATCTGGAGAACATAGTTTCAATGGATTCAGATTCTTCCATTTTAAACGCCTCATACTTCTGAATGAGCGCCAGAGCCTTTGTTTCCTTGACTTGGACGTTGCCCTCATGCGTCATTCTGAGAGAATCAAAGATGTTCTTAGCTGTGTCTCTGTTGGAGATCTTCTCATACTCAGTATAGGAGATAGCACTGAGGAGGATGGTTCTGGCCTTATGGTGATTCTTGAAATCACGCTTTTGTTGATCAGTCATTGATTTTCTATCAATCTTCTGACCAGTTGCATTAACAGGGTGCGTGTATCCATCTGTCACCATATCCCACAGATCAGCATCATGTGCTAGAAAGAAGCTTTCAATTCTGTCTTTCCAGTAGTCAAAGTTTTCTCCATCAAAGACTGGAGGTTTGCCGCTGAATCTGTCTCTATCCTCATTGTTGTCATTGCTGAAATGAGAGTTGTTTCCTGCCATAGTGTTTTTCTGACGCTGGATCTTTTACTGACACGGTTAAGTGTTTTAGCTCAGAACCAGGCGCTCTGATGCCAATTGAAGGGGTGAAAAACACAAGAAGGGGGGGTTGAATTGTAAAACTGGAAACTTTAAAGCAAATGACAAGGTATTTTTATCCTGGTTCGTTTGATCTCAAACTACTCCAGTCCACCCGTTCAAGGTGATTTCGCCTCTCTCCAACGAGGTCTTAATTCACTATATTCAACTGAATACAAATCTGCTTTAGCAACTGCTAAAACCTTCTTGATTCAAACCACAATCCGGTTTGTCAAGGCAACACTTTCTTACAAAGGAATGAACAAGTGTGTATGAATGTTTTCTACAAAAACTATATCACAACTGTGATGTTTACACAAATGAAGCTTAGAATACTAAGATGCTAAACGCTAATAGAGTATCAGAGTTTGGTGGTTTAGCAAAACTTGTAGAGTTAAGATTACTGTTCAGCTTTTTGCGTGTAGAGAGTTTGGAAGCATTAGCCGTGATAATCTTCAAAGCTTGGTTTATATAGCACTTGAGAAGATGAACGTTGAAGCAAATATTCTTGATTCAATGCTATTAACAAGCTTTCCTTTCTGAGCAGATCTTGTCTAGAATGATGCCGTTGGTATTGATTAGCTTTCAATGCACAGTACCGTTGCTTCTTCAATGCACGTTCTGGCTTGGCTCATTCTGATTCTGCTTTGCTGCTGATGAACTAATTTGATTCTGTATCAGAGTATTTCACGCGCAGTTCTGTTCATCAAGCTTCAGCATGTGCAAGCGTTGATCTTCTGATCTTGACGTTCTGATTCAGCAACTTCTGATGCTGGTGTGCAAACTCATATTCTGATGCTGAGAACGTGATCTTGCTTATTTTAATCAGCATATCTGCAAGTCAGAGCATAGTAATTTTAAGTAGCATATAATTCAATCATGAAATATTTAACTACTATATCTTTTCACTTTGTTATCATCAAAACTTAATTATAGGGTACTAGATTCAAACATTGTTCTAACACATACCGATTGTATAACCCAATAACACAAAAGATAATGATTAGTCGGGATGTGATTTTTGAGGAAGATGAAGGCTGGAATTGGGAGAAGGATATAAGTCGAGCAGAAGAAGAAAAACTAATTTGGGAAGATTGCGATGATGAGGCAGAGCATGAAGAACCTGATGTGGATGAAGGAGAAAACTCAATAGCATGCACAGGAGAAGCACAGAGAGGTACAAGAGTCAGAAAACCACCTTCTTACCTGCAAGAATATACCACAGGAGAAGAATTTTCAGATGAGGAAGAGGCTGGTAACTTTGTGATGTTTGCAGCCTTAGAAGATCCTACTTCATTTGAGCAAGCTGTGGTGGAAGAGAAGTGGAGGACAGCGATGGAAATTGAGCTGCAAGCCATTGAAAAAAACAATACGTGGGAACTAACTGAATTACCAGCCGGTGCAAAGAAGATAGGAGTTAAATGGGTGTTTAAAACTAAACTCAATGAGCATGGAGAAGTGGACAAGCACAAAGCCCGACTTGTAGCCAAGGGTTATGCACAACAACAAGGGATCGACTATAATGAGGTATTCGCACCGGTGGCGAGATGGGATACAATTCGTATGCTTCTATCTATAGCAGCTCAGAAAGAATGGAGAGTTTATCAACTTGATGTGAAAAGCGCCTTTTTGCACGGAGAGCTGGAAGAAGATGTATATGTAGAACAACCTTCGGGATACGTTCGAAGGGGAGAAGAGGAGAAAGTTTATAAACTTAGAAAGGCACTATATGGGCTAAAGCAGGCACCTCGCGCCTGGTACAGTAAGATTGAGGCGTATTTCATTAAAGAGGGGTTTCAAAGATGTGATTATGAGCATACACTCTTCATTAAGAAGGAAGGAAGCAATAAAATTCTTATCGTTAGCCTGTATGTTGATGATCTGATATTTACAGGAAATGATAACCTGATGTTTGCAAAGTTCAAATCCTCCATGAAGAAAGAGTTTGACATGACTGATTTAGGAAAGATGAAGTATTTCCTAGGTGTGGAAGTGATCCAAAAGAAAGAAGGGATATTTATCAGTCAGAAGAAGTATGCTGGAGAGTTGCTGGAAAAATTCAATCTTCACGAAGGAAATGCAGTTAAAAATCCAATTGTACCAGGTTCAAAATTATCGAAGGAGGGAGGTGGAGCTAAAGTTGATGCAACTCTGTATAAACAGCTGATTGGGAGTTTGATGTATATTACTGTCACACGGCCTGATTTAATGTATGTGGTTTGTCTCTTAAGCAGATATATGGCGGATCCTTCGGAACAGCACATGCAAGCTGCAAAAAGAGTATTGCGTTACTTAAAGGGAACTGCAGGTTTTGGAGTGATGTATAGGAAAGGAGTTCCTAATGAATTAGCTGCATACACAGATAGTGATTATGCAGGTGATGTAGATGACAGGAGAAGCACAAGTGGATATGTTTTTCTGTTAAGTGGAGGGGCTGTATCTTGGGCATCAAAGAAACAACCAGTGGTGACTTTGTCAACTACGGAAGCTGAGTTCATTGCAGCCGCTGCGTGCGCATGTCAATGTGTATGGATGCAAAGGATTTTGGAGCAGCTTGGTATGATTCAAGCTCGAAGTACTGTGATTATGTGTGACAATAGTTCAACTATAAAATTGTCAAAGAATCCGGTACTCCATGGGAGAAGCAAGCATATAGATATCAGGTTTCATTTTTTAAGAGATCTTGTGAGGGAAGAAGTCATCGAGCTGATTCATTGTGGAACAGAAGAACAACTCGCAGACATCATGACGAAGCCACTTAAGCTGGATGCATTCATGAAGTTAAGAGAAAAACTAGGAGTATGTGAGGGTATAAACTGATTGTGATAATAATCAGTTTAGGAGAGGCATTGTTAGGTTAGACGTGGTATCTTTTAGTTGTTTAGTGCAGAAATAAACTCCTACCTTTTAGGAGGTAGTTTTGAGAGACTAGTTCAAAATTGTTTTAAATTATGCGTGTAACAAACTCCACTATTCAAGTGCAGTTTATTTTTGTAAGGCTATTTAAAAGCCAAAGCTTTCATAATAAACTTAAGGAATTGATTCCTACTTCTTGTGTGACTGATTTATTGAGTGCAACAGCATTGAGTTTATTTCTCAGGATCTTGAAGATTTCTGGACTTTATCTCCAACATCAAGAAGCAAGGCACACAACTGTAGAGTGTTCTTTCTCTTTTTTACGAATCGGCAAACGGGTGAGTCACTCGAATCCTTAACTCAGCATATTAAGTTCTTCGTGATGTAGAAGCATCCGTTGTATTTGTATGCTCTGAGTGAACAGAGGATATCGTTAGACGTAAAAATTGGCTATAGCTTCTTGGTATTGAAAATCGCTTGACATTCTGTGCTTGTTTCGTTTTGAATGATAATGTAAGATTTACAAATTTCTAAAACAAGATTTAGTATCAGAAATCGAGTCCGGTAGTGTAAGGTTGATCCATTTCCGCTGAGGTTTGCTCGTTCCAGCAGCCGTTCGTATCGGAGAACATGGCCGGAAATCGTCTCCGGCGTTGCTGTTCTTCTTCTTTTGGCCTAGACGTGCCTGTTTTCCGTTGGTACATGTTAATTGCTTTCAACCAATCAGAATGCTGTTATCCTATTTAATTTCATATTTGGATGTTAAATGCTGATTGGCTAGAAAAGTACATTTGATTTTTATACAGGCATGTGCAATATTGATGAAACGTAGGTACTACAAAAGAAAATCAAATGTGACAAGAGTTGGATAAAACAAAAAAATTCTGATTATTGTTTAAGACCATGGATCATGTTATTATTGGATTGAGCTGGGCCTAGAGAATTCATGTCTGCACCCCCTTGTTAGTGGGCCTGAGCGACTGTTTGAGTAAAATTAGTTCAAATCTGAGATTTAGTCATACACCCCCTGGCAGCTATACACAACTTTGATGCTTGTTCCGTTTAGTTTGCGATTTTGATTTTTATGACTTGTAAAAAATATGAAAAATATATATTACTGATTCTATAGTGTCTTAGAAACTTTTAGGAATTTTTTAAAGATTTTTTTAATTGATTTTGATTTTGATTTAAAGTATTTTCGTTAACATGTTCAAAAGGCGATGCGTATGTGCTCACTTGTACAGTTTGATTCAAATTTTTATCTTTTCCTAACAAATAAAATTCACAAAAATACTCTTCTGATTCTATATTATGTTAGGGATTTTTAGGACATTTTTCCTTATTTTTGCAAGTTGATTCGCATTTTTTTTGTAAGTGTTCTAATTGGCCACCGCTCGATCGAAGCTTGCGTTTAATAATCGTCAAACACTGTTTTGAGCCGGTTTTTGGACCATGATCAGAGGCTGACTTACATATAATGTGTATTTTAATTTGATAATTTTATATTGAGAATTGAAGCATTTTTCCAATTACTTTGATAGTGTCGATTCTTATGTTCTTATTGTGAACTATGGTCGATAAGTTTGGCAGCTTTTAATGTGATTTTTGCTCATTTTCGTGTGTTGATGATATTGCTGCCTAAGTTTTAAAGTCATTGTTCCGATTGCTTTTCTTCATGATTCTACTTTGATTCGAGTTGTGATTTGATTGCATAACTTCGATTATGTTTGCTTTGTCATTATTGACTTGTTTGTTAAGTTGTGCAAGTTACTTTAATAAAACTTTCAATTGGTATTTTGGTTGCTTCATATTCCACTTTATTTGTGGGATATGAACTCGCTTCTGATACGATTTATATGGACTCACATTCTAAGAGATGCATATATGCATTATTGTGTGTTTTGCCTGGCTTGTATTTTCATGCAGGATGCTTGTGCGGTTATGTCTGATACACACCACTTGTGATTTGTTTTCACGCCAATGCTTTGAGGTTTATGTTGGTTGTTTGATTGTCGACTTTCTTTGTTTGTTGGTTCTAGATTTCTTGGAGTTTTCAGGGTTTCTCTACTTTGCTTGCTGCGCTACGAACCTTTGTTCGTTTGGTATACCACTCTTCTATTTTCTCTCCGCACGTTACTGCTTTCTAGATATCATGAGAAATAAGAATTTTACTGCTTTCTAGATATCATGAGAAGTAGGAAATAAAGAGTGTATGCTCAAAGTTGCTGTTTAAAGTCCTGTAGCAGGCACCACTTTCTGATGCTAATTGTCGTTATTTAAAATCCTACCTTAGAAGTAGGTATTCCGCACATGTGTTTACATTAGTGCCCACATTATATTATAGATGACAAGTCCTTAAAAGGAGGCGAGCAAGGAGGGTCCATAATCGACCTCCACACATTATAGTCTGTGTCATCCTTAGCTCACGTTGTACGTCGATGCTTCGGAGTCGTGCAGATCATGGTTATCGAGTCATCAAGTGGAAAAGGGACCTGTAATCAATCCCCCACATTTTGTCTTGAGCTCACGTTGGTCGATGTTAATGCTCCATGTTTTTTTTCTATCCCCTCCCCGCTTGTTTTCCTCGGTTGATATGACCCATTGGCTAAAGCATCCCTACCGTATTTTGTACCTACCTCGATCAATTATATCTTGGCTAGACATTTACCCGAGTTAGTGTGCACTACTCGTGGCATGTGTATGCTCTTTTGAGCTTGCTTGTTTTTTTATTATTGTACATACCATGTTCCCTTAGAATAGGAATTTGTATGCTTCCCTTAGGATCACTCGATTAGAGTAGCTTTCAAGCTAGACATTAGGATAGGTATCCATGCATGCTAACATAGGGTAAAGATTTCCCTTTCAAAACTCAACCTTAGGGTCAATCATTGTATGATAACATTAGAGATAGATTTAGGCTAGTTCCCTTAGATGTCTTTCTTTCTTTTTGCATCCTTGCATTAAGACTATAACTCTTTTTCTTGGCAAATGCATACAACATCTAACAATTTTCAAATCCTTCTTTAAGGTAAAAAATATCAACCAATATAAAATCTTTTGCGCCTTCGGGCTTTTCATTCAAACTTTTCAAAAGAACATGTTAATTCACTTTTGTGATGACGCGTGAGTCTCCAAAGGTCGAGTTGCGGCAGAAGGCGAAATTAATATTGTTCATTAAAAAATATAAACCAACAGAAACTTTTGAGCCGAACTACAACTGCTCTGATTCCTTAAAAGGGATACGTAGGCATTGGGGTAGGGCCCGAACGAGCACAACTTTATTTTGCCTACATTATTTTCTCTTTCTTCTGCATGCATTCCCTATTTTCATTTTCTTTTAGCTGTACAACTTAGATATAGATTCTTATAAACATTAGAACAACATGAGTGGATACCATAGAGTACTACGGGCGTGTGGGGTGCTAATACCTTCCCCTCGCATAACAAACTCCCTTACTTGATCTCTTGGTCGTTCGACCTTGATTTCACCTTTCTCAGGTTTACTCGATGTTTACCTTTCCCTTCTTGTGGGATAAAATATGTTAGATGGCGACTTCGTTGATTTCATCTCGATGATTTGTTCATCCGGTTGTTTCAGGTAGGAATAGGTTATTTCACCAAATGGATCGAAGCTATACCTTTGGTTAATATGGATCAAGAGATAGTGATTAAGTTCATTCAGAAACATATAATCTATAGGTTTGGAATTCCTGAAACCATAACTATAGACCAAGGGTTAGTATTTATTGGTCGAAAGATGCAAGAATTCGCGGATGAAACAAGCTTCAAGTTGATAACCTCCACTGTCATACCCCAAATTTGTCCTACCCCTCTATAAGGATCATCTTTGAGTGGTTTTTGAAGCGTTTGAACCGTCTTGTTATTTCCTGCAATTTTTGTGTTTGGCTCGGAAGCCGATTCATTGAGGAAGATCTCTGAATATGCAAGTACTCTGAAGTTATACAGTGAAAACGGTGTACTGAACCGCTTTTTATCGGATGTTCAAAAATTCATAACTTTCTCCCGGTTCAATGTTTTTGGATGGTTCTTTGGGCGAAAAGTCCTTCTTGGTTTTATCTTTGATTCGTATGTTCGGCTAAGAGGTTAATTCTTTGCACAAGATCTCCGAAAATGTGAATTACTAGAGAAAATTGCACCCCGAAATGATTTTCTACTAGACTGTTTCTTGATATTGTAAAAATCGTAACTCTTTCAATTTTTATTGTATCGGGACGATTCATGAAACGTGAGATCACAAATTTTATGAGATATAACTTTACTTCAGGTCCTGAGTTTGAATTATGCTTCGAAGGCATCGGTTTATGGATTGCTTCCTAAAGTGCGCATGAAAATAAGCTAAAATTTTCAAGATAGCAAAATAAGTCCATTGTTTATCGCCATTCGAAAAATCATAACTCGCTCGATTTTTATCGTATTAGGGTGATTCTTTCGGCATGAAGTCACAAATTTCGTCGCTGACGGTTTTGTTTCAAGTTGCACGTCGAGTTTCCGCACAGAAAGTCTTGAGCTTGTGGTTTGTTTGCGCGAGAAATAAGATGAAAAATATGCACTGTGATATTTTTATACCGATTTCTCGCTGCTCAGAGTATCATAAATTGGTCAGTTTTTATCGTATTAAGACGATTCTTTCGGCACCTCATCACAAATTTTGTCATGGTCGATTTTGTTTCATGCCGCTGTTTACCAGGGTATTTGGTAAACAACCGCTGATCCTCCAAATGGTTACTTATTTGGTTACTCGCAGGATCGATCAGATTGATCCTAGGACATAGGTTGATTTTGAAGTTTTGATTAAATTGGATATTAGTTAAATGACAATAAAATGAAGAGGCTTTAAATAAATTGCATGAAGAAAGGACTTGGTAAAATAAGTAAGGCTTTAAATGAAAGGGTTCGACAGGAAAGTAAAGAAGAAAGCAAATAAATTTCTGGGAAAGTAAACGACTTTGATTAATAAAGTTGGTGTTTCACACATACATTTCTCAACAATTCTTTCTCACACGCTGGGTACTCGAATCTATATGAGTGACTTTGTATAGAATTGTGAACACACACGAGAAACTACATGACTACTACTATTTATACTAAAACATCCCAAGTAACCGTCGGGCAGTTACACTGCTTCGAGATGATTCCACTTGGCACGTTCTCAACGTTCGACGCTCCAGATCTTCGCACGTTGCACTTGGTAACCGCTGGAAACCGTTTTCCCTCCAAACGCTTGAATTTCAACTGCTCCACTCTGAACCATCGAACACCTTCATCGAGAAGCATCTTCGACGAGAAACTCCTTCGACGTCGAAGGCAACCAACTTCTCCCTTGAAAGAAATCTTTTAAGTACCTTGCCATCTTTCGATGGGCATTTCGACGGACCTAGCTAGTCGAAAACATCCTTCAGCTTTAATGGCTGACATTAATAAAACAAGGGTGTCGAATTTAGGAGCCAACAAATTGCCCCCCAAGAATGCCTTATTTCGACTCTGAAAGAAAAAGGCATTCTTTGAAACGCCATTCGACACCTGTCTTTTCACGCTTAATCACAAATTAAATTGTGCACTTTTTGTTGTCTTCTACCAACCACTGGCAATCCCAAGAAAACCATCATTTATCCGTACCTAAGACGTCACTTCAGTACGGCGTGCAGTGCCAAACCTCATTTCAGAATTTGTCATTATGACAATTCCCAAAAACGAGGACGCACGCTGCGTCCCTCTATTTCTGCAGAACGGCTAAAACAATAGGGGGATGCCACGTGTCCCACTATCTCCTGCAACATTAAATGGCATTTAATGTCCTCGGTTTTGGGGATTTTCCCCCACTACTATAAATAGCAGTAAGTACCCCATTGTGGGACTTTTTACGCCATCTAGCTTTCAGACTTCTCCATTTTCATACAAACTTGTCATCTTTGCAAAAACCTTTCCTCCTTCACTTCATCTTCAACCTCATCATTAACAATGGCATATGGTTCCAGTGCTCCTGGCGCTACCGTACCATCTGGAAACGTCAAACCTAAGGTTTTCGTCACTGCTCCAGTAGTAACTTCTACGGGCCAACGAAGGGTCCCTGAACCCTTGGACATCGCCGTACGTGATGCTTACTCACACCACCTTATGATCCCGGTTGGATATTCCAACCAGATCTTTGCTATGTCTGGCCCCTTGTATCCAAGTATTGCTGAGGCCATGAAGATCAAGAGTTATTTTCCGGTAGTTGAGAGACTCAAACCGGTTGCATGCGCCAAGAAAGATGCAGAGGATAATGAAGACCCTGCTAAAGAGAAAATCGACCTTCGTTTCTTCAACAAAGGTGTTAGGGCTTTCAGGTCTGGCCCTAGCCTTACTCCTGATTACGTTGCTTGGCTGGAAAAGATGGAGAAACGCCAAGCTTCGATCTGGAAAGATATGGGGATTTTCGACCTGGTGATGCTGTCGAAGACAGGTTTGAACTATTCTCCGGAGATGTTGATAGCTTCTCTACTTTTCTGGGACTACTCCCACTTTACTTTCCATCTTCCCTGTGGGATGCTGACTCCTACACTCTTCGATGTGGCCGCTATCACTGGCCTTCGACCCACCGGGGACTACTTCGATCCGGAGGAGATGTCGGAGGATCAAATTGGATTCTCTGCCACCAAACCAACCTATACCACCTTCATCAATCACTACCACGACAGGTCGACAGATGCTGTGTCGGATGTCGAACACATAGCGTTTCTAGCCTTATGGCTGACTCGCTTTGTATTTTGCTCGAAGTCCTTACAGGTGACCAAGAAGATGGTCACTCTCGCCACTTAACTCCATCATGGCCAAAATATCTGTTTGGCAGAATTGATTTTGGCTAGCCTCTATGATTCGATTAGTAATGGGGCAACTCTTCTAAAAATTATCGAGAACAGGGCCAGTTTGCTACTTGCTGGGCCTTTTTGGATGCTCCAACTGTGGCTCAATGCCACCTTCGAATCTTTCTTACCTAAGAAGGTTCAAATAAATGAGCAGGCTCCAGAGATAGCGAACAGACGCGTCGAAGGAACCAGACTGGCTCTGTTGACGCCTATGGAAGATGGACTGGAGCTTCAGCAAACTTTCACCAACTTCATTCTGATGTTTGCTCGAAGGAAAGAGTTTGTTTCGACTATGGCTCCGTTTGCTCGACGGAAGGTAGGCCCGGCATGGTTCACAAGGCCACATCCAAGGACGTCGAGTGGTCCTCAAGTTGACGAACATACAATAATGTGGGAGGCGTTCCTCACACCAAGGATCATGCCTCTTCGATTCAGGAGCTCTAAGACTCACTTGAGTCTGATTGCATACCAACCAAACCTGGTATCTCGCCAGTTTGGTATTATTCAAACCCTACCTTCTCCAATTTTTCCAAGAGAGAAGTCTATGTTGTACTTCTGCAATGATTACACCGAAGAAGCTGCCACTAAACATATCGGAAGATATGCTGGTCGAACAGTTCTCTCGTTGTTTGACTACCAGCTCAACTTTCTTTGTTCACCATCCTTCGAGGAGTGGTGGAAAAGTTATTACGCTGAGGAGTTTTTCGACGAGAAGGACTTCGTGGATGAGCTTCAGAAATCTTTTGTCCTTGTGTTGGACAAAATAAAGAAATGTAAGTTCATCCTTTCACATTACTTTGTCTTCGTCTTTCGACTGCTAGCCTGTTAACTATTTATTTGATTTCAGTTGTTCGAAAGCCTGTAGCCAAGAAGGTTGCAGAAAGCCAACAGGGAGGAGGCCCCTCAACAAAACCTCCACCGCCGACGAAGACTACAGCGCCGGCGAAGACCACAACCAACCAACAGGGGGAAGGTCCTTCGAAGAAGCCTTCTGTATCGGTAACCAGACTTTCAATATTTTCTTCTGGCTTTCGATTTTTGACTTTCGATGCAATTGCTAAATCGAATTCCCATTGGTTTTTTTAGGCACCTTCGCCCAAGAAACGGCCAGCACTGGTGGTCGAATCTGGGAGCGATGAAGAAGGTGATTCTCCCCCTGCTCCTCTAAAAAGGCGAAAGCTGACGAAGGACGCTCCTGCTCCTGCTCCTGAGGGTCGAACAATTAGAATAAAGGTTGCTGGGAGAAAGCCCATGCCACCTCCAGTGATCATTGAGGAGCCAACGGAGGAGGAACTAAACGTTCTTCTCAATAAGCCTGTCGAGAGCGACAATTCCAGCCCTGGGGCTGAAGCTAATTTACAGGTAATCTCTTAGACCTTTTTGTAACTTAGGTGTAGATACCTACATTTGATTATGTCTCTTTCGATTTTGAAGATTCTTCCTCTTTCCTTTCTCAGGACACCACTGAAAGCTCACCGTCAAGGACTTCTGAAACACTGGAGTCTGCTGAACTCAGCAGGCCACAAGAAAAAGGCTTGGAAAATGACGAAGCCCATACTGAAATAAATGAGGCCAATGCTGAGACGGTAGAAAAACCCACAGAAGATCCTCAAACAGAAGAACAACAGCCAAAAGAGGTTCAGGTGGTGGATCTGTCGGAAGAGAATCGTGACGAAGGGGACCATGGCAATGCTGGCGAAGAAAACCAAGGTGCCGCTGGCGAAGAGAACCAAGGTGAAACTGGCGAAGGGCACCAAGGTAACGCTGGCGAAGGGCACCAAGATGACGCTGGTACTGCCCCAGTCCGAGTCGAAGGGAAACGAGTCGAGACACCTAACACTCAACAGCCTCAAACCCAAGACAATGCTGTTGCAAGGGCTGTTACCTCAACGAAGCACAGGTCGAAAGAAGACTTAGAACTCTTGAAACAAACTGACCCTGTTAGCTATCTCAACGCAATCATCGAGAGCAAGAGTTCGTCCGATGCCAGTCAGGAGGTTCCTACCCTGTCGGGGAAGTCCACTGAAACCTTTCCTCTTGATGAAGCTTTAGCGAAGGTTAAGGCCCAGTTTTTCAAGAAGGACTTGATGAAGGCTTTAGAGGGGGACCCCACTGCTCCATCATACTTGAGGGATGTTTTGAATGCTGTCGACTTATTAGCTGTAGCTCCAGAAGTTTCAGGCTTGATCATGGAGTTACACTCCATTATTGATCAAGTCTCAGCAGATTATAGGCGCCAAAGGGGCTTTAATAGTCAGCTTGAGGTGTTATATGGCAAAAGCTCTTCTGCATGGACTGCTGTTTCTGAGAGGACAACCCCATCCGTGGGAAAAAGCAGTCATCATGAGAGAGAGGTTCCCAGTCCAGTGGTCTCCGACAACGAGACAGATTTTGATGAAGAGCAGTACCCTCCTGCTGATGACAGATATAAGCAACTGGAGGACAAAATGAAAGCTATGGAGGTTCAACAGGTACCTGGGCTGGATTTCGGAGATCTGGGTTTGTCGACTGGTGTGATTATCCCACATAAATTCAAAGCACCAACTTTCTCGAAGTATGACGGGGCGTCTTGTCCCAAGCTGCACTTAAGGTCCTATGTTCGGAAGATTCAGCCGTACTCTGCGGATAAGAATCTATGGATCCACTTCTTCCAGGAGAGTCTTTCAGGGACTCATCTCGAATGGTTCTATCAGCTAGATGGGACCAAGGTTCGTAACTGGGAGGAGTTGGCTACTGCTTTCTACAAGCAGTATCAGTATAATGCCGACCTTGCTCCTACGCGTACCCAACTCCAGGGTATGTCGTTAGGATCAAGTGAAGGTTTTAAAGAATATGCGCAGAAATGGAGGGATCTTGCTGGAAGGGTACAACCACCTCTGACTGATCGTGAACTTATGGACATGTTCTTGGGGACCCTGTCTGGTCCATTCTTCAACCACCTCATTGGTAACTCATCTGCTGGATTTACCGACCTCATCCTGACCGGCGAAAGAATTGAAGCTGGTATCAAGAGCGGGAAAATTCAAGAGGCCACACCTTCTGATATTCATAAAAAGCCTTACACGGGAAGGAAGGAATCTAATGCTGCATACGGTCAAAAGGGTCGTCGTGATCAACATGCAGGGGCAGTCATGATCTCTGGTTCTGCACCACGCCGCCAACCACAGAGGGGAAACCAGCAGAGGCCGGACGGGCCTAAAAGGCAGTTCACCAATATTAACATGCCATGGTCGCAAGCACTGCAACATATGTTGAAAATGAACCTGATTGCAGTGATCAACCCTCCTGCCAATCCTAAGACCTCCTCTCCTGGCTACAATCCAGAAGCGAGGTGTGCTTATCATTCCGATAGCCCGGGGCACGATACTGAAGACTGTTGGGCACTAAAGTACAAAATTCAGAATATGATCGATGCCAAAGAGATCGAGTTCGAGCCTGCTGAGACTCCCAACGTGATCAATGCTCCATTGCCAAAACATGGCTAGGATTGAGAAATTTTTTTGTTCATTTGAATTCAAGTTGTATTTTTCCTTTCTTGTTCAGATAAACAATTATTATGTTAAACTCTTTTATTTCATGAATGCATTACACATGTCTGTCTTGATTAATTATGTTTACTATGCTTAAAACTGCTTTCATATTTTTGCAATGGTCAACTCGTAATTGAAAATTCTAAACCTCTTGAGGGAGGATGACGAAAACGATACCACAATCTACAATATGCTTTTGAACAAACCCCGCTGATGAGGTACAGGCATTGTTTCAATCCCTAAACACTGGAGTTATAAGGATGATAATCCCTCGTCAACCCATCAGAGCCAAAGAAGTAGGAGTTTTTATTTTCGAAAATCAAAACCCGTAATCATAACCTGGGGCAGGGTAGTCTCTCAGTTGATCCAAGTGCATAACGAATGGCACCGAAAAGATCTTTACAAAACGAACAAAGACAGTGATGGTTCAGAACAATCAAAAGGACAGGCAGTCATTATCAAAAAAATTTTCATAAATGAAAAGCCCAAAAAGTCTAAACCTACAAAGGGGACTCATGAAACTGGGGCATCCTGCTGACTGTAATTCCAAAAAAGGAAACAGTTCAGGCAAAAAAAGAAAGGGATAACAAAAATCAAGAAAAGAGGTCTCACAAACCCTCAACAAAAATGACTGCCTATTCAAAAGAAATCATCTGAACCATTATTGGAACATCAAAGCAAAGACTCAAGCAAGGTCTAACACACGATCAACTGAGTTTAGGTTTGGAGAACATCACGAAGAGCGGGTGGGTACAAATAATTTGAGCCTTTATCTTTTGTTTCTTAAACCGTGAACCAGGCCACGATATAACCCTTAAAAGTCCTAGCTGAAGCATGGGTTGGTTCGAAAGCATACTGTTACGGAGGTATCCCGACTCCTGAAGGTTTGTTGTAAAATATTGAGTTGACATCGCACTGTATTACAAAAAAAAAATGCATTTTTCAAAATTCAAGACAGACATAGACTTTTGCATTCTTAAAATAACCTTGTTTGCATATGACTATTTGTTTGAACAGCAGGGAAATTCGCACGATGAACACCTTGTGAACAGAAGAACCTCTAATCAAGGGGCACAGTAGGAGCATCGCCCATTATCTGGGGCATGGCAAAATACTTCCAACAGGGGCAACTCCCTACATTCTGAGAGCGTGGACATAGTCGGAAAAATACTGCGCATCATCAAAGACCCGCTAGGTTGACACACCTAGGCAAAAATGAGGGCTTCCCGGCGAACCAAAAGGGTTCGGGCAAAATAAGGGATGAAAACCAAAACATGTACACCCGGCAAGTCGAAAACCTGAAAGGGCGGCTTGGGCAAAAATGGGTATCCCGGTGGACCGAAAACCCGAAAGGGCGGTTCAGGCAAAAGTTAGGGATCAAAGCGTACGACTATGTTCCGGTATCTCGTCACTTGCCTACCCGAAGATCTGTCAATCACCCACACAGGTATCCTCTTCCCTCACCTCCGAAGCAGGGGCAATATTGAGTTATCCAGGCGATCCAATTACTCTGTCAACCAAAGTACAAAGGACAGATCAACATAAGGATGATTACCATCTGCCTTTACAAATTCCAGATCGCGGGCTAGCGTCCGAAACCAAACAAGACAATCATCCACTTAATCAAAATCATGCAACCCAACACCGGTTTCTTCTCAACCTTCAGACAAAGTCATACACAGACTCCTCATCCACAAGATGACCTAACCCCGGTTCATCAAGAAGTTTTTACACAAACTTATCCCGAAGTGACCTAACCACGGTTCCTCCAGAAGTCTTACATAGACCTATCTTAAAGATGACCTAACCCCGGTTCATCAAAGTTTTTACACAAACTTATCCAAGTGACCTAACCCCGGTTCCTCCAGAAGTCTTACATGGACCTATCTTAAAGATGACCTAACCCCGGTTCATCAAAGTTTTTACACAAACTTATCCAAGTAACCTAACCCCGGTTCCTCCTGAAGTCTTACATGGACCTATCTTAAGATGACCTAACCCCGGTTCATCAAAGTTTTTACACAAACTTATCCAAGTAACCTAACCCCGGTTCCACCTGAAGTCTTACACGGACCTGTCTCAAGATGACCTAACCCCGGTTCATCAAAGTTCTACACAAACTTATCCCGAAGCAACCTTACCCCGGTTCGTCAAAAAATCTCATACAGATCTATCTCAAGGTAACCTAACACCGGTTCCCCCTCTTCAAAATGCAGTTTTACATGGACTCGTCACCCAGAAACCCTACACAGGTTCTCCCTTTCCAAAAACGAAGTTTTACACGAACTCATCATCAAAGTAATCCTACCCAGGTTCCTTCTCCATTTCAGATGCGGTTTTTACACGAGCTCATCAGTAGGCAACCCTACATAGGTTCCCTCCTTCAACTTATAACATTACAGTTCAAAATCTCCCCCAGGAGAGTCCAATCCAGTTTCCCCAGGAAAGTTGGAATTCATATCTCCCCAAGCAGCAAGCTTATCCCCAGTAGATTCTGGAAGCTTATCCCTCGCAGAGCACGAACGCGTCGTCCCGGCTTGATTTAAAGAGTTATTTCCGTAACAGGATATAACTGGGTTATCCTCAGCCAAAAGCCACGGAAAGAGCGTCCTCGTCAAAGTATCTTCCTACCCCCCAGCGAAGTCTATCAACACTTCCGACAACAAGGATATCCCCAGCGGAGTTATCTTCATCAACTCAGCAAAGCATCGCTATCCCCACAGAGTGGCACTCCCCAGCATGATCGCTAGAGTATCTTTTCTCCCGCAGAATTATTCCGTTTGCCAAGTTTATTCCCCAACGGAGTTATCTCCTCCTACCGGTATTCTTGCAACGAATCATCCACAGCGGAAGCAAAATCTCTTCCTCAACATCAGCCCAGGATATGACTTCCCGGCACCCGTCAAGGATTTATTTTCCTAGACGAAAACATACATGAACCATCACATACATCATTATAGCATGCATGTACACATCATATCATATAAATCGTATCCATGTTTGCTTGATCCATATCATGCATCGCATATAACTGACCTCTACCTTTCAGGAAGGGTGCAGTTGCAATTCTCAAACATATTTCAAAGACTTCTCTAGTCCAGTTAAATCGACTCCAAACAGATTTTTCTGATAAAGACTCAGTAGAAGTTCTCTTATGGTCCCTTCTCCAACGACGCGTGAGGCGGTAAATCCTTTTTCAGATGTTTCCCTCTCCGGCATGAGCGTGAGGTGATATTCTCTTATGGTCCCCTCTCCAACGGCGTGTGAGGTGGTAATTCCTTCTTCAGATGTTTCCCTCTCCGGCATGAGCGTGAGGTGATATTCTCTTATGGTCCCCTCTCCAACGGCGTGTGAGGTGGTAATTCCTTCTTCAGATGTTTCCCTCTCCGGCATGAGCGTGAGGTGATATTCTCTTATGGTCCCCTCTCCAACGGCGTGTGAGGTGGTAATTCCTTCTTCAGATGTTCCCCTCTCCGGCATGAGCGTGAGGTGATATTCTCTTATGGTCCCCTCTCCAACGGCGTGTGAGGCGGTAATTCCTTCTTCAGATGTTCCCCTCTCCGGCATGAGCGTGAGGTGATATTCTCTTTCAGATTATAATTTCCTATAGTTCCCTCTCCAACGGTGAGTGAGGTGACTCCCTTTGAGATTATAATGTCCTTCGGTTCTCTTCCTGACACTACGAAGATGGTAATTCTCACCAAGATTTCTCAACGAGCGTTGTTGAGGTTGAAATCATTCAGGATTCTCTTACCATTCACGCTAAGGCAGTAACCATCCCCGGTGCATTCATCAACGTTTGAAGCTCCAGACCCAGCTCCTGTAACCAGTCAGGACATATCTATATCAAGCATCTAAAATCAGCTCCTGCGACGTGTCAGGTACTCATTTTTCTGTTTTGCAGGTATGCAGGTTCTCGCTAAGGAATCTCCTACGCGATCAACGTCCAGATGGCATCTATAAGCCCATCATCCTATCCAGCAACCTCTAAAATGGCATCTATAAGCCCATTCCCTCATCATCACTGCTACTACGTGAGCGCAAATTTCTGGGCACTTTAGTGTTCAATCATCTTCTACCCTCGGATTACGAAAGGCACGTCAGCCAATCTGCATCCTCAGGTCTAAGAAGATTGAACAGGGGCAACTGTTGTACCCCAAAATTTGCCCTCCCATATTCTCCAAGATTTGACAAGTCAAGGTCACAAAATTCCCCCAGGGTTGTGCAGTTCAATTGTCTCCTATACAGTCAAAACTAGGGTTTGAGTTCTGGTCAAGCAAATGAACTTTTCAAAGGCCCAATCAAGTCTCATATGCCTACAAAGATGGTCAAATATCCTCATGTCAAGTTTCAAGGCATTCAGCTCAAGATTGCACAGTCAAAACCCTAGATTGCACTACAGTCAACTGTAGGGGCAAAATGGTCATTTGACAGTCAAAAGTTCAAATTTTTGGTCAATATATCATTTTGAAGCCACAAACATCATTTGATCAATGCTTGATCATGATTCTCAAAATTTGGCTCAGAAATCATCAAAGATACAAAAGTTGCTATATTTGGACAGCTGAAAAAGTCAACTGAAATTGACCAGGGCATAACTTTCACATGGATTATCAGAAAAATTCCATCCAAAGCTCATTTTGAAGAGAAAGACATTTCCTACAACTCATCTTCATATTCCAAGTCCAAGAAATGCTCTCACAAAAAGTTATCAATTTCAACATTATAGGTCATTTTCAAAGGTCAACAAAAAGTGACTTTAAGTCAAAGGCCATAACTTGAGATTGGTAAATCAAAATGACATGGGACCAAAGGCATTGGTTAAAGGACTCAAAGACCTTTCCAAAATGTCCAAGAACATGTGAAAAGCTTAAAAATTGACCAAGTTATGCCTTGTGGAAGTTGGGAAATTTTTGGGAATTTTGAAAAGTCAACATTGATGCAAAAGGCCTAAAAATGCAAATGGGCCCATTTTTCCTCCAAGATTCTTCATGCCAAGCCTATACACGACCACTAGGCCCAAAGGGAAGTATTTTCATATTTTTTAATTATTTATTTGAATTTATATTAATTTATATTCATTTAAATCATTTTAATTCATGAAAAATATAACCTTAACCTAAACAAATCTTTTTATGCATGATTTGGACTTGAGATTTCGTGCACATGCTGATATAGAAGGTTTTGGCTTGATTGAAACCTAATTGACACAAGAACCATGAAAAAAGATTGTAAAAGATCCTTAACAAATCAAAGATTGAAAACAATTATGGACATGGATTTTATTCAATCTTTTTAACCTAATTGCTTCTATACAAGTATGAGATCACAACCCTAAGCCAAGAAGACTGCAAGCTGCGCCCAAAACAAGCATTGCACATTGAATTTTTTCACAAAAAACTCAAGACTGAAAACTAGCTTTTAGGTCGTTTCAAGCCTCAAGTTTCATTCCAATAGCATCCTTAAGCATCCTTGGAGGTGTTCCAATCAATCTCAACCACAAAAGCTCCAAGAATAGGCGCCTGTGACTCAGACTGTGTTGCAAAAAATCCATAATCGTATAGCATTTTTTAAGCACTTTTACAACATTCTATTCATTGCATCATGTTTATTTTGAGCTTCTGAAACTAACCATTATGCTTGATTGAAGTTTTGCACGTTGTATACGATTTTGCCATACGAGAACATTAGGGTTGCAGGTTTTCTAATTTGGGGATTTCGCGTAGAGGCAAAATCAGAGCTCCAAACGACCATGGTTGGATTCAGTATCTCAAGACGAAAATATCTGGACCATCGCGCTTAATTTATATTTGGACTGGAGCTATTCGCTATTTTCTACTAGAGGCCCTAAAACCACGTTTCAAAAACCGTTCCCATAGGGTGCTATGTTACAGGGGTGGTGAAGAAGAAGAGGTCGTGGCAGTCAATGATTCGTTTGTTTGAAATTGCGCGCGTTTTAATTACCACGCGTTGTTTTTGCTTTTTTATTATTTTGTTTATCATAATATATCAATTGACTCATACAGCTCAGCTGGCAAGCTACCAATGCGTTCACCCTCAAGACCTGGGTTCAAGTCCCAGGTCTGGCCAATGTTCAATATTATTTTTCAAACTAAAATTCTATGCAGCGCTAGTGATGATCCACGCTATGCATCCTCAAGAATCCACCAGCCATGTGTCCTGGAGAGCAAATCAAGGGCCATGATCAAAGGAGTACATTAAATTCCAGTCAACGCGTCATATAAGATTCAAAAAGTCAATGAAGACTGAAGCTTAATGGGCCAATGTTCTAAGGCCTGAACCTCCTTATTTGGGGCAACACCCCACTCTGGTTTGCTTTTTCTTTTCTCTTTATTATTTTAATTATTGTATTATTTATTTTTATTGCTTTAATTAATTAATTTTCTCTCTTTTTTACAAAATACAAAAACATTCAAAAAATCAGAAAAAGGCCAAAAATTTAATAAATATTTATGTATTAATTATTTTCATAATAAATACTTATAATTATTTAGTTTAATTAGGTTTTCAATTTTAATTCCTTTTTTAATAAAAATCCAAAAACATGTAGAATTAGGTTAATTGATAGTTTTAATGTCTTTTTAATTTTTATTTCTCACAATACTATTTATTTATTTATTTTTTTATTTAAATTGTACATAAATGAATTAGGTTTAATTTAGATCATATTTTAATAATAAATAAAAAGTATTAGAATTAGGGTTTGCCGTTTAATTTAATTGAATTAATTCCTTTTCCCATTAAATCTAGAAAACACAAAAATATCATTCTCATTTAATTTTAATTTCTAAGTCCTTATTAATTTTAATTATTTGCAAAAAAGGGTCCAACGCCCATTGTTTTAATTTAATTGCGCATATTTTTCTTTATCGTTTATTATAATTATGTAATTGTCCCAAAGCCATGTAACTTTACTTTTCGCATTTTATTTATCGCATTATTTATTTTCCGCTAAATCGGGTCCGGTTTAATTTTGGCGATGTGGACCCGCGCCATTTGTAATAGTTTAGATTTATTTTTCGCAAACTTATAACTGTTAAAAAGGGGCATGCAAGAATGAATGAACAAATTAAAATCAAGCGTAGAACACGACAAACATGACGAGACAAATAACTGAAACATGACACACAATTCGCACACACCACCCCTAGGGTACGCCTCACTGTTGCCTTTCGAAAGGTGGTCGTCGAGTAGAAAACGTCTTAGTAAGTCCTCATGATCCGGGAACCTGGCATGAGGGTAGCTTCTAAGGTGTCTTCCTATTGCTCCGGTGATCACCATGTCCCGAACCTTCGAATTGACCCGAACACCTCCAACGGTGGTGCTACCTACCTCTCAATGGTGGGATGGCACTACTTTTAAGGACATTTACACAGACGAATTCCTTAGGGTAGGTAGGTTCTCAAGGATACTTGCTCTAATTTCAAAACAAACTGAAATCTTTTCACACCAACACATTTTCAAAAGCTTTCAAAGCAAATTTTTCAAACACTCTGACGTATGAGTCGATCTGAAATTTTTCAAAGAAACTTTTTTAAACCCACATTGAAAAGCAAACAATTTTGAAAACATATGAGCAAGTATCTAAGAGCCCATGGATAACCATGGATAGAAAGGGTGCTAACACCTCCCCTTTCTATAACCTACCTCCCGAACCGAGAGCAATCTCTTTAAGGAATTTTTTTGTGCTTTTGTCCTTTCCATTTGGAGAAAATAAAAGACGGTGGCGACTCTTGCTTCCGCGACATTTCGCGAACCAGCTTTAAAACAGTCAGTTCCAGATCCACCGATCACAGAACTGGCGACTCTGCTGGGGATAAACTTATAAAGTGGGGTGTACCTTAGTGCTAGCTTATAACTATGTTTTCAATTGTTTTCCTTGTGTGCTTTAAATTGTGGGTTGCTTGGGAGTTCTATAGATCCTAACCCGGATCTGGGGGATACCTTTCTTAGAAAGTAGCAACAAGGCTGTGAGGGAACTGTGCGGGGTATACCGACACGGTTGAAACAGTCTGCTACGTTGATGTGGCACTTTGGTGTGTACCGGTAACCCTTGAGTTCAGTCAAGGAGAGTACGGGGCCTCCGCGTGGTGTCGTGAAGCATCAACAGACCTTAGGAACCTTAATTGAACTATCTTGGCCTCTTTAGGGTAGTGAGATAACTGACTTTGGTGCAGTCCGAGGTTGGTTGATACTCGATACTACGCTCAATTGAGGGTTGCTTTCCTGGAATATTTCGGTCGCCAGTTCAGTGGCTAAATCGAAACGATGAACAATGAAAGCAATCCCGTGATATTGGGAACCTTAGAACCCGGTTACTTTGATTAGGACAGGTTGAACCCACCAACTTCAAGAGGGTACTACCCAGACCCCATGCTGGCCCAAACCTAAGGGCTCTCTCTTGCGTGACTTGTGTGCCTTCGTACTTGACTATCTGCATGTTTGTGACCTAACACTTGTTTCTTGCAGGTTTTGTTTCAGTCCTTAATCAGGACTCATAACAGGGTTCACTCACGCATAGCATAACATCATACCATTGCATGCATCCTGCATACATCCTAACCCATTTCAAGGATCTCAAGGGCTTGTGATGCAGGTCATGATAAATCAAACATCTAGCCAGGGGCAAAGAGGATTTATTTTCCTCTAACCAAAGGTGTCAGGGGCTATGACCCACTGGATATGGTGAGCTTTTGACCCTTGAAGAAGGGCTCTCTACAACCGGAAGTTCCTTCAATCAAGTTACCGGTTTTCAACTCTAACAAGTTTCTCTGTTTACCCCGCGAGATCCTTGAAATCATTGCATGCATGCCATACATCTCATTGCATAACAGGTACCCTTTCTCTGCAGATTACTTACCTCCTTCGCTGTTTATTTCAGCCGATCGTCATGAATCCTGAATCATCAACCGAGCAGACTATCAAGGCCCTCCAGGCTCAGAACGCCCAATTCCAAGGGCTAATCATGAACTTGACCCAGGGGCAACAAGACCTGAAGGCTTTGCTTTTGAAGAAGGACAAGAAAAAGAAGAGGACTGTTCTGTTCAGCCCTAGACGCATATTTGGGAATACACCACAAGTTGAAGCTGAGAGGACAACCCCATCCGTGGGAAAAAGCAGTCATCATGAGAGAGAGGTTCCCAGTCCAGTGGTCTCCGACAACGAGACAGATTTTGATGAAGAGCAGTACCCTCCTGCTGATGACAGATATAAGCAACTGGAGGACAGAATGAAAGCTATGGAGGTTCAACAGGTACCTGGGCTGGATTTCGGAGATCTGGGTTTGTCGACTGGTGTGATTATCCCACATAAATTCAAAGCACCAACTTTCTCGAAGTATGACGGGGCGTCTTGTCCCAAGCTGCACTTAAGGTCCTATGTTCGGAAGATTCAGCCGTACTCTGCGGATAAGAATCTATGGATCCACTTCTTCCAGGAGAGTCTTTCAGGGACTCATCTCGAATGGTTCTATCAGCTAGATGGGACCAAGGTTCGTAACTGGGAGGAGTTGGCTACTGCTTTCTACAAGCAGTATCAGTATAATGCCGACCTTGCTCCTACGCGTACCCAACTCCAGGGTATGTCGTTAGGATCAAGTGAAGGTTTTAAAGAATATGCGCAGAAATGGAGGGATCTTGCTGGAAGGGTACAACCACCTCTGACTGATCGTGAACTTGTGGACATGTTCTTGGGGACCCTGTCTGGTCCATTCTTCAACCACCTCATTGGTAACTCATCTGCTGGATTTACCGACCTCATCCTGACCGGCGAAAGAATTGAAGCTGGTATCAAGAGCGGCAAAATTCAAGAGGCCACACCTTCTGATATTCATAAAAAGCCTTACACGGGAAGGAAGGAATCTAATGCTGCATACGGTCAAAAGGGTCGCCGTGATCAACATGCAGGGGCAGTCATGATCTCTGGTTCTGCACCACGCCGCCAACCACAGAGGGGAAACCAGCAGAGGCCGGACGGGCCTAAAAGGCAGTTCACCAATATTAACATGCCATGGTCGCAAGCACTGCAACATATGTTGAAAATGAACCTGATTGCAGTGATCAACCCTCCTGCCAATCCTAAGACCTCCTCTCCTGGCTACAATCCAGAAGCGAGGTGTGCTTATCATTCCGATAGCCCGGGGCACGATACTGAAGACTGTTGGGCACTAAAGTACAAAATTCAGAATATGATCGATGCCAAAGAGATCGAGTTCGAGCCTGCTGAGACTCCCAACGTGATCAATGCTCCATTGCCAAAACATGGCTAGGATTGAGAAATTTTTTTGTTCATTTGAATTCAAGTTGTATTTTTCCTTTCTTGTTCAGATAAACAATTATTATGTTAAACTCTTTTATTTCATGAATGCATTACACATGTCTGTCTTGATTAATTATGTTTACTATGCTTAAAACTGCTTTCATATTTTTGCAATGGTCAACTCGTAATTGAAAATTCTAAACCTCTTGAGGGAGGATGACGAAAACGATACCACAATCTACAGTATGCTTTTGAACAAACCCCGCTGATGAGGTACAGGCATTGTTTCAATCCCTAAACACTGGAGTTATAAGGATGATAATCCCTCGTCAACCCATCAGAGCCAAAGAAGTAGGAGTTTTTATTTTCGAAAATCAAAACCCGTAATCATAACCTGGGGCAGGGTAGTCTCTCAGTTGATCCAAGTGCATAACGAATGGCACCGAAAAGATCTTTACAAAACGAACAAAGACAGTGATGGTTCAGAACAATCAAAAGGACAGGCAGTCATTATCAAAAATTTTTTCATAAATGAAAAGCCCAAAAAGTCTAAACCTACAAAGGGGACTCATGAAACTGGGGCATCCTGCTGACTGTAATTCCAAAAAAGGAAACAGTTCAGGCAAAAAAAGAAAGGGATAACAAAAATCAAGAAAAGAGGTCTCACAAACCCTCAACAAAAATGACTGCCTATTCAAAAGAAATCATCTGAACCATTATTGGAACATCAAAGCAAAGACTCAAGCAAGGTCTAACACACGATCAACTGAGTTTAGGTTTGGAGAACATCACGAAGAGCGGGTGGGTACAAATAATTTGAGCCTTTATCTTTTGTTTCTTAAACCGTGAACCAGGCCACGATATAACCCTTAAAAGTCCTAGCTGAAGCATGGGTTGGTTCGAAAGCATACTGTTACGGAGGTATCCCGACTCCTGAAGGTTTGTTGTAAAATATTGAGTTGACATCGCACTGTATTACAAAAAAAAAAATGCATTTTTCAAAATTCAAGACAGACATAGACTTTTGCATTCTTAAAATAACCTTGTTTGCATATGACTATTTGTTTGAACAGCAGGGAAATTCGCACGATGAACACCTTGTGAACAGAAGAACCTCTAATCAAGGGGCACAGTAGGAGCATCGCCCATTATCTGGGGCATGGCAAAATACTTCCAACAGGGGCAACTCCCTACATTCTGAGAGCGTGGACATAGTCGGAAAAATACTGCGCATCATCAAAGACCCGCTAGGTTGACACACCTAGGCAAAAATGAGGGCTTCCCGGCGAACCAAAAGGGTTCGGGCAAAATAAGGGATGAAAACCAAAACATGTACACCCGGCAAGTCGAAAACCTGAAAGGGCGGCTTGGGCAAAAATGGGTATCCCGGTGGACCGAAAACCCGAAAGGGCGGTTCAGGCAAAAGTTAGGGATCAAAGCGTACGACTATGTTCCGGTATCTCGTCACTTGCCTACCCGAAGATCTGTCAATCACCCACACAGGTATCCTCTTCCCTCACCTCCGAAGCAGGGGCAATATTGAGTTATCCAGGCGATCCAATTACTCTGTCAACCAAAGTACAAAGGACAGATCAACATAAGGATGATTACCATCTGCCTTTACAAATTCCAGATCGCGGGCTAGCGTCCGAAACCAAACAAGACAATCATCCACTTAATCAAAATCATGCAACCCAACACCGGTTTCTTCTCAACCTTCAGACAAAGTCATACACAGACTCCTCATCCACAAGATAACCTAACCCCGGTTCATCAAGAAGTTTTTACACAAACTTATCCCGAAGTGACCTAACCCCGGTTCCTCCAGAAGTCTTACATAGACCTATCTTAAAGATGACCTAACCCCGGTTCATCAAAGTTTTTACACAAACTTATCCAAGTGACCTAACCCCGGTTCCTCCAGAAGTCTTACATGGACCTATCTTAAAGATGACCTAACCCCGGTTCATCAAAGTTTTTACACAAACTTATCCAAGTAACCTAACCCCGGTTCCTCCTGAAGTCTTACATGGACCTATCTTAAGATGACCTAACCCCGGTTCATCAAAGTTTTTACACAAACTTATCCAAGTAACCTAACCCCGGTTCCACCTGAAGTCTTACACGGACCTGTCTCAAGATGACCTAACCCCGGTTCATCAAAGTTCTACACAAACTTATCCCGAAGCAACCTTACCCCGGTTCGTCAAAAAATCTCATACAGATCTATCTCAAGGTAACCTAACACCGGTTCCCCCTCTTCAAAATGCAGTTTTACATGGACTCGTCACCCAGAAACCCTACACAGGTTCTCCCTTTCCAAAAACGAAGTTTTACACGAACTCATCATCAAAGTAATCCTACCCAGGTTCCTTCTCCATTTCAGATGCGGTTTTTACACGAGCTCATCAGTAGGCAACCCTACATAGGTTCCCTCCTTCAACTTATAACATTACAGTTCAAAATCTCCCCCAGGAGAGTCCAATCCAGTTTCCCCAGGAAAGTTGGAATTCATATCTCCCCAAGCAGCAAGCTTATCCCCAGTAGATTCTGGAAGCTTATCCCTCGCAGAGCACGAACGCGTCGTCCCGGCTTGATTTAAAGAGTTATTTCCGTAACAGGATATAACTGGGTTATCCTCAGCCAAAAGCCACGGAAAGAGCGTCCTCGTCAAAGTATCTTCCTACCCCCCAGCGAAGTCTATCAACACTTCCGACAACAAGGATATCCCCAGCGGAGTTATCTTCATCAACTCAGCAAAGCATCGCTATCCCCACAGAGTGGCACTCCCCAGCATGATCGCTAGAGTATCTTTTCTCCCGCAGAATTATTCCGTTTGCCAAGTTTATTCCCCAACGGAGTTATCTCCTCCTACCGGTATTCTTGCAACGAATCATCCACAGCGGAAGCAAAATCTCTTCCTCAACATCAGCCCAGGATATGACTTCCCGGCACCCGTCAAGGATTTATTTTCCTAGACGAAAACATACATGAACCATCACATACATCATTATAGCATGCATGTACACATCATATCATATAAATCGTATCCATGTTTGCTTGATCCATATCATGCATCGCATATAACTGACCTCTACCTTTCAGGAAGGGTGCAGTTGCAATTCTCAAACATATTTCAAAGACTTCTCTAGTCCAGTTAAATCGACTCCAAACAGATTTTTCTGATAAAGACTCAGTAGAAGTTCTCTTATGGTCCCTTCTCCAACGACGCGTGAGGCGGTAAATCCTTTTTCAGATGTTTCCCTCTCCGGCATGAGCGTGAGGTGATATTCTCTTATGGTCCCCTCTCCAACGGCGTGTGAGGTGGTAATTCCTTCTTCAGATGTTTCCCTCTCCGGCATGAGCGTGAGGTGATATTCTCTTATGGTCCCCTCTCCAACGGCGTGTGAGGTGGTAATTCCTTCTTCAGATGTTTCCCTCTCCGGCATGAGCGTGAGGTGATATTCTCTTATGGTCCCCTCTCCAACGGCGTGTGAGGTGGTAATTCCTTCTTCAGATGTTCCCCTCTCCGGCATGAGCGTGAGGTGATATTCTCTTATGGTCCCCTCTCCAACGGCGTGTGAGGCGGTAATTCCTTCTTCAGATGTTCCCCTCTCCGGCATGAGCGTGAGGTGATATTCTCTTTCAGATTATAATTTCCTATAGTTCCCTCTCCAACGGTGAGTGAGGTGACTCCCTTTGAGATTATAATGTCCTTCAGTTCTCTTCCTGACACTACGAAGATGGTAATTCTCACCAAGATTTCTCAACGAGCGTTGTTGAGGTTGAAATCATTCAGGATTCTCTTACCATTCACGCTAAGGCAGTAACCATCCCCGGTGCATTCATCAACGTTTGAAGCTCCAGACCCAGCTCCTGTAACCAGTCAGGACATATCTATATCAAGCATCTAAAATCAGCTCCTGCGACGTGTCAGGTACTCATTTTTCTGTTTTGCAGGTATGCAGGTTCTCGCTAAGGAATCTCCTACGCGATCAACGTCCAGATGGCATCTATAAGCCCATCATCCTATCCAGCAACCTCTAAAATGGCATCTATAAGCCCATTCCCTCATCATCACTGCTACTACGTGAGCGCAAATTTCTGGGCACTTTAGTGTTCAATCATCTTCTACCCTCGGATTACGAAAGGCACGTCAGCCAATCTGCATCCTCAGGTCTAAGAAGATTGAACAGGGGCAACTGTTGTACCCCAAAATTTGCCCTCCCATATTCTCCAAGATTTGACAAGTCAAGGTCACAAAATTCCCCCAGGGTTGTGCAGTTCAATTGTCTCCTATACAGTCAAAACTAGGGTTTGAGTTCTGGTCAAGCAAATGAACTTTTCAAAGGCCCAATCAAGTCTCATATGCCTACAAAGATGGTCAAATATCCTCATGTCAAGTTTCAAGGCATTCAGCTCAAGATTGCACAGTCAAAACCCTAGATTGCACTACAGTCAACTGTAGGGGCAAAATGGTCATTTGACAGTCAAAAGTTCAAATTTTTGGTCAATATATCATTTTGAAGCCACAAACATCATTTGATCAATGCTTGATCATGATTCTCAAAATTTGGCTCAGAAATCATCAAAGATACAAAAGTTGCTATATTTGGACAGCTGAAAAAGTCAACTGAAATTGACCAGGGCATAACTTTCACATGGATTATCAGAAAAATTCCATCCAAAGCTCATTTTGAAGAGAAAGACATTTCCTACAACTCATCTTCATATTCCAAGTCCAAGAAATGCTCTCACAAAAAGTTATCAATTTCAACATTATAGGTCATTTTCAAAGGTCAACAAAAAGTGACTTTAAGTCAAAGGCCATAACTTGAGATTGGTAAATCAAAATGACATGGGACCAAAGGCATTGGTTAAAGGACTCAAAGACCTTTCCAAAATGTCCAAGAACATGTGAAAAGCTTAAAAATTGACCAAGTTATGCCTTGTGGAAGTTGGGAAATTTTTGGGAATTTTGAAAAGTCAACATTGATGCAAAAGGCCTAAAAATGCAAATGGGCCCATTTTTCCTCCAAGATTCTTCATGCCAAGCCTATACACGACCACTAGGCCCAAAGGGAAGTATTTTCATATTTTTTAATTATTTATTTGAATTTATATTAATTTATATTCATTTAAATCATTTTAATTCATGAAAAATATAACCTTAACCTAAACAAATCTTTTTATGCATGATTTGGACTTGAGATTTCGTGCACATGCTGATATAGAAGGTTTTGGCTTGATTGAAACCTAATTGACACAAGAACCATGAAAAAAGATTGTAAAAGATCCTTAACAAATCAAAGATTGAAAACAATTATGGACATGGATTTTATTCAATCTTTTTAACCTAATTGCTTCTATACAAGTATGAGATCACAACCCTAAGCCAAGAAGACTGCAAGCTGCGCCCAAAACAAGCATTGCACATTGAATTTTTTCACAAAAAACTCAAGACTGAAAACTAGCTTTTAGGTCGTTTCAAGCCTCAAGTTTCATTCCAATAGCATCCTTAAGCATCCTTGGAGGTGTTCCAATCAATCTCAACCACAAAAGCTCCAAGAATAGGCGCCTGTGACTCAGACTGTGTTGCAAAAAATCCATAATCGTATAGCATTTTTTAAGCACTTTTACAACATTCTATTCATTGCATCATGTTTATTTTGAGCTTCTGAAACTAACCATTATGCTTGATTGAAGTTTTGCACGTTGTATACGATTTTGCCATACGAGAACATTAGGGTTGCAGGTTTTCTAATTTGGGGATTTCGCGTAGAGGCAAAATCAGAGCTCCAAACGACCATGGTTGGATTCAGTATCTCAAGACGAAAATATCTGGACCATCGCGCTTAATTTATATTTGGACTGGAGCTATTCGCTATTTTCTACTAGAGGCCCTAAAACCACGTTTCAAAAACCGTTCCCATAGGGTGCTATGTTACAGGGGTGGTGAAGAAGAAGAGGTCGTGGCAGTCAATGATTCGTTTGTTTGAAATTGCGCGCGTTTTAATTACCACGCGTTGTTTTTGCTTTTTTATTATTTTGTTTATCATAATATATCAATTGACTCATACAGCTCAGCTGGCAAGCTACCAATGCGTTCACCCTCAAGACCTGGGTTCAAGTCCCAGGTCTGGCCAATGTTCAATATTATTTTTCAAACTAAAATTCTATGCAGCGCTAGTGATGATCCACGCTATGCATCCTCAAGAATCCACCAGCCATGTGTCCTGGAGAGCAAATCAAGGGCCATGATCAAAGGAGTACATTAAATTCCAGTCAACGCGTCATATAAGATTCAAAAAGTCAATGAAGACTGAAGCTTAATGGGCCAATGTTCTAAGGCCTGAACCTCCTTATTTGGGGCAACACCCCACTCTGGTTTGCTTTTTCTTTTCTCTTTATTATTTTAATTATTGTATTATTTATTTTTATTGCTTTAATTAATTAATTTTCTCTCTTTTTTACAAAATACAAAAACATTCAAAAAATCAGAAAAAGGCCAAAAATTTAATAAATATTTATGTATTAATTATTTTCATAATAAATACTTATAATTATTTAGTTTAATTAGGTTTTCAATTTTAATTCCTTTTTTAATAAAAATCCAAAAACATGTAGAATTAGGTTAATTGATAGTTTTAATGTCTTTTTAATTTTTATTTCTCACAATACTATTTATTTATTTATTTTTTTATTTAAATTGTACATAAATGAATTAGGTTTAATTTAGATCATATTTTAATAATAAATAAAAAGTATTAGAATTAGGGTTTGCCGTTTAATTTAATTGAATTAATTCCTTTTCCCATTAAATCTAGAAAACACAAAAATATCATTCTCATTTAATTTTAATTTCTAAGTCCTTATTAATTTTAATTATTTGCAAAAAAGGGTCCAACGCCCATTGTTTTAATTTAATTGCGCATATTTTTCTTTATCGTTTATTATAATTATGTAATTGTCCCAAAGCCATGTAACTTTACTTTTCGCATTTTATTTATCGCATTATTTATTTTCCGCTAAATCGGGTCCGGTTTAATTTTGGCGATGTGGACCCGCGCCATTTGTAATAGTTTAGATTTATTTTTCGCAAACTTATAACTGTTAAAAAGGGGCATGCAAGAATGAATGAACAAATTAAAATCAAGCGTAGAACACGACAAACATGACGAGACAAATAACTGAAACATGACACACAATTCGCACACACCACCCCTAGGGTACGCCTCACTGTTGCCTTTCGAAAGGTGGTCGTCGAGTAGAAAACGTCTTAGTAAGTCCTCATGATCCGGGAACCTGGCATGAGGGTAGCTTCTAAGGTGTCTTCCTATTGCTCCGGTGATCACCATGTCCCGAACCTTCGAATTGACCCGAACACCTCCAACGGTGGTGCTACCTACCTCTCAATGGTGGGATGGCACTACTTTTAAGGACATTTACACAGACGAATTCCTTAGGGTAGGTAGGTTCTCAAGGATACTTGCTCTAATTTCAAAACAAACTGAAATCTTTTCACACCAACACATTTTCAAAAGCTTTCAAAGCAAATTTTTCAAACACTCTGACGTATGAGTCGATCTGAAATTTTTCAAAGAAACTTTTTTAAACCCACATTGAAAAGCAAACAATTTTGAAAACATATGAGCAAGTATCTAAGAGCCCATGGATAACCATGGATAGAAAGGGTGCTAACACCTCCCCTTTCTATAACCTACCTCCCGAACCGAGAGCAATCTCTTTAAGGAATTTTTCTGTGCTTTTGTCCTTTCCATTTGGAGAAAATAAAAGACGGTGGCGACTCTTGCTTCCGCGACATTTCGCGAACCAGCTTTAAAACAGTCAGTTCCAGATCCACCGATCACAGTTATTTTATTATTTTATTTTTATCTCTTGGAGTGTAGGTTTGTATTTTTTCAAATATTTACCATTTACTCTCAAGAGCCTTTTATCTTCACCTAACTCTTCGACTTCATAGGCTCCACCAGAAAAAGTTTGGATAACTCTGAATGGTCCTTCCCATTTGGGTGACCATTTCCCCATGCTTCGATCCCTTCGATCCATGGGAAGAATTACCTTCCAAACTAGTTCTTCAGGCAAAAATACCTTAGGTTTTACCTTTTTATTATAAGAGTCTTCTACTCTTTTCTTTTGAAGCCTGAGTAGGTCAAGAGCGCGCAATCTCTCTTCGTCTAAATCCACCAGTTCGTCTAACATCATGTTCCAATAAATTTCAGAGGGAATATCATAATGCCTCTGAACCCTTGCAGATTGAAGACAAATTTCTGCTGGCAACACTGCATCATGGCCAAAAGTTAGCCTATATGGTGTTGTACCTGTGGCTTCCTTTGGGGACGTTCGACAAGCCCACAGAATCTGGTCTAACGTCTTGTGCCAATTCTTTGGTTTCTTCCCAACATGCTTTTTTATCAAGCCAATCACTACTTTGTTTGCTGCTTCGACTTGACCATTTGCCTATGCATAATAAGGCGTTGATGTTAGGAGTTTGAAACCTGTTTCCTGAGCAAATTCCTGCATCTTTCGACCAGTGAAAACTGATCCTTGATCAGTTGTTATCGTCTCAGGGATTCCATACCTAAAAATAATGTTCTTTTGAATAAATTCAATGACATTTTCTTGGTCTACATTGACTAAAGGGATAGCTTCGATCCACTTAGTAAAGTAATCAATGCCCACCAGTATGTATTTCTGACTCTTTGATGATGCTGGTCGAATCTCTCCAATGAGGTCCAACGCTCATCCTCTAAAGGGCCAAGGCTTCACTATCGAGTGAAGTTCGCTTGCTGGTACATGTTGGATGCCTGTATGGACTTGACACTCTTGACAACCTTTGGCGAACTCAACACAATCTTTCAGCATAGTGGGCCAATATAGTCCTTGTCGAAACAACAACCATTTCATCTTATGGCCTGCTTGGTGAGCCCCACATGCTCCAGCGTGCGTAGTCGAAAGGGCTATGTATGCCTCAGCTTCACTTAAGCATTTTAGCAATACCCCTTCAGGCGTTTTCTTGAATAACTCATTACCCATGAGTACATAACTCAACGCCCTGTACTTTGTTTTTCGTTCTGTCAAAGCTCCTGGATTTTGAAGATAGTCCCCAATGGGTTTCCTCCAATCTTGCTCTGATAAATTATCTATGAACGAAATTTCGAAGTTACTTTGATCAGCATATCCTAGTCTCGTCGATTCCAAGTCTGTTGGTGATAGACAAGTTGCTTTTATCTTTTCTCTAAATTCGATTGCTCTTTGCAATCTCGTTTTTGAAATCTTATACCCAGATGCAATCTGTGCCAAGTCGTTGGCTATTTGATTTTCGACTCTGGGTATGTGTCGAATATTGATCGTTTCAAATTTTTTCAATAAACGATTTGCTATCACAAAGTACATAATGAGATTCTCTCTTATGCATTTATATTCCTTTGTGACTTGCTTAATGACTAACTCTGAGTCTCCCATTATTTCGACTCGAGTTGCCCCCAATTCCAACAATATCTCAAGGCCAGTAATTAGAGCTTCATACTCAGCCTCATTGTTCGAACAAGAACCTGATATTTTGTACTTGAATGTTGTTGGAATTTTATCTGGAGAAATAATCAAGACTCCTACCCCTGTTCCATCTTTATGGCTGGAACCATCGAAGTAGAATTTCCAAGGCTCTATCTCCACATAATTAATATCCTCAACTTGAATTGAGTGGTCGACTATGAAGTCTGCAACCACTTGTCCTTTTACTGCCTTAAGAGGCATAAAGGTCAAGGAGTATTCAGTTAATGCTAATGCCCACTTGCCAATTCGACTGTGCAAGATAGGTTTCGACAACATATACTTGAAAACATCGAAATGAGACGAAACATACACATCAACTGGTTTTATATATTGCTTGAGTTTTGTACAAGAGAAATACAGACATAGACACAATTTTTCAACTTCACTATATCTAGTTTCTGCATCGTTCAAAACTCTACTGAGATAGTAAATGGGTCTTTCGACTCCACTCTCATCCTCTTGGGCTAACATGCTTCCCAAAGTTTTGTCGGATGCAGCTATGTACAATCTCATACTCCTATTGCTACAAGGAGGCACCAAAATAGGTGGCTTAGTGAGGTACCCTTTGATTTTGTCGAAGGCTTCTTATTGCTCTTGCCCCCATTCGAACCCTTCTTTATTCAGTCGAAGTAAGGGTGAAAAGGCCTGAGCTTTCCCACTTAGATTAGATATGAATCTCCTTAAGAAATTTATCTTGCCTAACAGAGATTGCAGTTCCTTCTTATTCGATGGCGCTTTCGCTTCCAGAATTGCCTTCGTCTTGTTCTGGTTGATTTCGATTCCTTTCTTGTGGACAACGAAGCCCAAGAAATCTCCAGCTTTCACACAGAATGCACACTTCAAAGGGTTCATCTTCAGACCATGTTCTCTCATTCTTTCGAATGATTGTCGAAGGTGGTCAATATGATTCTTCCTGGAAACAGACTTTATAACAATGTCATCAATATATACTTGCATAAAAGTGTTAATAAAATCATGGAAGATAGTATTCATTGCTCGCTGATACGTTGCCCCAGCGTTCTTTAGGCCAAAAGGCATCACTACCCATTCGTAAGTGCCTAAGGCCCCAGGGCATCGAAAAGCTGTTTTCGACACATCCTCTTCAGCAATGAATATTTGATTATATCCTGAATAACCATCGAGCATACTCAGGTATTCATAGCCAGCGGAAGAATCGACTAGCATTTCCGCCACAGGCATAGGATATTCATCTTTGGGTGTAGCAGCATTCAAATCTCTGAAATCTATGCACACCCTTAACGTACCATTTTTCTTAATTACTGGCACAATGTTTGCAATCCATTCGACATACCTTGTAACACGTATGAATTTGCATTTCAGCAGTCTTTCGACCTCCGTCTTGATCTTCGACAGTATTTCTGGAGCGAAGCGCCTTGGATTTTGCTTGATTGGCTTCTTCCCAGGTTTGATTGGCAACTGAAGTTCTACCAATCCCCTGTCGAGACCAGGCATTTCGTCATAATCCCATGCAAAACAGTCTTTGAACTCTTTCAGCAATTGGATTACTTCCAACCTAAGTTCCGGATCAATTTTGGCGCTGATGTAAGTTGGCCTTTTCTCTGACCTTTCGCCTAAGTTGATTTCTTCTAAAGGATCTTGCGCTAACATTTTAATGTTGTTCGCCAAGGGGTCCTTTTCGAAGCCCAAAGGCTCATCGTCATAGATGGCGTCGAGCCTCTGTTCCTGCATTTCTTCTGGCATGATATCAGGGGGTTTTGGATCGAAATCCTTTCCTGGACCTGCAGCAGATAACTGTTGATCATTGGCCTGTGTGGCCATGTATTTTACTTCGGCTTCGAGAGCCGTTATCATCTTAGTTTCGGCTACATAATCCGAAATTCGCTTCAAAGATTGTGACTCAGTCATTATCACTGAATTCACTTCCCCAACCAGTTGGTTGGATATCAGTTAACCCACTGAAGTCTATGTGGGACAAGTCTTCTCTGTCCCATTGGAAACCATGCTCAGGATGCAGGTATAGGGAACAAAAAGTGTTTGGCGCTGGCGCCATGTCGAAGTCAGGTGTTGGACATGGCCCTATGTGAGCCAAGTTCTTGTCGAAATCTGCCAACCCCAGGTGATTCACTTCGCCCAGGTAGTAGCTTTGATCTGCCTCTATGTTTTCGACCATCCCATCTGGACGCCATAGGAGCAGCCTCTGGTGCATTGATGATGGCACAGCTCCAACACCATGAATCCATTCACGGCCCAACAAAAGATTGTAGTTAGGTTTGGCCGATATGACCATAAACATCGTTGGTCGAAGGATAGATCCTACTTTGATATCCAGCTGGATCACCCCCATAGTGGTCCCTATGCCGCCCTCATAGTTCGACAGGACCATGTTGTGAGGCTTAATGTCCTCATCCCTTTTGCCAATTTTCCTTAGCATATAGTGAGGAATAATGTTGATGGTCGCCCCGCAATCCACCAAAATTTTATTCACAGTAGTTTCTTCGAGTTTAGCCCTTATAAATAAAGGCTTGAGGTGATGTTTCATCGCCTCTGTAGGTGGCTCGAAGAACCCATTTTGCTCCTCAGTGGTGCCATTGTCCATGACGAAATAGCACACTGGCCTGTGTTTGGCCATTTCTTGTTCCACTTCCCAGTCACTTACTTCGACCTCCACCTGTCGGTTGAATTCTCTGGGCAGCACTGAGACTATATTCACCATTATGTCCAAAGTATCATCAGACTCAGAATCGTCTTCGTCTTCGACTTCACTTTGGTTAGGCCAAACTAGCCTGTTGGTTACTGGCTCTCTTTCTAGAGGTTTCCTTTGCTTCCTTTGAGGAACGTTCGAACTGGTTTCTGCCTTTGGTTCGTTGGCAGCCTCCCTTTCAGCTTTTCGTCTCCTTTGGTATCTCCTCCATTGAGATCGAGACATGGGATTTTTACCTTTGTAGTTGCTCGACACTTGTGCAACTTTAGGTGCAGCAACCTGAGGCTCTTTCTTTTGAGTCAAAGAGGAACCCCTTGGCACGTCGAAAGAGTGCCATCTCTCCTCACTTGGCCTTTTTCGACCAGAGGTTTTGTACCAAGTATCTACTGGCACATTTGTGGGAGGCCTAAAAGTCAATGGCCTCTTTTCTTGGTTTGAACCTCTTTGGGAGGCTCTTCTGGGATCATGTCGAAGATCAACATTTTCCCTTCTCTTATTCGCTGCTCTTACGCCTTGAATGTGCTCAGCAGCTTTTTTGTCAAAGATCGAACTGCATCTTGGACACAGCATCACCTCTGATTTCTTTTTCTGGCATCTTTGTAGAAAATCTGCCAAATTTTCATTTTCCCGAGGGAAAGCAGTCTTATTAGCTTGTTCTTGCCTCATGGCCTCTTCTGATGCTTTTGGGTCAGAAAGTTCGACCATGTTGATATTCATTGTATCTTTGTTAGCCAGAGTTAACTGCTTCATTTGTATCTCCAGATTCTCCGTCTGGCCTTGAACTGTGGCCAAGTGGGAACTGGGTTTTGGTCCAGTTTTTTGTGCTTCGGCGGTCTCCCACTTCGGGCTTTCGACCGCTTTCTGAACTGCTTCAATTGTCTTCCTGGATAAATTTCCAGAAAAACTGCCAAAGATTGGCATGTTGATGTGGTCCTTTGAGACTTCGACCATTGTAATTCCTGGCTTCTTCGACTGGCTCCTGGTTGCCTCTATCACGTTCACCTCAGAGGGCTCAGCATAGTGGGCTTCAGCCTGCAATGGATTTGAGTCGACAGCCATGGGGGTTTTGTCAGCAAACTTCAACCTCCCTTCTTCGATAGCGTCTTGCACAAGATTCCTGAAAAGAAAACATTGAGAAGTTTTATGGCCCAAAAAATTATGATATTTGCAAAAACCTCTCTTCTTTCTTTGATCAAGAGGAGGCTCTTTTACCCCTGGGGCACTATCATTTGGCCATCTTTAACAAGCAAGTCGAATATTTCATCACATTTTGTGATGTCAAAACTATAAGTCTTTTTGGGGAACCTATCGTTGGTCCTTTATGGACCAATGGGATTTTTCCCATTTGAGGGGACTAACAGTTTACAAGAGTATGGTGGCCCTTGCTTCAGTTCTGCTAAATCGACTTCTCCTTCTTCGACAGCTAAAGTATCGTCGAAGGATTCCGGATCTTTGTCATCCATCTCAACGTACGCTATCCTCTCTCTCTTGTAAGTTTTCGTTGCCTTTGCTTTTTCAGCTTTGAGGCGTTCTACCTGTCGAACTCTATCGGCCAGTTGGGCCATGTCTCTCAGGTATTGGGTGTCTAGCTTCTTCCTAATGGAATAATCTAAACCGCCTGCGGCTATTTCGACTAACTCATGTTCTGGCACTTGTGTAAAGCATCTCGCCTTGAGCAACCTAAACCTATTTAGATATTCGTCTATAGGTTCAGTGAAACGTCTCTTCACACTGGCCAATTCTTTCAGGCTTATCTTGGTTTGCCCCATGTAGAATTGTTCATGGAACAATCTTTCCAACTGGGTCCAATGATGGATCGAATTGGGGGGAAGAGTTGTAAACCAAGTAAAAGCGTTCTTTGTTAAAGAACTCGGGAAGTACTTGATCCTCAGGTTTTCGTTATTCGAAATGTCACCTGCTTCGATCAAGTATCTCGCCACATGCTCGACAGTAGATTCTGTCGTGTCCCCAGAGAACTTAGTAAATTTGGGGACTTTGCATCTAGGAGGTAAGTCTGTCTGTAACACGTACTCTGACAATGGAGATGTAAAGTTGGGCCTTCGAAAGCCCATGTTCATCCCATTTTGAGTCATGATCCTTTCGATCATGGTTGCCAGATTATTTTCCAAACCCGTATTCTGGTATTGGATATGCTGGACTACTTCGTCAGCATTTTGGTTTCTGTTAATTAACCTTACCTCTGGGGTTATTACCCTAGGTTCCTCGACGGGTTGCTCCAATCGTGCCCTAAGGTTTTCTTCGACAGGCTGTTGAGCCTGGTTGATGGTGGTTTCTTCCTCTAAGAATATCCCCTGGTTTCCCCTTATTTGCGCCCTTTGGGGCTGTCGAACAGGTTGGGGTACTCCAAAGAAATCAGTCAAACGTGTCATTTGCGCTGTCACTTGCTGATTCGATTGAGTAGTGTTTTGTATTAGAGGGTTTAGCATTGTACTCAAAGTTTGTGCCAACATTTGCACCATATCATGGTTGCTTTCGTCCATTTGTTGCCTCAAGACTGCTGTCGAGGCATTTGTAAGGCCATGGGCTACTTGGGACGTTCCTCCTAAGAGTTGGGTCCTATTTCTATTCGCCATGCCTATTCCCGAACCTTGGAGTGGCGAAGAGGCACTCACTAAAGGGTCTGAGAAAGTGGACGCAGCATTCGTCAGGCCAGCCAATTCAGAAGTTGGCATACCATAGAGTGGCATAAATCCTGGTGGCGCAGAAGGCCTTGTGCCTAAATTTCCCCTTGGTGGGGGAGTTCCCAAAGGCATCCTGGGGCCCGTGAACGAAAGTAATGGCCCCGTTGCTGTGACCGTTACTGCTGGTGTCGAACCAACAGTTGTCGCTTCACTTACGGTCGTACTAACCGTTGCTCCCACATTCGTTTGTGGGATTTTGTTATTGTTTGGCGGATTCGCCATCTCTTCCCTTCTTCTGGCAGTATTGTTATCGTTAGTGTATATTCTACCACTTCTCAATAACATACAACACTCCTCGAAAAGATGAGATTATTTTCAACAACCAACACACGGTCCCATCAGGTGTGCCAATTTGTTTACCAGGGTATTTGGTAAACAACCGCTGATCCTCCAAATGGTTACTTATTTGGTTACTCGCAGGATCGATCAGATTGATCCTAGGACATAGGTTGATTTTGAAGTTTTGATTAAATTGGATATTAGTTAAATGACAATAAAATGAAGAGGCTTTAAATAAATTGCATGAAGAAAGGACTTGGTAAAATAAGTAAGGCTTTAAATGAAAGGGTTCGACAGGAAAGTAAAGAAGAAAGCAAATAAATTTCTGGGAAAGTAAACGACTTTGATTAATAAAGTTGGTGTTTCACACATACATTTCTCAACAATTCTTTCTCACACGCTGGGTACTCGAATCTATATGAGTGACTTTGTATAGAATTGTGAACACACACGAGAAACTACATGACTACTACTATTTATACTAAAACATCCCAAGTAACCGTCGGGCAGTTACACTGCTTCGAGATGATTCCACTTGGCACGTTCCCAACGTTCGACGCTCCAGATCTTCGCACGTTGCACTTGGTAACCGCTGGAAACCGTTTTCCCTCCAAACGCTTGAATTTCAACTGCTCCACTCTGAACCATCGAACACCTTCGTCGAGAAGCATCTTCGACGAGAAACTCCTTCGACGTCAAAGGCAACCAACTTCTCCCTTGGAAGAAATCTTTTAAGTACCTTGCCATCTTTCGATGGGCATTTCGACGGACCTAGCTAGTCGAAAACATCCTTCAGCTTTAATGGCTGACATTAATAAAACAAGGGTGTCGAATTTAGGAGCCAACAGCCGCGTGTCAGGATTTCCCGCCAATTGTCATGAACTCGGGGGTTCGATATCGTCTGTGCACGAAATAAGCTGAAAAATCAAGTTTTGGAGCCAAACTATATATTTTCAAATTTCAAAATCAAACACAACTCCACTCATTATTACAAACTTCTCCCAATTTTATCTCAACTCTCTCTAAAGATCAAACTCTATTTTCTCAACTTTTTCTCAAATTTCTTCACAAAAATCCAAGAACAAAATCATCAAAACTTCATCTCTCTTCCTCCTTTCAAACTTCTGATCTACCACCTACACCGCTAGACACATCATCGTCGGCAAAAATTACCAGTTCCGTAACCTACCTTCCACCTCAGATATGCAACTCCAACCTCTGTCAATTTTGCCGGCAACACACCGTCAGATCCCTCTGTCTTCCGCCTCCTTCCCGTGGACGCATACTCCCTCCCTCCCCTTCGTTAACTCGAATGGTGAGGATTCCCTCCATCTTCGTAAGGTTCTGATTGATATCTCCGGCAATCTCCTCTTCGCGTCTTCCGGTAACAATTCTTGAAACTTAATTGATTTTAATGCTTATTTGAGATTAATTGAATTGCATGAGTTGAATTCTTACGAAATTGAATCTTGATCTCAATTATGTTGAATGTTGTTGGAATTGGTTGAATCAAAATCTTGATGATATTGTGAACTATTTGGATTCAATCAATTGTGTAAAGCTTATGCGTCGAAATTTGTTTTTGCTCATGTATGTTGGACTTACGCGTTATAAATTGATTTCGATTCATTATTTTCTTGGCAATTGTTTAAACTCATGAATCAAAATTAATTTTTAAATTGTTTAATCACTTTTGACGCGTAAGATGTTTGTGATTTCAATACTTGGAATTGTGGTTTCAATACCGGTTTTGCGGATGCTTTGGTTTGTAAATTCCAATTGTACTTCCATATGTTAATATTTAGATTAAGTGCATTAAAACCTTGATTTTCTAATCAATTCTTGATGAATATCAACATGTGCATAGTGCTGCTCGGAATTTGCAAATACACCGTAACATGTGAATTAATTCCGGTTTGTCGCATTTTCGAACTTGGTTGCACAATTGATTGATATCAGTACTAAATTCCGTTGTTTTTAAGCCAATATTTGGAGCGTTTCATGTGTAAAAGTTTCTGTTCAGAATTCAATTTCACATGTGCATATTGCTTTAATTCTCATTTGATGTTTGCTTGTACATATTTAAGCTTTTCATGAACATTGGGGATGAGTTTTCTTACTTCCGATGCAATTTTCCGATTAACTTCGTGTTTATGCGTAGTGCTGTCAGGATTTTCTTTTAGCATGTATATGTTGATTCAATTATCATCTAATGTATGCTTATGCTCATATGTTTGATTGTTGAATAATTGTTGTTGAGTTTACTCGATTTTAATGTAATTACTCGAACCATTTTATGTATGTACAAAATGTTGTCCGGATGAGTTAAATGCATGTACATTTGCGATCCAATTACCGCTAAATGCATGCATGATTGCATTTGGGACTTTTCAAGACATCCATGATGTATTTAGTCGCTTTCGACTTGAGGTTTTGAGCTATTGCTTGTATGTGTACGGTGCTGCCCTGTTTTCTACATTCGTGTTCCGATATTGGTCTGGATGTTATTTCTTCGTGTTGTGATCTTATTTTGAGTTGTGATATGATTTCTTGAATTTGATTATGCTTTCTTGTTATCATTAAATTTTCTTGTGTGCTTGTGCAAGCTCCGAAATCTATTTTTTGCACCACGCGATTCACGAATTATTTGTGTTCGTATAAACTGTATCTTGTGCGGGATTCTTACGCAATATCGGATTTGCATGTGATTTGCTTCCACATGGATGATGCTTCACTTCCCATTATTATTATCTAATTTCTGACTATGTGCTTTATTGGTGAAGCTTGCACGAAGTTTTCCAGGTTTCTTTGCTTTCGTCTGATAATTGACGAACTTGTGTTGGATTGGAATTCACTTTTGTTTCCTTTACTCTTGCATCTTTTACCGCTTTATTTTCCATGATAAGTAGGACTAGAGATGTAAGACTGGAAGTCCTTGCATTAGACGGGCAATCCTATTTTAAAAGACAAGTAGTAGGTAATTCCTATGTGCTCTTGTTTATTTACCATTATGTGTGTTTACATTTGTACCAAGGACCTTGATGAAGGTGTCCCATTCCCCATTGATAAGTCCTCAAAGAAGGCATAAGGAAAAGTGAAGGTCCATAATCGACCCTCTCCATTTCTAGTCCACAGGTCATTCATAGCTTGCGTCATACGCCGGTGCTACAAATAATGCTACTCTTGTATCGAGTCGGTCGAGTGGAAGAAGGGTTCACAATTAACCCCCATACTTTATCATTAGCTCGCGTGCCATACACGTTGATGCTTTGATGTGATCTCATTATTTCCTTCTTTCTCTTACCTCGATGATACGGTATCTTGGTTAGATATGATAATTCACTCTTGTTTTTCTTTTACCTAGATAACATGAGATCTTGGTTAAGATTCGGTGCCCCTTTGTTTTTCTTGCCACGATGATGTGCTATCCATGATAAGAACTACATATTCCCCCATTTTTTCTTGCCTCAATAACTCGATATCTTGGTTAAGCCTCCCTTTATCTTACTCTGATGACTCGATATCATGGTTAGGTGTCCCTTCTCCCTTGCCCTACCTCGGTGACACGATAACATGGTTAGGTGTGATCCCTCTCCCTATCCTTCCTTGGTGATATGATACCTCAGTTAGATGTGTGCTACTTGAGTAGTGGATACTCCTCAAGCCTTGTATGTTTAATTTTTATTGCACGATTACAAGCTCCCGTAGGATTTCTCGAATTGATCTTAGGAAGAAAGTTGAGATAGACCTTAGGTTGTAAACCATGCATGCCAATACTAGGTAGATTTACCTTTTATCCTCAACTATAGGATCAACTTTGCATGATAACTTAAGGATTACTTTTCTAGTTTCCCTTAGACCTATTTCTTTCTCTTTTTCATTTGCATTAAAACTAAAAATCCTTTTTTTTCTTTCAAATTCATAAAACACTCTAATACTACAAAAACGCATTTTCAAGGTAAAAAACACCAACCAATTCAAATCTCATTTTTCCGTTTGGCTTTTCTTTTAAAACCATTTTTCAAGGTAAAAAACACACAACAAATTGAAATGTCTGAGCCGAACTAGGATGCTCTAATTCCTTGAATGGGATACATAGGCATTAGGTCGCGGGGCCTAAGCGAGCAAAACTTTGTAAATATTCCTTCTTTTCCCTGTGTTTTCTCTCTCATGCATTCCTTCTTAGCATTAAGCTTTAGACATAGATTTTTACACACCCTTAGATTAGAGAAAACTTAAGTGGATCATGTGGAGTACCACAGACGTGTGGGGTGCTAATACCTTCCCCTCGCGTAATGACTTTCGTACCATTTCTCTTGGTTGCAAGACCATCTTATCCATTTCTTTGGGGTTCTCTCGATATCTTCCCTTCCTTCGGGATAAATAGATTTTAGTGGCGACTCTGCTTTTTCATGGAGTGACATCGACGCCTTATTATGCTCAATCAAACTTTCAAGTTGAGGCCACTAACAAAGTGATAATTAGGTTAATCAAGAAATATGTTTCTAAAAAACCTAAGAATTGGCATAAAACACTGGATCAAATACTATGGGCTTGTCGAACATATCCTAAGGAGGCGATAAAGTCGACGCCTTTTCGTCTTGTATTTGGGCATGATGCTGTTTTTCCAGTTAAAATACATTTGCAGTCGGTGACAATACAACGTCAGAATGAAATTTCTTCTGAACAATATTGGAGTATGATATTCGATGAAACAGTGGAATTAGAAGAAGAAATATTGGTTGTATTATATGTGCTAATTAGACAAAAGGAACGAGTTGCCAGAGCATATAATAAAAAAGTAAAAGCAAAAGCGTTCTCGATAAGTGAATTTGTTTGGAAACTAAATCTACCAATCAATCAAAGAGATGGAACGTTGGGAAAATGGTCACCAAATTGGGAGGGGTCATTCCAAGTTATAAAGGCATTCACGAATAAGACTTATGAAATTGAAGAACTGGGTTTCGATCAACGAATTCTTAAAGTAAATGCCAAGTATTTGAAAAAATATAGACCTATGCTTTAAGAGGTTCAAATCACCATGGAATAAAAAGCATATTACATATGTTGGTCACTAAAATGGTAACCATAAGTTCACAAGGATTACAAAAAGCGAGATCTAGCCTCGACAAAAGTAAAACAGCAACAACGATAATCAGGCAGGGAACTGGGATTTGAAATCTTTAAAGCGATTCTTCTCAAAGGTGATCCTGCTGTCGAGACGTGTCTTATTTGCCTTTAATTGATCAATTTCTCCTTGGATTCCAAGGGCATTCTCGCCACGAGCAATCCCTTTGAGATTCTTCTGATTAGTTTCATCTTGGCTAGGAAGACCACCAATCGAATTCAACGAAGCCTTTTGTCATTCGACCTCAACTATCTTCTTAGTAAGCTCAGCTATTTGCGCTTGGTAAGTCGAGATTTGTTGGTCAAAAGCAAGGCGTTGGTCGACACTGAAACCACCGGCAGAAAACACAGAGCCGCCACCGAACTTTATTTATCCCGAAGGAAGGGGAAATATCGATAAAACCACAAGGGAATGGATAAGATGATCTTGAGACCAAGAGAAAGGGTAAGGGAGTCGGTTATGCGAGGGGAAGGTATTAGCACCCCCCACATCCGTTGTACTCAACGGGATCCATTTTACTTGTTTGTCTTAAAGGGTGTGTTTATCTACAACTATGCTTGCTTAAGGGGAAATGAAAGGTTTTCGATTATTGCGTTCGTGAGGATTTCACGACCCTTTGCCTACGTATCCAATGAAGGAATCAGAACACCGTAGTTCCTCTTAAAAATAGTTGGTTTGTTTGTGTTTTTTTTAGTGGGCGACGTTAACGCACGCATTCTAGCAATAGGCACGGCCAGTATCGCGGTAGAACGGAGATAACATGCCCTTTGGGAAAGGTTTTGATTTGTTGAGTGTTTTGCGGGTTTTAAAATAAATTCAAGTAATGATTAAGTGTTTTTGGATTTTTGATTTGTGAATGATAAGTTCGGCTAAAAACGGATGCGGATGAAATTTTGAAGATACGACGACCTAAAGTCGAAGCTTTGACTTAAAAGGTGTGAGTTTTAAAATTACAGAGATATTTAAATACAAATAAAATAGAATGTAACTGTGATACGGTGGGAGAACTGACTTGAGGTTTTGCGTTTGTTTTCGCAAATGTTTCGGTTTAGCAAGAGTCGCCACCGACTTTTTATTTTATCCTAAAGGAAAGGTTAAAAAGCACAGGAAAAACCTTTTGAGATGTTTCGTGGGTTCGGGGGGTAGATTATAAAAAGGGAAGGTATTAGCACCTTTCTATCCATGGTTATCCATGGGCTCTTAGTTACTTGCTTAGATCACTTGCCTTTGATTTTCAATTGTTTGAAATGGTGCTTTCAATTGTTTGAAATGGTGCTTTGTGTGTATGGGTTTGAAAATGTTTTGAAAAGAGGCCATTGTTGTGGCAACCTTTGTAATGATCCATGTTTGAATGTATACAAAGGTGTATTTGTCTTTTGAAAAGTTTTCAATGTTTTTGAAAGTTGTTTTGAAAGTGTGTTGTGATGTGTGTTTTGAAAAGTAGGCAAGGATTGTTTTGCAAGGTTGGTCAAGTAACCAAGAGCTATCTACCCTAAATTTCTCAAAGATCTTTCCTATGTTTTAACCCTTTTAACAGTATTGTTCCACCATTGTATTTGGTGGACAATCTTGTGTTAGGATGTTAACGGGACGGGCGTGGGTCATCATTTAGACCATGATTGCAATGGTGCCAAGTGTCTTTGGCAATTTTTCCTTTAAGGGACTTGATCATTTTTAGGCAACTTTCGAAACCGTCATCGAGGGACTATGATCATTTGAATTGTTTTGTTTTGCCAAAGACACCCAACATGCAACATGGCCCATTATTGAAGGCAACAAGTGGAGTAACCCTAGGGGTGCAAGTGTGATTGGTGTTATCCATTTTCATGCTTTGTTGTCTTTGAATTAAGTCAAGCTATTTGTTATTTGATTTTTGCATACAAACCCTAAGTCTATCATGGCATATTTAGAAAGCTTTAAAATGTGGAATTTAAAGTCCTAAATTATTACAAAATAATCATGGGGATGGGGGTACAAATGTTCAAATGGGGGTATTTAGCAAGAAATTTAAATCTAAACTATTACAATCCAAGTTGAATATACAAGTTATTTAATTGTTCAATAATTAAATAAATACAATAAATATGTAAAATGCACAAAAAATGGTTTTATATGTATGTAAAAGTATTTTTCATGTAACATATAAATAAATAAAAAAAAGTTAATTTTTGGATATTTTCATGGTTTAGGGCAAAACCCTAATTTTGTAAATAAATAGTATTTATTATTTATATCATATACAATATTTATTAATTATGTACAAAAAATAAATAAAAAAAAGAAGTATATTGTAAAAAGTAATTTTTGAGGTCAAATATTAATAAAAATGAAAAATGTATTATTTTTGTATTTTTATCCTAAATATTCTAATAAATATATAAGTATTTATATTATATATTAACTATACTAAATATATACAAAAAATAAAATATTTATTATTTATCAAAAAAAGTATATTTTAAGAAAATGATTTCAAAGGATAAAATAAAATAATAACTGAAAATAAATATATTTTGTATTATTTTTTAGTATTTTAAATAAAAGGTATTATGTTTATTTATAATGTATAAGTTTAAATAAAGCAAATAAAATCCAAATAAAATGCAAAAATGAATGGAAAAAAGTTTTTAATATTTTTTATATTTTGACAAAAAATAATAAGTCAGAGGAAAAAATAAAAAGTCAAAAATGATTAAAAAAACACACAATGGACCAAGGGGGTGTAAGTGGAAAATGAGGGTGCAAATAGAAAAAACAGGTCAGGCCCAGCCCAAGGCAAGCTTCTTCAACCTCCAGCCACTTCTGTCTCAAAAACACGCGCCTTTCATGCTTTGTTCAAACATCCTGATTCTTTGATTTTTAGCACAAACTTATAACACCAAAAATGTAAAGCATCAAATCACGAATTCATACATATCAAGAACTTGATCTAACTCTCAGAAATGAGAGAGAATTTCTCCTCCCCCAATTCCTGACCTAACTTTTGTTCAATGTTCAGGTTCAAAATTCTCTCAACACACACAACATAAATGAAAAGTGAGGATATGGGTAGCTTCAGGGCCATGAGTAGGACATAATTTCTTCACAAACCTAAGCCTAGATATGCCTGGATTGAGAGATAGAAGTTCAAACTTTTACCTGTTCAGCTTGAGTCGTGCACAACAATGGAGGTGCTTTCAATGGAATTTGAGGATTGGTACAGCTTGCCTGAGGTCCAAGGATACTTCCTCTATGCTTGGTGTGCCTTGAATCCTTCTGAATCAAGCTATGGAAGTCAACCTGCAAGAGAGAAAAGTGAAAATGGCACACTTGGCTATGGCTGTTACAGCTTGTATCTAAGGCTTGGGACAACTTCAATGGATGGTAGGGAATGTATTTGAACTGGTTTGGATGAAAACGCACGATGGAATGATGCTGGCCAAGTCAATCTGCAACAGAGACTCTGTTTTGCAGAAAATATGTGCTTTGATGGATGAGGAGGTATTGAGGGTCAGGGGCTCGTGTTCTAGGTCAGTTAGGGAATATCAAATGTGTTCACAAAGTTTGCTTGAGTTGGTTCTTGCAGGAATGTGAGTTGTGGTACCAAATGCAAGCTTTCTTCTTCTTTAAGCAAAAGTTGTCAAGTTAGATTATAGGCTCATATAGGCCCCTCAAGCATGCTACACTTTCTCTCCTAGATCAGTGGAATTTGTTCATGAACTTGTGCCTCAAAGATTTCCTTGTACCTCTTTGATTTGTGAAATTGACATAAAGTGCACCTTTTCAAAAATGGCTAAAATGCTTTTTCCATTTAAAAGTTAATCTTCCATGTAATGACCAAATGAGCAAAATAACATCTTGGCACAAAGGTTTAGCATTGAATTATCGAGTGTAAATGGGATTAGAGGCCTGTAACCTAGCTTGTGCAAGCTGACTTGAAAAATGCAAAGTGTTATGAACATGTATTTGGCCATGAACAAAGTGACTTTTGCCTATCTTTACAAATTCGATTCTCCCTAACCACAAGGGTGTTTGATGAGTTCTTGGACAATTTGGAAAGCTTGGAATGTGTACTACAATCCATCTTTGTAATTCAAGTTGAAATTCCAAGTGGAAGCATGTGAAAAGTGGCCATGAAGTTGGGCAAAAATCCTGCCTAAAATAGGTCAAAAATTTTCTAAGTTAAGAATGTTTTGCACCCTTATTCCAAAAATCATAACTTGAGCTACAAGCTTCTTTTGAGGAAACTTTGTGAATCAAAGTTGTAGATTTTGCAATGGACTACAACTTTCATGTTTTGAGTTTTGTTTGAATCCAAATATATCTTGATGAAAAAATGGGACAAAGTTTAGGAAAAAAATTAGGAAATTTCATAACTTAGAAAATTTCTAAGTTATGAAATTTCTTCATTTCAAACCCTAATTTGTAATTTTTGGTTTTTTGATGAACAATTTTCATAAATTGACATGTCTTGATGAAAAATGAATCTTGGCACTTGATTTTGACCAAAAAGTCAAAGTTTGACTTTTCAGTATACAGTCAAATTTTGATCAGTTGACTGGAAAATTCATCTGTCAATCTTGTGCATTTGGGATCTTTTGAACTTGTTGAATGTGTCAAGACCATGCCATTGAATCCTTGAGTCCATATGTGAGCTTGGTTTGCCATTGGCTAGCTCAATATCATTGGATTGTTTTCTATGTTCATTGTTTTGGTTTAGCCACTTAACTGACGACCAAAATATTCCAAGAAAACAATCCTCAATGAGTGTAGTATCGAGTATCTACCAACTTCGGACTGCACCAAAGTCAGTCATCTCACTACCCCTAAAAAGGCCAAGATGGTCAAGTAAGGTTCTAAGAGTTTGTTAGTGCGTCATGACATCACTCAGCGGCCCCGTATTCTCCTTGACTACTCAAGGGCTATCGGTACTCACAAATATGTCACACTAACATAGCTACTGCTTCAACCATGTCGGTATACCCCGCACAGTTCCCTCACAGCTTATTGCTATTTACCTAAAAAGGTGCCCCCAAATCCAGGTGTAGGATTTACAGCAAACCCAAACAAGGAACCCAAAAAGTAAAGCAATCAAAGCAAGCATGTAAAGGTGATCTAAAACCCTAAGGTAACCCCACTTTTAGATGATCCCCAGCAGAGTCGCCAGTTCTGTGATACGGTGGGAGAACTGACTTGGGTTTTGTGTTTATGTTCGCAAATGTTCGGTTTAGCAAGAGTCACCACCGACTTTTTATTTTATCCTAAGGAAAGGTCAAAAAGCACAGGAAAGACCTTTGAGATGTTTTCGTGGGTTCGGGGGGTAGATTATGAAAAGGGAAGGTGCTAGCACCCTTTTCATCCATGGTTTTCCATGGGCTCTTAGTTACTTATTTTAGATCACTTGCCTTTGCTTTTCAATTGTTTGAAATGGTGCTTTGTGTGTGTGGTTTTGAAAATGTTTTGAAAAAGATGCCTTGTCTAGGCAACCTTTGTAACAATTCTTGTTTGAATGTTTTACAAAGGTGTTTGTCTTTTTGAAAAGATGTTTCAATGTTTTTGAAAGTTTGTTTTGAAGTGGTGTTGTGATGTGTTGCCTTAAAAAATGGGCCATGTTTCCAATATAGAAACCAACCGTTGATGATTAATGGCTACAATTGGAAGATGAGGCAGAAGCAAGACCGTTAGATGTCAAAGAGTTGGAGTTAGAGTTGGAGCTGCATTAGCTAGTATTTTATTGTAGTAGAGGAGGCATCATCATTAAATGTATGACTTGTATCTAAGTCTATTCCCTGGCTACTAACTTTATGTTCTTGTCAATTGAATGCAAATATTACAAATAGTTAACAAATAGTCGAACACATAATTTCAAATGCTATCACTAACAATAAACCTTGAGTTCTTCTCGTATTTTTCTCATGTTGGATGCTTAGTAATCTTATTGAAATAATACTTGCAGCAAGTCACAACAAAAACATAAAACAATGAACTCTTTTCAACACACTAATAATACAAATGTTATCACTAACAATAAACCTTGTTAGTACTGCAGTTTAAACTTACTTCCAACACATAGGGGAAATTACTTCCAACACAAAACAATATTATGTGGCTAAAACTCAAGTTTTTAATGACAAAGCTCTCAGTCCCATAAACAATGATGATCCTGAAGGAATGGGCAACTCAATCAAAGTGGTGAGAAAGGTTACGCTAAAACACATAAAAGAAACAAAAATCAAATTGCATATACCATGCAACTCTGAAACCCATAACAAAACTATACACATAAAGTAACACACAAAAACCAAAATTCAGAGAGCTACATACTACTTTGGCAGGTGTTTCTGCAATTGGAGCAGCACCACTTCCTATAAATTTCACACCTTGAACTTTCTCTGGGAAACTCTCAACACAAAATCAAATTTCAAAAAGTAAACTCAATCACCAAACAAAAACCAAACAAATAAAAATCAAACTCAAATTCCAATCACAAAAACCAAAACTAATAATTAATCAACAAAACCTGAACGAAAAAAATATACCTAGCAACAAGGCTTGAAGGAACAACATCATACCAATTAACAACATTGGGAAAAGACCAACTTGACTTCTTAGTAACAGCTCCATAAACCTTAATATCATCCTTTGTCAGTTGTTGCCTAAATAGTCAAAAAAACAAACTAAAAAACAAAATTTCAATAATCAAATTCTCACAAAAATTTGAAACAATAAATAAATTGGGATCAAATTTGAAAGGGTTTGAGTTTACCTAGAGATATAGGTTTTTTCGGAGAGGAAATCATGGAGAGATTTGAGACCCTGTTCGGTGTGTAGATTTGAGAAAGTAACTGTTCTGGACTGGGCCCGACAGGCCCAAAAGCATTATTAAGGCCCAGTCCAAAGGGACTCACTAAGGACCACACTGGGCAAATGGGATCACATACATGCCCGACACCCTGATATCCACCTCGACATCTCGATGTCCAGCCCCACGCGGTGAAGTCATGCTCGACACCCTGCCGTCCGGCTCTGTGTCCTGGCGTCCAGCTCGACACTCGCTGTCCAGCTCGAGGTCTTGGCATCCAGCTCGACACTCGCTGTCCAGCTCGAGGTCTTGGCGTCGAGCTCAGCACCATGCTGCGCAGCTCGACATGGGCTCGAGCTACCCGGCTAGGGCAGACTCAGTCCACCGTTGCCCCAACGATACTCCGGAAAGACCGCGTCTTCGTCCGCCCGCACTTCATGCAGCACATCCAGGAAGGGGACCACGTGCTGGTCCCCACTACCCACGTAGAACCTGGCAGTTCCTCCATTGGGCCAAATCCGCCCGGCCCAATGAAGGAACCTTGGCCCAGCGCTGGGGGCTATAAATACCCTCTGTTTCCAGAGGGTCAGGTATTCATCATTCTAACCTCAACTCTATTATCTGCTCGTACTCCCACTGACTTTAGCATCGGAGTGCCTTGCAGGTACCCCCCCTCCTCGTTCAAAAAGCCTTCAGCTCGGAGCAAGCCGTGACAGTCCAAACCTTCTGATCAGGTCAGATCAGTGGCGCCGTCTGTGGGAACCAGCTTCCCCGTCTAACGAACAATTCCAAATACCAAAGCTCAATTCAATTACCTGTCATGGCTGATCCAGCTCGTGAAGAACAGCACACCCGCGACACCGACACCAACAACGGTCTCGCGGACAAGAATGGGCACCTCGACAATCTCGGTGATCCCGGCCGCAATGCCACCCCAGCGACAACCGCCCCTGGACCTTCCACCCGCAGGGACGGGAACACTGCGTCTTCCTCGACGACCCCTCCAGCACTCGAAGACGACCCGGAGGCTCTCGCCTATCGCCAAGCTGCCCGGTTCTATGAAGTCCAAGTCCCTGCCGGGGCAGATGCCACGACTCAGGCACTGTTCGCGGCCATCAACCAGACAAATTATCTCCTATTCGCCCAAGGAGAAAGACTAAGGGCACTTGAAAATGATCGACGACCCCCGAGGAGGCATCAGAGGCCACCATCTCCACCTCCTCGGGTCGAAGAAGTTCGACACCCTACTCCCCCGCGGAGACATTACAGGGAGAACTCTAGGAGCCCCTCTCCCCCACCAAGGCAGAGGCGGCCCCAGTATGAAAGACAACCCGTCATCCCTACCGAAGAGCCCAGTCGCGACCCATCAAGGCACGACAGGAGACACAACAGAGACGGGCGTGTGACCTTCAACCACCGAGCATCACGCTCGAGGGAATCTCAGCACGACCATCGTGCCTGGCATAACTACAGGACCCCTTCTCTTTCTCCAGAAAGGAGCGACGAGGACGACCCCCGCGGTCCCCTGTCGCAGGCCATCATGGACGCACCTATCCCCCCGGGCATGGAAAAGCCCCCACACCTGAAGGAGTATGATGGAGTGGCGGACCCAGTCGACCACATTGACGGGTTCGAAGCCATGCTCCACTATCACAATGTCGGGGGGCCCATCAAGTGCCGTCTCTTCCCAACAACTCTCAGGAAGGCGGCCATGGACTGGTACAAAGGACTCGCCCCGGGCTCCATAACCTCGTGGCGGAACCTGAAGAACCAGTTCATCAGTTCCTTCACAGCTTCCCGTCGCCACCCGAAGACTGAGGCAGCCCTCGAGGCCATCATTCAAAGACAGGATGAGACTCTGAGGGAATTCATTAACCGCTTCAACCGGGAAGCAATCCAGGTCCCCTGCGCGGACCATATGAAAAGGTACTTGCTGGAGAGGGGCCTCCTCCCCGGCACAGAATTCAGAAAAGCTGTGGGTATTGAACCACCAACAACTTTTGATGCTCTCCTCGACAAAGCCCGAGCATACATGGACTACGAGGAGAGAGAAGCTGCCAACAGGGCACGAGACTCCAGGGCTCGCAATCATGGCAGCAGCTCGAGACAAGACCCTCCTCCCCGACGCACCGGAGAGAAGAGGAAGGAAGATCGACCCCGGGAGGTCCGGGAACAAAGGGGCCCCTCGGGCCGGTTCACTGAGTACACTCTGCTCACGGCTTCCCGCGAGCGTATTTTGGCGGAGTGTGCTAGCACAAATTTTAAAGACGGTGGCGTCAAGCGTCCCCGACCAGCTCCTGCCAAGCCAGGAGTAGACAAAAACAAGTACTGTCAGTACCATAGGAGTCATGGTCACTTGACAGAGGACTGCGTCCACCTGAAGGACGCCATCGAAACCCTCATCAAAGGAGGGAGGCTTGCACAGTACAGGCGAAACGACGCTCCCCGTCGTGACGCCCGCGAGGCAAAGGAGCCCGAAGAAGATGCCCGACCATCTGACGAGTCGGTGCCAATCCAGACCGCCTTCTCGGTAACCAGGCCCGAGGATTTCGAACTTCCCGAGCTCCTGCAGGAGCCCATGACGACACACAGCAGGTGGGAGTACTTCCCCTCCGCCATGGTCATCAACGGGGGCGGGTTCAACGACCTCACCATCAACTCAGCCAAGAGGAAGTTGGACGAACTGGTCGACGCAGCTCCTCCACAAACTGTGACTTTCGAAATGGTGAAGGGCAGATCAGAGCCCATCACCTTCTACTTGGAAGAGCTCCCCGGCGGAGCACCGAACGCAGTCATCCCCTTGCTGATAAGGGCAAAGATGGCCAATTTTGACGTGCATCGCATCCTGGTCGACGAAGGGAGTTCCGTCGACGTGATGTACACCCAGCTGTTCCGGACCTTACAACTGGACGACTCACATCTGTCTCCGTATATAGGTTCGGACCTTCAAGGCTTCAACGGCTCGACTTCCAAACCTTGGGGATATGTCGAGCTCCTCGTGACGTTCGGGGAAGGGACCGCTACAAGACAGGTGAAGGTCCGCTTCCTCGTCATTGACTGCCCGTCCCTATACAATTGCATCTTGGGGAGGCCGACATTGGCGGAGCTGACAGCGGTTCCCTCAACTGTCCATCTAAAAATGAAGTTTTATACCAAAAGGGCAAGGGTAGCCACCATCCAGGGCGACCTCGCTGCTGCCCGCAGGTGCTTCAACGCCGCTTCAAGGGGACGGGATATTGTCGACGTGGGTACCAGCACAAGGCCCATCAAGAAGACAAAGCAAGAGCCCGACAGAGCATCTCCCGAGGTAGAAGTTCAGAAGGCTCCACCAAAGGTCGACTCCATAGCCCTCGATGCCCGCTTCGACCAAGACGAGCCAGCCAGCAGCGAGCAAATCCCCCTCCGACCTATTCCGGACGGCGATTTCGAACTCGTTCCCCTCGGAGCAGACCCGACCAAGGGAGTGAAGATTGGCAAGGACCTCCCCGACTTGGCCAGGAAGCAAATCAAGGTCTGTCTGCGCGAGAATGCTGATCTCTTCGCCTGGAGCGCTGCAGAGATGCCCGGACTCGACCCTGAGGTCGCCTGTCATCACCTCGCCATTGATCCAGCCGCCAAGGCCGTAGTACAACGTAGGCGTAGGCAGTCTCCAGAAAAAACGGAGGCTGCTGAAAAAGCTGTAAAAGACCTCTTAGAGGCAAATTTTATTTCTGAAGCCCGGTATTCCACCTGGCTGTCAAATGTTGTACTTGTCAAAAAGAATAATGGAAAATGGAGAATGTGTGTTGACTATACCGACCTCAACCGGGCTTGCCCGAAGGATGCTTTTCCTCTACCTAACATCGACATGCTGGTCGACAATTCGGCCGGCTACAAGACTTTGTCGTTCATGGACGCCTACTCGGGATACAATCAAATCCCAATGGCCCTGGGCGACAAATGCTGCACGACGTTCATGACCAGCTCGGGCAACTATTACTACAACGTAATGCCCTTCGGACTGAAGAACGCCGGTGCGACTTACCAACGCATGATGAACAAAGTGTTCAACAAACAGATCGGCGACATGCTCGAGGTATATATGGACGACATGATCGTCAAATCTCGAGCAGACACCGATCACGCAGCTCATCTCAAGACTGTCTTCGCCCAAGCAAGACAATGCAAAATGAGGTTCAACCCCGAGAAGTGCACGTTCGGGGTCAAGGCAGGAAAATTCCTCGGATTCTATCTAACAGAACGAGGGATTGAAGCCAACCCCGACAAGTGTCGGGCGTTCTCCGACCTCCCGACACCAACGTCGAAGAAGTCGATACAGATCATGAACGGCATGTTGACGTCACTATCACGCTTCGTCACGAAGTCCGCTCAGCACGCCCTTCCCTTTTTCAAACTCCTTCGAAAGGAAGCAGCCTTCGAATGGACCGAGGAATGCGAACACGCACTTAGCCATCTGAAGCAGAGCCTGTCTCAACCGCCCGTGTTGTCTCGACCAGATGACGACGAGCCACTATACCTATACTTGGCAGTGTCAAACGAAGCCATCAGTGCAGCTCTTGTCCGCGAGACTCCTGACGGGCAGAAACCTGTCTACTTCACGAGCAAAGCCTTACAAGGCCCCGAGAGCAGATATCAACAGATAGAAAAGGTTGCTCTGGCCCTCGTCAACGCTGCGAGGAGGCTCAGACACTACTTTCTAGCACACACCATCATCGTGCGAACCGATCAACCGGTGAGGCAACTCCTGGGTCGGCCAGATATGGCGGGCAGAATGCTGAAGTGGTCCCTGGAACTCTCTGAATTCGACATTCAGTACGAGAGCAGGAAAGCCCTGAAAGCACAAGCCTTGGCCGACTTCGTCGCCGAGATGACCCCTAACGACATTCCCCCGGGAAAGGAACACAAATGGACCATCTTCGTCGACGGAGCCTCCAGTGCGTCCGGAAGCGGCGCGGGGATCCTCCTCGAAAACGAAGAGGGTGTGGTAATCGAGCACTCCTTGGTTCTCTCCTTCCCGACGTCAAATAACCAGGCAGAATACGAAGCCCTGCTCGCAGGACTGAGACTAGCCGAGGACCTAGGAGCCCGTGAAGTTCAAATTTACACCGACTCCCAGCTCGTCGCTTCCCAGGTACAGGGAAGCTACCAGGCCAAGAATGAAAACCTCATTGAGTACTTGAACTTAGTCAAAAAACACATGGCAAAGTTCGTACGAGCAGAAATCTCTCACGTTCCCCGCGAGCAAAACACGAGGGCGGACATATTGTCCAAACTCGCGAGCACACGAAAGAAAGGCGGGAATAAATCCGTCATCCAGGAATCTCTGGCACGACCGAGCATCGAACCACCCTCGACTACGATCGAGGTCCACGCCATCGGGGACGCCACGTCTTGGATGACCCCGGTCTATAATTTCCTAACAAAGGGAGAACTTCCGACGAACCAGGCCGACGCTGCCATAATAAAGCGGCGAGCATGTTCCTATGTTGTTCTCGAGCAGAAATTGTACCGAAGGGGATTCTCCATTCCCCTCCTGAAATGCATTGACGAGTCCTCCATCCCCGACGTACTGCGGGAGATACACGAAGGCATCAACGCCCAGCACATGGGCGGTAAATCCTTGGCAAGGAAAGCCCTTCGAGCAGGATACTATTGGCCGACGATGCAACAGGACGCCAAGGAACACGTGAAAAAATGTGACAAGTGCCAGAAGCACGGAGATATGCACCTCGCCCCCCCGCACGAGCTGAACACATTGTCGTCCCCATGGCCGTTCGCCTGGTGGGGCATGGACATCCTCGGGCCCTTCGTGCAAGGGACCTATCAGAACAAGTTTCTAATCGTCGCCGTGGATTACTTCACGAAGTGGATCGAGGCCGAGGCACTCGCAAAAATCACCTCACATAACATCCTCCGTTTCTACAAAAGAAACGTGCTCGCCAGGTTCGGAATTCCGCAGGCACTGGTGACCGAAAACGGCACCCAGTTCACCGACCACGGATTCCGAGACTTCGTCACCAAACTGGGGACCAAACAACACTTCACGTCGGTCGAACATCCTCAGACCAACGGGCAAGCCGAAGCCGCGAACAGGGTCATCCTCCGAGGGCTCAAACGTCGACTCGGCGAAGCCAAAAGAGGATGGGTCGAGGAGCTCCACAGCGTCCTATGGGCATACCGCACCACACCCCACTCAACGACGGGGGAAACACCGTTCCGACTGACCTACGGCACCGAAGCTGTCATCCCGGTCGAAATCATGGAACCATCCCGACGAACGGAGGAGCCCCTCGATGAAGAGATGAATGACGAAGCACTAAGGGATGAGCTCGACCTAGTCGAGGAAATCCGATCGGGGGCTGCCCTGCGCGAAGCCACCCTAAAACAACGAGTGGCTCTACGCCACAACGACAAGGTCATCAAGCGCGAGTTCGAAATAGGCAGCCTGGTACTACGCAGAAACCAGAAAGACTCCCGCGAAGGGAAGTTGGTCGCGAACTGGGAAGGACCTTACCGCGTCCACGGCACCACGGGTACCGGGGCGTACTACCTCGAGCAGTTAGACGGAGAGCCATTACCAAGACCCTGGAATGCTGCTAAGTTGAAGCAGTACTACAGTTAGAAACTGTCAACACCTAGGACCCTCGACCAGCAGCAACCACGCTCGGGCAACGAGGAAAAACGTCCAATTTCGTTTAAGGCTAAGGTACAGGCCCGACACACGACCAAAATGGCACGGCATCGCGCGGTAAACGATGACGATCATTAGTGCCCGACGTGGACAGCTGTACCGAGCCCCACCGTCGTCGTACCCGTAAGGCAGGACACCCAGCTCGCGATGGGCAGTTCACGCCAAGGGCGAATCGTCCCTAACGGGCTCCACGCCCGACTGAGCAACCTCGCTCCGAATTGCCCGACATTCTATCAAGAATAACGGGACATCTATAAGGGTCAAAAGAAAATCTCTCCCCTCGAGCGCAACACTTAGGCAACCCCGACCGATCAAAATAAGGCCGAGATTGCATACAAATGGAGACGAGCATATTCGCTCGCCAAATCAAAGCCACCTACGGGCACTCCTCGGGCCCGGGACTTGGGCTAAATTCATACAAGCATGTGAGTTCAAACAAGGGCAAAAAATACAAAACGAATAACAAGGTATAAACGCCCGAAGGCAACAAAGCAATATTAAACCGACCAAGAAGGTCGGCGATGTTTATAACATACAATAAACGGGCACGCAGACCCAAAGAGTACAAATATCAAGGGCACGCAGGCCCGCTATCCTACTCAAACTTCCACATTATCATCATTGTCGACGCCAGGAGAGTCGGGCGGAGGAACGATCATGCCACCTACAACCCGGTGTGTGTGACCGATACCCTCAGTAACCAGACCGGGGTTCAGCAATGAGAGCTGATCGACTGCAGAATTGAACCCGTCCTCCAGAGCACCGACGCAGTCCGCCTCGAGGAGCCGGATGTGGGCGACCAGCTCAACCCGACTCTTCAAAGTCACTATGTCTTCGGGCTCATCTTCGGCAGGTTGCAGGACAACATTCATTTCCTCAACCTGTTTACCCAGGCGTTCGACTTCGGCAGCCAAGCGATCCCTGTCGGTCCGGAGCGACTCCCCCTCCTCAGTCAACCTCCCCGACTTCTCCTTTTCCAGGGTCAGCATCTCCCTCTCGGCGTCAAGTATCGCGGTCTGCTCTCGGAACATCTCCTCGGAGCGTTCCAGAGCGACCTTCAACTTCCGCGAGCTCGCAGTCAAGGCCGCCTTCTCCTGCTCGAGCTCTTCAACACGAGCAGCATCCCCTGCATCCTCAGATAACACCAAAGCCATTTCGGCCATCTTTACCAGCCCGTCCACGCTGGCGGCCAGATACGACTTCCTTTCCTCTTTACTCATCTTCTTTATGGCCTCAGCCTCATGGGCAACCACTGTCGGGGGGAAGCGCTCGAAAAATCCCGACTCTTCGAAACAAGGAGGGAAGGCGAAAGATTTGACAGCGCCGGCGTCCTCGCCGACAGTCGAACCACCCTCCACACGGGTCCTCTTCCTCTGCGTCAAAACTGCGCTGGGATCGATCTCCTCGACCTCTGGATCCGACGTAGGACCAGAGCTCGACGGCGAGTCCACCCTCACCTGCTGAGGAACATTTGGACCGGGTGGGGGGCCCATTCTCGTCGTCTGCGGGGGCTTCACGACCCTCCTGCCTCGCCTCTGGTCGGTTGATAATTTCAGGAGCCTTTCGTGTCGGCTAGCCATCGTACCTGCACGAAATAAAGGAAAAGTCAGTATCAAGCAAACTGCATGAGTAAACGACGAATGAAAGAATTTCAAGCAAATAACCTAACAGGCGAGCAGCCTGCCTGTACGTCGGATATTCCACCAACGCCTTGGTGTCGATCGGGCGAGACTCGAACGTCGGGTAACCGTCTTTGTCGAGGATATCATCCCCTTCCCTCGTAACCCATCGGGCGGGATGAAAACTGTCGACAAACCGGCAAAGAGCCTCGTACGCCCGCTGATCCTCCGAGCACATGTCCCCGACAGCGGTATGGAAATAACCTGTCCCGTGTTCGTAATGTCGGGACATCCAGTACACCGGGAACTTTGCCCTACGACCCAACACAGGGCTCCCGTCGTCGGCCACCATCGTTTCCCTGTCGTCGTCGCTGACTGGCCCCTCCTCCTCGAAAAGGGAATCTAAAGCAGAGTCGGTAATAGGGCGTACCACATACCACTTGTCCTTAAACCCCCTCACGGAGTCCATATACATCTTAAACAGTCTCCTCGACTGCTTCAGGGACACCCAGCTGTGCTTCCCTCCTCGGGACTGACGCTGCAGGTGAAATACCCGAAAGAAAAGAGGGATGGTCGCCCCTATCCTCAAGTAGCGACACGTCAACTCAAACGCCCGGATGAAGGCGAGAGAGTTTGGGTGCAGCTGGGACGGGGCCAGCTCCAAGTGCATAAAGACCCCGGCCTGAAAATCTGTGAACGGCAGCTGCAACCCTAAGTCTTTAAACGCGATCTCATACATCGCGAGGCTGTAGTTCGCAAAAACCGAGCAAATTCTTGCATTTGTCGACGGTAGCATGACCACGAAGTTCTGCTGGGGTCGGGCTGGTCTTGACCCTCTTCAATGACAGTGAATGGATGTCGGTCATCCCGGCTATATATCGACGCTGTCCCCCGCGGCTCGACACCCACCCATTCCAGCAATGGGTCGGTCACGGTATCTATAAGGGTGGCCGACTCGTCGGCACTCTGTTCTTCGCGATCACGACGTCCGGAGGAGCTCGGCTCATCCGCCATGGTTACCTGCAGAGCACGGGAAACCAATCAGTTGAGCATGAAGTCCTATGCTCGACGTAATCATGTCGTCCCATACACGACTTCACAAGTCCGTTTTCACAAATGGATGTCTCCCCGGCTCTCCTGAACCCTGTGTTCTTCCTCAAAACCAACTGCGCGGCCACTCTTCAAGCATGTCGGCCCGAGCTATGAACATGGCGAGCCGCACTATGAAGCCCACGGCCACGACCATGAACATACCGGGCACCGTCATGCATCAGGCGCCCGGATCATGAAGACCCCGGGCAGCTCTGAGGTTTTTCACCTAAAACTATGAATATGTCGGCCACAAACACGCGTTTGCCGGTCCTAGACATGAATCTGTCGGGCAAAACGCGAGTTTACCGGGCTAATCCCACGCGCACGGTCCTAAAACGTCTACAAATTCCAGGAATCATGCATTCTAAACGGAAAATTGAAGAAACTAGATCACTTACTTGGATTAAAGTTTGGGATTTGACTAAGAAATGGAAGAATCTGAGACGGGAAGTCGCAACTGGAGAAAGTGTTGAGAGCGGCAACGGAGAGAGCACGGAGAACGGAAAACGTATTATGGGGCCCAAGGACCCTATTTATAGTGATGACATGGAATACCAAACGTCACCTCGTTCAACCACGGACTCCATCTCCTCGACGCGCTGCTCCCAACGCAATGATGGCCCTACCCCCCTAGGGTGGCGGCACAGCTCCCGAAAGATGCCTCGTGTGCTCGACCGACGCGCCCGGTACGGATCCTCCACGCATCCACCACCGAGGACATCTCCGAGCACGATACGAGGAGGCCCCTCGAGGGCCCACACCTCCATCCCGGGCACGAGACCTCAGCAACGGAAATAACTTGGTTTCAAGTCATGGCTCCTCGCAAAGGAACCACGACTTGGGGGGCTCCTGTTCTGGACTGGGCCCGACAGGCCCAAAAGCATTACTAAGGCCCAGTCCAAAGGGACTCACTAAGGACCACACTGGGCAAAGGGGATCACATACATGCCCGGCACCCTGATATCCACCTCGACATCTCGATGTCCAGCCCCACGCGGTGAAGTCATGCTCGACACCCTGCCGTCCGGCTCTGTGTCCTGGCGTCCAGCTCGACACTCGCTGTCCAGCTCGAGGTCTTGGCGTCCAGCTCGACACTCGCTGTCCAGCTCGAGGTCTTGGCGTCGAGCTCGGCACCATGCTGCGCAGCTCGACATGGGCTCGAGCTACCCGACTAGGGCAGACTCAGTCCACCGTTGCCCCAACGATACTCCGGAAAGACCGCGTCTTCGTCCGCCCGCACTTCATGCAGCACATCCAGGAAGGGGACCACGTGCTGGTCCCCACTACCCACGTAGAACCTGGCAGTTCCTCCATTGGGCCAAATCCGCCCGGCCCAATGAAGGAACCTTGGCCCAGCGCTGGGGGCTATAAATACCCTCTGTTTCCAGAGGGTCAGGTATTCATCATTCTAACCTCAACTCTATTATCTGCTCGTACTCCCACTGACTTTAGCATCGGAGTGCCTTGCAGGTACCCCCCCCTCCTCGTTCAAAAAGCCTTCAGCTCGGAGCAAGCCGTGACGGTCCAAACCTTCTGATCAGGTTAGATCAGTAACAAAGATGATTAAACCGTGAATTGACTGTTAACCTGAAAAACGAAAAATAAAAATGATTAAACTGTGATTAAAGAAGACTGAAATCTTGAATGATTTCAACCAATTGAAACCGTTAACTTTTAAAATTTGAAGAATGGATCGAATGAGAATGAACTTTACGGATGTGACGATGAAGATGAGAAGTCGTGTTAGGATTTTGCATCCTTGAAGATTTTATAAAGGGAAACAAAAGTGAATCATAAACGATGCACTTAATGAAAATGAATTCTTGAAAGTTGTGTTGAGAACTCAACGGTTCGATATCAAATTGTGATACAGTTAATATTCAAAATGCGATTAAAGTTAGATACATAATATAAATGAAGAAGCACTCCAACTGTTATCTAATGTAATTATGTTTTATAAAAAAAAATATTTATAAGTTATCAAAAAAAAATGAATATGCCAAATAAGCAGCATTTAATACTAAAATAATATAAAGAATTTAGTAATAAAAAAAAACTAATTTATCGTTATAATTAATGTAATTAAAAATTTTAATTAAAAAGTTAGCAGTGTTGTTATTAACGTCTAGTTTGAAGTTTATATATTTATATTAGATATATTTATATTAGACTTTTATAACAAATACAATCGTATTAATATATTCTTTACCTTCCCTCTCCCATCTTCCTTCAGCGTAAAACCCTAGCCACCACCGAACTTCCGCCACCTTTAACCTCCGGCCGCCGCAGTTCTCAACGGTAAATTCTTCGGACCACCGTGTTTATCTCTCCTTCTTTCATTTATTCTTCTTATCTGTATTTTCTCTATCAACCCTTATCAAAATCGGATCCTCCATCTTAACCTCTACACATTCTCTCCAGATTGTTGTTCGAGGAAATTTTGTTTTGAACCATCCTTCAATTCTGATTTCTTAAAGGTTTCATTCTACGGTGGTTATTCTTCAGTGTTACTACGAGAAAGGTATTTTATTTTGTCCTCTTTGGTCTCTTTTTTTGTTGAGGGCCTTACAATATTGTAATCGTCATGTATTTCTTATGTAATGTTATCAATGTGGTGTTGAAATGATTTGGTTTATGAGGTATTATATATATTAAGTCATAGAAACTGAAGAAAGATAGTTGAGGCAACAAAATCTGAATCTTTGCGCAGTATTATAAAATAAAATGAATGTCTCTTAACCATTACAGGGAAGCTCCTTACATAGGCAGCTGACTTTGACGCTAACTCTAACTAATTGACTTGAGTTATTTAGATAATTATAGGGTGAAGATCCCAACCGGTCGTCTAAACTAGCTGCTGTGCTCTGGAGTAGATACTCTAATAGGAGGTACTTATTTACTTGTCAGATTTCACTAAGATCATATCTTCCTCGTGCAATAAGTTGGAAGTTGATGTAAGAAAATTTGAAGTTGTGATTAGAGTAAGATTGAATATATTAGAATCTCTAAATTATTTGGCCCTTAGGTGATTTTCTACTCAAAGTTTTAGAGTTAGTTGTAATAGTTGAATAATGTGAGAACTGTCACAATTAAATCGACTTGAGCTTTGGCTTAAAGAATAGATATAGTCACTTGGTGTTTATTAGAATTGTCAAGTTATAATTTAAGATCTCAGTTTGTGTTAGTTTGAAGAATTAATTGATGAGCTTGTATACCTTTAGTGTAGTTTAACTCAAATTAATTTTAGAATGTGAATAAGTTTATTGAGAAAAAAAGTTAGACTCTTTGAGGTTTGAAAAGAGTCAAATCTTTTGACACCTTTTAGAAGTGGGGAGATTTTTGTTTATTTGCACTGTTATGGATGTGTAAATTAAGCAGATAAATTTTTGGAAACGTCGTAAAAACGGAAGAAACTTGACATTTTTTTGTAGAAAAACCTTAGAAAATGCAAGTGAAATTTTTTGGACTTGTTGGAATGGTATTTTATAGGTAGATATGAATAAGCTTAAGATACGTAATATTTGTTTAATGATAACTTGAATTTTTGTGGAAATATGGACCTAGTTTAACTCAGTAGTGATAAGACATGTTTTTGTTTCCAATTGTGATGTGTTGCCTTCAAAAATGGGCCATGTTTCCAATTACCTTAAATGTTGTCAAATAGTAGCTATAGAGAGGGTATATTTTGGTATTATCAAAATATATGGGGTGTAAGAACCATCTTTAGGGTGCATGTAGATTCTTTTTCAATGCCCTTACCACAAAGCTCGCTAAACTAATGGTCTTGCAACACCAGGAACGAAGGTTTAATCTATAATCGAACGACACAAAGATTACGGCCGACGGCAGCGGAGACAGAAAGATGGAGCTAACTATTACAAAACCTGATGATTTCCATCTCCATCTTCGTGACGGTGCACTTCTTGAAGCTGTAGCCCCTCACAGTGCTAAACATTTTGGAAGAGCTATAATCATGCCCAATTTGAAACCACCTATCACCACCACATCTTCCGCTATATCTTATCGAGAATCAATTTTGAAAGCAATACCTAAAACTTCCAATTTCAATCCTCTCATGACACTTTACCTCACTGATACTACAACTCCTCATGAGATTCAAATCGCAAGTGAGTCTTATCACTGCCTCACAAGTTTAACAACTTTTACCCTGAATTGTTAATTTAATTTTTCTGTCTATTATCAACATTATTTCTTGTGTGTGTATGCTGTTTTATTATAATTACTTGTTAATATTTGATGCTGGTGCTACTTGTATTGACAGAAAAAAGTGGATTTGTTTATGGTATAAAGCTATATCCTGCTGGTGCTACAACAAACTCTCAAGATGGTGTTACAGATCTTTTTGGAAATTGTTATTCTGTTCTTGAGGAAATGGTTGAGCAAGGTTTACCATTATTGGTAATTTGTTTACTCTGTATGTTCAGTGTACTTTCCATAATTTTTTTGTTTGTGGAGAGACTATATTGAATGTTTTTTTACTGTTTTATAGAAAATGTGTTTCATGCTTTATGCTGCCATGCTTTTTTTGATTGAAGATTCTTGATTCTAATTTCTCAATCAGTTATCATATTCATAAGTTAAATTGTTCATGAAGTAATTATTACTCCTTTGCAATGTTGTTAAGTAGCCGCTATAGTAGCACTATCTCTCTATAGCATAGTGGAATTTGGACAGACCGCTATTGTTTTGCAATATGCTATTTAGTATAAAATGTTGTCAAATAGTAGCTATAGAGGTGCTACAGATTTTAACAATCCGCAATTGACCGTACTGCTCCTTTGTAATAGAATATATCTTTTTGGATACGAAATTCAGATTTTTTTTCCATAATGAAATTATCTACAAACACTTCAAACTCGAAAATGAGCTGAGTGGTTCATATGGCAAGCAAAGTGTGGCGAAGTGAAATGTTTTTCTCTTTATCTGCATGTCTTTTATGTTTTTATAAAGTACTCAAAAGTTTTCGTTGTACTTTCTTACCTGTGAATCAGTTTACATGACAGGTTCATGGAGAGGTCACAAATCCAGAAGTTGATGTTTTTGATCGGGAAAAGGTCTTTATTGAAACAATTTTAGAGCCTTTAGTTCAAAGGCTTCCGCAATTGAAGGTTGTGATGGAGCATATTACTACCATGGATGCCGTTAAGTTTGTAGAGTCTTGCAAAGAAGGTATTGTAGTAAATTACTAGGGGTTGGGAGAGATTTTCTGTATGTACTTAGTTTAGTTGTAAAAGCTTTCTAATAATTTTCTATTTTTGCAAGGTTATGTAGCCGCAACTGTTACACCTCAGCATATTCTTCTCAATCGAAATGCTTTGTTTCAAGGTGGCTTACAACCTCACAATTATTGTCTTCCCGTGCTTAAAAGAGAGATCCACAGTATGTTACTTTGTTTCTTTTCCCTTATTTTCCAGAGTTTCAACAACTTTTAGATGATAGATCAAAGTTTTCTTTTTGTCTATTTTTTAGGACAGGCTATTGTTTCAGCTATCACTAGTGGAAGCAAGCGATTTTTCCTCGGAACTGATAGTGCTCCACATGATAGGCGTAATAAGGAATGTGCTTGTGGATGTGCTGGCATTTACAACTCCCCGGTTGCTCTATCACTATATGCTAAGGTTTTTGAAGAGGTAACACTTTTATTATAAGTTTATAGTGAATTAAATATGTCAATGTTGCAAATGTACATATGGGTAGATTTCAAAAGACAGATTTATTTCATTTAATCGCGATATGTTTGATTTTCTGAGTTTAATGTGAATTATTCTTTTGTTATAGAAATGAAAATATTATTTTCAAAAGGTTTGCAGAGTAAGCCAGTATCTCTTATGTTAAACATAGTGGTGATGTCAAATTGTAGAATTGTGTTTCGGTAATTATTCTCATTCATCTCTCATGCGGGTTTTAAGATATGATAATCTTCTTATCTGAGTATAAATTGTATGTTTCTTGATGGGAAAACTCATAATTTGCTCTCAAAGTTATGGAGTTTGATCTTAATGTTTTATAAAATTGTTGCCCGTTTAGGCTGGTGCACTGAACAATCTGGAGGCTTTTACAAGTTTTAATGGACCTGACTTCTATGGCATCCCCAGAAACAAGTCAAAGATTAAACTGAGGAAATCACCTTGGAAAGTACCCGAGTGTCTGTCATTTCCTTTCGGAGATATTATTCCCATGTTTGCCGGTGAAACACTTGATTGGGAGGCATTGCCTATTTGACTGGTCTTCGCACATGTCGAAGAGGACCTAGGTATGTAGCATTTATTAGAGTATGTTAATCTAGTTAGTTGGAGTTGGTTGCTTTGATAACTGAACCTGACAGTTTGTACCAACATGTCACACTCGTATAATAAGTGCATTTTAGGGCGTATCACAAATCAGAAATGTGGGCAGAAATGATGATTAAACTTTCTTCTATTTCTTTGAAAGTTTTGTATCTTTCAGATTAAATAGCTGGTTGTTGAGATGGGAATTTTTGTGGCCATTCAAACAATCAGACAATTTTTGTGTTCTAATCTTATGTATTTACTATGCATCAGTTTTTAAGTTTTACAGATTATCCTCATTTCTGTTTCACAAGTTGATTATGTAGTTTAATTCATTGCATTCGGTGCTAAATGAACATATAACAGCACAAAGATCTAAAGAAATTTCACTTAGACCACTGCCCCCAAAAAAGTGGGACTTTTCTATTTGAATTGTCTTGTTATTCTTCTGTCACGGCTATAGGTTGAAGTCATTATGATCAACATTCACTCAATTTGAATTTTTTCATGCAAGAGAAATCCTATCAACATAATCTTTTAACATTCTGAAAATCACAATTTGCATCAACCTCCATTGTTTTCTAGCACAACCTTGTTTCAAATTTCTCCCAATTAGCTTGCACTTGCAGCTGTACCAGCACTAATGTGTACCTCTGTAAGGTATATCAGATGGACACTACCCTCTTACTGATTTAAGTTTCCTTCAACTACTATTCCAAGTTTTCTGCTTGTTGAAGTTTTGAAGCACATAATTTATACCAGCCTACAATTCTATGCAATGATTAGAATAATACAAAACACAACAAGTAATAAAATTTTGCAATCTAGTATTTCATTCCGAGTAATCAGTCATATTGATACGTGAGGTGTCATTATAATTCTTAAATATCTCGATATTGTATATATATTTTTAAGAATTGAGGATCACTATAATTACATGCTGAAGGCCCCTATAATTGATCTGCATAATTGAGTATCACTAAACACATTAGTGCCATGCTTACTTAGCTTGCATCAACTTGGCATAGGGATAAAGAAACCATTGGCAGCACACATGTGTGCTCTTGACGGTAAATCTTTTATGTATTTGGATACAGTAAGTAACATAGATCCATTGGACTGATAATTGGCTTCAATCCCCAACAAATATGATGGTTTTCCTAGCTTCTTGAGAGCAAATTTGTCATGAGGTTGTTGATAAGTTCATGCACAAATTAATAAGAGAATTCAATTATAAGAATATAAGAATATTATTTTGTTTAATGTGGAAAATGGTAAACAACTGTTAGTCCTCCTAAAGTCTAAAACTAAGGATTACTCACAGGATCGACTAGTTAATACTAATACATGTGCTAGTAGAATGAAATGGTGCTTGTTCTGTCGACGCAACGCCTTACTTTGTGAGAAATATTTTTCTCTAAATAAGGGAACAAGTAAAAGTTTTTCACAAATCGACAGAAGACTAGGACTTGTCCTAAATGAAGTAAATATTGAGTGAACTCTCAGTGAATTCCAGTATCGTAATGGAACGAGATTCAATAACGTAAATGACAACATAAAAAGATTGTTCAAAAGTAAATAAGATGCAAGCAAATGATTTAAAGGGCATCATTGAAAAGAAAGGAGTCTGCATTGAAATAAATGTGGTGATTCACGTACATTAACACTCTTGAACTCTTGCTTCCTCACGCTTGAAAATATGGAGTTTTACAAGTAATTTTAGTACAAAATGAACACACTGAATCCTATATTAGACCCTCTTATTTATAGTAGTTACATAATAATTAAACATGCACTTCAACGTAATACTAATCTGACACGTATGTGACTTAATAAAAGTGCTTCCTCAGATTTAGCCACGTAGTTGGCGCCTTGATCAAGAAACTTCTTGTAACCGCTGTAATATTCAAATTTCAAAATTTATGCCGCCTATAAATTTGCTTCGACATCAACCATTGTTGTAGACAAATAATCCAAATTCTCTAAGTCTTGGATTCCATTCTTGTCGACGGAACTAAAATCGATTGGCTTGCTATTGTCTTTGTCAACTACTTTCTCTTTTGTTCGTCGATCTCCCTTTATTTCTTTATAAGAACTTTCCAGCTATCATTTTCTTAACTCTAATCTTCTTAAAGTCCATACTCTTGGAAGGCATTTTCCTTTCAGCTCACAAGGTTGTCATACTAACAATGCAATAAATGTCTTAAAGAAATTTTAAGGTAACAAAATGTGTCTCAAAGATGCCATTTTCGAATTCGACAAATATGAGGTAATGACATCTCTGAAATATCGTCTACCTTCAATCAAACTTACTCGTTTTCATTTTTTGCTTAGTTGACGCTACTATTTTCCCTTCCTTATGACGTCATGACATCATGATAATGTATCTCACATTTTCCTCGAGACGTGCGCATATCAACTCACCCATTATTTCTTTTAAATGAGAGACGTTGCCCACTATCTTCCACCCTACATCACCACGTGTCCTCAGATGTGGCAAACGAATTTGAGAAGTTGAAAAAAAAGAAAGAAACTCAAACGTTTTTTTTTTCTTTTTTAACTTAGGGTTTCCTCTCATTTTCTCTTTTTTCGCAACCAAACCTTCAACAAATCTTCTCAAAAGATGAAACCCTATTTCTTCTTTCGATCTTCATCTTCTCTAACATTTTCTTCCTCTCTAATGCCGAGCTCATCCAAACGCATTCCTCATTCTGCAAAACTACAACATCCACTTATTATTAATGGAAGAGAGTACGTTCCTGAACCTCCATACGCCGAAGAAAAGGCTAAAAATATGGAAATCTCAGGTATTGATTCTCTTTTCCCTTGCTGATGAACCTTTAGTCTTCCTAGGTCCTCTTTCTGAAGAAGGTGAAATAGTAGTCTCTACAAACGGACATACATTTTTTCTGTGCAGTAACGTTATTAGACCCTTAGTCTCCCTTGTACAACCTTTATCACTTCACTATGTTATAGAAATTTTAAAACTGCTCCTCTCAGAAACTGCCCTAAATTTTGTGCGTGGATGGAACGTTTAAAAGTAGGGAAAGCTGACCAATGGAAAGATTTAGGTATCTATACCCTTTTGCAAATCTCTCGTTGTGGTCCTCCTTATTCCTGTGGTATGTTACTTGCTGCATTACAATTTTGGGAAGAATCTACGAATACCTTCCAGATCAAATCTGGCATGATAACTCCAACACTTTTGGACGTTGCTGCTATCACAGGTTTGAAGCCGACTGGTCGAGTTTTCAATTATTAGGATTTAGCCTTCATGCCTTTGAGATTTGACGTAGGTGAAACCAGAAAATCGACATACAATAACTTTATCGACCTTCACGCTAAAACAACAGGCTCCATTACTCTTGAGGAGTATGTAGCCTTCTTGACTATGTGGCTATCTCGTTTTGGCTTCTGCTCCAGATCCATGCAGATAGCCAAACAATACTCATACTTAGCCACCCAGTTACATCATGGCCATGACGTTGCTCTAGGTCAATTAGTACCAGCTTCACTGTATGAATCCCTGACGGAGGTTGTTTCCCAAATACAGACCTTCGACCCCACTAACTCTAGAAAAAAGAATGTTTTGGCTCGCAATTGTGGCTTAATGCCACCTTTTCCAAAGATATCAAGCCTTATGGGATGAAAAGAGTGGCTTGTCCTCCGACAAAGCACCACATTGTTTGGAAACGTCTGATCCCAATGACTCCTCGTGACAAAACGTTTCCCAATATTGAGGTGTTTCAACTCCTTTTCAACATCATGTTAACTCGTGTCGAATTTGAGCCTTCCGTGGCGCCTTTTTGTGCCTGATTGCATGAGCCTGAGTGGTTCACCAGAGCTTTCCCTCCTCCTAATGATGAAGACAAGAACGACTCCCTAAGAATCTGAAGGCATTTTTTAGCTCCCCAATTTTTGTCTGTTGTTGTTGTTGTTGGTAGCGCACCAGGTCCTTCATACAGTCTAGGCTTTTCACAGTCAGTTATCAGCATGATATTCTCATCCGGGAATTCAAAGTTCATGGATTGGTAGTCATCAACAGTTTGATGCGCCAAATGATCCGCCAATATACTTCCTTTGATAGCTTTTTGTGTAGTCTACTGGGTATCATATTCAGTCAAGATCATTTTCCCTCTTGCTATTCTTCTGGAGAGAGTTGGCTTCTCGAAGATGTACTTGATGGGATCCATCTTAGAAATCACTAGAGTAGTGTGAGTCAACATATACTGTCTCAGTCGGTGAGCAGCCCATGCCAAAGCGCAACAAGTTTTCTCGAGCAGTGAATATCTTGTTTCACAGTCGGTAAACTTTTTGCTAAAGTAGTATATTGCATGCCCTTTTTGACCAGACTCATCATGTTGGCCCATCACACACCCCACTGAATTCTCTAATACAGTCAAGTACATAATCAGAGGTATTCCTTTAACTGGAGGCATTAGGATTAAAGGTTCTTATATATACTCCTTGATTTTGTCGAAATCTACTTGGCAGTCGTCATTTTATCTGACTACTTGATCTTTCTTCAGTTTGAAGATTGGCTCACAAGTAGCAGTTAAGTGAGAGATGAATTGGGAAATATAGTTGAGTCGAACTAAGAAACTCCTGACCTCTTTCTCAGTACAGGGAGCTGGCATTTCTTGTATGGCTTTGACTTTTGCAGAATCGACTTCAATACCTTTTCTAGTGACGACAAAGCCTAGGAGTTTTCCAGACCTCACCCCGAAAGTGCATTTGTTGGGATTCAGTCTCAACTTGTATTTCTTCAACCTTTCAAATAGCTTGTGCAAATGATCTAGGTGCTCTTCCTCAGTTTGCAATCTTGCAATCATGTCATCAATATAGACTTCTATCTCATGATGAACCATGTCATGAAATAGAGCTACCATAGCCCGTTGATAGGTTGCGCCTGCATTCTTCAATCCAAATGGCATGACCTTATAACAGAAGGTACCCCATTGTGTAACAAAAGTGGTTTTCTCCATGTCCTCAGGCGCAATTTTGATTTGGTTGTAACCCGAGAAGCCATCCATGAAGGAAAACATTTTATGTTAAGCAGTATTGTCAACCAAGACGTCAATATGTGATAGAGGAAAGTCATCTTTGGGGCTTTCCCTATTCAAATCTCTATAGTCTACACACATATGGACCTTCCCGTATTTCTTTGGCACTGGGACCATGTTTGCAACCCATTGGGGATATGATGTCACTGCCAAAAAACCTGTATTGAATTGTTTCATTACCTCCACTTTAATTTTCTCAGACATGTATGGCCTCATGCAACGGACCTTTTGTTTGATCGGAGCGCAACCTTCTTTCATCGGAAAACGGTGAACTACAATGTCAGTATCAAGTCCCGACATATCTTTATATGACCAAGCAAACACCTCAACGTAGTCGTGCAACATCCGAACCAATCTTCCCTTGACACTGTCTTCCAGGTTAGCGCCAATCTTGACCTCTTTCTTATCTGTCTCAGTACCCAGGTTTATCACTTCAATTGGTTCCTCGTGTGGCTGAATGGCCTTTTCCTCTTGTATCAGGAGTCTGGCGAGTTCCCCAAGTATTTCACAATCTTCTTCACCTTCGTCTTCAGCTTGATAGATTGGATTTTCGAAGTCATAGATGGCAATAGCAGAATAGTTGTCAATGAGATCCGAAGTGGATGTAGATCTGCAAATGTGTGTGTGTGCATGTAAGGTCATATGGCTATTTTGAAAATGCAGTAAAATAAAAGAAAGACAAGGAGCGCAAAATTTGAATGTAAAATAGTCCAATGTTTATCATTAAAATGAGCATATGGCCTATGAAAATGACAAACCCTTAACAAATGAACCATTGTGCCCCGGGAAAGGCACATGGTTTAAAGTCATTGTTTTAACGGAAATTACAGACAAATTTCTCAAAATAAAAATAGGAAATGGTAATTACTCCTGGTTAAATGAGATGGAGATGTAGTCATTGGTCTGCCAGTTGTTGAGTCCTCCATTTGCAGTTGGGAAGATCCAGCCGTTCCAATCACCGTCACTGTCAGAGTCTTCAAGAGCATTAACTTCATCGTTGTTAATATATAGAGGTGGTTTCCCCGCACGAGCACGTCAAACCTCTTTTTGAGCCTTGGAAGTGAAGCCCAACCCAAATTCATCTGATTTATATGGGATATCAGGAAGTTGCCCCCAAATGGTGCAACCTCCTTCTTCAACAACAGCACGAGTATCCTTGAGAGAGTCCATCCTTGGTGTATCTTTAGCAGCTTTGGGAATGTCAGGGGTGATCTTGGCAACAACAACCATAGGAGAGACCACTTCAAAAGCTTGGCAGAGGGTCTCAACAAACTCACCATCCATTTGAACATGCTTGAAAGAATTTAAATGGCTAACCATAAATTCTTCTTCTCCGCATACTGTGATGATTTTCCTTTTGACATGATATTTCAACTTTTGGTGCAAGGTGGAGGTAACTGCTCCCGCTCCATGAATCCATGGGCGTCCAAGTAAACAAGAGTAAGTCAGACGAATGTCCATCACATAGAATGTTGAGTTGAAGACTTGCGACCCAACCTTGACAGGGATATCAACTTCTCCATGGACCATCCTTTTCGACCCATCAAAAGCTCTCACCACAATGTCACTTGGCTTTAATACCAACCTTTCACCGTCCAATCTGTCCAAAGTACCTTTTGGTAAAACGTTGAGGGAAGACCCCGTATCCACTAATATATGTGTTAAGGTGGTGTCCTTACACTTGGTGGAAATATGTAGAGCTTTATTGTGATTCTTCCCTACAGGGATCAAATATGCATCCAAAAATCCCAAACCATTATCCGCAGTAAGACTTGCTACACAGTTTTCAAATTGGTCGGCCGTAGTTTCTTGTGGAACATGTGCATTTTTCAAGAATTTTAACAGAGCTTGGGCATGCGCCTCAGAACATAGCAACAAAGACAACATGGAAATCTTCGAGGGTGTTTACCCCAACTGTTCCACTATCTTGTAATCACAATTCCGTATAATTTTTAGAATCTTCTCCATCTCTTGGGTAGATGGGTTCTCAACAACAATATCTTTTGTGGGTGCCTCCGTCTGGACAGGCTCAATCATTTTTTCCTTTCCTTGAGTATCAGCAACAGGTTTAATAGTAGTAATGTGAATGGGTGTAGTTGTGGTTGTCGGAGGTGAAATCTCTGGAGAGAAAATCCTCCCAGGCCTAGTAACTTTATTTGATCCAGCAATGTTTGTAATGTCAGCAGTTTCATCTTCATCAATCCATGAATCTTGTTTGATACCATGATAATACACTTCCTCCCCATAATTCTAGGGTACAACCTTATCAGAAGAGTAGGGGACTGGCCCTGGTTTGGTGATAATTAGCGGATCTATCCTTGGTTCAGAGGGGATCCTAATAGGACCTTTGGAGGTGATCCTAATATGATTGTTTGAGATAGTAATGATGGACACATCTTCAAACTCTTGAGATACACTTTCGGTCTAACGTTTCACAGATAGAGTTTTTTCAAATAGAATCTCATGGCTATCCATCAGGTGTTGGACACCTTCAGCCATTCACAATCATTAATTTGTACATCACAGTGGTAACAATCTTCAGGGCAGCCGGGGAATACACCGGCTTTCAACAAATTCTTTTTAATAGTCTTCAATGGAGTTGTTAAATCATTGACATAGGAAACGAAAGAGGCATCTTAAATGGCGTTGACACATTTACCATGACTAGTCATGGGAGCAGTGATTACATTGGGGGTCGGTGGAGGGTCGAATTCATTTTCTTTGTTGTCGACCAGGTCTTGGATTTTTCACTTTAACGTCCAACAGTGATTAGTATCATGTTCGGGACTATTGGAGTGGTAAGCACATTTTGCATTTGAATTATATTTCGGAGATGAAAGATTGGGATTTGAAGGGGGGTCTCGCAATGTTACCAAATTAGCTTTTAATAGATGTTGTAGGGCTTATGATAATGACATGTTGATTTTGGTAAACCGTCTCCTCTGGATATCCAGCCTTTGTTGGTTATTTTGTTGACGCGATTGTTGAGTTAGAGTTGGATTAGAAATTAGTACTGCTCCTACTAAATGATGACGGTCATTCTTAGCATGGCTTCTTGACCCATACACAACATTAGTCTCTTTTTTATCAATAAATGGTTTTTTCACAGCATTTGAGGTGGAGGCCATGGGTATCTTCCCGCTTTTAATCCCACTTTCGATCCTCTCACCAGTCAAGATCAATTCAGTAAATCCGGATGATGAAATTCCAATCAGCAAGTTAAAAAATGGACCAGTCAATGTTCCCATAAACATGTCTACTATCTCTCTATTTGTTAAAGGTGGTTGCACCCTGCCAGCCAAATCTCTCCATTTTTTAGCGTATTCCTTGAAGCCTTCATTTGAACCCATTATCATGCCTTGTAGTTGCACCCGAGTTGGTGCAAGATCAGCGTTATATTGATATTGGCGGTAAAAGGCAGCGGCCAAATCCTCCCAAGTATGGATATTAGCCCCTTCCAATTGGTAAAACCATTCCAACTGCGTTCTAGATAGACTCTCTTGAAAAAAGTGCACCGATAATTTTCTATCAGTGGTATGCGGCTGAATTTTAAGAACATATGATCTCAGATAAAGCTTCAGACATGATACACCATCATACTTGGCAAAAATCTGGATCTTGAATTTATGGGGAATGACCACCCCGAGAACTAAACCCAAGTCTCCAAAGTCCAAGCCAGGCACATCTTGGATCTCTACAACTTTCAGTATGTCTTCTAGTTGCTTATATTTGTCGTCGGCTGGTGGATATTTCTAATCAAAGTAATCCTCGTCTTCAGATATTTGATTGGTTCCACCCCAGCATGGGTGCTCCTAGCATCTTCTTATTCATTATCATCCTCGGAGGAGGAGTCCTCTTCAATTTGAACTTGTCAGGAGGGGCCTTTGAACCTCTTCCCCATGTTGATCACAAATTTCTTCTTGATCTTCCTCTTTGTGGCGAGATGCTTCATCATTTCTTGTTGACCCTTTGCTAAGTTGAGCAGGATCTCTTGGAATTGAGAGTTTTGAGTCTGCAAGTCCTTGACGATTTGCTCGAGATCCATCTTATACTGAAATAAAAAATAAAGAGATGAGGAAACCTGTGTCGAGAAATCTACTTATGATATGATGCATGTTATGTGTATGCAATGTTTTCAAGGACCTTTAAGATTTAAATTTGCTTAAACAAAGAGGAAACAAAATATTAATTGTATTAATAAGTTCAACGGTTACAAATTGCCTCTAGGGCTTACAATGAAAGAAAAACAACAAAATGAAATTATACAACAAAAGACTCAGGTCTCCCATGAACGCTTCCTCTTTGGACTGATGTAGGCATTCAAGTTTCGTTCCTCGTGAAGTTGCCTCGTGAGTTCTAACACTTCCTTCTCGCTTGTATAGAATTGGGCTTCAAAGGTGTCTCGCTCTCCCTTGAGTTGAATCCACGATCTTTGCAATTCCTCGAAGCAGTAGGCATGTCAGGATAAAGAATGGTGTAGGGAACATCTCCTTCGGAAATAGGCTCCATAATTATTGGTAATATGGCCACATACGACATCATTAGGTTTTGAGCGCGAGCTCGCACCCACTTGAGATAAGGCTCTAAAGGAATGGAGTTCTTATGCCCCAAAGTTTTGCTATCAACTTTGTTTACCATGCCCCAAGCTCGTACAAATCTTTGACAATAAACTTGGACATCATTCTCATAGTCGAATACAATACCTTGGACAAGCGCGTCATGAGGACCATCCCTCCGAGCATACCCAAACTGTAATAGAGCCAATCAAGGATTATAAGTGATACCTCTCCTAATGCTAAGGAGTGGGATATTAGGGAATTCCCCACAGTGGTCAATAATGGTAACATCCTTCAAAGATCGAGAACACCAATGAATATCTGAACGCAAGAGGGACATCAACCTTTTAGACCACCCCATGCCTTGCTCATTCTTCAAAACAGATCGAGGAAGGTGCGAAATAAACCACCTAGCCAACAAAGGAGTGCAACACATAAGAATCCCTCTTCTCTTCATGGTGCGAGCATGAAGAGAATGCAAAATATCTCCGAGCAAAGTAGGCACCGGGTTACGAGATAGAAAAACTTTGACCGTATTCACATCTATAAGTTGGTCTGGATTAGGGAACAGTATCAACCCATAGATTAAAAGAGCCAAAACTTCTTCAAAAGCTTGCAAATCCAGAGCATCCAAAAATAGTTAAGCCTTCTCAAACAGAAACTTGGCTAGAAAACCCTTAACACCACTCCTTGTTTCCCAATCAGCCACAATGCCAGACCGTTTCAAGTGTAAGGCTAGAGTAATCTCCTCAGGTATTGGGTCTTTCTCAATACCAGGGAAGGGTATTTGATCAAAAATAGGCACTCCCAATAGTTGAGAGAACTCCTCCATGGTGGGTACTAGTTGGTAAACAGGAAATGTGAAACAGTGATGCTTAGGATCAAAGAATTGAAAAAGCACATGTACCATGTCTTCTTCAAGGTTTGAGGTAACCAAGTTTAGGAGTCGGCCATACTTCTTGGTGAATGGAGAATTCTCAGGGACCCTTGATGCTAAACCTTTTAGTTGAGGAGGCATTTTCACAAGGTTGATTCGAATGATATTTCTGCGAGTGGAATCTATGTCCTACAAAATAGAACAAAAATAAATCCCAGGGCCCTTGAAATGGTTAGTGCAAATGCTATGGTATGATATCATGATGTTATGTATAAATAAATATATACAAGAAAAACAAACAAGTCCTTAGGTTTAGGCTTGCATGGAGTTCATAGGTAAGTATCCTCTTGAAGTTTAGTTGGTTTAACCTGTCCTAGAGAGTAATCGGGTTCTAGGGAATCTCAATATCATTGATCTTTCTTCATCGGGCATTGTTGCAGCTGAAACCACCGGCAGAAAACACAGAGCCGCCACCGAACTTTATTTATCCCGAAGGGAGGGAAAATATTGATAAAACCACAAGGGAATGGATAAGATGGTCTTGCGACCAAGAGAAAGGGTAAGGGAGTCGGTTATGCAAGGGGAAGGTATTAGCACCCCTCACATCCGTTGTACTCAACGGGATCCATTTTGTTTGTTTGTCTTAAATGGTGTATTTATCTACAACTATGCTTGCTTAAGGGGAAATGAAAGGTTTTTGATTATTGCGTTCGTGAGGGTTTCGCGACCCTTTGCCTACGTATCCAATGAAGGAATCAGAACACCGTAGTTCCTCTAGAAAAAAAGTTGATTTGTTTGTGTTTTTTAAAGGGCGACATTAACACACACATTCTAGAAATAGGCACAGTCGGTATCGCGGTAGAATGGAGATAACATGCCCTGTTGGGGGAGTTTTGATTGGTTGAGTGTTTTGCGAGTTTTAGAATAAATTCAAGTAATGATTAAAAGAGTGTTTTTGGATTTTCGATTTGTGAATGTTAAGTTTCAATTACAAAAGGAAAGGGTTAAGAGGGAGACTAGAAACCTAGTTGTTTGTTATGTACAAGTGCTGAATTAAAAGTCGAGTTTGAAAGAGGAGTTCTATCCTAAAATTATCATGCCAAGGTTTAAAACCTAATATCTAATTCAATATTAAAATGATCCAAACAAAGTTTAATCGTATAATAGAATTCTTAAGAGACGTGTTATCTAGAATCAATCAACATAAGATAAAAGAAAATACAATTATAATATTTTTGGGGTTTTACAAGTATAAGAAATAATAAGATCAAAGGAAATTAAAACTTGAATTCTAAAACTATCTATGGCTACCGAGTAGGGAAACTGTAATATTAAAATTCTAACAATTCAAAAAATGGATTTTGACAGGTTTCTAGTTTTGTACAGGTTAAGGGGTTTCGACAGGTTTCAAGTTTTGTACAGGTCAAGGGGTTTCGACAGGTTTCAAGTTTCGTACAGGTCAAGGGGTTTCGACAGGTTTCAAGTTTTGTACAGGTCAAGGGGTTTCGACAGGTTTCAAGTTTTGTACAGGTTAAGGGGTTTCGACAGGTTTCAAGTTTTGTACAGGTTAAGGGGTTTCGACAGGTTTCAGGTTTTGTACAGGTTAAGGGGTTTGGTCAGTCAGTTAAGTTTTGTACAGGTTAAGGGGTTTCGACAGGTTTCAAGTTTTGTACAGGTTAAGGGGTTTCGACAGGTTTCAAGTTTTGTACAGGTTAAGGGGTTTGGTCAGTCAATTAGGTTCGAGAGGATGCGGATTTGATGAGGGTTTTTAAGTGGATTTCTTGTATGTTTCTGTGGAATCTTGTGTGATTTTGTTAAGTTGAACAGAAATCGGAAGTTCCTTTTGTGTGTTGAAGCTCTGTTGTAGTGAATGAGTTGAGTATGAAGTTTGAAAGAGCAAAGGGACCAAGTGTTAAGTGGAAAGTTATTGAAGAGAAGGTTTGTTGTCTTGTTTTTTATATTTCAGTTTTAATGCTTACACAAACAATAATTTACATACCATTTCCATACGATTTCAGGATGGTGACAAAGATTCGAACAAACGGCAAGATCAAACATTCATGGGAAATAATTATTAGCATTACAGAAACATGATTGTATCAAGCAGTAAACAAATGAAGCAATGGTGATATGAGGTTACCGACCTGAACGAAGTTCTTCCCGGTAGACTCCTTCCTCGATCCTTTCCTTCTCATCTTGATTCTAGTTTTGTTAGTTTTGGTTGGCTTTGTATTTGATTTGTTGTCTTGGTTCTTTGGCTGATGCAGTTTTTGTAATTTTGGTTTTTTACTGGTTCTTTTGGGTGGACAGTTGATTGTTTTTTTTTAGGCTTTTGGTTCACGGTTTGTGGTTGGTTTTTGGATTTTTAAGCTATGTGTTCTGATCCTTAATGAAATAGTGGTGTGTTTCTTTATAGTGCAGGGGTGGAAATGTGGGTGGAAAAATTGGTGAGATTTGAACAATGTTGGAATGCTGTTTTGATCCTTTCTAATGTTGTTTTTGTGTTTTTTCCATTTTTATACAAGTTATAGACATCAGGTCAGGTTTTGCATAGCAGGTTTTTTGGACTGGTTTTGGATAGTTTTGTAGCAGGTTTTTTCTTTCCTCTTTCGTCTTTCCGTGATGCAGAGCTTAATGCTTGTTTTGATTAAAGTTCTGAAGGGTTTGTGTACTTGGGAAATGATGACATAAGGGTGCTTTGGCTGCTAGTCTTATGTTTGACTTGTTGCTTTTGTATTTGTTTGGGTTTAAAATGATGTTGCATTGTTTGCTTGTTTGGCCTGCTTGTGCTCAGACCAAAATCAGGTTGAAATCTGATTTTGTGACTAAAGTATCTTTTATTAAAAAAAAAAGGGTACATAGTTTTTTGCCAATTTATCCAAGAATGATATTATCCAATGAATAAACCTTCGAACCCTTAGGAAATGTATCACAAACTTGTGTAAGCCTCTGATTATGTAAAGATTTGGAAGCAGCATAACATTGAAAATGAGATTTGGTCTTGAGTCGAATGCAAGAATGGGATCGAAACACACTTGTTCGAAGGAAGCCTTTCCCTCAGTCGAAGCTTGTGGTCAAAACAAGCTAATGCCCAATCGAAGCTTGTATCGAAGAAAACATACTGCCAAATCGAAAGCTCATGCTCGAAGGAAGCATATTGCCCAATCGAAGCATGTGGATCGAAACAAATATAAAGGGAGTCACTGTCTTGTGTCTTTTTAGCATGAGGGAAGTTCCTGGCTTCTAAATTGAAGGGCGCTTTTTCAAGGGAAGCAAGAACTTAGTCAAATCTTGTATGAAGATACCTCTTGGTTCAAACGAAACTTGTATGAAACAAAGTATGCAAGAGGCCCTTGGTGCAAGTGGATTCGAAGGATGCATAGAGATGGTTACTTTGTCCCATCGAAACTTGTCCAAACGAAGCAAGCATGCAGGCAGCAAACTTGTCCTGTTGAAGTAGGTTTGTAGGCAGTAAACTTGTCCAAATCGAAGTAGGCTTGCAGGCAGCACGCTTGGTGAATCGAAAAGGTTTCCTTGCAGGGGGCATGTGTGGCCAACATGTCATGGCCTGTGATTGCAAGCATGTAGGCAGCACACTTGTCCAATCGAAAGGCTGAATCAAAGGAGGTTTCAAATCCAAACGAAGGATGTACCTAAACTTCCATTCGAAGTAGGCTTTAAGTTCAAAATGAAGGACATGCCCAAGTTGCATTCGAAGGAGGCTAAGAGTCAATCGAAGGGTGCTGAATCGAAGGAGACCTGTTTTCCTCCAAATTTGTCAAAACAATATTTTTATCTGTTTTCTCTCTTTTTGACAGTTTCCTTTTAATTTTGGTACTGGAAGATCACAATGCACTTGTGCAAACTTAAACCATGAGAATCCTTATGAGAAATACCTAATACACCGAGCTTTGACCCACCCTCGAGGCAGGCGATAGAAAAATCTTCACAGAAACCAAAAACTCGAAACCCTAACATCTTGACCAGCACACATAAGGAAATAAACCCTAATCCAGACTCTGACAAAATTGAGCGAGAACCAACCTTGTAACGTGATGACAAAATTCGTTCCACGATCCACTAATCGAGAACCAGATGCACTTCCTTTTTACCTTATAAGAAAACCTCAAAACAAGATTAGACAAAAAGAGGGCGTAGCCCTAATACTTCAAACCAAAGCGCCTGATTCCCTGAGATGAGGGATATGCAAATGACTGAATGATAAAATGATGCAAATGGAATGCAAAGTTTGAAGCCATACAAGAATAAAAGAGATAGGGCAAATTTGGGGTACGACAGCTGCCCCTATTTAATCGTCTTAAACCTGAAGGCGAGATTGGCGTCAGCCTTTCGAGAGTTCAAGGTGCAAGATGATTAAATACCAGGACCCGAAATTTGCCCTGGAGAGATGGTGTAAGTGTTATTCACTGGTGTGGATGTCTGGTGGACTGGTCATGATGGATAAAACATGGTTGAAAGAGGGTAGCTCGTACTGGGGTAATGGTGCCAATACAAGGTTCTTGAGGGAGTAGGCGGTAAAGTGACTTAAAGGATATGGTTGACGATGTCGTGATGATTGAAAGTAGAATTACTTGACAAAATGATAACTTAAATGCAATGAGTAGAATTTGATGACGACAGAGAATCTATCAAGCGGTATTTCACGATCCAAAAAGAAAGGTAAAGATAATGGATAAAGATCAGCGTATAATCTATGACCTAAGAGAAAAGTAAAGATAACGGGTAAAGATAGACGTATGATCTATGACCCAAGAGAAAGGTAAAGTGAGGGTAAGACCTACGAGCGACTTACGACCCTATAATAGATAACGTGAGGGTAAGACCTACGAGCGACCTACGACCCTATGAAAGATAACGTGGGGGTAAGACCTACGAGCGACCTACGACCCTATGAAAGATAACGGGAGGGTAAGACCTACGAGCGACCTACGACCCTATGAAAGATAACGGGAGGGTAAGACCTACGAGTGACCTACGACCCTATGAAAGATAACATGAGGGTATGACCTATGGGCGACCTACGACCCTAGAAAAGATAACGTGAGGGTAAGACCTACAAGCGACCTACGACCCTATGAAAAGATAACGTGAGGGTAAGACCTATGAGCGGCCTACGACCCTAGAAAAGATAACGTGAGGGTAAGACCTACAAGCGACCTACGACCCTATGAAAAGATAACGTAAGGGTAAGACCTATGAGCAACCTATGACCCTAGTAAAGATAACGTGAGGGTAAGACCTACGAGCGACCTACGACCCTAAGAAAGATAACATGCGGGTAAGACCTACGAGTGACCTACGACCCTGACAAAGATCTATATGAGGGTAAGACCTACGAGTGACCTACGATCCTAGTAAAGATAACGTGAGGGTAAGACCTACGAGCGACCTACGACCCTATGAAAGATAACGTGAGGGTAAGACCTACGAGCGACCTACGACCCTAAGAAAGATAACGTGAGGGTAAGACCTACGAGCGACCTACGACCCTATGAAAGATAACATGAGGGTAAGACCTACGAGCGACCTACGACCCTAGCAAAGATAACGCGAGGTTAATACCTACGAGCAACCTACGACCCTAGCAAAGATAATGTGAATATTGAGAGTTGGGGGAGTACGACGTACTGGCACCATGGTTTATTTTAGTTGGTAGTATAATAACAAATGTTAACTGGGAATTATGAGGATAAAATTTTTTGTGAGGATGTTTTGTTGATTTGGGATTGATCTGGCCCAGGCTTCATATGCATTTGAGGTGTGACATGATGATCCATGGATATGATATGCGTTTGAGGATTCAATGCGATATGTGGTGATGATTATTGTGTGTAAAATGTCAAAAACTCATTGGGATCTATTACTCATCATCTTGAGGTACCAATATGGACTGGTGCTTAAAATTTGAGAAGAACAAATTAGCCTTGTCGAGTTCACTGGGGATTAAATCTTGTTGAGGAGGAGTAGCTTGATCTGACTTTCTTCACCTACTGGACTGCTTGTGAATGACTGAATAGAGACATGGATCTCATCAAACGCCCCAAGTTTTCTCTATTGCCAGGGAGGAAAGGGCCCCGTCTGACTTTCCTTACTTCACGAACCACTTGGGGATTAGGAAATGGACATTAGTGTCTTCAGATGCCCCGATTTTGCTTCATTGCTGGGGAGTTGCGTATTTAAACATCTGCAGGGAATGATGATGATCCCGAGGATATTAACTGAACCAAAGTGAACGTCATGACACTCTTAGCTTGATTGAATTTGTACGGATGACCGGGATTTGCTCGAGTAGCTCCGTAAGAGGGGAGGAGGAATGCTCCTGTCTGCAAGGATCTCTTCGAGTGGAATGCTAGAAGATTCGTGTCATAACACGGCGCAAAGTGGCATGCCCCAATATCTGCCTCTGATCATGGATTTTTGTAGAGATTTGTCGAATCTCGACGTAACTGCCCCAGGTTGCACAAATTCTGAATAGGTTACTCAACCTGATTCCCCCAGTTTGAAGTTTAAAGAGATTTATTGACATGGTTGCTTCTGATTGACTGACAAAATATGGAAGAGATTTATCGACATGATAGCCTCTGATTGGCAGCTTGAGGGAATGCCCCAGAATAAGATCAATCTTTATTTTTTGACAAGTTTCTGCAGCAATTCGTCCTTCGAGATGACCATGTTTTCAAATGATGCTCATCACGCAAGCTTACTTGATGTTCAAGCACTTACTTATATGCAACGAATGTTTGTCTAAGAATGATGATTCTAATGCAAATTCTATGCTTGTCTTGAAGTTCGAAAAAGTTTCATTGAAATGATGTCAAAGCATCAGTTTTTTTGTTTGTTTTTATGAATAGGTGACGTGTTACCAAATCAAATTTTAGTACATCCCCGAGGAGTCAGGCTTCCGTATTCTTGCTACAGTATTGCTTTCAAATTAACCCATGCTTCAGTTAGGACTTTTAAGGGTAGTAACGTGGCCTGGTTCACGGTTTTAGAAAAAAAAAGATTTAAGGCTCAAAATTATTTGGTGCCCACCCCTTCTCCATGATGTTCTCCATTCCTATGTTCAGTTAACTCGATACGAGCACTCATCTCCCGAGAAGAGAGTTTGCGATGATTGAGGAACCATATGGGTTTCTAAGACCCGACAATCACTGGCTTCTTGACGTCTAATCAATTGATCTTGTTCTATGCTGAGGATTATTATTATTATTTTTATTTTGCTTTCCCTAATTTTTCCTGGACAATTTCTTGATTTGCAGTCCAGCGGGATGCCATGACTTTTGCCTAAGTCTCCTGTTTTTTCAAGTTTTGACTTAACGGGGCATTTTGTCTCTTTCTTTTTGAACAAGTTATTGATCTTTGCGCCATCCTCGATTTGTTGGAAATGGTTGTGGTTGTCTGAGTCCTGGATAGATGAAGAATAACTGTTATGGTATTGTCATTTGTTGACCTCCTGATTGTGCAAGAGATACCCATCGGGAGATCGTTCTCTTTGATGCATGCTGCTGGTAGGTGACGGTTTGTCATTGTGGTGTTGACTTCTCCTAGCCTTTTGATGGATAACCATTGTTGTATCCCTAGGAACTCCCTCTTGACGAGTTATGGATGCTCGATCGGATTAACTGAAATCTACCCGCCCCAGGGTTAAAATTGAGGGTTTTTCTGTGTAAAAGAAACTCCTACTTCAAAGCTCGAAAGGGTTGACGAGGGTCTATCTTCCTTATAACTCCGGTGTTTGGGGATTTAAAACAATGCCTGTACATCATCAGCAAGGTTTTATTCAAAAGCATACCGTTTGAGAATCTAAGTATCAGATCTTCATCATCCTCCCTCAAGAGTTATCTTTTCTTTAAATTAAAAAGAGTTAAGCATCAAAAGCAAGTACAATAACAAAACGTAAATGAGTGAATACGAATGGATTAGTTCAAGACAAACACAGCCAATGCATGGTGATTCAATATAAAAAGACAAACAATTTTGCATACAATGGGTACTGAACAAAACAAGAAAGGTTACAAATGATAATGCAAATGAAATTAGAAATTGCCATGCTCAGGAGACTTCTTCAGCCCTGACTCAAATGAGGAGACGCTCTTGCAGTCTTGACACCTATCTCAGCAAGGGGATTTAGTCCATTATCAGACCCTTTGGTGTGAACATGATAACTTTGGCATCAAGGAGGTCTTGAACATTGTTTTTTAATGCCCTATAATTCTCAATTGTGTGGCCTGAAGCCCCTGAATGGAATTCGCAACGAGCACTGACATCATACCCTCGTGGGAGAGGATTTAGTGTTGGACCCAGTTCACGCAGTTGAACCAACTGATTGGCCAATAACTGAGGGAGAAGTTGAGCATAAGACATGGGGATGGGATCCACCCTCCTTTCAATAACTTTCTTCCTCTTTCGTCCTTGTTGCCTCTGGGGTTGATGACTCGGATGAAAAGACCCAGATCGTGCTCGTTGAACATACAGTTGTCTCTGTGTGTACTGATGTTGATGATGGATTGACTGATGCTGAGTCACCCGCGGTTGTTGAGCTGATATTGTAGCACATGCTCGAGGAACATTAGGATGAACAAATGACATTTGACGATGCAGTGCTTGATCTTGATGATGGACCAGGGCCTTTCCTTTGTTGATAGTAGCACTAGTCTCTCCTTCTTTCTTCTTGAGGAGGCCAAAGCAAGGTTTCTTGTTACTTCCATTGATAGCGCTAGATGTACCTTGAATTTTTCCTGACTTGAGGCCATCTTCAATACATTCCCCGATGGTAACCAAGTTCGAAAAGGAGGTCGAAATACTACCGAGTATATGCTGGAGATATGGGTCTTGCAGGGTGCCCACAAACAAATAAGTCAATTCACGATCCAAGAGAGGAGGCTGGACCCTTACAGCCAGTTCACGCCACTTCTGAGCGTATTCTTTGAAAGACTCTTCAAATTTTTGTACCATCCCCTGGAGCTGAGTACGGCTTGGAGCCATAGCAGTATTGTAATGGTAATGTTTCAGAAAAGCATCAACAAGCTCTCCCCAAGTACCGACATGAGATCTTTCCAATTGCATATACCAATCTAATGATGCCCCAATCAAACTGTCCTGAAAGAAATGCATGAGCAAAGGTTCATTTCCAGCATAAGCCGCCATCTTGCGACAATAGGAACAAAGATGAGTTTCTGGGCAAGAAGTGCCTTTGTATTTGTCAAACTCTGGGACTTTGAACTTGGGAGGAATAACTATCCCAGGCACGAGGCACATTGCAGCAGTATTGAATCCGGATGCCTTGATACCCTCCATGGCTCTAAGTCGCTCTTCGAGAGCATGATACATTTTCGCAGTTTCGGCAACCCCAGCAGCAAGATTCACTTGGGGTTCATCGAGATCAATAACATCATGATGATCGTCGACATCATTCCTAGGAGCACCGGTAGGAGTCTCGACATTAGCATTGTCATTTCTCCCATTAGCAGAAGTGGAAGGAGCGGCAGTAGTAAGCTTGGCAACACTCTGGTGTAGTTCTTCTTGACCCTTAATCACGGCATGCAGAGCTTCCATGAGTTGATCCATGCGGGTACCCATAGTGTCCATATCCCGACGGAGTACATTCTGATTTTCTTCGAAAAGATCCATTAGCCTTTGCTGGTTGCCTCTGGTGCGGTAAGGATGTGGATGAGTCGCCTTTGCTGTTTACTGGATTCTGAGAAAGGGGACCCCAATGAGTTTTTGTTGTGATAAATGAATGCATGGTAGTATGGGTGAATGCTTTATCTTCATTTCTGAGGAGACCCAAAGACTCGTCTATCTTTTAAAATTTCCTTTTTCTGAAAAGCTATATCAACAAGACTTGTCTTTGGATTTCTCTAGATATGATATATATATATATATATATATATATATATATATATATATATATATATATATATATATATATATATATATATATATATATACATGATGATATGATGTCATGGTATGCTATGGCATGAAGTCTCAGCTCCACATATTCTGGATAACCATTGTGTAGTCCGTTGCACAGGCTGAAAGTAACAAGATCAAAAGTCTGACGTCACAGGCATGGAGTCAAAGTAACCACCCATGAGGTATGTACTAGGGGTTTATCACCTGCCGAACAAGGTTCTAAAGAGTTCTCGAAGTCTACGCTCTTCCTTTAGATATTACCGACGTCCCAATTACTTGGTAATCAACAATATTCGCAGGAAAAACTCGTCCGAGTGCAATATCGCGTGACAACTACTTCCGGATTACTCCATTACAATCTCCGCATTGCACCTAAAAGGCCAGGATGGGTTAATGGTTCTACGAACCTCAGCTTCTCGAGTTCCCAGGTCGAAAGCAACGACGTCTTCCCGATTACTCGGTAAACATCACTACTTTCAAGGGGACCTCCACTGAGTGGGGGATTTTCATGCCTTCTTCTTCGGGATTACTCCCTCAAAGTTAGCATGACTATACCGCCCGTCCTAATCCTATGTGTAACCCAAGTCCGGGTAGAGGACTTATCAAAAGTAGTCACCAAACCCAACATCACAATGTATCCAGAATATGTGAGTAGCAACAAATATGCAATATATACAAAAGAATAAATAAAGAAATAAAACAGTAAAGCAAGATAAAACAAATAAATAAACACCCAAAAAGACAAGTAAACAAAACTAGGAGAGACTCGCTAAAAGTCCCCAACAGAGTCGCCAGTTGAAACCACCGACAGAAAACACAGAGCCACCACCGAACTTTATTTATCCCGAAGGAAGGGGAAATATCGATAAAACCACAAGGGAATGGATAAGATGGTCTTGCGACCAAGAGAAAGGGTAAGGGAGTCGGTTATGCGAGGGGAAGGTATTAGCACCCCTCACATCCGTTGTACTCAACGGGATCCATTTTGTTTGTTTGTCTTAAAGGATGTATTTATCTACAACTATGCTTGCTTAAGGGGAAATGAAAGGTTTTTGATTATTGCGTTCGTGAGGGTTTCACGACCCTTTGCCTACGTATCCAATGAAGGAATCAGAACACCGTAGTTCCTCTAAAAAAAAGTTGATTTGTTTGTGTTTTTTAGTGGGCGACATTAACGCACGCATTCTAGCAATAGGCACAGCCGGTATCGCGGTAGAATGGAGATAACATGCCCTTTTGGGGGGAGTTTTGATTGGTTGAGTGTTTTGCGAGTTTTAGAATAAATTCAAGTAATGATTAAAAGAGTGTTTTTGGATTTTCGATTTGTGAATGTTAAGTTTCAATTACAAAAGGAAAGGGTTAAGAGGGAGACTAGAAACCTAGTTGTTTGTTATGTACAAGTGCTGAATTAAAAGTCGAGTTTGAAAGAGGAGTTCTATCCTAAAATTATCATGCCAAAGTTTAAAACCTAATATCTAATTCAATATTAAAATGATCCAAACAAAGTTTAATCGTAGAATAGAATTCTTAAGAGACGTGTTATCTAGAATCAATCAACCTAAGATAAAAGAAAATACAATTATAATATTTTTGGGGTTTTACAAGTATAAGAAATAATAAGATCAAAGGAAATTAAAACCTGAATTCTAAAACTATCTATGGCTACCGAGTAGGGAAATTGTAATATTAAAATTCTAACAATTCAAAAAAGGGATTTTGACAGGTTTCAAGTTTTGTACAGGTTAAGGGGTTTCGACAGGTTTCAAGTTTTGTACAGGTCAAGGGGTTTCGACAGGTTTCAAGTTTTGTACAGGTCAAGGGGTTTCGACAGGTTTCAAGTTTTGTACAGGTTAAGGGGTTTCTACAGGTTTCAAGTTTTGTATAGGTTAAGGGGTTTCGACAGGTTTCAAGTTTTGTACAGGTTAAGGGGTTTCGACAGGTTTCATGTTTTGTACAGGTTAAGGGGTTTCGACAGGTTTCAAGTTTTGTACAGGTTAAGGGGTTTGGTCAGTCAGTTAAGTTTTGTACAGGTTAAGGGGTTTCGACAGGTTTCAAGTTTTATACAGGTTAAAGGGTTTCGACAGGTTTCAAGTTTTGTACAGGTTAAGGGGTTTGGTCAGTCAGTTAGGTTCGAGAGGATGCGGATTTGATGAGGGTTTTTAAGTGGATTTCTTGTATGTTTCTTTGGAATCTTGTGTGATTTTGTTAAGTTGAACAGGAATCGGAAGTTCCTTTTGTGTGTTAAAGCTCTGTTGTAGTGAATGAGTTGAGTATGAAGTTTGAAAGAGCAAAGGGACCAAGTGTTAAGTGGAAAATTATTGAAGAGAAGGTTTATTGTCTTGTTTTTTATATTTAAGTTTTAATGCTTACACAAACAATAATTTACATACCATTTCCATACGATTTCAGGATGGTGACAAAGATTCAAACAAACGGCAAGATCAAACATTCATGGGAAATAATTATTAGCATTACAGAAACATGATTGTATCAAGCAGTAAACAAATGAAGCAATGGTGATATGAGGTTACCGAACTGAACGAATTTCTTCTCGGTAGACTCCTTCCTCGATCCTTTCCTTCTCCTCTTGATTCTGGTTTTGTTGGTTTTGGTTGGCTTTGTGTTTGATTTGTTGTCTTGGTTCTTTGGCTGATGCAGTTTTTGCAATTTTGGTTTTTTACTGGTTCTTTTGGGTGGACAATGTATGTTTTTTTTTTAGGCTTTTGGTTCACGGTTTGTGGTTGGTTTTTGGATTTTTAAGCTATGTGTTCCGATCCTTAATGAAATAGTGGTGTGTTTCTTTATAGTGCAGGGGTGGAAATGTGGGTGGAAAAAATTGGTGAGATTTGAACAATGTTGGGATGCTATTTTGATCCTTTCTAATGTTATTTTTGTGTTTTTTCCATTTTTATACAAGTTATAGACATCAGGTCTGGTTTTGCATAGCAGGTTTTTTGGACTGGTTTTGGACAGTTTTGTAGCAGGTTTTTTCTTTCCTCTTTCGTCTTTCCGTGATGCAGAGCTTAATGCTTGTTTTGATTAAAGTTCTGAAGGGTTTGTGTACTTGGGAAATGATGACATAAGGGTTCTTTGGCTGCTAGTCTTATGTTTAACTTGTTGCTTTTGTATTTGTTTGGGTTTAAAACGATGTTGCATTGTTTGCTTGTTTGGCCTGCTTGTGCTCAGACCAAAGTCAGGTTGAAATCTGATTTTGTGACTAAAGTACCTTTTATTAAAAAAAAAAGGGTACATAATTTTTTGCCAATTTATCCAAGAATGATATTATCCAATGAATAAACCTTCGAACCCTTAGGAAATGTATCACAAACTTGTGTAAGCCTCTGATTATGTAAAGATTTGGAAGCAGCATAGCATTGAAAATGAGATTTGGTCTTGAGTCGAATGCAAGAATGGGATCGAAACACACTTGTTCGAAGGAAGCCTTTCCCTCAGTCGAAGCTTGTTGTTGAAACAAGCTAATGCCCAATCGAAGCTTGTATCGAAGAAAACATACTGCCAAATCGAAAGCTCATGATCGAAGGAAGCATATTGCCCAATCGAAGCATGTGGATCAAAACAAACATAAAGGGAGTCATTGTCTTGTGTCTTTTTAGCTTGAGGGAAGTTCCTGGCTTCTAAATTGAAGGGCGCTTTTTCAAGGGAAGCAAGAACTTAGTCAAATCTTGTATGAAGATACCTCTTGGCTCAAACGAAACTTGTATGAAGCAAAGTATGCAAGAGGCCCTTGGTGCAAGTGGATTTGAAGGATGCATAGAGATGGTTACTTTGTCCCATCGAAACTTGTCCAAACGAAGCAAGCATGCAGGCAGCAAACTTGTCCTGTTGAAGTAGGTTTGTAGGCAGTAAACTTGTCCAAATCGAAGTAGGCTTGCAGGCAGCACGCTTGGTGAATCGAAAAGGTTTCCTTGCAGGGGGCATGTGTGGCCAACATGTCATGGCCTGTGATTGCAAGCATGTAGGCAGCACACTTGTCCAATCGAAAGGCTGAATCAAAGGAGGTTTCAAATCCAAACTAAGGATGTACCTAAACTTCCATTCGAAGTAGGCTTTAAGTTCAAAATGAAGGACATGCCCAAGTTGCATTCGAAGGAGGCTAAGAGTCAATCGAAGGGTGCTGAATCGAAGGAGACCTGTTTTCCTCCAAATTTGTCAAAACAATATTTTTATCTGTTTTCTCTCTTTTTGACAGTTTCCTTTTTATTTTGGTACTGGAAGATCCCAATGCACTTGTGCAAACTTAAACCATGAGAATCCTTATGAGAAATACCTAATACACTGAGCTTTGACCCACCCTCGAGGCAGGCGATAGAAAAATCTTCACAGAAACCAAAAACTCGAAACCCTAGCATCTTGACCAACACACTTAGGGAAATAAACCCTAATCCAGGCTCTGACAAAATTGAGCGAGAACCAACCTTGTAACGTGATGACAAAATTCGTTCCATGATCCACTAATCGAGAACCAGATGCACTTCCTTTTTACCTTATAAGAAAACCTCAAAACAAGATTAGACAAAAAGAGGGTGTAGCCCTAATACTTCAAACCAAAGCGCCTGATTCCCTGAGATGAGGGATATGCAAATGACTGAATGATAAAATGATGCAAATGGAATGCAAAGTTTGAAGCCAGACAAGAATAAAAGAGATAGGGCAAATTTGTGGTACGACAGCAGCGCAAGCCTCTATTTTGGTGACCGAAATATCTCGAGAGTTCGATCTCAATGAGCATAGTATCGAGTATCAACCAACTTCGAACTACACCAAAGGCGACTATCTCACTACTTCCTAATGGACAAGTTGTTCAACTAAAGATTCTAAGGTCAGTTAGTGCTTCAGGACACCATACAACAGCCCCGTATTCTCCTTAATTCACCATAAGGGATATCGGTACCAACAAATGTGTCACACCAACATAGTCATCATTTCAACTATATCGGTCTATGTCGTACAATCTCCACAATCTTTGCTACTCACCTAATAATGTTCCCAGATCCGGGTAGAGGATCTATACAAAATCCAAACATGGATCCAAAATGTAAAGAAAACAAATCAAACAAATCAAACAAATCAAACAAATGAAAGCATTTAAATGTGATCTAATCTCTAAGTTAACCCCACTTTTAAGTTTCTTCCCAACAGAGTCGCCAGTTCTATAATATGGTCGGAGAACTGAATTGGGTGTTTTGCGTTTTATCGTAATTGTTGCGGATAACAAGAGTCTCCACCGACTGTTATTTTATCCAATAAAGGAAAGAATGAAAAGAACAGGAAAGACCTTTTGAGAATTTTCTTGAGTTCGGGGGTAGGTTATGAAAAGGGAAGGTGTTAGCACCCTTTTCATCCGTAGTTATCCACGGGCTCTTAGTTGCTAACTCACTTTGAAATGCTTTGTAAATGTGTTTGTGTTTGATGTAAGTTTGAAAATATTTTGAAAATGCCGTTGTTTCGGAAAACTTTGTAATGATTCTCGTCTCTATAAGAATGTATACAAAGTGTTGGTTTTGAAAATAGTTCAAAGAGATGTTTGTTTTTGGAAAGATGTTTTGAAAGTGTGAGTGTGGGAATGGTTTTAGTTTGTGAGCAAGCAACTACGAGCGTTCTACCTACTAAAAAAGTCTTAGTTCTTTTCCCCCTCCTTTAGATAGTGTTATCTTACCATTAGTTAGTAAGAAACCTTATCATTGGATGTGAAGGGACGGTCGAGGTTCATCGTACAGTCATAAAAGACAATATTGTAGAATACCTTAGCAATTTGTCGTAAGGGTCTAAGATCGTTTACCGAAGGCAACATCGAAGGTTCATCGATGGACTACGATCTTATAATCGAGGGTCTTTGCAAATTACTATTACCACCAATATGAATAATTCAAAAATAGAAAGTACAAGAATATAAAGATAATGTACAAGAAAAGAAAATTGTTTTTTATGGTTTTTTATGAAAGGTGTTTTAAAGTTAATCCTAATTAAACTAAGAAAGAAATTAATTAATTAAAGTCTATGTTTATTTAATAAAAAGAGAAAATTAAAAGTAGAAACTAAATCTAGATTTATTTTAATTAAGAAAAGAAGTTAAATTTGTTAAGAGAATATTTTTAGGGTTTTATATTTAAGGAAATAAAAAAAAATAAAACAGAAATAAAAAAAAAGATAATTAGTCTAAGTATTTAATAAAATATTTTTGATATTTTTTAGTAAAATATTAGTAAAAATAAAAATAATAAAAGAAAATAAAATAAAATAAAATGAAAATTGGTAGTCGGGGGTTTTTAAAAGTAAAATGAGAGTTTAATAAGAAAAATAGTTTTTTTTAAATTTAATTTAGGCCCAAGGCCTTTTTATTTTCAGAAAATAAAATAAAAAGAAAAAAGAAAAAAGGTATGTTGGGATGCATGGTGAAAGTCAGCAGAGGGTCATGGTTAGAAAAATGAAGCCAGGCCCATTGCTGAAGAGCCCAATGCGCTGCAAAAAAAAAAAGTGAAACAAGGAAAATTTGAAAAATGCAAAAGGTCTTGCTGGGGCTCGAACCCAGGACATTCTACACAAATATCTTACGCCTGCGCTTGCTACGACTAGGGTGGCCTGTACATTCGATATAGAAATAAGTTGCACTAAATTTAAAATAAACTCAACCCTGGACATAACTTCATCTTCAACCTCGCGCCAGAAACTTCTCCAACATTTTTGAAATCTGTAACTTCTTAATCTCTCAACCATTTGCAAAATTGTAAACAGGAAACTTGCTCCAAATTTCATCACGACTTCAGTCATATAAATAACTAAATCTATAAATCAAAGTTGAGCATGAGTTTTGTTTGGTACCAAATTTAACCTAACTTTTTTAGCATTTTCAAACTTAAAATTCTCATCACTCAGTCAATATAAATGAATTCTAAGAACATGGTTAGTTTCAGGGCTATGATATCTACATTTTATCTTTGAAAATGGAAACCAAATGATGCCTATATGAAGAGTTCAAAAGTCATAAAACTCACCTTGAAAATGGAATTCGTGTTTTGAGTTAGAGCTCTCTTCAAGGTGCTGCAATGATTTGGTTAGCTTCCTTGAATGTCCAAGAAGTTATTCCAATAGTTACTCTGAACTGAGAATGTTTGAAATGTTCTAGAGAAGTCCAAGTGCAAATTTTTATTTTTGAGTTTGGAAGACGAGGAAGATGATGTTACAGTTGGGAAACAAGGATTGTGATGAGTTATATTTGATGTATGGAAGCGTTGAGAATGATTTAGAGGGAAAACGCACGAGTGGATTCTGAGATTAAAGTTTTTGGCCAGAAATAACAAGTTATGGAGGTTTGGATGCACTTCTGAGTTTTAGGGAGTTTGAGTGAGTTTTAGGGCTATTCAAACCACATTTTATCTTGCAAATGATGCCTCTATTTATAGAGAAGAGGTTTGGAATTCTCTAGTTGATCAGAGTTCAAAAATCAAATGTTAAGCTCAACATGTGATTTTCTTGAAAAATCAAGTTCCAATGCCTTGTACCTTTGATCATAGAGTGGTTAAACAATTTAATCATAATGCTTCTGACCTTGTAGATAGAGTGTGATCAGAGGGAACAAGTGAGAGGCACAATAATTGACTTTGTGCATAAAGCTTGCTTTTCAAGAATGGCAATGTTAACTTTCTCCCCAAAATGGCAAATTGACTTGGACAATGCTTAAATCACTTGGATCATAGCTCAAAAGTTTGTGTAATCCATTAATTATGGAGTGAAACACAATTTAGAAGCCTGTAAAGTGAGATTATGCAGCATGGCTTGAGATTTGGTCAAGTGTTCTTCATGAAAATGGCTTGTAATTCAAGAATGGATGCCTAACTTCTCCTCTTCGATTATCCTAGCTCAAAAATGATCTCTTCAAGTTCTTGGACATTTTGGAAAGCTTGAAACATCCTGTACAACTTTCATGTTTTCCATTTTTTTCTTCTAAATCACATTGGAGCTATGTGAAAAATGGCCAAGAAGTTGGGACAAAAATCTACCTGAACTAGGTCAAATTTTTACTAAGTGTTTTAGAAAAAGTGCATGACTTCATGGATTCATAACTCAAAATCCAAACATTTATAGGACTTGATCAGTAAATAAAATTTATATATCTCATTAAGATATAAAACTTTCATGTTGGAAGTTTTCTTTGAATCATCTTGCATCTTGGTGAAAAGTTGGCATGAAGTAATAAAATTATCATGTACAAAAACACTTGGAAAAATTTCTAAGTCTTGAAAAGTTTGACTTTTTAAATTGACTTTTGAATTTCTTGATTTCTTGATGATCAAGCTTCATATTTTTGATGTCTTTATTAATTATGATCTTTGAAACTCAAATTTGACAAAAAAAGTCAAAGTTTGACTTTTGGTGTATCAGTTGACTTCTTCAGCAGTTGACCAAATTTCAACTATCAATCCATTGATCTTGAGAGATGAATTGAGTCATGAAATTATTTCAAAATGATGTAATTGAATCCTTGAGATCATGTTTCAAATCAATAAGTCATGTATTTGGTCAAAAGTCAAAAAGCAAGCATTCTCAATCAAAACCCTAATTTTGACCATTTTGCCCTTTTGATGATTTGAACATTTTTCTTGGGGAATTGTGATCCAAACTTGATAAATTGATGCATATGACTTCAAAGTGTTAATATTCGTCAAACATATTAAGGTTTGACTTTAAGTTGACCACAGTTGACTTTTTACCCAATACAACTGATTTTCAGTCACCTGATCAATTGGCTGAGCAAAATTGTGATTCAAGACTTAAAACTTGACATGAGTATTCTTGGAGGTCTATACTGATCCATGAAAGTAATTTGAGGCATTAGAAGTCCAATTTTCCATGTGAAAATCAAAACCCTAATTTGAGGCATCAATGTTTAGGAGGTGGTTTGACCTTGTCAACACTTGTACAAGCTTGAGCCATTTGAAGATCTTGTGAGAAATGTCTTGAGAAAAGAAGGGAAAACTTTTGGGGTACAACAACTTTCAAGAGGTAATTATGGCCAAGTGAATTATTTTGGAGATAAATAACACAAGGGATCATTTGGAGATAAGGAACATAAAGGAAGTAGCGAGAGAACGACAGATTACAATTGAAGTCATGTGTTGCAATAAATACAACTGATAGTGCACGAAAGCTTTGGAGATAAAGTACACAAAGGAGTAGCAAGATCCAGATAATTAATTGGTAGCTATTATGTCTTGGTATTGTTGAAGATCAAAGGAAGAGAAAGGATTGAATCAACATCAAACAGTTATGGTTTGTAGGGTTGCTCTTGAACACTTCTCTTGTATTCAAACTTTTGCAAAGTAAGTAAATATCCTAATTCCAAATTGGAATTGGGCTCAGTCATACCAACATGCAAGGACAGAAGTGGGGAAATGTGTAAACAAATCATTGTGTCTCTTTTATTTTATTTTTGTACTTGCTTTAATTTTCATACATCAATTTGTCAAATATCATTGAGTAATCTATCAAAGCATAGGAATTTTCTGAGACTGCTTTTATTTTGAATTTTGTGTTGAGTTGCTTATAGTCACTTTTGATTATAAGTTCTTTTTCATATCAACACAAAACAAAGGAAAATTCTGAAACTTTGATTGCACACCAAGTGTTTGATAAATTGTTTAGCTTGTTCAACTCAATAGAAAATTGTAATATTCTATCTCTTACTCTCATTTACTTTCTATATCCAATTTGTTGAATGTGTTGTTTGATTTATCGATTCGTATAAAATTTTTCTTTGATTGTTAAAGATTAAATTGTTTTGTTTATTATCTTTAAATCAATTTAATTGTAAGAGATTTTTCATATCAACAAAGCTCAAAGAAAATTCTGAAAAATTGATTGCGCGCCACATGTTCGATAAATTGTTAAGTTATGTTTTTAATATGATTTCATTGGAAATAGGAAACCGTTGTGTTTGATATTAAACTATTAATTAAGATATTATTATGTTGATTTATTTCTATCATTATCTTAATTCAATATGGCTTGTGCATATCCTAGTTTCCAATAACTAGGTTCCTTTAGACTAATATTTTAATATAGGCCAAAAACCTTCTGCTCAACATTATTTTTCAAATGAGTTTTTTAAATACCTATGTTTGAAAGGTTATTTTTAAATTGGGTATCTATTCACCCCCCTCTAGCTATGTTGTCGTAGTCTAACAATTTCCACAGTGAATTTATAAAACCACTATACCCAATCCCTTGTTGTATAGCTCACTAATTCCTATTAAATGTGTCTTATCCTTATTCAACTGACATAAGTGGAATCAAGCGATGATACAATATGTTAACTCTAATTCCATTACTCGAGGTCTCTTATTCCTATTCAACCAGCATAAGTACAATAATTTTCCTAGTTCAAACACATAGGCTAAGGGTCAGTATTCCCTATATATATACAATCACATTAACAAAGTATCTCAAATAATATGCTCTAAGTACAAGAGACAATTAAATAGAAATATAACTAAAATTAATCATGCAACATCAAATTAAACATATATCCCAATAGGTGTGAAATAAGTTCATCAGAAAAAACCTAACCTAAGAGTATTTAGCTACTAATAATGATTAAATTATAATACCAAATAACAAGTAGAAGTTTGCATAAGAAAATCCTTGAAGAGCTGGCCTCCAATGGCTTCAAATGTGCTCCAAATCTCACCTATGGTGTTGAAGTTTGTCACTTGCAGTCTAAAATCACAGAACCCTTGAAAAGATGTTAAGAATCCCATTTTAAAGCCTTCAGATCATACCATAACACATCATAAATTTCCCACAAAAAACACCCATTGCTCGCGTCATGGATATCATCACGCGCCCGATGCAACTTTTTCAGTCCCATCATGCACGTGATAGTGCATAATGGATGGCATGATTTTTTCAGTAAGTTGATCACTTTTGCTCATTTTCATCAAAATTTCTCTAAGTCCCTATTTTTTCATACTTGGCCATTTTTGCATCATTCTTTGGCCATTAATCTTCAAATTTGGTCATTTTTGACTTATTTGTCTCTGTTTATTCAAAATAATATATGCAATGACATAATATCATCACAAACTCAAACTTAATTTGTTGATTGTCCTCGAGTAACTTGCATGCAATTGCAAATTCCAAACTGAAACACAAACTACAATAATAACAATTGAGAATCACCATATACTATTTATTTTACCTGATCATTATTCTAGCTTCTAACTGCAATTTTTCAAATTCAGAAAACGTCATAAACCTTGTCAAGTATTCAACCTGTCTCTCATCTCACTATAATTCACCCAATTGACATGGTAAACTCTCAATCAACATGCAAAACTTCCTATACTTAGTTTGACCATGTTATAACAAAATTCATCAAAGTAATCAAATCCCTCTCTCTCTCTCTCTCTCTCTCTCTCTCTCTCTCTCTCTCTCTCTCTCTCTCTCTCTCTCTCTCTCTCTCTCACACACACACACACACACACACACACACACACACACCTGAGGGATTTTTCGGTTGTAACATGACTTAGGTTCAGGTAGGATATTTTGGGAAAGCAGGTTTAAACCTTTGGAGTTAGGTACCTAGTTCTCCTTTTCCTTTTTTGGTCTTTTCTATGCATTTAGTATTAGTTTTTTGAAGATGTTCCTTCGACTTTTTTATTTTTTCTCAAATTTTTGACCATATCTCTAGTACCCCAACCCCAAACATAAACTTTTATCACTTCCATGAGCAACCCCAAACTTTTTCTTTTGCATACGACAAGAAACCTAAATTTTTTATCTAACTCCAAAGAGAGGCTGAAAAGATTTAATCTTTCAAGTCAATTGGCTAATAAGTGTGGCCATGTCACTGAAACAAAAGGCTAAAGTTAAAGTGGTTAGCAAAGGATATCCATATTAATATAGGTTGGCTTAAAAAGACTCAGAGTTTAAAATAATAAACTGCCTCGATGTGTGTAAATTAAACTAGATAAATTAAGGCAGAAATAGTTCAAACTTGATAAAAACAGTAAAGCATGGATACACTCAAAGAAATTGTAAACAATGGAAATATTTGGCTCAAACCTTACTAGATAAGGTATATGGAGATTTAGTACAAGCATGTTGATTTCGTTTTCATCTTTTGTTTTCAATTTGTAAGGCACTTTCCTGATTATCAAGTTATATCTGATGGTGCCTTTGGTTCATCTGTTCAATGTTAAAGTTGCAAGTTTTTGTAAATCTGAAAGAAACAACAACACCAAACTTGTTTATTAAAGACAAGTATTAGAGAAGTTGTACAAAAGAAAACCGAGTATTGTAGCTACTACTCTAAATTGACTTGATAGATTGACTTGTTGGACGTAAAAGGAAATTGTGGAAAATAATACAAATTTAGAAAACTTCAAATTAACATGTCATTGGAACAGAAAAAGTCTTGCACATCTTGCATGTCGTTGTTAAAGTCTTGGTTTTGTTTGGTCCACTCTGCCCTCGTCTGATTGATGACGATGCTCGAGAAGAGCGGCTTCACTTTGGATCCATTTCCTAAAACAACAACAACACTAGAAAGTACAAAGAGATTAGAAAAAATAGGATTAAAGAGAGTTTTTAATCTCTCTTTCTTATTTTAATCCCTTTCTCACGTCTTTGTCCTGCTACTCTTTAATACGACATGCTATAAAATAAAAATTATTAATTGAATTAAAAAGAAATTTAAAATTGCAAATGAAATAAATATTTATATGATGGTTTGCCTCCTATTAAGAGTTTCTCTAAGGTTCTAAGCATGACATTTCGATTTTTTTATTAGGGCGACATATATGACACAAAAAACAAATCATCCTTCTTCTTCTTTTTGTTTGGTAGGAATTCCATTATTTTAAGGAATTTGAGGTTTTTTCCCATATTCTATTACGTTTGATAGTAACGAACAAGGTATACATCTCATCCAATACATCATCTATTTTTTCTCGCTTACCATTCTTGTTGTTAGAATTAGGGATATTCTTTTGTTGAAGATCTTGTTATGGGATATCTACGTCAAGATAAATTATTGGATTTGGAGCTTCATCAAAAATTATACAATCTTCATCTCATATTCTTGCTCTTTTCCTAAATATCTTTTTCACCTCTGCTTATTCTATTATTGCTTCTATTTCTTTATTAGGTGTAGTGCACTTTTATTTTTATTTCTCTTTTTCAACTCCTTCTTCATTGACTACCTCACATACCTGTTTGAATTCTCTTTCAATTTCCTTATCTCTAGAGTTCAATTTTAATGCTAATTGGCTAGATACTTGACCAAGTTGCATATCGAAGTTCCCGAAGGATGTGTTGTACCCCAAAATTTTCCCTCCCATATTCTTCAAGATTTGTCAAGGTCAATCTCCAAATGGTTCAAAATCTCTCAAGGGGTTGCACAGTCCAATTGCCTCCTAACACAGTCAAAATTAGGGTTTTGGTTCTGGCAAAGAAATTGAGGTTTTCAAGGGTCCAATCAAGTCCCATATGCCTATATACATTGTCAATCATCCATATGCCAAGGTTCAAGACTCACAGCATCAAATTGCACAGTCAAAAGCCCTAATTGCTCCACAGTCAACTGCAGGGGTAAAATGGTCATTCGACAGTCAAAAGTCAAAATTTTTGGTCAACATCTTATTTTGAAGCCACAATCATCATTTGATCAATTATTGATCATGATTCCACAAGCATGGCTCAAAAAGTCTCAAGATGCAAAAGTTTCTATTTTTGGACAGTTGAAAAGTCAACTGCAAATTGACCAAGGCATAACTTCTTCATGGTTTATCAGAAAAATCCCATCAAATGCTCATTTTGAAGGGAATGACATTTCCTACAATTCATCTTCACACTCCAAGTCCAAGAAATGCTCTCACAAAAAGTTATCAATTTCTACATTATAGGTCATTTTTAAAAGTCAACAAAAAGGCACTTTAAGTCAAAGACCATAACTTGATATTGGTAAATCAAATTGACATGGGACCAAAGGCATTGGTTAGAGGACTTCAATACCTTTCCAAAATGTCCAAGAACATGTTCATAGCTTCAAAATTGAGCAAGATATGCATTGGAGAAGTTGGGAAAGTTTTGGGAACTTTCAAAAGTCAACTTTGCCTAAAACACTTCATTTTTGCTAATGGGCCTCAAATTCTTTCTTGAATCATTACCCAAGGCCTATGCACTACCCATTGGACTTAATTTTATTTATTTTCCTATTTTTAATTAATTAATTGAATTTATATTAATATTAATTCATTTAATTAGTTTTAATTATAGGAAAATTCAAAGATATGTTTTTTGGATCTTTTGTGAAGCAAATCAAATCAGGGCAAGCTGGAAAACTGGTTTCTCAATCAAAAAAAGGAAAATCATCCATAATTGGCAAGGTTTTCATTGAAAAAGATTGCAAATTACATGATTGAAAATCAAAGATTGCAAACTTAATTTCATGGACTTTTGGGCCAAAGTTTAAACCTAATTCACATCACATACATATGCTGAGTAAAACCCTAAAGCTGGACACGTGAAAGCTGCCATAGAACTCCATAACAAAGTAGCAAAAAATTGAGAAAAAGTGGAAAACTGATTTCCTATTTGCAGCATAATTCAAAGCTTCTCTTTGATTCAAACGTATTGCCTGAGTCTCCAGGAAGCATTTGCCATCAAAAACCAATCCTAACACGCGAAGAATCAAAGAACACGAGTCATTCGGTTGGTCTTGTTTTTCAAAATTGCATAACACGATTCATGCATTTTAAACCATTTTTCTTGTTTGATTTATGTTAATAGGGACCTTCTGAAGCGATTGGTATAATCCAATTGAGTTATAACTGCCTGAATCAAAATCCACCATGAACGAAATCTAGGGTTTCTGAAGCTTGCAATTAGGGCTTTAGGCATAAGGAAAAATTGGACCATGTCATGACCATGGTTGAATTCGTCAAGGCCAGACGAATTCAACCAGACTATCGCGCTCTTTTTATATCATCCATGCTGCTAATCGCTATTTTCTGCACTTTTGGTTTGTGGGGGTTTAAAACCCCCGCTATCTTGTTTTCTTTTTACAGGGCAAATGAGGAAGACAATAGGTGGCAAGGTGCTAGTGGATGATTCAAACGAGTGGCACGCGTTTTCGTTCTGTGGCATAATCACGTGATTCCTTAATATAATATTTCTTTGTTATTATGTTTACAAACAAACACAAATGGCTGGATGGTGGGAGACGTAGCTGGTAAGTACTGGGACCTGGGTTCGATTCCCAGGTCCCCCATATAATTCTTTCTATTTTTCACAAAGTGTTCACATGCAGCATATGCCCAGAACTCCTTCCTACACCCTCACGCGTTAGCTTGCCAGATGGCCTTGATCAACAATCCAATGGCCACAAAATGAAGTCCATGATGCACTCCAGTCAACCAGCATGCACACAACCTGAAAAGTCAAAGGTGGCTTGGTCTTCAATGGGCCAGAATTCCTCACAATTAACCTCCATATGGGCCATCTAACCCCCTTGGTTTGCATAATTTTTTTTTATTTAATATTTTCTTTGATCTTATTTCTTTTAATTTGTTTTAATTGTTCTAATTCCTCACAAATTAATTTTTTTCCATAATAAAAAACAAAAAAAATCATAAAATTGTAAATTATTTTGATTGTTTATTAAATTTGCCATTAACATATTTTTGTAAATAAATAACTAACAATTAACTTAGTTTAATTTAGGTTTTAAATTTTAATCCTTTTTTCCTAATAAATAAAATTGTATAGAATTAGGTTTTGACTTTTAATTATTTTCATCTTTATTGATTATTATTATTATTTTTGTAAATAACATATAAATTAATTAATTAGCTTAAATTAGGTTAACTTTAATATTTTCATTAATAATTAAAATAAACTTAGAATTAGGGTTTTCTCTTGATTTTTATTTTCTTTAATAAACACATAAAACATAAAAAACACTTTCTTTTCTTTAATTAAATAATTAGGTTTTAATTTAATTTAATTTCAAGCAAAGGGTCAAAACCCGAGGACGTCCTGATTTTAATTTATTCGCGCACCATTTTCTTATTGATTATCATGTAACTGTTCAAGGATGTAATAGTAATTAGGTTTATTGCTTTTTTACTTTCCGCATCTTTATCAAAAACGGGTCTTTGTATTTTGGCGATGTATAGACCCGCGCCTTGTAATAGCGTAGCTTTTACCTTTCTGTATTTTATTTTCCGCACTCCTAACTGCTAAACTCGCATGAAAGAATGTATGATAACTAAAAACAACGCGTAGCTCACCATGCCATGATCAAAGATAAAACATAACATGAAAACAACACACAATGCACACACCACTTCTAGGGTACGCCTCACTCGTTGCCTTCGAAACGTGGTCGTCAAGTATAGGACGTTTTAGCGGTCGCTCTTATGTCCAAGATCCAGTTGCCTCGAAACAGTTGCCTCGAAACGGTTGCCTCGGATTAAAAAGGATCTAGGACATTAGGGTTACTTCTAAGGTGTCCTAACTGTTGCTTCGGTGACCACACTGTCCCTACAATCGAATTGACCCGAACACCTCCAACGGTGGTGCTACCTACCTCTCAATGGTGGGATGGCACTACCTTAAGGACTTTTACACAGCCTAATTCCTTAGGGTAGGTAGATGACTCATGGGTACTTGCTCTCTTCAAAAACAAATCAAAAATCTTTTCACACTGACACTTTCAAAAGCTTTCAAAACAAATTTTTCAAACACTCTTGAGGACAGATACAAGAGTCACTCAGAAATCTTTCAATGAAACTTTTTCAAACCCACTCACATTTGAAAAGCAAACATAATTTTGAAAACATAGTGAGCAAGTACCTAAGAGCCCGTGGATAACCACGGATAGAAAGGGTGCTAACACCTTCCCTTTCTATAAATCTACCTCCCGAACCGAGAAACGTTCTCATAAGGAATTTTGCTGTGCTTTTGTCCTTTCCTTGTTGGAGAAAATAAAAGACGGTGGCGACTCTTGCTTCCGTGACATTTCGCGAACCAGCTTAAAAACAATAAGTTCTATTTCCACCGATCACAGAACTGGCGACTCTGCTGGGGATAACTTAAAGTGAGGTGTACCTTAGGATAGCTCATACTTGTGTTTTCAATTGCTTTGTTTTGTTTGCTTTATTATTATGGGTTTTGTCTTGGAGTTTCATAGATCCTAACCCGGATCTGGGGAATACCCTTTTAGGTAGCATAAGCTGTGAGGGACCTGTCCGGCGTAGACCGACATGGGTGAAGCAGTGGCTACGTTGGTGTGGCACCTTGGTCTGTACCGATATCCCTTGTGTTGCAACGAGGAGAATATGGGTCTTATGAGGAGTCATTAAGCACCAACCGACCTTAGAACCCTAATTTGACCCAACTTGGCCATAGAACAGTAGCAGTATGCTACACCCATTGAGGCTAAACTCTTGCGATGGTTCTGGCCGCAAGAAAAGATTGCGACGCTGGAGTTATGACCGATTGAGGGTAGTCAGTGATATTGGGATCCTCTAGAACCCGGTTACTTTTGATAGGACATGTATTAACCAACAAACTTCAAGAGGGTAGTACCCCAAACTTCATGCTGACCTAAACTCTAAGGGTTGTCTTGTGTGACTTGTGTGCCTTATCATGTTTGCCTTTGTGAATGTTTATGGTGTGCTTTATCATGACATCATACCATCATAGACATTGCACGCATCCTACATAAGAACTGACCCATTTCAAAGACAAGAGGGTTTCATCTTTGCTCTGTTTTGTAGGACATCATGATGCCTGTGCGAAGGAATACTATCCGGTTCAATTTTGTTCACCCACCTGAGTTGCTTGAAGAATTGGTTAGCAGAATTCCAAACACCACTTCCTTTATCCAGAGGCATGGTTCTGTTCTCGGTTTAGTCACTTCAAAGTGGGATCAACAACTGATGAGTGTCCTGACCCAGTTTTATGATCCCTTGTATAACTGCTTCACCTTTCAAGACTTCCAGCTGGTCCCTACCCTGGAAGAATTCTCTGATTTGCTGGGCATCCCTATCTTGGATCAGACTCCCTTCACTGGTTGGGAAAAGACTCTTAGGCTTGAGGAGATTGCTGCAGCCCTCCCTTTGACCACCAAGGAGGTAATGGACAACTGGGTGACTAGAAGCAGAGTTAAGGGCTTCTTGGCCAAGTTTCTGATCGGTAAAGCTAACAGTTTCTGGAATGACTTAGACTTCAGGGCGTATGAAGACATTCTGGATCTCTTAATCTATGGTTTAGTTTTGTTTCCTAATCCTGATAACTTCATTAACGTCACTGCCATAAGGATCTTCATGTCTCGGAACCCTGTGCCCACTCTCTTGGGTGATATCCTGCAACAACTCTATGCTCGTACTGCCCGAAGACGAGGAACTCTGTGGTGTTGTATTCCTTTGTTAGTGAGGTGGTTTATTTCGCACCTCCCTAAGTTCGTGCTGAAGAACAAAGAAGGAAGAGGTTGGGCTCATAGGTTAATGTCTCTCACTGATAATGACATCATTTGGACTTTCAGGGGTTTGGATGAGGCTACTGTTATCGATCGTTGCGGAGAATATCCTAATGTTTCTTTGATTGGTACCCAAGGAGGAATCTCTTATAATCCATGTCTAGCCCTCCGTCAGTTTGGAAGAGCCAGAAGAGCAGGGCCTCATGAGATGTTGGTGCCTCACATCAGTTTTGAGTTTCAGGTAGATAGTGACGAGCTGCGTCGTAGGTTCATCAAGGCTTGGGACAGAATTCACAAAGCTGACCCACATGAGTTGGGACCGAAGACTTCTCTACCTATGGAATCCTACTACAGATGGGTCCGCATCCGTGCTCAGAATTTAGGTATGCCATATGAAGCTGTCAGACCCATTATTCTTGAATATCCTGATAGAGATGGGGCTCCTCCAACTGTTCTCCCTCCTCAGATACCTACTGATGTTGATACACTAAAGAGGTCTTGGGCGCAACTACAAGAAGAACGGGATTCCTATCGGGAAAAGTTCAACGAGCAGGAATTGAAGATCTAAAAGCTGACAAAGCAGTTGGAGAACGAGCAGGCCTTGAATGACTACATCCGTACTGAGAAGAAGAGACCCTGGGATCAATGATGAGCTTTGGATGTTCTTTTATAGTTTTTATTTCCCTTTTCAATACTTCCATTTTATGTAACGCCTAAGGGCAATCTGTTGAACAATTTAAATTCCAAAGTTTAAATCTAATAAAGTGTGTTCCTTTTTGTTTACAAAGTTGAATCCCGATTGTCTTTGAAAACATAAATCATACGCATTCCATTCATCATGTGCATCACAGGTACTCTTCTTTTCAGGTTGCTTAATGTTCTTCGCTGTTTATTTCAGCAGCCATCATGAATCCTGAATCATCTACTGAGCAATCCATCAAGGCCCTCCAGGTTCAGAACGCCCAGTTCCAAGAGTTGATCATGAGTTTAGCCCAAGGTAAAGAGGAATTGAAGGCTCTGTTGGTCAAGAAGAAGAAGAAGAGAACTGTACTATTCAACACTGGCCGGAGGTTTGGTAACACACTGCAAAATGAGGTTGATCAAGCTGGTTCTTCTGTAGGGAAAGGCAGTCCCCAAGGGGGAAGGGTTCCTAGTCCTGTGGTCTCTGACAACGAGACCGATTTCAATGAAGAGCAGTACCCTCCAGCTGAAGACAAGTACAAGCAGTTAGAGGATCGCCTGAATGCCATGGAAATTCAACAGGTGCCTGGGTTGGATTTTGGAGACCTGGGTTTATCTTATGGGGTGGTAATCCCACATAAGTTCAAGGCACCATCTTTCGCAAAGTATGACGGGGCGTCCTGCCCTAAGCTACATCTCAAATCTTATGTGCGAAAGATCCAACCATACACTGTGGACAAGAACTTATGGATCCATTTCTTCCAGGAGAGTCTTTCAGGGACTCATCTCGAATGGTTCTATCAGCTGGATGGAACCAAGGTTCGTAACTGGGAGGACTTGGCTACTTCTTTTTACAAGCAGTATCAGTACAATGCCGACCTCGCTCCTACACGTACCCAACTCCAGGGTATGTCGCTAGGATCGGGAGAAGGTTTTAAAGAGTACGCGCAGAAGTGGAGGGACTTGGCTGGCAGGGTGCAGCCACCGTTAACCGACCGTGAACTAGTGGACATGTTCTTGGGGACCCTATCTGGTCCATTCTTCAATCATCTCATTGGCAATTCTTCTGCAGGGTTCACAGACCTCATTCTGACTGGTGAAAGGATAGAAGCTGGTATGAAATCAGGGAAGATACAGAAAGGTGCGTCCTCAAGTTCTGAAAAGAAGCCTTTCAAGAAGGAAGCCAGTGTTGTGTATGGGCCCAGAAGGCAAAATAAACCAGAACGCCGCCAAGCTGTCAACGCGGTGGTAATTGCAAAGCCTGCTGCCGCTCCTCGGCAACCTAACCAACCAAGGGGTGAGAGACCCAGAAGAGAATATACTCGACTTAGTATGACCTTGTCGCAGATCTTGCCGCAACTGCTATCGACCAACTTGGTAACCGTCAGAGAAGCTCCAAAGGTGGTAAACACAACCTCTCCGAAGTACAATCCCAACGCCCGCTGTGCTTATCACTCTGATAGCCCGGGGCATTCTACTGATGATTACTGGGCCCTGAGGAATAAGGTCCAGGACCTTATCGATGCCAAGGAAATACAATTTGAGGCGCCCGAAAGGCCCAATGTTGTGACTGCTCCTATGCCCCAGCATGGAGTGAATGTTGTTGAAGAAGACCCGTATGTGACCTCTGTGGATGATATTGTAACTCCTTTATTGACTGTCAAAAGGAACCTGTTGCTAGCCGGTTTATTTCCGGGTTGTAGCAAGGGTTGCCTTCTATGTGCTGTTTCACCTACTGGTTGTCCGTTGCTGAAGTCAGGCGTCCAAAACCTGATGGATAGCAAAGAGATCTTGTTCAAGAAGACCGCTGTTCCTATTGTTCCTACCGAAGAAGTATCTGTTGTCACCATCTTCAACAATCCTGCCAAGGCTCCCCCGAGGAAGCCAGTCAAAATCATGTCTGTTGCACCTATCATCATTACTGTTCCGGGGCCCCTCCCCTATAAATCTGACAAGGCTGTCCCATGGAACTATGGGGCAGATGTGTATGTGCTTAGAGTGAAGCAGGAGTTCAACACTAGTACCGGCATCAGTAACATCACCGGTCCCGCTAAAGTTACTCACAGTGGCAGGCTCTTCTCGGCTGACATTGCGCCACCAGTTATCCGAAGACCTCTTATCATCACGCCTACAAATGCGCCTGTTTCCCCTCCTGATCAAGTTTCTACCCCTGCTGCCGAGTCATCTGACACTCGGGGCAAAGGGATTGCTGATATGCCTGCCCAGATGGAGGCACCTAAGACTGTTAATGTTGAAGCGTCACAGCAAGAGATGGAAGAAATCCTTAAGATTATCAAAAAGAGTGATTTCAACGTCGTTGAACAGCTGGGGCACACCCCCTCTAAAATCTCTATGCTATCACTGTTGTTATGCTCAGAGGCCCATGCCAAGGCCCTGATTTCCTTCCTAAAGACGGCCCATGTGCCACAAGAAACGTCTGCGGACCAATTTACTGATTGTGTGGCCAACTTGACCGCTGACAATGGGCTGGGTTTCTCGGATGCTGATCTGACCGCTAAGGGAAAAAACCATAATAATGCCCTGCATGTCTCCATTGAATGCAGGGGCACTACTCTTGCACACGTGTTGGTAGACACCGGTTCTTCACTAAATGTATTGCCCAAGAAGGCCTTAGACAGGTTGGATTGTGAGGGTTTGGAGTTGAAGCCTAGTAACATCGTTGTCCGAGCCTTTGACGGATCGAAGAGGATGGTACATGGTGAAGTAGATATTCTGATCCAGGTTGGTTCTCAAGTCTTTGATCCAACGTTCTATGTGATGGACATTCGTCCATCCTATTCTTGTTTACTGGGTCGTCCTTGGATCCACAAGGCTGGGGCTGTGACCTCCACTCTACACCAGAAGCTTAAATACCCTGTCAGAGGGAAGATTGTTACAGTGCAGGGGGAGGAAGAATACATGGTTAGTCATCTTAACTCGTTTCGGTATATAGAGATGGACAGGGAGTTCATTGAAACCCCATTTCAACATTTTGAAGAGGTGCCTCCAACATTGGCGTCAGCTGAGACAGTGATTGAAGAAGACTCTCCTTTGAAGATGGCTTCCTTGAAGGACGCCCGGGCTGTGATTGAAAAAGGTGAATGTGCAAACTGGGGTAGGCTCCATGATTTTACACCAAAGACTGACAAGTTTGGGCTGGGTTTCACTGCAGAGGCTCAGAGGGCTGTACGTAAAGCAAGGATCGGAAGACCTCCCGTGTTCATTACCAACCCGGGAGTGAATGCTATTGAAGGCGATGCGGAGGAATCTGAGTTTGATAGCTGGATCTACCCGACGACCGACGGTGGACTGAACAATTGGACTGCAAAAGACTACATACCTGTTACTTTTGTTACTCAGTAATGAACTCCTTTGTTTTTAAATTTGTAACGAACAATAATGTGAAACTTTATGGCCCGGTGTCTTACCCGGGGCACTGTTGGCTTCATTTGTAAGGGCTTATTACTTGTCATTTCCATATATCATGAATAAAAACATTGGACGTTTTTCGCATTTCAAATCTTGTGCTCCCTTCCTTTCTTTCTTTATATATTGCAAAACAGCTATATTTACACACACTCACCTATACAGGTTTCAATCCACTCTGGATCTCACTGGCAACGACTCTGCTACTGCCAGTTATGACTTCGAAAATCCGATCAACTTAGCCGAAGACGAAGGTGAAGATGATTGAGAAGTGCCTAGTGAGCTTGCAAGGCTGTTACTCCAGGAAGAGAGGGCCATTCAGCCACATGAAGAGCCAGTGGAAACGGTAAATATGGGTACTGAGACAGATAGAAAGGAAGTTAAGATTGGTGCCAATCTAGAGCTCAGCGTGAAACAACGGTTGATTTAGATGTTGCATGATTATGTGGAAATCTTTGCCTGGTCTTACGAAGACATGCCTGGGTTGGATATCGACATTGTGGTTCATCACCTGCCTACCAAGGAAGATTGCCCTCCGGTTAAACAGAAGGTCCGCCATATGCGCCCAGAGATGTCCGAGAAAATCAAAGCTGAGGTTATGAAACAATTTGATGCTGGGTTTCTAGCAGTGACTTCTTACCCTCAGTGGGTTGCCAACGTGGTTCCGGTGCCGAAGAAAGATGGCAAGGTCCAAATGTGTGTTGATTACAGGGATTTGAACAGGGCGAGCCCCAAGGATGATTTCCCTCTACCTCACATCGACGTTCTGGTTGACAATACTGCTCAGCACAAGGTATTCTCCTTCATGGATGGCTTTTCAGGTTATAATCAGATCAAGATGGCTCCTGAAGACATGGAGAAGACTACCTTTGTTACTCAGTGGGGCACCTTCTGCTACAAGGTCATGCCTTTTGGGTTGAAAAATGCTGGGGCAACCTACCAACGTGCCATGGTTGCTTTATTTCATGACATGATCCACCATGAGATTGAAGTATACGTCGATGATATGATTGCAAGGTCTCAAACTGAGGAGGAACACCTTGACCATCTACAGAAGCTGTTTGACCGTCTGAAGTTGTACAAGCTGAGGTTGAACCCGAACAAGTGCACCTTCGGGGTAAGATCTGGAAAGTTGCTAGGCTTCGTCGTGACCGACAAAGGTATTCAAGTGGACCCTGCCAAGGTTAAAGCCATACAAGAGATTCCAGTTTCCAAGACAGAGAAAGAAGTCAGAGGCTTTCTAGAACGTCTGAATTATATTGCCCGATTCATCTCGCATCTAACTGCTACCTGTGAACCAATCTTCAAGCTACTGAAGAAAGATCAAGTAGTACGTTGGAATGATGAATGTCAGGCCGCTTTCGACAGAATCAAAGAGTATCTCCAAGAACCACCCATTCTTATGCCACCAGTTGAAGGGAGACCTCTAATACTATACTTGACGGTACTTGACAACTCAATGGGGTGTGTGCTGGGGCAGCATGACGAGTCTGGCCGAAAAGAGCACGCCATTTATTACCTTAGCAAAAAGTTTACCGACTGTGAGACCCGATACTCACTGCTCGAGAAAACTTGCTGCGCTTTGGTTTGGGCTGCTCGCCGGCTGAGACAGTATATGCTGACTCACACTACTTTGTTGATCTCAAAGATGGATCCAATCAAGTACATATTCGAAAAGCCTGCTCTGTCTGGAAGAATAGCAAGATGGCAGATGATCTTGACAGAATACGACATCTAGTACACGACTCCGAAAGCAATCAAAGGAAGTGTATTGGGAGACCATTTGGCACACCAGGCAGTGGACGACTACCAGTCAATGAACTTTGAGTTTCCAGACGAGAGCATCATGGTAGTGACTGATTGTGAAGTACCTGGACTGGACGAAGGACCTGAGGAAGGATCCCGATGGTCTATGCACTTTGACGGAGCCTCAAACGCTTTGGGTAATGGTATCGGCGTTGTGATCATATCCCCAAAAGGCACTTATAATCCACTTACTGCCCGACTATGTTTCAACAGCACCAACAATATGGCAGAGTATGAGGAATGCATCATGGGTCTTCAAGCTGCAATTGACCTAAGGATCAAGTTTCTGAGTGTCTTCGGAGATTCCGCTCTCGTGATCAATCAGATCAAAGGCGAGTGGGATACGAAACATCCGAATCTTATTCCTTACAAAGAATGTGTGTTGACATTGATCCCCCATTTCACAGAGATAACTTTTTAACACTTCCCAAGAGAGGAGAATCAGTTGGCGGACGCGTTGGCTACGATGTCTTCTATGTTCAGAGTCAAATGGGACAATGAGGCTCCCCGGATCATTATCTGGAAACTGGATGAACCTGCATATTGCTGTGATCTCGAGGCTTAAGAGGTAACTGAAAAACCTTGGTATCAGGAAGTGAAGAGGTACTTGGAAGCTCAAGAATACCCCGAGGGTGCATCTGTCAACGACAAAAAGTTTCTGAGAAGGTTCGCAACGAAGTTCTTCCTCAGCAATGGCATTCTATACAAGTGAAACCATGATTCAACCTTACTGCGTTGTGTGGATAAGACTGAAGCAGAAAGGATCATGGCAGAGCTGCATGAAGGTACCTTCGGAACGCATTCCAGCGGACACACCATGGCAAATAAGATCCTTTGGGCAGGATATTTCTGGTCCACAATGGAAGCCGACTGCTACCAACATTCCCGGACATGTCATAAGTGCCAGATATATGCAGATAAGGTGCACGTTCCTCTAGTTCCTCTGAACGTCTTGACTGCACCTTGGCCTTTTGCAATGTGGGGAATTGATATGATCGGAGAGATTAAACCTACGGCATCCAACGGGCATCGCTTCATCCTGGTGGCGATCGACTACTTTACAAAGTGGGTTGAAACGGCTTCCTACGCTACCATAACCAAGAACGTCGTGGCACAGTTAATTCGACACAACCTGATCTGTCGATACGGCGTCCCAGAAAGAATCATTACGGACAACGGTACCAATCTCAATAACAAGATGATCACTGAGCTCTGCGAGCAATTCAAAATACAGCACCACAACTCTTCTCCTTATCGGCCGAAGATGAATGGGGCTGTAGAAGCAGCTAATAAAAATATCAAAAAGATTGTGCAGAAGATGACAGTGACCTATAAAGATTGGCACGAGATGTTACCGTTTGCTCTTCATGGGTACCGTACCTCAGCAAGAACGTCAACCGGGGCAACCCCCTTTTCCTTGGTCTACGGCATGGAGGCAGTCTTGCCGATTGAAGTCCAGATACCCTCCCTCCGGATAATGAAGGATGCAGGTCTAAGCGAAGATGACTGGATCCAGACTCGGCTTGATCAATTAAATCTAATTAACGAAAAGAGACTCACTGCTATTTATCACGGTCAAACGTATCAAAAACGGATGATCAGGGCATTTAACAAGAAAGTCAGACCACAAGAGTATCAAGTTGGGGACCTGGTAATCAAACGCATCATTCTTCCTCAAAGTGATCCCAGGGGAAAATGGACCCCTACGTATGAAGGGCCATTTGTGGTTAAACATGTCTTCTCAGGAGGAGCTATGATTCTAATCACCGTGGATGGTGACGACCTTCCTCACCCCGCCAATGCAGACATAGTAAAAAGATACTACGCATGATAAAAGACCCGCTAGGTTGACATACCTAGGCAAAAATAAGGGCTTCCCGGTGAACCAAAAGGGTTCGGGCAAAAATAAGGGATGAAATGAAAAAAATCTGTACACCCGGCAAGTCGAAAACCTGAAAAGGCGGCTTGGGCAAAAATGGGTATCCCGGTGGACTGAAAACCCGAAAGGGCGGTCCAGGCAAAAGTTCGGGATTAAAGCGTAATACTATGCCTCATTGGATCACCTTGCATCCAGAATCCGATATCAACATCAAGTTCAGACGGCATCGATCAATCAGCTTCATCTTCAACTAAGCAGCCAAGTGATGAGACGCTCGAAGATATAAAGGCGATAGCAGAGTTGGAACCCAGTGGGATTACTCTTTTCACACAACTGTTTTGTTTTCTTTGTACAAATTGTATAAACTCTGTTGTTCGGCGGAGTTCTCTTACTAGGACGTCAGCCTCTTGTACATAAACGCCTATTTACAGGCAAATTCAAAAATCAATATAAATTCACTTTTCAAACCAATGGCCAATTGTTTTTTTTCCTTTTTCTGTTTTGTTTTATAAAGAACGTCCAATGTTCCATTATGATATATGCATTTGACACTAATTGCTAACTCATAAATATTTGAATATGAAACAAAGGATTAATTACAGGTAACATCAGAAACAGGGGCAATAATGAGTTGTCTAAGCGATCTAGCTGCTCTGTCCACCAAGGTACCAAGGTAAGTTCGGCTGAAGAATGTAACCCAGATACCTTCACTCCCTGCCGAGTAAGATAATACTCAGCAATACTCGCCCAAGCAGTTGGTTTCCCATCAACCCTAACAAGGCACAATATCTCCAGCAAGTCAGCGATACTCTCCCCAAGCAGAGTTAGGCTACTGTCAGCCCTAAGGAAGTTGGGTATCCCCAAAAGATCTCAATATTCCCCAGCGGAATATACAGAGGTTCCTAAGCAAGCATCCCCGGCAGTCTTAATATAAGATTGTTCCCTGGCGGAATACAGACACCCCAGTGGAGCCACTTCCCTAGTGCAGTCCAAAGTTTCCCCAGGAGAGTTGAATCAATCTCTCCAGTAGGAAGCTTTTCCCCAGTATATTCTGGAAGCTTATCCCCCGCAGAGTGCAAAAGCATCTCCCCGACTTTATTCAAAGGTTATTCCCCATCAGAGCTTATAACTGGGTTATCCTCAGCTAATTACAACGGAAAGATTGTCCTCGGCGAAGTTCTTCCTATCCCCCAGCGGAGTTCATCGAATCTTCCAACATAACACATCAACGGTATCCCCAGCAGAGTTATCATCAAACCTCAGTAAAGTACCTCTCTTTCCCACAGAGTCATTCCCCGTAAAGTAATGTCTTCACCAAGTTTATTCCCCAATGGAGTCATCTTCTCCTACAGGTTTATTCTTGCGACCATCATCCCCAGCGGAAACAAAAAGCTCTACTCTTCAATATCAGCCCAGGATTCAACAAACTCCCGGCATTCGTCAAGGATTTATTTTCCTAGACAATAATACATTCATAAACATCACATCTTCATACATTATAGCATGCACATACGCATCATGAACATACAATCTCATTTATTTTGAGAACATCACGCATTTCATACATCATGACATCGCATACAACTAACGTTTTGTCTTTTCAGGACAAAGGTCAATACAAAGATGATTACTATCAACTGTCGCAATTCCAGATTCGATACCTGTATCTAGCCAGGGCATATATGTGAGTGATTACCTGTGGATTCGACACCTGTATCTAGCCAGGGCATATCTGCATTCCGGACTCGATTCCTGTATCCAGCCAGGGCACGTCTGAAGAGTTTGAAGATTCGATTCCTGTATCCAGCCAGGGCATATCTGTTGACGACTAATTCCGGACTCGATTCCTGTATCCAGCTAGGGCACGTCTGAAGAGTTTGAAGATTCGATTCCTGTATCCAGCCAGGGCATATCTGTTGACGACTATTCCGGACTCGATTCCTGTATCCAGCCAGGGCACGTCTGAAGAGTTTGAAGATTCGATTCCTGTATCCAGCCAGGGCATATCTGTTGACGACTATTCCGGACTCGATTCCTGTATCCAGCCAGGGAACGTCTGAAGAGTTTGAAGATTCGATTCCTGTATCTAGCCAGGGCATATCTGTTGACGACTATTCCGGACTCGATTCCTGTATTCATCTAGGGCACGTCTGAAGAGTTTGAAGATTCGATACTTGTATCCAGCCAGGGCATATCTGTTGATGACTAATTCTGGACTCAATTCCTGCATCTAGCCAGGGCACGTCTGAAGAGTTTGAAGATTCGATTCCTGTATCCAGCCAGGGCATATCTGTTGACGACTAATTCCGGACTCGATTCCTGTATCCAGCCAGGGCACGTCTGAAGAGTTTGAAGATTCGATTCATGTATCCAGCCAGGGCATATCTGTTGACGACTATTCCGGACTCGATTCCTGTATCCAGCCAGGGCACGTCTGAAGAGTTTGAAGATTCGATTCCTGTATCTAGCCAGGGCATATCTGTTGATGACTATTCCAGACTCGATTCCTGTATCCAGCCAGGGCACGTCTGAAGAGTTTGAAGATTCGATTCCTGTATCCAGCCAGGGCATATCTGTTGAGGACTAATTCCAGATTCGATTCCTGTATCTAGCCAGGGCACATCTGTGAGTAACTGATTGAAGATTCGATACCTGTATCCAGCCAGGGCACATCCACATAAAGAGTTTGAAGATCAACCCCTGTGACAGGCCAGGTAATTATCTTTCTTTCTCAGGTACGCAAGATCTCGCTAAGGAATCTCTTACGCGATCGACACATAGATGGCATCTATAAGCCCATCCACATACCAACAGTCCCTAGATGGCATCTATAAGCCCATCCTCCTATCCATCATTCCTCCAAATGGCATCTGTAAGCCCATTCCCTACATCACACTGCTGATACTCTACTATGTGAGTGCAAATTTCTGGGCACTCTAATGTTCAATCATATTCCACCTTCGGATTACGAAAGGCACGCAAGCCAATCTACATCCTCAGGTCTAAGAAGATTGAACAGGGGCAACTGTTGTACCCCAAAATTTCCCTCCCATATTCTTCAATATTTGTCAAGGTCAATCTCCAAATGGTTCAAAATCTCTCAAGGGGTTGCACAGTCCAATTGCCTCCTAACACAGTCAAAATTAGGGTTTTGGTTCTGGCAAATAAATTGAGGTTTTCAAGGGTCCAATCAAGTCCCATATGCCTATATACATTGTCAAGCATCCATATGCCAAGGTTCAAGACTCACAACATCAAATTGCACAGTCAAAAGCCCTAATTGCTCCACAGTCAACTGCAGGGGTAAAATGGTCATTTGACAGTCAAAAGTCAAAATTTTTGGTCAACATCTTATTTTGAAGCCACAATCATCAATTGATCAATTCTTGATCATGATTCCACAAGCATGGCTCAAAAAGTCTCAAGATGCAAAAGTTTCTATTTTTAGACAGTTGAAAAGTCAACTGCAAATTGACCAAGGCATAACTTCTTCATGGTTTATCAGAAAAATCCCATCCAATGATCATTTTGAAGGGGATGACATTTCCTACAATTCATCTTCACACTCCAAGTCCAAGAAATGCTCTCACAAAAAGTTATCAATTTCTACATTATAGGTCATTTTCAAAAGTCAACAAAAAGGCACTTTAAGTAAAAGACCATAACTTGAGATTGGTAAATCACAATGACATGGGACCAAAGGCATTGGTTAGAGGACTTCAAGACCTTTCCAAAATGTCCAAGAACATGTTCATAGCTTCAAAATTGAGCAAGATATGCATTGGAGAAGTTGGGAAATTTTTGGGAACTTTCAAAAGTCAACTTTGCCTAAAACACTTCATTTTTGCTAATGGGCCTCAAATTATTTCTTGAATCATTACCCAAGGCCTATGCACTACCCATTGGACTTAATTTGATTTATTTTCCTATTTTTAATTAATTAATTGAATTTATATTAATATTAATTCATTTAATTGGTTTTAATTATAGGAAAATTCAAAGATATGTTTTTTGGATCTTTCGTGAAGCAAATCAAATCAGGGCAAGCTGGCAAACTGGTTTCTCAATCAAAAAAAGGAAAATCATCCATAATTGGCAAGGTTTTCATTGAAAAAGATTGCAAATTACATGATTGAAAATCAAATATTGCAAACTTAATTTCATGGACTTTTGGGCCAAAGTTTAAACCTAATTCACATCACATACATATGCTGAGTAAAACCCTAAAGCTGGACACGTGAAAGCTGCCATAGAAATCCATAACAAAGTAGCAAAAAATTGAGAAAAAGTGGAAAACTGATTTCCTATTTGCAGCATAATTCAAAGCTTCTCTTTGATTCAAACGTATTGCCTGAGTCTCCAGGAAGCATTTGCCATCAAAAACCAATCCTAACACGCGAAGAATCAAAGAACACGAGTCATTCGGTTTGTCTTGTTTTTCAAAATTGCATAACACGATTCATGCATTTTTAACCATTTTTCTTGTTTGATTTATGTTAATAGGGACCTTCTGAAGCGATTGGTATAATCCAATTGAGTTATAACTGCCTGAATCAAAATACACCATGAACGAAATCTAGGGTTTCTGAAGCTTGCAATTAGGGCTTTAGGCATAAGGAAAAATTGGACCATGTCATGACCATGGTTGAATTCGTCAAGGCCAGACGAATTCAACCAGACTATCGCGCTCTTTTTATATCATCCATGCTGCTAATCGCTATTTTCTGCACTTTTGGTTTGTGGGGGTTTAAAACCCCCGCTATCTTGTTTTCTTTTTACAGGGAAAATGAGGAAGACAATAGGTGGCAAGGCGCTAGTGGATGATTCAAACGAGTGGCGCGCGTTTTCATTCTGTGGCATAATCACGTGATTCCTTAATATAATATTTCTTTATTATTATGTTTACAAACAAACGCAAATGGCTGGATGGTGGGAGACGTGGCTGGTAAGTACTGGGACCTGGGTTCGATTCCCAGGTCCCCCATATAATTCTTTCTATTTTTCACAAAGTGTTCACATGCAGCATATGCCTAAAACTCCTTCCCACACCCTCACGCGTTAGCTTGCCAGATGGCCTTGATCAACAATCCAATGGCCACAGAATGAAGTCCATGATGCACTCCAGTCAACCAGCATGCACACAACCTGAAAAGTCAAAGGTGGCTTGGTCTTCAATGGGCCAGAATTCCTCACAATTAACCTCCATATGGGCCATCTAACCCCCTTGGTTTGCATAGTTTTTTTTATTTAATATTTTCTTTTATCTTATTTCTTTTAATTTGTTTTAATTGTTCTAATTCATCACAAATTAATTTTTTCCATAATAAAAACAAAAAAAATCATAAAATTGTAAATTATTTTGATTGTTTATTAAATTTGCCATTAACATATTTTTGTAAATAAATAACTAACAATTAACTTAGTTTAATTTAGGTTTTAAATTTTAATCCTTTTTTCCTAATAAATAAAATTGTATAGAATTAGGTTTTGACTTTTAATTATTTTCATCATTATTGATTATTATTATTATTTTTGTAAATAACATATAAATTAATTAATTAGCTTGAATTAGGTTAACTTTAATATTTTCATTAATAATTAAAATAAACTTAGAATTAGGGTATTCTCTTGATTTTTATTTTCTTTAATAAACACAAAAAACATAAAAAATACTTTCTTTTCTTTAATTAAATAATTAGGTTTTAATTTAATTTAATTTCAAGCAAAGGGTCAAAACCCAAGGACGTCCTGATTTTAATTTATTCGCGCACCATTTTCTTATTGATTATCATGTAACTGTTCAAGGATGTAATAGTAATTAGGTTTATTGCTTTTTTACTTTCCGCATCTTTATCAAAAATGGGTCTTTGTATTTTGGCGATGTATAGACCCGCGCCTTGTAATAGCGTAGCTTTTACCTTTCTGTATTTTATTTTCCGCACTCCTAACTGCTAAACTCGCATGAAAGAATGTATGATAACTAAAAACAACGCGTAGCTCACCATGCCATGATCAAAGATAAAACATAACATGAAAACAACACACAATGCACACACCACTTCTAGGGTACGCCTCACTCGTTGCCTTCGAAACGTGGTCGTCAAGTATAGGACGTTTTAGCGGTCGCTCTTATGTCCAAGATCCAGTTGCCTCGAAACAGTTGCCTCGAAACGGTTGCCTCGGATTAAAAAGGATCTATGACATTAGGGTTACTTCTAAGGTGTCCTAACTGTTGCTTCGGTGACCACACTGTCCCTACAATCGAATTGACCCGAACACCTCCAACGGTGGTGCTACCTACCTCTCAATGGTGGGATGGCACTACCTTAAGGACTTTTACACAGCCTAATTCCTTAGGGTAGGTAGATGACTCATGGGTACTTGCTCTCTTCAAAAACAAATCAAAAATCTTTTCACACTGACACTTTCAAAAGCTTTCAAAACAAATTTTTCAAACACTCTTGAGGACAGATACAAGAGTCACTCAGAAATCTTTCAATGAAACTTTTTCAAACCCACTCACATTTGAAAAGCAAACATCATTTTGAAAACATAGTGAGCAAGTACCTAAGAGCCCGTGGATAACCACAGATAGAAAGGGTGCTAACACCTTCCCTTTCTATAAATCTACCTCCCGAACCGAGAAACGTTCTCATAAGGAATTTTGCTGTGCTTTTGTCCTTTCCTTGTTGGAGAAAATAAAAGACGGTGGCGACTCTTGCTTCTGCGAAATTTCGCGAACCAACTTAAAAACAGTCAGTTCTATTTCCACCGATCACAGGATGCTTCCATGTCCCTTTGCAAGGTTTCTTGCTGCCTATTGATTTTCTGAAAATTGCTTTGAGTAATCTTTATGAACTGGATTAAAGTTTTTTCAAGTTAAGATGATGAATCCTCCTTCCATGAATGGTGACGTACGGTTCTGGTTCAGAATAATTTCTTGCATTTTGCAGAATGAGAGTATTAGCTGCAAGTTTCTTTGTATAAGCTTCTAACTTTTCTAAGTTAACATTTATTTCATCTTGCATGATTGTCTTGGCCTTGCATACAAACAAAAAGAAAAATATCTTAGTAGCACTACACTAGATAAAAAATTGAAACACAAATGAAACTAAAAAGAGAAAGAATAGGAAAGAAAAATTAATAAGAAAAAAAAAACTAATTACAAAAAAAATTCACAAATGAAAACAAAAAAAAAACTAAATTAAATGTTGCACAAGTGTTGCCTTGTTGAAAATATCAACAGTCTCCGACAACGGCGCCAAAAACTTGATGATTTGTCGACAAGTGTATCAGTAGTATCGAAGTAATAAAATTATATTGTATCCACAGGGACTACTTTTTAACCAGACAATATTGTCCAATGTTAAGAAAGTAAAAAATGGGGGGAAGGTTTCGAGTTTTAATTGCAAAAAAGATAAAAGTGTTCTAACAATGATGAGAAAGCGGTCAAGTTTTGCCTAGAATCTCTTATTTCTCCCCTATTGATGTCTAAAGCATTACATGAATGAAACATTATATTTCCGCGATGAATTAACAAGACCACTATACCCGATCCCTTGGTGTATACCTTACTAATTCCTATTAGAGGTCTCATATCCCTATTCAATTGGCATAAGTGGAACCAGACGATGATACAATAAGCTAATTCTAATGCCACTACTCAAGATCTCATTTTCTTATTCAACTAGCATAAGTAGTATAATTGTCCTAGTTCAAATATATAGGCTAAGGGTCAGTATTCCCAATATGCCCACAATCACATTAATAAAGTATCTCAAATAATGCGCTTTAAGTACAAGAGATAATTAAATAAAAATATAACTAAGATTAATCATGCAACATCAAATTAAACGTATGTCCCAACAAGTGTAAAATAAGTTCATTAGAAAAAAACCTAACCTAAGAGTATTTAGCTACTCATAATGATTAAATTATAGTACCAAATAATAAGAAGAAGTTTGCATAAGAAAATCCTTCAAGATCTGGCCACCAATGGCTTCGAATAAGCTTCAAATCTCATTTCAAGTGTTGAAATCCATCACTTGAAGTCTAAAATCGTAGAAGCCTTGAAAAGATACCAGTAAAACCCCCTTTAAATCCTTTAGATCGTACCAGAATTCCTCAGAAATTGCTCAGAAAAAGTGCCCATTGCACGCGTCATTGACAACATCCCGCGCACAAAGCAACTTTTTTAGGTCCATCACACACGTTTTTGCTCCTTTTCAGCCAAATTTCTCTAAGTCCCTATTTCTTCATACTTGGTCATTTTTGAATCCTTCTTTGGCCATTATTCTTCAAATTTGGTCATCTTTATCTTGTTTGTCTCTGTTTCTTTGACAAAATACATGCAATGACAAAGTGTCATCAGTGCTATCAACGTGCCACCTAAGCCTTTAATACCCCTTTTTAATGGGAACATGGGTATCATCAAGGGAGACCAAATAGTCGTCCAATAATTTTACCTAAATAGCTTGGTTGTATCATGGGAGCCCCTCACTCTGGCTGCAATCCCTTGTTTTAGAATGGATGACTCTGATACGGCAAGTTGGGACCCAATATTGGGAGCAAAGAGTGAAAGACCCACCCCAAATGAAGATCTAAAATAGGTCCGACCGGGCCCCTGTCACACCAGGTAACCAAATTGGGCACCTTGCTATCCGAATCAGAAGATGAAGAATTGATTGCATTGGTAGAAAGAACTTTTACTTGTTTGCTTGGGCTCCTTTAGATATGCCCGACATTAAGGACTTTCATCGACTTACCATAGATCCCTCGATCAAGCCTGTATCCTAAATAAAATGTAAGGTTGGGGAAGAAAGAGAGAGTTTCCATTGACAAAGAAATCTAGAAGCTAATAAGGGTCGATTTTATAATGGATATTAAATACTCTTCATGGCTAACTAATGTGGTTTTGGTAAAGAAGGCATCAAACAAGTGGTGTATATGCGTCGACTTCACCGATATTAATGGTACATTCCTTAAAGATCATTATCCTTTCCCTAATGTAGATCACTTAATTGGGGGATCATCGGGATACAAAGCGTAAGTTTCATGGATGCATACTAGAGGTACAACCAGATCAAAATGAATCCTATAAATGCTCCTTAGACGATGTTCATGTCCAAACACGACAATTATTACTACAACGTTATGCCTTTTGGGTTTAAGAAAGTTGACGCCACCTACCAACGACTCATAGAAGCGGTGTTCGCAAGGAAGATATGCCAGAGTCTGGAAGTGTAAATTGATTATATGGTCGTGAATGCAGAAGAAGGGAAAACCAAATATTAGACTTGGAAGATATCGTGGGATCCTTCAAGGATAAAAACATGTGCATGTTTACCCAGGAATTTTGCAAACAAGCGCTAGTATTCCAAAACACAAACATTTTGGTTACTCATAGAATCAACTAGATTGATCCTAGGACGGTGTGTTTAATTTTTGGTAATTTATGGTCTTCAAATGTTCATATTTTCGAATGTAATGGTCAATTGGTAAGTAATTGTGAAACTATGCAAAGTAAAGGTAGGGAAGTAAAGAGATTTCGGCTTGAAAGTAAAAGGAATTAAAAGAACTTTTGTGAAGATAAATTGACAATTGAATAAAACTTGGTGATTCATACGTACATTCTCATAAACTCTTTTCTCGGTAAATGTTGGTACTTTGAGTGAAATTGAGTATTTTTACATAATTTGAACACACTAAAATCCTAACACTAAGATTATAATTTATACTAGTACAACCATAATGGTCTCCTCCTAAAATAATGCCACGTTCGATGTTTGCACGCCCTTCGAATCCTCAGACTTCCATGCGTCCTTTTGGATAAGATCAAACCTTTTAAATTAAAAATCTCATTCCTTTAGAGGTGCCAAATCAACCAACATGACTGTCGAAGAGTTCCTCTTAACTTCAAATATCCTAAGTCATACTTATTCACAAAAATAGGACTTTCGCTAATACTTTAGAAATATTAGACTCCCCATGATTCAATCAGTCTAAATCTTCATGAAATATTCTTATATTTCTTTTAGAAATAACTCTCCTTCGACATTCTTCATTTTTCCTTAACGCTTCTATGTCGTCAAAATTTCTAGCTCACAAATGGAATTTGGTAAACAAGCGCTAGTCTTCCAAAACAAAGATATTTTGGTTACTCACAGGATCGACTAGATTGATCCTAGGATGATGTTTTTAGTTTTTGGTGATTTATGGTTTTCAATATTCATATTTTCGAATGTAATGGTCAATTGGTAAGTAATTGTGATATGCGAAGTAAAAATAGTAAAGTAAAGAGATTTCGACTTGAAAGTAAAAGGAATTAAAAGAACTTTTGTAAAGATAAATTAAAAATTTAATAAAACTTGGTGATTCATACGTACATTCTTAAAAACTCGTTTCCTGGTAAATGTTGGTACTTAGAGTGAAATTGAGCATTTGTACAGAATTTGAACACACTAAAATCCTAACACTAAGATTCTAATTTATACTAGTTAGACCATAATGTTCTCCTCCTAAAATAATTCTAGGTTTGATGTTTTCATAGCCTTTAAATCCCTGAACTTCCACGCGTCCTTTTGGATAAGACCAAACCTTTTGAATTCAAAATCTTCTTCCTTTTGAGGCGCAAAATCAATGAACGTGACTGTCGAAGCATTCCTCTTCGTAATTTCAAATATCCTAAGTTCCACTTGTTCACAAAAATAGGAATTTCCCCAATACTTTAGCAAGATTAGACTATCCATGAGCTTGTCAATCAAAATCTTCACGAAATATTCTTATATTTCTTTTAGAACTAACTCTTCTTCGACATTCTTCATTTTTCCTTAACATTTCCATGTGGTCAAAATTTCCAGATAATAAATGGAATTTGGTAAAGAAGCGCTAGGCTTCCAAAAAAAATACATTTTGATTACTCACAAGATCTATTAGATTGATCCTAGGACGATGTGTTTAGTATTTGGTGATTTATGGTTTTCAAATGTAATGGTCAATTGATAAGTAATTGTGAAACTATGCGAAGTAACAATAGGAAAGTAAAGAGATTTTGACTTGAAAGTAAAAGGAATTAAAAGATCTTTTGTAAAGATAAATTGAAAATTGAATAAAACTTGGTGATTCATACGTACATTCTCATAAACTCGTTTCCCAATAAATGTTGGTACTTTGAGTTACATTGAGTATTTATATAGAGTTTAAACACACTAAAACCCTAACACTAATATTCTAATTTATACTGGTTCGATCATAATAGTTTTCTCCTAAAAGAATTCCACGCCCGATGTTTGCATGCCCTTTAAATCCCCAGACTTCCATGCGTTCTTTTGGATAAGATCAAAACTTTTGAATTCAAAATCTTCTTCTTTTCGAGGCTTCAAATCAACCAACGTGACTGTCAAAGCATCCTCTTCATAACTTCAAATATCCTAAGTCCCACTTATTAAAAAAAAGGAATTCCGCCAATACTTTAGCAATATTAGACTATCCATGAGCCTTTCAGTCGAGATCTTCATGAAATATTCTTGTATTTATTTTAGAACTAACTCTCCTTCGACATTATTTATTTTTCCTTAACATTTCCATGTCGTCGAAATTTCCAGCTAACAAATGGAATTTGGTAAAGAAGCGTTAGGCTTCCAAAACAAAGATATTTTGGTTACTCACAAGATTGACTAGATTGATCCTAGGTCGATGTGTTTAGTTTATGGTGATTTATGGTTTTCGAATATTCATCTGTTCAAATGTAATAGTCAATTGGTAAGTAATTGTGAAACTATGCGAAGTAACAATAGGAAAGTAAACAGATTTCGACTTGAAAGTAAAAGGAATTAAAAGATCTTTTGTAAAGATAAATTGACAATTGAATAAAACTTGGTGATTCATACGTACATTCTCAGAAACTCATTTCCCGGCAAATTTTGGTACTTTGAGTTAAATTGAGTATTTATACAGAATTCGAACACACTAAAATCCTAACACTAAGATTCTAATTTATACTAGTTCGATCTTAACAGTCTCCTCCTAAAAGAATGCCACACTCAATGTTTGCACGCCCTTCGAATCCTTAGACTTCCACGCGTCCTTTTGGATAAGATCAAACCTTTTGAATTCAAAATCTTCTTCTTTTTGAGGCGTCAAATCAAACAACGTGATTGTCGAAGCATTCCTCTTCGTAACTTCAAATATCCTAAGTCTCACTTATTTACAAAAATAGGAATTTCGCCAATACTTTAGCAAGATTAGACTATCCATGAGCCTGTTAGTCGAAATCTTCATGAAATATTCTTATATTTATTTTAGAACTAAATCTCCTTAGACATTCTTCATTTTTCCTTAACATTTCCATGTCGCTGAAATTTCCAGCTAACAAATGGAATTTGGCAAAGAAGCGCTAGGCTTCCAAAACAAAGATATTTTGGTTACTCACAAGATCGACTAGATTGATCCTAGGTCGATGTGTTTAGTTTTTGGTGAGTTATGGCTATCGAATATTCATCTTTTCAAATGTAATGGTCAATTGATAAGTAATTGTGAAACTATGCGGAGTAACAATAGGAAAGTAAAGAGATTTCAACTTGAAAGTAAAAGGAGTTAAAAGATCTTTTGTAAAGATAAATTTACAATTGAATAAAACTTGGTGATTCATACGTACGTTCTCATAAACTCATTTCCCGGTAAATGTTGGTACTTTGAGTTAAATCGAGTATTTATACAGAATTTGAACACTAACACTAAGATTCTAAATTATACTAGTTCAATCATAACAGTCTCCTCCTAAAAGAATGCCATACTCGATGTTTGCATGCCCTTCGAATCCTCAAACTTCCACGCGTACTTTTGGATAAGATCAAACCTTTTGAATTTAAAATCTTCTTCCTTTCAAGGCGCCAAATCAACCAACGTGATTGTCGAAGCATTCCTCTTTGAAACTTCAAATATCCTAAGTCCCACTTATTCACAAAAATATTACTTTTGCCAATACTTTAGCAAGATTAGACTACCCATGATCTTGTCAGTCGAAATCTTCATGAAATATTCTTATATTTATTTTAGAACTTACTCTCCTGCAACATTATTCATTTTCCTTAACATCTCCATGTCGTCGAACTTTCCAGCTAATAAATTGCCCCAAAAAATGTTTATTTCAAAACACTTGAAGAAATGGACATTTTTTTGTGAATCTTTAATTTCGACGCATAAGCCACCTCATTGTGCCTTTAATGTTATGACGTCATGGTCACGATGACCATCTTTCCAATTGTCTTATAATGACGTGCGAAATTCAGTTTATCATCATTGCTACACTAAGTAGGATTAATTCGTGGCCTTTTTCAAAAAAGCAACCATCTTGTCCGCTTATCAAACAACAACACGTGCCCCACTATCTTCTTTATGAACAAAAATAAAGTGAAATGTTTGTTATTCTCTCACTATAAATAACCTTTTCTTCTTCAAACAACACTTTTCTTGCTCTCATTCTTCATAAATATTGCAATTTTCCTTCAATTTTCCTTCTTCCTAAATATTTTATCCTAAAAAACTCTTCATCAATGGAACCCCTTAAGAAGAACACCAAATCTGCCAAGGATGTGAGGAACACAAAGGATGCTGCTTCAATTCCTATCACTCATTTAGCAAAGCCAATTTTTTCTGGGAATCAATAGTTTGTGCTAACACCCACTCTTCTTGCTGAAAAGCACGCAATTTATTAATCCCAGGTAATTATTCCTTTTACACTTGCTAATGAAACTTTAGGATATATGGGTCCTATGGTTAATACTGGTGATTTGGAGAAACTTAAGGAGTTTTTTCCAACTTATGTGTAACAAAACCCATAGCCAGCAAGATTCATTCTTCTCAAAATATAGACGAGAACATTGATATAAGCCCTAAGGTAGGAATTATAGAAAATGCCCAGGAAGAAACCCTCTCAAGATCCGTAGATGTAGAAAAACCCTTTCACTTAGACTACATGATTGATGCCCTAAGGCCTTTTAGGTCATGTCAAAAATAAAAGATAGCAAACAGTATCTTAAGTGGTTAGATAAGGTCGAAAAGAAAAAATCCCAAGTCTGGAAAGACATGGGTATTTTCGACTTGATTCGACTGTCGAAAGTCAAGCCAAGTTATTTCCAACATATGTTGATGGCCTCCCTATACTTATGGGATGGCACTTACAACACATTTCACCTTCCATGTTGAATGGTCACCCTCATACTATTCAATGTCCCTGCCATCACTGGCCTTCTACCTGTCGAGGATACATTTAATCCCTATGAGCAAACCGAGAACCCCATTGGCTTCGAAGTTGGGCACGGTAGCTTCACCAACTATATTGATCGCTACCATGTCGAAGGAGATGAATTGTCGAATGTTGAGCACATAGCTTTCCTTGCTTTGTGGTTGTCTCGATGCATATTCTATTGCAAATCCCTGCAAGAAACCAAGAGGTTCTTATCTTTGGCGAATCAACTTTATTCTGGACGAAATATCTGCCCTAGCAAACTGATCTTGATTAGACTATATGAGTGTCTTGAGGAGGCTACTACAAATTTGAAGAAGTATGAAGCAGGTACAAACTTATTTCTAGTTGGCCCGTATTAGATTATCTAGTTGTGGATTAATGCCACATTTGAACCCTCATTCTCTACTTCTGGGACAGTAGAAGAAACAGATCCTGAAATCCAGAATAGAACTATCGAAGTGACTAGTATGGTTCGATTAACTCTAGATGATGATGGAAAAAGTTTAAAGGAGTGCTTCACGAACTATGTTATGATGTTTTCCAAACGTTATAACTTCACTTCTTCGATGGCTCCTTTTTCCCAACGAACCCATGTCCCCGAATGGCTTACAAGATCCCTTTCTTCTACATCGCCAAATCAAGAAGCAGAGACTCTGGCTATCTGGACAACCTTCTTACTCCCCATGATGATTATAACAAGACTTATGCCCATCAAAAGCCATATTGTCTTGCTTTCTTACCAACCCAACTTTGTCTCTCGATAATTTAAGACTTTGTCAACTTATTCCTGAACCAATCTTTGAAAATAAAAACGCTCTTTGCATTTGGGGAATGACTTTCTCCACCTTTTATTGAAAAAAATGCATGGCGCGCTACTCCAACTTTGCTGAATTCACACCAATTCCTTTTCTTCCATCTTTCTACTGCACTAAAGCCTTTGATGCTTGGTGGAGGAAATACTATTCCTTAAACATGTTCGACGCAACCCTCTTCTCTCAGCACCTGACCAAAGCTTTTGCCTCTGTGCAGGACCAGTCCAAGAAAGGTACGAAGACTCATATCAAGGAGATCCAGGCGTTCCAAAAGTACTTTAAAATAGAAATCCAGGCGAACCATACATGATGTTGTGAAAACTTTAAAATATAAATTCACAAATATGCTTCCTCATTTGAAAATTCCCTCATGTGTCAAACCGGAGGACATGTATGACCTAACTTTCAAGCTTAAACCACCAAAATTTACAAAATTGCCCAATGCTGATTTTGGCCTGGCGCTTTACCCTCCTTATCCAGACTGGTTCGTCTGTGGGAATTATCATAAGTTTTTAAAACAACAGTCTAAAAAACCCGTCGAATGACTGGTTTCGACTAAGCATACATTGGACAGTTTCAAAGGCTTCCTTCACTATGATCTAAAACATGTCACCATGATTTCCCCAGAACATGAAGGTGTGGAACCAAAGGATCTCTTGATTACTTCAATCTTATTTAACACTTTACTTTCGTAATTAATACTAACATGTCCCATCCTGTGATGTTATTTTAGGCGTAAAAAAGAAACAACAGAAGAAAGAAAAACCTGCTTCATTGACATGATCAATTGTGGTGGCTAAACAAGCCACTACTTCATTGAAGAGTGCCATTTGAGAGACCGAGAAGCCAAAGACAACGTTCAAGGTGTGACCTGGTATTTTTGTTTCCTTATTTATTGTATTATTCTGCTAATCTCTCTGCTTTTTACAAGCTAGTCAAAAGCCTCCTACTACTCCCAAGAAATGGAAGTAGACTATAGAGATCCCAGAGTTTTTCGAAGACGTGTCTCCCACTACTTCAAAGCCAAAATAGACAAAGAAGAAGAAAATGAAGCTATCTGATGCAGCTTCTCAACCATAAAATACTATTACAGTTAAAATATTCCCCTAACAACCAAAAAGACAAGCACTTCCAAACCATCTGGAAATATAGTCCTAGAACGAATTAAGAGTGACAATTCGAGTCTTGGAGTTGAAGGATCAAAGGTATGGACTATTCCACATTATTTTCCTTAATAACCATTTTTACTTATTCGACTTAACCAACATTTTTCTTCTTACAAGACATTCGACCCATTCCTACTGAATCTCCTATTCAATATGAAGTTCCTCTCAGCAGTAATACTCCTTCTATCCATCCCTTGTCTGCCAAAGATTCTAACAAAGGATCTTCTACTAATGTGAATAAGTTAGACAACGACCAGCCTGAAGAAGAACCTTCTCCCCATTCACCTCAGAAATAAAAAAACAAATGATTCTGAGAGTGATCGTGAGGAAACCCATTATGTAGACATGAGAATTCCTGCCAACGAAGGAAAAGATGATAACAGTCCAACTGATTCTTCCCCAAAATTGGAAAAAGCTAATGAAGAGCTGCTTGATGAGGATGAGCACATCTTTGATAATGTCGAAAAATACTTCCACAAAGAAGAGGAATAAGAAGAAAATGCCAATGTTGGCTTAAAATATTCCATCAATCTTGCTGGTCAACAAGATGACAACAATGCTCAACAGAAACCCTCTGGGGCTGGTGTAGATCCTCGAATTTCTCCTAAAACATGCATGCTCTTCATTCTCAAGAGGAAATGGAAGTTTTGAAGAAAAGAAAACCTCTTGAGTATGTGAAACTGTTGATGACTAAAAGAGGACCTACCTTAGATAAAGATTTCTCCAACTCTTCGACTACCTCAAGTTGAAGCTCAAATGTTGAAACCTTTGAATAGCTTATTCAGAAAGTTAAAGAAAAAATATTTGAAACCAATTTGTTCGATACTCTGAAGAATGATGCCACCGCATGTTATGGGCTTTAGAAATTGATAAACCAAATCGACATAGTCACCTGTCCACCTGAAGTTGCTGAAATATTGATAGACATAAGCACTTTGATTGGAAATATTAGTGCAGACGTCAATCGAGATCGAGATGCCATGTCGAAGCTTCAAGATAAGCAAGCTACTTAAGTGGCTAAATGGGAGAAAGCTATCGAAACTTCCAAAAAAGATGAGTAGATGGAGAAATCTTTTAAGACATCACAAGAGGTCTTCGATGTATATACTCGTTCCATCTCTTTGTGGAAGGAATAAATCCAGCAATTACAAGATAATATTTCTCAAGCAGAGGCTCACCAACAAGAAATCAAGAAGATGGATCGCAGTGAAATCGACAAGGAGATTGCACAGAGCGTCCAACATGTTGACAAGGCTAAAAAACCGGGGGAGGAAGTTGCTACTCTTCTAGCTGACAAAGCCTCAATTGAATATAGGTTAAAGTTGATAAAAGCAAAATATGACAGAATGAAAACCAAGCTGCCATTTTAAATTCTTGGCATTTATAATATTGTTAATTTGATTTTTATGCACTTTGATATGTAACTTCGAAACAGATCCATTTTGGCATTTTCTGATAACACCATGTTGACTTTCTATTTTTGTTTTTATTATTCCGTTACAATCTTTAATTCGTGAAGCATAGGTTTATACTTCTTTAAGTACTTGCCATTTATCTTCAAGATTTTTCCATCTTTTGCCCATTCTTCTATTTTGTAAGAATTGTTTAAAAATGTTTAAATGATTCGAAAGGGTCCTTCCCAATGTGGGGACCATTTTCCCAATAGTTTGTTCTTTCAATCCTTTGATAGTATTACCTTCAAAACCAAATCATCATTTGAAAATACTTTTCCCCATACTCTTTTATTGTAAGCCTTAGATCTTCTTTCTTTTTGTCACCTTAGAATTTTCAAAGCATGTTATCTTTCTTCATCTAAGTCAACCAGGTCATTCATCATCATTTCCCAATAATAGTCAGAGGGAATTTCGTTCTTCCCCTGGATCCTTACTGATTGCAAATGTATTTCTACTAGAAGAACTGCATCATGCACAAAGGTCAATCTAAATGGCATAATATTGGTTGCTTCTTTGGGAGATGTTCAACAAGCTCACAAAGCTTGATCCAAGGTCTTATGCCAATTCTTTGGATTCCTTCCCACATGCCTATTTATTAAGCCAATGGTTACTTTGTTCGCAACTTCGACTTACTCATTTTCCTGGGCATAATAAGGTGTAGAATTCAATAATTGATTCCCACTAGAATGTACCCCTGACCTTTGTAAAATTTACCCAACCAAGTCTAGTTCCCAACCTCTGAAGGGCCATGGCTTGATTATAGAATGCAATTCACTTGCAGGAGCATGTTGAATGCCCACGTGAATTTGGAACTCTTAGCATCCCTTGTCAAATTCTATTCAACCTTTCAATATGGTGGGCCAATACATGCCATATCGAAACAAAAGCCACTTCATCATGTGACCTACTTGATTCACTCTACATGCCCCACCATGTACATTTGATAATGCCAAGTAATATTTGTTTTCATCTAAACATTTAAGTAAGTTTTCTTCAGGTGTTTTCTTCAATATTTCATTGCCCATTAACATGTAGATTAACACATGATACTTGAATTTCTTTTCTGCATTCGTTATTGGATTTTTTAAGTAATCTATTATTGGAGTCCTCCAATATGTATCTTCCAAATTATTGATGGCTAATACTTCAAAACTTTCTTCATTTGCATATCCTAAACTTGAATTTTCTAAATCTGATGGAGACAGTTTGGTAGCCAATACCTTTCCTCGTACTTTAATCAAATCTTACGAATTTTCTTTTGATACTTTATATCTTAAGGCAATTTGGGCTAGATCATTGGCTTCTTGGTTCTTCAGTCTAGGGATGTGCCTGATGTTCACATACTCGAATTTTCGAAGCAACCTATTTTCTATAACAAAGTACATTATCAAATTTTCTTTTATGCACTTGTACTCCTTGGTTATTTGCTTAATCACCAGTTCAGAGTCGCCTCTCGACCCTAGTTGTCCCAAATTATAACAAGGCTTCAAGTCCTACTATCAAAGCCTCATATTCAGCTTCGTTATTCGAACAAGGGGGACCTTCAATTTTATACTTGATTTTTGTTGGAATTTTGTCATGAGAAATAATAAAAACTCCAACTCTAGTTCCATCTTTATGAGTAGAACCATCGAAAAATAACTTTCAAGGTTCTAGTTCCACATAATTCTGAGGAACTTCGACCACTGTTTTGTACCCAAAATTTTTCCCTCCCATTTTCATTCAAGATATCTCCTCATGCTTATAAGATTTTCACTAGCTCAAGTTTGCCAAGTGTTAAATGGTCAAATCCCCTCTTAAGCAGATGGCCTGCAAATTAGAGTTTCACTTTTCTCAAAGAAAATTGAACTTATAATGCCTAAAGTGGACTTCATGGGTTCTCATAGGTCTTCAGTAATGCTCATGTCAAATTTTAAGCATTGCATCACAAATTTGCTCAGTCAATTGCTCATTTGACTGAAAATCAATTGTATTGAACAAAAAGTCAACTGTGGTCAATATACAGTCAAACTTCAATTTTTTTTCAACATCAACATTTTTAATTGATATTCATCATTTGATCAAGGATTGATCATAATTCCTCAAGGAAAGCATTCAAATCATCAAAAGGGAAAAATTGATCAAATTAGGGTTTTTGATTGAAAATGACTGATCATTGACTTTTGACCTAGTACATGATCTAATGGCTTGAAGCATGAACTCAAGGATTCAAATATAACATATTTACCTAATTAAATGGCTCAATACATTACCAAAGGTGTAAGTGATTGATAGTTGAGGAATTGAAATCATCTAGTGAAAAGTCAACTATCACATAAAAGTCAAACTTTGATTTTTTGGTGAAAATTGAACTTCAAAATCAAGAAAATCATCAAACCATTCAAAATTATAAATCTTGATCAACAATAATCAACAAAGTAAAGAAAAGTCAAAATTTCTAACACTTAGAAAAATTCTAAGTGTTTTGTCCTTAATAAATTCACTACTTCATGACTAATTTTCATCAAGATGCAAGATGATTCAAACAAAACTTTCAACGTGAAAGTTGTATAGCATGATGAATTATACAAATTTTTATTTTAGGGTTGATGTCCAAAATATGCTTGGATTAGGAGATATAGGCTCATGAAGTCATGATGTTTTTATCTAACACTTTGAGAAATTTTCAACTATTTTTGATCAGTTTTTCATCATAACTTCTTGGCTAAGTTTTGCCAACTTCCTTGTTGATTTAGCCAAAGTGGTAAACATGAAAGTTGTAGACAATGTTTCAAGCTTTTCAAAACATCCAAGAGCATGAATTTATCATACTTGAGCTAGGAGATTCTAAGAGATGAAGTTGGGCATCCATTCTTGAATAACAAGTCATTTCCTTGATGAACACATAACTAAATCTCATAACCTTACCATGAAATATCACTTTTCAGGCCATGTTGCTTCTAAATCTTCACATAATCAGAGATTTACACCAATTTGTGGTGCATTACACAAGGATTTGAAGCTTTATCCACTTGATCATACAATTTTAGGATGAAATTGCAAAAAGCTCCATATCCATTTGCATAAAGATCACTTTAATCACAAAGTCAACTTCTTGAGCCTCTAACTTATTTGTTCTGATCACACTCAACATGAATACTCAAAAGCAACATGTCTAAAGCTCTTAGCAACTTCAGATCACTTTGGTACTATGCATTAGAACACCGATTTTCACATAACTTGGTTGTTTCATATCAACCAATCCAGAACTTTGTAATTTGAAAACCAAGCCCTCTCATCCTCTAAAACCTCTTTCCTATAAATAAAGAAAGTATTTGCAAGCCAAGACACGGGTTCACAATCCTTCTAACCCTCTCAGTCACAATGGAATCAGAATTGACATTCAAAATCACATATGTTTCAAATTCTAACCTTGAACTCCAAACAGCTAATCCACTCGTGTGTTTTCACTCTAAATCATTCACAAAGTTTCTATAAATCATATAGAGGTTATCCAAACACATGTTTCACCATTGTAACATCATCTTCATAATCCTCCATTTTCAAAAACAGAGCTCTACAACTTGACTTGTCCAGAAGAATCCAACCACTCTTAATCTAAAGTGCATTGCAATAGCTTCTAGGGAGTTCAGTGAAGCTATTCAGATTGTCACCACATCTCTAGGAGTGCTCTAACTCCAAACTCGATTCTCACTTCAAGAGGTAAGTTTTCTAAACTGTTATATCTTGATACGTGCATCTTTAGTGAATACATACAAAAGAAAAATGTAGATGTTATTGACCTAAAGCTAACCATGTGATTAGTTTTCATTTATATTACTTATGTGTTAAGAATTTCAGCTCTGACCAGTTAGGTTTTTATTTTGGTACCAAACAAAATTCGTGTTAACCATTGATCCATAGCTTTTAAAAGTTATATGGCTGGATTCATATTCAAATTTCAAGCAGGCTTAATGTTCACATTTTTTGATTTGGTTGAGAAATGAAGCTTTTAGAAGGTTAACAATGGTGTTGTCATAACTAGTGTGCGCGAAGAAGATGAAGTTAGATTTTCAAAAATGAGTTCATTTTATATTTAGTGCAAGTTGTTTTATGAACGAATGAAACATCCACCCCAGTGGCAAGCGCGCACGTACAAAGTCTTTGTCTGCCTATAGGGACCTCGATTCGAGCCCCAGCGGTACCCTTTTATATTTTCATATTTTTTTCCTGTTTTTCCAGCGCCCCAACATGGGCTTCCTAGCCTTGGGCCTAGCGTTTTTTTTCTTTTTTATCACCCCCCTGATTGCTTACTAACACCAGGCCCATTTTCATTTTTCTTACTTTCTGATTCAAACAAAAACGTATTTTGGGCCTAACAAAAATGGTTTTCTCACCCCCCCCTTTTACTCCTGACTCATGGCCTAAACATTTTTTATTTCTTTATATTTTATTTATTTATTTTATTTAATCAAAATATGAAAAAATATTTTTTTAAATAATTAGATTAAAAATATTTTAATTTAATCACTTTGAATTTATTTTTATTTCATTTATTTTTCCAAACAAATAAAAATCTCAAAAATATTTTCTAACAATTAAGTTCTCTTTTAAATTAACTTAGACCTATGTTTTTTCTATATTTAAATTATTTTTCCTTTTAATTAATGAAATTAATTTTATTTAACTTAATTTATTTAGGTTTACTAATTTCTTTTAATTACAAAGTCAATCAATTAGGTTAAAATATCAAACCTTTTTCTCTACCAAAACCACAAAACAATTTCCTCTCTTTACTTTATTTTACATTTTTTTGTTGCATATTTTATTGTTTCTCATTTCTCTGATTATGTAATGGCTCAATGGTCTGTAATAGATAATTAAGGTTTTATTGCTTTCCATCCCCATTTATAAATTTGTACCCCCATTCCCGAAGCATTGTAATAGCATAGGACATTTAAATTCCGCAATTTATCACTTTCCTTATTATTGTTAGTAATTAGGTTTGTTTGGCAAGATTAAGAATCAATCATAGCAAAACCCTAATTCAAAGATGAAACTAACTGAATCAAACACACTTTACACACATGCACCTTTAGGGTAAACTTCACTTGTTGCCTCGGATAAAAACAATCATGTCCCTTAAACATGGGATTTTTTGCAAAGACCCTCGATTAAAAGATCATAATCCCTCGACGACCCTTCGATATCGCCTTTGATAAAAGATCTTAGTCCCTTACAACGATTGCTAAAACGCCTTACAAGTTTCCTTGTATGACTGTGCAATGACCCACGTCTGTCCCTAACATCCATTGATTAGGGTTTCTTACTAACTAATGGTAGGATAACATTATCTAACAGACGAAGAAAAGAACAAATACTTTTGAGTAGGTAGATTGCTCGTAATTTCTTGCTCACAAACTAAAACCAATTTCACACATCACACTTTCAAAAACAACTACTTTCAAAACACTTTATAAACACTCTTGAGGACTGATACAAGGGTTATTATAAAACAAATTGCCTTACATTGGCATCTTCAAAAAACATTCACAAAACCACACATTATTTCAAAATATTTTCAAAAAAAACATTTTGTATACATTCTCAATGATACGAGAATCATTACAAGATTGCTGCACTTAGGCATTTTCAAAATATTTTCAAACATATACAAAGCATTTCAAAATTGAGCTAGCAATTAAGAGCCCGTAGATAACTACGAATGAAAAGGGTGCTAACACCTTCCATTTTCATAACCTACCCCCCGAACTTAAAATCTATCAACTATCTTTCCTCTTCTTTTCACCCTTTCCTTTATTGGATAAAAGAAAAGTCGATGGTGACTCTTGCTCTCTGCAACATTTACGATAAAATGCAAAATCCAAAAGTCAGTTCTCCCACTGTATTACACACTGCATGATCAACAATGAAATCAAAGACTACTTGTCCTTTCATAGCTTTTAAGGGCATGAAAGTTAAGGAGTATTCAATAAGGAAAAGTTCCCATTTGCTAATTCGACTGTGCAGGATTGGCTTTGAAAGCATGTGATTAATAACATTGAAGTGAGAAGAAACATACATATAAACTGGTTTTATATAGTATTTTAATTTTGTACAAGAAAAGTACAAACATAGACACAATTTTTCTACAATAATATACCTAGTTTTTGCATCATTAAGTACTCGACTAAGGTAGTAAATGGCTCTTTCGATGCTGTGATACGGTGGGAGAACTGACTTGGGATTTTGTGTTTGTGTTCGCAAATGTTTCAGTTTAGCAAGAGTTGCCACCGACTTTTTAATTTATCCTAAGGAAAGGCCAAAAAGCACAGGAAAGACCTTTGAGATATTTTCTTGGGTTCGGGGAGTAGATTATAGAAAGGGAAGGTATTAGCACCCTTTCTATCCATGGTTATCCATGGGCTCTTAGTTACTTGCTTTAGATCAGTTGCTTTGCTTTTCAATTGTTTGAAATGGTGCTCTTCAATTGTTTGAAATGGTGTTTTGTGTGTGGTTTTGAAAGATGTTTTGAAAAGAGGCCATCGTTGTGGCAACATTTGTAATGATTCTTGTTTGAATGTATACAAAGGTGTTTTTGTCTTTTGAGAAATTTCCAATGTTTGAAAGTAGGGTTTTGAAATTGTGTGGTGAAGTGTGTTTTGAAGATAGCAAGGATGTTTTTTGCAAGATTTGATCAAGTAACTAAGAGTTATCTACCCTATTTTACTCAAAGATCTTTCTTGTGTTTTTAACCCTTTTAACAATGTTGTTTCACCATTGTATTTGGTGAACGACCTTGTGTTAGGATGTTAAACGGGACAGGCGTATGTCATCGTATAGACCATGATAACAATAGTGTCAAGTATTTTTGGCAATTTTCTTGAGGGACTTGATCATTTTTTTAGGCAACAAAGATAACGTCATCGAGGGACTGTGATCTTTTATTTTGTTTTTGTTTTGCCAAAGTACTTGACATACATACCATGGCCCATTTTTGAAGGCAACAAGTGGATTGAAACCCTAGGGGTGCAAGTGTGCATTGTGTTTGTTTTTCATGCAGTTTTTGTCTTTGATTAGGTCAAGCTATTTGTTGGTTTTGATTTTGCATACAAACCCTAAGTCTAATCATGGCATAATTGAAAGCATTTAAAGGTGCGAGAATTTAAATTCTACACTATTACAACATGATATAGGGAGGGGGGTACAAATTTGAATAAGGGATTATTTAGACAAGAAATTAAACCCTAAATTATTAAAACCAAATTAAATGTGTAAGACATAACAATTAAATATACAATATTTAAATAAATACCATAAATAAATATTAAATAAAATGAATTATGCAAAAAAGTTTTTATGTATGTAAAAAGTATTTTTAATGTGAAATATAAAGAAATAAATAAGAAAAAGTCAATTTTAATTATTTTTGTTTTTAGGGCAAAAACCCAAATTTCTTAAATAAATAGTATTATTTATTATTTATAGACAATAATGCCTCAATTTGTACAAAAAATAAAAGTATATAAAAAAGGGTACTTTTAGTATAAAATATTAATAAAAATAAAAATGTATCTCCTGATTCAATGCTTTTTTGACAAAACTCATAACATGAAACTTGTAGAGCATCAAACAACGAATCTAACCATATAAAAAACTCAAGCTAACTCTCAAAGACCAGAGAGAATTTCTATGACCCTAATTTCTCACCTAGTTTTTTCAGAAAGTTCATGGATGAAATTCTCCTAGCACGATTAATATAAATAAAAACTAAGCACATGTATGGTTTCAAGGCTATGAATACAACATCTTTCATTTACAAACCTAAGTCTAACTATTCCTAAATAGAGAGATAGAAGTTCATGAAATACCTGTTTCAGTTGACTTCGAGCTGGACAATGTAGCAACTTTCAATGGTGCTTGAGGTTCTTTTGAGCTTGCCTGATGTCCACTGAAGCTTTCCCAATGCTTAGTTTGTTTTGAAGTAGCCTGAATCGTGCTACAGAACTCAACCTCCAAAGCTTCCAAACAAAAATGGCAATGTGTGTTAATGGAGTTATAGTTGGCAATGGGGGTCTGGAATAACTTAGGTGAGTTGGATGGAAGGTATTGGAACAAGTTTGAGGCAAAACACACGAGGCAAAGTGGAGATGGAAGTGGTTCTGCAGGGCTTGCCCTGTTTTGCAGAAAAATGGAGATTTTGTGTACAAGGAGGTTTGAGTGGTGAAGAGCTCGTGTTTATGGATCAAAGGGTTGTGTGAAATGTGTTTGCAATCTTTGTTTAAGCTATCATAGACTGGTTTTCAAGTTGGCAAGTGTTTTGACAATTTCTTGTTTTTGAAGCAAAAATGTGTTTTTTTTATTACAGGCCTGTACCCTCTATCTTTTATGCTGCATACTTTGCCCTTGGTTACTGAAATTTGTGGATTTGATTTGGCTTCAGAGATATGGACCTATGCTTCAAAGATCATGGTTTGACATAAAGCATAACTTTTCAAGAATGGAAATGTACCTTTTTCCAAATAGGGATTAATTTTGTGTGCAATGTACAAATGGCCAAGATAATGCATTAGCTCAGTGGATTTGCATTCAATTAAGGAGTGTAAAATGGTTTAGAGGCCTGCAAACAAGTACAAAGCATGCTGGTTTGAAAATGAAACTTGTATGAACATGTATTGGCCATGGATCAAAGTGAGTTTTTTTGCCAATTTCAAGCATTCGATTCTCCCTAACCAAAAATGTGTTTGAGGAGTTCTTGGACAATTTGGAAAGCTTGCAACATTTACTATAATCCATCTTTGAAATGCAAGTTAAGACTCCAAGTGGAACTATATGAAAAATGGCCAAGAAGATGGGTCAAAATCCTGCCTAAACTAGGGCAAAATTTCTCTAAGTTAAAAGTTTTAGGGACCCTTGTTCCAAAAATCATAACTTGAGATACAAGCTTCTTTTCAGAAAACTTTGTGAATCAAGGTTGTATAATTTGTGATGGAATACAACTTTCATGTTGCAAGTTTTGTTTGAATCCATTTTCATCTTGGTGAAAAAATGGGACAAAGTTAGGAAAAAATAAGAAAATTTTATAACTTAGAAAAATTCTAAGTTATGGAAATTTTCCATTTTAAACCCTAATTTGCATTTTTGGGTTTCTTGATGAACAAGTTTCATAATTTGACATGTCTTGATGAAAAATGACCCTTGGTACTTGACTTTGACCAAAAAGTCAAAGTTTGACTTTTCAGTATACAGTAAAATTTTGATCAGTTGACTGAAAAATTCATCTGTCAATCCTATGCATTTGAGATCTTTTGAAATTGTTGAGTGGGTCAAGACAATTTCATTGAGTCCTTGAGTCCATGGTTGAGCTTGATTTTCCATTGGTTAGGTCAAAATGTCAAGAATTGCCTTTGTGTAGTCAAAACCCTAAAAATGACCATTTTGCCCTTTTGGTGATCTGATCAAATTTCTTGTGGAATTGTGATCCAAACTTTACCAAATGGTTCATATGAGTTCATAATGTTGATGTGGGTCAAAATTCATGAGATTTGACTGTCAATTGGCCACAGTTGACTTTTCCCCTAATACAACTGATTTCTAGGTCAACTGTCCAATTGACTGGGCAAAAATTTGACTCAAGGCTTGAAACTTGGTATGGACAAACTTGTGAGTCCAACATGAAGTATGAAAGTCACTTTGGACATTGTAGGTCAAAATATCCCTGTGTAAACTCAAACCCTAGTTTAGGTCAACAGTGCAAGGAGGTGTCTTGAGCAGAGCAAACCCTAGCTTAATCTTGAGTTCTAAGAGTCTTGTGATGAGAAAATGTTGATGAAATGGGAGGGAAAATTTTGGGGTACAACAATTTCCCCTGTTTCAATCTTCTTGAACCTGAAGAGTTATATTGGCAAGTTTTCCTTTCGCGACTCGAAGGTAAAAGAGGATTGGACACTAGAGTGCCCGTAAATTTGCACTCGTCAAAATATAGCTGAGGAAATGGGCTTACAGATGCCATTTGGAGATGGTAGAATCTTGCTGGAGATGGGCTTAAATATTCCCTCCAAGAATGTTTGTTGAATTGCGATGTTGTAGGTCAGAAGAATGAGCATCAAAATGGTATCCGTGTCTGTAATGCATTTGAATTGTATCTGGAGACTGAGTCTGTATGAGAAAAAGAATGGCGTCCGTGTCTGGAGCGTATCTGAGCTGTAACTGTATTTGAACTTTGAATGAATATCAGAATGACCGCCGTGTCTGGAGTGTATCTGTATTGTATCTGAAGTTGAGGTCCGTATGAGTAGCAGAATGACTTTCGTGTCTGGAGTGTATCTGAGACTGTAACTGGGATCTGAATAAGTGACGGAATGACTTCCGTGGCGACTGCACTGGGGAGAATCAAACTGCTGGTGTAAAGGGCCAGAATGGCATCCGTGTTTGGAGCGTATCTGAATTTGTAGTTGAATCTAAATGAGAGATAGAATGGCTGCCGTGTCTGGAGCGTATCTAGTCTGTATCTGATTGCTGAAGTCTGAATGAGTAGTAGAATGACCGTCGTGTCTGGGGTGTATCCGTACTGTATTTTGACTTGGAGTTCTGAATGAGTAATATAATGACCTCCGTGTCTGGGGTGTATCCATAATGTATATGAATAATTGTTAATGATAGCCTTTTAATCTTATCCTAAAAAAGGGTAAAATGTTAGCTAAAACACAAAGTTATGTTGCATGATATGTATGATGCAATGAACTATGTTTCATCAATGTTTATGATATATGAATGTAATGGTTATACATGTAAGCTGAGTAGCTGTCTTGTGGAGGAGACTAAATTCTTGACTGCTGCTGGGGATTGAAAATCCTTAGTGACTTGTGGGGATTTACAAGGGTTCTGGCAACTTCTACGAGGAATGAGGATCCTTCATGACTTTCCTGGGAAATAAGGAAAACTCTGAAAATCTCTACTGGGGAATTAAAACCTGGGAGGTTTCTGCTTGGAGAAACGGGATCAAGAATCTTCGATCTGCTGGGAGATAACTCTGTGGGGAGAATGTTTACTCGGCCGGTGAAATCAAGAGCTTTGGTTTGTATGCCAAACTACTGGGGAAGTTGGGGGAAGTTGAACAGTTCCCACCGGGGGTTGATAGTTTGAAATTTTACTTCTCTGGGGAAGAAGGTTTAGAATATTCTGGTTCCGCTGGGGGTTAGGTTTTTTCAGGGTTTTCAGGCTCCACTGGGGATCGGGAGTTTGAACTCTAGTGGGAAATTTGAAACTTAACTCAAGTGGGGAATCAAGTTTAGAATGTACTGGCTCCGCTGGGGATCTTGAAGCTTAACTCTGCTGGGGACATGTACTCCGAGGTTTTAGCTTTGTTGAGGACCTGAACAAAGTATTGTAGGGGATTTCTTCTGGAATGGCACAAAGATATCTTCCTACACCTTCAACCTATCAGCAATTATCCTTTCTCAATTTCGTTTTATTTGTAAGCAGTGATTATATTCAAATGCATATGCCTATTTAACAAAACATTGGACGTTTTCAAATAAAACATAAGTGTAAAAAGAAAAGAGAAGTAAACAAATTTCTGCACTTTGAAGTATTTTTGTATTAACTTTTGTAAGTATTTTTGTACAAAGGAGACAGACATTCTAGTAAGGGAATGCTGTCATAAAATTGAGAAAATTTTTATACAAAAGAAAGATGGCTATGTGTAACAATTCCATGGGGTTCCCATTATGCTATAGCCTTCACAACTCTGAGTATCTTGTCCATTCGCGGCTTCATCTGCCGATGACTGGATTGATCAGTAGCTTGGAGCTTTGTTGGTGAAGAGATTGTCCTTAAAGTGATCCGACGAGACATAGTCATACGCTTTAATTCCCTAACTTTTGCCTGGATCTCCCTTTCGGGTTTTCGATCCACCGGGAAACCCTTTTTTGCCCAAGTCGCCCTTTCGAGTTTTCAACTTGCCGGGTCTACAAATTTTTTTGTTTTATCCCTAATTTTTGCCTGAATCTCCCTTTCGGATTTTCGATTCACCGGGATACCCATTTTTGCCCAAGTCGCCCTTTCGGGTTTTCAACTTGTCGGGTTTTTTTTTATGCGTAGTATCTTTTGACTATGTCTGTGTTTGCAGGGTGCAGCAAGTCGTCGCCGTCCATGGTGGTCAGGATCATGGCCCCACCAGAAAAGATGCTCTTGATTACAAATGGTCCTTCGTAAGCAGGAGTCCACTTGCCCTTGGGATCACTTTGCGGCAAGATGATCCGCTTGATTACAAGATCTCCGACTTGATATACCTGACGTCTGACTTTCTTGTTGAAGGCCATGATCATCCGCTTTTGATATGTCTGACCATGACAAACAACAGTAAGTCGCTGATCAATTTAAGTTGATCAAGCCGAGTATGAATCCAATCGTCTTCACTCAAACCGGCATCCTTCATTATTCTTAAGGAAATAATCTGAACTTCCATAGGTAAAACAACTTCCATGCCATACACCAAATAAAAGGGGGTTTCCCCCTATTGAAGTACGTGCCGTAGTACGATATCCATGCAGAGCAAACGGTAACATATCATGCCAGTCCTTGTAGGTGACTGTCATCTTTTGAATGATCTTCTTGATGTTTTTGTTCGCGGCTTCAATAACACCGTTCATCTTCGGCCAATAGGGAGATGAATTGTGATGATAAATCTTGAACTGTTCGCATAGAGCGGTGATCATGGTGTTGTTCAAATTTGTACCATTGTCTGTGATGATCCTGTCGGGGATACCATACCGGCATATGAGGTTCTGCTTGATGAAGCGGGCAACCATATTTTTTGTAACTGAGGCATAGGAAGCTGCCTCGACCCACTTGGTAAAGTAGTCAATAGCCACCAGGATGAAGCGATGTCCATCGGATGCCGTAGGCTTGATCTCTCCAATCATGTCAATGCCCCACATTGCGAACGGCCAAGGAGCTGTTAGAACGTTGAGAGGAACAGGAGGAATATGTACCTTGTCGGCGTAGACTTGGCATTTGTGGCAGGTACGGGAATGTTGATGACAATCAGCTTCCATGGTAGACCAATAGTAGCCTGCCTTTAGAATCTTCTTAGCCATCGTATGTCCGCTCAAGTGGGTACCAAATGTGCCGCTATGCATTTCGGTCATGATCAACTCTGCTTCAACCTTGTCCACACAACGAAGTAGAACACAATCATGGTTGCGCTTATAAAGGATGCCATTGCTTAGGAAGAACTTGACAACAAATCTCCTTAAGAACTTTTTGTCATTGACGGAAGCTCCTTCAGGGTATTCTCTAGTCTAGAGATACCTTTTGATTTCATGAAACCAGGGTTGTTCCACTACTTCTTCGATATTAATCTCATGACAGTGCGCCGGTTCGTCCATTCACTCGATGGTAATTTGGGGAGCCTCGTTATCCCAGTTGAGTTTAAACATGGAAGACATTGTAGCCAGAGCATCGGCTAACTGATTTTCTTCTCGCGGGAAATGCTCGAAGGTAATCTGCTCGAAATGAGGCAACAATGTCAAGACATGTTCTTTGTATGGGATAATATTAGGATGTTTGGTGTCCCAATCTCCTTTGACTTGACTGATAACCAAAGCCGAGTCCCCAAATACGACCAAAGATTTGATTCCCAAGTCTATAGCAGCATTGAGACCAAAGATGCAAGCCTCATATTCAGCCATGTTGTTGGTACATCTGAAGCAAAGTCGGGAAGTAAAGGGTGTATGGCAACCTTCCGGAGAAATGAGTACCGCACCGATACCGTTTCCAAGTGCATTCGAAGCACCATCAAAGTACATGGTCCATTGGGATCCTTGTTCAGGTCCGTCATACGGTACGTTACTTTCAATGTTGTCCAATGTCATGATGTCCTCGTCATGGAAGTCAAATCTCATAGATTGGTACTCTTCGACGTCTTGATGAGCTAGATGGTCAGCTAGTACACTCCCCTTTATAGCTTTTTGGGTAGTATACTGGATATCATACTCAGTCAGAATCATCTACCATCTAGCGATTCTTCCAGATAAAGCAGGCTTCTCGAAGATATACTTGATTGGATCCATCTTGGAAATCAGCAAAGTGGTATGAGTCAACATATACTGCCTTAGCCGGCGAGTAGCCCATACCAAAGCGCAGCAAGTTTTCTCGAGCAGTGAGTAGCGAGTCTCACAGTCGGTAAACTTTTTGCTAAGGTAATAAATGGCATGCTCTTTTCGGCCAGACTCGTCATGTTGGCCCAGCACGCACCCCATTGAGTTATCCAAAACAGTCAGATACATGATTAACGGCCTTCCTTCGACGGGTGGCATCAAAATAAGAGGTTTTAGTAAATACTCCTTGATCTTATCAAAAGCAACTTGACAATCATTGTTCCATTCCACTACCTGATCTTTCTTCAATAGTTTGAAAATTGGCTCACAGGTAGATGTCAGGTGAGAGATGAACCTCGCAATATAGTTTAAGTGTCCCAAGAATCCCCTAACCTCTTTTTCAGTGCGGGGGGCAGGCATTTCTTGTATAGCCTTTACTTTAGCTGGATCAACCTCAATGCCTTTGTTGCTGACAATAAATCCCAGAAGTTTACCAGACCTAACTCCAAAAGTGCACTTGCTTGGGTTTAATCTGAGCTTATACTCCTTCAACCTGGCAAACAGCTTCTGCAAATGATCAAGGTGTTCTTCTTCCGTCTGTGATCGAGCTATCATGTCGTCTACGTAAAATTTGATCTCATGATGTATCATATTATGAAACAAATCTACCATGGCACGTTGATAGGTTGCCCCTGCATTCTTCAGTCCGAATGGCATCACTTTGTAGCAGAAGGTACCCCATTGCGTGACAAAAGTAGTTTTCTCCATGTTCCCGGGTGCCATTTTGATCTGGTTATAGCCCGAGAATCCGTCCATGAAAGAAAATACTTTGTGCTGAGCTGTATTGTCAACCAAAATGTCAATGTGTGGTAGGGGAAAATCATCTTTAGGGCTAGCCATGTTTAGGTCCCTATAGTCCACACACATTCTGACTTTGCCGTCCTTCTTAGGTACGGGCACAATGTTAGCAACCCATTATGGATAGGAAGTAACAGCCAGAAAGCCAGCGTTGAATTGCTTCATTACCTCAGCCTTGATCTTCTCAGTCATGTCAGGTCTCATTCGGCAGACCTTTTGCTTGATCGGTGGACAGTCTTCTCTTGTAGGGAGACGGTGAACCACAATATCTGTGTCCAATCCTTGCATGTCTTCATAAGACCAGGCGAAGATTTAAACATATTCGTTCAACAACTGCACTAAGCGCTCCATGACACTTGGTTCCAGGTTGGCACCCACTTTTACTTCTTTCCTGTCTTCCTCTGTCCCAAAGTTGATGGTTTCTAGCAACTCTTCGTGAGGAAGAATAGCCCTCTCTTCTTGTTGTAGAAGTCTGGCTAACTCTCCCGGCACTTCACAGTCTTCGTCAACTTCGTACTCAGCATGATTGACCAAATCTTCAGAGTTATCGAAGGCTAAAGCAGAATAGTCACCCATGGAATCCGGAGTGGATGGGTACCTGCATTTGTGAGTGTGGGTGTGTGTAAGGGATAGCCATCCTTAAACAAAAGCAAAATGAAAAAGGAAAGAAAATGAACACAACAGTTTATAAATGAAGACGTCCAATGATTCATTAAAACATGGCATATGATAATGAAGAAAATCAAGCCCTTACAAATGAACCTACATGCCCTGGGCAAGGCATGAGGTGAAAATAGTGTGCGAATTGTTTAGTTATTACAGACCAATAAAATAGGAAATTATTCAAAGATAAAATTACTGGTTGATAAAGGTGATGGGAATAAAATCCTTTGCTTCCCAGTTGCTTAGACCCCCTTCGACGGTTGGAAAGATCCAATCTTCGAAGTTGTTCTCTTCATCTTCATCTTCAACAACATTAATTCCGTGGTGAGTGATCCTTACAGGTGGCCCTCCAGTCTTGGAACGACGCATAGCCTTCTGTCCTGCAGCTGTAAACCCTAGTCCAAATTTGTCCCTCTTATGGGGAAAATCGGGCAATTTCCCCCATACTGTACTCTTCCCTTCTTTGATCACCGCCTCAGCGTCCTTGAGAGATGCCATCCTAGGCACATGCTTGGGAATGATAGGAACCTCCACCATTGTCTTCGCAACTGCTACCTCAGGAGAAACTTTCTCAAAATGTTGGAAAGGCGTTTCGATGAACTCGCCATCCAACTCCACATAGCGAAAGGAATTGAGGTGACTTATCATGTACTCTTCCTCGCCGTGCACCGTTATAATCTTACCCTTAACAGGATATTTCAGCATTTGGTGCAAAGAGGAGGTAACTGCCCCGACATAATGGATCCATGGTCTTCCTAACAAACACGAATATGACAGACGAATATCCATCACGTAAAAGGTGGAGTTGAAAACTTCTGTGCCTATTTTGATAGGAATGTAAACCTCTCCATGAACCATTCTTTTGGACCCATCAAAAGCCCTAACAACGATGTTACTAGGTTTGAGGGTCAATCCTTCGCAATCCAAACGGTCAAAAGCTTTCTTCGGCAGCACATTCAAAGAAGAACCAGTATCAACTAAGACATGGGAGAGGGTGGTTCCCTTGCATTCAACTGAAACATGTAGCGCGTCATTGTGTTTCCTTCCTTATGGAGTTAAGTCAGCATCGAAAAAGCCAAGGCCATTATCAGCAGTAAGACTGGCCACACACTCCTGAAACTGGTCAGCCGAAGTCTGCTGGGGCACGTGTGCCGCTTTCAAAAATTTGATCAGGGCCTTAGCATGGGCCTCAGAGCAGAGTAGAAGAGCCAACATTGAAATTTTAGAAGGGGTCTGCCCTAACTATTCCACGACGTCGTAGTCACTCTTTCTGATTATTTTCAAGATTTCATCCATTTCTTTCTGGGTGGTTTCGGGGATAACCACGACATGAGCCTTCGTCCTGACAGGCTCTTCCAGTATCCCCTTACCCTTATCGGTAGTATCAACAGATGGTCTAACTTCAGGAGTATCCAATTCTTCAATTATCGGGTCTCGCACAGATGACTTAACAGGTGCAGAAGCTTTCGAGGGTCCGAAAACTGCTCGGGGGGGGGGGGGGGGGGGGGGAGAAATCTCCGGAGAAAAGATCCAGCCGCTGCGAGTTATCTTGCTTGTACCCACAATGTTCCCTATACCAGGGTCTTCTTCTTCAGAAATCTCTTGGACTATTTCAATCTGTTTGATACCATGATAGAAGATTTCTCCTCCATAGTTCCATGGTATCATTTTGCTAGATTGATACGGGACTGGTCCAGGCATGGTGATTTTTAATGGTACAAATTTAGGGTCGGGCGTAATCCTTACAGGCCTTTTGCAAGCCTTGGGAGGATTGTCAGAAATGGTTATGATTGCAACATCGTTGGTTGAAGTAGCAAAAGTAGTAGGAGTAACAGGAGTATCAACAGATTTTTTTTGGAAGAGTATCTCTTGGGTATCCATCAGGCGTTGGACACCTGATTTCAACATTGGGCAGTCGGCTCGTATGTTCAAACAAAAGTAGCAGTCTTTTCCACAACCAGGAAATATCCCGGCTCTCATCAAATTCTCTTTAATCACTAGTAACGGAGTCAAAAGGTCAACAATATCAGTAACATGAAGGTCTTCCATAACGGCATGAACATTATGACCGTGCTTGGGCATCGGAGCAGATATCACATTGGGCTTCTCAGGAGCATCAAATTATACTTCCTTGGCATCAATCAAGTCCTGGATTTTGTTCTTAAGCGCCCAACAATTATTAGTATCGTGCCCAACACTGTCAGAGTGGTAAGCACACTTGGCATTGGAGTGGTAGTATAGAGAGGAGGTGTTAGGGTTCTTTGGCGCTTCCTTCAAACTGGTAAGATTCAGCTTCAATAAATGAGGGAGTACTTGAGCTGGCGTCATGTTGATTCGGGTGAACTGCCGTTGTGGCCTTTCTACCCGTTATTGATTAGGTCTTGACTGATTGCCGCGAGGTTGATCATTTGAAGAGTTTTGAATCATCACAGCCCCTACAGTTGGCCGGCGCTCGGTTATTCCATGACTTTTCTGAGAGTAAACAGCAGAGGCTTCCTTCTTAGCCGGGAAAGCTTTCTTAACAGCAGTGGACGCAAATGTATCTCTCTGAATCTTACCACTTTTAATACCGGCCTCGACCCTTTCGCTGGTCAGAATTAGTTCGGTGAATCCCGCAGAGGAACTCCCAATCAAATGATTGAAGAAAGGGCCAGCCAGGGTCCCCAAAAACATGTCAACTAACTCTTTGTCCGATAATGGTGGCTGCACCCTTCCAGCCAGATCACGCCACTTCTGGGCATACTCTTTAAATCCTTCATTGTAAGCCATCCCCATGATTTGTAACTGAGTACGAGTGGGCGCCAAATCAGCATTGTATTGGTATTGACGGTAAAAAGCAGCAGCTAAGTCTTCCCAATTGTGAACCTCTGATCTCTCGAGTTGATAGAACCAGTCCAATTGTGTGCCTGACAAACTGTCTTGGAAAAAGTGTACCCAGAGGTCTTTATCAGATGAGTGGGGTTGGATTTTTCTGACATACGATCTCAGATGCATTTTTGGGCAGGACAGGCCGTCATACTTAGCAAATGTTGGTACTTTGAATTTGGGAGGGATGACGATCCCAGCGACCAACCCTAGTTCTTCAAAATCTAAACCAGGTACCCTCTGCAATTCCATGGCTGCCAATCTATCCTCAATATTCTTATATTTATCATCCGCAGGGGGATATCGTTGTTCGGAGTAATCTTCGTCTTCTTCCTCTTCCTCCTCTTCAACTTCAGATTCAGACGGTACCGCAGTCCCTTTTCCTTTACCAGCCCCTTCGTCGGACGTTGAGGGGAACTCGAGAACTCTTCTAGCATTGCTTTCAAACCTTCTTCCAAAAGTGGCTACTCCGGGCCTTTTCTTCTTCTTCTCTTTATTCTTCTCCAACAGTACTTTGAGGTCCTCTTGACCCTTTTCTAAGGTCATGAGGAGTTGCTGGAATTGAGAATTCTGCGCTTGCAGATCCTTAACCGTCTGCTCCAAATCCATCTTGCTGAAATAAACAACAAAAAGATAAGGAAACCTGGTGTGGAGACCTGTTTATGCATATGATGAATGGTATGTTATTCATGTAATGCATTCAAGGATTCAGAAATTTAAATTTGTTGCAAACAAAAAGGAACACACATCATATTAAGAAGAAATTGTTAGTACATAAGTGCCCCATGGGAAAAATATTACAAAATTATTAAAGTAAAAAGACATTGCGCATCCTCTTTGGTGCGATGTAAGTGTTGAGAGTTTCCTCCTCATAAAGTCGGCGGGTAAGCTCTAAAACCTTTTTCTCACTGGCGTAGAAGCTGGCTTCAAAAGTATTCCGTTCTTCCTTGAGTTGGATCCAACTCTTTTGCATTTCTTCCCATGATGTTGGCATGTCAGGATGTAGGATGGTGTATGGAACCTCTCCTTCCATAACAGGCTCTTTGATCAAGGGGAGAATGTGAGGGTATGGCATCATAAGATTCTGGGCACGAGTTCGTACCCACTTGAGGTAAGGCTCAAGGGGGATGGAATTCTTATGCCCCAGTGTCTTACTATCCACTTTGTTAAGCATCCTCCAAGCTCTGATGAACCTTTGTCGAAGTCCTTGCGCATCGTTGTCGAAGTCAAAAACTAGGTCAGGAATCAGCATGTCATGAGGGCCATCCCTCCGAGCATATCCAAATTATCTTAGAGCTAAACAGAGGTTGTAGGTAATGCCTCCCCTAATGCCAAGTAGAGGGACATTAGGGAATTCTCCACAACTATCAATGATGATGACATTTTCTCAGGACCGAGAACACCAATGAACATCAGAATGTGTGAGGGTCATCAACCGTTGTGACCACCTTAAACCCTGCTCATTCTTCAAAACTGATTGTGGAAGGTGAGAAATAAACCACCTTGCTAGGAGAGGAGTACAACACATGAGAACACCTCTTTTCCTCACTGTTTGTGTGTAAAATGAGTGTAAGATGTCCCCAAGCAATGTTGGTATAGGATTCCTGGATATGAAAATCTTGACAGCATTCACATCTATAAGTTGATCAGGGTTTGGGAACAAGACCAACCCATAGATAAGGAGTTCCACGATCTCTTCAAAGGCTTGTAGATCAAGAGAATTCCAGCAGTCTTGTGCCTTCTCAAACATAAACTTTTCCAAGAAACCCTTGATACCACTTCTGGTTTCCCAATGTCCCTTGATGTCAGATGGTTGCAAGTGTAATGCTTGAGCAACATCTTCAGGCTTTGGTTCTTTTTCTGTACCGTTGTAGGGTAGCTGATGAAGAATAGGAATTCTCAGGAGTTGAGAAAATTCCTCCAAAGTGGGTACTAGCTGGTAATCAGGGAATGTGAAACAGTGGTGTAGGGGGTCAAAGAACTGGAAGAGAACTTTCACCATGTCTTCTTCAATGTTGGAGCTGACCAAACTGAGAAGTCTACCATGTCTTTCACTGAAGAGAGAATTCTCTGGAATCCTGGAAGTGAGCTCCTTGAGTTGAGGAGGGATTCTCACAAGGTTGACTTGAATTGTTTTCCTGCGAAGAGATTCCATGACCTACAAAACAAGAACAAAGATGAAGATCCAAACCCTTGAAATGGTTAGTGGATGCATATGATGCTTCATGATGTTCATGATGTATGCACAAGCAAATGTACAAACAAGTCACACAAAACCCTAGTTCCAGGCTTGCATGATGTTTCATAGGTAAATACCCTCTTAAGTTTAGTTGGCTCAAACCTGTCCTATAAATAGTAACCGGGTTCTAAGGAGCTCAATATCACTGGATTGTTTTCTATGTTCATTGTTCCGGTTTAGCCACTTAACTAGCGACCAAAATATTCCAAGAAAATAACCCTCAATGAGTGTAGTATCGAGTATCTACCAACTTTGGACTGCACCAAAGCCGGTCATCTCACTACCCCTAATAAAAGGCCAAGATGGTCAAGTAAGGTTCTAAGAGTTCATTAGTGCTTTATGACATCACTCAGCGGCCCCGTATTCTCTTTGATTGACTCAAAGGCTACCAATACTCACAAATATGTCACACTAATATAGCTATTGCTTCAACCATGTCGGTATACCCCACACAGTTTCCACAACGTATTGCTATTTACCTATGAATGTTTCCCAAATCCGAGTGGAGGATTTCAAGCCCAAACAAGAGAATCAAATGTAAAGCAATCAAGGCAAACAATATAATCATACAAAGGGTGATCTAAGCCCTAAGGTTACTCCACTTTTAAAAACTCCCCAGCAGAGTCGCCAATTCTGTGATACGGTGGGAGAACTGACTTGGGATTTTGCGTTTGTGTTCGTAAATGTTTCAGTTTAGCAAGAGTCGCCACCGACTTTTTATTTTATCCTAAGGAAAGGCCAAAAAGCACAGGAAAGACCTTTGATATGTTTTCTTAGGTTCGGGGAGTAGATTATAGAAAGGGAAGGTATTAACACCCTTTCTATCCATGGTTATCCATGGGCTCTTAGTTACTTGCTTTAGATCACTTGCTTTACTTTTCAATTGTTTGAAATGGTGCTCTTCAATTGTTTGAAATGGTGCTTTGTGTGTGGTTTTGAAAGATGTTTTGAAAAGAGGCCATCATTGTGGCAACCTTTGTAATGATTCTTGTTTGAATGTATACAAAGGTGTTTTTGTCTTTTGAGAAATTTCCAATGTTTGAAAGTAGGGTTTTGAAATTGTGTGGTGAAGTGTGTTTTGAAGATAGCAAGGATGTTTTTTTGCAAGCTTTGATCAAGTAACTAAGAGTTATCTACCCTATTTTACTCAAAGATCTTTCTTGTGTTTTTAACCCTTTTAACAGTGTTGTTTCACCATTGTATTTGGTGAACAACCTTGTGTTAGGATGTTAAACGGGACAGGCGCGAGTCATCGTATAGACCATGATAGCAATAGTGTCAAGTATTTTTGGAAATTTTCTTGAGGGACTTGATCATTTTTTTAGGCAACTCAGATAGTGTCATTGAGGGACTATGATCTTTTGTTTTGTTTTCGTTTTGCCAAAGTACTTGACATACATACCATGGCCCATTTTTGAAGGCAACAAGTGGATTAAAACCCTAGGGGTGCAAGTGTGCATTGTGTTTGTTTTTCATGCAATTTTTGTCTTTGATTAGGTCAAGCTATTTATTGGTTTTGATTTTGCATACAAACCCTAAGTCTAATCCTGGCATAATTGAAAGCATTTAAAGGTGCGAGAATTTAAATTCTACACTATTACAACATGATATAGGGAGGGGGATACAAATTTGAATAGGGGGTTATTTAGACAAGAAATTAAACCCTAAATTATTACAACCAAATTGAATGTGTAAGGCATAACAATTAAATGTACAATATTTAAATAAATACCATAAATAAATATTAAATAAAATGCATTATGCAAAAAAGTTTTTATGTATGTAAAAAGTATTTTTAATGTGAAATGTAAAGAAATAAATAAGAAAAAGTCAATTTTAATTATTTTTGTTTTTAGGGCAAAAACCCTAATTTCTTAAATAAATAGTATTATTTATTATTTATAGACAATAATGCCTCAATTTGTACAAAAAATAAAAGTATATAAAAAAGGGTACTTTTAGTATAAAATATTAATAAAAATAAAAATGTATTATTTTTGTCTTTTTGTTCTAATTATATATATATATATATATATATATATATATATATATATATATATATATATATATATATATATATATATATATATATATATATATATATATATATATATATATATATATATATATATATATATATATATATATATATATATATATATATATATATATATATATATATATATATATATATATATATATATATATAAAATATATTAAGTGTGTATAAAAATAAAATAAATTATTTATAAAATGTACATATTTCAAGAAAATATTTTCAAATGTGTATAAAAATAATAAAATGAAAATAAAAGTATTATTTATATTATTTTTAAGTTTAAACAAAAATAATATAAGTATTTAAACATTTTTAAGTTAGAAAAAATTGAAATAAATACCAAATAAATATAAAAATTTATAAAAATATTTTTTGAATATTTTTTATGTTAGAAGATAAAATATCAAAGTCAGATATAAAATAAAAATGCAAAAATGATAAATATACAAGAAATGGGCTAGGGGGGGTGTGAAACTAAAAAATGGGGTGTGAAAAGCAGGAAGTAGCCAGGCCCAGCCCAGCTACTTCATCTTCTTCCTCTGTCAACAAAAACGCGCGCCTAGCTTGGTTCAAACCTGTATCTCCTGATTCAATGCTTTTTTGACAAAACTCATAACATGAAACTTGTAGAGCATCAAACAACGAATCTAACCATATAAAAAACTCAAGCTAACTCTCAAAGACCAGAGAGAATTTCTCTGGCCCTAATTTCTAACCTAGTTTTTTCATAAAGTTCATGGATGAAATTCTCCTAGCACGATTAATATAAATGAAAACTAAGCACATGTATGGTTTCAGGGCTATGAATACAACATCTTTCATTCACAAACCTAAGTCTAACTATTCCTAAATAGAGAGATAGAAGTTCATGAAATACCTATTTCAATTGACTTCGAGCTGGACAATGTAGCAACTTTTAATGGTGCTTGAGGTTCTTTTGAGCTTGCCTGATGTCCACTGAAGCTTTCCCAATGCTTAGTTTGTTTTGAAGTAGCCTGAATCGTGCTACAGAACTCAACCTGCAAAGCTTCCAAACAAAAATGGCAATGTGTGTTAATGGCGTTACAGTTGGCAATGGGGGTCTGGAAGCTTAGGTGAGTTGGATGGAAGGTATTGGAACAAGTTTGAGGCAAAACGCACGAGGCAAAGTGGAGATGGAAGTGGTTCTGCAGGACTTGCCCTGTTTTGAAGAAAAATGGAGATTTTGTGTACAAGGAGGTTTGAGTGGTGAAGAGCTCGTGTTTATGGCTCAAAGGGTTGTGTGAAATGTGTTTGCAATCTTTGTTTAAGCTATCATGGACTGGTTTTCAAGTTGGCAAGTGTTTTGACAATTTCTTGTTTTTGAAGCAAAGATGTGTTTTTTTTATTACAGGCCTGTACCCTCTATCTTGTATGCTGCATACTTTGCCCTTGGTTACTGGAATTTGTGGATTTGATTTGGCTTCAGAGATATGGCCCTATGCTTCAAAGATCATGGTTTGACATAAAGCATAACTTTTCAAGAATGGAAATGTACCTTTTTCCAAATAGGGATTAGTTTTGTGTGCAATGTCCAAATGGCCAAGATAATGAATTAGCTCAGTGGATTTGAATTCAATTAAGGAGTGTAAAATGGTTTAGAGGCCTGCAAATAAGTACAAAGCATGCTGGTTTGAAAATGAAACTTGTATGAACATGTATTGGCCATGGATCAAAGTGAGTTTTTTCCAATTTCAAGCATTCGATTCTACCTAACCAAAAATGTGTTTAAGGAGTTATTGGAAAATTTGGAAAGCTTGCAACATGTACTATAATCCATCTTTAAAATGAAACTTAAGACTCCAAGTGGAACTATGTGAAAAATGGCCAAGAAGATGGGTCAAAATCCTGCCTAAACTAGGGCAAAATTTCTCTAAGTTAAAAGTTTTAGGGACCCTTGTTCTAAAAATCATAACTTGAGATAAAAGCTTCTTTTGAGAAAACTTTGTGAATAAAGGTTGTATACTTTGTGATGGACTACAACTTTCATGTTACTTTTTTTTTTAATCCATTTGCATCTTGGTGAAAAAATGGGACAAAGTTAGGAAAAAATAAGAAAATTTTATAACTTAGAAAAATTCTAAGTTATGAAAATTTTCCATTTTAAACCCTAATTTGCATTTTTGGGTTTCTTGATGAACAAGTTTCATAATTTGACATGTCTTGATGAAAAATGACCCTTGGCACTTGGCTTTGACCAAAAAGTCAAAGTTTGACTTTTCAGTATACAGTCAAATTTTGATCAGTTGACTGAAAAATTCATCTGTCAATCCTATGCATTTGAGATCTTTTGAACTTGTTGAGTGGGTCAAGACAATTTCATTGAGTCCTTGAGTCCATGGTTGAGCTTGATTTGCCATTGGTTAGGTCAAACAGTCAAAAATTGCCTTTGTGCAGTCAAAACCCAAAAAATGACCATTTTGCCCTTTTGGTGATCTGATCAAATTTCTTGTGGAATTATGATCCAAACTTGATCAAATGGTTCATATGAGTTCATAATGTTTATGTGAGTCAAAATTCATGCGATTTGACTGTCAATTGGCCACAGTTGACTTTTTCCCCAATATAGCTGATTTCTAGGTCAACTGTCCAATTGACTGGGCAAACATTTGACTCAAGGCTTGAAACTTGGTATGGACAAACTTGTGAGTCCAACATGAAGTATGAAAGTCACTTTGGACATTGCAGGTCAAAATATCCCTGTGCAAACTCAAACCCTAGTTTAGGTCAACAGTGCAAGGAGGTGTCTTGAGCAGAGCAAACCCTAGCTTAATCTTGAGTTCCAAGAGTCTTGTGATGAGAAAATGTTGATGAAATGGGAGGGAAAATTTTGGGGTACAACAGATGCCATTATCATCCTCTTGATTGAGCATATCCTATGGTTACATCAGATGCAAATATGTACAATCTCATAATTTTGTTCCTACAAGGGGGTGACAATATTGGAGGTCGAACAAGGTAATGTTAATCTTGTCAAATGCCTCTTGATGTTTCGCCTCCATTGAAAGCCTCATTGTTTCAAATGTAGAATGGGAGAGAAGGCATGAGTGCATCCTGTAACACCCCAACTTTTAGAATTGACTATTTAATGAATTATTAGGAGCAATTGAGGATTATTGATGAATATGTTTCCCCATTACACGTAAAAGGCCAAAATGGGTTAAGGGTTCTACAATCCTCAGCTTGAGCAGGCTCCCAGGTCGAAAGCTACACGTCTTCCCGATTGCTCAGTAAACGAATACTACAGTCAAAAGGGCCTCGACTGAGTGGGGGATCTCATGTCTCCTTTTTTTGGATTCCTCCCTCAAATTTAACATGACTATACTACCCGTCCTATCTTAAGTTTGCCCAAGTCTGAGTTGAGGACTTATGAGAAATCACCAAGCACCTTGAAAACACGGAAAATCCAGACAAACATATATACATCACATAATATACAACAAATAATAGCACATACATAAATAAACAAAGATAGGCTCAACCCGCTTAGAGATGAACCGGCATTTGGTCGATCTTTCCCTAGTGAAGTCGCCATTTTTTTATGTTCCGGTAGAAATGTTAAGACTAAGCCATTGGATTGACTTGAGTCACACATATCAAATAAAAATTGCCACCATGCTTTATTGTTTCTAGAGGAATGGGAAAAGTGTGAATAACCCAAAAAAAAGGGGGAGAGAATCTAGGTATGGGGGTTGGTTATGTAAAGGGAAGGTATTAGCACCCTAAACATCTACGGTACTCCGTAGGAACCTCTTGGAAAATTTGTGTATTTTTTCTATATGTGCTTTATACAAAAATAGATGGTGGAGATGAGAGAAAAAGTATTTTTTACAATTTTTTACCCACCGCAATTGCTAACCTTTAGTGCCTACGTACCACCTTTCGTGTAATAGGGGATCAGGGTACTCGTAGTTCACCTTTAAAAATTTTAAAACACAAGTGTGTTGGTTAATTGTAAGAGACGAGACATCATCGTCATATCCGAGTGGAAAACATACTTACTATCCATAATTATGAGAAAGGATAATTTGCGTCATCTCAAAGTGGAGGATATAACTTGGATTTTAAAATCAACAAAGCCTCACTCAACACCCAAGTGGAAAATATCTCACTTTACTATATATTATAGAAGTATAGTAGCTCGCATCACTACAAGAGTCGACAAGAGTCTAATCTTTTGAGAAAAGAGTTTTAAAGTAAAATGCTAAAGTGGAAAAAATGGTTTGAATGAGGTTGATTGACTTTTAGTCTTCTCACAAAAAATGTTAAAGTATGATTAAGTTGGTTAAAGTTTGATTAAGAAAAGATTTTTGAAAATGCATGGACCTAAGTCAAAGTTTATTATGAAAGAGATTCAAGTTAGAAAACAAGAAGAGTTTTGAAAAGTAGGGAGAAAATTTGAAATTTAAAGAAGATGGGAGGAGATGAAGGGACTATCCTAAAGCATAAATTAAAAGCTAAGAAAAAGAACTGTCTAACCAACAAGAAGCCAACACTTAACATAAAGAGTCAATGTATAATTCCCATCCTTTGGATTGAAACCAAGCAAGCAAATATACTAAACCTCTTAGGAATAACAAGCTTCAGATGCATTAAGTCTTCACAAAAATTAGGCAGAGTAAAAATTGTGTATAGAGGATTTCCCAATCACAGACAAAGTACATAATTAGAATAACTTACACACAAAGAAAATCAACCCAATGTCTCGGGATAAACCCAAAGAAATCCAGAAGAAATAACAATAGAGTTACAAGGTCCCAATGGTAATCAAGGCTTCTAATCCTAAGTCCAAGAGATCCACAATTTCATAATTCCAAGGATAGTAACCAAATAGTACAAGTAACCTTAAAGTTTTTTTAATATTTAAGTTGATTATTAATTGTCTTAAAAAAGAAAATGAAAGCTCAAGTGAGAAAAATAAAAATAACATAAAGATAAGTGCTCAAGTGAGTAGAGATGAAAATAGCATGAAGTGTAAATGCTAAAATAAATGGTGCATAAAAGTAAAAGCATAAAATAAAGGGCATAATGTAAAAGCAAAAAAGTAAAAGCACAAAAAATAAAGTCAATTGTTAATGAATTAGAAGTTAGAGGTTAGTTGAATGACAATATTGAAACTTGCATTTGAAAAATTATTAGAAGATTGATAAAATCAAAGCTTCTCAACAACAAGTCGCATTTGCTTTTTGTCAAGTATATCATTCGTTACAAGTTCTCGAGGCGACCTCATAGGATAAAGGATGTTCAAATGATTCACTTAGACCAAGGTTTATGAAGGTTCATTAGAGGATTGATAAGATAAAAGCCTCTTAACAATGAACCTCAAGGTTATTGGATCTAAGGTTTCAAATTAACATGCTTGGGCTTGCAAACATAAGTTTGGGCCACATATTATCATTTCTCGAATTTGGAAAAAATTTAGCGCTATGTTAAGCAATTTTAAGTGGACTTATGTAGAAGTCACACCTATTTTGAGATCGGTCAATAGCAATTTATGCACCACATGTCAAAGAAATGATATATAGACCATTGTCCAACAACATGTAGCACAAGTAAGAAAGGGATAAGATGAAGAGAGATGGAATGTATCATACGAAATTAGAGTTTCAAATATCATCAACATCATTCATCCATTTTGGTGGATTTGATTTTTCAACCTATCAACACCCAAGTTCCAATGAGGTTGAGGAATTTGTCCCAAAATAACGCCCAAGTTAGGACCAATTAAAAATAATAAAATAATATTCAATAAAACAATATTTAAAATAATTAATAAAAGGGAAATAATTGGTAAAATACATAAAATGTGTCAAAAAACCAAATAAAAATCCTAAAAAATACCAGAAGTTAAACATGAGTCAGTAATTGTTGGCAAAAATTTCAGAAATTTTTAAAGTCAGAAACTATTTTTAAAATTTAAAGAAATAGGCAAAATAAACCAAATTTTTTGAAAAATAGTAAAATTATAAATAAAAATAAAACGAGGTCACCAATATTTGTCAAGAGGTCATTGGATCCTTCCATAATTTTTCCAGAATTTAAAAATTAAGAAAAGTATTTTTAAAACAATTAAAATAAGGCAAACATTACAAAAATTATAATAAATATCAAATATCAAAATAAAGATATGAAAAAATATTCACAAAGTCAGAAATAATTCAACGTATATTTTTGTATATTTTCTTCATAATTTTTGAATAAAAAATAAGAGAGTTATGCTATTTTGAACATAAAACAAATAAAATACAAAAATTAGAAAATAAAATAATGTCAAAATGATACGGGCCCTCCGATCATAGTCAAAACGCGTTAGTAAATAGATCTAAAGGACTAGGCGCGCTGGGCTTGATTTGGACCTTAGTGAGAAACACACAGAATCAAACAAATTTGGGCCAATCAAAATAAAACAATTGTTACACTATCATTGGTTGAAGAACGACACATATGCCATCTTCTACCTCCAGACCTCTGCGCATTGGGTTTTTATGAGTTTCTTCAAGTGGAAAAATCAGAAGCTTATAGTGGTATCATTGGATTCGTCTCTTCAAGACGATCCTAACCCTACCCTCACAAAAAATATCTTTAAAACACAGCTCAATAAATTTGAAGAAAACCAAAAGAAAAAAGTTGGAAAGAGATTCAGAAATTCATGAGTAGAACTCACTTCTAGTTAAAAAAAAATGATGTGATTAGTATCAGAGTGATGAGAGCTACATTGTAGAAACAAATTTGGAGAGAATTGATGGAGGAATTTACCAGTTGAAGTTCAAATTTAGAGCTCTGAAACTTGACTTGGCTAGCATGATTCAGGACACTTCAATACCTGGTACTTCTTCTGTTAGCTTCAGTGAAGTTCAAGGATGAAGAATCAGCAAAGAAATTGGGTCGAAAGAAGCTTTAGAATTGAATTCGAAGTTGCATAATTATGAGTTATGGAGGGAGTTCAACATAGGTTATTTGGCTCTCTAAAGCTTGTCTAATGAGTGAGATATCATCCTCTGTTTATAGGAAAGTGAATGGAATCAAGAGGAGGGGTGAATGATGCAATTTGAGCTGAATTCGTGCACACCCTGATCATGACAAAAGTGTGACTTGCAAGTTGTCAAAACTCAACCATTCCTTGCGTTTTGATCCTTAATCCAGCCTTAGAAACTTGGTTAAACATGTTTAAAAGGAAAGCACGCACAAAATTGGTGATTAGAGGTCACATTATGGAAATAAAATTCTGACTTCAAGAGAAAACCTTAGTTCCAAGGTACTGACTTTGCAGCCATGGTGCAAGCAACTCAGGGACCTTTATGGAATGTGTAATATGGTGGGAGAACTGACTTGGGTGTTTTGCGTTTGATCGTAATTGTTACAGATGGCAAGAGTTGCCACCGACTTTTCTTTTATCCAATAAAGGAAAGAGTGAAAAGAACATGAAAGACCTTTTGAGAATTTTCTGGAGTTCGAGGGGTAGGTTATGAAAAGGGAAGGTGTTAGCAACCTTTTCATCCGTAGTTATCTATGGGCTCTTAGTTGGTAGCTCACTTTGAAATGCTTTATTTGAAATGTGTTTGTGATGGTTTGAAAGTATTTTTTTTAAAAAGTGCCTTTGTTTAGGAGAACTTTGTAATGATTCTCGTCCCTATAAGAATGTATACAAAGTGTCGACTTTTGAAAATATTTTATTTGAAAAAGTGTTGGTGTATTTGAAAGATGTTGTGAACAAGCAACTATGAACGTTCTACCTACTCAAAAAGTCTTAGTTTTTTCATCCTTCTTTAAATATTTCTATCTTACTATTGATTGGTAAGAAGCCCTATTATTGGATGTGAAAGGACATGCGCGGGTCATTGTACAATCATAGAAGGCAACATTGTAATATACTTTAGAAATTTGTCATAAGGGTCGAAGATCGTTTACCGGAGGCAATGTCGAAGGGTCATCGAGGGACTACGATCTTGTATTCGAGGGTCTTTGCTAAAGTATCCCACGTTCGAGGGACATGACTGTTTTAATCTAAAGCAACAAGTGTGGGTTGACCCTAGAGGTGCAAGTGTGCTAGGTGTATTGATTTCATGCATTTTTGTCTTTGAATTAGGGTTGTCTACTTGTTGATTTTATGTCTTGTCATACAAACCCTAGTTACTAGCAATAATATTGAAAGCGATAAATTGCAGAAATTAAAAGTTCTACGCTATTACAATATTTTGGGATGGGGGTTACAAATTACAAATAGGGATGAAAGAAATTAAAACCTAATTACTATTACAACCATATTGAATAGTGCCAAATAGAATGTACAAGAATCTAAAGATAATGTAAAGGAAAGGAAGATTGTTTTTTGGTTTGAGTTTTTTGTATGAAAAGGTGTTTAACCTAATTAAAAAAAGAAAGAAGTTAATTAATTAAAGTCTAAGCTAAATTAAAAGAGAGGATTAAAATAAAACCTAGGTCTAAATTAATTTTAATTAATTTAAGAAATAAAAATGTTTTTTAAGGTTTTTGTTTAAAAGAAATTAAATAAGGTGAAAATAATAGTTTTTAGTCTAAGTATTTAAAAAATATATTTTTGTATTTTTTAATTAGAAATAATAAAAATAATTATACAAAAAGAAATAAAAGAAAAGAAAATAAAAAATAAAAAATAAAAGTCATGGGGTTTTAAAAAGAGATTGGGAGGTTTGATAGAAAAACAATTTTGTTTGGTTTAGGCCCAAGGCCTATTTTTTGGAATCAGAAATAAAACAAAAGTAAAAAAGATACAATGGGCTGCGTATTGTTTAGCAATCAGGGGGTGAAGGGAAATAGAAATGAATATCCCAGTTGCTGGAAGGTCCAAACGCGCTGCAAACAAAGAAAAGGAAAACAAGAAAAATGTTAAAAAAACAAAAGGTCTCGCTGGGGCTCGAACCCAGGACCTTATATAGGTATGCCTTACGCGCGCGCTTCTTGCCACAAGGGTGGCTGTTTCATCCGATATAAAGACAACAATAAATAAATTTAAAATAAACCAAGTCCTGAATGTGACTTCATCTTCAACATCGCGCCAACCTCTTCATCGCTATTTTTGAATTTGTAACGTCCTCATTTCTCAACCAAATCAGAAAATGTAAACATGAAACTTGCTCCATTTTTCAATACGAATTCAACCATATAAATTTCATGAACTATAAATCAAAGATGAATGAGAATTTTACTGGTACCAAATAAAAACCTAATTTTTTCAGAAAGTTCATCTTCAAAATTCTCACTACTCAAGCAATATAAATGAATTCTAAGAACATGGTTAGTTTCAGGGCTATGATGTCTACATTTTATCTTTGAAAATGGAAACCTAATGATTCCTATATGAAGAGTTCAAAATTCAAAAACTCACCTTAAAAATGGAATTCATGTTTTAAGTTTGAGCTCACTTCAAGGTGCTGCAATAGTCTGGCTAGATTTCTTGAACTTCCAGGAAGCTATTCCAATAATTACTTTGACTGAGAGTGCTTGAACTGTTCTAGAGAAGTCCAAGTGCAAGTGGATGATTTTGAAAATGGAAGATGGTGAAGATGGAGTTACAGAAGTGTAATAGGTATTAGGATGGTTTCTATATATGGTATATAAGCTTGGTGAATGATAAGAATGAGAAACGCACGAGTAGTTTGTGAGATGGCTTTCAAAAATCAGAAATGGCACAAAAGTGAGGCTTGAGGGAAATTATGAGTTTGAGGGAGTTTGCAAGCTTGATATTTTGTGTCCTAGGCTTGTGAATGGAGGTTCAATTTATAGAAATAAGTTTGGAAGCTTGGATAGATCAGAAGTACAAAATCACATGTTATGGCCATTTGATTTGTTTTTGAAGTAATCTTGACAAACATGGTTTCAATGCAAGGTACATGTCTTGTAGGGTAGCTATCAACTTTAAACGTGTTTGTTCTGAGTTTGTAGAGGATGCTTGTGCGGAAAGAACAAATGCAAAGCTCAAGAAGAGTGGACTTTGTGATTAAAGTCACTTTTCCAAAATGGAAGTGTGAATTTGTTCCATTAATGGAAAGATGGTTTGGACAATGGCTCAATCACTTGGATAATGGATCAAACAATTATGTAAACATTAAATTAAGGAGTGAAACACAAGTTAGGATCCTGCAAAGTGGAGTTATGCAACATATCTATGGTTTAGATCAAGTGCTCATCACAAAAATTCCTTGTAATGCAAGAATGGAAATCCAACTTCTTCTCTTCGATTCTCATAGCTCAAAAATGATCTCTTCAAGTTCTTGGAAATTTTGGAAAGCTAGAAACATCCTCTACAACTTTCATGTTTTCCATTTTTGCAAAAACAAAATGGAACTATGTGAAAAATGGCCAAGAAGTTGGGATAAAAATCTACTTAAACTCGGTTAGAATTTCACTAAGTGTTTTTAGAAACAGTGCATGACTTCATGAATTCATAACTCAAAATCCAAGAATTTAAAGGACTTTATCAGTAAAGAAAAGTTGTAGATCTAATGAATATATACAACTTTCATGTTGGAAGTTTTCTTTGAATCATCTTGCATCTTGGTGAAAAATTGGCATGAAGTAATGAAATTAACATGTAAAAAAACACAGAAAAATTTCTAAGTCTTGAAAAGTTTGACTTTTCAAATTGACTTTTGACTTTCTTGAGTAATTGATGATAAAGCTTCATATTTTTGAATGTGTTATTGAATTTTGATCTTTGATAGTCAAATTTGATCAAAAAGTCAAAGTTTGACTTTTGGTATATCAGTTGACTTTTTCAGCAGTTGACCAAATTTCAACTATCAATCCATTGATCTTGAGAGATGAATTGAGTCATTAAATTATCTAAAAATTATGTACTTGAATCCTTGAGATCATATTTCAAATCAATAAATCATGTGTTTGGTCAAAAGTCAAAGATCAAGCATTCTTAGTCAAAACCCTAATTTTAACCATTTTGCCCTTTTGATGACTTGAACACTTTTCTTGAGGAATTATGATCCAAACTTGATAAATTGATACATATGACTTAAAATTTTGATATTGGTCCAAAATCTTGAAGTTTGACTGTAAGTTGACCACAATTGACTTTTTACCCAATACAACTGATTTTCAGTCATCTGATCAATTGACTGAGCAAAATTGTGATTTTAAATTTGATATGTGTATTCTTGGAGGTCTATAATGATCCATGAAAGTAAGTTGAGGCATTATAAGTCCAATTGTCTTTATGAAAATCAAAACCCTAATTTGAGGCATCAATGTTTAGGAAATGGTTTGACCTAGTCATTACTTGTGCAAACTTGAGCCATTGGTGATCTTTGTGAGAATTGTCTTGAGAAAAGAGAGGGAAAAGTTTGGGGTACAACAGCTGCCCCTGTTCAATCTTATTAATCCTGAAGATTTAGATTGGCGGGTCCGTCATTCGTGACTTGAAGGTGGAAGATGATTGAACACTAGAGTGCCCAAAAATTTGCACTCGCTGATGCACGAAGTAATGTTTTAGTTGATTGTGTTGAGGATGGGATTAAAGATGCCATTTGGAGAGGTGATGAAGAGTTGTCAGGGATGGGCTTGTAGATGTCATCCAAATATAATTGCTTGACTTTAGCTGGGAGAAGTGTCAGAATAAATCTTTGGTTGATTTAAACTGAACCAGATAAGTGTTTTTGTCTTTTAGCCGAAAGAAGTATCTGAATTTAATATGAGCCAAAGATGCCTATGTTTGAAAGCAGTATCAGAAATTAATCTGATCTAGATGAGATCTTTATGTCTTGAACCGAACGAAGTATCAGAACTTAATCCGAGTCGGAGAGAGATCTACTGAAAGAGGTATCACAACTTAATCTGAGCCAACAGATAATCTTGATGTCTTTAACCGAAAGAAGTATCAGAACTTAATCTAAGCCAGAGAGAGGTCTACTGAAAGAGGTATCATAACTTAATCTGAGCCAACAGATAATCTTGATGTCTTTAACCGAACAAAGTATAAGAACTTAATCTGAGCCGGAGAAAGGTCTACTGAAAGAGGTATCAAAACTTAATTTGAGCCAACAGATAATCTTGATGTCTTTAATCGAACAAAGTATAAAAACTTAATCTGAGTCAGAGAAAGGTCTACTGAAAGAGGTAATAGAACTTAATTTGAGCCAACAGATGATCTTGATGTCTTTAACCAAAAGAAGTATCAGAACTTAATCTGATTCAGAGAAAGGTCTACTGAAAAAGGTATCAGAATTTAATCTGAGCCAACATATAATCTTGATGTCTTTAATCGAAAGAAGTATCAGAACTTAATCTGAGCCGAAGAAAGGTCTAGTGAAAGAGGTATCAGAACTTAATCTGAGCCAACAAACAATCTTGATGTCTTTAACCGAAAGAAGTATCAAAACTTAATCTGAGCCAGAGAAAGGTTTACTGAAAGAGGTATCAGAACTTAACCTGAGGTAGCATATAATCTTGATATCTTTAATCGAAAGAAGTATAAGAACTTAATCTGAGCCGGAGAAAGGTCTACTGAAAGAGGTATCAAAAATTAAGCTGAGCCAGTTGTGATACGGTGAGAGAACTGAATTGAAGGTTTTTGCGTTTGATCGCAAATGTTGTGGTTAGCAAGAGTTGCACCGACTTTTCTTTTATCCAAAAGGAAAGGTGAAAAAGCACAGGAAAGACCTTTGAGATTATTTCTTGAGTTCGGGGGGTAGATTATGAAAAGGGAAGGTATTAGCACCATTTTCATCCATGGTTTTCCATGGGCTCTTAGTTACTTTCTAGATCACTTGCTTTTTGTTTGAAATTGTGCTTTGTGTGGTTTTTTTGAAAGTATTTTGTAAAAAGGCCATTTTTTAGGAAATCTTTGTAATGATTCTCGTTTGTAAGAATGTATACAAAGATATTGATCTTTTGAAAATGTTTTCAAGTTTGTAAGATCTTTAAAAGTGTAGGTGTTTGTTTTGAAAATAACAAGGATGTTTTGTTTGAAATTAAGCAAGTAATTAGGAGCGTTCTACCTACTCAAAAGTCTTTCTTGTTCATTTTCTTTTTCTTTGAAATTGTTGTCTTACCATTGATTTGGTAAGCAAACCTATCTTTGGATGTAAACGGGACGGGCGTGGGTCATCGTATAACCATGATTAGAAATGTTGCAAGGTATATTAGCATTATTTTTTAGGGACTAAGATCATTTGAAAGGCAACTTAGATAGCGTCATCGAGGGACTATGATCTTGTATTTGCTTGTTTTTGCTAAGATACCTCATATGCGTAATATGGCCATTTTATAAAGGCAACCAAGTGGATTTACCCTAGGGGTGCTTGTGTGAAAATGTATTATTTTCATGCTTGATTTTGTTTTGAATTAGGGTTTTCTAAGTATTGGTTTTACTCTTTCCATACAAACCCTAATTACTAGCATTTGTATATAAAGCGATAAATTGCGGAATTTAAAGTTACTACGCTATTACAATATTTGTGGGAGGGGGTGTACAAATTGTAAATGGGGATTGCAAGAATATAAACCTAATTAGTCTATTACAACCATATTGAATTTGTACAATAATTGAAATAAATAATGTACAAGATGAATAAATATGCAAGAATGCAAATATAAAAAAATGGATAATTTTGTTTGGATTGTTTAGGAAAAGTGAATTTGTTTTAACCTAATTAAATAAAAGAAAATAATTAATTAAAATAATAAAATTAAACCTAATTTAATAAGAAAAGATTTTAAATGAAAACCCTAAATCTATTAATTGATTAAAAAGAAAATTAGTTTAAGAAAAGTAATTTTATATTTTTTTGTCTTGAAAATAAATTATAGTATTATAAAATATTTTTGGCCTTTTTTATATTAAAATAAATATTTTAATAGGTGTAAAAGAAAAATAAATGCTAACCTAGTTTTAATTAAATTTACAAGATAACTTGTAAAAAAAAATAAAGTATGATTAATAAAATAATTTTTTGTGTGAGAAAAATAAATAAAGTAAGTTAAAATATAAATCTACTATTTTTTGTTTTTTTTAATGATTTTTTAGTATTAGGAAAATATTTAAGAAAATAAATAAAATGAAAATATGAAAAATAAAATAAAACTGGGCCAAGGTGCAAATAGCCTGCAGGGGGTTAGAGAGAAAAAAAGAAAAAAAAAAGGCCCAATGAGGCCCATCGCATGCAAAAAAGAAAGTCAGAAAACAAGAAAATGTGAAAAATCCAAAAGGGTACCACTGGGGCTCAAATCCAGGTCCCAAAGGTTACGGGCACGCGCTTCTACCACTGGGGTGGCTATACATCTGTTAACATAAGCAAAACAATAAATACATATGGCAAACATGTTCCATGGCCTGAACTTCATCTTTAACCTCACGCCCAGCAAGAGCTTCTATAACTCATTCAAACCTCAACAAAAATGAAAACAGTAAACATGAAACTTGTAGCAAATTTCCTTACGGTTTCAGAAATGTAAAACATTATAACTATAGATCAAAGATAAGCATGGATTTTAATGGCCCTAATCTGAACCCTAAAAATCTCAGAAATTTCAATCTCAAAATTCTCTAAGCTCAAGCAAAATTAATGAAAACTATGAACATGGTTAGCTTCAGGGCAATGATATCTACATGTTTCATTCACAAATAAATCATTGATGATGCCTGTATGAAAAGTTCCAAATTTAGAAAACTTACCTTGCAAGAGGGTATCGGGTTTGAAGTTTGAGCAGCTTTTAAGGAGTTCCAATGGTTGGGTTAACTTCCTCAAGTTCCCAGGAAGCTAATGGAATGCTTAGCTTGAGCTGAAAGGGCCTGAGGAGTTCTGGAGAAGTCCAAGTGAAAAGCTCTGTTTTTGAAAATGGAGGATGGTGTTAATGATGTTACAGTTCTATAACAGGGTGTGGGATCAGTTCTAAATGATGTTTAGAAGCTTTTGGAACCAAAAGGCTTGAAAATGCACGAGGGAGTTATAAGTTTCAAGTTTTTGGTCAGTTTATGTGAAAATGGAGGTATGGAATATGATTATGAATTCTAGGTATTTTCAGGGCTTGAGCATTCGTGTATTTGTGGCAAATAGTTTGTCTATATATAAGCAAAAGGATTGGAGTGCATTGGCAAGTTAGAAGTACAAGTTTTAAGCTTTTGGCTAGGTTACTTGATTTTGAAGAAAAGAGGGAAACCAAGTTTCAATGTGAGGTACAAGCATGAGCTGGGTGATTGTAAGTGTCTAAGCCATTTCCCATGAGTTATAGGACTTGTGTGATCAGAAGAGAACAAGTTCAAGACTCAAGAATAAGTTTTGTGCAAAAAGTCACTTTATCAAAATGGCAATGTACACTTTCTTCCAAAAATGGATATAAAGCATGTTCATGCATTGAATGCTTGATATGAGACCTCTAACAGCTGTGTAAGCCATTAATTATGGAGTGCCTAAAAAGTTTGAGGCCTTCAAAGTAGATTTTATGCACCATAGTTTGAATTTTGAACTTGGTTCATCACAAAAATGACTTGTAATTCAAGTGATAAAACCCTAACTTCATCTATTCAATTCTCCCTACTCAAGAATTATCTCAAGGAGTTCTTGGACATTTTGGAAAGCTTGAAATGTGCTATAAAAGCCATATTTTAATTTCTTTTGAATATTCCCTTTGGAACTATATGAAAAAGTGCCATGAAGTTGGGTCAAAATCCTGACCAGATTAGGGCAAAAATTTCACTAAGTGTTTTGTTTCATGACCACATGTTCTTAAAATTATATCTTGAGATCCAAGAAATTTTGGAAGGAGTTGTGTAAAGAAAAGTTGTAGATTTCATGGAGATCTACAACTTTCATGTTGGAAGTTTTTCTTGAATCATCTTGTATCATGGTGAAAAATTTGTTCAAAGTTGTGAAAAAAACATGAAATTTCCAACACTTTTAGAAAAATTTCCAAGTTTAGAAATTTTGAATTTTCTCAAAAATGAAATCTTGAATTTTTGATTTCTTGATGAATAAGTTTCATATTTTGAGATGTTTTGATGAATTTTGATCTTTGGCATTTGAATTTGACCAAAACGTCAAAGTTTGACTTTTTAGTATACAGTTGACTTTTGATCAGTTAACTGAAAAATTCATCTGTCAATCCAATGGACTTGCAATGTTTTGAGCCATGTTATTTGGTAAAAATGATGCAATTGGACTCTTGATATCATGCCTTAAACCAATTGATCATTTTCTAGGTCAAAAATCAGAAATTGCCCTTTCCCAGTCAAAATCCTAATTTTGACCATTTTGACCTTTTGGAGATTTGATCAAATTTCTGTAGGAATTATGGTACAAACTTGATCAAATGATACATATGAGTCTAAAATGTTGATGTGGATAAAAAATTATGAGGTTTGACTTTAAATTGGTCATAGTTGACTTTTCCCCAATACAACTGATTTTTAGGTCAACTTCTCAATTGACTGGGCAAAAGTGTGATCCAAGGCTTGAAACTTGACATGAGTGATATTGGGGGTCCATAATGATCCATGAAAACCATACGGGGCATTGGAAGTTCAAAAATCCTTGTGCAAACGCAAACCCTAATTTTGGTCATCAGTGCTTAAGGAGGTGTCTTGAGCTTATCAAACCCTAGTGCAGTCTTGAGCTAAGGAGATCGTGTGAGAAAATTCTTGATAAGCGAGAGGGAAAATTTTGGGGTATAACAGCTGCCCCTGTTCAATCTTCTTAAACCTGAAGAGTTAGATTGGGGAGTTTTTCCATTCGTGGCTCGAAGGTGGAAGATGCTTGGACACTAGAGTGCCCAGAAATTTGCACTCGGTGATGTGATGGTAGAGGGAATGGGCTTAGAGATGCCATTTGGAGAGATGATAGAAATTTGTTGGAGATGGGCTTGTAGATGCCATCTAGAAATGATTGTTGAATCATATCCGCAAGCTGAAACTGAATGAGTATCAAAATGGCGTTCATGTTTGGAGCGTATCTGAATTGTATCTGAGAGATGAATGAGTATTAGAATGGAGTCCGTGTCTCGAGCGTATCTGAACTGTATCTGAAAGATGAATCTGAATGAGTATTAGAATGGCATCCGTGTCTAGAGCGTATCTGAGCTGTATTTGAAAATTGAATCTGAATGAGTATCAGAATGGCGTCCGTGTCTGGAGCGTACCTGAACTGTATATGAATGATTGAATCTGAATGAGTACCAGAATGGCATCCGTGTCTGAAGCGTATCTGAACTGTATCTGAAAAAGATTCTGAATGAGTATCAAAATGGCATCCATGTCTGGAGCATATCTGAACTATATCTGAAAAAACTTCGAACATTGTTAATGGTAGCTGTTGATTAATCTTATCCTGAAAAGGGTAAAATGTTAGCTAATATGCAATGTCATGTTGTATGGAATGCATAGTGTATTGTATTCGTGTTATCAATGTTTATGATATATGGATGCGATGTATGTGTATGTGAGTTAATCTACTGCCCTGCTGTTGGATTGGGGAAAATAAATCCCTGATTGCTGTTGAGGATATGGAGTGTAAGTCTTCATGTTGTGAAGTTGAAGTGTTGATGAATTTCCGCTTAGAGAAATAAACTCTGTTGTAAGGGAAATTCCATGTACTGCTTGTAAAATTCTGTTGGGAAATTCTGAGAAATTGAACGATTTCTACTGGGGATTGATAACTGGAAGTTTTGTTCCGCTGGGGATTAAACTGCACACTGCGGGGGATTTTATGGAAATAACTTAGAGAAATTTCTTAATCTCTCAAAGCCTCCAACCATTGTTTTTCTATTTTGTTTATTTGTAAACAGTAATTATGTTCAAACGCATATGTTCAAAAATGAATCATTGGACGTTTTTGTAAACAAAACACAAGAGTAAAGAAAAACAGATAGTTTTGCACTTCCAAAGGAATATCTTTGTATTGACTTTGAGTAAGTATTTTTGTACAATGAGACGAACATCCTAGTAAGAGAATGCCTTCGTAAAAAAAAAATGAAAATTTGATACAAAGAAAAGATAGCTATGTGCAATAATCCCATGGGGTTCCCGTTCTACTATAGCCTTCGTGTCTCTAAGCATCTTGTCTGTTTGTTGCCTTGTCCGAAGCTAATTGGATTGATCAAAACCTCTGAGTTTGTCAGGTTGTCCGTAAGGTGATTCAACGGGACATACTCATACGTTCTAATTCCCTAACTTTTGCCTGGACCGCCCTTTCGGGGTTTCAGTCCACCGGGATACCCTTTTTTGCCCAAGTCGCCCTTTCGGGTTTTTAGCTTGCCGGGTGTACAGATTTTTTTTTGTTTTATCCCTAATTTTTGCCCGAACCTTTTTAGTTCGTCGGGATGCCCTTGTTTTGCCTAGGTGTGTCAACCTAACGGGTCTCTTATGCGTAGTATCTTTTGACTATGTCCGTGTTCGCAGGGTTCAACAGGTCGTCGCCATCCATGGTAGTCAGAATCATTGCTCCACCAGAGAATATACTTTTGATTACAAATGGTCCTTCGTATGTAGGAGACCACTTACCCCTGGGATCACCTTACGACAATATGATACGTTTGATCACTAGATCCCGAACTTGATACACTTGGCGTCTGACCTTTTTGTTGAAAGCCATGATCATATGTTTTTGATACATTTGACCATGACAGACAGCATTAAGACTTTTCTCATCAATTAAGTTTAGTTGATCAAGTCGAGTTTGGATCCAATCTTCTCCATTCAGCCCTGCATCCTTCATAATTCTTAGAGAGGGGATCTGGACCTCAATAGACAAGACAACCTCCATGCCGTATACCAGAGAGTAGGGTGTTTCCCTGGTTGATGTGTGCGCTATGGTATGATACCCGTGGAAAGCGAATGGTAGCATCTCATGCCAGTCTTTGTACGTGACTGTCATTTTCTATATGATCTTTTTAATGTTCTTATTTGCGGCTTCGACAGCGCCATTTATATTCGGCCGGTAAGGGGAAGAATTATGATGCTGGATCTTGAACTGCTTGCACAGGGAGGTGATCATAGTATTACTTAGATTCGTACCATTGTCTGTGATGATCCTCTCCGGGATACCATAACAACAGATGAGATTCTGCCTCAACCCACTTTGTAAAATAGTCAATGGACACTAAGATGAAGTGGTGTCCATTAGAGGTTGTTGGCTTGATTTCCCCAATCATATCGATGCCCCACATAACAAAGGGCCAAGAAGCCGTCAAGACATTCAGAGGAATAGGGGGAACATGCACCTTGTCAGCATAGATCTGACACTTATGGCAGGTTCGAGAGTGTTGATAGAAATCTGCTTCCATGGTAGGCCGATAATAGCCTGCCCGTAGGATTTTCTTTGCCATCATATGGCCACTGGAATGGGTGCCAAAAGTGCCTTCATGTAACTCAGCCATGATCTTTTCCGCTTCAACCTTGTCTATGCACCTAAGTAACACAAAGTCATGGTTGCGTTTGTAAAGAATGCCATTACTAAGGAAGAATTTAGCAGAGAATCTCCTTAAGAACTTCTTATAATTGACTAAAGCTCCTTCTGGATATTCTTGAGCCTCGAGATACCTCTTGACTTCGTGAAACCAAGGCTGGTCCACTACTTCTTCAGTATTAATCTCGTGACAATATGCCGGTTCATCCATTCGTTCAAGGGTGATATGGGGAGCCTCGTTATCCCATTTAAGTTTAAACATGGATGACATTGTGGCTAGTGCGTCTGCTAGCTGATTTTCTTCTCGCGGGAAATGCTCGAAGGTAATCTTCTCAAAGTGTGGGAGAAATGTCAACACATGTTCTTTGTAGGGGATAAGGTTAGGGTGTTTGGTGTCCCATTACCCTTTGATCTAGCTGATGACCAAAGTTGAATCTCTGAATACACTTAAAGATTTGATCCCCAAGTCTATGGCAGCTTTGAGACCAAAGATGCACACTTCGTATTCTGCCATGTTGTTTGTACAATTGAAGCAGAGTCTTGCCGTAAAAGGAATATTTCATCCTTCAGGATATATGAATACAACACCGGTACCATTGCCGAGTGCGTTAGATGCCCCATCAAAAACTAGGGTCCATCGGGATCCTTGTTCAGGTCCGTCATATGGTCTGAATTCTTCATAGTTGTTTACCATCATGATGTCTTCATCTAGGAATTCGAACTTCATAGACTGATAGTCTTCCACAGATTGGTGAGCAAAGTGATCAGCTAGTACACTGCCCTTTATTGCTTTCTGGGTAGTATATTGTATGTCTTATTCTATCAGGATCATCTGCCATCTCGCTATTCTCCTAGAGAGAGCAGGTTTCTCGAAGATGTATTTTATCGGATCCATTTTAGATATCAACAAGGTAGTATGGGTCAGTATATACTGTCTTAGCCGGCGAGCAACCCATGCCAGAGCACAACAAGTTTTCTCGAGCAGTGAATATCTTGTTTCACAGTCGGTAAACTTTTTGCTCAAGTAATAAATAGCATGCTCTTTTCGGCCAGACTCGTCATGCTGCCCCAGCACACACCCCATTGAATTTTCCAAAACAGTTAGATACATGATCAATGGTCTTCCCTCGACTGGTGGCATCAAAACAGGAGGCCCTTGTAGGTACTCTTTGATCTTGTCGAAAGAAGTTTGGCACTCATCATTCCATTTGACTACTTGATCTTTCTTCAGTAATTTGAAGATTGGTTCACAAGTAGTTGTCAGATGAGAAATGAATCTGGCAATGTAGTTCAAATGTCCCAAGAATCCTCTGACTTCCTTCTCTGTACGAGGAGCAGGCATCTCTTGTATCACTTTCACCTTGGCGAGATCTACTTCAATACCCTTATTACTGACAACAAAGCCTAGGAGTTTACCAGACCTCACCCCAAATGTGCATTTATTCGGGTTCAACCTCATCTTGTACTTCTTTAGTCTCTCAAAGAGTTTCTGTAGATAGTCAAGATGCTCTTCTTCTGTTTGAGATCTAGCTATCATGTTGTCCACATAGACCTCTATTTCATGATGTATCATGTCGTGAAACAGAGCTACCATGGAACGCTGATTGGTTGCCCCAACATTCTTCAGTCCGAATGGCATAACTTTGTAGCAGAATGTGCCCCACTGCCTGACAAATGTTGTTTTTTTCCATATCTTCAGGCACCATTTTGATTTGGTTGTAACCTGGGAAACCGTCCGTGAAGGAAAACACTTTGTGCTGTGCCATATTGTCAACTAGAATATCAATGTGGGGAAGTGGGAAATCATCCTTAGGGCTTGCCCTATTCAAATCTCTGTAGTCCATGCAAATTCGTACCTTGCTGTCCTTTTTGGGCAGGAGAACAACATTGGCAACCCATTGCGGATATGAGGTGGCGTCCAAAAATTCGATGTTGAATATTTCATCACTTCTGCTTTAATCTTCTCTGACATGTCTGGTCGCATCCGACGAACCTTTTGTTTTACTGGTGGGCAGTCTTCTTTTGTTGGTAGACGATGTACCACGATATCTGCATCAAGTCCTGGCATATCTTCATATGACCAGGCAAAGATCTCAACATACTCGTGTAGCAACTGAATCAGACGCTCTTTGGCACTGGGTTCCATATTGGCACCCACCTTGACTTCTCTTTTGTCTTCTTCGGTACCTAGATTAATAGTATCCACTGGTTCCTTGTGGGGCTGAATAGTCCTCTCTTCCTATTGTAGTAACCTGGCGAGTTCCCCTGGTACTTCACGATCTTCCTCATCTTAGTTTTCAGCTTTGTAGATTAGATTTTCAGAGTCACAAAAGGCCATAGCAGAATCGTTACGCATGGGATCCCGAAGGGATGTAGACCTGCATTGTGAGTGTGAGTGTGTGTAAGAGTATAGCTATCTTTGAAAGAAATAAAAATGTAAAAAGAAAAATAATGAGCACAAAGTTTGTATGCAAAAATGTCCATGATTCATTGATGTCATATGGAAATGAGATGATAACCATTACAAATGGTCCCTTGTTCCTCGGGTAAGACACAAGGTTTTAAGAGTCTGAATTATTTTAATATTACAGATCCGACAAAATGTAAAGACAAATTACTGTGGGATAAAAGTGATTGGGACGAAATCTCTAGCCTCCCAGTTGCTGAGCCCTCCACTGACAGTTGGGAAAATCCAATCCTCCAAGTCATAGCTGTCTTCATCCTCCTCCACTGCATTGAGTTGGTGGTTTCTGATCTTCAAGGGTGGTCCTCCGGCACGAGCACGGCGTACAGCCTTCTGGACACCTGAAGTGAAACCCAAACCAAATTTTTCAGATTTGTATGGGATATATGAGAGTTGTCCCTAAATAGTGCACCCACCTTCTTCTATCACTGCCTTGACATCCTTTAAAGACGACATCTTGAGTGGAGGCCTTGGGATCTTGGGAACTTGAGATACAACCTTGGTTACCACCACAGTCTGCGGGACTTCTTCAAAATGCTGGAATGGAGTTTCAATAAATTCACCATCTAGTTCCACATATCTGAAGGAATTTAGATGGCTGACCATGTACTCTTCTTCTCCATGAACGGTGACGATCTTCCCTTGAATTGGACATTTCAGCATTTGGTGTAGCATAGAGGTAATAACGCCAACATTGTGAATCCACGGACGACCTAATAAGTAGGAATATGAAGGGCGAATATCCATTACATAAAAAGTTGAATCAAATGTTTGGGTTTCTACTTTTATGGGGATGTCCACTTCCCCATGCACCATCCTTTTGGAGCCGTCAAAGTCTCTCACTACTATGTTGCTTGGTTTCAATGTCAATCCCTCATAGTTTAGCCTATCAAGAGCCTTTTTAGGCAACACATTTAGAGACGAACCGATATCCACCAAAACATGAGCCAATGTCGTGCCCCTACATTCAACTGAGACATGTAATGCCTCATTATGCTCCCTCCCTCTTGGCGTTAAATCAACACCCGAAAAGCCTAAACCATTGTCTGCAATCAAACTGGCTACACAGTCTTGGAACTGATTGATAGATGTTTCTTGGGGTACGTGGGAAGTTTTGAGGAATTTTACCAAGGCCTTTGCATGAGCCTCAGAACATAGTAATAAAGCCAACATGGAATTTTTGATGGAGTTTGTCCCAGTTGCTCAACTATATTGTAGTCGCTTCTTTTTATGATCTTTAGAATTTCCTCCATCTCTTTCCGGGAGGTCTCAGGGATGGCCATCGATTGTGCCTTCATCGGACAAGCTCAATCAGAATACCTTTACCTTGAGTCTCGGTTGACTCGGCAACAAGAATGTCAGTAGGGGTGATAACAGGGATTGTAACAGTTTTGTCAACGAGAGTATTAGCAGAGGTGATTGCAGGACTGGGAATAGCCTTTAGAGGAGAAACAAAAATAGGAATGATTACGGGTCCAGAAACAGCCTTTGGAGGAGCAATTTCTGGAGAGAAAATCCTTCCGCTTTGGGTTATCTTACTAGTCCATGCAATATTACTGATATCAGAGTCAACCTTCTCAGAACTTGAATCTTCAGCAGCTGGCCAATCTTGCTTGATATCGTAGTAGTAGACATCACCTCCATAATTCCATGGGACGATTTTGTCTGACGAACACAGGATTGGTCCAGGCATTGTAATTATCAAAGGAGCTACTTTAGGAACTGATGTAATTCTAACGGGTCTTTTGGTGGAGACCCTAGAAGAATTGTCAGAAATGGTCACGATGGAAACATCATTATAAGAAATAGTTGGAATTGAAGCCTTCTCGAACAAAATTTCCTTGTTATCTATTAGGCACTGAACGCCTGCTTTTAACAAAGGAAAGCTGGTTGGTGAGGACAAACAGAAATGACATCTTTCATCACAGCCTGGGAACACACCGACATTCAACAAGTTCTTTTTGATAGTTAGTAGTGGGGTCATAAGTTCATCAACTGAAGTGACAAACATATCTTCCTCAATGGCATTAGCATTATGGCCGTGCTTGGGCATAGGGACAGTAATGACATTGGGAATTTCTGGCGCATCGAATTCAATCTCTTTGGCTTCAAGAAGGTCTTGTACTTTGTTCTTCAGAGCCCAATAGTTGTTAGTGTCATGACCGGGACTCTCAAAATAGTATGCACAACAGGCATTAGGATGATAGTGAGGAGAGGTTGTGTTAGGATTCTTTGGAGCTTCTTTCAAAGTCACTAGATTGGATCTTGACAAATGTGGCAATACTTGAGATAGTGTCATATTAATTCGGGTGAATTGTCTAACTGGTCTTTCCATTCTTGGCTGGTTGCTTCTTTGCTGAGCAGGCGCAGGTTTAGGAATCATCACAACCCCCACTATAGGACGGCGTTCAACCCTATCTTGATTTCTCTGAGGATATACAGCAACAACTTCTTTCTCTCCGATGAATGGTTTCCTTACAGCGGCAGAGGATGCATCTTTTTGAATCTTTCCATTCTTTATCCCAACTTCTACCCTTTCTCCGGTCAATATTAACTCAGTAAAACCTACCGATGAACTCCCAATTAAGTGATTAAAGAAGGGACCAAACAAGGTGTCCAAAAACATGTCTACCAACTCTCTTTCAGATAGAGGAGGCTGGACTCTTCCTGATAAGTCCCTCCATTTTTGCGCATAGTCCTTAAAGCCTTCACTTGAAACCATGGACATACTCTGGAGTTGAGTATGGGTGGGTGCAAGATCAGTGTTGTATTGGTATTGTTTGTAAAAGGAGGCGGCCAGATCTTCCTAGTTATGAACATTAGCTCTTTCTAACTGATAAAACCAATCAAGTTGAGTTCCAGACAGATTGTCTTGGAAGAAGTGTACCCATAAATCCTTGTCAGCGGTATGGGGCTGGATTTTCCTCACATAGGACCGGAGATGCATTTTGGGGCTTGAAACTCCGTCATATTTGGTGAACACTGGTGTTTTGAATTTTGGAGGAATGTCAATCCCCGATACTAATCCCAACTCCTCAAAGTCCAATCCAGACACTTTTTGGATTTCCATTGCACTTAACTGTTCTTCTAGATGCTTATACTTGTCGTTGATTGGAGGGTATTATTCTTCAAAATAGTCTTCTTCTTCCTTTTCCTCTTCTGACTCTGACTAGACAACTGTTTCTTTTCCCTTCACATCTTGATTGTCTTTCTCACCGGATGTCGTTGCAAAGTCCAGGGTCCTTCTTGCTTGCCCTTGGAATCTTCTTCCCATGTTTAGAACTACGGTTATCTTCTTTGTCTTTGTCTTTTTCTCTTCTACCAGCAAAGTCTTCAACTCTTCTTGTCCTTTGGCTAGAGTTAAGATCATCTGTTGAAAATGTGCATTCTGAGCTTGGAGGTCCTTCATCGTTTGCTCGAGATCCATCTTACTGAAATAAACAGTAGAAAGATGAGGAGACTTGTTGCAAGAAACCTGCTTATGTTATGATGAATGGTAAATGCACATGCAATGATTTCAAGGATTTTAAAGATTCATATTTGGTTTAGCCAAAAAAAGAAACACACGTTATATTAATAAATTAAAGCTTGAGCACATCAATGCCTCTTTGGGTAAAACAAATACAAAAACTCTAAGATAAAAATGTAGTACGCATCCTCTTTGGTGCAATGTAGGCATTCAGAGTCTACTCCTCATGAAGTTGCTTAGTGAGTTCCAAAACCTTCTTCTCGCTTGCATAGAATTGGGCTTCAAAAGTATCTCGCTCCCCCTTGAGTTGTATCCAATCTCTTTGTAAGTCTTCAAGAGAGGTGGGCATGTCAGGATGTAGGATAGTGTATGGAACATCTCCTTCCATGACAGGCTCAATGATTACCGGGAGAATGGAGGGGTAAGGCATCATAAGACTCTGAGCAAGAGTTTATACCCATTTGAGGCAAGGCTCAATTGGGATGGAATTATTGTGCCCCAATGTCTTGCTATCTCTCTTGTTTAACATCCTCCAAGCTCAGATAAATCTTAGGCGAAGACCTTGATCGTTGTTATCGTAGTCAAACACCAAACCTTGAATCAACATCTCATGCGGGCCATCCCTTTGGGTGTAACCAAACTGTCTTAAGGATAAACATGGGTTATAGGTGATTCCTCCCCTAATGCCAAGTAAAGGGACATTAGGGAATTCTCCACAATGATCGACAATAGTAACATTCTCTATGGATCGGGAACACCAATGAATGTCTGAATGTTTGAGAGTCATCAACCTTTGTGACCACCTTGAACCTTGCTCATCCTTCAATACAGATTGGGGAAGATGCAAAATAAACCATATTTCCAAGAGAGGAGTA